>CM041723.1:15851938-17145271 GCA_023373845.1 Nibea coibor
AGGATCAGCGATTACTCTACAATGAATGTAAAGGAAAAAGCAAAGCAAACGATTATTAGTCGCAGAGAAATAATCACATGGAGCATCCCGGAGGTCGCATGGCGTGTGGATCTGCTCCACTAACCCATATTTACAGTAGTCCATGTTGTCTGTGTGCAGGAATGGCAGACTAGAATAGTAATATCACGTCCAAATCCCCGTGGCCTGCATTCCTTCTCCCTCCTCTGGATGTCTGTTGTCGCAAAGGCATTTTCTGCTTTTTCTACGCGATCAGCTGCACTTAGTGTGGGGGAGGATTTTAAAAAATGAGGCTACAGAATAACAGAAACAGGCGGTGTTTACGCGTTAATACGCATAAGGAGAGGCAGACCGGCTGTTTTTCTTCCTCTTCTTCTTCTTTCGCATCTTACCGTGGTAATCTGCGGTGACCTCGCCTCACTCGCGCGGCGTAGCTGCTGATGATGTCGGTTTGTGTCTCTCCTACGCGAGCCTGCCTCTCTTCCGTGACGTCCTTTGGAGAATTAAAAAAAAAGAAGAGAAAACACGCGCACACACGATCATCTGACCGGTGCCAAAGAATGCGTTTATGCTCCCCTGGCGATCATGTTTCCAGCGGATTTCTCTGAGGATGCGCTTTCCCCCCCTTCGCTCGCCTGCCTGCCTGAGCTGAGCGCCTGTTATGGCAGCTAGGAGTGGAGACTGGAGACCCTCCCCCCCCCGGGCGCAAAGCAGTGTATCAGGTGGACACTCAGCATCCCTCACATTCCTGCATCACTGGACGATAAAGAGCAGGCCTGTGGATAAAAGGGCTCAGCTTGTTCTTGTTTTTTTTTTTCTTCATGGGTGACATTTTAGCATATGACGTTTATTCAATACATTAAGAAAGGCTTTAAGATGTAACACTCCTCTGTGACCACTGACCTTATTAAAGTATTTTTCAATGGCATGTGATGCATGGCATATTTTTTGACAAACAGACTTGTTTCTGTATTTTAGTATATTTTATTAGCTTCAGTCTTCTGGGAGTAGAAAGGCCATTTCATTCTGTATATATATAAATAAATGATTGTTGTGTTTTAGGTCAGTGCATCACGTGTCATATGGACAAACTGTACAGTAAAATAAGAACTGGCCAAAGGTTTTACTACTTTTTAAGAAATTTAAGTAGAGCCATCTGCTGGCAGTGATGAACCTGCTGCCTTATGTACTCACAAAAAAAATTGTAAATAGCATGAGCAAACAGTAAAATAAGATTATATTTTTACACATAACCACGCAAAACCATGGACATTTCATGTGGACAGCTCAAAGGACACAATGTAAAATGTAATATATACCTCTGTGTAATTCAGTCATTCATCAGTCACTCTGTGGAGACTATAGAAAATATTTATTTTATATATATTTGCTTTAATGATCCGGGTCTGGTAATTACTCTGCTGGAGCATCACAGCTAATGCGTACAATCACACTGTGTTGTCATTAAACACTGTGCACAGTATGGTGACTCATGATTCAGAAATATGAGCTTGAGAGAAAACTTGAGGGCACTTTTGTTAAAAGGTCAGCAGCGTGTGAGCTCTACAGTCCCCAGGATGTGCAGCCGCACAGGCACATTTCATGTCTGCAGAGGTTTTCAAATATCACGAGAATTACGTTTGTTGGCGTCGTTCATCGCAGTTAGAAAATGTGATGAACAACCGTGCACAACCGTGCTTTGTTGTTGCATCACGGGATAATCTTGCATGGCTTTTATTGGCTTTCCAGACACATGAAAACAAATCATTTAGTGAGACTCAGCTGCTTTTGCTGACCTCTGGTGGAAGCTGCATTGAGTTAATGGAGCGATTCAATCTGCAGTTAAGGGGAGCAGACTGCTGCCAAATAAATACATTCAAGAGGTCGGACAAATCATTTACAGCGATTATGAGAGATCCATTCAGCAGCGCATTAATTCGTTCTGAAGACACAGGGCCAGGTGGTTATGAAATCAGTTATTTAATTTACTTTTTCCAGTTCTGTTTAAGTACGTCTGTGAGTGTGACTGAACATTTGGAGGATTTATTGACAGCATCCTGAAAAAGAACAATTGTATTCATTTTCTATGAATGACATTCATTCATGTCTATGTAGTGATTTACAGAAAACTGTGAGATAAAATGACAAAAAAATCTGCAATAAAATCGAATTCATTTCACTCATTAAAAAAAATTAATCTGTTTAGACTCAACTATTGACAGTAAGCAAGTTTAACTTCTCTTTCAAAGTGACTGACTCGTGGATGGATGCCCGTGGGTAAAGACAATGCATTAGGACAGTTACCACAGTCATGAATGTCCCACATAAAAAAAAAAAAAAATCAAAAACAAATATGAGTATTCAAATAAAAGATGTAAGTCAACATCACTGGGTCACGGTCAGCTGGAGCAACCACACACATGTACACTCAGCGAGGACTGAAAACAAATTGCAGCCTTGTATTGTGCCCTCTAAGAAGTAGCCAGTTCATTGTATCACTTCATCATAGGACCATGATTATGCATATTAATAGTGTGTTAGTGTGCTATGTGTGCACAGCGTCCCATTGCGTTCACATTCCTTTGCAGCATGGACTCCTTGTAGCACCAGTAGCACATGCCACATTTCAGCTGGGGGCAGTGTTGCTCTATAAATACTGCATACATATTTTCTAATGCTGCACAATGCTCAGTGATTCATAAAGTTTCATGCCTGTGTGTGTGTGTGTGTGTGTGTGTGTGTGTGTGTAACAATGACCCAATCACTTAGCCAATTTACCTCATCATATAATTGAATTATTTTAGTTTCACTCCATATTGAAGTCAAAAGAGATCCAAGCGTCGTCGGCTCCACTTAGCCACGATGCATTGTTAGTGAATCATGTGGATTGCTCGCGCAGCCGAAGTTAATTGCCACCGAAGAAACACTTAATCCGGTTGGGAAAAACAAAAGAAATGATCTCTTAAATGTGCCGCCTTCAAAGAGCATCTTTGTCCTCATCGGTGTAGAAACAGTGAGCGTGTTCTCATTGTTAGAGGTTGAAATCATCAGTGGTTTGTGCACATCCACACATCAGTTGCAAATTGACGAGTGGCAGTGGTGTGTCAATACTGTACCTGATTGCTTTGGTCCTCTGTGACTCTGTTTCTAAGATAATATTAAAACCTGTTGGTTTCTCAGTGAAACAGCGATGAGACTTTTATTACCGGAGGGTGTTTTGTGGATTGGACAATGTGGCACTATTTTGTAGGTACATTTGCTTCCTCAAGGCCCCGGAGACCTTTAGGGAGGGAAGATGTTTTCCACCTGCATGTCAAATAGACCTCTGTCCTGAAAAACAACCCAATCTGACCTTCATCACTTCATTTTATCACATGTGAGGCTCCTTCAGGTGTGTTTTGAGAATTTAATAAGACAGTTTCTCTGTTTTCTTCCTCACATCAACTACAGTATAATACAGTGATTGATCATGGTGACCTTATTTATTAACGCTTATCACAGAGCAGAAACATCCTGTCTGCAACCAATGACAAACCCACACTACACATCTTAAGCCTTGCCCTTGTACTTGAAGCATCCACAGCTTGGCACTACCGGGTATATTGTTCTGAAATAGGCCACGATGACAAGTTGTTCACTAGTGACCGCTGGCAGTGATATAAATTTTTCTTTCTGTCCTGCCTGTTGGCTCTAATGCCAGACCAAGAAAAAAAGGTGCTGCTGTGAGCTTTATGACAAAATGTTTTATCCCCCATTAACCTTCACGGAGTGGGTATCAGGAGGGGATTTCAGGTGGAATAAAGCAAGGGTGTCAATAAGCAGGTGTGTCCCAGAGCTCAATGGAGACGGCAGGCTAGCATAAGGCGCCCTCCGTCCTTCATTTCCCCTCTTTCTTTTGGGGTCATTCCTTAGCCGGGGTCTGACAGCAACTGCTGATAAGAAAATGATTAAGTATCGTGGACTCGACCAAGATCCAATACACGTTTCTGGTTGCTCTGCGGACTCCAGAAAAGCTGTGTCAGAGGCTTTTTTTTTTCTAATCAGGAAGTCCTAACAGCTTTTTGATTACTCTTCATATAAGCCATATGCGTGTAAGGCTGCCTGACTTACAGCCCGAAATCCATTAACAGCACATTGTGCTCCTGAACGTAGCACATGTTAGAGATTACAGATACGGAGGAGTGTGAAGACCGACTCAGGATCAAAGAACTCAATCAGACAGGAGAGGCTGAACTCTGCTGCTTTCTGAAATGGATCAGGATCTGACATACTGTAAAACACCAACTCTGTTGAACCGTATATGCACACACACACACATACGCATAAACTGTATGTTCAAAAGCAGATTTAGCCCACATGGATCAGCAATCGGCCATGAAATTCTCTGCTTGATGCATCTGGGGCACCCATGAAAATGGAAATAGCAGCGGCTGATCTGTCGATGGGGACCAATCTGCCTCCTCATCAGGGCTCTTCATTAAAGTCGAGCACTGTCCATTAGACCCCATAATCCTCCCTCACCCAGTGCCACACACGACCTTGAGGTGTAAGAGTACGCGCTGTTTTATCAGCTTCTGAGTTCTCACAGAGGAATAGTAAATGACGGAGGTATTTTAATAGTTGCCGTTCGCTGGCGGAAAAGTTGTTTTGAAAGAAGATTTAGAGAGTCCTCCTCACTCTACAATTCCTCGAGGAGTTGTCAGTCATATCCCGGCCAATCGTAACCAGTAATTTAACTTACCCTGGTGATGCTGTCACGGCATAGTGTGACTTTTTTCACTGTCTACTACAGAATGTGATCGTTCCTTGCTCACCATAGTAGCTGCTTAATTGAGCTGGATGCGCGTCAATGATTTCACTTAGAGGGGATCATCAAGATTCAGACAAGCACCTGGTCTTTTATGTGCCTGTAGAAGGCTGGCAGGAAAAACGATTACCGGCCTCATTTGTTCTCTATAGACAGTTGTGACCTTTCCAATTGGCACATCCTCTTACGAATATGACAGCTTTTCTTTCCCGAAACCAGGAGTGATCTTGCATTTAATATGCACATAAATTGCATTTTTGCCTATTGGGGAGCGTGGAGCGGGAACATACTGTACAACCAGTATGGCAGCGCTTTTTTGACATTGGCTGTGTCACTTGTCAGTCAGAGCGTATGGTGCGCCCATTGTGTTTCAGTTATATGGGGGAAAAAAAAGATTTCTATAGATGTGTGTGTGTGTGTGCACATACGCTAAAACATGGCTTGATTTAATGTCCAACGCGGTGAATAAATAACGACGTGAGCCTAGAATATTAACCTAGTGTTAATATTCTAGACATATTGTATGGTGTTTTTTTGCACATTCATATAGAAGAATGAATAAACTGCGGCCCTATACAATAGCTGTAATATTATGAGCAATTGATGGATTCATTCCATATAGATTTAGTGTTACGCGCCATGCCAGCAATGTGTAGAAAGATAGAAGTATTCCTCACAGAGCTGTCTTAACACTTTTGAACTATTCGCCTGTAAGATATGAGTTGTTGGACCGTTATCAAATACTGTACAACAAAATACACACATGGGAGATACACAGCAAAATGCAGCGTTCACAGTACATACCAATAAAAAAAAAAAACCCAGTCTCTTTTTGTACAATGTGGTTAGATTGTATCATAAAATGCATTTCCCACAGAGGGGTTGAGGATGGAAGCACAGGGAGTGATTGCCAAAATCACTGTTTACTTGAATGGATTACCTTTCAGTGGAACTGTTAAGATGTGCAATCACCGGGAAATATCAGTGCAGAATGAGCTAGCAGGACTATCGAAACAAAACAAAAAAAAAAGCTGGAGCGGGGTGCTTGATTTAAAACTGGTGTCCTCAGCAGGAAGCTCGGGATTTTACAGTAAACGCCACAGCTTATTTCTGTACTTGTAAGTGCTGAGTCCACTTCTATCATGATTATCAAATATTGCTTTTAATCCTCGTGTTTTCTTTCATCTATGCCATCGTTTCAGAATAAACTGTGCACGAACTGCATATCTCAGTTTTTAGTGCAGAAAAAAAAGAATGGATACTCAAACTGTGAAAGCAAATGTCAAATATTATTGGCAACTTTCATTAGAAATTAAGAGTTTTGCAAAACTAAATATTTGCATCACATAGTAAAGGAATAAAAAGACTGTGAATGGCAGTGCTACAGCGGGAGAATGGTGCATTATTGACCTATAGAGCTCAGCTGACAACTTGACTTACAAGCGTGACGCAAAAGGCAAAGACTTGATGAAATGTTTTCTCATTGTTGCATGACACAAAAGAGGAGAATTCAATTTGAGTAGGGTATGAAGAGGAATTCATCTTTTAACTGTGAGGAGACAGAGAGAGGGGAAAGGCAGAGAGGAATGCATTTCAGGCACTTCTCTCCCCCCCTCTCTCTCTCTCTATGGGAGTGTTAATGTGTTCTGTTGTTGCCTGTGTTTGTTGTGCAGTGCTCGGGTCGATGAGTGTCTGCTGCCTCGCTGTCTGTGGAGGCCAGCTCCAGTGATGAGATCTCATACAGGCCGTGTCTCAAATGCCCACACACACTCTCATGCACAAATACAGGAATGCCCACACACAGTTCAAGCAGAAAAATGAGTTCAAGGGCACCCACAAACACACTCGCACACACACTGTGTTTACACATCTCTGTCTCCTAGTTCCTCTCACATGTTTGCATCATTGTTTCGGTCTCAAGGTTTAAGCCAAAAGCTTTTTAAGTTTCCTCTCTCTCTCTTTTTTTTTTTTATCCAGAGGCACTTACGTCCATTTTCAACAGGATTGGAGTCCAGTCTAAACCTGGGTCTTAGTAATGATGACCACAGGCACAACAACCATCTGTAATGTGTCCGCTCCTCCCTTCAGGGAGCTGGAGAAGGATCTGCTGTCAGTCTAGCAGGGGAAACATCTGTTCCCATTAAATTACTGTGGCCCTGCCATGCAAGTTATCTCTACTGCACTCCATTTTACTGCCGGAGTCCTGCGCCTGTCGACAAGGGGATAAAACAAGATTAGTTAAATGACTGGGAACTGGGGATGTAGTAAAGGGATGAACGGAGGGGGGAGACGAGAGAAAGAGAGGGAGACGTCGCTTCCCCTGTCGTCTGCTCTCTTACCAATTAGGAATTCGGGACTGTCCTCGAGTGAAGCAAAAGAGGGATATAATCACCTCATCCATCAGCTAACTTGTCACTGCACAGCCTAAACCCATTACATGACTAACACTGTGAGTGGCCTATGAAGAAGAAGCTAGTCCATACGCGAAGATCACTCCGCATTCCAGATTTCCAAACGACCGAATCCAGGCGTCGCTCTGACATTTACTTTTACAAATGCCGCAGAACTGCTCAGGGTCAGAACTCTGTGTTTTTACTTATAAACTTGAACATTTCGAGAAGCATCTGGAGCGCAGATACTGCAGCATCGTGTTCGGATTCATCCGAAATAAACGCATCATGAACACCACTGAGCATTAATGTAGAAAAGATAACAATTTCAGGCTGGGCATATGGCACACAAACCGCAGCCTGCAACATCTGGTGTTATCTGACTGTAGATGAAAGAGCTGTAACTGTGTCACATTCACTTTTGGTCTTTTTTTCTTTCGCATAAAAATAAACAAAGTGCAGCGTCATTTTGGACACTTTGTTCAGTCAGCATGAATTAAATATAGCGGAGAAAGGTTTGTGCGCGCGTGTGTGCGCGTGTGTGTTCCTCTGACAACTAGAAAAGACAAAACTTATCTTGATATTTAGATATATAGATATCAAGACAAGATATCAATACTGCTTGAAGTGAAGCAAAATGGATTTTTCTGGTACGTGCTTCTCTGTTATGTAAACCTGCGTTCACCCATCCATTCATTTGATATTCAACAAATCTATATGTGAGCTAAACAAAAGGCTATTGTGTGTGTGTGTTTCTTTTTTATTTTTATGTAAGACACATACTCAAAGCAGTTAAATATTTATACTACTAATATTTTTCTCTACGGGAAGAGCGCCACTGCGTTATCCTTATGCTCAACAGCATGAAGTATGACCATATGTGCAGACATTTGGTGCTGAAATGCATTGCAAACCACAAGTCACAGCATCAGTGAGGTTTATTTAATTTTTAAAAATATGCTTGGCACACAGCTTTGTCTTGTGAGACTTTTTCTCCCTCATGTGACTGGAATATACAATAACTTCCTTTTTTTTTTCAAACCTATGTCATATTGCGGTAATGACCCTGGCCAATCGCAACCCAGTGACAGAAAGTGACATGTTATGTAAATTAAAATGAAAGTCAGTGGCAGCCGACTTTGTGTTTGGCAGGAGTTTAAGCTGTAAATGACAGCATGTTTAGACATCCTCTTGTAGCTTTAAGGAGTGTGAGTGAGCGGCGGTGTGCGGGAAGAGAATGGGGTGAGGAATACAGGACAGGTAAGAAGAAAAAGAGATATCTGGAGGGTAAAAACAGCAGGGGGGGGGGGTGAAGTAATGAAGAATATTGGCTGAGAGAAATACCCTGCTGAGTGTCATGACAAAGTGAGGCAGCAACGACATGGACTAAAAATAGGGATCCTCAAATGGAGGGGATATAAACAAAATGAAAGCAATCAGGTGACTTTCGCACACACACAGACACACACGAGCACGCACCAGATGACATATGTGTCCTTGACAAAAGAGAGGGGAACAAAGTATGCTGCAAGTCAGAGCTTTGCACAAAGATCTGGAGTAAACTGATAAGTCCCGAGAGGGCAATAGAGAAAAAAACAGAAAATAAAATTAAAGGCTGGAAAGTTAATCATTATACAAAATGTGGTATGTGTCTAGCATAAAACAACAGACTTTAAATCATTTTTAAATAATTTTGATGCTACACTGACTTGCCTGTTACCACACGATATCCCACAAGAACTATGTAAGGCTTTATGGCACAAACACCGCGTCCCACACCACCAAACTATTTCATTTATTTTGGTGAAACTGGATCAAATATTTAGGAGAAAATGTTTACCGGGTTTCCTTCTGATGTCCTCTGGCGGCTCTGCCTCATTTCTCTGTGATTTACAGTTTCCTGATGGACACTAAAGCAAACCGCTTCAAACCATAGCTGCTGTTGGCTTGTTAGCTCAGTTTGATAGCTGGGCTGCCCTGACTGTGAGTTCAGAGCATCGTGTGTTTACACTGCTGCCACAGGTGTTTTAAAGCCCCGGACAGAGAGGGTTTTCAGGCCCGGGGCAGGGGGGAATGCAGACAGGAGGCGACACTGGAATGAGCACCAGAACCGATGTTGGGCGAGCAGGACTATCAAACTGGGCCCAGCAGAGTCTCACCATGGGGTGAAGAGACTGAAGATGCTGAGCTTGGCTTCTCGCTGTTGGACTAGTAACATTAGCTGGCTGTTATATCTTGTGTTGTTGCACTTCCTGGGTGTTTGGCTGTTTGTCAGCTCTCTAGTTTGTGATCATAAGTAACGTCATAATAATAAATATACATGTACATCTGTCCATTTATCATAGCTGCATACAATTATGTTAATTACACAAATGTTCAATAATTTGGGAAATATGCTTATTTGTTGTCTGATGGAGAGTCAGATGAGAAATCAATGCTCTCATCTGTTGGTTAAAAATGAAGATGCGGGCAGGAGCTGGTTCACTTAGGTTAACAAAAATCCTAAAGACAAAGTCAAACAGTTACCAAATCTGCCTACCACCACCTGTGAAGCTCACATATTATTATAAAGTAATGTATTATACAGAAACAGCAATTGTCGGTTATGTGCCAGACTATTTCCCGGATTTTGTTATCGTTGGACAGAGCCGGGCTAGGTGTTTGCCCCCCCCAGTTTTTATGCTAAGCTAAGCTAACTGGCTGCCAGCAGTAGCTTGATATTTAATGGGCAGAGAGTGGAATCAATTTACTCATCTGACTCTCTGCCAAAAAGCCAACCAGCTACTGTGGAAAGGAAAATAGCACATTATCTCACATATCACAGCATAGCCCCTTTTAACAATGAGCTCCATATCATTAGGATTTCTTTGCAGAGGCACCATATTCCAGTCGTTGCTTCATGACCCCGGATAACATCATAGGTGAAATCTTCCCTATACAGCTGATGGAACATTTCATAGTAATTAATAAACCTTTTAATTATTCAGCGGCGCTCAGCGTTTGTGTCGTAAAGCTAATAGTAAAAAGCAGCAGTGGCTATCATCTTTCACCCGGATAGTTTCATTCTTAGCTCTGCCTAAGTCTGATTAAAGCTCCCCAGCTCATTGCTATGCTGTTTAATACAATGACTGGGAGCTGTGATAAACAACTTTTTAATTGCAAATGCCTGAAGTGTGACCAGTGTCAGAAGTTTGCATTTCACATCAGCATACTGTTTCCATTGCTGCATGACACGATCACCTCACCTAAAAGACGATGAAATGCATACCCGGGCTTCTCGAAACACTTAAAGCTGCTTTATTCATTTGACAGAAGATTCTGTTTGATGTTTTCACTCTGACTTCCATGTGATTTTTATTGACTAACGACTACGTTATTTACTACATCTTTAACTCGAGACTAGACGGGGCTAAAAAACGTCCTAGGCGGGCACCGTTGCTGAAATTAATCATCGCTGAATATTCATTAGAGAATCTACCAACTATAACATGTAATACATCACAAACCATCTCTTTTTTGATAAGAGCGTAATTGTCTTTTGGGGTCTGCAGACACTAGAGGGCTTCAAGAGACGCTCACGAAGTAACGATCGGGCCCTGGTGTTGGACATGGATAATCAATTTGTAATTATTCTTTCAATGTGAAACCGAATGAATATGCAAAGACAAGCTCAAGCTCTCTCTCTCTCTGTCTCTCTCTCTCTCTCTCGAGTTTTAATCACTCTGATGAAATACTGTTTTGCCCCCATTTCTGTGTGTGAATAAATCAATGACATGAAAAGAGATAAGAGGATCTCTCTCTCTCTCTCTCTCTCTCTCTCCTCACCCTCTCTCTCTCTTAAATCTACTGGCCCGTGGCTCCCTCCATCATTTAGATCCGTTTTACAGTAAACTTTTACAAGCGAGATATCTTGGCTTGTAATGAGACAAATATAGATTTTACAGGTTAGCGGTGTCTATCTGGCAGAGCCTCTCCCCCTGCTGTGATAAAAATAAAAAATAAATAAAAAAACATTTCGGAATATGCATTTCACCTTGAAAAACGTTTCGCTGCGTCATCGCTGCATGATAAACAATGATTACCTGGTCTGAAGCCTTATCATTACACTTCATAAAAATACAAAAAAAAAAAAGGAAAATAAAATCCGGTATCTTGATAACCAAGCAGCGCCCAGCCCTCAGCTTTCATCAATATTTATTCAGAAACAAAACACCACATCACCTTTGTATAATGCAGGCACTTTATGGAATTGCCTTCACAGCAAACAGAAGCAATACCTTCATGGCCTTGATGCTCCTTGGTACAGGACATTTATCTTGCGCACCTAGACGTGCAACCATACGGTGTATTTTAAAGCACACATAATATCACATGAGCACTCATGCACAGCCTCTTCCTCTCTCTCTCGCTCTCTCGTCCTCATATCACAGAGGAGCACAAAGAGAGAGCATCATAACCTCTGCTGTGACTCGGCTTTGTAAATTGTACCCGTTAAATTATTCATCGTGAACATATTTGTCAACCAGATCCCGGTGTACTGGAGAGGGTTTTAAATATTGAATGGATTTCACATCTAATAACACCGGAGTACACGCTAAACTCCAAAAAGTAACTACCAGGCAATGCGTGACTCATATACAGGATGTGTCAGCGAAGTTCCAACAGCAGAAGAGAATCCCGCTGCATGTGTCAGCATCACTCCGAGTCTGCCTCTGTGCTGTATGAAAAGTGGTAAACAGTGTGAGAGCATCCCATTGAATCTGCCTCCCACTCACAGTCCCTCTGCTGGTGTTTTCTGACACTCTGCTGGTGGGAAACAAGGGGGTGGAGGTCAGAGGCACGCTGAACCTGCTACTCAAGAGACCTCAGAGTTGAGGACTAGCTCTAATTGTGGTTCTGGTGTGGAGGAGGTTTTGACCTTTACTGATTTATTTACGCATCTCTATCATGATGGACATGGCTGGTCATTTTCCCTGTGAGAAAGCCTGAGATGCATGCTCCAAAGCACCTCTTATAAATAAAGGCCTTTTTTTTTTAGAAGAAAAACAACACACAGTCACATGTCTGAGCTACAATGAATTAATTTAACCAACCACTTTGGGCTATGATGTGATATAATTCCTGAAATTGAAAGTTTTGGCATGCCTTGCTCGCTGAGGTTAACACATTACAACATATTATTAAAGTATTTAATTATTAGGTATTAATTGTCCTCTGTATAGTTACTGAAGATTAGTTACTAATTTAAAAAGTTAAAGAGTAAGGAATGCCAGGATGAGAAATTGAAACTGGTCATGCAAAGAAAAATGTAATTGGATCAAGCAGATATGTTGCAAAAATGATTAATTCATGAAATTACAGCATATAATGAGATACAAAGAGACACCATCTCACCCTGATAAATACCTGCAAAAGTCTAATTGCACAACACAGAAATCAGGCTCAGAACATTAACTGTGGTTATGTCTCTGTCATCGCAAACTATTTGCCATTAGTGATATGAATATTTAATCTTTGGAGATCTGACTTGCAAAAAGATTAAACTGGGATCCCGGTTATGAGTCAGTTTGTCTAATAAAGAAGCGGCTCAAGGCTCACGATAGTCATCATTTTGATGTGTCACCTTCAGCAACCCTGTCCCACGGAATTACATTTTAATTATCCGACTTAAAAAAAAATTCTAATTTGGAAAACTAATCTCCCAATTACGTTGGAAAACATACAATTGTGGCTGTTTGAATTATGTTCCTGCACAATTTGTGTACCATGCAAGTGATGTGATACATGACGTGATAATTGCCTCACAGCAAGAACGTTTCTGCTTCCAAAACAAGCCTGGGGCCTTTCTCTCCGGGTTCTCTCTGGGTACCCTGGCTTCTTCCCACAGTCCAAATAGGTGAATGCTGGGATTGGCTCCAGCATCTAATGAGGATAAGCGGTTACCAAATATGGATGGATGGATGCTGTTATTGGAAGGATGATAGTACAGAGAGAGAAGGAGCAACAAGGGTCCCTAGGTCGTACATGCCTTAAGCAGTTGGCTAACCAAGACACACAAAAGGCAGAGGTTTGGGGTTTGCTTTCTCTGTGTGGTAAGACACAACAAAAGCACTTCGGTTTGGTTTCAGTTAGATATTGAAACAGTAAATGTGTCTAGTAGGTGTAGGAATCTCCAGTCACAATTCAATTCCAATTCAAAAGGCTAAAATTTGATTCTAAAATGATTATCAATGCATCAGAAACGACGAGATGGTATGTTGTACCTTGGTGTGCAACATAGCACAATCTGGTGGATTTTCAAAGTAAAACACCCCTTGCAAACTGCTGGTCAAGGGGGTAACAAATGAACTACGTAGCATATTCATACATTTAGAAGCATATTTAGAAGCACATGCACCAAGGAAAATGATCAAATCTGAGTAAGTAAACAAGGTCTGACGGGCAAACCTCTAATGTCACGTGGAAGACAGAGCTAAACAGCGACGTGACAGACATGTGCCCGTAAAAAGCGGAGTTAAATTACTGCAGACCTTGGGCAGAAAGACTCAGTTGTCTCGTCGTCTTGAGTTCTGATGTGGGATTTCCCAAACTATTCTTTGGCTTGCTGCCTCAGCCTTTTCTCAAACAAAGCTCGTCTCCTTGTTGGAATAAACCAGCCACATACCGAGAAGAAAGAACATAAAATGCGTGCGTGTGGCCATGGTGTGGTTGAGCAACAGTTGGCGAATAGTTTCAACATTTTATTGAACGTTTCCTCAGGACGTTGCTAAAAAAAACAAATATTATGTATCCTCGAAAAGGTTTCGCAAACTATTAGCTCTGTATAAAAGAGAATTTCCTGTCATACCTTCTAACTGTCCTTAGAGAGCTAATTATTTAACCACGAACGCGTTTCCCTGGCAATAAAATAACAAATGAGAGACTTCTTTATTCATCAAGTTTTTGGTTATTGAATTAAAAATCGTCATTCAAAATCGTGGCTGTCTATCCCGCCGAGACATAACCTGAGCAGATCAAATTAACAGGCAGTACGCTGAGGATTTCTCTAGCGTTGCTCACCCACCATGTGTGGAGTAGCCACGGGGGACAAAGTGAACAGCAATAAAAGAAGATGAGTGAGGGATTTGGATAAGTCACCCAGGATCACCCCATTATATGAGCTATTCCTTTTTAAACCCTCATCAGCATAGCAGGGATTTCCAGTGCAGCTTTACCACAGCTCAGGCAAGACTACAGTCTCCCAAGAGAGAGAAAAAAATAAATCTTTTTATTCTGCTGCACGATGCAGCTGTCACTTATCAGCACATGAAAATAAAGGCCTCCTCATTTATGAGATTTAACAAATTCCTGAGGCAACACCTAACATTAAGATGACATCTACAGAAACTTCCCGGGAGCGGGAATATGCAGTTGCCATCGCTGCAGTGAGAGGCTTTGCATGCGACTGTTTATTTGCAAAAGCGACTCAATAGGTCATCCTCGCACAGTGTCAAGTAGCTTTCTTTGACAGCGTATCGGTACTAGGAAAACCATGCAAGAGGGTATGGGTCAAGTGTTTGCGTCAAGACAGTGTCAAGTGAGCAAGCTCTGAGGTTAGAAGGTGACAAAGTGAAAAGCGTGGACTGGAGAGGACTCTGACTAAACAACATAATGCCGCTTGAGTCGCCTGAGGAGGGGGAAAACAATCCTGCCTCAGATTGACTGAAATCCTCAGAGGTTCGGGCCGCACATCCCTTTCTCTGTGCCCCTTGTAAGCCATTAGGTTTTTCAAAACAACATGTCTCCATTAAAGTGAAAGTGCTCCCCCACCCTCACCTTACCCATTTCCCTTCAGCTACAATATGTGCTTTATTGATCACAAGGCTGTTACTTGGATTGCTGTTGTAGTTCGATGTCATAGCTCTGGTCAACCGGAGAAGCCTCACAAACAGCGCAGGAGACTTTTGTTTTGCAGGTTGTTCAAAATGTATCATTCAGGCGAGACTGACTTATAAGCTGCGAATATTTTAACCTATTTTTTGCTACCATAACAGTATGTTCTTTGTCCACTTGAAGAGGGTTTGTATAAATTGACTGATTGTACTTCAGAGAGAGGAAAGCTTCAGACCAAAGTCCTTGCGGTGTACTTCAGGTGAACAGGAGACTTTTACACAAAAGAGAAAGGCAATTAAATATTGATTGGACTTCTTCAAGAGGAAATGAACGATGTCGGCTGCAGTCAGCAGAACAAAACCCACAGATAAATGTTGCATGTTTCCCTCGGTTAAGTTAAAAATAACTAAATAAAGCTGATCATCAGTGGCAGGATGGCTTCAGAATTAATTTCCTATAAATAATTTGTGAACTGGTCTAGTGCCAAGTCTGTAAGGTAGAATTGCCTCTTCTGGTGTCCTGAAATACATTTAATAGTCTATAAAAAGTACTGATATTGACCAATGCATGTTTTGGCAAAGCAAACTGGATTTGTTTACTGTCGTGTTTTATTGTATATACACTACAAATGGCTATTGCCAGTATGCATAAATGTTTGGGTCCTCAGACTGAGGTGACACTTAAGTTTTTGGCTCCTGTGACGGTTCACAGATTGTTAATCCCTGCCCCGGGTTAGTTACTGTTGCATTCTTTGCATTCTAGCAGTGTACCAATGAAGTTTACAATAATAATGGACTGAATACTTTTTCAAACAAAAGCTGTTTCCATCCAAATGTAAATAATAAAATAATAATTCCATTTTTACGAGTGATGACACTGTTGCAACTGGCAGTTCTAGGGGTGCTGCAGTGTTGGCGGGTCTAGTGTTAAAAGATACAAGGTTTGAAGATGTGTTTGGTCAATATATTGTTTCCTTGGGTAGTGTTAGGAGGAGTGTTGGGATTGCATGAGTGTAATCCAATATAGAGCCTACACTCACACACACACACTGACAATTGCAACACAACAGATGTGGTAATTTTTTTTGTGTGTTTTTTTTAATTTTTATAAGTGATCCATAATCCTACAACCTAACATTGTTATTCACTGATCTGTGATCCTCGGCATAGATCGTCCTCAAAGCACTTGACTTGTCACGGCAGGACAAGCTCAGGTGTATGACCGCTCCATTTTATTATGTGTCAGAGTAAGGCATTTCAGTGAGTGAGCATGACCGGTCAAAATATCTGCTGTGAAACAGACAGCTGGCAGTGCAGCTTGGTTAGTACTGATAGCGACCTAGTTAGCTGGGAATGCGACCTAGTGCAGTTTTCATTAGAGGGGAGCTTTTGGAGTTTTTGGAGAGGATAATAAAATGGACACCACCTTCCAAACTCTTTAAATAACAGAGTGTCCCTCTTATTTCAGCATGTGGCCTGACAGGCCTGCCGTGCCTACAGTTGTTAAGTTATGATTGGACAATTGTTCTTCAGGGGAGGGATTTAGCCAATGTTTAATTGCTTACTGGAATAATATTTCTTTTTTTCCTGCTGGCAAGTATAAGTATGAATTGGTGCTCCACGGAGCACTTTACGATACTGATTCATTTGCCTGAATTGTAAATTGTAAATTAGACCCAGATTTATTTCTCTCTGGGCTACTTAATCGCTCAACTGTAAATCTACGCGGGGCCGAAAAAAAAACAAAACATGATGGTTAATTCAAGCACAGCAGGCTGAACCGCAGACTTTCAGAGCAGGTGTGAAGCTATAGCAGAAAGGCTTTATTAAGTCAGTGTCAGGTAAACAGACCACAGTAGAGAGAACACGTAGCAGGGGTAGGTGTCATTCTGACAGGCAGCACAGTGAGGTACAGGAGTAGCAGTGTAGCAGTGTTGGGATCAAGAAGCACCTGCTGCTCCCTCAAGAGCGCCGCGGCAGCATGGAAATGCAGAGAGAAAGAAAGCAATAAACAGTGCGATGCAGCGAACAAATAATTCTGGCCGGGCGTTCTGAGTGGAGAACCTAATAACGGCATGAGATGCGTTACCAATTCCATTTCTTCCGAGACCGTAATCACATTATGCATAACATTTTTGCGTCTGAATACGACTGGCCCTTTTACCTGCACAGTGGGACATCACGACGTGTGGCGGCTCGGCCTGCAAATACCAACCCTGTTCTCCTCTCTCAACCCGGGTGGCAGACAAAAAAAAAAAAAAAACACACAACGAAACAACACAGTCAGACTTCTTTTCTAACAGATCTGCATCGCATACACTATACAACATGACTAAATACATTTACTCAAGTGTTGTACTTAACCCTTACAAATTCATTCATATTCTGGGGTCATTTTGAGGTACTTTTCTTTTCATGTAACTTTATATTCCTACTCCACTGCATTTCGGAGGGAAATATTGTAGTTTTTACTTGAGTACTTATTTGACAGCTTCAGTTACTCACTCAAAATAAACAGTACTGTGTTAAACCCAACCCTAACATCTGAAACAATTGGTCAATGGTTAAATTAACTGGCTGGCAGAAGCTTAATTATAATTTTTCCACGCAAAAACCATTTCATGGTTCAAAAAATAATTCACTACAGTAGGAACAGTAAAATGCTGTTCCCCTAAAGATTGAGTAATCATCATCTGATGATATAATACATAATGATGAGTCACAGGTACCACTGTTATGCACTGAGTATGAGTTTTGATACTTAAAGTGAATTTTGAGGTGCGGTAAGATACTTGAATATGAATACTTCCTCCACCACTGATGTTAGCCATATGTTAACTAAGGAACCACAAGGCAGTGATGCACCACTGCAAAGCTGGGTAAGCTTGCACTTGAACAGAGGTCAGTACTTAAATGATGACCGACAGAGGCAATCAGGGCTCTTTCTCCCAACGGTGTGACTTTCCCACAGCGCTGTACGTGATCATCATGCACTCTGGGCACATCACTTTAGTGGACTAATTCCTAACGATTCTTCTGTCTCAACACTTGCAACCACTTCTTTTTAAACTCCAGCCGGCACCGCTGCCCATGCATCACAGCTACGGCACAAATCAAAGGGGAATGACTTCAGGACTCATGTAGAATCCCTCAATGTTACATTAGGACTGCTATCAAGTGTCCCTCTCTACAGAAAGAAAGAAGGTATGTGAGAAGCCAGAAAATAAAGATAAGGGGGGTGATAAATGTGTAATGTAATTATAACTTACAGTGAACATTTTTAGTTTAACAATAAAAAACCATGTAGTATATCAGCCAAAAACTGTAAGGCCCTACATCAAAGCAGTTGAATGCATACATGATAATTTAGCTGTATGATAAAAGGACTTATTTCAAATGGAAATCACTAACATATCCAGGTATATAACCTACCTCACTCACTCACGCTAATCTAATCTAATCACAGCTACAGGACCTTCAGAGCAACAATTATTCCTGAAACTTTGTAGGATATATCAAATACAGATACAAACAAACAGAATGTTTAATTCCCCAAGACTGCAGAGTCCAACAGTATCACGTTTAAAATCAATCAAATGAACAGGATTTTCTTTTGTTCGCGCTACTCGATAATTTTTAAACAGGAGAGACAGTAGGAGAGACTCTTATGTGAATAAAGCATTTGAGAGCCCCAGAATAATGTTTTTCTGTTAGTACCTGCATAGACTGTTTCATATTGTTGTTGTATATTGGAGCTGAAGCATGAAGACATTCAACAAAATACATATAATCTCAATATGAATGTTTAATGTCAACCAAATTTATTTAAGGTTAAAGTTACAAACCAAACCAGATCTAGTATGCATGAGTAGAAAAAATAAAAAGGGGTAGAAATATATTATAAAAAATATCAAATAACATATACTAAGGAGCGTGGATCCAGCAAACACATGTACTGTAAGACAAATTGAGGGCCTCCGCAAACCTGCACTTAATAGACTCTCACGTGCCGTGAATGATTGTCAGTGATAGTGGAGAACACCATTACACATGTCCTCTGTTTTCCACTCTTCCACGGAGAGGGGGGAAAGGGTCGGAGCCTGAGAGGAAGAAAAGTCATCGAGTCTTGCTTCAATACTGTTTCACTAAAATGAGCGTCATGGTCCATTGAGATACTCCTGGTTATAATGGAATGTATTTTATTTTATATTTGGCCTTTCAATTTGGCCTATTTGTAATAAATCAAGTATTTCATAGCCAGATTCTGCTTTCTGCTGTATGTATTTTGCACTGTTAAGTAGATAGAACATAACTATTGAGGGTTTCTCATGGAGGTTTGCTAAGTGTGTCTTTGTGTTGCAACAGGAAGGAAAAGAAACACAAAACGGTGAATTCAATGGGCAACTAGTGCACAATAAAACACAAAAACACATCAGCAACCTGCTGCCTGCTCTTCCTCCAATTTGTATTCAGACCCTATCATCCTCAACCAGCATGGATCATCGTATATCAATGGACAGTAATGCACCAGCCATGCCCCACCTCCCCCTACATCAGAGCTACACGACTGAAGATGGTGAGGCTCGGGACTGGAATTGCCAGGTGTGATCCCCTCCTCGCCCCATGCCCACACACACACACGCAGGATTTGTTGGACTTTATGCAAAGCAGGAAACATTATTTAAGCACTGGGTCGCATCAGGCGGCGTCTGAATTCAGGGGCTGATTACTGCATGCGAATTAACCGTGTAGAAAGAAAATTGCAGGGCTAGTCACCGGGCTGCTTCACAAACAGCTGGGGGCGTCAGGTTACCTGGATGTTTGTGAAGATTCGAGAAGCTCCTCGCAAAACAAACACCTAGAGAACGTCTTGCGATGGGATCGCACCAGCCGTGACACCCATTAACGTGTTGACCCAAGAGTACTCAGTAGTCATTACTAGCTTGTGACACATTTTTTCGAGACTCACAGGGTGCAAAGATTAGCACATTATGTATCTTTAAGTCGTATTTTTAAGTCTTGCCTATTCCAAGTAGGGATACAAACACGGATAATTTAGCAGATACAAATAATGGCATACTCGCTCATACTCGCTCAGTGATGACTTATGACAGTGAATACAGAGTAGTCACGGGTCAGACCACAACAATCTCCATTTTGATCTGAACTACACGCTTGGGGTTTCATGACCGAAAGGACGGCTGTGATTTGTCCACAGGCAGGCGTATAAACACCTGCCAAAGTACTAAAAACCTCCTCAGTGGTTGGTGTCTCCAGGAGCACATCTTCCTATATTGACACACTGACAGACTCACAGTGTGAAAACAATATGAGCTACCGCTGTCGTGGCTGGTAATAAATGCGATTTCGCGAACAGAGAAAAAGAGATGAAGAAAAAAAAAACGCAGACATAACAGTACTTACACACACAAACACACTCACTGCAACCAGAGACTGAAGGTCTACAAAAAAAAATAAATCTCAAATTGGAGCGGCTTATGATGCTCGCTGTCATTTCACTGCTGCGCTCCGAAGACGTTTTTTCCATTCTCAAGTGGGTACAGTGAGTTATTAATAAAAGGACATGATCTGGATGATGAAAAAAAAAAATACTCCCACATTTTCTGGTTGTGTGTGTGTTGGTTTGCAGGGGAATCTCAAAGTTGCAAAGGGATTATTCTCCATTAGCAAGTCCTGCCAGGTATTGAGACTTCAAATAAACATCTTCAACCACAGCCGCACTGACGGGGCTTAACAGTGGAAGCGTTTGCATTCACCGTATGCAAGACAGTAATAAATTAAATTTTAAGCTCTTATTCAGAATATGCTGCTTACATGCACAGTTTAGCCATATTAAACTAGGACTCCCTGGAGAACGGCTTGACAACAGACAACAGCAGTATTATTCTGTTTCTTGTACATGTCTTATTATCCCAGGTAAAGTTGACACCTCACTGCACTCATGTTTGGTCTTCTCCGCCGTTGATCCATATGTTCTGTATGTTTCAAACCACAGAGCTGAACAGTCTAGTTCTGTTTTATCACAGTTTGACTGAAACAAAAACAAAACTTAAAAGTTCTTTTAAAAAATATTACATTTCATTTCAGTATCCAAATAAAGGCCGAACATTTAGGCTTTGGGGAAAATACAGCCCAGATATTGCCAATTCATAATTGATGTGAATAAACATAATCTCCATATCAATGGCATTCAAATGACATCCACAGTAGCTTCGATCTATTAATTCACCAAGACTTGATGGGTTGGGTTGTCATATATGGAAGCTCTCCAAATGGACCCTTGGCAAAAAATGACATCAGGGAGTCACTCCACTGCTGGTTATAATGAAGTGCACTGATGGCAGTTTAAAGATGTCACTGACACAGGCGAGCCAATTGTTTTTGAGCAGTTTCTTTGTAGGCTGAAAACACAGAGACACTTAACACTACTCACATGTCATGAATCATAGTGACAGATAATTCTACTCTACTCTGCCTGGACGGTTAATTAGAAGCCTGTCGGTGAAATATGAGATGAATCTGGACTAGTAATAACAGTCACACCAATATTTTGACAGTCACAAAAGGTGTACGATAACATAATAAAATGTACGTCACACTGTAGGTATCAGTTTTAGTCTCGGGAGGAAGGGGGTGTTTAACAGAATGCAGCCACAGGTTAGTAATGTTCATTTGCCTCGTCAATAAAAGACATTAAGTCATTGAATTAATGCAACTCATTTCAGCTGGGATGTTGATGAGTTACAAATGCTTCAACAAGCCATTAGCGTGTAGTTCAAGTCCCTGTTGGAAATTGTCAAATGTTCGACATTGCGTAATCTTGTACATCTGTATTTGTACGCATTGTATGAACCAGTATTATTTCTAAATGGACGCCTGTTTATATAGAGAATCTACTCCTCTTCCACTCAGAGGAAGCCAAGATGATTTCAAAACACAGGTGGCATCTGAATATGAATGTTTAGCTATTCACTCCGTCGCAATTCCCCGCATGTGGCTGTATTTTTGAAACAAACGCAATAGCTCTTAATGTGAGTGTTCAGCAGTGCTGTGTTTCATGGCGATAAGGTTTCCTGAAATAAAAAGGATAAATAAATAAAATAACTTGGTAAAATTAAACGCCAAATGACTGCATTCCATCCAGACTGGCTAAATGTGGCATAATGCTTAGACAGCACACAAAAAAAAAAGATAAAGTGTTATGATACTCAGCAGAGACTTGGCTGGCTCTGGTTTTTAATAAGGGCTGACTATGAGCTGCTGAGATCTGTAACGCTGTGCATTTCCACAGGGACTGTGCTGTGTATCGACCCCATACACCGGCCCTGAACACACCCATGACAGAGCCTCGCTTGCTTAATTTTCCCCCTCACTAACCATTAAACACTCGGTGCTGTGTGGCATCTACGCATACAGGATGTGTAGAATATTATTTACTGAAATTAGAAAATGAAACCGGACCTGTTCATCTAATATTCTGGAAACATATTTTCAGCTGACTCACTGACTGGTTGCTAAATTGCTTATATTTCAAATAATGCCTTGTCCTGTTTTTTTTATATTCAGAATATAATACAGATAGCAGACCTTAGATTTATATTGTAATTCTAATTCAGGTTAGGGTTCCCAGGATTCTTTGTTGTTAACAGGAAATCCAACATTTTCATCATTATTCCGGTTAAGTCAGAAGTGATTTCACTGATTATGCAGAGCAGCGGAAATATTCAATTTATGCACCCGGAGTTTGCAGCTAGTGGGTTGCGCAGTCTCCCCTGAAATCCCATTGTTGGCTTTGCTTGTCAGATGTTTATTTCAGCCCACTTGTAAGTCTATAAGGACATTCTGGGGTTTACTTTATCACTTGATAACTACGAGAGGCTTACCACACCTCAGGGACTGACTCCTCGCTTTGTTCTTGTTGCATAACGTCAAACACATCCATGTCTGTGCCGAGATATAATACGTCTTATATTTCAGTCCACATTCATCTGAAAATAATCACAACTTATCAACCTGATTTTGTGTGTCTGAATGTGCCATGCGTGATTGTATGTGTGCCTCAGAATTTCACAGAGCTCTTGAAGTGTGGCGTTATTAAGTTACTCGAAGGAAATGTTTGCAAAAGTGAATTTCCTCACTCTGGCATATTCCTAGCAAATCTAATCAGCTTTCTAAAATAACTGAGCTTGTCTATTACCCAGGAAAAAAAAGTGGTGT
This sequence comes from Nibea coibor, assembly GCA_023373845.1. Taxonomy (NCBI): domain Eukaryota; kingdom Metazoa; phylum Chordata; class Actinopteri; family Sciaenidae; genus Nibea; species Nibea coibor. Next base: position 15,875,263 of record CM041723.1, read on the forward strand.
TTGAAAATAGAGGCAGTTAAAAATGTCACCTTTATCTTATCCAAGTTTTTAAATATATTAAAGATGGCAGCCAACTCCACCCCCAACTCTGGGCTTATTTTGAACCATACAGTAATCGTAAATGTTGCTCAAGTAAAGGGCGGGGTGGGGGGTATTTTTAATCAACCTGAAACACCTAAAGTTTAACTAGTAAAGTTTCTCTTGTGCAGCATCCAATCACAGCGGCTGTGAATAATTACAGGCCATTTGCCCTGTCACAGCGCTCGTTTTCCCGTCAGACTATTTTTATCTTTTAAAAAGGCATTTTTAAACTTTACAACTAGTAAATTTACTTCTACATGCTGCATTTCCACTGCTGCATACACAGACACTTACAGTATTTTGAAAGACTATTGAACTGGATATATTGATGGTGAAATAAAGTGCCAATAAAAAAAACTCCCGGACAACGTGCGTGGCATTATCTCATGAGAGACAGTCACAACATGTGCCTTATAGGCTGTCATAGTAAAAACATTTAGAAAAAAGAAGAAACATACTGAAAGTCAGGACATGTACCAGTAAGAACTGAAAACATATATACAGTGTCATCTATGAAGAGTATGCTCAGCATTAATCTAGGCTCTAGACCTTGTTGACAGTAAGAATTCCCTCTAAAGCCGCATGAGATCAAGAGCTTAATGCCAGCCTCAATGAGAAATCTAATATGTATTGTTGTTTTTTTGCCTACAATGCTCAGTATACATAAATAATATATGCACATGGCAGCATATAATATGAAATGTGGATTTGATATGCACTAGATTTCGATTTTTTTACTCTAAATACTGGAAGTGCTGACTCAAAACTATTGAGGAGTTTAAATCACAGCTACATGAATCAAAAGATGAACTGACAAGTGATCAGATCATTTAACTACAAAACATTTCTCAACTCACTTTTAGTTGGAAATGTCCGAGCGAATTGTAATGGAACAATAGTGCTACAGTGTGAGGACTCTTTCTTTGGCCAAATACCAGCTTAGAGCTAGAACTTCAACCGGACGGTTAAAGTGCTGCGCAGACCTTGCATTGTGTCTTTACGACTGGTGCCCATGCGCCTGCCCTTTGACCCCTGCACCATCAGCTGGAAGTCCGTGACTCTCTGCAGGATCGATAAAAGGTGTGATGAGAGCTGTACTTTTTAGCACCTATAAAACGGACACCTGCTGAGAGAGGAGTGGACACAGGAAGCAGCAGTCTAAATGGAAAGTAATGGATCTGTGATGGGAAGGAGCACACAGGACCTTTTATTTTTAACTCCAGACTCTCTGCCTCTCTCTCTCTCTCATCTGGACCATCTTTGGTCTGTGTGACCTGAGTCCCAGACATCACCATTCATTATCTCTGCCACTCACTTTCTGTTTCACTGTCAGTTTTGAACTGCCTCCTCTCTTAACATCCCTCTAACCCTCTAAAAATCTCTCACATTTCAAGAGTCATTTCTTCATTTAACTTTCAAACATGTAATATACTGAAAGAAAGCTAAATGAAAAGATACAGCACAGAGAAGATGAATGGTATGAATAAAACTCTAATTAATTTCAAACATGTTTAAACAGGAAGATTACCTGATCATACAAGTCACTAATTATGGTATTAATTGTGTTGTCTTTGCTTGAATAAATGTCTGCACTATTTGTCAAGTACTTGAGGAAATGTTATATGTTACGAACTGCAAGAATATAAAAAGGTGCTACTAAATTGTCCCTACCAATATATAATTCCCATAGGTCTTGTCATTTCAGCTCCTCATAGTAATACCTGCGAGGTCTGAGCAGTGTCACTAGGTTTATGTGATTTCTGAAAAAAAAAAGTTGGCTACCTTGGTGACAAGTGCAACATTTGATGGATACTGACCTGATGATTTGGTAACCGTCAGGCTGAACTATCTTCTAGCTATGTTTAGAGATGAGCTAAATGTACGGTGGTGCAGTGTGCCTCATGTGTCATCGCTTAACCCCCACATACTGTTCGGGTCAAAATAGAGCCGTTTTGACATATAACAGCAGTAAAAATACCCTACATGTAATTTTTTATAACCTGAAATTTGATTACTTTTTCTAAAGTGTCCCAAAAGCCACAAAAATTAAGATACTTTTAAACGTTATATTTTTGCACAGGTGCTACAAATCCATTTATCTATTGAGAAGGATTTTAGGAAAGAGAAATGGTTGATCCAGGGAACCTGTCAAACTGTATATTCTATGTCTGTGTATTTTTTTTATTTATTTATTTTTTTTTAAATGGGACAGTAGTGACAGAGTTCAGCAGGGCCTTGACACTGTGTTCCCACCACAGGTGGCCAGGTTTGCGCAGTGACAGGCACCTGCTGCTCTTTGAAGAGTCATGGGGAGGGGGGCCTCAAAATTGTGAAATAGTTAAATAATGCTACCAATTATGGATTAATAATGAATTTATCCATCACTATTTTGCTAAAAAAAAAAACATGTCCATAATGTTGATTTAAGTATATTATTGAAGTACTTTACTTAGTATTTTGTACTTCCACTCCACAGGTGAATGGTACCGTATTTACTATCTGATACCCTGTTTATTTTTACATTAAGATTTTACCTTTTTAAAAGCCATGTCAAAATAGTGTTTTTAGATTTAAATGCTTCTTTAACACATTGGATTAATCTGTTCAAGGCTGGTCTTACTTCACATCTGTTAGCTCTCCAATAGAACGATCTCCCTTGTTGCAAATGCCTGTTCTACTGTTGCTCATTTTAATTGTGGCGTTCCTCAAGGGTCTGTCCTTGGCTCACTTTTGTTTTCAATATACATGTTTCCTCTCAGCCAGATAATTCAAAACCACAGTGTCTCCCACCACTGTTATGCAGATTCAAACATAATGTCCCTTTTCAATCCAGCCCGCATCTGCGATATTAAATGCTGGATGTCTTTGAGAAGAAAAAAAAATCTGATGATAAATCTGTGGTCACAGGCCACCAGATCACTGGATGTCCCAAAGCCTTTTCCTCTCTTTTTTAAAAGTTTAATGATGACAATTCTGAGCTCAAAAGGTCATCCAGTTTTTACTTCGAGGTGAAGAATGGTTTGTCTTGCTTCTCTCAGCTCAAGAAAATCTCCGAAATCATTGCACCAATTATTCTTGTCTCTAACTGATTAACATATGGTCATACAGTACATGCATTTTTTTCCTGCCTGAATGCACTTCATGCTGGTATCTGTCAGAGCTTCCTTCATTGACTCCATCCTGTGCAGAATAGATTAAATTTTAACAGGCAGCAGGATATATGAATTCATTATGCTAGGTAACTTACAGTGGATACCCATGACGTTCTCTATTGACTTTAAACTTTTAAATTTTCTTCTCCTTTACAGCATAAATCCCTATTTGCCTGAGCGTTCCCTGTGAACAGTGGATGTAGCTCCTGTTGGACCTCTGCAGACTGTGGAACCCTGTGCCTTGTGCTCACACAGGCTATATCATTAGCGTCTCTCAGATCCCATCTTAAAACTTTTTATAGGAATGTGTTTAATATTTAATATGTTGCTGTTGATTTCATCACCCCACTCTGACATTTTACATCTTTCTTACCTGCATTTAATCTGCCTGTGTTTTATGATTCCTGTGTAGTTGGTTTTTATCTGCTGCTGCAGCTACAAAGTGCCACATAAAGTTTATTTTTTTTACTATAACATACAATAAATTATGAAATATTAAACCGCTGGTTTTGCCTTGTTGCCCTTGTATAGCAGTGTCTAAATGGGGCCACCAAAGAGACATTTGCCTTCTAAACTCACATGGATCCATTTGGATGAGAGTGTTTCATTTAAATTGAAAGTCTTTAAATTTATATATTTTCAAATTTACAAGGAAATTAAAAAAAAAAAGAAAACAACTCTTTAAAGCTTAAATAAATTCAGTATTAGTTATAGTATCATATATCTGAATTAATTAAAATATAGAATGTTTAAAACCAAGTTTACGTCCTTGTGTTATGCATTTGAAAATGCGTGTCAATGTATAAAATAAAACAAATGATACATTAAATGTGCATCTCCACCAAGTCAGTTCCTTTCCATCTCACACAAAACTCTAATTCCTCCTCCATATGTCAAACCTCCCTGTGCCAACAGAGTGGCTATACTTAGTTTAACATGTTTAATCACTAATGTTGCCATCAGTACTGTTGCTATAATACTGCAGTACCTGCAGCCTGATATTGGCACTGATTTATAACAATGGCAAAACAGTTACTTGACATTTGTCCTGATAAAAACTTTGGCGGGCACCAGCCAGAAACAACTACTTTTCTTGGCTGTGGTAAAATGAGCCTGTAGTCTGACGCTATTTTAAACTCATCTGAATATATCATATTAGGAGGTTAAGAGATCATTTTTTTCTCCACTTCATTCGTCATAAAAGTGTGATAAAAGAATGGATTGTATTTCGAAAGAAAGATAAATCAGAGTTTTAATAAGTATACTGATAAGACACTTGTTTAACATTTCCAGGGCTACAGATGTTGGCAGATTAGCCCCACTTTATAGTGGAGTAATGCACTTCATCTGCGTCAACCAGTGCCTGCAGCTATGCCTGTCTAACTCTTTCAAAAACCCCTCATGCATTTACGCAGGAACACATTGTATAATTCATCAGCTGTTTTCTTGATGGGGAAGCCCTTGAAGTTACAGTCAGTGATTTATGAATTGCAATGCGATCTCTGGGCCTTGTCGAATGCTTTAATGCATTACTTGATTCAATTCAATAAGCTACTGTTTACATATAATGAGATCTCTTCCTATCATTCCTGAGGTGTGTCAACAGAAGAGGGATTGATCTGTACCACAAAAATCATTAATACGTGTGAACTGATTTGAATATTCTGGGAAAGGGCGTGCATATGTTAGCGTCGCAGAATAAGCGATGAGTTGTCAGGTCCTAGAATTTTTATAGGAAGACTACGAATCCTGACACACGTATAGGTAAGAGGTAAATGAAAGTTCATTTCTAAATGTCACGGGGAATTGAAAAGGCAAAGATGATCACCTTACTGTATGTATGAAGTGAGAGATTTGTCACATGAAATGGCAAGTGGTTAGTTAAGAGTTGCCGTCTCGCTGTCTGTATAGAATATTAAAATGAAAAGGATCCAAAGGGAAGGTAGGTAGGTTTACCATTATAACATCTTTGATCAGGTTCACATTTACTAATGAGCACGAACCAAACTACAGATGAGAATGATGGGAATGTCATTTGTTTTGCAGATATGTGGTCATGAACCAAAGTATTGCACAACTTACAGTTCTGACCTGATGTAATTAGAAATAGGGGCAACAGGCACATTATGGGTCCTTGGTGCACATGGTGCCTACATTACCCAGAATGCAATGTGATTGTCAACCTCATGGCAGTCCTCGAGGAAGACAAAAATAGGATGAATTCTCTGGAGGCTGAATGTTTTTTCAGATCATGAAATTTACAGATTATGAATTGATCCAATAAACAAACCAGTTGTGTAAATAAACAGTTGTGTTCCATGGCAATGTTGGTCTGACCGACCAACATTGCCATGGAACCACCCGACTTGTGTTGCAAAAAGGCTTTTAACTTGGATTATTGTCAGTCAAATTGGCAGGGATGCAGCCTCAAACCAATCCATCTTGTTCCACAAACTGCAAAATAGCATCAAGAGTCACAAACCATATATTAACAAGGTACCTAGTCCCTGCTAGGATATAGCAGGCCCTTAACAGTGTTCACCTTGTGTCACATTAACGACAAATGGAGAAACAGTTGCTTCTTCTTTTTTTTTTTCCAGCACTAATCACTTGGATACCATGTGGATACGGTGTCTGTGTGTGGGTGAGATGTGTGTGTGTGTGCATGCACTGCCTGACTGAACAGTAAGGCACCTTTCAGCCAAGAAGAGGAGCCACAGTGTTGCTTCCTGGTAAGCTCTGCTTTTGTTGGACTCAGAGAGAGCGTGCCTAGCTTAGGAGAGGGATCAGACTGTTGTGCAATTGATCTCTTTGACTGGATAACCAAAGCTGCAACATCAACAGTAAAACATTGAAGCAGTGCATTTTTGGACAGGAAACAAGTGTTGTACCACTAAAATGGTTAGAACGGATAGTAAACCTAGAAGCAGCAGAAGACGAATGTGATCACCGGCAATTGTTTTCCAGCCACATGTTGCCATGGAGCTAGTGAATCAAGAAGCTACAAAAATAAAGTGAGGACCTCACATAGTGTATCCTAGTAAAAGTGAAGTTGTGCAGCATCAACTATGACAGTAATTAAATGCGACGGACATTTGTTTGGCAAAGCACGTGTTCAAAACTTCTTTTAAAACGAGCTATCAGTGGATCACAGATTTAGAGGCAAAGCTGGTGGAGGGGGAACGAATATTCTGTTGGACATTTCAAAACAGAGATTATCACAGCCACAGAATTGTGGAGTGTGAAATTGCCGAGTGGTGTAGTGTGAACAATTCGGCAACTGAAAAGACCCTCGCCATAAAAATCGCCTCGCCTTCTTCTCTTATCCAGTCTGTGAAAATAAAATGTCTGTAGTTGCATTGGATGATAAACGTGTTGAAGTTCTGAGAGATACCAAACAGCAGTGAAGTGAGACAGTAAATACAAATTTTTTTAAACTCAGGCCAGTGTCTGATTCACTTGTCTACAGTTGCTGCCTTATTTCTTCATGGAAAGTCATGCACCAAGAGAAAAATAATAATTTCTGAATTTTGAAACATATCCTGATCAATAACAGTGATATCAATGCTCCTAACACAGCAAAGGACTAAACTAAAAACTTTAGAATAATTTCCATACTTTCACATCCCAATGTCTTCTTTCTCCTTTGCTTCCTTCTCTACAGTACCCAGTGTTCAATTTACTGCCTGTCTGCATTTGACAAAAAAGCCAGCCTTGAACTGCAGAGATAAAGGGACAAATCTGATCTCCTATTGTTATGCCAGCAGAGTGTGTAAAACAGTAGTTCTTCTGAAGTGAAACACTCCAAGGCTGCCGTGATTTTTGAAGTCTTTTGAGTAAAGTGTCAATTATTCATGAGATCTTACACACCGTGTACACCTCCAGGTTCCTACATGTCACAGAAAATGTGTCAGACTAGCAGGTAAAGGATTTTCCTGCAGTCTATCCATGTGTTAACTGATGAAGTCATGGATGTCATGAACCTCTCACTGGTTAAACTATCAAAGTCCATTGTTTGAAACTTGAAAACATACCGGCTAAATGCACATCCAAGCTGGCACTGCATATTCTATAAAAGCTAGGGATGAAAAAAGCCATCTTTTCACTGTCTTTGTTCATATGAACTGCAGATTCTTACAGGATATTTATCAGAATCTGACACCCTGGGAAATCACAATAAACAGCAGCACCACCAAGATAAAAAGGTCACGATGTCTAAATTAATTCACGTTGCCAAAACTTTCCATTGCATGATTGAAGTACAGCAGTACTTCAATCATGCAATTCTGTAAGATGACCTTTATCTAGTGTAACTGATTCAGTGTCATACGAGATGTGATGTGTTTTTCCCTGAGATTGTGACTCTGGCTTCAGGCCAGCGCAGAAGCTATAAACAAACAACCTGCATGGCAAAGGCAGTATCAGTGGGCTGCCACAGGTGCAGTGGGATTTTTAAAACTAGCCAAACTGTGGAATCGGTGCTATGAGAAATGCAGTCACCTTTGCTGCAAGCTTTACGAAGGAAAGACACACGTATCACACTACTAGATAGAGACAGTCTCCTGTTTTGAAAGACTTTTTTTTTAAATTCAGTTTACTGGTTGTCTATAGTCAAGTTTCCCTCCGAATGTATCGCAAATTTCAGATTTTTCTAGAAGGTCTAAAACAAGAGGCAATTTAATGCACAACAGACCTCACTCACAGCAGCCATTTTGACATGGCATAGTAGGGTCAACACAAGTGTTTCCAATGATGCTAATTAAGCCTCTGCTCCTTTATTGCAGCAGAGCCTTTCCAGTGAAACAACATGTACCGCAGCAGCAACCTGACTCTGTCTGACCTGGATGGAACAGAACCTTAATTAGTATCACTGTGAAAAATGTCTATTCAACCCACCGTTGCTGCTTACGCTGATGCTCGTGCTCTACCGTCATCCTAATAGTGGAGTTGAGCGCATCAAGATAACATTGCTGCTAATTCTCTAGTCCAGTTCCAGAAAGAAGCAACAAGATTTTGTCATTTAGAGCATCAATTAATCCTCAAATGATAAAAAAAAAATGGAAATCTGCCATTTCTGTTTGTTTCAATGAATGTTAAAATTATTGCTTAAGTTTGTTTCTATTGCTTTGCTCCATCTTGTTTTTGTCAGTAGACAAACTTTCTCGGCAGCCAAGCATAAAAACTTTGTTACCATCCTCCGGTTAGGGGTTAGGAGTTGTTTGGGCAGTAAATATATTTTGGGATTTTGTTTTGTTTCCATTCAGAATTTCTGAGGCTGTAGCAGGACCGTCTATATCACAAATATATTCTGCTTATAAAAGAATGTAACAGGTCTCGATCTCTGAGCTCAGGGCAGCTGTACGTAAGCGCACACACATGGCTTCATTTGATCACTAACTAAACATGAACCGCAACCGCGAGGCTCGGCTTCATTTTGTCCTTTGTGCCAGTGGTTGTGTGTGCATGCACCTGCAGTCTCAGCCAAGAGAAAGCCTATTTATCAGGCAGCTATTTATCAGGCTGCTAATCAACCTGATAACCTGCAGCTGTGCCTGCTGCCTGGCTGAGCCACCCTTCACTCTTCACTCGTAGCCGGTGTTAGACCGCAGCTCGCTGCTATCCTCTGATATTTCTCGCTCTCGAAACGACAGTGAATCCTTTTACAACTTTCAGTACACTGCCGGAATATGAAAGACAGATTTAAGCTTGACTTTTTTGCAGAGCACAGCCACTTAAACCAACTGCGTTCAGATGTTCAGGATGGCATTCAGATTTGTTGCATAAGATCAAGAACTAGCTCCCACAGACAGCATGAATGTGGATATATCATATCCGTTACATCACCCATAGATTTCTGAAGAGCCGCATGTGAAGCTCTGAATGTGGCGGCTCTGGCTGCCACCATCTTGGCAGTCCTGCCTCCGCCGCCTTCCAGTTAAAAATGGGCAAAGACATGGATCGTCTGTTGACCTGAGGTGGGCTGAATGAAGCCTGGGCGTTCGAACAAGCCACCTGTAATGGTTCTCACCTGTCCATCAAAGCAGCAACGTTAATTATGCATAACTTTCTTCAAAGTGAACATTTGACTGGGTGAATTATATAAAGAAAATCACCCCAAAACTCACACGGGTGTTTCTAGTTCTTCAGGTTGATTAGGCCCTGCTGAGGTTATAATATGTTCAATAATCAGTGTATGCTGGGAAGAGAAGCAGCTATTTTACAGGTGTTACTAATGACATTAATGATGGCTCTGTTCTAGTCAGGTAAGTCATGACAGTGTGACATGCGGCAGTATGAATATCAGGACACTAAAACTGAAGCAGCTAAAATGGAATTTAATTCAATATTATGTGCCTAATCTTTTCCCAGTGTGACTTGTCAAAAAGCATTAAGTTACTAAACTTAATGCACCAATAATGAAAATAAAGGTGTAAGTTGTCCCATTTCAACAGGTGCAACAAAAGTGAGGAAAATGCTAATTAAAGGTGCCCTGGAGTTTTCTGATAAACAAGTTAACGAGTTATGTTTACATTCAGTGTTACTCAAACACAATTGTGTATGTCCTCGAGGCCGAACAAACATGTTTAGTGCACTTCCTCCCTCATACATTAGCAAAGCCCTTTTTCTTATTAAATAAAGCAGTGTTTACATCCATATTAGCTAGTATTAGGGGGTAAAGTTTGCAGGCATCTTCTTCTCTGTCTTTGCTGGCGCATTGCAGTATATCTAGTCGTGTTAAAACCACCTGTAGATCAGTGAAATAGTGTGGGGCATGTATCGCGTTTAGTGGCAATGTGTTCACAGACCCACTCGTACAAAACAGCTCCATAAGCCTACTAGAGGTCTAAAAGTCCACAGGGAACCTTTAACCAGAGTCTGCACACCCAGACAGTCCTGTGAAGAGGGCTAGTCAGCTAAATGTGAACACACCTGTGAGGATGTACCATGGGCATACAGGGCCTGTAAGATAGAAAGCCACAAAAGATTTTATTCTGTAGTTGGGAAATTGGCTGGAATAGCAAATGCAGTAAATTAATTGTTCTGCGACCATTGCTAATGTCATTTCCAGCACATAGTTGTAGTGTTCTGTGCTGTGATGAAAATGTGGCGTTACCCCTGGATCCCACTGTGCACAGCTCTGTGAAGTCACAGCCATGACATGTTTCGGGTCATTCACCACACGGCTTCATACCTCACCAGAAGCATTTCAGAAGTGGATTTTGCCCATTAGACTTTATTAACTTGTCCAGATTGCTAAAATTGTCGTTTTCTCTTGGTTTCCTACTTGGGAAGTAAGCTACGCAGCTGAATAGTTTCCCCTTTTTTTCACAATCCAGAGTTTGCACTGCGTGTAAATTGATCGGACTCTCTGTGCCGTTACTGCGTCTGCCTTCTGGCCGGCTCAATCTGTTCTGCAGTGCTTGATGCAGCTGGTCGCAGCATTGCTGCTTCTGGGACACTTCTGAAATGTGCCGTGGTGCTTTTGGCGGGGTCACAGTCATTGTCTAAAATGGCTGTGATCAGAGCCGCCTGTCTGCATTTGACAAAAAAGAGAAAAAGCCAGCCTTGAACTGCAAAGATAAAGGGACACATCTCCTATTGTTATGCCAGCCAAGTGTGTAAAACAGTAGTTCTCCTGAAGTGAAACACTCCAAGGCTGCCGCAATTTTTGAAGTCTTTTGAGTAAAGTGTCAATTATTCATGAGATCTTACACACCGTGAACACCTCCGCGTTCCTACATGTCACAGAAAATGTGTCCAGAGTTTGCACTGCGTGTAAATTGATCGGACTCTCTGTGCCGTTACTGTGTCTGCCTTCTGGCCAGCTCAGTCTGTCCTGCGCCGCTCGATGCAGCCGGTCGCAGCATTGCTGCCTCTGGGACGCTTCTGAAATGTGCCGTGGTGCTTTTGATGGGGCTACAATCATTGTCTAAAATGGGTGCGATCAGGTTTGGCGGCCACGGCGCAGTCAGAATGCGTCACAGCCGTGCCTGATGGGACCGAGCTGTTAGAAAGAAGCGAGGTTTCAGGCCTCTGTAGCTTGCACCCAATCTCTGCTTAAGGCTAGCAGCTCAAGGCCGCGTTAGCCGCTACTAGCATGACGCACCTGAGTCACGAGTCATGTTGTGCTGTCGGTAATCATCAGGCTGTGCACAGCATTGAAGATTAAATCAGAAGTTCTTAGAGATATATATTTCTGATTTTGCAATTTGGATCCTTTTCCAGTCAGAGCACGAGTCACCTTTTGTGTTTTTGTGTGTGTGTGTGTGCGAATACATTCAGGTAATTTGGCTGATGATATTAACTTCTACCCAACTCAGTGCATATTTTACACCATCATTGCAAAACAAAAAGGAATGGGAAAGAGGAATGCAGCAAAGAATAATAGACTTGAATTTCATTAGCAGCCTCAACAATGCGCTGAACAATTTAATAGACACAAACACAATTAACCCTGTGCTATCCATACAGTTCACTTCATTACAGAGCAATTGAGAATCAGACCAAGAGGGTTTTTCACATGCTGATTAATTATTCTCTGTAGTTGTAGACGAGAAGCAGAAGTCATCAGGGAACGGCAAATTAAGTCAGACAAAAATCCTCATTGAGTGATTTATTAGAGTTTTATTGTTGGGTGAGAATAGCGTGATGTGTCTAGTATTCCATAAGCGCACTTTCACGAAACAATGCATCGCCGCTCAGTATTCACAACCGCTGCGTTGGTGAGTGAAGGGCTTTTCTCACTGCATCGCATGTTGTAGGTTGCATGCATAGCCTCATTATTGTGCTTCTTCAACATATCAGAGAGTGGGGAAAATGTTTTTGCACAGCAGTTGGTACCAATTAATATTTAAGGATTCTTCTGTGCACACATCCATCATCGTCCACATGCCGAAGTCCCTATAGCATCATTGTCCTTGTGAGTACCCTTGGGTGCAGTCAAAAACAATATGGCAATCATCAATTCTGTATCAGCATTTTGATGCCAAGGAACATATTTGAGTAGCTGCATTCATACCAGTATACACCATCTGGTGTTTTACATAGATGAAGCATCAAACAATCAGTCCATCAACAGGCTCCCAGGACTGGCCGGTATAATGGCTTCATGCAGAATACGAGGCATATAAACCAAATGGGATTTGATAAAAGCAAAGCGAGTCGAGCTGCTCTTATCAAAGAAGAATTTTGTCAAACATCCAAGACTTACAAAGATCAGCTCGCATGTCTCTGATATCATAGCTCATTCCTCGTCCGAAGGAAACTTTAAAGAGATGATTACATGACACTGTACAGTAATATAATTCACCACACATAAAAGAATAATGCACCCCTGTTGTAATGTATATGATAATGGAATAGCAAATGGGATGCCCTAAAAGAAATGGTTATGCCATTTCGCTGTTTCAGATGCATGATTAATGTCTGTCGGAAATTAAGTGCTCTCAGAAATGTGTGACTGTTTAATACAATCAGCCCGGCGGTACGGCTTTCCATGTGTTTGTGTGGAGGACGCATTATGAAGGAGATCATTTCAACTTGTTTTTTTTTTTAGATTAACTGGAGTAAAAACTTGAAAAATTGAGAAATGTGGTGTTACATTGAAAGGTCAAAACCAGTTTTACGTACGGAACAATTTTAGCTGAATAGCATCACCACAGTAGCACGATGTGGTACAGTATGCAACAAATGTCAACATTGATTCTTTTTTTTTGCCCTTCGAATAATGAAAACATCCATCATGGTTTACTGTACTGCAGCTCATACAGGATTAAACAGGTTAATATAATATGGAATATCTGTCAACGCTTAGTTTATGCATATTCCATTACATTGCTGCCATTATATGCTATGTAATCACGGTATGGACAGTATTGACTTTTTAGAATGTAGGGCACATGTACGTAATTAGCTTTAATAGCTAGGTAAGTAGCTTTTTTCTTGTTTTAATTTTCATTTCAAAGAAATCTGTCTTTGTTCAGTCTTCCAAGAAAAGTGTCTCATGGCCCTTGTGTCTATGAGAAATGCTATTAGTGTTAATCCATTGCAAACAATTATGGAAATACCCCTGAGAGTAGGTTATGGAAGGACCCCAGAGCTCCAGTGGAAATACCACGACTCAACAACTTAATCTTATTCTGTAACTTTGTGGATTTTGTGATATTAAATAATATTTTAGATATATCAGATATTAAGACTTAAATTTGAATCCACTGAGAAGACATACACATTATTAAATTGGATATTTCAGGTATACTGTGCTTATTCCATCTCGTGAAGGCTCACTGCACGGGTAAAATGCGGTCTCATTGTACGAAAGCTTGTAATTAAAATGCCTTTATTCTTATTCCTTCTTTATTAACAAAGTCTTCATAACCCTGATCTTTGTTAGTTGCAACATGTAGGTCATTTAAAATACACACTGCCATGAAATACAAAGGCATTTTTATTGGGACCATATTATACCCAAGCAATGAGCCCTTCGTGGTTTTTTAATGAGTCATTAACATACTGCAGTTGAGACCAAGTCTTGGTTGGTGTTTCCTTTCCTGTATCTTTGCAGTTTGATGAGTTTTAGCCCAGCGGCTAAAACACCAGCCCCCGTGGAACATCAGTACAGGCATCCAATAGCTTTCCCCACAATTGGCACAAATAGACTTGAAATGGAGTCATTTAGCTCTCGTTGGCTATCCAAGCACATGCCTGTCTCCAGGAGATTGCTTGAGGAGATTTTTAAGTCTGTCTCCCGTCCGGCATATAACCATAAAAAGTAGGTTCAATCTTGACGCAACTTTAAAAAAACACACGCACACACTGGAAACGGAAGCCGTAACAAGAAGACCGGCAGATAGTGTAATCCATCTTGGTTGTCCAAACAAAAAAAGGTTAATAGCTTAAGTGTTTGGAGCTCTTAACAGGAGAAAAAACTGACCAGCCACAAACTGTCTGGGGCAGCCCACAGCCTAACTTAATTTCCTGGCTACTGATCAGGATGGGATTGGATCAACGTAACTTGATGTAGGTCAAGAGAATAGCAATTTGGAGCTGGTGGTGGGTCGTGACCTCATTAGACCCCTCCTGTACTGTAGGTGAAATCCCTTATAGTTCAACTGTTCAGATCTTCCCACCCGATCCATTTACTGTTTTGAATTAAAGAGGAGTCAATGATCTCTGATATTTCTGCTTTTTTGTTTGTCGCCAGTGAGTCTGCAGAAAGTTCCTCATACAAGCAGGGCCCGACTGTAATGTCAGAATGACTTCACACAGATAGACAAAGAAATTAAGAGGAGAAGTGATGATGTCCTCCTAGACTCTAGCCCTCTTCTGACATAGCAGATATGGCAGCAAACTGTGAAAGAGATCATAAAGACTACTGGATGTCTCATAATCATCTACTGTTCTTATTTTATCTTTCTTGAAAATTGTCATCATGGCCGAGGCTAAGATGAAATTTCTAATTCATTACATGTTCCGGCTGTATCATCCACAGCAAATCTGTCGCACCATGTCGTGGCAAATTGTGAGTGAAATATACAATACTGCTGTAGTGTTTTATTACCAATTCAAGGACGCACACAATGCCGGGAAACAAATAATTGAAAGGATAGAAGCACAGGATCAAATCTTATCACCATCATACTTGCAGATGTTTCAAGTGTATGTTCACTTGTATTCAGCATATATAGAAGCTGTTTGAATGCACCTTGAATGCTAATGTCACTTATTGTGAACATCAATGTTCACGCAAAGGACACTCTCTTTAAATTGAAGGACATGCATTGGGCATAACTTGAGAAATATATAAAATAAATAAACAGTAAAAGGTTCCAGGCTCTGTAAGCAATATTACTCCCCTCTATTTGATAGTGTTGCGCCTAATAGGATTATGTAAGAGGAGGCTGCATGTGATGGAGAGGAGGGGAGACTTCCATGATTTACAAGCCTGACAGGAACAATTAGGAGGGCACGCTCAGTGGGCTATTACTCAACACTGACTAAATGAAACGCATGCCTTTCATTTGCATCAATGCAGCCATGAGAGGAGCAAGTGGAAGTGTAGCTGAAAAAAGATACCCTTTGTTTCCATCTGGGGAGCCTACGGAAAACTAAAATGGCCACTGTGTTTACATTTTGCGCTCCAGAGTCAGCCATTTTTGCCACAGTGGTGACCACTGCTCTCTTTTTTTTTTTTTTGTCTTTGTTGTTGGACTCTTGACACTCATGTTCTACAAATGAAAGGCTGCACATTTTCAGTTTCTCATTATCATCTGAATGTGAGTAGCATAAGGAGGAGTGCCATGTTCTGTTACTCACCACTGCATTGGTGGTGGTTGAGGGATTGTAAAGGCTTTTCTGCGAACCGAAATCAATGACGTGAACAGACTGGACTTTAAAAGGCTAAAAATAAGATGAAAGGACTCGAGAGCTACATAATGATTATTAGTTTCAAATGCATCCACGGTCATTATTGTCCTCTATACAGCATATTCTGATAGTATGTACTTCCGTATGAGTAAGTCAGGTAGATAAAAGTCTGCAAACTACACAGTATGGCAAGAGGCAATTAGAGAAGCTGCAGTATTTCTAGGCTGGCCGAATGGGTCACATGTGAATGCAGCAACAAGAGACTTCCAGCAGCTCCCCCGTCGCCACATCTGCTGAATAAATGAAGAGATCTCTCCAAAAAGCACAATGTCTGTTGACAGCTGATCAAAGTAGCGAGGGAGGATGTGTATGTGTGCCTGTGTGTGTATCTGCTTGTTGAATGGTTAGAGAGAGGGGTAGCATACTGATCGCTGATGATCAGGAGTCTCCGCACACATTTATTTTTGTGTTATACAGTAAGTAGACGAGATAAAGGATTAAGCAGGACTGTATTTGTTTAATCCCACTCCCACCTGCTCCTGCAGGCTTTTGGACTATTATCGCCTGCTTCTGCAAAAGCACCATCCCATTTACCCATGTTGCTGTTGAGATTTTGATCACGGCAACCCTCAACAAAGTTTTTTTTCCTTTTTTGATGATAATCTGTCTCCACCATCCCACAGGAAAGATAAGATATATGTAGCCTTACTCGATTTATATAATCTAAAGAAATGATACAGTGATTCACTTACTCCGATGTTTAACATCTTTAGAAGAATACTCAAAATAGGCCCTAGCAATGGTAATGAAAAGTGGATTTAGATAGGATGTCAGATACAGACAACCAGATACTCCCGGAAGTCACGGTCTAGAATTATTTCGGCACCTAACACCCCAAAAAACTTGTTAAACTTTGTGGTTCGCTCAGATTGATGATAACTACCCGTTAATTAATAACTACAGGATGGGTTGCTATTTAATTTTGCATTTTGGATCTTACATCTTATCAGCATGAAAACTCATCCTAAGTCCTATAGCGCCAATGTATATAAGTGAATATCACTTACCATTATTTATATGACAGGAGACAAGCAAAGGGTTAGCTAACAGAAACCACTGACATTTGCCGTTCTGTACCTGACACAGATAAAAGTCACCAGCTAAGCTGAGCCATCATGTTTTTGGCAGTTCTACATCATCTTTCTTTCCTCAAACAATTTTTCACTTGATGCCCTTCAGTAACAAACAATCAAATTCCCTGCATGGCATATAAACCAAAGTTTTTCGCTGGAGCTACTGCACGCTATTAATAATTTATAGAGTGCTTTAGTTTTTTTGTTTGCTTTGAGTTGTACATCTAAAACGTCTGTGTGCAATCATTGTCAGTGTTTTGAGAGAAGCAGAGTTCCCTCAGACCAAGGCAGTATTTTTCTAAAAGAGAGTGAGACCAAATCTGTGGTTGTGCATGCACAATTATCTTCTTCACAGAATAGAAACGTGTTTTGGAGAAAGGGCCGCGTTTAGTAAAAAGGATGCCCTGGAGTGTCATGTATACGGTACTTTCATCAGTTCTTGTTAATTTTGTTTTCAACAGAGAAACATCCATTTTTAATTCATGATGTTTAAACTCTACCATCATTATATTTTTTATTGTTATTCGCTTGGATGAACATCCATAAAGTATGCTCTGTAAACTGCAGCACATAATGAACTCGCTGAAATAATTCATTGTTAACAACGTGTTTTGGAAAGCTGTCCACTAAACTGTATATTTATGTGTTCTCTGCATCCACGTGTCACACGCTCACCTTCTTGGTGATTAAGCGTGACTCTTAAAATCTGTTTAACAGCAGAGATGTTAGAATTTTACAACTCACTATCTGCCTGCTGTTTGGCTATAGGACTGAAACGATATCGCTGAATTAAAACCCGCAGCAACTGCCTCTCCTGAACACTCAGGTAACATTAGTATGCGGGTTAAAGCTTGTGTCTCTCAGCTTTATATCTCTGTTAGGCCACCTGAAGCTCCTTTTTGCAAGGTTCTGATCTGCGATGTTAGTGCTTTTCGAAAATGATTGCTCACCATTCAGAAAAACCCGAAAACCTTGAAACTGAAGTGTTCACTGGATTCCTTTTCTCTTGTTTGATCTAAATTCCATGACAACCGGCTTCTAAAGTAATGCAAATAACACCTAACAGTAAACACACAATCCCCTTAATGCAGGGGCATAGGAAAGAGGCAAGGGCTGGGAAGAAACACTGCTTTTATAGATACATTATTGGAAACCTCCTGCTTCTCATGCCGGAATAACCAATTTGCTTGCGACCTATGTCACACAGCTATAATTACCTCCACCCAATTAGAGAGAGATCTTTAGCTCAGCCTACAGCCGGTACCTTCAATTTCCTTTGCCAGGAAAATTCCCTCTTGATTTCAAATCTCTTTTCATCAGGACTGTGCCTTCCATCCAAATCACGGTCCCTGCCCCCCAAAAATTTAAATTGACGAGTATTCTGCTGAGTCACAGCAGCTGGAAGAAAAATATAGACGCATACGTACATCTGTCTGGATTGCAGGAGTGAGTGAAGCTAAAGAATGACTGATTTTATTGCCAGATGTGCATTTAGAGCAAGCTGTCTTTCCTCTGTGCAAGCATACCACATACATTAAGACATCCTAAGCATCCACATAGTACAGTGTACGTATTTTGAGGAAAAGGAGTCAAAGGGCATTGACACTGAAACGTTAAATAAGCAGCACATGTCCAGTCTGTAGAGAGATCAGTGATGGGTATTCAAACGTGGGGTGTGTAAACTCGGTGATGAGTAAGCACTTCCACTATTGCTCTTGACAGATCTGACAGCTTCTTTCCGGTAATACTGAGTTGCAGCTTCATCTCAAGGGTGTACGAATTGAGACAGATTATTTGGGGTGTGATTCGGAACTGTCATTATTAAGTCCTCCGTGAAATCTGCTGTGAAACAAAGTCTGAAAAACATTCCAGCTAACGTAGCCGTGCCGGCCGCATTCATAAAAAATGACCACTACATGTGGTACAAGACAGCGTGTTGTGACCGAGCACACCGGCAGTGAGGAATGCAGAAAGATGGAATTTTCTAAGAGAAATTTTTAAGAGAAAGCAAGTGAGTTAGAAAGGTGTTGGGGGAAGTGAGCAGTTGATATATTCATGCATCACCGTGATTAGAATTTCTATTCTACTACTGCAGTCCTAACAGCAGCGTCTCCTGTTCAGGTAATGTGTGTTTGCGGGGTGTGAATTATTGACTGTGTCTAATATAATATTAAATACAGTCTGTGATGTGGGTGTGTTTGTGAAACACGTGTGACTAATGCTCACCATGTCTTAATGCCTGGGCGGCTACAGGTCATCACACATCATATTAATTGTGGAGTTGAGGCAGACATTATGGTGAGCTGAATGTTATTGCTGTGGAGACGTCGTGATCTTACCTTCACACACACACATTGGAATGTAAATTTAGAGTGTCTTCATTCATTTGTGCTGTATCTTTTTTGGGCAGCAGCTGCTTGGAAGAATGTGGTACCAACCTCCACACACACACACATACACACTCTACTGATTTTAACTGTTTTCCATTTCACAAGAGACAATGGAGAAGAGAAGAAAACGTCCAACAATGTAATTTGGCCCCAGAATAATTGGTGCGCTAACGTCAGTGAGTAGCAGAACAGTAATGGTCATTTGTAAGAGCTCAAGGAACTTACCACACCACACACTACTCACATAAAGTTTAGGATATTTGACTTTCGGGTGAAATTATGGAAAATGTAAAAAGTTCATGCTACAGTTATATTATATTGTAAAAGTAGGGCATTTACCTAGAAGCATGCAACGGTAATATCTTTATTTCAAACAATTTATTGAAACAAAATTACAACAGTGGTGAGTATACCACAACAAAGTAAGTAATTTGCCATGTATCCTTGAACATCGGTTACAGCTCGACTAGACGTCTCACGCTGGTCACAAATCAACTTATTGCAACACTCTGTGTGTACACTCTGTGACACTCTAAGCTCAGTGGTAACTTTCCTCTGAGTACATTTCGTTTGAAGCCTCGCACTGGCCAGGTGCTGTTGATCGACTGTTAGGTGTCGTCTTGGTCTCATGATGTGAAAATGTGATCAGCATGATGAATGATGAATACAACTGTCATTGAAAAAAAAAACATTTAGTGGTAGATTAATGGATAAGACACTTCTCACCTCTCACCCCTCGGAGAGAACAGCATGTTATGCAATAAGTACTGAAGCACTGAACAGTTGGACGTGTGCATCCAAAGGGTCAAAGTTCACATGTGAAGGTTATAGTGCATTTTAGGTGTACAAAGCCGAATAACGCTTACTTTACGAGTAGTGTATTATGAACAGGCAACACTATGGTTCAGTAGCTTCAGGTCAATGAAAAATAACAGTAAAAGTCACCTAAAGGTCTATATTTAACTTGTGAATGTTATTGTTGAAACAAGTGGTAATACAATACAGATAATGTTTAAAGAACAGTAAACTAATATTTGAAGTAGCTCAGCACGCTGAATGTAAAATGTCTGCATAGCTGCACGGTCTTGAGTGACATACTAAATCTAATTTAAATACCTCCAAGGTTAAGAATAGTTATGCAGGAATCATGCAATATTGGCTCATGGCTCTAAAATTGCTGTGTCAAGGGTTAATCCCTTGATATTCCAACAGAACGCAGCATAGTCTCCGTACGGTTCACTAAATGGCCAGTGGAGTTAGTTACCACTGAGAAAGCATATGAGCTCAAATGGAAAATCTGATGAGTAACAGTGATTTAATTTGGATGAGCAGAGATGACATCTTCACGCATGAGGAAACTTCAAAGCCATATTTGGTGAGTCACAAATGACAGCCCCCTGAGAGTGGTGCTCCGGAGTTCTTATATTAACCAAGATACATCAAAGTCACACATGTATGGAGCTTCATCCATCCTAAAATACAGTTCCAAGCTTCTTCAATCATTCCTTCTACATCTTTTTACTAATTACACGTAATGTTCTTCTGTGCTATTCTGAGAGGCTTTTTATTTAATGAGAAAACCACTGCAAAACTAATTCATATCTGAATATCTGATTAGTCACAACAATATTGGCTGCCATAGAAACAAACATCTTCCAGTCTGAAGTAGCACATGTGGAGAGAAATTGGAACCAAGCACATCCAGCATCACTGGGGCTCAGAGATCATTTCTCACTTTGAAGTGTGTTGTCGACCAGGGACTGCCGTTGGTGTTGACACAGCCTGGGAGCAAATAAAATCTGGGCCATTATGTATTTAATGCTGGAAGAAAAGGGTACGGTGACCACCACCACCACCACCTCCAGGCCCCTCCACAAACTGATACTCCTCGACCAGGGATGTCAAACTCATTTTAGGATGTGGGACACATGCAGCCCAATTTAAACTCAAGTGAGCCAGACCAGTAAAACCATTGTGCAACATGTACAGTAAAGAACACAACTCAGAAATGGTTCCCTTTTTAGTGTAAATTAAGTTATGAAGACATACACAAAACATTTAGACAGATGAACAATGTCTTTTTTTACTATGAGCAAATCAGGAAGCAATAACTTCTCTGCCAATTTTCATTGTTTGCATAGTCATACAGTGGGCTGGATTGGGACCTCTGGCAGACCAGATCTGGATGAAACCTAGAACCTTCACCCTGTTTTTTTCCCCTCTAGCACCACCATGAGGTTGAGATTTGTGATTAAATATCTAAATAAACATAGCAAGAATAAGTCATTACCCTGGAAAATTGCAACAGATATCCAAGGTCCCTGCAGGATAAGTCCCATAGATTTTGTTGATGCTTTTACTTTTCCTCCTCTTACATCACCAGCAAGTCACACTATTCTGTCACGATTTAGTTAAACTAAACCCAAATGCAGACATTGGACAGACAGGTAAGATGAAGCAAGTCAAGAGAATACCGGCGGGAACAGAGAGATGTGGCAGGCTGGGGTGAGATAGACGGAATCCAGGTGGATGCTTGATGGCTGATGAGCTTGGTGGATGGCGAGACAGGCAGGTAATCCTAAGAGATCGAAAACAGGTTTAAGACTTATAGACTGCCAGGAAAACTGCTAGAGACAGGTACAAAATAAACTGGGTTTTTGAGCAGGACCCATAGCACAAAAGCAAACCTCGATTATGAGCCAGCGAGGACTTGCAGTTTGTTCAGAGCTCTCATAGGCAGGGATGATTGCTTGATTGTAGACAAGTGTACTGATTGTAGATAATGCCAGGTCTGTAGAGAGAGAAGGGGAAGGGAGACCACACCCACATCACAGTCTGTATTTAATATCATTACAAAGACAACTACAATCACAGAGTTCTCAGAAATTCCTCAACAGTACCCATAACCGAGGCAACAAGAGGGTTTACGTGCCCAAATACAGAAGAAACCCCCCAAAACTGGTGCAAACAGAGTTAAAATTAAATGTTAAATCAATCTAACAGCCCATACTGCCCCATCCCTCAAAGTGCCAATTCAGAAACTTGCAAAGCTATTGAAGCGGCCAACCAATGACCCAATCAACTCCAAAGGGACAGAACAACAGCACTTAACTGTGTACAAGACCACCCAACTTCAAAACCACCACTGTAGTTTGGTGACCAAATACATGCCCTCAGAACAAAACAGAGACTTGCTTAACACCTATCAAGACAATTTACTTACCACACTCGCCCGTGTCTCTCAAACACTCTGAACAACTGACTGAACAACTCATTAATAACACAAACGGCACAGCTTGCAGTTGATCAAGGATGTCATGTCGACACTACAAACACCTTCGACTGACCAATGGGTTTCATCCAAGAAATCACAGTCTGGTTCACGTACAAATACCGGTGAAGGTGGTGCCACAGTTAAGCCCTCAAAACTAGCAAAAATTAGTAAAAAAACAAACGTCTTTCCAAAGACCCCAAAGACAGTTGTTTGGAAAAGCTCCAGCGAGGAGACAGAAGAAGAACAGCCTACGTCGACCTTAAAACTATGTTTCAGACAACAACTCTGCCTGTGTTCTGGATTAAAATCAAGGCAGAATGTCCTCAGATGGCCACAAAAGCACTGAAAACCCTGCTTCCCTTTCCAACATCCTATCTTTGTGAAGCAGGGTTTTCTGCAGTGACAGCGACCAAAACAAAATTGCGGAATAGACCGGACAGAAGGAACACACTTCGGGTGTCATTGTCTCCCATTACCCCTAGATGGGACGAGCTCGTTGCAGAGAAACAAGCTCAGGGTTCCCACTAATTCAGATTAATGGTAAGTTGTATTTTTATGCACTTTACATTTGTTTGTATTTACCCCCCACGCCTTGAAGGCTGGTCCGTAGCGCAAAAAAGTTTGGGGGCCACAGTAACATGCTAGAATTAGCACTACAGGTGTGTTAGCATGCAAGTACCATTGTGCTTATGCACAACATCATAGGGGCAATAGCATAGCTGTAGGCTCTTTATTTTTTCTTTATTTTTGTTCTAGATAAGACACTGAAGATATCGAAACTACAATAAATAGATATAACACATATTCAATTATGTATTATGCAGTCGAATGATGATGATCAAACACTAAACACTCAAGCCAGTGGCAGTTGTAATTTTTGGTCGGTCAAGTTGTGTGAATATTTTTTCCTGAGATCTCCCCAAACTATCTGAAAGTAAACAACAATCTTGTAATCTATTATTCAAATCCAATTTTACTAGTGTGTGTAAATATTAAGTCTCTCTTTGAGGCCAACTGTTCCAATAAAGCTTACCAACTGTCCTAAATGAAAAAGAACATTGTAAAAAAAAAGTGGTTCCTCATTCCCTGTCTGTCGTTTGTTGATCCAACAAAAGCATGCCGCTCCGAGTCCCCAACGCCAGATTAGCTGTGTTTGAATGTGGTCTCAGGAGGGCTGGGCACACAGTGCATATGCAAATAGATTTACAGACAACCAATTACACTGAAACCTCTTCAAACAAAAGTAGACCGCAAAGAAGAAACCTGCCATTTCTGGGTGGAGAGGGCACAGAGAGCCAAGAGTCAACAGTGACTGAGTTTTGATTAAAATGTGATGGATTAGATTAGGAATTGGATCGTACTCTGACTGAGTGGTGACACTGAGACTACACTTCAAAACAGCATTATGACTTATTTGTCATTGTGTTTATACACCATAATAAATAGTTACCCAGTAATCATCTGCAGCCAACTGGGAAATTAAGTATTATGTAACAATTCTATATTACATTGATTATTTGCTTCGTGTTTACGTGCCTGTGTTGTATAATGGAAATGAACTAAACGGCATTAGCTTCAGCTTCTCTGCGGGAGTTTTTACAGATAGTTAAGCCAATTTTCCAAAAACATTAATAGTGATTAATGGAATTGTGTTTTTAATGCAATTTGTTGGGAGAAACTGGAGTGGCAGTTTGCTGAAATGACTCCTAACATAGAGCAGGAGTCAATGCATTAAGTACTGTTATCTCCTTAACAAGGACACTATCATTTAACATTATGGCAGTTTGGAGAATGACCACCATCTGTGTTCAACAAGGCATGCAGTCCTTGTGTGCCTGTGTGTATCTGTGTGGTTGTGTGTGTTCATATGTTTTAGGAGTGGGAGATGAAAGATGTTTGTGTGTGTGTGTGTGTGTGCGTGTGTGTGTGTGTGTGTGTCCATGGCTGCCTGTAACAAATAATACAATTACTCTGGACTGTATCAGAGATGGATCATCTGAAAGAAAGTCTAACAGCCAGGTCACACCTCCTGCACCTGAGCAGCGGGTGAGCGTAACAGAACCTCTTTAGCCGTTTAATCCACGCAGCCTGCATGAGCAGTGTCACCTAACACACGGCTGCAGTGACGTTTCATTTACAGCGTCAGTTTATAGTCGAAGTATGATTACATTTTCGTTGTCTCAACACCGAGGGCTAGTATTTCTGTGGACAGAATCCATTCATTTGTTAACAAGGCTTTTATTGTGTTATATTTATTAAAGGCAAGTTCAATGTAGGACAACAGGGCTGGTGCTACAGCACAGCATCGGCAACACTGTCTTTGTGGACACCACAGGCATGCAAGCTGCAGCAGTTCAGCGAGTTAGAAACTTTGAACTGCTGGCGGTATAAATAGGAAAGGTCGAGTGATCACCGAAGTCTTTAGATATTTATCCTCAAGACTATGGATGGTTGTACAGCATTTCATGACAGTTCTCCAAATAATTACTATATATCACAGAAAAACAAAAGGTCGAAGCCACAAATGCCAGCTTCCTTGTGGCACTAGTTGAAAAGTAAGGGGCTCAACAAAGTCCGTAGGATTCATCCTCTGGAGATGTCTGTACACAATTTCATGGAAATCCATCCAATAGCTGTTGAGATATTTCTCTGCACCGACAAACAATCCAGCTGACTCGCTGATTGACGTCTCTTTTGCCACGCCAATAGCACGACTACGAAAAACTGAGGTAATGTCATCAGATGCTTAGGATCTCTGAAGTAAAAGTGTAAAAATCCTGAAATGTTGAACGCTGTTCAACAAATATCGTTCGCCAGAAACTTTCCTCAGCAGGTACAGTAAGGATGTGTGAGAATGCCGCTTGTTTATTCACGGATATATCCAGTGATCTTACTTGTTCCGATCCCCGTGTGTTTGCTGCATACAGTGGGAAAATAGTCATGAATAATTTAGATAAAAGATAAAAATGTATGTTTACTGCTTTGGCTGTTTCATATGCTAATCCAAACATTTCTCTTTCACCTAGGGATGCTCTGCGGATCTGAGAGAATCATTTGACAGTGCACACTTCTCTCACCTTAGAGACTTAGCAGAAGTCAGCAGAGATTGGGAAATCAACCGGAAGAAATAGAATATTGTTTGTGTCTGAACATCATTATGCCCTTTCAATCTTTTATGCAACATCTGCTGTTTTTTCCCGTTCGCACATTTGTTACTTCAAATCCAAATACTCGTTTCCTCAGTTTCAATGTACAACCACTTTAAAGTCAATGCATGTACAGCAGCCCAGAGGCTCAAACTGTCCTCTGGGATCCAACCATAATGAATGGTTAAGCTGACAGTCATCGGCAAGCAGTGAGGGCTTTTTGCATAAATCTGGACACTCCCATCACAGCCTTGGGCAGGTCAATAAATGGTGTAGTAGAGAAGGGATTGAGCAAAGTGGTGGAGGGGGGGATTTTCCCCACTTGTCAACTCTGTGTTGTTCCACTCATTAAGCACAGTGAGATTAAGTCGGTGTTGAGACTGAGGGGGAGCTGTGGTTCGTGGCGAGTTGGATCGGCGTGCATGCAGCGGGAGCAGTCGGAGGCTCGTCATAGGCCTATGAGCAGGCAGAGCTGGGAGGGAAACAGACAATTAAATCAATAAGACAGCAGTCAGCAGATCACTGTGCCGGCTACCGCTTCCCCTCGCCGCGTTGAAAGAAAAAACTCATTTGAAAGAGCTTTTCTCCAATTCAGCTTCAGGTTGCTTACATAAGCAAAGAACGGAAAACTTTGTTCCTGTGGTGGAGTCATCTTATGACGTCTCTATCCAAACTTCAACCTATAACTCCAAAGTAATCAGGGTTAATTAAAGTTAAATAGACACACACACCGAGATGTGCTTTAAAACATGAATTGGACTTTGAAACAGCTCTCAAGAATTTAGAGCTCCATAATTTTCCTTCTCCAGTAAATGACTAAACTAGAATTTGCTCTTCAATCGACTATTACTGTGAAAGGTACATTGGCAAGATTTTAGTCTATAACAGTGCCTTGATCTCGGGGGCAATCTTATGAAGCAGAGTGCCAAACAATGAAACTCGGGTATGACTCCCCAGGAAATTAAAAGTATTAGTTCATTGAATTTACTGCCAGCTCTCTCATAGTTACTTCCTACTCTCTCCCTCTCTCTCTTTTTAACTTTCGAGGTTTATAGAGCAAATACTTAAATATATACATCCATAAAGTCACACACATACATACGGCATATGCAGTATATGCATATGAAGCAAGAAGCAAGAGTTTAGGTTCCTCCTGAGAATATCTAGATGTCTTTGGTTTGCTAACTGCTTGACTTTCTTCACCAGATAAAATTTTTTTAATTTAGGTAAAACCACTTTGGAAAACAATAAACAGTTATGTTGTTGTTGTTGTTGTTTCCTCTTGCCTAGCCTAAAGTCCCCTTGTGTAGGATGTTTCTGTCATTTTAGAGTGAGATAAATTATTCTAATGGTATAGTTTTTTTTCGTAGAAAGAAAATTAAACGATTCCAACAAAAAATTGGTGGAGGCTCTCTGCAGTTTTTAGCTCATTCGTTCTCTCTGTTGCCAGGGTGGGATCTGCGGTGTGGGGCATGGCTGTGCCTTTCTGAGCTCTGCCTCTAGGTGGTGCAAAAAAAAAAGAAAATTATAAATCTTACAAAGGAGCTTTAAATAAATCAAATTGCAGGACTGAAAAGAGAAATAGGTGAAGAACCGGGATAACAAAAAAGAAAAACAAAGGAGCAAAGACTTAAACAAAGGAACGGTGGCTTTAGGTGTCAATAGTCTTACCTACGCAAATAACTAAATAACAGCTGCACTAACTTATGTGATAAACCTGTTGATCTTATTACCACAATATGATAATTTGTTTGGACGTCATACTAACAAGATAGTAGTGTGATATTGAAATCCCAAAGAAAAGTTGTATTTATTACAGACTCTGGATTGCATTACCCCGGGCAGGCATCCATATTATTATTTCTATTCCTTATAATAACAGGACTCCATAAATCATTAAGCCGTGAATGTCTAAGAAATTCAGAGAAATCTAAGAAATTTAAGACGTTCAAGAAAAAAAATCAATATGCCCCATTCTGCAGTGAAGTCCAGACTCTGTCTCGCTCTCTCCCTTACTCCCTTTCATCATTTCATTTTCTCTCTCGTCTCAGATTCTCATTAACACTGCTGCCCTGTTGGCTTTTTGTCTCCTCTGCCCACCCCCCCTTCCCATCTTCCTTTGCTCGATTCAGCCCCCTTCACCACCTCTCATAAACAATGTGTAAGATGTATGAAAGTATCGGGGCGCAGGAGACATCCAATTAAAATCACAATGCATTATTATTTCACAGCCCCCCACCCCCACCCCCTCCTCCTCTGCCGTTTCCCAAAGCCCTTCAGATTATATAACAGCTCAGTGTCAACAGCCTGTGGAGGACAAGTTAAAGGGGTCTTCGCCGATGATGCAGCTCAGCGACTCTGGACTTTCCCCAGCAGCTTGCGTACTACCCCTCACTCCTCCTCCTCCTCCTTCTCCTCCTCCTCCTCCTTCTCCTCCTCCTTCTTCCTCCCTTTGCCATATCCACCCACCCATCCACCCACCAGCCCACCCTCTCCCTGCCTTTCTTACACACACATACACACATACACTCAATCACGAATGCACAGGGATTGCAGCAACAGCAGCAGCACCGCGAGATGGAGATCTCCGCTGCGTGTGTGAGTGCCTATTCCCGGTGAGTGCAAGGACAAGAGCGAATGAGTGTCAGTGATGCTTGAATGGGGTGTATAGGGGGAGAAGAGGGGGAGAAAGCAGAGTAAAAGGCAGGAGGGGGATATCAGTGAGGACCTGATGAGGTTTTGAGGCACTGTCTTTCTTCTTTTTTTCCCTCTCCCATCCTGATAACCTGAATCTTTGCCGGATGTGTCACAACTACTCCAGCTGTCACTGCACCGGTTGCCTCTCTCTCTGTCCTCCCGCAGCCTGTGAGAGCTGCTCCAGTGGCTGGACGGTGCCCTGGCACCCACTGAATACATGGATGAACACTGGCTCTACACGGGATCTGTGCTTTCTTGTCCTTTGC
This sequence comes from Nibea coibor, assembly GCA_023373845.1. Taxonomy (NCBI): domain Eukaryota; kingdom Metazoa; phylum Chordata; class Actinopteri; family Sciaenidae; genus Nibea; species Nibea coibor. The sequence goes on from CM041723.1 coordinate 15,903,768, forward strand.
ACCTCTGATCTGTTTCTCAAGGTAAGAGTTGTGCTTCCTTTTTTTTTTTTTAGGAGTTGCACACATATTCCCGGGTATTGCAGAAAGAGTGTGGTCATCCGGTCTCCCTTTTAAAATCTGATTTCAATCAAAGTGGAAATACTGAATTTGTGATAGAATACTGTTAAAAGTCCTTCGGTTAGTGAGGCACGCATGTGAATGATCCCTGCATGCATTAGATATGGATAAATTAGGGAGGGGGCATTCTGGCATCCAAGCACTGAGAGGTTTAATGACTAATAAGGTGGACACGTCAAAGGTTTTCCTTCACTTCAGCTGGAGATGAAGATGAATGCTGATGCTTTGATTTATACACTTATCATAATGTGTGCCTTTGCAGCCTTTGACAGGCATGCAGTATTTATCTGATGAGAGGCAGAGGCTGATTATCAAGATTGCTGTAGTTGTGAATTGCCTGCGCTTTATAGTGAAGAATATTGATGAGCGCTCGCTAATAGACTATTGTATATTGTACTGTAATAGACTGACGGAATGGTGATTATTTATCACATTAAGTGGCGTAGACTATATGGCAAATTCATATGCGATGAGTGATGTGATCCTCAAGGCTGCTTTTGATAAAAGCTGGGTTCAGTCTTATCATGACTAATGACATGTGTGATCTGGGAAGCTCTTGGGTACTGCATCACATACAGAGCTGCACTTATATTTGCTCTCGCCCCCCCCCCGCCTCCCCCTCCTCCCCTCCACCTCTGTCCCCTCTATTTTCTCCACGTCATTCCTCGACTATCCAGAATTTACAGAAGACACAGAGCGGGTACAGATGTAAGGTGTCAAACACACTGTAGCTTGTCTATCTCGGCATCCTTTTCACTTATAAATCATCTTCTCCATTACACCCGAGTTAATCATCAGTTCGACCTGGGTACACATGTATGCCCGTAGCCCAGCCCCTTTATTAATCAATGAACTCATCACAGTGATGCACTACGGACGGAGGCTCTGAATTGTTAAAAGCTGAGACGGTCGTCCTCGCTGTTTTATGCAAGAAGTGACACACTCTAGCAGCAGAGTGTGTGATCACAAAAAAAAGGAAGAAAAAAACCCAAATGCCCTTCTGCATATCAGCCTCTCCAAACGTACTCTTCCCAAGGATCCATTTCACAGCCAGTGCTCTCATCCAGGAGATACAGGGATGGGAGCTTTTTAAAAAAAAAAAAAAAAAAACCTCCAACTATTTCACATAACGGAAAGTGCTGCTCAGTGCTAAATCTTTTAAGCCAATGTCATAAAGCAAACTTTCACAGGTGTAGCCGGCAGCCCGGGTAGATACAGATAGCTCAGGACGACAGCTAAAATAAGATGGTGTGTGTGTGTGTGTGTGTGTGTGTGTGTGTGCGCGTGCACCTTTGTGTGTGTATGTACTGTGAAGTTCTCAAAACTACCTGGGATTGTTTTCAAAAAATTGAACAAAAGGCAATATAAAAATCTTGGTCCAAAGGGGCTTGCATTGTTGCAGGAAGAAGAGCTTGATGGTTTATTAAAAGAAAGATTACTGCAGAGACCAAACCTGTACTTTAGAAATGCACAGTGCTATGCATATGGCCACACAAACACAAGCACACACACACACACACACACACACACGCACACACACACACACACACACACATAACCTAATAGACTGGACAAAGGCAGCTATATCTTGTCCTTTACATTGTGCTTATGAAAGCATAGTTTGTGCAAAGTCACATACAAAATGGACACAATGCACGGTCGCAGTACATAATTCAGGATGCATGGAGGGTGATGAGCCTGGGTTATAATGAACTGTGACTTTGTAATACGCCCTCGCTTTAGCGCCGTATTACCAAAATGAGTTGTAGCGTTAGAGAGCGTGCAGCGTTTATAATGCACTCACTTGGTGTCAATGGTGCAGTGGAGGTTGCTATGTTTGAGAAGTGGGAAGCCGCTATAACAACATGACTTAACCATTAATGAGAGTGTTATCTCATGTAAATACCCTACAGATGCACTTCAGTAATTACTGAGTTGACACAGGCTGACGAGGATGTGAGGCGATCTAAGCAGAGCCGCCTCTTTCTTTCTGCTTTGTGACGGGGCATAAATCATGAGTCAGCAGTGTTGTACACTGGCTATTGCATGGGAAACGGATCCAATCCCCCCCTCCATTAAGACTCTATCCAAACAGCCATGTTTCTACAACATTGTGTTCATAATAACTCAATCATGATGCTGTAGCTAAAGGTGTTTTTTTTTTATTATTATTTTTTTTCCATACATGCAGCATTTTAGCATGAAGAACTGAAGGGCAATTGGAACAGACAACGTGGTCTGCCAGGGTACATAAGGAGATTTCAGAGGATTACTTTTGCAATTTTAGAGTCAATGCATTATTCATAATCCTTTGGATAGCTGAGGCCAAATCAGGGAAGGACCTCAGGTCATTAGCAGAGATATAGCTTGTTTTGAGAAGAGGAGGAGGAGGAGAAAGAAGACGACGAGGCAAAGGAGATTCGCGCTCAACCATGTGAATATATCCATGTGTCACATCAGTCTCTCTTGCTCTCGCTCTTGTGTATCCAACAATAAGCCAGCGAAGAGCTTCTCTAGATTCCCTTTGTGTGAATTACCATTTAGCTGCTTTACATGCCTTACATGACTGCATAAGAAATTGTATGCGCTTAGAGGAGACTTCCTGCAGATGTGATTACCTTTTCAGTGGTGTGAGATTGGTATTTCTGACTGTGAAATAGTATGATCCCATGTGAATCAGCCTTGAACAAATTCTTTTTATCCGTGGAACCGCTTCTGACAAACAACTCGCGCTAGATTCCAAGTGCATACTAAGCTATGTTTCAGAACAAATATCACCCCAAATAAAAATTCAGCTGCTCCAAATTCCTAAAAACAACTATGTGTGAATTCATGACACAGCATACTATATTGTTCATGGATAATGAGATTGAGCTAGTTCCTTGTTCTTGTTCTGGCACTGAGTGCATTGCGGTAAGTGACACAGAAGTGCTGCCATGTTTTTTTTGTTTGGGTGTTTTTTTATAGCTTTAATAGGAAACAAGATGAAACACAGTTCCCTCGTAAGAGATTGAATGAATGAACCGATGCCACTTTAATTGATATGATTTGTGTCTTTTATCAAAACAATGCAACATCAGGTTTGATTGATATTCCCTGGATTGCACAAAAACATAAAGCATGACTCAGAAAAACAGAGATATCCGTTTTCGCCATTCCATTTCATCAACGCTTTGGGTTGAGTGTTAGGTTACAGTGGACAGTCTTCAAGGTGAAAGACATGGCGGGACTCCTAAGAAATACAACCTCATGCTTTTTATTGTCAGTCCTTGTCTGCTGTTGTGTGTGTGTGTGTGTGTGTGTGTGTGTGTGTGTGTTTCTGCACTGCACTGGCAAGGGCCTCTCTGACAAAGCCCATAAACACTAATCCCAGACACACTGTCAAACTCACAGTTAGTAGGAGAGGGGTGCACACACACATACACAGATACTTGTATACAGGTATGTGGATGTACACTCACACACACACACACAGATTGCATATCAAAAATTAACATTAATCTAATCTAATCTGTCCATGTATTTCTTTCTACAAATTTCCCTGGGATGGTGAAACTGAGAGTATATGGAAATGTCTGTTCAGGATAAATTTCCCCACCAGAACAATCACATTGATGGATTTACAATGTCTCTGAATGATAAAACATGATTACTTTCAGAGAAGCTGCGACACCATGAATAGCTTGCTTTTGTGTGGTAATAAATGATTCATCGGAGTTTATTTATCGCGTGGTGTCTTGTCATATGAAAATGATTAACCAGCTCTTTCTGATGTTTCCTTTCAACCATATCAGACATCATTTCATTTCCTCGTGCTGCTTTCATGCTCTAGCTATGAAACGCGTTTCATCACAGATGAGACAGAAAATGCAATATTTCTCATTTGATCATATGGACCTTAATTTGGGACTTGTGCATGGGGAGCGACTATAAGCAAACAGCACTTTGTTGCATTATGAAAGATATTCTTAGCTCTTTTGTGTGATCAAAGCAGTGTGCGGTTTATTACATAATCACTGTGAATCAAACTATGCCACTGGAAAGAATGTCAAACTCAAGGAACTCAACTAAAAGAGTCAACAACAGTACTTTGAACTATTCAGCGATGATGAATTAAACAGAAAATTGTTACTAAATACACGGGAAATATGTGGTAATGATTGGTGATTCATGAGTTTGACGGTAATTAAATGTGATACATCTTATAAATGAAACACATTAATTCTGGTCCATCATAGTGCCACATTCACAAAGACAAGATGCAACAATGTCATTGAGGCTCTGTAAATGATTCGCTGATCTTAACCAAGTGTGGTTTGTATGCTCCAAAGCAGTCTGTCCATTTCAACCATTCTACTGCTGAACAAGGCCGTGCATACACTGTACTGCTAAACAGTTGTTAGACTATAACACTGGACACTTTCTGCGAATGCTTCTGAGACTTTAACACTCCCATTCTAAAGTGAAAACTGTGTATTTACAAATGTGTTGAAGCGATTTCAAAAATGCATTAAGTTACTTACGGCTGGAACTGCAACTATGTCTGTGAAGTGTTTGCAGCCTTAAAAAAAAAAAAAAAGTTGCAGCAAACAATAATCTGTAAGCATTTAAAGTTTAAGGTCAGCTCAGTCAGCCAACTCACGTGGAACAGATTTACGATCTGAGTACGTACAGGGTTTATATTTGGTGTCTAGGCTCTGACCTCGCCAGTCCGCTCAGCACAGCAGAGGTTTGGGAGTGATGATAATAAATTTCCCTCTTGGGACTCGGAGCATACAGGTGGATACGGGTGGAGCAATTAGCGTCTAGTATGTGTGGGTCACAGCTGCCTTTTGCTACCTCACACCACAAGAAGAATACATTATATAGTCCTACTAGTGGGCAAAGCACCAACCACCCCACAGCTACTCCTTCACGAAACAGCTCCAGTGTTGGGGACATACTGTCCAGAAATCTAAATGCAGAAACTTAAAGGATTATGTAGCATTGTGAAGATGACCATAAGTGCGTGGTCATACAGTAAGTCTGAAGTTGGTAATGAGGCTGAGTGTATCAGTGCGGAGCAAAGAGCAGGAGCACCGCGGTTCAGATGTAATTATGATATGAAGAACAGTAAAATGAGCTGTCACATAAACCCATTTGTTTGAGCTGTAATGTTTCTCTAATGTAAATCAGAGTATGCTCCATGTGGACAAAATGTAAATGTGACTCCTCTTTTGTGCGTCAAAAGACACTTTCCCATTAAGCCCAGTGAATGAGCTGTGTGCAAGGAAGCAGTTGTGCTTAAATTACTAAAGCTGATGTCCATTATTATCTTCTAAGAGAGACGAAATTTGCAGTGATCTAACAGGAAATCGCAAAAAATGACATCACCAAAGGGGGAAATAGGCCACACAACCCAATGGAGCCCGAAGCACATAATGCTGCTATTTCACTACTACACAAATCAATAACATAAATGTGTCATGATGCATTTGTAGAACAAAAGCTAAAAGAAATATAAGTACATCTATGGGAGTTCAATAACAGCGCAGCATACAAACAGTTGTGCCAATATCAAATAAACATGTTAGCATAACTTGGAAATAGCTTGATGAGATAAAGCAGCGATCTGGCGTGCTTCTAGCGTGAGGTGTGGATTTGATGCTCACAGCTGAAACAAGGACCCATCAGTGATGAATGGTGAATGCAGTGCAGCGCAGACACAATTATTACTGCAAGTTTCGGCGGTGCTGGCAGAGTTAGCAACGACTTGTGCAGAAGAAGAGCTACGGTAGCAGAACAAAGAGGTGGGCAAGGTGTAAGGTTGAGACGTGGGAGCAGCTATTTCGGGTACACCTGGCTCTGAAAGTAAAGAAGCTCCATTCATTTTATTTATTTTTTTTTTTCCAATGTCAGGTGACTCACAGTTGGAGCATCTTTTTCAGCTTGAACCGATAAAATACTCTCTAGGATGAATCATCAGTACACCAACTATGTCAGCAGATATCTGGTTCTTGCTGTATGTGAACAAAAAAAAAATCCCCAATTTATTGTGAATTTTCACAATAAATATCCAATCACAGGGCTTAAAATTTTGTTATGTGTGTGAAAGATAAGTATCAGTTTCAGGGGTGAATTTTATTGATTGGCGCTGTGTTATGTTCACCACCGCAACCCCCTTATTCACCACTTTGATTGGCTGCTTCAATGAGGATGGGGCTTCTGATTACTGTAGTACCTAGAGCGATAGTTAGTGTTACACATGTTCACACACATAATTGAAGAGTTTGACTTGATAATGATATGTGATTATTTTTTTTTATCTTTGCTTTACTTTTGGGCTATTTCATGACGACGATTTAAATTGACTGATTGTGCCTTTAGTGGAATGTGTTTCCAGAATGTAAATGGTCCCAGAAGAGGAAAAAATCTGCTACAGTATCATACTGCAGTGATCATAGATCAGATTTGTTCCATGTTGGATAACTACAGTAGTAACACACAGACTTTTTTCTTTCTGTTTTACCTTTTTCAGGAAATATGGTGAGCAAAGAGGACACCAAATGCGTTGTTCTCTCAAATTCAGATGAATCCGATTCAGAGACGGGCCCGTCACACAGCCTTGATGCACAGTCTGGACCAGAATCAGGCAAGCAGCAAGTGAAGAAGAGAAACAAGGCTTTGCAAGTGCGTTTTAAGGATATCTGCGAAGCTCAGAATGAGCATCGTGGTAGACGCTCCAGATCCATTTCCTGCAAAGTGACACACAGAAAATACATGACCATGCCTGCCAGGCGCTCCATTCCAAATGTGACTAAGAGTACTGGTGTCCAGACCTCACCAGACCTTACTAAGAGATACAAGACTTTCCCTTTTGAGAGGAAAAAAGGACATACATTTAAACATACTGCTTTGGTGGAAGATTACAGAGGACAAAACAATGGTTTTTTGAGTGATATAAAGGCAGGAGAGGATGGACAACCTATTGGGGAGTCCTCTAAGTATAAGGGTAAGATTGTGGGGCAAACAAAAGCATTGCTCCACCACACCGATGACAGCAGTGATACAGAGGATTTGCTTTCCAGTGCCAACTGTGTGGATGGACCTTCTTGTCCAGACTCTTCACATTTCTCGGATGAGTGCCATCCACGCAGCTCTCCTTCCAAGAGAGAACCAGAATACCAGGTTTGTGGGACAAGGACCAAACACAAAGGATTACCCAAAGAAGACATGGATGCTGGCACTTCCTCAAAGCGCCAGCTGGCTAACTCAGAGTTTTCACAGGACAAGTCAAAGGGCTCTGGCCCTGTTGCGTGGAACTCTTTGACACAGGTGGAGTCTTTAGGAAGCCCGTCTGTGAGCTGTAAGCGGAAAAAGGGGACACAGTTAAATGAACAGCAGTCGCAGACACTTCCCCATAGTGCCAAATGTTCTGTACAGTCGCAAGGGCAGTGTCGGACAAGGCATGTGTCAGCCTCCTCTAAACTCCAGCAAACAGTTGGGGGGGACGAGGGCTTTCCTCCACGAGACACCAGAGCCCCAGGCATGGGGAGCAGCCAGCAGATAATGCCCTTATCTGGAGACAAGGATATCAAAGCACAGCTGCAGGCCATGGAGACTCTCATCAGCTCGAGCCAGGAGACCATCAAAGTCCTACTTGGAGTTATTCAGGAGCTGGAGAAAGGTGAAGCACAGAGAGAAGGGTGAGTAGAGTATGCTTTACGATACATGCAGCCAAACATAAATTATACACTCTGCTGTGTGCATGAACATTACATTAGGAAAGGCTATGATAAACAGTCATACTTCGGCTGTATTTTTTCATAGCTTTGGACTTTGTTGGTTTTGATAACGGTGTCACCAAACAAAATAAGAAAATAACTCATTGAAGTTCTAACAAAAAGTGAGAAATGGAAGTGTTGAGAATGACCCTTTGTCGCCAAAGAAAACTGTGCACAAACACAGCAAGTAAGGAAGTCAGTTTTCAAAGTGCAGTTCACAGTAAATTTATAGTTTACCTTTGTTTGTTTTTTTGTACTCTAACAGATTTCTTTTTAACAATATCACTGTATTCTCAGACTTTAGCAATTAACTTGGTACATTCATTGTTATTGTGAACAATTACAATGATGAATCCAAGATGTAAATAACAGGAATTGTCCTCTAAACTAGACTAAGTCTACATCCAGGCTGGTGGCTCTGTGAGCTAAATGCTTACATTAAGACGTTAGCATTCATTCCTCCTCTATATATCACAAATGTCTGTGCCAAATTGTACATCCAGTAGTCATTGAGATATTTAAAAATAACCTTAAAAAGTCAAGCATGAATATCTGTACACATTGTAGTGCCAGTTCATCAAGTGGTTAGTACTGCCTCTCTGTGTAATTGTAATGCAAGAGCAAATGTGCCTCCAATAACTCTTTATGCGTCATATTTCATTAGAGACGTACCTGTAAAGCTGAAAATGCTCCATAAAGTCCTCAAGCCATATCCACGGCCAGACTCTTACAGCAGTACAAATGTAAGAATCAATGTACTCCATCTATAAAAGCCGTAGCAACACAAAGCAAATCGTATTTAAATCTTATCCATATCTAGTGAAGAACAAGGCACCCTAGTGTGGTTCTGTGGAACTTGGTTATAAAGGCCCAATTAGTGCAGCCTCATAACACTTTGCCTTTCATCTCCACAAAACTGTGCCCGCTGTAGTGCCTTCACTGTGTTCTGTTCCATCAGCGTTATTAGAGAGGTGCAGTTACAGGATGCAAAGCCTGCCTTCCATACTACCTTCCCAAATGCTCTTTTTTGCACGGCTGGACAGTCAGATAGCCTTCTTTAAAGCTATACTTTGAGACGAGGCAAAAAGCGACTAAAAGCCTGTTCTGGCTGGGGAATAAATACATGATGTCCAGCGATTTTAGCATACATGCAGTGACAAAAGAAGAAAGTAATCTACTGGTCCAGCAAGGGTACAGGCACTATGTTAAAAGGAAAACAATTTTTTTCATAAGAGTCTATTGTTTACACATCACACTTCTTCCCTTTTCAACTTTTTTGTCATATGTTGTTTGTCATATGTCCCATGGGTCAGTTACAGACATGAGAAATATTTCCAGCAAAACTCCAACAGGAACTCTAAATACTGTCATCTGTTTCACATCCTCTTAAGTTGGACGAGGTCATGCGTAATATTATCTAGTTACCAGTAACATCTTGCAAAAAGGAACCACAATCAATGTATTTGCATGTTAGGTGCTGATGAATGACATACCTGTAGTAAACCAAAATATTAATACAAATGTTCTTACTAAGTCACGGCATGATTAAATATATCTCAAAAACCTGACAACCTTCTGCATTATACTATAAATGTAACGTAAAGGAGTGATAATACAGAAAACAAATTGTATGACCTCATACATATCAACAATCCATAATGTGATGCCTGTCACCTCTAGGTTAAACTGTACTGATATAATTTCCATAACACTATTATACATACATGATTATACAGAAATATGAAGGTCTCTACCCCTAGGCATGGTGCTGCATAAATAAATAAGATAAATGTGTTTTTGTCATACAAAACATGTGTTTAACATCGGATGACTGGCACCATTAACCCCATATATAAATCCCAGGTGAGACAGTGTGGCCTGATCTGAGTTTTTGTTCACAGGTTATCAGTAAAACACAAAACACCGCTCAGGCAGGCCGAGCAGCAGGCACGTAGGCAGGGGGGGTGTGGACAGTGAATGACGAGGGCAGGACATATCCCAGGACAGCTGACGTGGGCAAACAACACAGCAGTGCATCTGTGCCAACAAACATTTAGCTCAGAGAACGGCTCTCAGATGTGCAGGGGTTTTTTTTTCTTTCTTTCCACCCCTGAAATCTCTATGAAATCATTCTCTGTGACATCCCGTGCTTCAGTACAGCACCACTATATTTGATGGTGAAAATTTTTTGCCTGGACGGAAGTACTTTTTTGTGCTGAGTACATGCAGTGATTGTAAATTTAGGTTAATACGCTTTGATTATTAGAGCGAAGCTCCTTAAATAATGTACACGGAAAGCCAGGCAGCAGCACAGCACAGCACGTGTGTAGACCTCGTCTGTGCAGTGAGTTACTGTCCTTGCGCACAGCTGTTCAAAGATACTTCATTTGAGAACAGGGCAGGATGGATGAACTTGCTGACCTTGAGCTCTCATCAGCGTTTTCGATCTGCACAGACGCTGTTCAGTCCCCCCCCCCCCACCCCCAGTGAGGTCACCTCTCATGTCACAGTGGACAGTTGAAGTCCAACCCCTCCACATGTCATCCAACAGGGTGAACGGGTACCGTGACAGCAAGCAATTACATGTGCGGCTCTAACGCAGCCCCTCCCATCATCCCTTTGCCACTGCAGCTTCCCAATGCATGCAGCGACATGCAGCGCGAACAGCAATGTGCGCAGTGCACGCTTCTCAAATGAGGAAATATGAATGAGAAACGGGTGTGGTGACAGACGTATCGTGTATTTAATGTGTCCTCTTTGACATGTGCATGCATAAGCCTCTGTCGTCCCCCAGGAGAGGGTCTAAGTTGGTCTTTTGCAAAGGTCTTTCAGGATAAAAAATTACAACTCTTACACAGTAAAGACAACAGACCCTAGAGGCTGTGTACCTATGCCATAAACAGAGCAGATACAATTTATCTTGCTGATTGCTTTTTGGAATCCTTGATGCTTATTTCGTCTGCAGCAAATTCAGTTGCTCGAGAAATAAAGAAGATGTACAGTATGGCATTGATTTTTCATTACAAATGATTCATGCGGCATTTAGCTGCTACTTACTTCCCGCTGCCTATAGAACAGAGACACACAACATGTTTTAAAACTATGTCATGGCAAAGCGAGATAATCCTATTATGTAAAATCAGCAAGTCTACACACTTTATTAACCAAATCCGGGCAAACTGCAGCAATCAGAGCCCCTGCTGCATTTTCGACTGTTCGAAATAAACAAGATGGGGTAAAAACTGAAGCTGAACAAATCTGGTTGATAGCTGATGCCCAAAGGTGCTGAAATATGAAGCTAAAGCCTGCCACCGGAGATCACATATATCTTTTCATCTCTCTGTTCACAGGCTCTCCTACCGAACAGGACAAGACACAGCAAATTGTGACACTTGTCGAAACAGCGCATGCATCATTTACAGGTGGGCCCTTTTCACTGACAGTGTGTCATTAATGCTGCATTAAATGCTGTTTTTCGCTATGATAAATTGGCTCTGTGTGAAAGGAATGCTTACGAGAGGTGTTTGGTGCAGTGATGCTTGTGTGAAGTATGTGAAGAGTATTGTGTTTACAGCGATCTGAGGCAAGATGGCAAAAAAAATAATAATGAACACAATAAAATAGTAACAATGATAATATAAATGTTGAATTAAAAGAAAACTGAAGCTCTTGTGTGTAATCCAAAAGAGAGGAATATATAAAATAAGAATCAGCGATATAGAAAGACTAAGTCAAAGAAGTAAATGTGCAGCTACTGGCAGCACTGTGTGCAGTATATTGGATGTTTTTTTCTGCAATAGATGATGAAATAAATAACACCTCCAATATCATTTGCAAGGGTTTCTGGGGAATGTATTGTCTCTGTGTAATGAATAAGTAATCACACACACAGCAGTGGGAAGTGAAGAGAAATACAGTTGACCCTGTCACATATGTGAGGACCTAGAATGTAATATACCCATAAAACACTGCAAAAAGTTTGACCAAAAAATGGATTAACTCTTTGTAGACTTAGAAACCCCAATAAGAACTGTACTTTCTTTTTTGTCATTTTTAAAAGATCCTGCTTCTGTTAAAACACAAGGGCTTTCGATGGTTTAAGTGTCATAGCTCAGAAGCAGGTGGGAAATCCATACCTTGTTTTCTAAAACTGGAAATAGACAGCTGCTTGGAATGTACTCTCAAGACCAGAACATGCACGTTATACAGTGGGACTTTTTAGTAGTTTCACATGGATGTGAAGGAAAGAACCTAGAAACTACAAAATCCCGGATTAAAGATGTAAACTGTGAGTCTTTTCTGAATGTCAGTTTGCTGCAGTAAAGGGATCTTCTTCCCAGCTTCTGCTTTATGCTTCCCCTTTTTACACAATAGCCACTAGACCACAATAGAGACTGTTTTTAACAGCAAGTTAATAAGGGCTGTTCAGCCTCACTCTGCCGTCTCTTATTATTCTAGATGAATTTCAGCTCGAATACACTGACCTCATTTGGACACATACCTGTGGATGTTTTTACTGCAAAGAAAAGGAAAACTTCCCCGTTCTACACGTTTTTTTTTTTTCAGGATTTTTGTTTTATATAACAGCTTCAACATGCCTCCTCTCTCTTCTCCCTCTACGAGCATCTGACCCAGATTGCGATACAGAACCATTGTGGAACTTGAAAGCAGGATCTCCATTTCTTATCAGGTACATGGATGGGGAAATCATTGGGCCTCATGCAAGGCCCACTTGTACAAACACACAAGCTCCTGAGTGGCACTACAACTGTCAAGTTCACCTTTTTTTTTAACTTTTATTTGGAATTTTCTCACAAACCAAGCTCCAACAAAAGCAGTCCAGACAGTTCAAACATTTATTTGAACATGCAGCTGGCCTTCATCACTTAAAACTCTCAGCAATACTCTAATAAGACTAATAATTTAGTCAGTAGCCATGCCGACAAGTGCCCTGTTTCTGACTAGGCTAGTTGCTGCTGGAAGTGGTGTTGGTGGGCCGGTAGAGGGCAGTCCTCCCTCTATTCCGAACATTAAATCTTAATGTCCCAGCGCAGTGATGGGGACGCTGCACTGTAAGTGATGCCATCCTTCGGGTGAGACGTTAAACCACGATCCTGACTCTCTGTGGTCATTAAAGATCCCGCGGCGCTTGTCGCAAAGAGCCGGGGGTTTCCCCTGTGTTCTGGCAAAATTCCCAACCTTCTCAATCTCTCAATCTGGTCACCTAATTATCCCCCAGGGTAATTGGCTCTCCTACTCAAGCTGATGCGTTGTGAGCATTTTGGTGCAAAATGGCTGCTGTGCATTATCCATTAGTGGTGGTTGAGGTGAAAATCCCTCCTCCACTGTAAGCCCCTGTGTATCTAAGACACTTTACAAATGTAATCCATTACTAATAATAAGGAGAAGAATAATATAAAAATGTTCTTGCGTGAGGCGCATTGACTTCGTGTTCAGAGTCATGTGCTGTGGCTTGAGATGGAAGGACAAAGTGGATAAACTTAACATTGCGATGCACCCTACATTGGAGATGTTTGGTGACACATTCCCTGATCTGTGCAGCACGCTAATCAAGGGATGAACATCACAACTGACCCAGACGTGAGCTGCTGACTTGCCCGAGGAGTAAGACTAAAAAACTATTTCATGTTCTACTGCTGGTGCATCAAAACAGGAGTTTTAGTTTGATGTTGGTCAGGGTAAAGGCAAAAAATAGAAACAAACGGCTTTCCTCCATCGATATCTGTCCAAAAACACAACACAATAACAGAGACAGAGTGCTGCAGTGGGACAGCCACTCTCACTCCTCCACACCGTTGGAAAAACAGAGAGCAGCTGTGGACTGTAGCCAATAAAACTGGAAAACAGATTTAAGCCTCTATAGAAGAAGCCTGAGTCGCCATCAAAGAATAAAGTTCAACAACCACCAACACTAGGGCAAAAGAAAGATAATCAGTCCTTAGCAGGAAGTGCTCAACTTACTCAACATAAGAAAAAATAAACTCACTATCAGCAATACCAAATTTTCGGACCTGATTGTGCCATCAGAGACACTGACGAGTGTCTCTGAGTGGCAAGAATTTCAAGGCTGTTGACCTCCTGATGACTTGGTAATAACCCTTCAAATCTTCTGCCAAATGATCTATGAAGATTTTTGTGCATGAGAGACTAAATGATAAACGTCTTTTTTTTTTTTGGCCTTTTCAAGCTTTATTTTGAGAGATGGGGAATGACATGCAGGAAAGAGCCACATAGATGCCATGATAGATGTCATCCTAACAGAATGAAGTTGTTCTTTCACCTGCAACTTTTTCTAGATGTTTGTACTGCTCCTAGAGACATTGAAGTAAACAAGGCAAAAGCACCATTGTCCTCTTGCTCTATCTTTGCTCAAGCTTGGCCAAATCTTGTCAAGCTGTCCAGTTAAAAAATAATTATTTTCAGGGTCATGGTCTCCTCTGCGCCAGTTTTCCAAATGCTTTATTTTCTTTTTCTTTTAGTCCCAAGGACTTCACTGACCTAGAAAATTGGAGAGGACAGAACATATAAAAATTTCTTTTGAAGACATCTCTCCTCAAAGCAGCACCAGAATTGATTTGGATACCTGAAAAACATCTATTATGGCACTTTTTGATCTCATTGCTGCATTCAACATAGCTTAGCCTGATCTCATTTGCACCATTCTAGATTCATTAGGCCTACAAGTTACTTTGTTTCTCTTGGGGAGTTCAGTTCAGAGTAAATATTTCTTGTGGTGTGCCCCAAGGATCAGATCTGGGCCCCATTCTTTTTTTGTCAATACATGCTGCCCTTATAGGCTCTATCCGCAAACATGGTATCAGTTTTCGTTGCTATACAGATGACATATCTAAACTGAAACACAAACTGAATCCAGTTTCAAATCTTTGAGTTAAGCATTGTTTGAATTTTCCCTCACATTAGCTCATCACTACATATCCAGGTAAAGATGAGTTTAGTGATTCAAATTCAGAACATTTTCTAAATGTCCATTGATTGGGTAAAAAAAACATTGTCAGGGCATTTTGAGAGTATTTCTCTCAAAATACTGTGAAAAACACATAAATTCACATTTGTTCAGCCATGTTATGATTACAGTAATGAACGGTTCACAGGCCTTCCTAAGAATCATGTTAGAATTAATCTGATTGAAATGTCATTTCTTGCCCTTAAAAAAATACAGCCAAGTAAAAAGCAAGATCATAATGAACGTGTCCTCATCCTCCAGATAGAGAAGTAATTTCCATAGTAACCAAAGTCATCAACAGGTTGAATGAACTTAATAAACCCTAGCTGAAAACAATATTGGATGGTAAATAAATCAAGATCCCCTGGCTTTGTGGAGCTGAAAATTAGAAAGTTTGACCCCCAATTTACAACAGTTTATTTCCTATCTCAGAAAATAAATGATAACTCTTGCAGCACATGGTCATAATCTCCATGAACCATGCAAGGATCACATGAACATGGTGAGATCAAGATGTGTACTGTAGCAACATTTTCTCTTTTCAAAAGGTTTTATCCTGTGTTTATTTCTCTTTTATTCTTTAGTCTTTTTTTTTTTAATTCTCTCTTATGTAATAGCCAGTATACTGCAGTGGGCCGTGTGTGTGTGTGCATGTGTGTCAGTTTGTTTCCCTATTGATCAAACAATTGATTTGTTTTGTTTATTGATTTGTTTTCATGGGTTTAGCAATTACTCAAAGAGTAAGAGTGGCTTTCAATCCAGGGGTTTATTCAAATGTAAGAATATTTAGTACCATATAAATAAATAGTCACACGTGTGAAGGGTAATATCTGTGTTATGTGATTTTGACCTGTTGTTTTGTCTTACTGAAGATAAATTGGGCAACAGTACAAACTTCATCTAACATTATAGATGGAACAGCAATATAATTTGTAGGACTGAAGCATAGAGGAGCAAAGTCCACTCAGTCTATCTGAGTTTCTCTTTTTTCATCTCACTGATCTTATCATGATAAGACATAGTGTGCCGACTCTGTATGTCGGAGAAGCAAATTAATTAACAGTCTGAACAATTTCTGACGGCAAAAAAAGTCCCTTCAGTCCACTGTTACTAAACCAGAGCATGCGGTTTGTTCAAAAATCAACATGAAGATGATCATTTTAACTGTGATCTGCATCATTAGTTGTTTATTTCAGTTCACCCAACTGGTTTTTAACATTCTTTGAACACAGCAGAGCTGTAGTTGGCAAGCAGGGTAGTAATCTATCACAGTGCTATCTATCTCTGCCAAAACAATTGTCAGAAATATTTTAAATTCTGCTAATAGTGCTGTTTAATATTCTCCAGCAAAACCCAACTGCATAAACCTTCCAAGACTAAATGATGTTTTTTGAGGGGGAAAGAAAAACATTTTTTTCATTGTTTATTTCTTATTTCCGATGAACTTTACATCACTTGTCACATGCTATAAAACTACCTCACAACTCAAACTGGTGTAAACATCGCCAGCATCCGTTTTATTATAATAGTCTATAAATCCAGTGAGTCCAACGGGGGATAGGGAAGCAGTAATCGCCTTGCTGGACAAAACAATCCATGTGACACCATGAGGAGGAGGCCTGAGTACAGTGAGGCAATTCAAAGCAAGCCCAGAAAAGCAAGTTGGGACAACAGCTGCATGTTAAACTGTAACCAAGATTAGGAGCCCCTGAGATATAGCCTTTAATTTCAGAGCAGCCCGGCCTCTCCTGTATGTCCGATAAATTCAGGACTACAGCGGCTGCTGAGCTCAGGTAGTCAATCTATGGGTTTTAGCCAGACTTCAGCTCTCCCCTGACAGTCTCCACCCACTCTTAGTACACTGCAGCATCTCATACATCACTGCAACAAATAGGGCATTACATATGGCAAGTAAGAGCAAGGGAGAGAGAGGCTGAATCTATGGCCAAGAAATTAGGGGAATAGCTATAACGATATTGTCCATCACATCAAGGGGAAGAGGGATCTCTTAA
The DNA here is from genome assembly GCA_023373845.1 of Nibea coibor. Classification (NCBI taxonomy): domain Eukaryota; kingdom Metazoa; phylum Chordata; class Actinopteri; family Sciaenidae; genus Nibea; species Nibea coibor. The sequence continues at coordinate 15,920,645 of CM041723.1, forward strand.
AGGGTTGCTTCACTTTTTTTCGTATCATTACATTATGAGACATCAATCTCTGAGGTTTCTGTCGCCACAGCAATAAAACAAGGAGGTCATCGGAGTTGTCAAGTGCGTAGAATCTCTAATCCTGGAAGTGTTATTCCCCATTCTATATTCTTGTTTCATTTTTTTCTTCAAACAACATGTAACGATCATGTAGGTTTATATTACAGCCGCCAGTTCTTATTGTGCCTTATTGTGGCCAGTCAGAGGCACGAATCAGGATTGTCATTGCAGATGAGAACAAAACACGGTGACATAGTTGCTGAATTAATCCACAATTGACCCAGAATTTAACCATGGATTAAAGCTGCACATTTTTTCAGCACTGTATGTACTTTATGCACCTTTGACCTTTTATCAAACAGCCAAATATTTTGGTCTAAAGCTCCTAATCTTTTGTACTTAGAATGTGCATTTTATGCCCATCCAAGCAGCAGAAGCGCTCCAACTGTGAGTCCTGTAACTCTCCATGGTGCAAATGAATTGAACTCTTACTCGTGGAACCAGATACGCATGGATGAACTTCGCTGTGGCACCTTCTTGTGGGACCGGACCTTAACCGAGACATTGTTTCTGGAAAGGCACATTGCTGTTTGATCTTTCAGTGCCGTGAACAAATTCTATTTCCCTTCATTGATATCGGGATGAAGACAGAAATCTTTAAGACAAATAAAACAAAACGGGTTGGAGACAGCATGATGAGACTGTAGCCACCTCCAGCTCTTCATATTTCCTCGCCGTATGTTACGCAAGGTTTGCAAATCATAACCATAACCTACATACAACACATATCCTACCACTGAGTCAACCAAGAATACAGCAGGAAGCCCAGTTTAAAAAATGTACTCAGATCAAAGTATTGAAGGATTTCATTCCTATCATGCTGTGTTGAATAAGAACCAGCATTTGAATCAAAGTATACAATGTAGACTTTCCAATTTGGAACTAACAATGACTTTGAAAAACAGTTAAGTTCAGGGAAAGGCAAAAGCAGTGCAATATGATGAGACGCAAGGAGCTAATTAGCACTTGTGTCCCACGCTGAGATGGCAGAGCTGTGGTTGTTTTAGTGAACAATTGTCAAGATTGCCTATTCTGTTTTGTTCTCATTAATGGGATTGGGTCTTTCTCTGTGTGTCTGTGAAGCAGAAAGGCATGTAATAGACAACGGCAATGGCTTTTATTTCTGACGGGAAAGAAACATGACGGGGAAGAATTTCTGCTTCTGATTTACATAACCTGTGGGGAGTTTCTGCTTCAGCTGTTGCCTGTCAGTGGAGGAAATAACTGTCACTCTCTGGTGATTTAATCTACTCTTCCCATTCCCATGTCATGTAGTTCTGAAGATGTTACTTGGCCTTAACCACTCGTCTTGTCGAGTGGGAGAGTTTGAACTGTGAATGGCCAAAAAGGGAATTCACGGGAGGATACGTGACTTTAAGGTGCCTGCAGAAAGACGGAGAATGGTGGTGAGCAGGTACAGAACAGAGTATGCCATGCTAAAAAGACATCTCACAGCAGCAAAATCCCTCCCAGAAGCAACAATCACCGAACGCTGCTCGGCACACCACCACCACAGACAAACAAACAAAACGGCCCGCCAGTGATCACAGCAACAGCTACTCGCACTGCATAGCTAAAGAGATGATTAATCTGCTTTGCCGAATGCCCTAGAAAAACCGGCCTGTCTCCAGCCGCTTCAATCTGCTCCTGTGTAGAGATGATCTTAGATACAGGGCTTTTGTTTGCTTAAGCACCTGCTCCCCAGTGCCACCCGCACCGTACAGTGCCTCCCTATGGCTTCCCGCTGAGGCACTTGTCCACAGCGTACAGTAATTGCAGTGATCTGCCAAGTGATTAATTGCTTAATAATTACTGAGGCGACTGCGTGTCGCGCTGTGACGCTGTGATTCCGCTCTAGGTTCTGTCCAGTCGGCACTGTTTAAGTGGCAGTTGTAAAAGACGCAGCGTTTTGAACATAAAAAAACAAAAGATGCAATTAGAGATAGAAGCGGGAGGAAATGAAACAGTGGATGATACGAACAAGAGACATAGTAAAACAAGTGCACGACAGACTGCAAGAAGCAGCAGTTTTGCCTAGATAAAGAAAGATTAGGTCTGTCTTTAGAAGTGAGTTTCTCACTGTCAGCCTTCAGAAGATCGTAAGTGAGGTGTTAGCTTTCATTTGAAGAGGGAATGCAAAGGGAAAAATGCACAAACAAAATGAGGAACATCGAGGTTTCATATTGACACAAAGAAATCCCTTTTTTCCAGTGCTAATGTTGAGTTTTAAACTGGCACAAGTGCTAGTAAAATCTCCTGCACATTTCTGACTCGCTTTTCATTAAATCTAACACACTGATTCATTGTCAAGTCCCAGCCTGACAAACTACTATCCAGCCCTCCACCAGGTTTCTCCCCTGAAGGCTATAATAGAGCTCTGTTCTTAACTGACACTTATCTTAAGGGTGAGGACAGTTCCCAGGATTCATTATGTCACTTTGAGTATAGCATATCCTTCAGCGAACTAATTACACTGCCCATCAAAGCGGTTAACCACATCAGGCCAAGCCTCGCACCTTCCCGTCTATTTGTGTGCCTGCAGACAAGGAAAGGACTTCATGTTTGACCTTGACACGTCAGATGGTTTCTCTTTTAGTAGCTTTAGTTCTGCCTTCCACCTTTAATCCTGGAGACTGAATGACAGTAATGACCTTTAAGTTGTAGTATTTCTGCAGTGCGTTGAGTAGTGTTGGTGATGATGAAAAAAAAAAAAACATCAGAAATGCCCCAAACCAAAAGACAGCAGAACATTTCATTATCGGGTCAAATTTGTTGAGGAATGTCATTTTGGCAGGCAAATAGCAGATGATTCATTCTCTTTTATTTCCACCATGATGCTTTCAAAATTTATTGCACACCCCAGGAATAAATACATTAACAGAGCACTACAAATCAATAGCAATAATGTGAAAGGAGATGGTGTATAATATTGCATTTATCCCTTGCTTGAATACAGGCAGTTAATCAGGGTCTGCTTGGCCTCTCGATGGTTTCATTTGGACGGGATTAAGCTCCACTTTTTACCAAGCCTCAGAGATTTAATCGCAGAGTTCAACTACGGCGTCGGAACAAAATCAGACGATGACCAGCCTGGGATTATACTGGTCTGATGTCAGGAGCAACCCACATTCTGGCTCTTTTTTTTGATACAAATATAATCTATGCAGGAAAAGCCCTTTGACTGCATGCATAAAAAATAGAGAGATGATGCAAAGGAACTCTATTTCTCGGAGGAGTCTCTGAAATGTGGATATGTGCCGCAAGAGATATGTGCTGCCAGGGTGTCTGTCAGTACTTTTGAACCATGTGCCTCCCTCCCAGCCTCCATCTGGACATCGATGGATTACTAACATGGAAAATAAGTCCAAAACTGAGTCATAAATGTTATAGCCACCCAAAAAGACAACTTTAAAAACTTTCAGATAAGTGCACATGAATCTGCAATCAAATCACTGTACTTTTAAGTGCCATTATAACCCTTTTAAAGATGAGGAACAGAAATGGATTACTGTATGTAATGATTACTTGTGGCCAGTGGGGTCAGAAGTTCTGTCACACCAGGAATGACTCAGACACAGTTGTACTTCCTTTGAGAAAACAAAAACACTTCCCTTTTTTACCCTTTTAATGCGAGGATGGGAAGGATAAGCCAAACACATATATAAATGCATTTGACATTTGAAATCTTACGGGTAAGTAGAAAAATAAAAAATGTATAAAGAAAACTCAGAGCTGTGATTTAAAGTTCGCAATTTCCCCCGTCACTTCAAAACGGTTTCAGTTTTAGTTCTCTTCAGTCCACTGAGAAAGTGCTTTGAAAGAGTTTGTCCTACCGCACAGTTGGTGGTGCGTGGTGGTGGTGTGCGTTTAATGAAGAGCTGAATTTCGGGCTCTCAGTCCTCTGCAGGCGCCGTATCTCTAGTTCTCATTTGTGCTGTTGCTCACCATCAACGTCTCGATCCAAGTTCCAACATCCAAGTAGGTCAAAGGGTCAAAGAGGTCCAACAAGAAAACCTGACCTACAGCGAGTAAGCTCAGGATATTCTTTTAGCTTTTTTTTTTTAGCTTTCAATCATGAATTGTAGAATATATATCATGTTAAAACCATTATACATTATAATATCAGTAACAACTTAAACATCCTCAAAATATCAGATAATTATTGAAAAATCTCTTCAATATAATAGCAAAATATCTCATTCTCATAGCAATTACAGTACAAAATAACAGTGAGCAGACACATTTTGTGTACCCTCTGCCAACCATTTCAATTTGCAAAATATTCAAGAGAAAAATATAACATTCACAGATAATTAAAATATGGCTTAATGTGCTTGAAATGCACAAATAAAAGTGTTAATCAGATCAACACATTTCACAGTTATGCGTGTAACAATTATGCAAACCAACATATAACACAGCACTGGATTAAGTTTGTAGCTCTAAAATGTCAAGCTAATGTTTTTAGCATTACTGAATGGCATCTGCCATAGTGATAGTTAGCATCCCAGCTAGCGCTTCGCCGTTAGCCTTAATGCTAGCGGTTACGTGTGAGCGCTTAGCATGATAAAAACGATCGATCACCGATGCGTTTTCCTTCGTGAGGGAGACGTCAAAGTCTCTCCGGCTGCGCTCTCACAGGTCCATGGCTCCACATGGGATTGTCTCTTGTTGTCTCTTGTTTAATCTTTTAACATGTATTTAACTGTTTTTGTTCATATAAATCTGTAACCTTGGTTACACCATAGTAACCGTAATATTCTAAATATTTAAAAAATTCTCCTTTTTGTGTTTGTCTTTCAGTGTCGAGCTGGACTTCAAGCAGCAGGAGGACAAACTCCAGTCCCTGATGAAGAGACTTTGCCCCCTAGATGGCCAACAATGCCCTGCTCTGCCTTACTCCAATGAAGTGTTCACATCCACCCCGAAACGCAAGTCCAAGACAGAGTCCAAAAAGCATGCTCGTTGGAAACTCTGGTTCCTCTGAATAAAACATGAAGGCTATGGAAACAGCCTTTTCATTGGGCACATTAATACCCCTGTTCTTCACAAAATGGATGAACAAGTATTCAGAGGGAGAAATCAACATATGAGAATGGATTTATATGGGGTTCTGTGTTGAGACTGCACATTAAGTCAGCTGGGGGACAGCAGAGACAAAAAAAAAAAAAGAAAGAAACTCTTAAAAATTCTGTCAAACCTTTTTCTGGCCTGTTTGCTGAAGAGGATCGACACACACCTGCAAAAACTAGGTGAGCTTTGGGATACATTTTTGTACATGTATTTTAAGCCGTGTAAAGATCGATGATATTTATATCCTGGGCAAATGCACCTCTCACTTTATATGTATGTCTTTTTTATTGCGTCCTCCAATGCAATGCACTTTTGGTCTTTTTCCCCTTAGAGCATATTGCTTGGCAACAAGAGGAGGCGCCATGTGGAGGGCCTTTTATGAGTGAAGCTATAATCTTTGAATGGACATCAGCCCTACCTCCGGCAAAGCACAAACATTTGACTATTGAGAGGGACACACGTAAAAGACTGAAACACAGTACAGTACATGGCAGTGTGTCAGTGCTGTTCTTATAACCCTGTCTACTCTCCCCTCTCCCTCCTTATCTGTTAACATCCTGCTCAGTCTGTCTGACTGAACGTCTGCCTGCCTTTGTTAATAACCCCTGTCTCCTCCTTGTCTTTGTAACTCTGGCCCTTTATCTCTCTCTCTCTCTCTCTCTCCCTCTCTCTCACTCTGTCTTTCTTTCTCTCTCTCCATTTAGCTCACTGTGCAATCAACCAACTAGCCAGCCAACTTTGCCTCACTCACCCCTTGTCCTTTTTCTGCTGGCTACACTGACGCATAATGTTCAAAACCTATATTTTAGAATAACCGCATCTTTTTAGCAAAGTACTGTGAAATTACATTTTAAATCGTATACTGTATGTTTGGGCCCCTCCTCTTGAAGCAGGTACAACTGTACTGAAAATGCAGAAGAAGTCTTTTGGGTTAGGTCAGATTTTTTTAAACAACATATATATATATATATATATATATATATATATATAATGTTTTGACTACTTCTAAGGAAGAATATTTTCTATGACGACTTAAAAAAATGTTTGGGAGAGGGTTTTTTTTTTTTTTTTTTGCTCTGTTTTGAATTTCCAACAAAAAAAGTAAAGGCTATTTTGACATTTGAGTCTATTAAGAGTTTGCCTTGCCTCTCAGTCACTCATTGTGTCACAGCAAAGTCTTGAACCTGATCTATTTTTAAGTAATTTCATGTCCAGTTAGCTAACACTCGACACTTGTCGTGTCGAAGCACCGATTTATCTTGCCACTGAAAGTTCCATCTTGTAAAATGAGATTTTTTTTTTTCACAGGCCAACACCAAACATCTGTTTACCAACCCACACAAACAACTGTGCACTGAACTTGCAAGAGCAGAAGGGCTATATACAGTGCTTAAGGACTCTGGTAGCAATCTTACAGCAGAGAAGACTTGTAGCCACCAGCTTTGGTTAAGTACAAGAAAAAAATAAACACACTGATGATGTAGCAATGATACTGAACTTGCACGCTGTTACAAAGCAGGTATTTACTGAATTCTTAAAGTTCTTTTATAACAGCAGCTCTTATGTAGATTATGGTACTGTTAAATGTTCAAGAAACGTCAGGAAGACACATACTGGCCTCCCATCGTTAGACTACGCAGTAGGTTACATTATTCAGGTCACCAATGTCCATGCAAAGATCTGTACCTTGAGAAAGTGCAATTTAGTGATCATGTGCAATATTATGCATTTTTCTACTGTTTCTACATCACGATTAAAACATTTTCAACTGAAGGTGATTCAGTGTGATGCTATGTCGACTGAATGCTGGAGGCAATAAAGTTGCAAAGCGCGAGGGGCTAATTTTGGGCGCTCCGGGCTCCAGAAGTAAAATAAGATAATGTTAATTGACTCAGAGTTGAAGCATTTCTGCCGCTTTGATCTGCGTGAAACCTGTCCGTTTAAATCATCAGTATAGAGGATTAACAATCCTCCCTGCCTCTGCACATACATAAAACTGTCAAGTTAGCTACGACTCAATGGTGTATTCCAGTAAAGAAACATCCAATCGTCTTGAAAATTCTGTCACGTGCATCTCCGATGAGACAGTGAGTTCACAATTTTGCCAAAATAATACCAAAATTTGATGATTTCTCAAAAACTGGTGGCCGTAACTTAAACCTCTGTCGTCCAGGAGAGTCTTGTGTCCCCATGTGAAGACACATTAAGGATAATGTGGAAAGAAAAACCTCGTATGAGGATAAAGAAAGGGTGAAAAACACCACCAGAGCCAGCAGCGCCTCCCACTTCCCAACTCTATGTGAGCAGGCAGATACACCAGCGCCGGGTGTAGTTAAAGCCAGAGCCGCATTCACCCGGTGTCAAACAGTCTACATCTGACATCTTTTGTGCTTTAGTGAAGCGGAGTTGGATCATGACCAGGGCTCAGCAGCAGTGCAGTTGAGCCCTTTCTTCTATTTTCTAATGTGATTAGTCCTCAATAGCAAGAAGAGACGCAACTTTCAAATCAAGACCGGGAGGCAACTGGGAGTTCAAGCCCATCAAACTGAGTGACCTGATCCCACAGCTATCTGCCCCTACTGTGTCTGCCTGTTTCATTCTCCTCAGCTGATTCTCTTTGCTCATATGATTTTTTACAGCGTTTCCTTCCTCTATTTGTTCCGCACTTTCCTTACCATGTGCCGCCTGATTCTCACAGTCAGGCACGTAGGAGTTTCCATTTTCTGTTTACAAAGCCAAATTAGTTTAAAGGTCAAACGCATTTTAGGAAAAAAAGGTTATACTTCCACAATTTGAATCATTTTTTTTGCAAATTATTTCAAATGAAGAACAGAATTTGAATACATACTTTATTACGTGCATACTTTATTGATCCTTTGAGTAGATTTCTTTTTTCACTCAGGATTTTACGTTAAAAAAACCACACACACATGTAGAGAGACATGCCCCCCCCATATTTTTGGTCCATGACTCCAACATGACAAACCAACTAGGTACTGTCCCTCATGGGTACAAAGAAAACCAGAATAAATAAAATGGAACACTGAACATGATACCTTTCTAGTATGTTTCGTAAACATTTTTACAATCATTTCATGTGATTATAAAATATTGATAGTATAGCATTAAAGTAGTAGTAGTATACTGATACTTGTTATGGAATTTCCTATCCTTAGGTTACACATGGTCACGTGTGGGCCTTGAGGTCCTTGGCGGTATTACTTGTTGGGATTTGATTGGGAACAATAGGTGCCAGTCTATCTCAACCAGCCAGGGTCGAAGAGACCTATTGCCGCCTCCCATAATAGATAGCTGGTGTTGACGTTCCAGTCTGCATAAACAGACATCTGTGTCTCCAGACTAGAACATGCTGACAATAACACCTCCATGGGTGTACAATACAATAGTGTTTTGCTCACACAAAAATAAGCCTGCAGTATTTGCACATTGTAACTTAACTCCTGCTGCTTGATTTAAGGGATTACGAATCATTATGCGCACAGACAGGTACTATGTCATGCCTTCACCATCCTATGAAAAATCCACCTATTCTGGCAGTTTGGGAGTATAATAATAATAATAATACATTATATTTCTGTTTCTTGTGACTTAGATGACGGCTCTAAAATCAGTGTTTTTCGGGTGGTGTCACGAACACTCTTGAGGAAGCCCATTAGGTTAGAGCCGCCGGTCCCAGTGTTGTTTAGGGCAGGGCCCACACCCCTCAGCGGACAGCCGATGGCGCAGGCACGATTACCGGGCACAATGATGTACTTGGTCACACTGCTGAGGTGGTAGTTCCGTAAATCCACCAGCGCGGAGACACAGGAGTCGTAGGCCTGGCAGAGATCAGAGCCGGCGTGGGACAGAATGAAGTCTCTCAGAGATGGACAGACATACAGAGTCTGTATCAGCTGACGATGGGCAGGAAGCATGTAATCCCTCATGCGTGTCAGGAAGGCTTCTGGATAGGGTGAGTCGATGAAGAGAGCAGAAAAGAGACTTTGGAAGAAAGAAAATAACCTTTCCTGGAGACATTTCCTGTCAGAGCAAACAATGTGATTCATTCATGGAAAGTATTGGGGGGGTGTTTAAAGGTAGAAGGAAATGCATTCTTACGTGTCTCATCCTCATGCTGGATGCGTAGCAAAGCATCAAAGCACTGAATGGTTGAACTCTGGGCTGCACTGATGCCTGATAGCAAAACTGGCTCGTTGCTCACACCTTCATACAACAGCCCCTGTGGAAGCATAGGGTTGTCTCGCCACCTAAAACAGTGCAAAACACATACATGTACTATAAACCTCCTTTTTATAGATGGACATGCAATTAGAAGCACATGGTACCATTTTATGTGCTAGACATACAGCTAAACTATGAAGCAGTTAGTACTATGGTAGATGGTAGAAGCAGAAGGGAGTTTTGATTCCTTCCAGTAAGATGAATCTGCAGGATTTAGCTGATAACTATTAAAAATATTAATAACTTCTGTGTGCAGGACATTGTAACAGTCCTAAATCTCACCCTGAGAAAAAAACTCTCAATGTTCCATGAAACACAGTTGGATCCACATGATCTGGAAAAAGCACAAATTCTGTTATTCTAATTGCCTCGAATTTGCATAATAAGGCTCAGCATGCAGATTTATTAAATTCAGATTGGACTAGGTTTGATTCAGACTTACTATGCATGAGTTTGAAAGTTTCCTTCATCTCCCTTAAAGACTGAGTAACTTTGATGAGACCCTTCTGTACGCCGACGAGGTCCGACATTTTCATAGCATGCATCACCTCCAGAGTCCCCTGGTTAGAGTTCAAAGTTTAAAATGCATCACTAAGGGACTAGTGACAAAGGGGTTCAGAAAGAGTTAACATGAAAAAGGGGAAGAATAACAGCAGTCAGTACTAACCGTTATGCCTGAACTCGCAGCCATATCGACCAACAGTGACACTATGAAAAATCCCCTGCAACTCTCACCACCAGGAAAGGAAAATATCATGTCCAAGTTCCTATTTTTTGGAAAATGATGTTTGGAAAATATATGAGCACAACATCACATGAGTGTGAGTGCAATCGAAAAAAGTGATTTTCTTTTTGTCTTTTTGTTTCCTTCTACTCACCCGATTTCCATTTCCCTAAAACGAAAATGACAGAAAAGAAGAGCAAGTGTTTTGAGAAAGAAATACCTAGTTGCTGGGTTTTTTTTTTCATATGAGTCACTGACATTTAGACATACAGTTGTATTGTAATGTCTCTATTATAATAACGTACAGTCTGAAGAACACAGATTAAAGACAAGGCAACAAAACAACTCACCCTGCGGGATCCCTCAATTTCCAGTTGGCTAAAACTGAATCTGCGTAAGTCAGGATAGGTGGAAGGTCGAGCATGTTAGACACCTGCCAATAGGGCCTGGCCAGGGCTTCTGGGAGGATCTCTCAAACAACAATAACAGTGAAGCTTCAAACTTCAGTCCAGTTGTTACATCAGCAAATGAACATTCCCATCAGCTGCACTTTATATTTAGTGCAATGCATCCATCATCATAGATTTTTTGTGCTGTGTTTTACCTGAGCGGGTGCATGTTGTCCTTCCTGCCATACATATCCCATACTGATGAAGCCCAGTGCCAGGTGAGCCAGCCTGAGCTCCCGGTGGTTTCTCAAGAGATGTGGACTCAAGACCGGCATCTGGATTGTGATCAGATTTTCTGTTTTTATTTCTGTATTCAGATCAGGCTCACCATCAAGGACTCCACAAATGAAACTTTATGTCCACAATGACATGCATGGGTTTTGATTGCATTCAAAAAGGCTTCGCTCATTCTCACCTTATGAACCTGATCCCGCAGTTTACGTGATTCTATCAGAGGTGTGAGATTATTTGCCAGGTCCAGCCACACCCGATAATAGTCTGGAAGGGTGGTCTAGATGATAATAAGAATACAATGACTTCCTATTGATTTTTGATTGTTTCTTGCATGGAGGATTTTCACGTAGAGTGTAATCAGTAACATCATCAGCTCATGTTTGCCATGGTGCCTGACCTGCATGTAGGTATGGGAATTGCTGAGATTTTATTGGGCGTGAAGCAGTGGTGGTCTCTTCCATATACAGTGTGAAATACATTCCTACAACTCAAGCTCATGTTGCATAGAAAGATGTTTTTTCCCGCAGACTTGCAATTAGCATTTTACAGACATTGCAACTAGCACTGTTATTGTGAAAGGAAACCACCCTTCATGTCGTGGCCAATCCGATGATCAGACCAGTCAAACTTCCCCACCCCACCAGCCAATTTTGATTTCCATCCCTACCTGCAAGTCAGAATGACTGGAGCTATCAATCAGAGAGAGAAAGCAACTTAAAACAGGCAGTTGAAAACTAACCAAGCTGAAAACAGGTGATTCCCAGATGGGAAATCATCGTATAAACAGATGAGTAGTCTTAATGCAATGATAAATTCTTCAGCTGAACATTTTCTAATTAACGTCAGTGCTTATAGTTTCTCATCTCAGGTAAGTGATTTTTTTCTGTTACATTTGAGCCATATTTACCGTTTTATTTCCACAAAATGTATCTTTTTTTGTAACAAGAATGTCATTCAATTTGGCATTTGAAGTGTAATGAACTGTGTGATGTAGTGCTGGACAGTGAGCAGGCCCAGTCATGTGAGTGGAAAGGACTTTCACTGGATCAATAACCCCCTATAACCTCACTCAAAAACAGGAATAATCATCAGTTTCAGCCCAGAGGGACTTTGTATGCTGCTGACCAACAAAGGCAATGAGAAAATAGACCTCAGTGGTAAACAACATTGTCTGTACAGTATAGTTATAACAGCTTGTGTGCTTGTGTCGGAATAGTTTTGATTTTAAGGACAGTGAAACTTACCAGTGGCTCTTCAAGGAGAAATCCAAGATTCTCAGAAATATCAAATGCATCAAAGGCTGCCTGCAGTGTTTCTCTACTGTTAGTCTCCATGTGCTCTGCCCTGTATTCTACTGCAGTAGTTTGGCTCAGAGAAGGGAACTGCACTGTGTCTGACACTCAGATATCAGCTGGTAAACGTGCTCTGAGCCTGCTTTAACTAGTCTTCCCACATCCCCCTTTTTTTTCACACCCTCAGCAAAGAGCCAATAGGCTTTCTCGTACTGTAATGTCAGGCGTTTTCAGTTCAGTTCCAGTTTCAGTTTACGGTTTTGTATATGAAAATTGAGCATTCAGAGTAAGACCTGAGTTTACAGAGCAAACCTGAAAATCCAAAACCAAACCACTGGGGTTAAATATTGTCCTAACAGTCATTCATCATCTCCGGGTGCCTAAAAGTCCACAATATGGAGAGCTACTGCTTAGGGATAAATACTTAACTTGACTAAAATGTATATTATATGTGAATCCTGTACGTCCAGCTATTAACTGAGGAGTGCTGCTGTGGTGGGTGACAAGTGACACAACAGACGGTGATAGATTAAGAACGGTGTCTACCTTTATGCACTCGTTCACATGGTCCAAAGAATACAAAGATCAGAAGACTTTTACTTGGCTAACCCTAACCCAAGAAATTTACAGTAACTACTTGTAAAACTTAAACAAATAAGTCAAAAACTTTGAACAAGGCAAGCTGTTTCCCCTGGGTCCAATCTCTACTGTATAGAATCGTAATCTAATCATCTGCTGTCAAAGTATGGAAGTGGTACTGATTTTCTCATCTACCGCTCCGCTCCGCCTTCTCCAGCCTCCCACTTTCCCGCCTTGTGTTTACCACGCCCTAATTACCTGTGTATTTAAACCCTTGGTTTCCCCTGTCCCAGTGCCTGATTGTTATTGAACCATGTGTCCTACTCTCCAGCGTTTTTCCAGTGTGCTTCTCGGTTTTGACCCTCGCCTGTTTACCTCCTGCATCTGAGTCCTGCGGTTGAGTCCTGTGTCCGTGCCTTGTAACAGTAGACAAGAAGCAAATAAGTTCTTTTAAAAATAAAACTGTAGAAGAAGAATTCATTTTAATCAGCAGACATTTGTTTACATATAGAGAGGTACTTAACACTTGTTCCGCTATGGCAGGAGCATTTGTACTGTAAAGGATTGGAGTAGTTTCCAAGTAGTTTGGCCTGTCCCCTTACAACATCTTAATAGCAGTCGTTTGTACTGCAGCTCAAAACTAAACAGTGACTAGCGTTTTATGTGCTGTCACACATTTACAAGAGTGTGAAATTAAACAAATATGAATTTTGTTCTCCAGTAACATTTATTTGGGATTTTATAATCGACACAATAGCCTCAGTCCGCTTCCTCCCTGGCACATTTCGAGCGCTCTCCGTTTGAAATGCATGTCTTATATGGACACATTGGCAGTAGCTTTATAATCAAGGCCCAGTGTGGTACATTAAGATGCCAAGTGAAATTTGTGTTGCTAACCAAGACGAGACCAAGACTTTGAGAAGGCTATGCAAGTTTCCCTGCATTACACATGCAGGCTCAGTCCAAACAATATGAAACATCCCAACAAGAGAAAGAATTTCTAACAGGCTTTCATTCTGATAGAAAAAACACGATTTCCCTGCTTTGTTCTGGGCCATGATATATGTCTGTGTGTGTGTTTTAATACCACATTTGTTTGTTTGTGTCTGATCATATCATATACTGTAGATGGTTATTTATATTTATCAGAACTGATCAAGATGATATGGGGAATATTTATTATATTTCTACTGCCTAGAATTGTTTGATCACTTTCTATAGAATTGGCTCTGAAATATAAGATCATATGGATACACTCTATATCCTTATAATAATTAAACTATAATCCATTATGCATTTTGCATGAGTCAGATCATATCATGCATGCAGGAATAAACCAGTTTCACACAGAGCGTGCTTTGTTCTTTGTCATCTGGTGGTGTGTTTTTTGGTTTATTTCTCTGGGAGCTGATCAGGTCGGGAATTTAGACCCATATCTGAGCTGCTTTGTCAAACAGCTGCACCACAGCAGCATTAGAAGAGCAATCATCTGCCTCCACCTATCATGCTAGCTCTCATGCCTCCCATTGTCAGCATGCTTTACTGCCACTGCCAGCAATCTCTCAAACCATTTAACTCTCCAAAGCGGCAGAAGAAACAGACAGGAGAGGAGAGGGGAGCAGGAGGGATGAAAGCTGTGGTGCTCAAATTAATTTCAAGGCCGCTTACCAAGTTATCAGACACAGGGGGTGCAAAGGGACAGTAGATTTACTCTGCAAGGGGGGGAAGTGGATAAATTGGTAAAAGGGACTTGAAATCAGGACAGCATCTGTGCAGTGTTATACTTCAAGGTGGTAAAGGGGGATGCCAAGAGTAGCTGTGGTTGTAGCTGAGGTTCATCTTGTTGATTTGTGCACTGTTTCAGCCACAAATACTTAATTTCTTTCTATTTCTCGCTCACTGTCTGATGCTCCCCAACTTGTTTTCTTTCCTCTGCCACATCAACGATGTCTGCAGGCAAAAGGATGATGTCCAACTGGCACGTCAACTGATGGAAAGGGAAATGCTCGGAGAGATTTTGCTTTCCTTCTTTGTGCTGCTTTGAGTGTTAGTTGTATATTACAGTGTGTATAGGGATGAGATGAACGTGGAGTGAAAATTTATGTTTTCAGAAGAAATCCCAGTAATGAGCACTGTGACTGGTGTAAATCCTGTTGTGCTATTTACGCAGTGTTTTGGGGGAAATCAAGCTGCTAGTGAAGAACACTTTTGCATTTAGCTAAGTTCATCAGAAATAGTGCCAGTACGGTCGGCAAAATCTAAATCCCTTCAACAGAATAATCCAAGTATTCGTCTGATTAAAGTGTATATTTCTTTTCTCTTTAAAATTGTGTTGAATTTACAATTAATCATAATTTATTGAAACGCTAAGCACTGTTTTTAATTAACTAAAAGGTCTAAAGGGTCTCTGGCTCACATCATCACATGTGGAGAGTTTTGCAAATTGCCCTGTTTATACTGTAATTCATTCAAAATAATTCCCCATGCATAGTCATCCTGGCTGCGGGCAAACTAAGCTATGAAACTAAGGTTAAGGGCTTGTCTAAATGTTCTCAGTGTCATATGATGCAGCATCTAAGTGTCAAACATAAGCTTGTTTGAGGCTGTCCTCAGGAGAACTTTTTCAAATGTTACTCGATTCCTGTTTTATTTACCCACATTTGGACTAATAACAAAGTCGATTTCACAGCAACTCACTCCTACACGCCGCTTCACTTGGCTTTAACCATGCTGTGCAAAAGTGGGTAGTGCCTAAGAAAGCTGTGCCATACTTACTGCACTGGGGATCATTAACTAAAAACTGGCTGATGTTTTTTGGACTTAAACGAGTTTTCATTTAACTCATCAAAATCCAAACCAGCTGTGATAATTGGCTAAAGTTTTCAAGTATTGTATTTTAAGAAAGCCTTCGAGAACTATCGCAACCTGAACTTTAGAGCTAAAGCTGCAGAGGAATATTTAATTGGGCCTAACTGGGTCAGATTCCCATTCAGCTTAATCCAACCATTATACGCGACTTAAAGGGATAGTCTGGCTATTTTCAAGTGTGGTTGTATGAGATACTTAGTCACTGTATTGTGAGCAGAGATGACTGTCAGCGCACCCCCAGTTTGGTGAAGCAATCAGGGATCCCGGCATAGGAGAAACAGAGCTATGCGCTGCTGTGGACGAGGTCAGCACCTGAAAGAAATCAATATATGCTTAAGTCTACAGTATATCAAGAATATTTTCACGGCTTGTCAGCCAGAGCTTGAGTCTCAGAAAGGGGCACATGCAATGACATCTGTACTGTATGTCTCCCTCCTCCACAATTTCACCGCGTAGCGCATTTAACATCAGTAAGCACATTTCTTTAGTACCCCACATTTCATGAAACTGAGGCAGATTCATATTTTGGTGTGTCTGAGGGCATTGCGCCTGTTCTGCAGTGGCCGTTTTAGGTCTGGCCACTTCTCTGGCAGTGCAAAATTCATGGAAGAGGCCGGGAAGATGACAACAGCTTGAAATATGACTCAGTTAATGCCACAATTCTGCAAGCAATTCTTGTCCCTAAAGCCTACAGACAAAAATACAGGAATCATAGAAAAGCCCTAAATCAGATCACTGTTGAGCTCACTTGGGAAAAGGGAGCCTTGTTCGATAAGTGGAGCACAACATGTAAACCGCTCGACTTAAGAGTTCTGTTGCAGGAATTTAAGAAATGTTTCCCTGACCGTTCATTGAAATGAATCAAAAAGTAAGGTCACTTTGCTCTGCTGCTGTGCTCGCCGATGAGTATCTGCTAACTCACAAGACTGCTTTCCCGTCAGGCTCTGCTGAGAAGCCTCATTATGCTCTGGCTTTGCAAAGCAGTTGGCAAAGTTACTGAGTCTAAGGAAAGCGGAAGGGGAGTGTTTTTATTGCCACAAACCTGGACTTGTCATCGTCATCTGACTGGCTCAAAAAAGGAGAAGTGCAACAGCCTGAAGGCATCTGCCTAATTATTGGTGAATCCTGTGCAAACACTGTTGCTGGCGATAGTGAAACTTTTGATGCCGGTTTTTTGATGTATGGTTGTGGTTGTGGTGCTGGTTTGCATGTTTCCAGTCCATTGCATTGCATACATATACAGTCAAGACTAATCACTCTTTCCATACCGCATTAACACCGTCAACCGTGTATGAAAAGAGAGTACCTTCTGCAAAATACTTTAGCCATGCCTAGTTGAAGCCCCAGGAGTGTTCCCTGCCTTTTGGAGGCTAGATCTGATCATTTTCACAAAGTAAATGCCATTACTGTTGCTGATTCATGTCCTTAATCTCAGTACTGCCAAATATGTGAGCAAATAAGATCTTCTCAAAGGCTATTGGCAAGTACCACTGACTGAAAGCATCTCCAAAATATCACTGTATCATTTTTTTTCTAGTACACTGTGTTGGCTTTTGGTATGTGCAACACCCCAGCTACCTTTCAAGGATTGATTAACTTTCGGATGATGTGGTTGCGTAAACCACCATGTGGGAGGAGCACATGCATATCCTTGAATCCTTGTTCACTTGAATTGCTTTCATTTCTTACATTAAACTTGACCAAAAGTGAATTTGGGGAGGCAGGTGGGTCAAGGCCAAGAGCACAGGCAGAGTCCCATTCCTTCCACCAGTAGAGCTTTGCAGGTTCTTAAGTATGGCAGGTTATTACAGGGGTTTCTGTCGCAGATTTTCTACAGTTGTCCATCGCCACCATTGAGCGTCAACATGCCTCTGAAAGTGTAAAGCCTCTCTTAAGCCCGTGTGCTCACTCCTCCCGGCCTCTTCAGCCAGTCTTGGCTGGATGCTGATGCAAGTGCTGTGGGAGTTAATGCAGTACTATTACACAGGACACTGGTGAAGTTGACTATCCACTGTGTTATTGCTCATGCAGGTTAATAAGCACCAGTTACTCTACCATTGAAAAAGAAATCCTTGATTTGTTGTTGGCACTCCACCATTTTAAGTGAATATCCGTTCCAGTTATTTCCCCTTGTTACACCTATCGTGCACAATCATAACCAGCGACTAATGCAGTGGCTCTGATTGTGGGAGATTACAACTCAGAAATTCTTCATATGAAAGGGCTTATAAAAAGTGTAGACAGACAGCTTGTCTAGGTAGTAGTGTGAAATAATAAAACGTGAGATAGTAGGATACCAAAAAACGGTGTGTAATATTATGGCTGCCACCAACATGTATGTATAACTTTTCTTGTGGTGTTTCTGTTTTAAGTTTTAAGTTTGGTTTCGTTGAAGAAGTTAAGACTTTCAGGAGCACTATTTTGGTTCTATTTACTTCTATGGGTTGCACAGCATCTACTTGACTCCACTAGTCCAAGCATTATAAATAAGAAAGTATTTTCTCTTATATAAAGATTAAAATATAGACTTACATATCAAACAAGAGCGTTTCTGCAGCCTTTTCAGATATGTACCATATCAATAATGTATACTCTTTAAATATACTCTTTTAACATAATTTTAAAGCTGCCGGCCGGACATTCATTAAACATGAAGAACGTTATTGCATTATTCAGCCCGTATCATTAAGCACAGATTGTTTTGTAGCAGAACCTTTAAAAAGGCGTTATTATGCATGCGGTGTCTTTCTAACTCAGATATAAAAACTGTGACTGTTGAACGATGAGAGGTGTGACAAATTATGACAGCCAATTTATCAGTCTTGCTCGTAATCCACAGTACCTGGTATTTTTCCTGAAGATGTCACAAAAGACAAGTACTGAATCCATTTCGCTCCCGGTGATCCATTTTGCTCCTGGTCATGCCTCTAACATATGGGAAATGTCAGCAGAGGGAGGAAACAAAGACTAAGTGTTTTGGATAAAGAACACAACCATTTGCAGCTCTCATCGTCTGTCTTTGTAATTTCAGTTTTCGCCACATGAGAATGTACACATGCAGGCATGCATAACACACAACCACCTCTAAACTACCCTCTACATTATTTTCAGCTTGCTGCAGACTTCCAAACGGACACAGCCAAGGGCGGGTCATTAGTCAAAGCTAGAGGATGAGTTTGTAGCAGTGTGTGGTATCCATTCTGCGCTAGAGCAGGACGCCCTTCTGTATTAGTACAGAAGTACAGTAGATAGAACAGGCTTTCCCTTTCTGGCCCTCTTGAACTATATTCATATTTCAAGTTCAACTGTCAGAGAGCCCAGAGCTGAGGGCACTACTGGAGGTAACCAGTCAGTCACAGTACGTATGAAGTTTGAGAATGCTTCGCAGTCATCTCTCTTTTACTGTATTTTCACATTAAAAATGATAAAATATAAAAATATAATAACTTTTATGAGTTTTATCCCAAATTAATTGCCAAAACAGCAAATATAAAGTTCAAGCCACTGGAATACTTATTTATCAATATTAAACACTGAAGTGAGAGCAAGTGAAGAGATTTAAAACACGATCAAGATGTTGCTCTCTAGCCCTCTAGGTTGGTCTCTGACTTTTATCATCAAACTCAAAACCACTAACAAGAAACCACCGGATAATCTCAGGCCGCACTCAAGCTCATTTCGGGTGAGGAGGTCAGTAATATTGTCAGCAACTACTTCTATATATGCCTTAAAAAGATTGTTGAATAAAACACAAGACTACCACCCTCAAATGTTAGACCACGAGGGTCACACTGTTGCATCTCAGCCTATATGTCCAGAAGAAGCGCGCATGTCTAAAAGGATAATCAACGTAACGTTGCTCAGGGGGGCACTGAGGCAAGCTCTGGTGAAAAGGTTAAGTGTTTGTTTATATCCTTCTCTTGGCAGTGCCATTAGCGGCGCCTGTGCATTTTCTTTTCCTAGAATGCTTATACTGCATAAAGCCGTCAGATGTTGACCTTTGTATTATCAGCATGGAACCATAGTACCTCTTAACTATCAGCGCGTGAATGGATGGCATGTTTTACACGGGGCCAGTGCTACCTCATTGCTCACGGTATGCAAAAGGAATTAATGTCCTCATAGCGTTATCGACTTTCACCGAAGTTTCCGAAATAAAGTTTCTGGAATGGAAAGATTTGTGTCTTTAATGACACACTAAACTGTGACTGTGTGTTTTATGTTGATTAATGGGTCTGAATTTATATTATACTAAATTACAGTCAAGTGGCTGTCGAGTGATACAACGTCTGTGTGTTTTTCGGTGGCTTTCACGCTATGTGTTGCATCATGTCCGCGCTGAAATAGAGCATCATAAAGATGATTAAAACACTGCGCAGTGAAATTCTCTATTCACATGCACATCTTGTGCCACACATCCTTAATCTCCATAACATTAATATTTATAGTCCTTTTACATGTCCCGCATTTAAACCTAACTGTAAAATGGACAAATCCAAGTAAGTCCAGTTGAGCTTTTATACACTAGCAGTAAAAGCTAGTCTGCCTTAATAAAAGGAAAATATAATCCCACCATATGCCATATGTTGAATTCTAATTGCGGGGCATCTCTGTTTCAATTTAGTACACATGAGGATCTTTGTGAAAAAGATGTTGTTGTTGGCACGGAGGATGTATAAAAAACACATATTGAAAACTGTGTTTAAATAATGCAGGGGGAAAAAACGATAAATGAAGAATGTTTCTTTAAATGCTGCATGGATACAAGCCCTGGATCTGTGTGTATATATAATAAATGTACCTGGACAGTCAGAGATGGTGTAACAGCTGATAAAGGCAGACTTAATAGTTGCCCTTGAATAAACTCCCTGATGTACTAACAGCATTTGATTAATGCATCCAGACGTCACAGCGTAGCATTGATTGTAATCCACTATGTGGAAAAGAAGTTTCTTTCTCTGTGTTGCTTCTATCTAATGGCTGCTGGCTGTGATAAAGCAAACATCACACAACGAGATTATTGGCTGACTTTCAAAAATGCACATAGCTGCTTCAGCAATCGGAACATAGCACAAAAGCAGAGAGCAAGTTTCCATGCAAGGAGCTGTTAGAGCGAAACATCTCTGAATGACCTTGAAGGAAAGTAACAGGAAAAAAAAAACACATGTACGGTAATCATTAATCTCACCTTGAGCATTATCTTATCTACATTTTGATTTTATTTGCCTAAATTTGGAGATAATACTGCGCATCTCCCCCCGTTACGATGCCCTCTGTCATCTGGTCTGCGGTGTTTAACATGGCAAGAGATTACATCTGACGTCAGCAATGCATCTTTCCAAATTTAGTGACACCGTCACACACGATAATCCCCAGATTTGTTAACAGGTTTTGCTTTTCCACTAAATTCTGCTGTTTGTCTATCTTCAGGCAGATATGAGAAAAAGCTGGCAATTTAGGGATTAATGTGTGCTACTCCACTGCAGCAAAACAAAACTGTCTGGATGGATGGATGGCACTCTGGGCAATAAGCAAATGTTTTGAGGGCGACTGTCCCTTTTAGTTTTTACACAGTAACAACGCAGAAAAGCAAGAGAAAATTATATAACTCAGCAACGATGAAAAGAATGATTGAGATTAAAGATGGCGGACAAATTAAATATCAATTTTTAATGACTCAGGTGACGATCGGCGCTACTGGCCTGTCGGTCGGACCCGTAGGTATCGTTTAATGGGCAAGCTGATCCTTAGTTTGTCTTTTGAGGAAACAACAGCCCTGAGCTGTTGGATGATGAGAGGTTGTTGTCTGGGATCGCTGTTGGTCGCTGGAAGCCAGTTTTGACATCTTTGACACGAAGCCTCCTAGGTGCACTGGACCAGACAGAGTAGTCTGTCTTTTCTACACCAGGCTGGCAGGGCTGCCAAACGGGTAACATCAATCAACACTAACAGCCAGCGAAACTGATCAAGGGAGGCATAATCAAAGATTTTGTGAATGATAGAAGTTCCATATTGACATGCATTTTCAAAGAAACCTATGTTTTGCAGTTTAGAGATGAATTTAAAAAAAGAAAACCAAAATACTAAATAATACAACCAGTGTTTTCTCTTGTAATTGGATCAGTGGCAGATGAGAATACAGAATATGATTCTCATCTGTGAATCAATAACTCAAATTCATGCTTGGAAGACGTGCAAGCTGATTCTTGCGCCTCATGCAGTCCAAAGCACTCACATGAATTTATTCATACGTTCTGTGCTGACAGCAGGCTGTAAATAATCATTTGGCTCATACAAGTGGTGCAAGCATATTGTCTGAGGAATAGATTGCTGTCTGAGATTCCTCAGCTGTCTTCCCGTTTTAATTCCCAGACAAATGAGATGTTCGCAAGTTTTGACAGATTGTCTGTCATTCAGCATGCGATAGCCTTTGGTGTGTACGCCAGTTTTGGTGTGTGCGTGTGTGTTTCAGGATATTTTTGGGACAACGCGATGTTGGAGAATACTGCCTCAAAAACAAACGTGTAGCGTTTGAAAAATGTCAACCAATAAATTGACCGCTCGCGTAAAAGAAAAACCACCTTGAACAAGACATGAGTCGTCCATTCCAGCAAGGCACGGGCAATCAATCATGTATTGTTACCCTGACTCGCACAATAAACACTTCATGCAAATGCTCTCTTCTTAAATGTTAAACATGGCACTTGTGTTGAGTCAACAGTCCTGCTACAGTGGTGCTTCACGTTTCTTTTCACATATTGACTTTTGTCATTATCTCACATGAGTGATTAAATGGAAGCAAATGGTGCAGTGAAATGTATAAGAATGATGCCCCGCCCCCCTCAGGGGCCATGAATAACTCAGAGACCTTCACTGGCAGTGAATCTATCTAAAGGGTTCTCCCATATAATGCAAAATACATGGAGGGTATGTAAATGGTAATGTACTCACACACCCCACATCTACAGTACGAGTCCATGCACATGCACACAGATGTGTTCAGGACTGTTTTGTTAGTCCACCTCTTACAAATTGATTTCAGCAGGTTTAGACCCTGGCTCCTGCTCCAGCTCTCCTCCCTCGCCAATTATCTGCCACCATGTTGGCCGCCGCTCTCTGACATGTGGGCTGCAGATGGCCTTCCTGTGTAACGCCTCCAGGACAAGGGCCACCGTTCTCTGCGCAAAACAATTATCACGATTTGCCACGTGACACGACACTGTACGTTCTGATAAGTCTTATTCACTAAAAGGAAGTGTACAATCAACAGGCCTTTTCTGTCCTCGTGCAACAGAAACATTCAAGTCAAACAGTCGTTCCCGCTTGTCTGGAAAAAGAAGTCAAACGCATTTTGCATGAAAGAAGAAAGCTCTGCGTTACTCCAGATGATTGTGTAAAAACATACAGACCACATGGGACATTTACCGGTCATGCATGGTGTATCTATTGCTCTTTCTCACTCGATCACCATTACAGAGCTGGAGCTGTAATGTAATTGCCAACCATATGGGCAGATGGTCCCCTTACTGCATGTTTATCATGTCGTACTGCACATTCAGCTATCTTTTAATTTGTGAAACCTCTGTCCGTGTGCCCTACGTTATGGGGTGTAAACGATCGTGATTAGCAAATTCCAATCATAGCCCCAATATCCAATGTGTGTGTGTGTGTTTTTACCCTTTAAGTAATAAAGGGGAGATTTGTGGGTGTCATGCACTTAACTATTCTGAATATCACAATGTCATCTGGCCCTCATCTCCAATCCTAACTCCACCTTTTATGTCATTGTGCTCAAGCCACAATGTTTTGCAGTCTATGTTGCGTGAAGTCATCAGGCAGAAATTGGTCATGACATTGAATCTGGAATAAAAAATTATATCACTTTTGAGTGACCTTCACAGGAAGGCTATCAAAGCGTTGTGTAATAGTGCAATGAAACGCACTATTTAATACATTGTTTTGTTAAAATGGTGCCTTGCTTTTGTATTTAAGACCGGCAAAAGTGTAATTCGCAGAGGTCATTGCAGCCTACTTAATTTCACCACTACCTGATGCCAGTACCTGTATCATAAATCATTTATAGCATAATATCATCACCGACTAACCTGCCAGAAATATGACAGACAGGGTCTGTACTGTAACCTCTGTGATCACCATTATAACACTGGGATAATGTTCTGTATAATGTGATGGATTCACTGGCTTGGTGGTTTATTTGGAGGTTCATCAGTCAAATCAGTTTCCAGTAGATTACTTCTTCTCAGCGGGAGCGAGGTCTTATTAAGGCTGACAAACTGATTAGGATCTCCTGCCTCACTTATAAATGCGGTGTAATTACCTCTGCCACCGAGGTTATGTTTGCCGTTCTGTTTGTTTGTCAGGTCGCTAGTTAGCAGGGTATCTGAGAAGTGTCGTAACAGATGTCAATGAAAGTTAGTGAAAAGTTTGGCTATGGCCCATGAAATGCAAATGATTCATGTTTGATGACTGAAGTTTTTTGTGCATTTTTTCCATTTTCTGCTCTTTTTTTTTCTAACATTGCACTTCCTCCAAATTTTCTATTATTACACCAACAAATCTAGAGAGCTGTGCAGCCTTGGCAGGGGTATGCACTCTTTCTAGTACTGCGATGGTTTTGGAGGAGCTGCTCGCCTGGCTGAACATAATGTAAGAATACCACCAACGAGCACAGCCACAGTGTTTCACATTTCATGACTGTTCTCGGTGTTTTAGACTGAACGTGGATCAAGGAACATTTCCGTGTTGGCTGAAGTTTACGGCGCAAATAATGCATGCCGCATGCGAACATAACAACAGGCAAAGAAGAAGCGCAGATGGTACATCTCATAGTTACTCTCATGAAAAATGCATTACAATGCAAACCAATCTTTGCTATAACAACAGCTCCTGAAAAAAGTGGAGCATCCCCGTGTGACTGCAACACTGTAACAAACCAGATAACTGCCAAGGTCGACGGAGGTGTTTGTGAATCTATATGTGCAGAGAGAGAGTGTGTGTCCCTCCCATGTGCTGTAGGCATAACTGCCACAGGTGAGGTACTGTAACAAGCAGCCTCCATCTAGCCAATTCAAGCACGCGTACATGCCCATGTATGTGATTTGAGCCAATCCCGTCAGCCGCTCGGTATCACGCTTCTTATCTGCGCTAACAACAGCCGCTCAATCTTACCACAAAGGATGAGGAGGTGTGCCGCGTCTAATCTGATGAGTTAAAGCAATTACTGTAGCACTCGTTAATGAGAATTAAATAGAATAGAAATGCTGCATACAATTATAAAGGTCAGTCGTGAAGCGTGGGGATTGTTTCTGACTCAACAGTGCTGTCGTCTATAAATTACTGTACCATCACGGGGGATGCAAGATTGTGCAAACAATACAAGGTTTTAATAACTGTGATGAACTGCATAAATAACAGATGACTGTGCATTGCATTCAATGACTTTGGCTGAACTGTATTCCTGCATTATATGCATAATGAGTTACTGATTTGAATCAATGAGCTGTCTGAAATATATTCTAGCCTTACTCACCATCACATCAATACTAGCTTTTCTCTAGCGTAAAAGTGTAATACAGCCGTGTTCTTAGTTTTTTTTAAGTTATTATTATTATTTCTGTGTGTGCTTTCTTCCATATTTGTTTCTCTCTGTGAAAGTTCAGCTTGTCTCTGGAAGGGTTGTCAGGTCAGTGAAGCCTGATGCCATATGCCTGCTTCGCCTGTCAGTCAAACAAAAGAAACTTCTCCATTTTTGGCGATCCAGTGTGCCTGCTGATTTGTCAACAATGAATGACATTACCACCAATGTACCCCCACATCAGGTTTTATATTCAAGCTGGAAGGTATAGCACAATGTAAAGCCTGCTAAGCATATCTTCCTCATAGCAGGTTTCCAGGTATTAATCTTGCAAACCATCGACTGTAAAAAGTTCTTCCGTGATTTACCCTTTACCTAAAGATTCCTGTTCCACAGGAGCAATCTGTCGCCTTTAATGAATAAAAATTATGATTCCCATGTGATTAGTTTAGCTTGCGAAGTAACATAGCCCACTTTTATTTGATGGAGGACCTTACTTGACCATAATGTTGATGGTGTGATTCAAGCAGCGTTCATTTGCTGTTTGTCTGGCCAAGAAACACCAGCAACCCACCGACAGCATTATGAGCCTCTTTTTATTTTCCCTGGGACACATTAAAGCTCCAGAAAAGCCACAGCCAAATCAAATTTGTGTTCTCCTACTGAAGCTGAAATCTTGTTGTAAGCCAAACGTCAAAGAGAAAATCATTTCCAATTAATCGTTTGGTATAAAATGTCAGATAATGGCGAAAAATGACATTTCCCGGAACGCATTTTACGATGACGCCTTCGAAATGTTTTGTCACTCAGTCTAAAAGCCAAGGATTTCATTTACAGTTATATTATACAGAGAAAAGCAGCAAATCCTCACATTTCAGGCTGTTTGTGACCTTTTCCTTTAAGTTAACTTTGAAGGACCGGTTGTAAAACATTCAAAATTTGGTTGTATCCTGTCACATCACAGCGGCGCAGATGAATCAAGACAGTTTTGAATGAACGGACAGTTTAAATGTGTTGTCAGTGTTTCACCCTGTTGTGATGCATTCAGACTGCATAACTACGGCACCGCAGTGAGTAAATGAGCCTCAGTTGCCCACAGTCATGTATTTGCACTGTCAATATGCTCACAGGGTCAGGTAAGCAGAGGACTCAGGAAAGAAAAGCAATCTTTTATGTAAGTGTTGTGTCGAGCGTTGACCACCTTTGCATGCATATGTGCTTGTGCACAAGTACACACACACGCACACAAAGGGATCCCAGGGGTAAGACACAGTTGCTCTAATCAATATTTTGCCAGAGGGAGACGGAAAGACAAACAAAATGTTGATTTTTGGAAAAGCAACTGTTTCTCCATAGAGTTCCCTGTTGATGCTCATTATCTCTTGGGCTAAAATAATCAATCCATACACAGATGGCTTCTCAAGTGGTACAGGATTCCTGCAGTATGTCATGCAGAAAGACCACTAAAGCAATGTGATGGTGCTCTTTATTTGGTAAACCTAAAGAAAAAAGAAATCTGTTTCTTCACACTGAGTGATTTCACAAGATAGAGCCTCAGCAGTAAACTTTAAAAGTACGCAACTATATTTCAGTTTTCTATAGTGTGTCTTCAAATAGAGGCTGTTGTAATATAATTCACTGCTGCTGTCTAATCCTCTCTACTCTGCTCACCCAGAGTGACTTAAGTGTGAATTCCAGTGCTGTTTTCAGGAAACAGGAGCTTAAAGTAAGCGGTTTTTCTCTCGAGTATCTCATATCTTAAATTCAAGTATCATCTGTGCAAATAGGCAATGTGTCTGCAGCTTCATTATTTTTTTGGTCCCTTTTTTTTGTATGTTTATTTGTTACTCAGTGCAATTTTTTTTTTACATGTTTCTCATGAGATATTGTACATGCATAAAATGATCCAGATACATTAAGTTGAGTTCTTTATTATGCAGGTAGGTGAAATATTGTGGAAACGTTATTATAATAAGAAATATGAGGTGTGTTCAGCCTTTGTGGGGGTATGTGCTCTATAAGTGCTTTCTAGTTTAATTAAATCACTAGGTTAATTTGAATAATCTCAAATGATCATTGAGTAACTAATGGTTGCTCTGGGCCTCTGTTCACCTGCTACTTATGATTACTTCCAGAGAATTAAAATAAGCACAAACAAAGCAAAATCAGCATAGATGGTAGCACTTTAACCTTTAAAAAAAATTACAGCACCTTGGCTGTGGTACTGTATAATACCAAATGTCAATATTAAAATTTTGGAGTTGGATCTTTTCGCGAAAGAGTGTGACAAATTTGTTTTCGGCTTAATTAAATTTACTTTGTGTGCAAGTGGATACACATGAAATGGAAAATTGGAGAATTTTTAATCTTTTTTTATGTGATATTTATTGCATGTGGACGGACAACAAACCCCTTTCCAAGCCTGCAGTTGAACAGGACATTAGTTTAATCCTCCAATCATTCATAGGAAATCTCCTCAAATAGCAGTCATAGTTCTGTACAGTGTCTTGAATGACTTTTTGCTCCTTGTTATGATGACACGGCTTGTATGTTTGACCATGGCTTACACCTACTATTACAACTGTTACTGCACTGTTCAAAGAAGAAAAACTTTATAATGAACAATACTTCATGTCCTTCCTCCGACTGTCAAAAACTTGGCGCGTGATGAGTGTTTGTGGTTTCTTGCCTCGTTTGTCACCGTTTCATCTGGTTTGTCACTTGTCTAATTTGTGTCCCCGCTGAAACCCAGAGGCAAAATTCAAGATGTTTGTTTAAGATCAATAGGCTGCATCTTCTCCAAGACACCTTCAGTAAATGTCTGTGACAAAGTGTAAGAGCTTTTGCTTAGACTGATAATTCTTTCTCTTGATATATTGCACACAAGCTTCTTTAAGGAAAAGGGACCAACATAAAACGAGATGTATCTACAGAGGGGAAAAGCGAAAAAGCGAAATCAAAAAAGGAAAGAAAGTATGTCTGCATGTATAATCAGTCATGAGTAGTTTAATTAAACCTGCTCAGTCTCCAAGTAGTCAATAAGTACCTCAGCAAACAAGTTAATTCAATATTTAACACCCACAGTTTAACACTGAGAGGCAAGATGACATACCCAGCTGCCACAACTATAGTATCAAGCTAGTCCCCTAAATTTCTTCTATGCCTCCCGGACTGGGAGGTGGTGATGATGATGAACAGAGTATACTGCATGTGCAAACTCAGAAACGCAAACAGTAAGTTGTTCAATTATCAGTGGGCATAGGATGATGTTTGTTCTTCTTGTCTACCCGGTCAAACACTAGCCCATAGCCATCTGGACAGAGTGTTATGTCACAGAGCATTATTTCATTGGAGAAAAGCTGAACAATGTTTGTAGACCTGAAATCTGTTTGTCTAGAATGTTGTATGCAGACAATAAATTCTGTTTGGCAACATCTTTCTTCATTTTATTTTTCTTTTTTTTATATAAAATGCAGCCTAGGTATAGGACTATAGTTATTGGGAATGGATGCATCGAGATCAGGTTGAACAAGGGCATGTTTAAACTGAGATAGGACAGATTACAGAGAACTATATATGGTCGAGAGAAGGCATGGAACAACAGACCCAAATACATTTTTGAGCATCAATGTGGGTACAATATCCACAGGCCATGAGGAGGTTTTTCTACTGCGCGCCAGCTCAATCAAGTCTTGCAGGGTGATAGGAGAGAAGCACTCCAAAATTGACCGCTGAGTTGGATAAGCAGAGGCGAAAGAAATGGAGGGGCTGATGCTACCTCTGACATCTCTAATATTATCTACAAAGGAAGAGAGAAAGTTACTGCAGTCCTTATTTGAAAAAAAAGCACATCAGGAGGTGCAGGAGTGTTGACGGTGTCAAACAGGACTTTAGGGTTATATTTACTGGAGGTCTGCAGAGTAAGAAGCCCATGCATCCGTAACCATGTTGTTGAATCCAGTCATGAGTTCTTTAAAATAAAGGCGATAAACTTCGAGCTTGGTCGATTTCCCTAGTCGCTCTACCCTCCAACATTTACGCCGGGAACAACAAATGGTGTCATTTAACCATGGGGATGAATTGATGGCGGGAACAAGTCTCATTTTCCTAGGAGTCATTTCACCACTGTGCAGCAATGTATCGAAGGAATGGACCAGGCTATCAACATCAGGATGAGGAGACAATACTGTGCTTGGGTATGTATAACCCCTAATGTGTGTAGGACCGGATACATGTTGAGTAAAATTTAAATATTAGTAACATTAAGAAAACCTGCTGCAAAGCTGCAGGAACTGTTGTGAATATCAAAATCAACAACCATGATAACCAGAGTTGAAAAAGAACTATTAAGACCAGCGAGGTCAGTATATTAAAATACGATAAAATGGATTTGAATGACCAGTCTTTGGTCATCTGCAGTTCAAATAAGGAAAACCTGTGCTTAGAAACAGTGAAGGTGCTCACCTTCACAGCCCTAGCTCGCATGTTCTGTGATAAAAGAGCAAAAAGAATAATCTGGGGTGCACAGTTTAATTAGGGAGCTGTATTCCACACTCATCTGCCACGTCGTAGTCAGAAACAAGAAATCCAAGCTTTTGAATGTCAGTAATTTGCTCAATATGAAAGACTTAACTTACAATGAAGCAAGCATTTATCAGAGCTCTCCAGAGGGGCACAGACCCGCCGTGCACAGCGTCTCACCAGAGGAGAGGCCCAGTCTGAATAGGGAGATGAACCAGTCAAGGTATTATTGCCTGGGGAGGACCATGGGGGGGGCTAGTGCAAGAAACCACGGCCTGGGATGAAACCACAGAAGTAATAGAGGGCAGGAGTTAAGACAGTAAATCCAGGAGCTTCTCTGTAACTTTGGAGGAACAGTGTGGAGAAGAAAAGCAGCCTGCAGCGGATCTATATATTGACATCACAATTCGAGAAAATGATAATAGAAGTTAATAAACATCTAAGATCATAAAGACTCATGATCATATCAAAAATGAGACTTGCCATCATTCAATACATTCTCGTTGGACACTTCATTAGAGCAGGTGCTACCGACATCGATCGAGGCCCTCCACATGACTCGCAGTCACGCCACTCTGCTGCCTCTGTGTTTACTCCAGCATAATTGTAAAATCAACTATTGTGAAATCAAATTCATCAGAATCCAGCTGCCTCCTTCAAAATGTCATCAAAAAATCAATGCAGAAGGGTTGATGGAGACAGGTGACTTCCTCATCTGTTGTTTTGTGTTTATCAACATCTTCGGGCAAAATTTAAGAACTCAGTATGAGAAGTCAGAATCTGGATCTTTTTGAATTAATGGACTAATTTTGTCGACCTCACTACTCAACCAATTCTTGTTTACTTTTTATTATTACTAATATTATTATTATGAAGTAAATGTTGGTTGCACAGTGTAAAAGATGTAGACCGTGCACGTTTAGATTGGTTCCCTATAAGCTGCACTTTCATTATGCTATATTATGCACAGACTTAGATATAGACAAAGTGAATGTTTTTTTTTTTCTTCTAAAAGTAACAGTATTCCCCTGCCATAGTTGCAAAGCAGTCACGTTACTCGAACAGTAATGGTCCTTATTTCTTGTCTTATTTCTAAAGCGGGCGCTGTCCGTTTCTTTGCTGAGCTAGGCTCGAAGGAAAATGGAAAGCGAACACATCTTTTTGTGCTTTGATTTAAATTAGGTGTTGATTAAATCATGATGATGAAGATAACTTAAAAATTAAATTACTGCAATAAAACAAAGCAAGCTGAACAGCTTTTTTTTAATCCTGCTATCAAATGAAAATGCAAAATGTCTCTCATTTGAAACACATTTGAATGGATTTCAAATTATAACACATTCAAATGCAAAATATATGTAAATATTTTTTGCGTTCTTCCTCTTTTCAAACCAGAAACTGTTTTCCTGTGATCTCTTCATTTAGTTTCATTTGGTCTGGACAATAACTGTTTGTTCCTCTTCCTTCTCTGTAGGTCTATGTTCTTTATCTCATATAATGTCTCTTTATTTTACCAGTATAAAAGAGATGTGATGAAGTTTGAGGGGAAATCCTACCCTACTGATGAACTACTGAATTCCCAGAAAGCAGACAGTTTGTAGGAACTCTTTATTGCATTCATATTATGAAAGACTTTGGATCACTGTAAACATTCTACATATGCACACATATGGATTGCAGATCTATAAATGTATGCTTGTCATACCTTAGTCCAACTTTTATCATTTTAACATGCAGCCATGCTTCCAGTTACAAAGGTAACAGCAGCTTTTGTCCACAAAAGAAAGACTTGAGGCAAGAAAATAGGTCACGTTCTAGTGATTAGCTGCTGACCTCTTGTGATTGGATGAAGCTGGAGTTTCTTATGCATGTACCTCATGATCTAGATTTGCATTATATTAATATTAATATTATTATATATATTAATATTCTCCCGAGCTGTGGCCTTAAACTAAACCAGCTGATGAATGATAAATCTTACTATGCCATGGTGAAAAAAAACAAATCAGGGCTGCGGAGAGCTTGCAGTATACCCGGGGTGTTTCTGATGTAGGCAAAAGGATCCTGTAGAGAAAGAGGGACAAGAAACTGCTTAAATGTGTCTAATGAACATAGTAAGCTTTACAGCCACTATTGATTGCACAAATCCCCATGAAACAGTGGCAGTCAAATGAAAAGTGACATTGCTGGATATACTGTACAACATGAGAATTTTAATAGGATAAGCTCAAAATAGACTCCCCTGCACATATCTTTAGGCTAATAAAAAAAAACAACAGTTTTCTCAGGTACTCTCAAACTATAATATCTGAGTAAAACAGCATTTTTTCTGTGTTTATGCTACGAGATCTTGTAAGGTGCATCCACCCATAGCAAGATTTAAAAAGGGAATAAAAAAGGTCAAGATAGGAAGAGGTACAGTACATGGATGACTCAAAAACGTTTGGCTCAGCTTGATGCACTGAACAGCCAAAGAATAAACAGGAGAGCCTGTGAGGCAAGAGAGCCTTTCATGAACACTTACTGTGAAGGCTAGATCTATAATGCGTTATGGAGGTGCATAATGCTTCATGACCACACTCATAAACACACATAATGCTTTCTGCACTCTGTCAACAGTCGTGAAACATTATAATTGTGACTTATATAACGAATTATAACGTCCGCCATGCTCTTCACTGGTTATAAACTGACGGGGCTTATAACACATTATGACTACCTACTCAGTTCAATTTATACTCTAGAAACTTTAATACATCCATCCATCTATATTTACCTATGTACACACTTCAACAATCAACTGTAGTAAGAACTCATAGTCCATCAGTCCATGCAGTGTCATGAGATATCATTGTATAAATGTGTTAAGTAAAGTGAAGCACTCATTGATGCATCTATAATCATTCACGCATCATTATAACGTTTCATTGCTGGTGCTACTGTAAGTAAAGTGTGATACATTGAAATAATTTATACTGCGTCATCAGTGATTATTATGTAAGAAGCCAACACGCAGAGAATATGAAGTAAAATATGTCTGCTCTATAAAAACCTATACGGTGTATTCAAAGTAAGAAAAACAAAAAACACGTTTTGTGAAGCTTTTATTCTCCCTGTGGGATGAAAGTCTCTGTTGCACCCATTACAACCCCTCTTCACACACAGGTATGCACACACAGCTGGGATCACTTGTGTCTGGATTCCTCCAGGAACTATGCTCTACAAGACACGTAAGCTGTTTTTCAATGCAAGTTTTAGCCAAGATGAAATTGTTAGAGATAATACTGCCGGGTGAGCTGCAGGCTAGTCAGACACAAATCTATGTTCACACAATTGATGTTAATAACTTCATGTAATGGGGAGTTAGTTAGCCCTCGCATCATATCTAGGCAGACTAACACTCTCTGATATCGAATCTAAGCACCCCAACTGGCCTGTTATTCCTGGAAATAGATGTCATAGCTGCTAGATATTTCCGTAAGCTGCAAATACATCAAAAGAAAAACAACAAATCTTATTTATGAGCTGAATCTATGTTTTCCCTATCTTGATCAATCTACTCACAGTCCCCCAGAAGTCTGAGGGCCGAGGGAAGAACAAGTCCAAAAAGCCCAAAAATCATGTGCATCAACTGCTGCAGGAATTCGATGAGAACAGTCAGGTTACCGCCTGCCCCCATGATGGCGGCATCAATTGGATAATCACTGGCAGCTGGCTGTGAGTCTTCCTCTTTTGGAGTTGTTGGTCTTCTTCTTGTTCGCCCTCATCAAGATCTATAGTCCTCTTAGTGATTCTACCCTCGGAGCTCTGAGTTTAAAACTCTTTTATGAGCTTTTTAGCTCATTCATTGTTACCTAACCCGCTGCTCTTTAGTTCAACATTGCCTTCAGAACATTTCTAGTTACCATAGAGACCGGGAAGGTTCAGGGAAGCCGTGAGCGGGCTTCGACCATACTTGGTTAGCTACGTGACCTCAGCATGAACTAGGTTTATGTTTACATAATTAATCAAAGATTAAACATCTAAGTGTTATATTATGAGGAGCTAATTAAATATCTTTTTGCAGTTGCTACAGCTGAACTGTTGCAACCTTTTGAGGCAGCTGAGTGCAGGCAAGGACATACTAGCATACTAGGTTATAAAGATAAAAGGCAGCATAAAAGAAAGATACTTGCTCTTCATAATAGGCAGAAAATTATCTCATCTAATCCGCATGACTATAAAAGGATCACTGTACAACCAAATTTACTATTTAGATGCACTATGAAGAACTATTTAGACGTGTAACATCTCAAATTAATAGCTGAAGAAAGTCAGTCATCCAATCATCCCTTTGCTTCATTCAGTATTCATATCAGCATGAGCACCGGGACAAGGGTCAAACCTCAATATTTTTACTGTTTTAGTTGAGTAACTGGGTAATTCATCATCGAGAAAGTGAAAACTTACCATACTTTACTGTGATTTTTAACGCTACCCTACTTTGGCTGGGTTTCATAATGAGGAGAAACAATAACTTGAATATTCAGCACTTTCGGCGCTGTACCATATCTAGACATATATTTATAGTTTTGCCTTTACTCTCTCTGTTCTTTTGTCCACATCCAGGTCTGCCTATTCCAAGAAGATGTATGTGTCTTTTCAAAGAAGCTTTGGGAAAACATTGCTGGAAAGTATTGGTTCGAGTAAGCGCCGGAAAGAGTAAATGCGCGAGCGAACAGCCTCATTTTTATTTTATCTAGGTATCTATAGAGTTTTTTTGTCTTTGCTGCGTCAGTGAGGGAACTGCAGGAGCGGTTGGGAGCCTCTGACTCCATTAATAACTTGCAGTGGGGACCTATTATGCAAGACCTGAAACCTGAGAGCCAGTCACCTGTTCTGCTACCTGAGCCAGGGCTCTAGGGACGGAGGAGGAGAGAAGAAGGGTAGACAGCCTCATTGAGCCGCCTGCCTGGAGGACTAAACTCATATGGATAAGGCCTTGGGTACTGCTGGAAGCTCCAGAGATCCCTGGTGGGTGTTTTTTAACCAGCATAACTAAACCAGAGGCCTGTGTAGGGAATGAATTAACCGCAAAATATCAAGATCCACTGAAGCGGGTCCAACAGAGCTGTCTGTGTTAAAGTTCTACCAAGGACACGGGCTCACCTTCTCCTTTCATCTGCACAGCATATTCAGCTCTCAACTCTCAGGCAGTTAACACAAGCTCAAAGGGTCATTTATACAAACATATTGACTGAGTTGATGAGTTGTGCTTTGCTCCTTGATCCCCTGTCAGCTGAGAGGAGTTTTCTACAGGGGGTTGAGAAAAAGACCACAGAGCCCTCTCGGCTACTCTGTGACTGTAACACTCCTGGCTGAGTGCTGCGGTTGAAAGAAGTGGATATACAGTATCCGTAAGACAGTAGCAACACTTGATGTCTTGGCTTTGACACGCTTTATCAGGTAAGAATGCTTCACAATATGTGCTGTAGGGTTCGGAGAGTAGATTTCAGAATTGAGCTTATTTCTGTCTGTAATAATTTGATCTATTTTTAATTGTAACTGCAAGTCAAACGTAATGACAATGATATAAAATACAGCATATATTACTAGATATGGGCAAAGAAATTGTATAATAATTGCTAAATATAAGTTTGCTGGATATACAGTAATAAAGGTATATGAATATACCACTTCGGGTTAGAGGCAGGGGTTAGGTTTGGGGTTAGTTAGAGTTTTCAGCACCAGCAGATGTTCATAATTTAAATAGTTGATGCAGAATATTAATAGGCTGTTCTTTCTGCCTCAGATGGGGTTAAATGTAGAATATTACTCGAGGCTGCTGGTATGTTTTCCTACTGTGAATTCAGATTATGGTCCATGTGACCACATTCCAGTGACCCTTAGTCAGGACTGTTAGATCACGCTTGACCCATTCTGATGAATCTTTAAAATACAGAAACCCACTATGCAGGAGCAAGAATCATATATGTCACCGTAATAATCCATCCACTCGCCAATAGCAGGAAGTAGTTTAACCTCCCATCAAGAGCACATTTGAATCTGAACTATAGAGGTAAATATTCCTCACACAAGAAGTCATTTCGAGGCATTAGGCACAGTAGCTCTCATAGGTCAGGTTTCTCTTCATTAAAAATAGTCGAACTGCAGGTACAAAGGACAGTGTGCAGAGAAATGAAAGGCATTGTGAGCATAAAGTAAAAGGCCAAGATAATGAGACTAGTCCATGACAAAAATAACCTCAGCCAACACCAGCATGTATGACAGATCTGAATACCAGCATTTTGTCCCAGAGCTCCCTCAGCAAGCCTCATTTCAACACTGGCTGTGCTGATGGGTTTATCTCTCATATACCCACAGCTCTGCACAGCCTGTCTGCTTCCTAACCAGCTGTAGGTCCCATGGCCTCCCTCTCCGTTCCTTTCACTGTCAGGAGCACAAAGGTTTACTCAATCACTGGTTTCCATGCATGCAACAATAAGCATATGGTCACATCAGCCAAGTGCAAACCCCTTTTCACTCTCTACATGCTGTCACTCTATCGGTCTCCCTCAGAAACACACACTCGCTTCCTATTTTCTTCTCATACTGTACACGCCCTGCACATATTTGTCTCCATCTCACGCAGAACCATTGGTTGGTGCATTGGGAGGTTAGCTTACTTATATAAGCTATATTCACAAATACATTTTTAATAATGGTTATATAGCTTCCTCAAACATCTGGGCACAAAATCAGGACTAAATAATTTGATTTATTGGGGACTATTTTCAGTCAAATAGGCTAGCAGCTGCAACCAAACCATGTACCTTGTAGAGATCTGCGCGGGGATGCTTCTTACCTTTTCAGTTGTATCCGCAAGATGCGGATGTTATTTCTCACGAAAGTTCTTTTCATTGGCCTGGGAAATTAAACACGCTGAGCTTAGCTGAGCTCTCCACAGACTAATCCTTCACCTAGCGCACGTATTGAGGGTGCGCTGTGCCAGGCATTTCTGCCATGATCAGAGATCCCAAACACGGAAGAGCGGAAACGAATTGTCTGAAACGTACGTGAGATTAGACCACATCCGCAAATTTAGGCATCTTAAATGTTTATATTATTGCCAAATAAAATATCCAGCACAAATTATATAGGATAGACACAAATTAATGATTTATACATTTTATTTTATACACGTTTTTAGTTTGCGGGACTGCAGCTTATCACCTCTCCCGCAAGCTCCCGCAATGAGCTTTCAAAATGTGTCCCGTGCCGCGCTGCTTTGCAATGCGGGCTCTAGTGCCTTGTAATGAAGAGGCATGTCACTTAGTGCAACACAGCTTGTTTTCATGTGACTTTCAGAGTTTAGAAGACTATCCAGATGGGTAAAAAAAAAATGAAAGGAAAAATCAATCAATAAAGAATATTTTCTCATTAAGGTGTTTACCCCGAGCCTCCAGAATAGCTTCACTGCTCGTGCTTTAGTGCTATATCCAACACACCAACACATTTCCTCATTCAGTGTTTTGATGATAGTGGCGTGGAGAGCTGTTTAACACCCAAATGTATTCAGTGGAATTGACTTCGAAGGCCATGCAGTGGCTGATGATTCACATCATTTTCATATTTAAACAATACAGCGAGTCCCCTTCCCCTACACCAAAGCATCTTCATTCGCCATGTTTACTTTCTCATTTACGCAGGTTTGTCCTTGAATTTGAGACAAACCTATACACTCTACTATGCACATACAATGCATGCACATTCACCGTAGATTTCATTTGCATTTTCCAACACTGTACATACTACAGTACAGTATATGCTGTTTGATGTTAAAAATATCCATCTCTCTCTGACCACCCTCTCATTGTTTCTGTGTTACTCATTGTCGTTTTTTTTGTTCGTTTGTTTGTTTCATTCCCAATTTTAGACCATACGAGTCCCTGCTCATAGCCCCTTTCTCCCACAGATGCAAACTCCTATATGCAAGCGTCTTTTGTACAGTGCAACATTATAAAAATGTTGTTGTTCCTCCAATTGTACTTGCAGGCTGAACAAAAATAAATCAAAGGAAATATGGTGTGAAGCTGTGTATGTATAAATTTCTATTTCAGTGTTGTTTTTAAGCCTACATTCCCATCCCATGTGACTCACCTCAAAGTGGGGCGCATGGGGGGTGAACGTAATTACTTTTCCTGTCTCGTACGCACTTTACCATTCATGCAAACATTTTAACAGGCCAACGACATGTCTTCAATTTGCCAGGTCTCACTGTGACATTGTGACGCTGTGAATTCTTGACATATTCAAAGA
Organism: Nibea coibor; assembly: GCA_023373845.1. NCBI lineage: Eukaryota > Metazoa > Chordata > Actinopteri > Sciaenidae > Nibea > Nibea coibor. The sequence continues at coordinate 15,958,619 of CM041723.1, forward strand.
TTAAATTGTTTTTCCATTAGTTATAATCTTTGTTTTATTGGCTAAAAAACATTGGGCTTACTGGCTGAATTGGGAGCAGGGCAGTGTATCATGATTAAAAAACTGAATTACGCTGTGTGGTGGATAAAATGAGTCGATAAGCCCCTTCCTTTGCTTTCAGAAACAATAGGCCTAAACATTTAACTGTTGTTCGGTGTTAGGGAATAAATGTGCTAGGCAAGCAAGGCAAGATAACCATGTTAGGAGAGTCATCATCAGCTGAGCCGGGGAGCAGAGAGAGAGAGAGATTTTTCCCTGGGTGCTGATAGGTGGGAATGAACATGGCTGTAAGCATGCAATAAATGATGAAATGATTAAGCGAAGTGAATAATGTGATACTGGAGCATAAGCAGAAAGACTGTTTTCAGTGACAAGATAGCTGTACTTTTGTGATGAGTAGGTAAGTCTAATAATTGTGTTTCAAGTTGAGGAGCGTCTTTGAAGTGCACTTCCCTTTTATATCATATAAGGTGTGAGCAGCTAAGTTAAAAATCAGAGGCTGCTTAGCTCAAATGTATTTTTTCTGTTTCTGGCAGATGAAAAATAGAAGCGAGCTGGTCAATGTCAGTGGGTTTCCACAGTTGGAGACTCCCGAACATATCGACGCCTGACATCAATGAGGTAAACAGCTCTGGGCGTACCCAAGGTCTTATGACCTAAAGAGTTGCTGGGTGGATACATTGCTGCAATCTGTCTGACATACAGTGATGTTAATTCAGCCCCTTTTTTTTAAAGTGTATTGCTTGTTGAACAAATTGCTTTTTTTGAAGTGTATTTCACAGTAATTGAAAAAAGAGTGCAAATTCTGTCAGAAATGATGTCTGAATATGTAACAAAATATTGCTACTTCCCTAATTACACGATGTCTGATCTCTGATCTAATAAGGTCTTCGGATTTTCATTACTCTGCTTTACATTCAAGCAAGAGACAGAATTACTCATTAAGCCAAATTATATTTATGTAAAACTTTCCTGATATTTGGGTCATGAGAATGTGAGCCCGCACAAGACCTGTTTGAGTAATATCTTTAATTGTTTGCCCTCAAAATAAGGAGGGAATAAAAATGTTCACCAGCAAGGTATCCTGTGTACAAAAGAAGCACAAAATGGTCTATAATTCAAGTATGTTCAAAGTAAAACAGAGACTGAGAGCAGGACAAATCTGGATTGTTAATTTTAATGTCATGGATAATGTGTCCTCAAGTGCTGCCCATCAAGTTACACATTGTCATGGCAACAGCAACAGATCAAGAAACAAGTCAAGCAAAAAAGCGGATAATAAGTCCCTCCAACACATCCCAGCGGATAAAATCTTTGTATTTTCAGTCTTTCTTGGTTTCATTTGAGTTACACAATCTTTCAGTTTGCACAGGAGTCAGTTGCAACTTACAAGTTTTGTTTTTTTCTTTTCTTTGTTTCAGACCTCAAGTAAGGACATCGCTGCTTCACTGCACAGGAATGTCCTGTCATGGGGTGTGTGGAGGGGGCAAGAGGAGAAGGAGAGTGTATCCCTTAGAACAATAGCACACCGCTCTGCCTACTCTGAGACTGCAGATTGTGGATCTTGCAGTGGAGTTTCCAACCTGTTCACGACTGCGAGTGTCCCAGATGTGGTGGGAAGGAGTCCAACGACAACTTTTTCCTCCGTCACCATCGCAGCCCGGAAGGTTTTGCCATCACGTTTCACCTCACAGGACCCTGTGTATCCATCTGCTCCAACGCAGCATGTGAAGATATCTCCACCAAAACTTCCAGAAACTTTTGGAGGAACACCCACAAGCAGAATGAGAGTGTCAAACTCCCAACCGGACGTGTGCAGACAGAATTCTACCATTGTGACGCCAAATGAGCTCAGACAGGCCCACTCACCAGCTGATGAATTGGCAGTGAGAGATCGTGGAAAGAGGAAAGTACGACTTGTACAACGCAGACTGAGCTGCTCGGAGGGTGACAGAAAGCAGGACAGAGGTGGCTCGCTTGCGAATCTGCTCTCACAGCCTTCCTACAGGTCTTGTATCCATCTTGAGTTGCCTGTGAGGTTCACAAGGTCTGTCATGTTTTTGGACAAGTCGCTTTCCATTTCTCTTGAGGAACTACAGGGAAGAAGAGCAGGTCAACCTATTTTGTACAGGTCCACCTTGTCTATTCGCCTTGGAGTTTCAACCTGCAGCAGATCCTCTACAGATAACAAACCAGCCAAAACGAATGAGGCTTACAGGAGATCCAGGGCAACCATGTTGGGCCTTAACAAACACATAGATCGAAGGAGTGGTATAGGTCACTGCAGAGACCCTCTATCAAAGCAACAGTGCCGCAAGGTCGAGAAAATAGCACCCACTCATGGTGTTAACAGCAATGCCGATGATTCAGACACACAGCGCCACAGCAATACTTTGGAATTATTGTCATTCAGAGGGCCAAGCCCCTCAAACACAAAGGCCGGAAGGCAAAAGGGGAATGCAGATGAGCCGGCTTTCCTTCCACGGAGCAATTTCAAGCACAGGCAGCACACTTCCAATATTGGCCCAGGTATGAATTTCATCACCTCGCTTCAAAAGTGGAACTCTAAAGCGCCCATGCCAATTGATCTGTATTCTTTCAGTGGCCCATACTTCCTTAAGCTATTGTAGATCACATTTCCGAGGCGTAACAGCGAGCTGAATGCGGTGCCCAGGTGGTCTTAGATGGAGAAAAGTTTCATTTGTTCCACTCTGCTTCGTACCTTTTCAGTTGTACCTCATGGATTGTTACGCCCACCCACCATACTTCCCCTACTGTACATTCGCATTGTTTAAACTAAATCCCCACTGGTGCAAACATACTCAGTCCAACTGCAGATATAAATAGAGAACAAATACTTCCATTTATCCTCCTCTGACTTATATAAGTCTTAAGTTAGTAGCTGCATCGGTGCATGCATTAACAAAATCTAAAGATGGACTAAATTTGCATAATTTTAAACAACCTTTTTCCAAGTTTCCTTGTACATAAGTAAGGGCAAGATCAATGTTATATGAGGGCTATATTAAGAAATGTAATTTGGATTATGCTTATTGTTCAATTGTTTGTGGCACTCTTCAAATGGTATCTAACACAAATAGTAGTTCCAGTGCTACAGAATTGGATGTTACAGTGCATGATTGGTCTTCTAAAAGGTGGTGTAGAAGCCTTGTATTCTGTTTGTGTTTGTGTATTATTCCTCCAAGCCACAGGAGCTGTACTGTAAAGGCCAAGCCTGGCCTTGGATAAGTTCACGCCAATTTATCACAAGGGTTGCTAATTTGGGGACAGAAGCAAACTGTTTGTGACTGTCTTCAGATGTTGTGGCTGCGATATTATTCTATGTTGAACCTTATCGAAAGTGACAGACACTACGGAGGAGTCCTGTAAGATAACAACACCTTAAATAGCCAAGTATTGCTGAAGACATTTTCTTATACATCTAATTAATTAGCCAAGTTAGCAGCGACAGGCGGCTGAAGTATAATTGTATGTGCCATCTTGAAGAAATCTTTTTCTTTCTGGAAATACACTTATCTGTTTTCTTGCCAAACATTAGATGGGTAGATCAATATGGATGGATGTCTATGTCTGTAAATATGAAACTACAATGCAATGCAGCAGTTACTTTAGTTACCTTAGTTTTAGCTTAATACTAAAACTAGATATGGGGAAGAATATAGCTCTGTTCAGCACAAATAAAACCCAGCTATCAGCACCTCTAAAGCTCACTAAAAGACCTTTTTCACAGCAGCCATTCTGGCCCAAAATAGTAGTGTAAGCACAGGTGGTACCAATGTTTATGTGACATCCTGGAGTCTCTAATGGAGGCACAATAATCTCACAGTGATGACAAGATCAAGGACTGGTCACTGCACCAGACCAAGAATTGGTCCAGCTAGCTGTGTCCCCCCTGTTTATACTCTTTATGCTAAGCTAAGCTAATGGCTGTCGCTTCATATTTAAGGGACAGGCATGATAGTGGTATCCATCCTTGCACCTTACCCTGCACCAGAAAGCAAATTATGGTATTTTTTATAAGATATTGTGCAGCAGCAAGGGAAAATAAAGCCATGAGACTCTATACATAATATACAGTATATTTACTCTATATGCAGTGAGTAGACATATACAGGCAGTGGATGTCACAGCCAGCAGGACTCAAAAAATGTGATGTCTCTGCCTGCAGCAGTTTTAGAGTCTTACCTGCCTGCCTCCCCTGTTACATGGGCTGTCTCACGAAAAACAACTGCAACACAACACTTTAATTATTAAACCACTCTCTCCACTCATTACAACATTTATTTTCTGCACAGTCCACTTCAGCGTTTGTGTTTTGGCCTGTGTTTTCTTCTTTAAACTTTTTTTTTTTTTTTTTTTGCTGGGCACTTCATTTAGTCCCACACCCAAATGGCGAGACGTATCCTGTGGCGGTAGCTTGACCGGCGACATTACATTTTTGCGCGTGCTTCCTCGAGCATGTTATGATTCTCTGTCTACATGCTACATGGTCATGGCAGGGTGTTCAGTGGAGATATATATCCCTCAAATGGTAGAGGAATGGGGTTACAGGTGCAGAATGGATGCACTATCATCTTTTACATTATTCATAGGCCACACTCATGTTCCCTCTGGGTTTTTTCTCTCTATGAGTTGTTGGAGCTTGTGCGTGTGTGTGTGTGTGTGTGTGTGTGTGTGTGTGTGTGTGTGTGTGTGTTAGGGTCAGTTTAAGGTCTGTTCATTTCCCTGCTTCTCCAGATCATAAAAGCTCAGATGGAACTCAAGAACATTGTGAAAATTGTGCTATAACTCAGTCTCAGAGGGGAAGAATACAGTTATGTCTGCTGTATATAAACAAGTGACATCACGGTCTTTGCAATCCATTAAGTTTTTTTTTTTTTTTTAATGATGATAACTGCCAAATTAAATGTTCTATTCATTTCCCTTCTCTGTGCCTCTCAAGTGGACTCTAGAACATGGAGCAAGCGAGCGGGAAGAGACAGGACCGAGGAACAACATGAACATCCTCAGAAAGACTACATGGATAAGACCTGTTCCAGACTGAAGGCTGAATTTCTCGAGGGCACACCTAAGACTCTCAGCCTCAAGGTAGGAGCCACATTTCTGTTTTTTTTTTAAAAATGATTTGTCCTTTAGGAAATATGGAAGACAAAAGGGATTATAAAGCAATCCTAAACTCAAATAGTTTGACCAATCATTCTTTCTGTAGCTTTTAGCCACATATCATGGCCTTCATCATCAGACTGAGTTTGTTAGAAGCTGTCATCGAGGTGGTGTCAGTTGTGATCAGGTGACCTGAGAAGACAACTTTGGTCATGGGTTAGTGACCACCGTGAATTGATCATGTACTGTATGTGGGGGAGGTCCTAACCTGTCTATCTTCAGTGATGGTCTCCGGCATCAATAACAACTTGACTGTCTCCCTGAGCAAACTCCATCTGCTGACGAAGGGCAAAGATATAGCTGAAAGCTCGATAAAGTTTCTATTAGGTTTTCCACTGATTTGGCATTGGACACCAATACATGAACATAAAGAATCACAAAAAGGATCAATATCGCTGCAGCAGAAACAGAGATATCATCTTGATGATACCACACGGTCGTTTTCCCTGTCAATACCTGGTGCCTACATTACCCACAATTCATTCAACTGCTGACAAATAATGGTTTGACAGACTAGTTGTACCTAGCCTCAAGCTGCTTGCCTGAAGCAGAGATAAAGAGCAGACTATAAATGATAACCTCACAATGTTCTACACGTCCAGATAGTTATCATTTTTAAATTTGTAGTCCTGAGACCCGGTTGATGCTGACTCAAGTGACATCTGAAGATGTAAAAACCTTTTTTCCACATATGCAGTAGTGCTCCTCAAGACCTATATAGATACTTTGAGGTGTAAAATCAGAGGAGTTCCCCTTTAAGTGGATCTTGTGCTAAGAATTTACAGTTTATGGATGTGTGTGCGCACATGAGGCAGCAAGACAGTATTGCAAGTAGTTATTCTTCCCATTGAGAACATTTTTAAAGCTGTCAGTTGTAACATGGATCATTTTATAAATCATCAAATAAACTATTTTTTGCAGGTTCAAGCAAAAAAAAAAAAAAAGATTCCCCAGTACCAAATTGATTTTCTACTTGTTCCGCTGGTTTTGATCCATCAAAGCTGAGAACTTTCAAAGTGGAGCAGCCGAGGATGCAAATGCAACAAGTAATAATGGTTTCACTAAGTACAAAGCCAAGACTGACAAACTAAAGGTCAATTATGGAGTCAGGAAAATGCCATGAGAAGGACAAAGTCTATGATAAGATGTGGAGAAGTGCAGTGTCCGTGCCATATTTAACTTTTAAAACTTTGGGAATTATATGTTGGACTATTTCAATTAAGGTTTCTCACGCAGAGGATCTCTGCGATATGTGTTTACTCTTCGAATGAACATCATCGCAGCGGCGGCGTCTCTTGAGGGGTGATTTTTATACTTGGAGACATTTTTGCTTGAGTTGGTGTTTGTCACAGTCTGCCAAGTAGAGGGGGGAATGAAAGAAAATCTTTGATAATGACATGACCTTCAGTTCTTTTTTCTTTCCTTCTTGCTTTTTTTTTTAATTATCCCAGTTTTTCTCCCCATCCAGTTAATGTAACATGTTTTTTTATCTCAGGCTGTGAGGTGCAAAGATATAGAGAGGTGTGTGAGGCTTTCTAAAGGATTCAGATCCCCCTGTGAGCGAAGCTGTCTTACCTTTATCCCCACAAAAGCCGAGCATAATATTACCATGTTGCCTACACCTCCTAGCTATTACAGGGCTGTGAAAGGATTCTCAAAGGTTAAGGAATAGATTAAGCATATGTTCAGAGCAGATTCGAACCTAGTGAAGATGAATTTCTCTTTCTACAGGATTAGTGTTTATGAGTTGTATTTTACTTGTCCTGCCTACAAGCAGCTCGCTGTATACATGTGTCTCCCCGTCCCAGGAGGCTCTGGAGCTCTTCAGGCCAGATTTCATCAGCCGATCTCAGGGTCGGGTGAGGAGGTTGGAACAGAGGGCTCTGAGAAGGAGAGAGCTGCAGGACTCCAATCCAGACCTGGTGCAGGGCCTCAGGGAGGATCGATTCAAACAAAAGAGGAACTGCACCACACCGGATCCACTTAGCGGTAAGTGCAGCTGAATAACTCTGCCTGAAACCTGGAAAAAATCGCAGTTACGCCATTAAGTAAAATACAATTTCGTCTCTGTGGCCGATAGGCAATCAATCAGAAGGTTTCTGCTGTCAAAGCTCCCACTGATGACAACCGCATACCAACAGCTGTGGGTCAATATTGTGGGAGTTGTGGAAGTGGAAGTATGGCATTCCCGCGAGTAATGACAGCAAAGCAATACACAGTCTAGTACTTTGAGATGCCTCCCAGGAGTCGGAGCCTCATCTTCTGCAGCCCCTCATCTTCTTCATCAATCTTTTACCATCTGTGATCTGTTGTTACAGCACTTCTGTCGGGACTGACACATTTGTCAAACCCTCGGATTATTGGGATGAAGGCTCCTTCAGTCAGTATACAGTCTTCTGGTGAGAAGAAGAATTTTTAGCCTCAGACATACACTGGGAAATATGTAAATGAGGAACCTGTAGTCACGTTACACTGAAGATGTCGGCTGAAAGAGGGACTATGGACTTTTTCTCAAATAATTTATGTCAACCTCAACAACCTCTGATGGTCTGTAGAAAGAAAGGGAGGAATTTTACATTTAATTCTCCTTTTAGTGCTGTGGCAATTATCCAACTTTGCTCTCTGGTGGCCATTATCTAGAACTGCAGGTCAGTTGAAACATTTTTCTCTTTCAGCAAAGCTCAGTATGCAGGGAATGCACACAGATTGAGACCAAACGTGTCTGGAATATAATGATCCCTAAAATACCTCCTATTTTATTTGTTTGAATTTTTTTTTTCCATCCCACGTGAAACCGGATTGTAGCCAGAAATCAAACAAGGTCAAAATTCAACAAAAAAAGCATTTATCATATAGAAAAAAAGAAAGCATCATACATATAAATTCAAAAATAGAGATAAAATCTAATCAAAATGCAAAATGCCTAGTTTGAACCGGTGTTTTTCAAAAATGCCATCCGGCGAGGTAAAACAATTTCCTGCAATTCTACGGCTGTCAATAAATATGAAGTAAACCTTTCAGTGAAAACAAACACGTGACATAATATTGCATTTCGTGTTACTGGGTATCATAGTAGTTTTCAGAATTGTTGCAGTGTTGTGACACTCACAGAGGCAGGTGTAATTCAGCTGTATTTTCAGTCCAAACACTGTCAGTGTCTTCATCTTCCTCTCAGGCTCTGACAGGACTTTATTCAGACCACATCCCCACGGCTCTTTCAGCCGCTTTTAATTCAGCTGTTTGATTCTCTGTCTGCTTTATGAAAATATGGGGTTTCAAAAGCCAGACAGGGAATTTGATTAATTCCCCACATAGTTGGGGTGATATCAGAGTTCATTAAATGCTCTCTGATTATACCGGCATGATCACCTTTTTCATGCGTTCATCACTGCAGATTGTTTGCAGCTATATTTCCTTATAGCGGAGCGGGCGTCTGCCCGCAGTAAAACATTAATAATGACAGGAGACAAACCGCTTCGGGTAATCAAAGGGCTCCAACTTAGTTTCGGAAGGTTACGGAGAAGTCACGAGATTGGGCATCTTGAATAGCTCACACTGGTCTCTGACTGAAGTCTGAAGTCTAATTATGAACAAAGAGTCTCGGTGCTGTTGACCTGAGCAGCGGCACTCTGACAATTCACTTCAGTTCAATCTCTGAGCAACAGAATATTCAGACATAATAGGGATGGATATGGCTCTGCGTGTGTGTGTGTGTGTGTGCAACTGTCTGGAAAAAGAGAGATCACACACAGCCCTCAGTGTTCATTAACATAAGATTCATTTACATATTAATTCTTATTTGTTATCCCTATGTGTTTGTGTTGCGTGTGCTTCTTTGTGTGTGTGTGTGTGTGTGTGTGTTTGTGTGTCCTAGATAACCTTTTCAAGCCTAGAGAGAGGTCTATATCAGGCAGAGAGATGCAGCTGAGGTCCAGACGGTGAGTTCTCCAGACGATGTCGATGTCACTCCGTCTCTCCTCCCTCTTTGTTTTGGGTTTTTTTTTTTTCTCCTTTTGTCAGAACAATCCATCAGGCTTGTTTGTCATTTCTGTCTGCCATGCATGCAGGTATGTGCACAAACCCCGCGCGCATCCACACACCCACGTACTGTATGGATACAATAGATGTTTGATGTCCAAATGTCTTGACAGGAGATATGAGCTACCCTCTGTATACCTTATCTCTCTCTTTTTTTCCTTGCCTTATCTGGAAAGGCACACCTGATCAGATGATGGCTGCCCATTGTCATTTTTTTCAAAAGCAACACTATCTGACTCGGAGGATCTCTTAACAAATTGGCTGTGGTTGTGGGAGTGAAAAAGGGACTCTGTTTATCAGTGCATCCAGGTTTTTGCTGGCTGTGGTCTCGCTAGATAATACCTTGTCTCTAGTATGCCAATTCGTTGGCACGGCTCAGCCACCCTCACTCTTCTGATACCGTATCCCCGTGCCCGGTATGAATTTGCCTTTTTTTGTGTGTGTCTGTAGGATTTACAACAAGCTGCCAGAGGTGACAAAGAAGAAGGAGGAGGAGAAAAAGAGAGCTGTATCACAAACCAACAGACTGCGAGCAGAGGTCTTTAAAAAGGTAGATTTGGGAGGTATTTTTGGTACCAAAGCAGCTGAAAACATTGATTCAATAGAATAAGAAACACAAACAATCTAACAAACAAACAAAAGAAGCTCAATATCCCACACATAAATATCTATTTATAACACTGTGGTTCTGAAAGCGCCTTGTGCTGTTTTTTTTTTTTTTTTTTGCAAAGAACAGTGTTAATGAGTTTTTTTTAGATATTACTGGTCTCATCACACGTATTTGTCGCCCAGCATGCAGTGACAGGTCGCTAGGTACAACATTTCTTGATTTTTCTGCTTTCTTTTTAGTGTTGAAAAACAATATTTCATGGTTTATATTTTATGGTTTTCACCGGTCCACCTTCCACTAAACGAGGCAGACCACAGTTACCTTATTATTATTATTGTGGGTGAGAATAAGAAATGTTCAAAACAGTTATATTTTAATCTTCTTTTATATCTTTGTCATAGGTGTCATTTTGTTTTCATACCTTCGTCTATGGCTCCACATTCATAAAGTAAATGATAAGTACTAAACTATAGTGCTGTGAATTTCCCATACCTCTTTGAGTCTTAAATACATAAAATCTGTATGATGCATACCCATCATAGGTAAATATAAGTGTAAGTAAGTGTAATTCAAAGGAGACTCTTTATATAAGGGGAAATGAAACGTGGCTTGATTGCCATCCAGCAGAGGTCACTGTTTGACTGCTAAAGGCAGACCCTCTTTCATTTATCACATCGGGCTATCATCCAAAGAAACGTGCATTCAACATTTAGGTTCATTCATTTAGTTCGTGTGCCTTTTGAGTGACTGATGTCTTCCTCAAAATCAAATCCGGAAACTTTAAAGATCCTTCTTCTCGTCGCTCACGCCGACCCCGACTGCATCACAAGAAGGCCCGTTTGACTCTCAATACCGCAGTGAGATCGTGGTTATCAGCACTGTACAAAGCTCGCACAGTAACGAGTCAGTGTTACTTATTCTGCGTCCTGCTGACATGATGCATAGGACGTGCTTCAGACAGGCAGTATCGACATCCTCTAACAGTGAGGGGCAGGTGGCGAATGAATGATACATTTAGGACACGCAGTGTCAGACAGATGCATTCAACTTCACTCGGTGAGCCTCCACTCACTGCCCTGTTATAACCTAACCACAACAATCAATTCAGTGTCAGGTGAGATGTGAAAAATGTGAAGAGATGTGTCTTGATCAGGGCCTCTTCAGATATTGCGTGTGTGTGTGTGTGTGAGAGAGACAGAGAGAGTGAGAATGAGAGTGTTTTTTTTATTCATGGTGGTTGGCTTCTCTCTCATCTGCCAATCTTTACGGAAACTGGGAACTCTTTTTGTCTCAGGCCTCCAACAATTCTTCATTTTCAAGCAGTGAATCTACAGCGTGGTACTGACACAGCCAACAGCTATAGAGCATGTCTCAAATGTCTCTATGAGGGAATATTTCATTTCTTGGGGAAATGGAGCAGGCGCGTTTTTTTTTTTACAATGGCAGTGTTACCTTGCCACTTTTCAAATGAAACTATTAGCCGGGCTCAACCACGGCGAGACTGGGAGAAAAAGAAGTGTGTTCCTGGCCGATAAACGCTGAGCTTGTGTGTGCTTTTTCAGAGGCCTCATATATATATATATATATATTTTTTTGTCAGAAAGTCTCCAACATACACAGAAAGGCAGAGGCCATAGAGGAGTCCAGAGGGGTCTGATATTGCCGGTTACTGGGTGGTTGGTTTTGAATGCTGGTTGAAATTAGATTTCAGCTGTTAGGTAGAACTGTAAGAGGGAGGTGATTGCATAGCTGGGTGTTTGGTCAGATAGCAGGTTAGAATTATTCCCCCTGCCTGGGCTTGGGCACCTCAGAGGTGAGGCTGATGGAAGTGAAAGCCAATTTAGCAGCAGGAGTCGCTCCTGTGTGACGCATAGCTGCTCTTAAGCGACTGAAGGGAGGGCTGGACGCAGATAGGTGTGTTTTTGAGGCTGTTCATTGGTATGTTTCTTTTAAACTGTGTTTCTTTTTCGTTTTGCAGAGACTTCTGGACCAGATCCTGCAAAGATAAATGGAAGACACCGAAAGGCAATTGGGGTTAATTAACTGACCATTCTGGCTCGTCACTTCGCTCCATGTGTATTAAATATGACTTTGTATTTAATTCAATTAATCTGCTTTGCAAAGGCCAGGCCCGTACAAATGTGTTCGTTTCATTAAGGCTCAGATTCTGTTCCTCGTCCTGTTTTAGTCTCGCTCTTTGCGTGCTGGATGCCCTACAGTGCAGAGAAATGCACAGAAACAGAAATCTGCTGACATTGTCAACACGACAGTTATCAGGGTGGCAGGGAGGACACATTTCTTTATTTGTCATCAGTATTTTTCCAGCTTTTTCTTTCACACCTGACACGTTTAGATATTTCTGCTTGTGCATGACAAAATAAACAATTTTATTCATCAAATGATACTATAAGTGAATGTTAATGAAAATTAGATGTGATATTCATAAGCGCAGCCTTCTCACCTACCACAGATGCATTCATAATTAATTAAAGACGCGTCTGACAGCTGAAATATTACAGCAGTGGAATTGTTATCTGTCTTCCCTGCTCAAATTGACACCCGGTGATTATGTGCAATGCAGATGAATGATATAATTTTACTCATTTATTTTCCAATGATTTGATTCTTTATGTACAATCTAATTTTCCTCGAATGTATCTCAAGTATCTCCAAATGAAATAAAAGTATTCCAAGGACATTCCGTGCAGAAGTTGTGTCATTTTCCCGGAAATTGAGTCTCAGCGCTTTGAGCAAAGCACCTTGACTCTGTCATTGGTGCGGCGCTACACTGTAGGTGTTTATGAACTGGAAGAGGGGAGAACCATGTTTCGTCATTGGCTTCACGTCTGCCTCCAGGACTCTGGAGCCTCCCATCCGGAACAGTGGAATTCCAAGCTAATCGAACTCAGGAGACACGCAGCGCCTGTGAAAGGGGCCTTTGTCACACTGCTCCAAACCAGAGATGACATTGTAATAAGAGAGGAGACTTCCGAACACTGCCTGGGACCAGAGTCCACATATAGCCTGCAAAGGTGACTGACATCTCTGTGGCATTTAAACAGAGCCTGCTGGGATGAGAAGAGAACAGTGGAAGGACATGTGCCGCGGGTCTCAGACAAGCCCGCTGCATAAATACATACTGTTGTGGCAGACTTTTCGGTGAGCGGGTTTGCTCTGGAGTAAATACTGACAGTGATTCAAATCCCAAACAAAATGCTAGGTTAAACTTTCAACGGAGGTCGAATTTTAGTCTGCTTCATTCTCCTCCAGTGTTTAAATGATGGAACAACTGCCATGTACTGCAAGCTTCTTACATTTAGCAAGTAACATATGTACTAAATGCTATTATCCACCGACTTTACTGATGCCAGGAAGGCTACTTTTTTAAGAGTAATCCACATGGGAGAACTGCTCCTCTCCTGCCATGTAGGCTAGTTCCAGATGATGAGCAAAGACTGACAGGCAGTTTTATACGAGGAGAAAGGTTCCTGTCAGTCAGCCTCTCTCTCTCTTTGAGGCATCATGTGTCTGTATGTCACATTGCTATCTCCACATAATGTGGACTATGTGCTCTGAGGCCCCCTCGACTGGCTTTCCACTGGCCTTGACTGACTCAGATGCCCCGAGGGTGGCACTGATATGTCTGGCTTAGAAAGGAGAACACTAGCTGAGCTTACAGGGATAATTGTGTGTATTGAAGAAGGGCCACTGATTGTAAGTGTTAAGTCATTAGTCATTTCACTGGCACTCATATTATCTGAACATCTAGCCTCATGGACATCTCTTTCCGGCAGTGGCTCCGTGTTCCAGGATTGCGAGTGTAGCATCAGTACGGAGAATATTCACAATTAAAGTCTACAATATTGTATGTGGGCCTTGAAATTGGCAACAGGGGGTCGTTCAAAAACACAGGATTTGTCAGTACCAAGTGAACAACAGAAAATAAGGGCGATTTTTTATGGTGTACATTTTACTAAAATAGAAAATGAAGATACACATACGCCGAGACGCTGTGGGATTTTAAGGACATAACACAATCAACTCAGGCATAGCGCTGTAATTTTTCCTTTTCTTTGCAGTTTGAAGCCTCAGTGGAGATGTGGAGTGAACCGAGGCCTGCGCAGAGACATCTGTGACTTTTTTTTTGCCTGCAGCGTACACACACTAAAAAAGATTAGACTAAACCAGGTAGCCTGTGCAAAACACAGATGGGGCCATGGTGATGACAGTTTGTCTATATGCGTGCGTGTGCGTGTGTGTGTATGTCTAGACACAGAGATAGAGAGAACGAAGAGACAATCTCAGCCCAGGGGTACTGCGAAATGAGGGTTGACTCACCATTTTGATTGTTAAATGCAATATTCAAACAGAAATTAAATCAAGTGCTTTTATTTCATTTCAACTTTGCAACGTTCAAACACACGGCTTTATTTCAAATCATGTCAGATCAGTGTTTTTGAAAAGAAACTTTTAGTGGGAACTTGGGGTTCATTGGGTTAAAAGCTTAGCATTTTTTGAAATGTCAACTTGTAATCCCATCAGCGTACATGCATAGATTTCATTCTACACAACTCATCATGGTATTTCACACCACATTTTCCAGCAAATTACATCCCCGGCTGTGCCATAGTCAAAGAAGGTATAACTGCCAAGGGAAGTGCCCTTTTCAGAGCTTTTTTTGTTGTTGTTTCTTACTTGATTCTTTCCCCGAGGCTGAATCCATCACGTCTTCCAAAGAGTGAGTTAGGGGAGAAGTCGATCATCTTAATCCACTGTGGTCTGACAAGATGCGCGTTAGAGAGCAAGTGAGACTGAGCTGGAAGGACACGAGGGACTGAAAGAAGAAGATATTAATCAAAATCATGAACTGTATAATATGTTTGGCAATTATTTATAATCCATGTGAATTAAAATGTTTTAATATGAAGCCTCATCAAGTGATACACCTCCGTCTACAAAGACCGGATGCACTCAGCTCATACAATAAATTCACACTTTCACACAAACAGAAAAGAAGAAGATGAAGAGGAAAATGAAGAACACATGCTCATGAATAACTTCAACTAATAACAGTGCTAGTACTAAAACAAAGTTTATCTTCTAGGAAGGTTATAATTTTCTCTTCCCTCTCTTCAATCCATTATTTGCTACAACGATTGCGTCTCTTGGATAAATGCAGCATCCACACTGTCAGAATTTTCACTTTCTACTTATAAATACAGTGTACACATTACAGTTGTAATTGTAATTTTGAAAATGTACATAGCTTTAACAAACAGAAAGAGCGGGTCCTCTTCCATGGAGTCCACCATGTTTTTGTACGGTAGCCCAGAACTTTTCTTTTATGAGAGTCTGAGTTTTTCCTGCATGCTTGGAAGGACAGGCCGAGACATGGGAGAGTATTCATTTGGTTGCAGTCGGCACTAAATCCTGCACACTGCACCTCTAATACTCATTAGTGTGCATCTTCGTGTCTTCGTGTCAGGCGAGTAAATGGGTAAAAAAATAAAAAGTGTTAAAATCCCCAAAATTAGATTTGGCAAAGTAGCTAATTGGGTGTGATACATGTCCGGCTTTAGGACCCAGCAGAGTCTGGGGCGCACATGGCAAAGTGTGGCTGCTCCGGTACGAGAGAGGAGAGAGGAGATGGTGAGTCTGCTCCACTACTCTCCCAACATCCTCTCATTCTGTCTTCTCCACCGCTCCTTGCCGCCCCCCTACCACCCGAGGAGCACCTCCACACACAGGAGCACTGAGCTAACACGTGTGTTTGTGCCTTTCTTTCTCCCTCTGAGCGTTTGCCCTCACCACACGTCTGCTGCTGGAAGGAAAAGTTTTTGACAGCTTCTTTCTTGAAATGACAGCTCGCCGCATCTCACTGGACTCTTGGTGGTGAAGCTTCTTCTTCTTCTTCTTCTTCTTCTTCTTCTTCTTCTTCTTCTTCTTCTTTTCTCCCTCCCCCTCCCTGTCTTTCCCCCCACTTCACCTCTGTGAACTGCTTTGACCTGTATCTCCATCCTTGCGCGGGTCTTGCTGCATTACTAACACAGGCTGAGCGGTGTGCTCCCCCCTCCCTCCCCCGGCTTCACTCCACTGAGCCCGGGCATCATGAGAACCTGGAGGCGGCGGAAGAACTTTGCCTTTCTGCTGATCTTCGTCCTCCGCTTCTGGTGCCTTTCCACGGCCACAGAAAATGCTGACAGCACGGTTCACAATCCCCAGGAAGGTGAGTAGGCAATATGAATAACAACACGTGTGACGTGAATTGTGAATGAGTGAATTTTATTTCATATTTCATCAGGACACATACAGGGGAAGTGGCTCTGTGTTTATAATGGGGCTGCCTTGTTGCAGTTCACAGAAATCATATTTAAAATGACAAATCTGGGAGTTCGTTTAGTTTCTCTTCTCTCGCAGCCCTTGTTTCATTGTCTTGCTGTGCATGTCACATTTGGGAAATGCAGGGGGGGGGGGCAGACTTTGTTGTTTTTTGAGATCCATCTTTCTGCTCAGATGGAACAATAAAGGGAAGTGTGGACAGATGAGTTCAACACGCAGGAAGAGACTATCTACTGACCTGTCAGCCTATCTTTAGGCTGTAAACATTAAACCAAACAGGATGTTATTATTATGCAGGCTAAACTTAATCTGCTAAATGAATAAGACGGTGATAACCGGGTATTGTGTGGATGGGATAGAGCACGTGCCTGGATACTAATGCTTTGTGTGTGTGTGTGTGTGTGTGTGTGCATGTAGTACCAAGACAAAAAAAAAAACATCCTTTATAGCATTAATATTTGGTTAAAATGTGTCACGCTGTTTGAGCAGTTGGCAAATCGGTATCCAACAGGCTGCAACTATAGATATGTCTTGAAATAACTACAGTCCTGAGAAGAGAAGATTGAAAGTTTGTGTCATGTCATCAAACATTTAAATGCATATTATCCAGCTGGATTAAAATACAATGGCAGGGCCAGAATTCTTCTTAAAAAATGCTGAACCTTTGCTGATTTTGTGCTAACAAACATGAAGCATCATTAATAGTACCTCACTAATAAGCTTCACCTATGTTTACCGCACACATCATCTTGATGTGGGGCCCTCAGAGCTGTTGATCTATGAATGCAGGGAGTAGAGATAGTTTGAAGGTGTAGAGTGAGTATTGAAATAGGGCAGCGAGTACCACCTCTTTAATGTCAGCAGGATATTGACTTCAGCTTCTCTCTGTGAAATGTTTGTCATGGCCTCCCACCACCTCGGTGGAGGCTGAGCTACAATGTCTTTATCGCGCTGCAGTTTGTGAGCCAGGGAGGTTTTTTTTCCTCGAGGCAGACTCTCCCTCGGTTCTCCTACGACACTGTTCGGATTGGTTTATCTAATTGGAAATAGAATAAACAAAGCATCTCTTTCGCTCGAGAAATTCAACAGATATTTTTGTTTCATGGCGGCAATGTGGGGATAAGAGGAGCTGTAGCTAGAAAAAGAAGTTGATTATGCTGGATAGCATTTATGGTCTGGCTTGCATTCTAAATGTATACATACAGTATACAGGCATGTATAGGTGGATTGGTGTAACATTCAAAGTCAGTGTAGTTTAGTATGAAAAGCGTAAAAAAAAGTTCAGTACAGCAAAAGGTCCAAACAAAACACAGGGCTAAAAGTATCATAATGACTGGGAACAGCATAATGTCAGTGAATGCACCAAAACTACATATTAATGTTGTAAAGTGACACATTTCTCTGTATGAATTATGAGATAGTGTGACCACCAAGGTAGGAGATGGACCTGAGTGAATAGATCAGTCATGTTGATTTCTTTTAACCATGACCGAATGTTGACGAAATTAAGAAGTACACATTTGCGGAACAGACAAAACACAAGGATACCAGGATATATGTTTAGTGTAAAGTGATTTGTATATATATACAGTACATTTAGCAAAAATGGCGTTGGCGCGTCAGTGGCCTCAATCCGGCACAACCGATTGCCCGACTTAAACCAGATTTGTGATAAGCTCTGCCGGAATCGTCCAATCTTGGACCGTCGCCATGGGTTGACACTTGCCCAAAGCTAGCCTGAACGCTGCTAACTGAAACAGATTCTCAGGTCTAAATCGGCCAAAGTCTACAATCCCCCCCAAATATCGGCCAAACATGGCAACCATATATGGACCAGAGCCGACTGACACTCAGTTCTCCAGTACCAGTACTCTGCTGAGTGTGCCAACACTCAGCTGCAATCGGATAACCTGGATGGAGTTCAAAAAATGAGTTGTGCTAGCAGGTCCTGAATTAAGTGATGCATCAGATACTAAGGACTCTGCAGGGTTTTTGAAAGTGTCATATTGAGTATTATGTCCTGATCTTGAGTATTTTTTTTTTACAAGAAAAGATGGAGGCACTGTGAAAGTAAGGCATAGATTTTAGAGAAACCCCAAATAAAATCCTCATCATGTACTACTAAACACATTAAATTAGACAGTTTACCAAATGTATGCTAATTCAAATGTGCTTTGCGGTAGTTTGTACTGTACTATTGTCCGTCTGCGGTTGCCTGAAGCTTGAAAGAAAAAGGTTGCTTTTTCCTGACACCTGTTATTTTAACATCAGAAAGAATACTCGATGAAAAGTTTGATTGATGGCTCCTCGAGTGGATCTCAGAATAGTACATTTCTTGTTAAAAGCAGACTAAAAGACCTGCCTCTGTTTAAATGGTGTGATTACAAAACAGCACCATAACAGACGAGTTAAAATCAGGTGATCAGTAGTTGGCTTGGCAGTCTGCTCATTAGCTTTCAGAAAAGCTAAAAGCAGAAGTAAAAGAAGTCCCATAAGGGCAGGAATCAAGCAGGCTGTGTTTACAGATCTTTGATGAATCGCTCGCTCTGTGGCTTTCTGTCTCTGTCTGTCTCTCTTTGTCTGTCCTCTGCATATCAACTGCTTTTCTCAAGTCTGGTCTTCTTTTTCTGGCCAGAGGAAACTCAATAAATAATAAGAGACGGCACCAAATGACCTGGATTAGATTTGAGGATATTATCTGTCCAAACCGCAGCATTGGACAGAATTAATTAGAAAGATTAGAACGTCTGTGTTGTCTAAACAGACTGGCAGAGAGGAGAAAAAACCTGCTGGAGCTCTCTGAAACACTCCCATCGGCCTCTCAAGTGGATATCCCACCTCTCACCGCAGTTTCCTGGGATGTAACTCACACCCATCCTTCAGTCTGTGGTGGGGCGCTGACGTATAGCCGTCCGGGTTAAAACAACCTCTTTCTGTTAAAGCCATTTAGGAAGTAACCTCGCCCTGCTCTGTCTTCCTTTTGGGGTGGCTGTCGCTTGACATTTTGAGGGCAGGCTGGCATTGATTTGTTGGCCACGAGGGAACGACAGACACAGTTAGAAACGTCTCCCTCTGTTAGGCATCATTGGCCATTATAGCCATCAGTGTGATTTAGCCTCCTCCTGCCCGCCACGTGCCGCTCTGCCAGAGCATGACGGGATCGCAGATGTAATAGATAATCCGATCTTGCGACAGCGACGTAACGCGCGACATGCAAAACAGCGGCACGCGCAGCTCAGAGATGCTTACTGCAGCGTAACAATGAGAGAAGCTAACATGTTAGGCACACATGGAATAAATGCAGTGAGCAGTCCTGGATTTTAAGTGAGAAAGAGATGATGAGAGAGAGAGAAAAGAAAGATGTGAGAGGTGCTTTGTGAAACTGTGAGAAATCCGAGTGTTAGACAACAACAGAGCTGCAGACCAGCCACCTGACAGACAGCAGTCAGTCATGGCTATGATAGAAGAAGGTGCTTTTTTCCCCCCCTTCGGTGCTGCATCACCCTTCAAAAGAACCAAAAGAAACAGGGAGAGAGGTGTGGGTGACGGGTCTCTCACCCATTTACCCCACTGATTGAATGTGTCATACTTCCTGTGAAGCTCAGATATTTTTTTGTGGGAGCAAAGAGAGGAAGAAAGGAAAAAATGAATATATGTGGATGGCATCACTGCTTTGACAGCGTGTCTGTGAACGGCAAGCCGTTGGTGTTTCTGCTAGGACGCCAAATGAAGACAGATGTTGGACTTGCGGGCGGTGCACATGTGCAGTCGTCAGTGCTGGTGTTGTAGAAGAAGAAACATAATAATAAAATATTATTATTCCATTGTACCCAAAAGAGCCGGTAACTATATGAACTATATGAGTTGCTTGTTTGTCTCTTTTTCCTTGGACAGAGCGTCCTTCTTCATTAAGTTTCGCTTGGATGATAGTAAGGACAGAACAAGACAGTGGACTGATGCAACAATATAATTATCAGCCACCACGGCGGGCTGAACCACCGGGTCGCCCCACATCAATAATTTCGCAGCCGAAAGGTCATCGCACCTCTGCGACTGTGAGACGCTCTTGATTGGAGTCCAGCCATGCTCTTAAACCATCAGCCTTTATATCGCGGAAGTTTCTGATGGAGGCAATAGAAGCTGCTGAGAGAGTATTATATGAAGCGAACACCTTTTGTAAAGAAAGACCTATGAGGCAGAGGCTGGCTGTGCTTTGCCCACAGCAATTTGGGACCTCTTGATCCTTTTATCTGTGTGCGTGTGTGTGCGTTATGGGGGTGTACATACTATACATATTATGCAAAAACACAAAGTGTTAGCATGATATATAGAGGCAAACATCATAGCCTATGCGAGTGACCTATGCCATCGTCAGCATTTAAACTTGTGTCACAAAAAGCTCTATGACGCTCGGTGACGTTTCTATGCTTCTGTTTTGAGTTTCTTCACGTACTTGACCGAAACTCTCTTTTTTCATTGTTTTGCCTGTTTCCTTTTCCCCCGCTGCCTGGGAAATGAAAGAACGAGGGAATATAAGGGGACAGACAAGAACATGTCATGCAGTGAGGCGAGTCCCACGTGTGCTTATTTGTCTGCGTGTGGGTGTGAAGACACTTGTCTGTCTGAGGATAATGTGTGTGTGTGTGTTTGAAGAGGGATTCTCAAACAGCATTATTAACTCATTTGGGTTTTGCAACAGTCACCTCCCGTTGTCTGACCATGCACGCGCAAACCAAGCGGACCAATCACAGCTGCTGTGGTCTGCATTGCTACGACGTATAGATAGATTTCCAGGGAGGTGCTTGGCGAAGGCTAAAGTGTTGGGTACGCTGTACCTACATACATTAAACACAAAGTAAATCTGAAGCTAATGGGAATGCTGTTTGGTCACACCCAAAAGTATTATTTTGACTCCATGATGGTGCTCAATGAGAAGTCAGTGGGTCGCCAAAGTCAGTCTCATTGCGGTATTACCAAAGACAGTGGGATTCATCCCCACGGATATCTGTACAAGATTCCCTGGCACTCCACCTAAAGGTTGTTTGGATAACACCAAGGTGGTTGACTGACCAGACTGACTGACTGAATAGCAAAATCCAACCCTGTTTCCTGCCACACATGGCTGCTAGGTGACCCAGTGTGTGTGATAAGTTCCCGTTAATCCTCAAATCCTCCAAGACGAAATCCCCGCAGATCTGAAACATAATGCTCAAATCTGTGCAAAACAAAACGGGAATTGGCTTTTCCACCGTTGCTCCCAC
Organism: Nibea coibor; assembly: GCA_023373845.1. NCBI lineage: Eukaryota > Metazoa > Chordata > Actinopteri > Sciaenidae > Nibea > Nibea coibor. Next base: position 15,980,090 of record CM041723.1, read on the forward strand.
AGGATGGGAATGGGACGCACGCAAGTAAATTTCACTTGCCCGCCCTGAGAAGTCTCGTGTTGCTCTCGCTTCACTGTGAGCCGATGACCTCGTGGCTTACTCTGTCAGGCCCATAATGGGCTGTTCTGTTTGGAATGGCTCTGGGGGGGTCCCACATCCAGGATTAACACCTTCTCAACTTCGGCACTAATTACTCCAGTGTGTCATCATCACGGGAAAGTGGGAAAGTGAGTGATGAGGGAGTTAATGAAGAGAGGGATTGTTGAAATGAGGCAGTGAAGAGACTCTCCTGATTTGGAAGGCTTTAGGGCTCCTTCTTTCTCTTTGTGTTTTTCTCTGTCTCTCAGCACTTTTTCTCTGTCACTCAGCCTGGGCTCTCCCACCGTCAATAAGAAGCTCTTAAAAATAAAGTTGATGGTGGTGAAACAAGTCCAAAAAAAAACAAAAACCTTTCTTAAGAAGTATTAAAACTTTTTGATGTCCATTTGTGCAATTCAATCAGCAGTGATTTTCAGACCATTTCCTGCCCGTATAAAAATGGTACATATATTGATATTTATGTATACTAATGGACAAAACAGTACACTATAAAAACTAAATATCAGCATGTCAGCATTGTCTGATATTATCGTTTAGCCTCATAGAGCTGCTAGCACGGCTGCTGGACATTTAGCTAATATTGTTCATTTTTAGTTTCATTTGGCACTTTCTAGTTCTTCTGTTGTAAACATCAAACCTCTCCTACAACTACTACTGAAACATGTCCACATGTTAAAGCACCTTCTGGTAAAATATATCAAAATATACATCTACAGTAAAATGCTAAACAAACCTCTCCTTTGATAGTTTTGCTCTTCCACCTATCTCTAAGTAAATCTTTTAGAAATGTAAAAACATTTTCAGTTTGGACTTTCGGTTTATATTTGAACGTTGCAACTGCCTGGAAATTGCAGGCTCTGACCGCTGTCTTATTGAATGTACTGTCATTTCCATCTTATTGCTGGAGAGCATGAACAAACATAGTGCGCGTCATCCAGTTATTACGCTGCTCAAGATGAAACAGAGATGAGAAATACATTTGTACACTTATTGTCTACAGAGGCCATACATAGTGCATGCTTCGCCGGATGACTTATTGTGTTAGCTTCAAGTCTTTTCTTTTAAGTTGCTTTTAGCAGCATACATAAATCCATTGCAAAATAAGTAGCACTTTGGAGAGCTACAACTGTACCACTTTTTCTTTTTTAAGGAGCGCGTACACTTTTTTGCACGTCTTTTATAGGTCTCGGAACATCACGTTGAAGACGAGCTGTGTCAGCAGCGGGGCTTCTTTACTGTTTATAAAAAGGATTAATCAGGAGCCTTTTAACAGCAGGAATTATAAAATGCTGGCTTTGATGTGCTGGGAGGAAGAGGGTTTGTTATGAAAGGAAACCCGGGCTTTATTTTAATGCTGAGTTTCACACTGTGACAAGACTCAACGTAACAGCCTGTAATATGGTAGGCAGTCTTAAGATTATGTGCGTGTCTTTCTGTTTCTCTGAGTGACTTGCTGCTAATTAAATCAACGTCAGAACAACCTCACAGGTGTCAAGGTCCCTAATTTATGTACATGCACGAGTAGTTGTGCCATTTTTACTTCCAGGAGTGATTTTATTAAGATAGTCATGAGCTGTGCTGTGTTTCAAAGCGGACTCATTCGCCATTCTCTTTGTTAAGGGGCTCTTTATTTCCGAGGGCACAGTGTAGGTGTAGCATCCGTCGCTGTATTTAGGTCAGTGGTGTTTTCATACGGAATCGGTAATTGGATGTATACAGAGTGCTCCGCTAATGTGTTTGTAGAACTCCTTTGTTCCACTTTGACCTAAAAAATGAAACGTTTTAGCATTTTTAATCATCAAATTTCTCGTGTAAGAGGATGTAGAACTTGGAGAGTTTCAGACAGAAGTAAGAAAGCACCAAAGCGTCATTCTTGGACTTCCGTTTCTTGTTACCGTATGCTTCTTTCTCCGGTTGTAATACTATACTAAGGACTAAGCACCCTTTTTGTCATATATTCACTGCTCACTCATTTAGAAAGCCTGAATCAGTATATTTAATATACTTTGCCCAATTTACTTGAAGGAATAGTGTGACAATTTGGATGAAAATGTTCATTTAAATGGTGAATGGCTGCATGCGTATGATGCTTTACAATTTGCTTGTCATTCACCCATTTCCACACACACACACTCCCTCACACAGCGATGGCTGCAAGCCTCTGACCTGACCATTTTGAGCAATTTTGGGTTCAGTGTCTTTACCACGGACGTTTCAGGATGAGCTGGGGATCAAACCACCGACCCTGTGATTAGTAGCAGAGCCGCCGCAGCTCGTCTGCTTTCTTGTCGAAAAAAATCAATACCACTTTCATAACTTCATCTGGAAATGTACAAGAATACAAGAAGTCTTGGCGCTTGTGAAAACGTATAAACTTAAAAACCACCTTAAGTGAGACAAGTTGTTTCCTCCTGTCTCCAGCCCTAATTCCATGCTAAGCTACGCTAATTGGCTGCTGTCTATCGCTTCACAATTAATGGACACACAGGAGAGCAAGCAAATGAGTACGTTTCTTGCGTTCTGATTTCATGCATTTGTCAGTAAATGAGAAGAGAAAAATACAAGGAAGTACAAACCTGTCCACACTGATAATAACACCTATCTCACGTCCGTGCATTGTTTTCAGCTCGGTTCAATGTGTTGCCATTTTATGATCAATATGTGTGATCAATACAGTGGGCACTCGCAGAAGATTAGACGGTTAGAGCCAGACTTCCATCCAGTCTAATTGCAACTCACCTCTGTTTGTGTGTGTGCTTGCTCGTCAGCGTTTTTGGCACAAAGTCTTTGCGTCAGAGACACTTGTCCTTGTATTTAACGTTGGAAACTTTCAGTCACGTTTGGCAGAGATTCCCCGTTTCGGTCCATCCAAGGATGCATCACTGGGGTTTGATTGGAGGCTTAGAGGGGCTGTTTTGCAGCTGCTGTGCAGATATTGAACATAAAATCTTCACCATTACCAAATCCATAATCAGACTTCTTATCCTCTGATATGCTGTTATTAAAGGTCTGTTCTCTGTGTCGGGAGGTAACTGAAAAGTCAGGTCTCGGGGAGCTATGTTGTGTTTCCTCGCCTTTATGCTTAAGCTCAGCTGAAAGCTGTTGAGATGAGGCCTGTGTGTGCTTAAGAGCGACTCAGACTCAGACTCAGACAGGTAGGTGCAACATAAAAGACCGAAATAATGATTTTGACGGTGTTAAGTGAAAGTATTTTTTGTAGTAGGCTACAAACATTTCTAAACAACCTTGACCACTCTTCCTGTGGTCTCCTGCATCTCTCTGCTCTTGAATTCAGTGTTCTCCTCCTCTCCAGTCCGTCCATTTTCAGGAGTGTCCGCAGTAAAGATGAAACACTTTGGGTAAAAATAATATAACTTTATAAAAAGAATTGTACAGTTATAGCAGTTATGACATGGCTAAACAGTTACTTTGTCCAGCGTCTTTTATCATTTTATAATGATTAAACGAGCCCGTTAAATGAGCCGTCGTCCATGGTGGCTTAAAAATTGGGTGTAAAAGTTCATTCTTGACTTTGGAAAACAGCAGCTGGCAATCCAACGTCACTCACAGGGTCCATTTAGTAGCTATTCTGGAGGTTTCAAGGTCAAATCAAATGGTTTCATACTTATGCTCAAAACTAAAAACCTGCTGGCTGTAATAACTCATCTTTTCAATGGAATACACAATATACTGTGAATGTGATCTTAGGCTAATCAGATTGGAGGAGGTCCCGCTGTGATGTTCACTGTCTTGTGCTCCCTCAACACCTTGCCTGCAGATTAACGCACGTCCTTCGTTCTCCTGTTTTGACCTCCCTCCTTACATTGTTTGTTGCTCCTGTCAGGAGAGGGACTCCATGTTAACGCCACTGAGAGACGGCGTGCATCAGCTGCGAATGAAAAGCACCGTGTCCTGTCTCTACTATAGACACAAATAATGCTGCACACATTACATCTAATTTATGCATGTGTAGCTGCCTCCGCAATATATGCACGTCTCCCTAAATAAACAAACGGATAAGTGGGAAAGGCCTCAGGAAGTGTCTCTGGTGCAGCAGGTAACATACGAAGTGTATGTAATGAGTTTGATTTTTCTACAGTCCAGCAGCGCCCTCCGTTTGACTGAAGTAATTAAGGCTCGTTTTGTTTGTTTGTATCGTTGGCTGTGTCACTTCCCTGCTGAGGATTGTGGACATCAGGCCCTGTTTGAATTCACATTACCTACCCGTTAATTGGTAATACGCTCGTGCTCGGCGCGGAGTGCTAAAACGGCAGAAGCGAATGCTCCCTGTTAGATGGTGAAAATGGAGCTCGCTTTAAAAGAGGTCTGTTTTTGAGGCTATTTAAAGAGAGAGTGAGGGAAACATGTTTTTTGGCTGCCAAACAGTGTTTTTAAGATGTATGACCCACAGCTGATTTTCCCTTGTGTCCAATATGAGGATACAACTGTGGTTGGCTTAGCGATGAAGATGCTCTCCAGAAGACATATGGGATTAACCCAGTTTAACTTTGAGTTTCAAAGGTTCCCAAAGAGGATAAGGCTCATGAGACTGATCATGAATTTCTGTGCTGTTTGAAGGGAATGCCTCTTTTTTGGGAATCAATGCCAGATGTTGTGATTTCAACTTTTATTTTCCATCCAGCTTGTATGGACGTCTGGTACGCGAGAAAACCTTGATGAACTCACACACGGCCGAGCTCTCGTGGGTTCATTCACACATTAAAGGGGGACGGCGCGCTTCACGCGGAGTGCTTGTCAGACTTCTCCTTCCGTCACGTGCAACAGCATGAAGGCCTTTGAGGGAAAAGACCCAAAGTGGTCTCCTCTTGTGTTTCCTCTCTGCATTAGTATGCAATTAACGCAAACTCGCTCCGCGTCTGCGAGATCTAAGTGAATTGCGAGGGACACCGGTGGAAGCGCCGGAGTCTTTTATTAACAAGACGTCTGCTTGACTTTCCTTTAATAGCTCCTTTTTTTAATGGCACTCCAGTCACAGCCTGTGGTCTCAGTCATGCTGCTCCGTCTGTTTAACGTGGTTTTCATGCGCCACTAAAACCAACAAACTACCATCGGCACATGTTCGAATGCTCCATTAAATATAGCAGGTCCCTTTTATGCCCTTGTTAGCTTATTACGCGCCGCGGATAAACGGAGAGTCTGGGCCGCGGTGAGACGGCAGGGCAAACCGCCGTCGCAGATTGTTTGAAGTCGCAGGGAGAGCAGTTTGCGGTGGCGCAGGAGCCATCAGAAATGAAGACATCTCCAGCCGGGAGGAGAGGGGGATCAAGAATAAACAAAATATGTCAGACTGTAGTACTGCTGCTGAGTGTACTACTGAACTCTTCTTGTACCCCGCGTGACACCACGCACGAACATGCAGACAAACTGATGCCTTACTTGCACGTCTCGGGGGATTCGGGAAGAGGCTCAGACCTTAGATGTACAGTAAATAGAGACGCAGCGTGCTCTGCCGTCTTCCTTTGGTGATTGCAGGAGTGTGAAACCTCAAACAACCTCGCCCCCCCCCCTCCCTACTCCATTTTCCACAGGTCCTCTCTGGGTTGTTGTAACATTCATTGGGCTTCACGGGAAGCCTGCTGGGCTGCTTACAACACAGACATGCTCAGTGAGGCCGTGGGAGCATTAGAGACGGCCTCGGTTGTCTGTGGGAGAGAAGGGAGGAGAGCTGGGAGAGAGAGGGAGAGACACAGAGAGAGCACGAGGGAATTGTGACTGTGATTCCCACATTCTGCTTGAAGCCACTGATCCGTTTGATTATATTTCATTCTATGCTACATATATATATATATATATATACATTCCTTTCTGTTTGGCTCCCAAATGATCAGTCTTCAGGTTCATTAGCATAATTGGCTTCTAACTTAGCTAATTTCACTTCAGAAAGAGTTTTAAAAGAGGGCTGAAATGGTGTGCTGAAGAAAGAAAGACTGCCGTGCCAGTTTCTGACATGGTATATGAAGTGAAAGAGGAAAAGGCCGAGACAAAACAAAGAAAAAAGAAGTGGAGAGGACTATTTCATTCTGGCCTTTGTTATGTTTTTAAACTGCATGCCTGTCTGGAGGTCTTGTAAAGGTGGAGCTCCACATAAACTGCGTGGGAGCATCTATTATTGATGCTCTGTCTGTGGCTAAGGTCCTGTTGCAGAGCCCCTTTGGGAGACAGCACACCTCCTCGGGCGAACTTGTCTTGCGTTGCAGCGTTTTCAGTGTGCTTGAACTATTGAGGATATTAAAGAGCAGCCCTGACCCGTGTATCGCTCAGGCCTTTGTCTGCATGCCAGTTTAACAAAATCTATTGAGCACCCCCGATGTTTAAATTAATCTCAGCGTTCGAGTGTTTAATCTGTTCCGATGATTTATTTTTTTATTTTACAGGAAATAGTCCAGACGAGCCTAAACAGCGAGGGGGAGCAAGCAAACCCGAACGCTACGAGACCACCGTACCTCTGCTGCTGAAGGGCAACGAGCGCAGACCTCTCTGGCAGCTTGCGGCCGGGGTAAATACTCACAAGGCCGCTTAGCGGCATTAGCTCATTGTTAATAAGCTGGCTTCCAATTATGCTTGATAGAGCTCAGCCGAGTACAGATATCTGGCTTTTTGTGTGACATAAAAATATGATTCCCTCTCTTGTTTCCTGCTTTCCTATTTGCTCGATTCTCCTCAGCAGAAAGTCCCCTCCTCAGCTCTGTTTATCCTGTTGCGGTTCTCTCTCCTCGCTAGCTCCCACTCCTTTGTTTTAAATCTGTCCCCTTTTGTTTGTTGAAGTTTTCCCCATAGGCGGTACATGCTGTGAAATTACTCCCAAAACTCAGTCAGTCTTTTAACAGTTTTACAAGCCCAGCAGTACACAAACCTGACACCCTGAGAAAGATTCACGCAGCCTTGTAACAGCCCGTGTCCCTTTCTGCGCCATAAGATATATGTTAGATTAAAAGATGCACACATACATATTACAGTGAAATCAGCCGTCTCTCTGGGCTCTCTGAGACTTGTGTTCTCAGGCACGGAAAACCAGTCCGGTCCTTCCTGCTGCAGTTGGAAAAGAAAATGTTAGAAATTCGGCATCCCCCAACACAACTTAAGGAAACTTTTCCAGAGAAGGGAAATGCGTAGGTGTTGAGAAATCCCTGAGCAGTCAGACATTTTTTCCTAATGCAGGGAAAACACCATCTGAGAGAGAGAGAGGGAGAGAGGGAGATTTGTTTCTGGCATCACGCTCATCTCTCAAAGACAGCCAGTGACGTTTATTACATGAATCAAACGCAGCCGCATCACGTTTAACCGCCATCGGCTGCCGACGCGAGACAGTTTTGTCGAGTCGTGCTTTTACAGTAGGCTTATCTTCAAACTGACCCTTCCCAAATTAAACTGACCACCAGGGCAGCCGGTGATTGTCTTATTGCACCGAGACTTAAACCTCCCGGGATAACAGATTTATGTAGCCGCTCCTCGTGCCAATAGAAGGTTATCAAGCAGTCGTAAAGTATTGCAGAGTCATTACTTACAGTGACATCCACTCTCTGCACACACGCACTCTTTCAGCCACACTTGCACACAAACATAGACGCGCTGACTCTCAAATAGAGCTGCCAACTGGCTGGCAAACGATTGGCCTCAAGGCATCGGTCTGCAGACCTAAGAAACGTTACAGTGCGTCTGAAATAGCAACCGATTATACATAAATTATCTCGTCTTTACTGACTGGAATGTCTTTGTCTGTTCCTTGTTAGTTTTTTATGTTCAGGTAAGAATCGTCTGTCTGCGCCATGGGCCTCGTACATTTCGCTTCGGTCCTGCTGCAAGGGCACTTTTTACTTTCACTCTGATAGCAGCGCTTTTCGAAGAGGCGTCAAGAGGGTGTTTTTCTGGGAAATTGCCATTGTGAGATTTAATTTAGGATTAAATCTCACAATGACTTTTGACGCTGTGAGCGAAATCTCCTGCGTCACCTTTATTTCCCGGGTTCTTGCAGCCATAAATCGGCAACACGTCGCATAGTCTTCACGGTTGTTCCTGCACTGAATTACAGTTTTTTTTTTTTCTGTCAGATAGAGTAGGATGCTCCATTTGCTTCTGTTAACATAATACAGCTGTGGAGCGGTGTAAAGAAAGTGAACAATAAACAGTGTTGCTGTTATCAATAATAGTTTAGGAGGGAGGCAATTTGCCGGAACTGAAATGGCTGACTCCGCCACTAACAATGAAAACTACAACAACTGAATGGCTACTGCAGGAAAAAAAAAAAAGATTTGATAAATTGTTAAAGAGACAGTTCTGATGGAAAAAAAAAAAATGGAGAAGTCGGTTGGTTAAGTTGTGAAACTAGTCCAGTGTACTTACTCTTGAGTCATGCACTTCACCGGTGTAGGATGCGGATGCTTTCTTCCTCTTCCCGTAATAGTGTTGCGCCTTGCCACATCCTGACTTGTGTGAGTGTCGGGGTGAGTGTCAAAGCAAGGCAAAGCGCCACACACAAATGCTCATCTACAGGCAGGATGGGTGAGATCCGGAAACCGACGTTATCTTTTTGTGTTTCAGAGTCACCCTGCGTCACTCCAGCTGCTGGTGCGTGCGGAAGGTGAACAGCTGATCCTGTCGCTGGAGAAAAATGAGTGAGTTTTCCTCCGATTCATTCGACTTCTCTTTCCACGCTCCCCGTGAAAGAGGAAACTCGCCATTCATTATGTTAATCGCCGCCAAAAAAAATAAACCCACGCTGCCAGGCTGGCTGGACTTATACATGCAAGAGGAGGAGAAGTTGTACGGGTCTGGGCTATGATATAGTGTATTCAAGGAGAGAGAAAATAATATGTCCCCCAGTGATTGGACTCTTTTATGGTTCAGTCTCTCTGATGGGCCAAGAGATGAAAGCTGATAAAGAATAAGGCAGAAGAGAGCTCTGAGGACATGCTTGTCCTCCCTTCGTTTGCTTTCCTCTCATCACTCCACTCCCTCCCAGGCTGCGGAAAATAACACAGTGAACTGTGAAACCGGCCGTGGAGTTTATAAATATGTAGATACATGCACACTGCTCCTCTCATATAGAGGGGAACACTTGCTGTAAAGCCAGAAGAAGAAGAAGAAAAAGAAGAAGAAGGAGAAGAAGAAAAAAAGTGTGTAAAGGCCAAGTTACATGTCTAGGGAAATTTACAATCTCACAAGAATGATGGCATCGCTGTCTCAGGTCTTGTTTCTGCCAATGTTTCTTATTCAGGGGGAGTGGAGACATAATATTTTACCCTGCTGCTCTGGGATACAGATATTGACACTGGAGTGATGGACTGGTCAGACCTCCTCACTGGCAACTGTAGAACAAACACAAACCCACTGCTGAGATTTTCAGACTGCCTCCCCAATTTGAACTGCAGCACCCCGAGAACGCTAAGCCACTAATATTATTACTTTACATCTGACATTTAACAGCCAGTAACTAAAACCAGAAACATTTAAAGAGCGTTTGAGAGTTTGAAGACACTAAGTATGAGGGGATAAATAAACTTCATCAAACACCTGTTTCCCCTCGCCCTTGCCTCAAGGTGCCCTGCAAATACAATTCTAATGACTTGCCAAGCAAGTGAAGAAAAAAAATCCTACGGATATAATGTCCCTGTCCAGATATTAAACACTCTCCAGCAAGGCACTGTCCTGGCTGACCCTTCCATTCCCCGTTCTCCATCTGACCTCCAGTGACCTCAGCATCAGCTGTGAGTCATCCTTCACCAGCCTGAGGCCCGAGAGCATGCTGCCATTCCCATCCGGCCTGTTCCCTGTCAGGCCAGATGTGTCCTCTGATATCGCTTCACCAGTTCAGCCGACTCTGAACAGGTGGTCTCTGACCTCTGTGTGGGTCTGTTTTGTCGGGGGCTCTAACCGCACAGTCTGGGTCAGAAGGATGAATGAGTCCGCATGACAGGAAGATGCTGAGGATGTAGGCATGCCTTGAAGTCTCTCTGAATAATTTACAGTAATCTTTTCTATCTGGCTCTGATGTATATATTCTCCTATAATAAATATACTGGCTGTACACTTCTAGTGTTCAGCTTTTCGTGATCTACGGCAAAAACAAAACTTGGGAGTTAAAAGGCAGTTACATAATAAAAACACTTGAGGGAGTGTTGCACGTACATTTTTTTTGTTTGTTTGTTTGTTTCGTAACTCACAGCTGCCCTGTTGGCTTCCCCTTGCTGACGCACGCTGTCAGTGCGGATATCTTCATACTGCTCATAGTGGTGTCTTTATTTTTTAGTGCCACTCTACAGTTCCTGCGTAATGCTGCGAGCTTTGCATTTTAACAGAGCTCTGCAGGAGGCATCGCGGCCAGGTTTTACGGATTCTGATCCAATGTAATAGTCTTGATTGGGGATTGAACTTCAGCATCGATATGGGGTGTTCCTAACAACAAAATCTCATCATGTACGCTCTTGCACATAAAGTTGGAATAAAATATTTTTCACCTCCTCTCAGGGAATGATTGTCACGTGATGTGATTTATCTTCTCAAAACTCTATTGATCACAGTCTCTTCCAGACACGTCACAGCGAAAATTAAACCACAGTTATCCCGACGTGCTAAATAGGAATAAAAAGAGGAATGTGCAACAGTGTGTGTGTGAATGTTGAATATTTTAATTAACCCGAAATCCCTTGAACATTCTCTTAAGCTAGAGTCATTTTAGACAACCAAGCAGTGTTCAGACCATTAAAACCTGATTTTTTTTATTCTAGTTCAAGTCATGACATGACAGGGAACATGCCTTAAAATTATGTCCAACGGCAACAATAGAATCTAATACTTGCTTGGAAGAACATCGAAAGAAATGTCACGTGGAGGGCATCTGACTACCGTAGAGGACATTGAAGGTTTAGAGGTGAAAGAAGATTGCAGGATGAAGGGGAAAAGAATAAAACAGCCATCTTTTCACGATGTCGTGGAAGCGGAAAGATCTGAATGCACAGAACTCAAGAGCTTAGTAAGTGGTGCGTCTTTGTGCTGAGTTACGGCAGGTTTTCTGCAAAGGCTCATCCTTTTTTTTTTTTTTTTTGCTAGAATCTGCTGAGCCTGTGCAGTTTGCTCATTTGGCGCCGATGCAGAGCGCACCTGTTCGGAGGCCGCCGTGAAATGATCTCAGTCCTCACCAATATAAACACGCTACCACATCCAATTAATAAACTGCTGTTTGTTAGCCGCTGGGCCCGGTCCCAGGAAAAACTTGGCTAAAGCAAGACGAGTACAGATCTACTGAGGAGAGAAATCAGTGGGGTCCACTCTGTGTGTGTGTGTGAGTGTTTTTTCGATAGGTGGCTTGCGGCAAAACTTATTGTAGTTCCAGCGTGTGTGTGTGCCCACCTTGAAATGTTGTGTTTGTTGCATGCACACTGCCACTGCTCTTTTGTCCTTTGTTTTGTGGACACCGGGATGACAGAATTGGCAGTGAGTGAGCCGCCAGTTTCTCACTTTTTGTTAGTTTTGAGTTTGTTTTTTTTGTCAGCAGCACGTGACTTAGCCCGTCCTCTCTGCTTGATTCCAGTTGTAACAGCCTTACATGCCATTTCATGTTAACTCCTTTGCCCCGCGTGCCAGTTCGTTTAAAGAAAGAAGCTTAACATGGTTAAAAAGGAGAAAATGTTCTCCCAATAGTCGGTCATGTTTCCTATTTCGTAAGTGCAGTGGGAACGGCTCTGTCACATACAATATTTAAGGCCTGACGTGTTGTACAGTGCAAACAGAAGCGGACAGACATGCAGACTCGTGCCAGCAGCAGCTGCTGTGATGTATAGTATTGATCAATGGCACAGTTGGCTAGCTTCAAATGATTAATGGTGGTTGCATGGGACATTCCACATTAGTCTTGATTAAAGGCCTTCAATAACACTGTCTGGGGGATGATGTGTGTGTGTGCGTGTGTGTGTGTCCAAGTTTTGTATGAAGTTTTATACATTTGGTATTATACTAAGGCACATTTATCTCATTTAAAGAAATATTATTTCAACCTTTAATGAACAGGTGCCACTATGTCCACAAGTAGCAATTATTAGATTATTGATTATTTGTTTGTCTGTTGTGGGCTACCGTAGAAACATTCACAGGGTTCAACATGCTGGACTCATAAACACATAAACATAATCATGAATATTATATATATTATACTGTATTTCTGTCATATTTTGGAACTAGAGCCCTCTAAGTCTTCACGCTTGACCTTAAAGCAGCACTGTGTTTTTCTGATTGCTTTCTTTTTATTTGCTCTTAGTTTGAGCCTGTGCTCAGAAGCTCCATTGTGAGTTCAAGATGTATTGTGATTTTATGGTCACTTCACAAACCCGTTCGTATGCCGTCTCTATGAAAACATCTTTATTCAGCTTTTCTCCTTGAAACACAATGAGCTAGATGGGTTCACAGTCTGACTAGCTCTCTGCGTAAGACCGCGCGTTTCCCAATGAGAACATTTCCTTTCATTCTTCTGCGGCAGGAAAGAAAAGAGGAAAAGAACTCTTTTGGAACGCATGGCCACAACTAAACAACATCATTATGTTTTTGACAAAAAAAAAAAAAATCCCCATAGCAACATCCTCTGTGTGTTTTCTGTGGGAAGGATGATGCGCTCTGTTTCAATAACACTTCTGACAATGCCAAGATCTCTCTCAATGTATGGTACCACAGAGGAGGTGTATCATTAAGTCGGGCCAGACAAAAGAGTGATCCCAGGTTGAACTGTGCGAGGCTCTGTCTTTCAGCAACACTATTTATGTGGGAAAGAATTGGCTGTTCGCTTGTTCAGCCGTCAACTCTGATGCCTAATCGGGGTTGTAAAAGGAGCTTTTATATGCGCAGCTAGTCGGCGATGATTGGTTTCCGTGCAGTTTCAGCAAACCGATCCTGACCCAATGACCTGCATGAGGTCAGAAAATAGATGGATGCTGGAGGTTGAGTAACAAAGCAAACTTCACGAGCAACACTTTGGCAGTGCACTCCCTCTACTTCTCCTGCCTCTTGTGCCAACTCTTCCATCACTCCCACTTCCTGTGTTCCTGCACGTCTGTGATCGTGTCGCTGTGATGCTTTCTTCCTGTCACATGTCTCGCTGTTTCTGTGTCTATATCCAGGTTTTTCAACCCTTATCTCTTGCTGTCTCTTCCTATCCCTTCCTCCCACGCTCTCCACACGCGTGCTTCTGTTTGCACCGAGCAGCTCTTCTGTCACCATGCAACCTGAGACCCTGTCAAAGCCACCAGTGGGGAACGTTGGACCTCAGGCTGTTGTTTGGTGCCAACACATGTGTACTTGGACTTTAGTGCCAAGTCTCTGTGTGACTTTACTTTGGATGCCAAGGCATTTTGTTCTGCCTGTCACAATCAATTCACACATTATTACAAGGTTAAATACCAGTCACCTACGAGCGGGGGGGTTCTATTAGCTGTTTTGCTGCACTTTCCTTCATAGCGTGTGACAGTTACCCTCTCATTTCCTCATGATACAGTACAGCGGAGAAAACTGACGTCCAGTGTTCTTCGTATCTGGCACACTGGCTGCAGTGCGAGAAGGTCTGTGTTAAAATGTTTAAAATAGTTTTATTTTTGGGCTTTTTAGGAGAGTTGAGTTACGCCACTTTCATGTCTGTTTACAACAGCAGCTAACAGCCAGCTAGCTGTTTCATGAGGGGTTGTGTGCTGGCCTGTTTCTTGCCTGCAACCAGTAACTTCCTGTAGTCTCTGCGGATTGCCTGGCAACTGATCAGAGCCAACAAATAGTCCAGCACATAACCTCTGGATTAAATGTCTTACTTTTGTTCTTGTGCACAGAAAAGCAAATGCGCCAAGCTGACAGGTCACTAGCTGTGGTCTTATAAAGCAGCGCCCAGATATGACCTCATCTCATCAGAAAGAGAATAAGCGCATCAGTCGGAAAGTACAACAGCACAGCACAATCTGGCAATTGTTGGCATTGGCTGGTCAAATATTTACAAAGCGGACTCAACTGTTGGATTACTTTGTTACATGGATGGCACATTTCCACAGTTGTCCTGATAATTGGCGTGACAGGATGAAGGCATTTCTAATTGCACTGCTGCTGTGCAGTGTTTCAGTGTCTGATAAGCCCTTAACCTTCTTGATCTATCTTTCAAATCACGCTTCCATTTTATTTATATTTCATTGTCTCACTGGCACCTGGAAGATCCATCCCCACCAATGTAATACAAAAACTTCTTACAGGTTAATCTGGAGTCCGATCAGTCATTCATGATTCAGGGTCACTCCAGAGGGTTAACTGCAGGGGCTGTAAGTCCTTTATCTGCAGCTGGCTTTTTGTCAGGTTAAGAAACAAAATACTTTCACAGATCTACTCTAAGTCCCCTTTAACTCTGTGCGCAGTGTGGGACAACCTAAAAACACATATCTGTCTGGAAAGATGAGATGTGGCGCACACACAGTTAGAACAGGAGCTTTCTGTTTGAGTATCGATCTGTATGTAAATTTGGCCTCGTTTTCCCCTGATGACATTGTGGTTATAGTGTTTGTTAAGCTTCGAGCACATAGTAATCACATTTTGCCTCCTGCCATCTTTAATTAGTTGGCTAAAGAGTTTGTGGATAATGCAGAGCGCCCTTGGGGAAAGCTGCCCGGTCTTGAAGGACAATAAGGAAAAAAAAAAAAAGAGCAAGCGGTCTTAGGTGTTGCTCGGGGAAAAGATTAGAGTGGTCGTTTTTTGACCGGTGGGATGAGAGCCAAGCATCAGAGCCAAGCTAACTCAGTCTCTCATAATTTTGAATTTTCTTCACTTTAAGTGTCCCTCTAGCTTAAGTTTCTCTCTTCACCGCCCTTGTTCCCTGAAAGTGTGAATAATTTTCCAGACCCTGATCTCTGGGGAAGATCAGTGTTAATCCTTTTTTTTTTTTTGACCAAACCATAGTTTAAGTTGAGCTGTAATAGGGTGCCTGCCTCCGCTGCATATTTGTGCGATCGTATCACAATACAACTACCTAAGCCTGTATTTTTAGTACATCAGATAAAAATCAAGAATTTTGAGGAATCATTTTGCCAAAATTCTATGCGTTCCAGTTATTGCTGCTCTAATTTTTGCTCTTGATGAAAGCGTTAATGCTTTAACGCACTAATGCATCATGTCAGTGTATGGCATCATCTATTTGTTCACTGCTACGGACCTGTTATTTTTAGGGGCCTGCAGCAGTAGAGAGGATGGCAAGGGTGTTGTCAGAGCACTTAGGCGGCATGCTTTGCATTTAGTGTTTCTCTCGCTCTCTGTTTATGTTCAGCTCTCATTCATGCGAGTGAGCGCTGAGTGGAACATCTCCTAATTTTAACCGCTTTTAACCTTACATATACCGCACAGAGAGTGGGTCACCTGTCAAGGGTGCTGCCTAGCAGAACAATTACAATCCTGCGAGCGTAAGCGTATTTCTGTTTCTTTTCTCTTTTTTTTCCTTTTCTTTTTCAGCACTTAACAGAGAGTAAGTGCCTTTAAATGAGAGCACAGAGGTGATGCATTTGCAGCCTTGGTAACAAACTCCTTAAAAGGGGCTGCGGCTCTTTTTTTTTTGTTTTAAATTAGACTCTGATAGACTCAGTATGGTGTCAGTGAAGTGAACTATTGCCTTGGCGTAGGTGAGCAGAAAATCTATTGTCTGCGTTGGGAGTTTTCGCTATGGCGGGAGAGAGTCTACAGATGTTGACGGTGCATAATATCATAGTATTTGTCGTGGGCATCATTTATCCGCATCAGCAGGAAACACACCCTAGAGAGCGCGGCGCATGAATGATGACATTACCTCGCATGTGCGTGGATACATTTCTCAAGATAATAAAATGCATGAGCTAACTGTACATTATAATGAACATTCATGCATTTATCAGTGACAGGATACAGCCATTAGTGTACAATCTGTCATCAAATTACATTTCCTGAGCCGGAGAATCAGCCTGTAGCAGAGTGTATCATAATCACGTTTCACACACAACTTCCCAAAACCGTTTGCCGTAAAAGCTGGATGTAAAAGCTTTAATGAGAAATCCCTTTCAGCGCAGAAATTGCATTGTGTGTGATTCAAATCCTCTGTTATGTCTCAGCGTGGCACGGAGAATGGGTCATTTGTAGCGGACCCATGAGAAATAAAGAGTGTTCTGCCTGAGATGGCGTAGCTCAGCAGCTGTTTCACTCTCTCGCTGGTGTTTATCTGATACGGTTTGCGCCAGCAGTATCGCTCACCTTGCTATCAGCCTACACAGGTGATATAAGATACAGATTATTGAGATTGCTCCTGAGCTAAAGCTACTGGTCTGCAGGACTTTTAGATCGGCGTTGCTGTGTATGTTCCGGTTCCAGCAAACTGCTTTATCCGAGATCAGAAGGCTTTCCTTCATCAGTTCAAAAGGTCAGGAGTTTACTTTCAGCACACACACACACAAAAGGTAGTTCTAGACACATGAACATGCAAGGAAGTGTGTGTTCACAATAAATCCAGATGGGCCTTGGGAAACAAGGTAGAAAGGAAGTGCATCATCACTGATGAGGGGAAGTTTTTGCTGTTACTGGGGCCACGTTGAACTTGACAACACGGGGCAGCAGCACAATGAATCCGTGGGCTGTGTGTATAAACACAGACGCAGATGGGGATTTTTTTTTTCTTCTACCGATTAAAATACAGGAACATAATGCTGCTGATTTGCGAGAAACAAATTTGCAGAAAAGGAGATAAATGTAGAAGCCACTGAAAGTGATAAACGACAGCGCTATGCTAAGTTAGAGCGTGGAAAAAGCACGAGCAGGCAAATTGTCTGACAGCTGTAAACAAGCATCTAAATAATTTTATTTGGAGATGAAACTGAAAGCTGAAATGTAAAAAAAAAAAAAAATCCTGCACTGGAAAACTGTTAATGTACAACCAGGGGTGACTACTGGAGGTCAAAGATGAATCAGAATTCAATTTGTAAACTGTGATTGATGCTTACAGCAGTTACTTTGGAAGTTAATCTTCCTTATTCTTCATTTTTTTCTCCATTCGATGGTGAAACTGCTGATTTTCTTCCATTCTTATTAGCATTTTCAGGATATAGCACATACTTACTGAGCCTGAGCTCTTGAAGATCAGTGACATTTTTTTTTTAAACCCATATCGAGAGACCACTTGCTTTTATGACTTGTGTATCCTGTGGTCAGCGGGTACATAAATGAAATGCTGCTCACAGTGACCCCAGCTATCAGAGAAATGTCAAGTGTTTCCCAGCTACAAACTCCAAATCAGAGCTCTGATTAATATAAAAGCAGTTTGTTGTTTTACCACCCATGGCCCGTCCAATAATTAACACCTCCTGCTCAATATCCAGCAGCCATGACGACTCATGTTACACTGCATCAACATCTGTGACAGATCACTCACCCCGATCCTCATGTTAAAATGATACATCAGTGCCAAGTGGAAGTTTCCATCCCCACCCATGTTTGCAAGGTAATGGGGTGGAGAATGACAGATCGTATGCTATTATCTTATTGGAGAATCAGCGCAACGTCCGTGAAAGTGTAAAGAGTGGGTTTAATGACGTGAGACGTTTTTTAAGAGGAGGGAAAGAAATGCTCCACGGGGTCCGGGTCTTGAGAGCTGATGGTCTGGGTTACGTGCATTCAGTGGCGTGTTGTCTGTCCTTACAGCTTGAAGTTTAAAGTCTGCGCGCGTCAGCCGGTTGGATTTCAAAAAGGAACAAATGTGCGGAAGACGCGGCTCGGCATGACTGTGGGAGAGGAGATTTGCATTGATACGCACCAGTTACTTCATGTTTTTTTTTTTTTGCAGCAAGTAAGAAATGATAGAGTAAGACAAAAAATAAAATGCAAGTGAGAGAAGAAAAATGAAAGACAAAAAAAAAATCATCTTTAATATTTTTTCTTGCACAGCTCTTAATTGCATATTTCCCCTGAAGACAAAAAAAGTATGGCTGAACAATGAGGCTGCCCAGGGGAGCCACCATAGATTAATTGGACAGATAGGAACCCTCTGACATTAACATTTATGCATTTGTTTACTCTTTTTCAATGAATAATAATAGGCCACCTCCCTTGAAGATCCCAAGTCACTCATTAGTTCCGGTGTGTAGCTTGTTATGGATGGGAATATTGAAGCAGCAAAAGCAAGCAAAAAAAAAAAAAAAAACAGCAGTTCATCTCACTGGGCAGGCATACAAAAACTATTTCCAGAGGTTATTTTGAATACTTCTTTCTCGCAAACTTTTAATGAAGATTTGCCGCTGCCGCTGCCGCTGCCATTGTTATCCATATATCAGCTGCAGCATGCAGGGCGACGTGAGAGGAGGTAGAGTAGCCTTTTGTATTCTGTTCTGGCGTAACATGCAAATTGTTAAACTCAATTTGCTGTATGGTATGTTTTCAGTAATTCGTTTGTGGTGAGTGGTCTCAGAAGATTTATCAACCCAATGTTTATTCGGGCTCGAGGTTTATCATTTACTTGGCGCCGTTTTAAATGGGTTAAATGGTGTTACTAAATGCGCCTCTCCTCATATCATCCCTCTGTCTGAAATATGATGCTTACATAAACTATTTGAGGCGTATTTTTCACGTTTTTCTGGCATTGTTGTGAAAAAAAGACTGATTAACTGCCTGTTTTTGCTGTTGCTTCTTGTTGTAGATGACCCACGTTAGAAAGAAAGACAAAAGATTACACAAGAGCGGAGTATTTATCAGAAACTACGTTGGTGGTTTTACAGGAGAAGCACCGGTTACGGGTTTGGATGTTATCATCTTAGCAAGGTCGACCAGTTTCTCTAAAGACGGGGAGGTGACCACGAGAAGGAATAACAGAACCATTTCAAACAGCTTACAGACCACGATCTCCGTAAAGCTTCTGGCACTTGTTAGCACACTAAATTGATCAAGCATATATTCATCGCTCCGCTATCAAGAGCATCATTTTCTAACAGCTCACCGCAGAGAGTCTACGGTTCACTGCTCGTTAGTCGTGGTGATCCTGCCTGCAGGCATTTCGAGCTCGTACCATCATCATCTGGCGGCCAGAAATATTCTGCTATATATTCTGATATATTGCTGCTTTGTTAGAGTAATAAAGAATTCAAATGCCCCTTTAGCCACACATTTCACATTCGCAACAGCCTAGTGTTGGAGGAGCATTAAATACAACAAACAGCCTCGGTGGCACGATAAGAGGAGAGGATACAAATGCCAGCCAGCAGCTGATTTTGCACAAGACGGACGGGTTGAGCCTGTGTTACAGCAGCTGGCCGTACCCAGAGAGAAGCAAGACGGCTGGCCTGGATTCACGTCCAGGGTTCACTCATACTGTACTGTGTTTGAGCGTGTTTTCCCTCCCGCTGATTCGACAAACTATTCCCTTTAAAGGGCACAGGGGGGAATATGACATCATGCTCTTTGTACAGTTACGAGGAAAAATATGTTTAGTGTGGGAATCGTTTTATGGTGTTAAATATTCCGGACGTGTAGGCCAGCAGCTATGAAACAGTTCATTCTTTAACCGCTCTGCCGCCCCTCGCCGCTGGGGTTATTGCTTTAGTTTAGTAACTGAGGGGAAATGATCACGTTGATATGGCTTTAGCACGAATTCGCAATGTTTCACGCTCACTCTGACGTGTGCTTTCATTAGAAGTATAAAAAAAAAAAAGTTTCGGGGCCTGACACTGCAGTATTTTTAAAACCTTGTTTTGCACCCAAATTCTGTTATCAATTCTGAAGACCCGATGGTAGTAAAAAGAGCTGCCAGTAAAAAGCAATGGGTGGTAAAAAGAAGAAATATCTGGAAGCATAAAAGATAAGGTTACTATAGGCATTGCATGCTATAAGACAAAATAAAACCCTTTGGAGATGTAGAAAAGATATGTCAGAGGGAGGCACATCCAGAGGAAAGAAATCTCCAATGACCTATGAGTTCTTGAGACTCTAACATGCTATAAAAACGTCCGACAATTGATGCACTGTGCCACGCTACGCATACCTACATTTATCTTATGGTGTGTATCTTATACAGTAATACAGTCACCTTTTTACTGTGTGCTGTAAAGTAATCTGGAGAGTGGGCGCCATCCAATACGGGTACCTGCAGTACATCAGCGTTATCAACGTGTCTCTTTGTCGTGCTGACCATCAGAAGTCTCCTATTCCTCCCCAAAGGGAAAAATCACGTGACCTTGCCGTTATTTTTTCTTATTACTTCCCGTCAACACTTATATATCTACCTTTCATTGGACGTGCAGTCTTCATTGGCGACAAGTCAAGCAGTCCTGATGGAGATCATATGGTCAGTGATGTAGCTCAAACATGAAGGTTCATTTATATTTTCCAATGAATGCCCGTGATTTTGGTCATTTAAGACGGTGTGTGAGAGACCACCCCCCCCCCCCAACTGCATCACTAGACCATGATTCATCATTCGCGACTGCTTTCCGGCGCAGAGAGCCCTGTTTCTCCCTCTGTGGTTTGTTTTACTGATGCGATGACTTCACTCGCCTTGGGCACCACATCATACACACATGGCTTTGAAGAACGAGGTGAGGGTCACAGACAGAGAACATTGTTTGTATGAGTGTGCCCGCTTTGTGATTGAATGGCAGAATGGTTTTCATTTCTGTTCTGAACCCGAGTGTCAACTATGAGCATTGTAGCTTGTAAGTCGTGGGCCTGACCACTCATGGACATCTCCATGGCCAAATGTAATATCCAAAAACAGAGGAAGAACAATAGAAACAGAAACATTTGGTCTTCTTTCTGTTATTTCCGTATGAGGAGGCTCTTATTCTGTGAAAAGTGTCATCTTTTGGACCTTTTTTGAACTCGCTGCAGAATAATTTAAAACTGAACAAGCTGTTCCTTCTTTGACTTCTAACTAAGCAAAGAGGGATCTTGACTCATTAAGGAACCATCTTTGCTTTGGTCAGTCAATATTTAAATAGGCTCGGCTCATCAGCCTGCTTGTTTGATATTGGCCTGCTGCCTGCTGGAGCGTTTATATTGGAATATTTTAACCTGCTTTCTCATTAATGTGACTTTTTAGCCACAATAGCAGCAGGACTGAGATGGTCAGTCGGCCCACCACTTTGGTGCAGACTGAATCTGAGAACTATAAGATGGATTGCAAATGACTTTGGGGATCCACTGACTTTTCTGTGAGGTTTGCATATTTAGCTTTGTTTCATCAATTCGACGATCAATACAGACCAGCAGACCTTCAGATTGTGAAGTGAAATTTACTCCACACCTGATAGATTAACACAAAATTTGGTGAGATTGTTCTCTCGAGGATAAATCCACCTGACTTTGGTGTTACCCTGACACTAGTCTGTTCTTGATTCAGTGTCGATCGTCTCCACACCAGTTGCATGAATTGCTTGAAATGTTGTATGTACATTCATGTTCCCCAAAGGATGAATTATAAAGACTTTGGTGTTGATGTTCAGCCCCATCACCAGGTAAATGTTTTAAATTTTGCACATAAATGGGATTCTCATCAACCTCAGTTGTACTTTGTTTTTAGTCCATTGACGCAGTTACAAGTAGCTAACATGCTAATCTGGCGGTACGCACAAGCATGGTAAACATTATATGCTAAACATTAGCATGTTAACGCTATTATTGTACACATTAGCATTTAGCTGAACTACTTTTAACATTTAGCCTTAATACAGCTCTGCTGGACACCTTCACAGTGAAGGACAAAATTCACTTGGGATCCCGCTACCAAACTGATATGTAATTGTGACATTGTGATAAAGCTGATTACTGATGGAGGTGTTTTTTTTACCAAGAAGGGCAGAAATGAACATGAGTAATCTTTTACAGAGCCAGAGAAGTAGAATGAAGGGAGGCAGTCTTCTAATTCTGCTCAGGGGATTTTTCTGTTTTGCTCTCTCCACTCCTCCCACCCTCATCTCCGTCTCTCCCTGGTTTTCTCTGGCTTTGCTGGCTTCGTACACTCCAGTGCACGCGCTACAGCCAAGCCTAAGCTGAAGGGACACTGAGCTGTATGTAAATCAATTTGGAATGCATCCGTATGTGGAAATAGAATTAGACTTGTCAACCACACCTTTTTAGTTCCCTCCTCTCTTCTTCATCTCTCTCTTTCTCTCTCCTTCTCTAGCCGTCTGCTCTTTTTCAAGTTAGGCATACAGTACCATAAGTAGCAGCTATAGGAAGGCTTAGGGTTAGGCTCATGGGGTAGGGGGGATTAAAAGAAATAACTGAAGTTAGCAGTCTTCAAAGGAAGCAGAGAGACTGCAAGAGGAGCCACATTTCTCTCAAATGGTTTCATGCTCAAGGGGCTTTGTGTAATGGTGAATTATTACATGAGGCAAGGAGTCACATATATGTAAATGAGGCTCGGTGCTTTAAATTTGCACAGAACATTGTACTCTCTTGATGCCTGAGAAAGGGATGATATTAAAACCACTGATTCATGTAAACAACGTGTGACACATCCACTCTCGGCTTCATCAATTATGCTGTTTTTAGCGAGGCTGTGTGTGTGTGTGTGTGTGCTGGCTTTGATTTGTTCTTAAAAAAAAAAAAAAACTCAGCAAAACATGTTTGCTTCAGCAACAACAACTATTCTATCCGCCATAAATTTCAGATATGACAGAAAGTCATATCTGGCTGTTTTTTCATGCAGCGGAAAGAGGAAGAGAGATTTTCTATGGTCCCCTGTAATGAGTTTTTCTGCTGTGTCCTTGTCTGTTTGGTCCCGGCATTGTGCTAGTCATATCTCTGGCAGCATTTCATTGATTGTTGTCGAGGATCTATGTCAGCAATCCACTTATGTCAAAAGATGGAAAGGGAACAGGGACATATGTTCATCTGGTGCATCGGGGATCGGGGAGGTTGCGAGGGCGACAAAGAATCGCAAAGATCTACTCGACGCCTTTTCCTAATAGTCAATCAGACTCCCAATTATGTTCAAAGACTGCAGACATGGACAACATACAAGGCTCTGAAGGAATGTGCGGAAAGTTATTCATCTGGCTTTTAGAAACAATCAATAATTCATGCAGTAAATTAATTTCCAGAGAAATTAAATTAATTCTGAAAAGCACTCTGTAAGATGCTGAAGAAAAGAGATGGGAGATTATTTTTTAAGACAAACAACAGCATTTTTCTGCCTCCCCGAGGTGCTATTAAAGAGCCCCTAATTCATCACAATTAACCTGGGCCACTATTAGTGAAACATTAATTAGACGTTAGACTGTGTCTAATGAATCGCATCACACACTTAGGAGCATCGAATCAATGGTTATTGACTCAAGCCGGGGAGATTTATATAACATTTCTGAAAAGAAAAATGTTTTTCTATCAGAAAAATAAATAATAATGAGCAGAAAAGTAGCAGAGACGCTCACTATCAGGTCACGGGGCAACTCATGAAACAAGCGAAGGTGCACGTGCATAAGAAGCTCTGTGTTTCTGTTCCAGTCACACGTTTTAAGGCGTCCCCGCTGAAAGCAGCACTTGGAGGACGCGCGCAGGGTTTTCGGCGAGAGCTCAGGCGATTTTCAGACCGATTCTTCTTCTTCATCCGCCATTCTCCAACTGAATTGCAGATGATTGGCTGTATGTTCCTCTTGACACAAATAGGGCTAGAGGTGTGGGTAGTTGCCGCTAAGAAAGGAGGTGTAATCACATGGTAGTACTGAGAGGAGAGAAACTCACTCGCCATTGATTTCGCTTTAGAGTTAAAACGCGGCCGATGTATCTTAGGCGCAGTTAGGATGACATTCTCTATCGGCTCTCAATGAAAATGTCAAATTCAAGCTTCTTTTTTTTTAATGCACCCAGAGAAAGCAAAACCAATCGATATTTCTACAGGGTTGTAGTCAGTCCAATCGCTCGCATTTAGTCCTCTGTACTGGGACATTAAAAAGGCAAAGAGAGATTAAAGCAGTAGAGAAATGGTTATCGAGGGCGTCTGATCATCAGCGGGGTCATTTCCAGCTGTAAAAGATTCCCGGTCCGACCCGACAGAGCTAAAAGGCAGCAAGAGCAGAGAGCAGAGGAGAGGCTCTTCGACACACAGTAAATATTCATGGCCTCATAAATTCTGTGTACTCCCGCCAAAGATTTGATTACAGGCAGATTCCACCGTGTAAAACCCCGCAGATTTAATTCAGCGTGTGTCGCAGTAGCAAGGAGCCACGCTGCCCTGAGCTGCCTCGTCCAAACATGCACGGGAGCGGTTTGTTTGGAATTACCATTCACATGACACAAATCCCATCTTTACTGCGAACACTGCACCGTGCACGTGCCCTCCTTCCCGCAAAAACATCACAGCTTGTTGTTGTTTATCAGCGTCACCGCTTTTGCAACTTAGGCGTAAAGATACATATTTGGAGATTTTTCCATTAAGTACACGCTACCCTCTGATGTGTCATCCATTTTTAATGAGGTACACCGGGCTCTTTAAAGTGATTACAGGCCGCTGGCTTTTTAGATTTGGTTTAGAGCTCGCTAATGGCATGATAAGGCACATTAAAGCGATAATAAGTATTTAATGAAGTTAAATGTGGTCAGGCTCGGGCCACGGAGGATTGATACTTTTTTAAAGTGGTCAGAAAAAACATGAACTTTAGCCACACAGATAAGATTTAGAATGGTCATGAAGTATGAAAAGTGAATGATTGGCTTCGTTCACTCGAATCTAATTCTGGTTTGTGGTCCAGGCAAGCTGCGTGTGATGGCAGAGCTCTGTGGGATATGAACGATTCCCACTGTGATTTTGGACAAACAAATCCTCCTTCTGTCTTTGTGACACCCATTGTTTTTTTTGTTTTTTTTTGCAGGAAAAAAGTCAGCCAGTTTGCGATACGAAAACTTTTGATTCGACATGGCTGCAGTGAAAGTGGCTATTTTGGTGTAGTGAGTTTTTTTTTTATACAGTACTTTGGACGGGATTCTTAAATTATGTCATATACGGAGCTGTAGGAAAGAATGTCATCTTTCTCACATCTATCTCACACACTGAGATCATCCTGCCTGATGTCAGAGTGATTGTGCAGCTGCAGAAGATGCCTGTATCTTGCTGCTTACTTTGCCAATGCTTGGGGTGGGGCTCACTGTGTCCATCTGCTCATGGCCTTAGGTGGAAAAACCCACACACCCGCTGACACTCGGTGTAAAATATGTCCACAGACGCGCACGCGCGCATATGCACAGAAACGCACGTGCGCAAAATAATTACCTCAGCAGGGGATTCCACTCAGTCATGCTGAATGCCAGGGGGATTCAAGGACACGTACAAATCACCTAATAAATTCACAGGAAATCAAGTCCGTCCTCGCCTCAGAATGCTAAACATTTCGTCTTCCGGTGCCGAGTCTCCGTCAGAAAGTCAGCCGCGGGTTGTGTTTTCTTAGTCGTCTTTAAACACTGACTTTTTTTTTATCCATTCAGATTCACAGTGTTGAAAAAATACCTGAGCGTTTGATGTGTCTTTTCCTCTTCTCTTCTCTTCTCTTCTTAGGGGCCTTTTTGCAAGCCATTACACTGAGACACATTACCGAGAGGATGGAAGCGCAGTCACCGGTCCTCACAACTTCACGGTACGGCGCCACTCGAGTGCTTTTGACATTTATGGCTGAGTTGCCGTGCGGCGACGCTCTGCGGTCGTGCAGTAAAAACTGACCCTCGGACAGATGTTTTTTTACTTATGGAGGATCAGTGATCTACACTGTATCTTATGCATTCATTTATCAATTCCAGGCCTGAAATCAGGTAGTGTTAAATTATTTAGATAGTTTTTTTTGTCACTACAGTGTGACCTAGTGTGTATTTGAAAGCCTCTGGCAGATGCTCAACAGGATGTCTAGCCCGTGGCCTACTTGATATTAAGCCGTGCTTTATGCCGGCTGCTAAGCCGACGTTGCCATCAGGATTTTATTATTGAATCCCTTTTAAGCAGCTGATCTGTTTTATGCTCCTGTTCTCTTTTTGAATGCCCGCTACTCTTTTCAAAATGAGGAACAGATTTGTTCTTCATCTCAGCTCCACTCTCCGTGGCTCTTGACTTATTGAAAGCATTTTTTTTTCTTTGCGGCTCACAAAGGAACATCCAGGTATAATTGATTCTTCATTTTAGGATGTAGGTGTTTTTACCACAAGCTGAAGAAAGACGACATCAGGCAGCCATTTTCGTGTGTGGGAATGCCATTCTCTCTCTTTTTTTTAACATAGTTAACGTTCTCTCGCCCCCTTTTCGTGGCGGAGTTGGATTGAAATCACTTTCTAATTGAACGGCGGCGAGCACGCTGTGACAGGTCACTTACAGCTCGGAGGAGAAATGTTTGGTAATTCAGCGATGACTGACAAGTCTATTTCCCGGAAACTTATGCAAACAGTGTTTTCCACTCTCGCTCTCTCTCTCCCTCACCTTTAATTCTGAGTGGGAGGATGTTACAGGCATTGCATCAGGCTGTCAAATAGACATACTGTATTGTCTTAGATAAGCCTCGCCACAGCTGCACACTTTCAGTACCTGCTGTCACTGAACTCGGCAATCAGCCACGTGTTAATCAGGGATCAGTGGAAAGGCATGCACTATAAATAAACGCCGACAGCCCGTGAATTTACTGACAAAAGAATCAGCTTGAATATGTAATGATTTTGCTGCTGCTCCTCGAGCACACGGTTCAGCACCTATAAAACAAATCCGAGCAGGAACTGTAAATCAAGAGATAAATTAACTCCTTAACAAGGAGCAGCTTTAGTGAGTGTTTCAGCCATCACGGAGACATTTTTCAAACCCGCAGAACTTTTTATTTTTAAACTGGGCGTTCAGGGGTTAACCCAGATGTATTCCATCTGAGTTCTGCTTTTTGTAGCTTCGGGGGAATCTTCTAAAAATGAGCATGCGACTAAATATTTCCCTTTGAATGCATTCAGCTACTTTAATAACCGCAGACACGTTGAGGATAACTGAGGCAGACAATCACTATCACTGCCTGATGTTTTCTTACATGAAAGGTGAAGTAATCTAGGTCAAGCATAGCCTAAGCACAGAGCCTTTGTAGCCGCGCTATTTTTACACTTAATATAATGAATCTCCATTCCATCGCCACCTGGCTCTGTAAATTGTACCGAACCTGTCAAACAGAAGCTGTTTTTGTTTTGTTTTGTTTTTTTCCTTCGTCCAAAATATTTCATCCCGCAGTTCCAATACCGGGGATGAGAAACGGTCAGCGTAGTGACTAATGACAGTTGATTTAAGAGGACTGGAGTGCTGCTAGACAGTAAATGGAGGTCTGTATTCCCTTTTAATGTGAGTCACTTCCTCAGCTCTCCTTGTGCTCAGACAACGGTGTTTTCACTGTGTCTGAGGAGCCTTAAATGTCCTCTTTTCCTTCTCCAAGACCACTCGGCTGGAATAATGAAGGAAAAACAGTTACAGTAATATCTGTGTCAGTTTTCTGGCTTCTCTCTTCAACTGCGGGCGATGCACTCATTTCTAAAGGACAGAAACAGCATCAGCACAGCTCCACTGTATATTGTCCTCGTTTGCTCTTTTGATGAGCTATGTAAATACTTTATTATTTCTTCCAGAATAACTGCTACTACCACGGGGAAGTGCAGGCACATCCGAACTCTGATGTCACCCTCAGCACCTGCTCAGGCCTTCGGTAAGAAACAAATGTCATTTTGCATTCATGCGGCATCTCGACGCTGCCCTTTAAGTGCTATTTGCCACCGCAATGTTTATATTTACTTAAGTCACTCTGCACAGCAGCCCGTCGCTCTTAAGCCCCTTAAGCGCGCTGTCAGAAAGTTAGCGTGTGACTCACAGGAATAGGGGAAAATGTCACACCTCATTGTCTTTGTCCACA
The DNA here is from genome assembly GCA_023373845.1 of Nibea coibor. Classification (NCBI taxonomy): domain Eukaryota; kingdom Metazoa; phylum Chordata; class Actinopteri; family Sciaenidae; genus Nibea; species Nibea coibor. The sequence goes on from CM041723.1 coordinate 16,008,064, forward strand.
GAGGCATCCAGTAAATATCGGCGCTCAGTTTGGAAGTAATGGCATCTTGCTGTTGCTAATGACTGACCGCAATTGAAAGATTTGGGCATCAGCAAAAAAAACAAAAAAAGGCCTCGACATACATAATGTCATCTTCTGCTTAATTAAACAACAAGGAGACGCAGATCATCAGTGCAATAACAACTAATGACAAAAAACATTAAAGGTTAATTTTGGGTTAATATTATTAATTTGATGTGATGCATAATGATACTGGATTTCATTTCATGAATTCAATCAAGCCGCTGTTTAGAAGCTCTGTGTGGCTTGGCACATTCGCCGAAACTGTAATGAAAAAAAGTTTCATAGTTTAATTTGGCTTCGGTGACAGTTGGCTTGTAGAAAAGAGGAGCTATATTCAATCACATTTTGCATTTGAGAGATTGGTTATGCTTTGAAGCTTTGTTTTCAGACTTGCGCTGCTGTCTCTGCAGAGGCTTCATCGCACTCGAAAACAAGACATTCATCATTGAGCCGATGTCTGGCCACGACAACGGTGCGCACTTCATCTACCGAGTGCAAGAACTCAGACTGACCCCAGGGGACTGCGGTCACGGCTTCAACATGTCCTCTGTTGCCCCTGAAAGCCACATCAGGAACCCCTTCCAGTCCTTCCACACGCGGGTGAGATTACTATCATGTTGCTTTTCATCCAGAGCTCATATTAAAGCATTTGGATATCACAATTGGGAGCTCTAGAGCTCAGCTCGTGTGTGTTTTTTTTTGTCATGTGGGGTTAAGGTTAACATTCGCTGGATAAAAGATAAATAGGCGTTTGACCAAAGATCAGCAAACTGGCAAGCTCACCAGTTTGGATATGTTCCCAGGGGGTGTTGCCTTGGGCTTGACACATTTTATCTGCACTTAGAGCCCAAAGTCGAGGGCCCATGCAGGTTTGGCCAGTGATTTACATAGAGCAGGTGCAGCATCCATCTGCCACTATTCCCAAACATTAAAAACTCCTCTGGACTCAAATGAGTCAGGATTGAAACTTAAAAAAATAGTACTGCTTAATGACCCCTGAGTAATATCCGGGCTTTACATTTTTAGAGGAGCATCAGTTACATCGTAATTGGGGAAAAAAGAGAGCTGAATATGCATGAGCCAGTATGCTTTTGACTTTCCTAAGCCATACGATGCTGATTGATACCTCTCATGTCTGTATGCTAAATGCAAAGCTGCAGCTGGCAGTCAATTAGCTTAGCTTAGCATAAAGAATGGAAGGAGGAAGCAGCTTGCATGCCTATTTTCAAATTTTACTGACTTTACAGATATAATGCGTTTAGTGGTGAGCTTTAGAGGTGTATGAATTTTTTTTTCCAGAGACAGGCTAGCCGTTTCCCCCCATTTCTAGTGTTTATACTGAGCTAAACTAACTAGCTGTTAGCTTTAGCTTCATACTCACTGGACAGACATGAGATTGGTATTGTTTTGTTTTTTTCATTTTTGTTTATTATATTTGCAAGTGCTTAAAATATAAAGCAGTCAGATCTTTAGGAGCATAAAAATGCATAAAATCATCTCGAAAACATACAGCTAACAACCAACATCTCTGTTTGCGCTTCAGCATAAAAGGCACGCTCAGAAGACAACCAAGTACGTTGAGCTGATCATCGTTGCAGACAACAGAGAGGTAATGCGCCTGCCTCGCTTCCATTCACAAACACAGTGTTTGAACAATGGAGGCAACACACAGACAACACAGCAAGCATTCACGGTAAAAGCAGCAAAAAAGCAGGGTAAGCTGTAGTAACAGTGGAGCACGTCCCACTGGGGCTGCAGAATTAGGTCAGTGTGCAACAAGCAGTGTGGTCTTGTGGCAGAGGCTCCGTTTTGACAGGAAGTGCTGAACGAATCCCCAGCAGACCAGCCAGGAAACCGGAAAAAGCCGCGTGGATACAGAAGAGTCTCCAGCAAGCAGTGACAAGCTCATTGTGGGGTTCCCCCCGCTACTAATGCCACTGACCTGAATGGAAAGAAAGGAAATGTAAAAAAAAAAAAAAAGGAAAAGGGATCAAGTGTGTTGTTGGGCTCAGATTTGAAGTCCAGCACCAAACACAGGTGGATGCACAGTAGGTGAAATAGAGGGTCTGACTTTGTTGCAATTTGGATCCAAAGCTTTGCAGGCTGTCAGATCTGCCAATATACCTGCTCCCTGCGGCCGTGCCATTCGTCTCTCTAACACTAGGAGATTTTTTAGATCCAGATGGTCACAGCTTGACAAGCTGCCTAACACACAGTAAAACGTATTGCCCTCGCAGGTGTTCTGTGTTGTTCTGTGCTTTTTAGTTTTGAAAATGACTGTAACTACAGTATCATTTATGTCTTTATGAAACATAATTACTTGTGGGTGCCGTTCAAATGTTTCTGCCTCTGATTCCATGTAATTTTCTTTCCAGTTTCAGAAACAGGGGAGGGACGTGGAGAAGGTGAAACAGAGACTGGCAGAGATAGCCAATTACGTGGACAAGGTAAAACATCCTCTCCCTTTTGCGCAGGAGGGATAAATCACTTTTTTAAAATAGAAATATTGCTGGCAGCAGAGATTAATGGGATGACTGTGTGATGTATTAATGTCCTACTAAAACAGCTGCTTTTAGTCTGTCTAAATCCTCTGCCAGGGCTGAGGAACTATAGCTAGCAGATACAGTAGGCAGATGGATTTACATAAGGAAAGCATGGATAGAGACATGGACAGCACATGCTCTGATCATGTGAAAACAAGGATGAGATGTAATTTATTCAGTGGATTCATAAGGTAACAGGTAGGTCACACATCTGTTTGAAGGTCTTTTGATAATTTATTTATGTATTCTATGTTCTGTAAATCTCTTTGCCTTTCTGTCTACACCGAACCTCTCCGCTAATCACCGTTCTCCCCTTCAGTTCTACAGGGCCCTGGACATCCGAGTGGCGCTGGTGGGTTTGGAGGTGTGGAGTGACTCTGATAAATGTCCCATCACCCAGGATCCCTTCTCCACCCTTCACGAGTTCCTAGACTGGAGGAAAGTCAAACTCCTGCCCCAGAAACCTCACGACAACGCTCAGCTCATAAGGTGGAAATTTAATCTAACAAAATAAAATGAACCCAGAAATGAAAAAAACAAATATTAGTACATATAAACAGACTTTTGCACAGATTAATTTCCTTGTTGAAGGTAAATGTAAGTTAATTCTGACATTATAAAATCTGTTGTAAGTAGATGAGATTTTATTTATACACCTTTTAAAACAAAATTACAAAATGCAGACACAGAAATAAACAACATACATATACAGCCATACAGAGAAACATAAAATGCAGCCTCTTTACAGGGAAGGCAAGTTGGAAGAAATAGGTTTTTGAGTTTTTAATGCTGATCTAGGGGGGGAGCAGACAGTTTAAGAGCTGGGGCCCAACCATCAAAAGCATAATCATCCTTAAATTTGTGGAGGGAGTGGGCTACAAATACATAAGCAGTGTTTTGCATGAGTTGCAGGTGGGACAGGGCTGCTTGGCTGAGGCAAGAGGAAAGAGCATTGTATTAGTCTAGACGTAAAAAAAAAAAAAAAAAAAAAAATAGGTCATGGATGAGTAATTCTACATCTGTATGGTGAGAAAAGAATGGGACCAAGGACTGAACCCTGAAGAACTCCACCAAGTATAGAGGCTTTTGTCTATGACAACCTCAGACTTCCTGTCTGACAAATAGATGTCTGAGGGTTTATTTATTGTTCATTAGGATCCCTATTAGATGTTACCTTGGCAACAACTACTCCTCCTGGGGTCCATAATGAAATTGAGTATAATCAACAAACATTTGCACTCATACCATGTACATTAAATTGAATTGTTGAACCATTAATCCAAAGAAACATTTTAAAATCCCAATTGAACATAGATAATATATAATAATACATATAATAATTCACCTCAATTCATAATGAAAAGATTATTTTGATTATTTATGTTAGGCATGCCTTCACTTTAGTTGACTATACCAATTAACCTGCTACCTCTTTTATATCAAGATTAAATATGGGTCCAAGTAATCCTGTAAAAGACCAGCTACAATAATGAATTAACACTTTGTGGGTAACAAGTTAAAATTGCTGGTTTAGTCCTGTAGATCTCAACACTTTTCTATCTTTGTCTTCTGTCCTTTGCAGTGGAGTTTACTTCCAGGGCACCACCATTGGCATGGCACCAATTATGAGCATGTGCACAGCTGAGCAGTCTGGAGGCATTGTCATGGCAAGTATAAAAACCTCTAGCTGCCTCCACCCCGTGCTTTCTCCGAGTAGCCAGATTGTATCAGTGTGGCATTGTTCAGACTCAGCCAGCTAACAAAATCCAGACGCGAGTTACTCTGAAAAGGTGTTCGCTGTTTGCTGGAAGTGCATTTATGGACAGGTTTGGCAGGAAGTCATGCTTTTAGACATAATGATATTTGTGCTGGCATTCCCTCAACATCCATGCCCTCACCGTTACCACAAACACCCACACGCTCAAAGGAATATGTAAAAATAAACTCCCAGAGGGATTGGAGTGCAGACATGCACACCCTTGTAAGGTCATTCAGTCAGGCTTTCTTTTGACATCTTTAAAAGTATTTAAACAAAACCACATTTCATGAGCAATGCTGAATTGTTTTTGCCGCACATCTGTATCGAAAGGCTTTTTTTTTTTAAACACACATCTACACCAACCCCCCAGGTACACCAAATTATTGCACATAGTAAATTAGCTGCCTGTTGGGCTCCTCTGCCTGCTGTAGCACTTGACACCCATGCCAAATCACAAAGTGGTTATCAGCCCAATGCTATTACGCCCCAGTCCAGATGTGCATCCTCCATTAATAGATATGTTTTCTTCTGGCCGGAGCTGTGGTGAGGTTTCTCCAGATGTTTGTCTTCCCTATTACTTACACATGGCAGATGGCTTGAACTGAGATTAAAGGGCCGCGTAACCAGTTAGAGGGCGGCCAGATGACATGAACCATTTCTCAAACCATGCACTACCATGTGTGTTAATCAGCCTCAGATTCTTTATTTGGTCCACATGTCCTTTGGATTTATGCACTGAAATATTCTGTTTAAATGTAAGCGGTCAGATTCAAACTGTGACAGCAAACTCGTTTCATTTTTTTTATAAGGTATTCTTGTCTGGGAGTTATTTCCTCATATGGCTGGAAATGATATCAGAAAGACTATCAGAGCATTTCTTGTAAGCAACACTATTAAATTCTCACCATCACAACAATGGCTTGTAGCTGCTTCAAAGTAATGACTGTGGCTTCCGAGAGTTTCATCTATTTGTGCTGAGTCTGATATTAAACTTTTTTTTTTCCTTGTGAGGAAGCAGCGAACTATGAATTTCACACACACATAGAATGACATGCTGATAAGTTTTTCCCATCTTTCTTGTTAAAAGGCGGGGCGCAACTCCCCACGACGCTGCTCTGTAATCAGCAAAGAAAATAGATTGGCTTGCCCTCAACTTTGACATATGACCCTGCCTTCAGAGGGAAGCGTGTGATTTTCTCATTTCTATCATTCATTTCTCATCCGAGCGTGATAAGTACATGACAGAGAACATTAAGATAAACAGTATCTATGTGGGTGATCTCTTTCTCTGATCTTTGCCAGATCTGTTTGAGTTTAAATACAAGCATCTTTTGGGGGGGTTCGTACGTAGTCAGCATGCTACTGATATATGAATATTCACAGACGTTTATGTGTGGAATTAGAGTATGCTATTTACATTTACATTTGTTTTCCTGTTTGGACTGAGGTTTGCAGGAGATGAGATTTTACAGGTGTGTGTGTGTGTGTGTGTGTGTGTGTGTGTGTAAGCGCCTCTGCATCCCGCAGTTGCTCATAACACTCTTTCCTGCATAAACCTGTGTTGATGTTAATGCATCTTAAGAGACACATTAGAGAAACATAATTCTAGCTTTTGTCAGACAGACATGCAGTGAATATCAAGTTTAGACTCAAAGTTAGGGAAGGGCAAAATGTCTGAAATGAAAGGAATAGTTAGACATCTCATGAACTTTTCTTGTTCCCCTTCAGGTGGAGAGTTGGGTGAGAATATTGACACCACTGTCATGGCTGTGCAGTAAATATGAAGCTACAGCTAGCTAGCTAACTTGTTTGTTTAACTTATGCTACGTGAAAGATAACTTGCTGTTTTACGTTGGGTTATGTATTGCGGTGTTTCTTGGCTTGGATTCGTAATGTCCTGGATTCTCCACTTGTTTCCTGGCAGCCAAGAATTAGTCACATGACCCTTCATAATGCACAGAACTGACGTTGGCTTAGCAAACAAAATGCGGCCAGGCTAGCTGTTTCCTCTTTGTTTACATTCTTTATGCTAAGCTAAGCTAAGCTAAGCTAAGCTAAGCAGCCGTTGGCAGTAGCTTCATATGCACCTTCTGTCAAACTGTTCCTTTAATTTCATAACAACTGGTAGTTGAGTAGATAGGGTCATTGTGTATTATACATCATCGTTATTGTTATTCTGTTTGTCCCTTACTCAGTCTCACCTTGGCATACATACACACAGATGAACTACACTGACTCCATTCCTCAGTCAACCTCCAAACTTCCCTCTGTGTCTGTCTGCCTCATCTTCCCGGTCTCCTTTTCAACCTGTCTGTCCGAAAACTGAAACTTCCACCTCGTCTCTCTCTCCCTCTCGTCATTCTCCATCTCTGTCTGCCGTGTGAAGGGCAGTTGTCTCGCTCATCAGTACAGCAGCGAGTCGTACAGCGGTAGGTTCATGGAGCTTACTGCGGGAGCTGTCTCCACTAGCAGCGGGTATGATTGGGTCTGCAGGGGTAATGGAATGGCAGATGAATTCAGGCCTCCATGAGGAGAATGAGTAATAGAGGGAGGAAGAGGGGGCAGATCGGACAGTTACCGAACTGTTTTGAGAACCTGCAGCTTCAAAATTGTCTTCTTTGAACTTTGCATTTTCTTTCTTCAGTTTTTTTTCCCCCCCTTTTGCGTGAGTGACAGCACACTTCAGAAAAACTTGTTTTTCACTTAAAACTCGCTGAAGTAAATGATTGAATTTCACACACAGTCAAACATACCACACACATAATTGACATGTGTTTCTCGTGTTCTTGGGTGCTTTTTTTTTATTTCCCATCGCAGGATCACTCTGAGAACCCATTGGGTGCAGCCGTAACTTTGGCACACGAGCTGGGACACAATTTCGGCATGAACCACGACACCCCGGAGCGCGGCTGCGGCTGCAGGATGACTGTCGACCGCGGGGGCTGCATCATGACCCCCTCCACTGGGTGAGATTCTGCTGGTCGTTTTCGTACAAAACTGTATTCTTGAAAAGATTACAATGCCCACACTTTATGAATCAAAGTTAATGATAAATGTGATGAATGTTTATGCTGATTTATGCCGGCTTAGGCGGCTTTTAAATTGCGCCACACTGTCATTACAATAATTATGTTGGTTGCGGGGGGGTTTTTTAGCACTTCATTTCTAGATGCAGTATGTATTTAAATTGTAGCTTTTGTTTATTGCTTTTCTTTCTTTTCAATTTTCAATCTGTGGTCTGTTCCAATAAAATATTTGCTGGGAACAAAGTTGGCAAAAGCGGCTTCAGGTTTAAAAACATTAGCTCAGGCAAAGGTTTAAAATTGGGTCTTTAGGCTGTTTCTCTCTGTTGTGGGCGCGCTGGTTTGGAGCCATTAAACAGTTAACCTTTAAAAGTCTTGTTTCACACAGCTACAGGATTAAAATGTTTATCAGCTTAACTTTTCCGAATAAATTAGCAACTTCTTTTGCACCTCAGCAAACAAACAACAAAAGATTTAAGCTCCACTAGTTGCACAGTTTGGATCGTTTTCCTTCTATACATGACGCTCTATTGTTTATGTGTTGTTTCATGAGAGGGGGCTCAAACACACACACACATATTAACGCACAGACGCGCACACACACACACACTTTGGCCTGAGACTAAAGCAGCTGCTCTAGCATTCTACTCATGTTGCCTGGGTCTCTGAGATAACAGTGCTGCTGCAAGTGATGGAGTCTGTGACTGTTAGTAAACAGCAAGCAGATAAGGCGAACCCAGAGCGCAATACCAGATTTCACCCTTGGTCTGGTGCCAGTCTGGATTTCTGATGGTGAGTCCCGCAAGCCGCAGATGAATGTTGTCAGGATAGATTTCACAACACTGTGAAGAAAATGGAGACAAAAGGCTGAAAGACACTCTTTTTGTAACAAAATGCAAACCAACAAAGAGACTTCTCACACAAACCACCAAACGCCGACTCTGGCCCGCATCTGTGCCACACATTAATAATATCAGCGTGGGTGAAATCATGCGTGTTGATGGGGATTTGTCCAATTTTGTGAATATAGCAGAGAAGGTTGCCAGATCTTATAAAACTTTCTGGTTAAGCCAAGACAAGTATGCTTTAGCAGTTAGAGTGTGACGTGTGCCGTTACATCCTCCAGCCAGTGTTTATGAGATGGTGGTGCAGTATTTTTCCATTTCTGGTTCCTTAAAACTGGAGTTCCTTGTATGTGTACACATACTTAGCCAATAAAGCCAATAAAGATTCTGATTTGCAGGGAATCATTAGTCATGCAAACTTAGTAAAGCAGGAGAGAACTATAGCTTGGTTAGCAGTGATCCTTACTGCCAGATGGTTATGATCAAAAACTGCATAAAATCCTCGGCGACTGAGACTGGGAGGTCTTCGGGTCAATCCCAGGACTGGCAGGACAAATCTGGGTGGGGAAAGTGAAAGAAACTACACTTGCCTCTCCCTCATTAGCACCACTGAGGTGCCGTTGGAGTTGCTCGGCTACCAGCAGATCTGACTGAGCTCAGATCATTATATTATGAAGCTCTAGAATGGGATCAAGTCATATTTAGGCAGAAATCACCTTTCATTGACTGCGTTTGGCCTTCAATCAATTTATGGCAAGTGAAAATGCCTTCAATCAATTTTTCAGCAGGTGAAAATGCCCATTTTGTGTTGTAATGGTCCTTTACAAGAATTCCAAGCTGTCCTGTGAGCTCAGATCTTTATATTATGAAGCTCTAGAATCAGATCAAGTCATATTTAGGCAGAAATCACCTTTCATTAACTGTGTTTGGCCTTCAATCAATTTATGGCAGGTGAAAATGGCTTCAATCAATTTTTGGCAGGTGAACATGCCCATTTTCTGTTGTAATGGTCCTTTACAAAGATTCCAAGCTGTCCTGTGAGCTCAGATCTTTATATTATGAAGCTCTAGAATGGGATCAAGTCACATTTAGGCAGAAATCACCTTTCATTGACTGCGTTTGGCCTTCAATCAATTTATGGCAAGTGAAAATGCCTTCAATCAATTTTTCAGCAGGTGAAAATGCCCATTTTCTGTTGTAATGGTCCTTTACAAAGATTCCAAGCTGTCCTGTGAGCTCAGATCTTTATATTATGAAGCTCTAGAATCAGATCAAGTCCTATTTAGGTAGAAATCACCTTTCATTAACTGCGTTTGGCCTTCAATCAATTTATGGCAAGTGAAAATGCCCATTTTCAGCAGGTGAAAATGCCCATTTTGTGTTGTAATGGTCCTTTCCAAAAATTCCAAGCTGTCCTGTGAGCTCAGATCTTTATATTATGAAGCTCTAGAATCAGATCAAGCCATATTTAGGCAGAAATCACCTTTCATTGACTGCGTTTGGCCTTCAATCAATTTATGGCAGGTGAAAATGGCTTCAATCAATTTTTGGCAGGTGAAAATGCCCATTTTGTGTTGTAATGGTCCTTTACAAAGATTCCAAGCTGTCCTGTGAGCTCAGATCTTTATATTATGAAGCTCTAGAATCAGATCAAGTCCTATTTAGGTAGAAATCACCTTTCATTAACTGCGTTTGGCCTTCAATCAATTTATGGCAGGTGAAAATGCCCATTTCCAGCAGGTGAAAATTCCCATTTTCTGTTGTAATGGTCCTTTACAAAGATTCCAAGCTGTCCTGTGAGCTCAGATGTTTATGTTATGAAGCTCTAGAATGGGATCAAGTCATATTTAGGCAGAAATCACCTTTCATTGACTGCGTTTGGCCTTCAATCAATTTATGGCAAGTGAAAATGCCTTCAATCAATTTTTCAGCAGGTGAAAATGCCCATTTTCTGTTGTAATGGTCCTTTACAAGAATTCCAAGCTGTCCTGTGAGCTCAGATCTTTATATTATGAAGCTCTAGAATCAGATCAAGCCATATTTAGGCAGAAATCACCTTTCATTAACAGCATTTAGCCTTCAATCAATTTATGGCAAGTGAAAATGGCTTCAATCAATTTTTGGCAGGTGAAAATGCCCATTTTGTGTTGTAATGGTCCTTTACAAGAATTCCAAGCTGTCCTGTGAGCTCAGATCTTTATATTATGAAGCTCTAGAATCAGATCAAGTCCTATTTAGGTAGAAATCACCTTTCATTAACTGCGTTTGGCCTTCAATCAATTTATGGCAGGTGAAAATGCCCATTTTCAGCAGGTGAAAATTCCCATTTTCTGTTGTAATGGTCCTTTACAAAGATTCCAAGCTGTCCTGTGAGCTCAGATCTTTATATTATGAAGCTCTAGAATCAGATCAAGTCATATTTAGGCAGAAATCACCTTTCATTGACTGCGTTTGGCCTTCAATCAATTTATGGCAAGTGAAAATGCCTTCAATCAATTTTTCAGCAGGTGAAAATGCCCATTTTGTGTTGTAATGGTCCTTTACAAGAATTCCAAGCTGTCCTGTGAGCTCAGATCTTTATATTATGAAGCTCTAGAATGGGATCAAGTCATATTTAGGCAGAAATCACCTTTCATTAACTGCGTTTGGCCTTCAATCAATTTATGGCAGGTGAAAATGCCCATTTTCAGCAGGTGAAAATGCCCATTTTGTGTTGTAATGGTCCTTTCCAGGAATTCCAAGCTGTCCTGTGAGCTCAGATCTTTATATTATGAAGCTCTAGAATGGGATCAAGCCATATTTAGGCAGAAATCACCTTTCATTAAGTGCGTTTGGCCTTCAATCAATTTATGGCAGGTGAAAATGGCTTCAATCAATTTTTGGCAGGTGAAAATGCCCATTTTGTGTTGTAATGGTCCTTTACAAAGATTCCAAGCTGTCCTGTGAGCTCAGATCTTTATATTATGAAGCTCTAGAATCAGATCAAGTCCTATTTAGGTAGAAATCACCTTTCATTAACTGCGTTTGGCCTTCAATCAATTTATGGCAGGTGAAAATGCCCATTTTCAGCAGGTGAAAATGCCCATTTTGTGTTGTAATGGTCCTTTACAAAGATTCCAAGCTGTCCTGTGAGCTCAGATCTTTATATTATGAAGCTCTAGAATCAGATCAAGCCATATTTAGGCAGAAATCACCTTTCATTAACAGCATTTAGCCTTCAATCAATTTATGGCAAGTGAAAATGGCTTCAATCAATTTTTGGCAGGTGAAAATGCCCATTTTGTGTTGTAATGGTCGTTTACAAGAATTCCAAGCTGTCCTGTGAGCTCAGATCTTTATATTATGAAGCTCTAGAATGGGATCAAGTCATATTTAGGCAGAAATCACCTTTCATTAACTGCGTTTGGCCTTCAATCAATTTATGGCAGGTGAAAATGACTTCAATCAATTTTTGGCAGGTGAAAATGCCCATTTTGTGTTGTAATGGTCCTTTACAAAGATTCCAAGCTGTCCTGTGAGCTCAGATCTTTATATTATGAAGCTCTAGAATCAGATCAAGTCATATTTAGGTAGAAATCACCTTTCATTAACTGCGTTTGGCCTTCAATCAATTTATGGCAGGTGAAAATGCCCATTTCCAGCAGGTGAAAATTCCCATTTTCTGTTGTAATGGTCCTTTACAAAGATTCCAAGCTGTCCTGTGAGCTCAGATGTTTATATTATGAAGCTCTAGAATGGGATCAAGTCATATTTAGGCAGAAATCACCTTTCATTGACTGCGTTTGGCCTTCAATCAATTTATGGCAAGTGAAAATGCCTTCAATCAATTTTTCAGCAGGTGAAAATGCCCATTTTGTGTTGTAATGGTCCTTTACAAGAATTCCAAGCTGTCCTGTGAGCTCAGATCTTTATATTATGAAGCTCTAGAATCAGATCAAGTCATATTTAGGCAGAAATCACCTTTCATTAACTGTGTTTGGCCTTCAATCAATTTATGGCAGGTGAAAATGGCTTCAATCAATTTTTGGCAGGTGAACATGCCCATTTTCTGTTGTAATGGTCCTTTACAAAGATTCCAAGCTGTCCTGTGAGCTCAGATCTTTATATTATGAAGCTCTAGAATCAGATCAAGTCACATTTAGGCAGAAATCACCTTTCATTAACTGCGTTTGGCCTTCAATCAATTTATGGCAAGTGAAAATGCCTTCAATCAATTTTTCAGCAGGTGAAAATGCCCATTTTCTGTTGTAATGGTCCTTTACAAAGATTCCAAGCTGTCCTGTGAGCTCAGATCTTTATATTATGAAGCTCTAGAATCAGATCAAGTCCTATTTAGGTAGAAATCACCTTTCATTAACTGCGTTTGGCCTTCAATCAATTTATGGCAAGTGAAAATGCCCATTTTCAGCAGGTGAAAATGCCCATTTTGTGTTGTAATGGTCCTTTCCAAAAATTCCAAGCTGTCCTGTGAGCTCAGATCTTTATATTATGAAGCTCTAGAATCAGATCAAGTCCTATTTAGGTAGAAATCACCTTTCATTGACTGCGTTTGGCCTTCAATCAATTTATGGCAGGTGAAAATGGCTTCAATCAATTTTTGGCAGGTGAAAATGCCCATTTTGTGTTGTAATGGTCCTTTACAAAGATTCCAAGCTGTCCTGTGAGCTCAGATCTTTATATTATGAAGCTCTAGAATCAGATCAAGTCCTATTTAGGTAGAAATCACCTTTCATTAACTGCGTTTGGCCTTCAATCAATTTATGGCAGGTGAAAATGCCCATTTTCAGCAGGTGAAAATGCCCATTTTGTGTTGTAATGGTCCTTTACAAAGATTCCAAGCTGTCCTGTGAGCTCAGATCTTTATATTATGAAGCTCTAGAATCAGATCAAGCCATATTTAGGCAGAAATCACCTTTCATTAACAGCATTTAGCCTTCAATCAATTTATGGCAAGTGAAAATGGCTTCAATCAATTTTTGGCAGGTGAAAATGCCCATTTTGTGTTGTAATGGTCCTTTACAAGAATTCCAAGCTGTCCTGTGAGCTCAGATCTTTATATTATGAAGCTCTAGAATGGGATCAAGTCATATTTAGGCAGAAATCACCTTTCATTAACTGCGTTTGGCCTTCAATCAATTTATGGCAGGTGAAAATGACTTCAATCAATTTTTGGCAGGTGAAAATGCCCATTTTGTGTTGTAATGGTCCTTTACAAAGATTCCAAGCTGTCCTGTGAGCTCAGATCTTTATATTATGAAGCTCTAGAATCAGATCAAGTCCTATTTAGGTAGAAATCACCTTTCATTAACTGCGTTTGGCCTTCAATCAATTTATGGCAGGTGAAAATGCCCATTTTCAGCAGGTGAAAATGCCCATTTTGTGTTGTAATGGTCCTTTACAAGAATTCCAAGCTGTCCTGTGAGCTCAGATCTTTATATTATGAAGCTCTAGAATGGGATCAAGTCATATTTAGGTAGAAATCACCTTTCATTAACTGCGTTTGGCCTTCAATCAATTTATGGCAGGTGAAAATGCCCATTTTCAGGAGGTGAAAATTCCCATTTTGTGTTGTAATGGTCCTTTACAAAGATTCCAAGCTGTCCTGTGAGCTCAGATCTTTATATTATGAAGCTCTAGAATGGGATCAAGTCATATTTAGGCAGAAATCACCTTTCATTAACTGCGTTTGGCCTTCAATCAATTTATGGCAAGTGAAAATTGCTTCAATCAATTTTTGGCAGGTGAAAATGCCCATTTTGTGTTGTAATGGTCCTTTACAAAGATTCCAAGCTGTCCTGTGAGCTCAGATCTTTATATTATGAAGCTCTAGAATGGGATCAAGTCATATTTTGGCAGAAATCACCTTTCATTGACTGCGTTTGGCCTTCAATCAATTTATGGCAAGTGAAAATGCCTTCAATCAATTTTTCAGCAGGTGAAAATGCCCATTTTGTGTTGTAATGGTCCTTTACAAGAATTCCAAGCTGTCCTGTGAGCTCAGATCTTTATATTATGAAGCTCTAGAATGGGATCAAGTCATATTTAGGCAGAAATCACCTTTCATTAACTGCGTTTGGCCTTCAATCAATTTATGGCAGGTGAAAATGCCCATTTTCAGCAGGTGAAAATGCCCATTTTGTGTTGTAATGGTCCTTTCCAGGAATTCCAAGCTGTCCTGTGAGCTCAGATCTTTATATTATGAAGCTCTAGAATGGGATCAAGCCATATTTAGGCAGAAATCACCTTTCATTAAGTGCGTTTGGCCTTCAATCAATTTATGGCAGGTGAAAATGGCTTCAATCAATTTTTGGCAGGTGAAAATGCCCATTTTGTGTTGTAATGGTCCTTTACAAAGATTCCAAGCTGTCCTGTGAGCTCAGATCTTTATATTATGAAGCTCTAGAATCAGATCAAGTCCTATTTAGGTAGAAATCACCTTTCATTAACTGCGTTTGGCCTTCAATCAATTTATGGCAGGTGAAAATGCCCATTTTCAGCAGGTGAAAATGCCCATTTTGTGTTGTAATGGTGCTTTACAAAGATTCCAAGCTGTCCTGTGAGCTCAGATCTTTATATTATGAAGCTCTAGAATCAGATCAAGCCATATTTAGGCAGAAATCACCTTTCATTAACAGCATTTAGCCTTCAATCAATTTATGGCAAGTGAAAATGGCTTCAATCAATTTTTGGCAGGTGAAAATGCCCATTTTGTGTTGTAATGGTCCTTTACAAGAATTCCAAGCTGTCCTGTGAGCTCAGATCTTTATATTATGAAGCTCTAGAATGGGATCAAGTCATATTTAGGCAGAAATCACCTTTCATTAACTGCGTTTGGCCTTCAATCAATTTATGGCAGGTGAAAATGCCCATTTTCAGCAGGTGAAAATGCCCATTTTGTGTTGTAATGGTCCTTTACAAGAATTCCAAGCTGTCCTGTGAGCTCAGATCTTTATATTATGAAGCTCTAGAATGGGATCAAGCCATATTTAGGCAGAAATCACCTTTCATTAACAGCATTTAGCCTTCAATCAATTTATGGCAGGTGAAAATGCCCATTTTCAGCAGGTGAAAATTCCCATTTTCTGTTGTAATGGTCCTTTACAAAGATTCCAAGCTGTCCTGTGAGCTCAGATCTTTATATTATGAAGCTCTAGAATGGGATCAAGTCACATTTAGGCAGAAATCACCTTTCATTGACTGCGTTTGGCCTTCAATCAATTTATGGCAAGTGAAAATGCCTTCAATCAATTTTTCAGCAGGTGAAAATGCCCATTTTCTGTTGTAATGGTCCTTTACAAAGATTCCAAGCTGTCCTGTGAGCTCAGATCTTTATATTATGAAGCTCTAGAATCAGATCAAGTCCTATTTAGGTAGAAATCACCTTTCATTAACTGCGTTTGGCCTTCAATCAATTTATGGCAAGTGAAAATGCCCATTTTCAGGAGGTGAAAATTCCCATTTTGTGTTGTAATGGTCCTTTACAAAGATTCCAAGCTGTACTGTGAGCTCAGATCTTTATATTATGAAGCTCTAGAATGGGATCAAGTCATATTTAGGCAGAAATCACCTTTCATTAACTGCGTTTGGCCTTCAATCAATTTATGGCAGGTGAAAATGGCTTCAATCAATTTTTGGCAGGTGAAAATGCCCATTTTCTGTTGTAATGGTCCTTTACAAGAATTCCAAGCTGTCCTGTGAGCTCAGATCTTTATATTATGAAGCTCTAGAATGGGATCAAGTCATATTTAGGCAGAAATCACCTTTCATTAACTGCGTTTGGCCTTCAATCAATTTATGGCAAGTGAAAATGCCTTCAATCAATTTTTCAGCAGGTGAAAATGCCCATTTTGTGTTGTAATGGTCCTTTACAAGAATTCCAAGCTGTCCTGTGAGCTCAGATCTTTATATTATGAAGCTCTAGAATGGGATCAAGTCATATTTAGGCAGAAATCACCTTTCATTAACTGCGTTTGGCCTTCAATCAATTTATGGCAGGTGAAAATGCCCATTTTCAGCAGGTGAAAATGCCCATTTTGTGTTGTAATGGTCCTTTCCAGGAATTCCAAGCTGTCCTGTGAGCTCAGATCTTTATATTATGAAGCTCTAGAATGGGATCAAGCCATATTTAGGCAGAAATCACCTTTCATTAAGTGCGTTTGGCCTTCAATCAATTTATGGCAGGTGAAAATGGCTTCAATCAATTTTTGGCAGGTGAAAATGCCCATTTTGTGTTGTAATGGTCCTTTACAAAGATTCCAAGCTGTCCTGTGAGCTCAGATCTTTATATTATGAAGCTCTAGAATCAGATCAAGTCCTATTTAGGTAGAAATCACCTTTCATTAACTGCGTTTGGCCTTCAATCAATTTATGGCAGGTGAAAATGCCCATTTTCAGCAGGTGAAAATGCCCATTTTGTGTTGTAATGGTCCTTTACAAGAATTCCAAGCTGTCCTGTGAGCTCAGATCTTTATATTATGAAGCTCTAGAATGGGATCAAGTCATATTTAGGTAGAAATCACCTTTCATTAACAGCATTTAGCCTTCAATCAATTTATGGCAAGTGAAAATGGCTTCAATCAATTTTTGGCAGGTGAAAATGCCCATTTTGTGTTGTAATGGTCCTTTACAAGAATTCCAAGCTGTCCTGTGAGCTCAGATCTTTATATTATGAAGCTCTAGAATCAGATCAAGCCATATTTAGGCAGAAATCACCTTTCATTAACTGCGTTTGGCCTTCAATCAATTTATGGCAGGTGAAAATGACTTCAGTCAATTTTTGGCAGGTGAAAATGCCCATTTTGTGTTGTAATGGTCCTTTACAAAGATTCCAAGCTGTCCTGTGAGCTCAGATCTTTATATTATGAAGCTCTAGAATCAGATCAAGTCCTATTTAGGTAGAAATCACCTTTCATTAACTGCGTTTGGCCTTCAATCAATTTATGGCAAGTGAAAATGCCCATTTTCAGGAGGTGAAAATTCCCATTTTGTGTTGTAATGGTCCTTTACAAAGATTCCAAGCTGTCCTGTGAGCTCAGATCTTTATATTATGAAGCTCTAGAATCAGATCAAGTCCTATTTAGGTAGAAATCACCTTTCATTAACTGCGTTTGGCCTTCAATCAATTTATGGCAGGTGAAAATGCCCATTTTCAGCAGGTGAAAATGCCCATTTTGTGTTGTAATGGTCCTTTACAAGAATTCCAAGCTGTCCTGTGAGCTCAGATCTTTATATTATGAAGCTCTAGAATGGGATCAAGCCATATTTAGGCAGAAATCACCTTTCATTAACAGCATTTAGCCTTCAATCAATTTATGGCAGGTGAAAATGCCCATTTTCAGCAGGTGAAAATTCCCATTTTCTGTTGTAATGGTCCTTTACAAAGATTCCAAGCTGTCCTGTGAGCTCAGATCTTTATATTATGAAGCTCTAGAATGGGATCAAGTCACATTTAGGCAGAAATCACCTTTCATTGACTGCGTTTGGCCTTCAATCAATTTATGGCAAGTGAAAATGCCTTCAATCAATTTTTCAGCAGGTGAAAATGCCCATTTTCTGTTGTAATGGTCCTTTACAAAGATTCCAAGCTGTCCTGTGAGCTCAGATCTTTATATTATGAAGCTCTAGAATCAGATCAAGTCCTATTTAGGTAGAAATCACCTTTCATTAACTGCGTTTGGCCTTCAATCAATTTATGGCAAGTGAAAATGCCCATTTTCAGCAGGTGAAAATGCCCATTTTGTGTTGTAATGGTCCTTTCCAAAAATTCCAAGCTGTCCTGTGAGCTCAGATCTTTATATTATGAAGCTCTAGAATCAGATCAAGTCCTATTTAGGTAGAAATCACCTTTCATTGACTGCGTTTGGCCTTCAATCAATTTATGGCAGGTGAAAATGGCTTCAATCAATTTTTGGCAGGTGAAAATGCCCATTTTGTGTTGTAATGGTCCTTTACAAAGATTCCAAGCTGTCCTGTGAGCTCAGATCTTTATATTATGAAGCTCTAGAATCAGATCAAGTCCTATTTAGGTAGAAATCACCTTTCATTAACTGCGTTTGGCCTTCAATCAATTTATGGCAGGTGAAAATGCCCATTTTCAGCAGGTGAAAATGCCCATTTTGTGTTGTAATGGTCCTTTACAAAGATTCCAAGCTGTCCTGTGAGCTCAGATCTTTATATTATGAAGCTCTAGAATCAGATCAAGCCATATTTAGGCAGAAATCACCTTTCATTAACAGCATTTAGCCTTCAATCAATTTATGGCAAGTGAAAATGGCTTCAATCAATTTTTGGCAGGTGAAAATGCCCATTTTGTGTTGTAATGGTCCTTTACAAGAATTCCAAGCTGTCCTGTGAGCTCAGATCTTTATATTATGAAGCTCTAGAATGGGATCAAGTCATATTTAGGCAGAAATCACCTTTCATTAACTGCGTTTGGCCTTCAATCAATTTATGGCAGTTGAAAATGACTTCAATCAATTTTTGGCAGGTGAAAATGCCCATTTTGTGTTGTAATGGTCCTTTACAAAGATTCCAAGCTGTCCTGTGAGCTCAGATCTTTATATTATGAAGCTCTAGAATCAGATCAAGTCCTATTTAGGTAGAAATCACCTTTCATTAACTGCGTTTGGCCTTCAATCAATTTATGGCAGGTGAAAATGCCCATTTTCAGCAGGTGAAAATGCCCATTTTGTGTTGTAATGGTCCTTTACAAGAATTCCAAGCTGTCCTGTGAGCTCAGATCTTTATATTATGAAGCTCTAGAATGGGATCAAGTCATATTTAGGTAGAAATCTCCTTTCATTAACTGCGTTTGGCCTTCAATCAATTTATGGCAGGTGAAAATGCCCATTTTCAGGAGGTGAAAATTCCCATTTTGTGTTGTAATGGTCCTTTACAAAGATTCCAAGCTGTCCTGTGAGCTCAGATCTTTATATTATGAAGCTCTAGAATGGGATCAAGTCATATTTAGGCAGAAATCACCTTTCATTAACTGCGTTTGGCCTTCAATCAATTTATGGCAGGTGAAAATGGCTTCAATCAATTTTTGGCAGGTGAAAATGCCCAGTTTCTGTTGTAATGGTCCTTTACAAGAATTCCAAGCTGTCCTGTGAGCTCAGATCTTTATATTATGAAGCTCTAGAATGGGATCAAGTCATATTTAGGCAGAAATCACCTTTCATTGACTGCGTTTGGCCTTCAATCAATTTATGGCAAGTGAAAATGCCTTCAATCAATTTTTCAGCAGGTGAAAATGCCCATTTTGTGTTGTAATGGTCCTTTACAAGAATTCCAAGCTGTCCTGTGAGCTCAGATCTTTATATTATGAAGCTCTAGAATGGGATCAAGTCATATTTTGGCAGAAATCACCTTTCATTAACTGCGTTTGGCCTTCAATCAATTTATGGCAGGTGAAAATGCCCATTTTCAGCAGGTGAAAATGCCCATTTTGTGTTGTAATGGTCCTTTCCAGGAATTCCAAGCTGTCCTGTGAGCTCAGATCTTTATATTATGAAGCTCTAGAATGGGATCAAGCCATATTTAGGCAGAAATCACCTTTCATTAAGTGCGTTTGGCCTTCAATCAATTTATGGCAGGTGAAAATGGCTTCAATCAATTTTTGGCAGGTGAAAATGCCCATTTTGTGTTGTAATGGTCCTTTACAAAGATTCCAAGCTGTCCTGTGAGCTCAGATCTTTATATTATGAAGCTCTAGAATCAGATCAAGTCCTATTTAGGTAGAAATCACCTTTCATTAACTGCGTTTGGCCTTCAATCAATTTATGGCAGGTGAAAATGCCCATTTTCAGCAGGTGAAAATGCCCATTTTGTGTTGTAATGGTGCTTTACAAAGATTCCAAGCTGTCCTGTGAGCTCAGATCTTTATATTATGAAGCTCTAGAATCAGATCAAGCCATATTTAGGCAGAAATCACCTTTCATTAACAGCATTTAGCCTTCAATCAATTTATGGCAAGTGAAAATGGCTTCAATCAATTTTTGGCAGGTGAAAATGCCCATTTTGTGTTGTAATGGTCCTTTACAAGAATTCCAAGCTGTCCTGTGAGCTCAGATCTTTATATTATGAAGCTCTAGAATCAGATCAAGCCATATTTAGGCAGAAATCACCTTTCATTAACTGCGTTTGGCCTTCAATCAATTTATGGCAGGTGAAAATGACTTCAATCAATTTTTGGCAGGTGAAAATGCCCATTTTGTGTTGTAATGGTCCTTTACAAAGATTCCAAGCTGTCCTGTGAGCTCAGATCTTTATATTATGAAGCTCTAGAATGGGATCAAGTCATATTTAGGTAGAAATCACCTTTCATTGACTGCGTTTGGCCTTCAATCAATTTATGGCAGGTGAAAATGCCCATTTTCAGGAGGTGAAAATTCCCATTTTGTGTTGTAATGGTCCTTTACAAAGATTCCAAGCTGTCCTGTGAGCTCAGATCTTTATATTATGAAGCTCTAGAATGGGATCAAGTCATATTTAGGCAGAAATCACCTTTCATTAACTGCCTTTGGCCTTCAATCAATTTATGGCAGGTGAAAATGGCTTCAATCAATTTTTGGCAGGTGAAAATGCCCATTTTCTGTTGTAATGGTCCTTTACAAAGATTCCAAGCTGTCCTGTGAGCTCAGATCTTTATATTATGAAGCTCTAGAATCAGATCAAGCCATATTTAGGCAGAAATCACCTTTCATTAACAGCATTTAGCCTTCAATCAATTTATGGCAAGTGAAAATGGCTTCAATCAATTTATGGCAGGTGAAAATGCCCATTTTCTGTTGTAATGGTCCTTTACAAGAATTCCAAGCTGTCCTGTGAGCTCAGATCTTTATATTATGAAGCTCTAGAATGGGATCAAGTCATATTTTGGCAGAAATCACCTTTCATTAACTGCGTTTGGCCTTCAATTAATTTATGGCAGGTGAAAATGCCCAGATTGACGAACAGATGAGAACACACTTAATGGGCAGCAGGGCGGAAACAGGTACAGTTGTTTTGCAGTGCAGTGGCAGCCTATTCAGAATTACATTAGCAACAACGTGCAAAGATCTGAGAAGTTAAGTCTGAGTGTAGAGCAGCAGCAGGGACGTGAGTATCTCAAAAAGTCCCCGTGGATGTGTGATTTTAGTGGCACTAGCTGTGTCATTAAATGCAAACATTAAAAGTAGATAAAAGCTTTAGACGTCCTCAGACATCAGCAGAGATGCAGAAAAAGAAAGCCGCTGGGAGCTTGTCCTTCAAAAAAGTAACACAGTTTACTGGAAAAACACATAAATAATATAAGTTACTATGTACAAGAATTGTCCCAGAAAAACTTGAATGACCTTTTACTGTACACAGAAAAACAAGGAAGGGGGCGGAGGCTGTCAAAAACTGTGCGGTGAGGTCATCCTGCTGTTCTCACTCTGCATTAATTTCAGAGAAAAAAAATGTTTAATGCACACTGAGCAACGCTGATTTTATGCAGTTCTTTTTTTGAATATGCCCTCAGCGTTCTGACCTGACGACTTCGCTTTAGTTAATCACCGGCCAAAGATATCCAATGATGTCATGCAAGAGTTTTAGAAAACTGACTGCATGATCTAAATGGGTTAGAATGAGTCACGGCGTTAGTGAATTCTTTCATGGCTTGATGAAGTCGCTCCTTTTCAGCTCGCTCTGCTACATAATTATGAGATTAGACACATTAAGAGTTGAGAGAGGTGATCAGTGACCTTTCATTCTGAAAATCGCTCCTCTGTTTGCTAAGTAAAGGCTGCGGGATGAATCCATACACAGCGGTACGGTGACATTTTGCCTGGCAATTTTGTGTGGATACACTGACTCCAAATATCAGTGTTTAATATCAGTTAAATTATTATGATTGTAATCTGCATTCATTTGTATTATTGAGTACAGATTTTAATGGAGTTCACTGATTTTGATGATGTGTTGATAGTCAAACAGTTTGAGCTGCCGCAACAAAAAACAGTCATGAGATAAACATAATTTATGTTAAAATTTTAAGCTATTCTAGTATGTTATTAATTGCATTTATCTCATAAGATCAGAGAAATCTTCAAACCCATATTTTTATATTTCCAGTGGGTCAAATGTCTATCCCCGTGTCTGTCCGATGTCAAAACAGGCGAAACACTTTCATAATCATGGATGTTGTGTTTACATTTTACTCCAATATGCCCACAAAACAAATGAACGCTGCTGCATGCGCTTCGTATGGCCTGATGTTTGACAGCAAGGCTGATAGATCAGCGGTGGCGTTTCAGACAAGGCAGTTGGGCAGATGACAGTGGAAGCTTGCCAGCTTGAAAAATGAAAATTATGAATTCACGTTCAAGCTTGGCTTTTTCAGTTAGCTCCCAGATTGAATATCCTGAACTGTCAGCCAGGATTTACAGTTTCCTGTTGACAAAACCAATAATTTCAGAAACAAATCTAGAACTCATTCCCCACTCATCACATCTGGTTTCTTTTCATATATCCATATATATATATATATTAGCAATCTCCTTTGACCCTCAGCCCAGATGCCTTCAGAATGTTAAACACATTGTTGTAGAGCAGTGCAGCTCGTTTGACTGTGTGTTTGGGATACTCTTGGCTTAGACTTGCTAATGGGGAAGAGGACAGGCTGCATCTAAATGACGTGATTATCAGTGACGCTGCCAGCTGTAATCAGGGCCAGGGCACAGAGAGAGAGATCCGCAGAGAGGTGCTTTATGCCTGGATAGACAGGCGGAGCGAGGAAGCAGTGCTTTTATTTGTCTTTTATCTCCCTCAGTGGTAAAGCAGGAAGAGCGACACAAAGAGAGACAGAAGGGAAAGTGAGAGACAAACAGGAGAAAGGCGACAATGAAGGAATTATTTGGCTACACATGGATGTCTGTGACAGGCATGTGTAGCCATGAAGGCTGGCCACGGGAGATTTGTGTCATAACAATAAGAGGAAATTTGAGGGACAGAGGAGAGGAACTGAGGTTTACATTTTGAAGGGGGGGGGGCGTCTTTTAGAAGTTGAGCTAAGAATTGCATCACATGAACGTGGAGAGAAAGCTCAAAAGGACTTCCCCGTGTCTGTGTGTGTTACCGGGCAAAAAGATGAAGCCCAGCAGGTAGCTGCGGCTGGATTTTGAGGCCAAGAGGTGAGATCTTTGTCAACATAATATGAGGTAGCTTGTGACTCTTGCTATTTCCCTGTCGAAATGACAGAGCGCAAGTGAAGTGAGAATGGGCAAAATGTGATTATCTGAAGACATTCTGCTGAGGAGAGGAAGGAGGGAAGCCGGTTAGGTTGCCGATGAGTAAATGTTTGCGGTAAATTTAGCTTGTGTGTTTCTTTTTCGCCCTGATATTTAATCACCATGGGCTTCTGCCAGCTTTGCAGCCTAACATTTCCCGAAAGGTCAGACATGTCTCTCCTGCTTAACGTGGACTAAATGCATGTCAGTCTGTAGCGCAGCTTAGAGAGCGGCGGAGACGGCTCGGTGTCAGCCGGAGAGCCTACAAATAGAAAGAGCCCTTCATAGCCCTCGTGTGACCAATGTCTCTACTGTCTGCAGAGCCATTTCACTCTACTGTACATCCAGACTGACATTTCCCCCTCCTCTGAACTCGGCGACTTCACATGCCGAGATGATCCAGCTGACAGGAATCATCTACCCTGGACATATAGCCGCAGATCCAGGAAAAGCTGCTTCAGCTGCTCGGTGCACAGGAGACTGTAGCTCTTCATCCAGTGCATTGTAAAGGCTTAAATTAAAGCTACAAGATCATTTTGTAAGTCACTATGTAAAGCCCCCACAAGGCCCCACTTCCCAACATTATTGAATTCAGTACTCTTGTCACTAGTAGCAAAGGTAAGGTACGTCAGGGCATGAGAGCTCAATTTTTTAAGAGAAATATTGCATGACCGCAGGTGGAGGGTTGGGAAATTGTGTGCACAGAGTGAGCCTGAGAGATTCAGTGCTGGGGACAAAAAAACAACTCCCCCGACTTCATGGAAATGCAATACGAAATCACTGTAGTGCAACATTTAACCATTAATTTCAGGCCAGCGTTTCAGTCGACCAGTCATGTTGAACTCATCGCAGAGCATGGGCTTTTTTAGATTGTGTAGTAGTTCGATCAGACGTTTGATATTTTTGTTTTCTTGTTGGTCTGTTTGTGGTGTCGGTGTGGATCATCTGCTCAATTAAAGGATCTCCTCGTTGGGTCCTTATGACTGAAGTGTAGGAAGGAAGGGTAAACCTGTTGTGCAATAGTTACACTCTGGTGTGCACATGCTGTACCTGCCTGCTGTTAAATTGTCACAGTCAGCGGTAACTGAATTTTTTTCATTTTTAATGCTTTGTTTCGCGTTGTCTCGGTCTAGCTCGCTCTCTCCTTACCTGAGCAGATGGTAAGTTTCCACAGACAAGTCAACAACAGGCAAGGCGCCGGTGTGAAGAGAGCCGGTGACAGCTGACTGTGATCTTACTTCGAAACAAAGTTCGACTTTCTTCAGCGCAGCCTTCTCAGACAGCAGATGGTTAAACCTGGTAAAGCATGTATTGATGGAGATTTAAAGGTCCCCCGTGTGTTTTGAAGCTGTGTTTCTATCAGTGGGCCCCTGTCTTGTTTATCATATCCACGTGCACAAGGACAGACATGCACGCACATTATTTTACTCAACTGCAGGTGGCAGGTAACCGCGCCAACAAATAAAGTGAAGAAGAAGACCACAAGCTAGTAAAAATGGATGAAAACAACGCCCCGGTTTTCGCTTTTGAAAATGCTTTATGAGCAAGAAATTACATACAACACTGATGTAAACAAACTCCACAGGAACCCTTTAAGTAAATCCCCATAATCAACAGGCATGGCAACATGGGGGTGTAAATATTTGTTTTTCATGCTGCTTTAAACATCACTGAATGAAAATGGCAACGTTTAACATAGATTAGGCACGGGAAATTTAAAAAAAGCAGAGCAGATAACGTTGGCTATGCCTTCTCCCTCTCTCTGACGTGAGTGAAATAGCACCACGCCTTTTCCTCTGCCGCTTTCACGGACGTATGAGACGTACAGGACGTTGACGAGATTATGATCTCTTAGCGGCGTTCGGCTATTCACGGTGTGAATTACATATTTGCCTTTCAAATATCGCCAACAGCCGGAAAGGAGCTGACTAATTAGATTTTGTGTAACAGTTGTGCACAGCCACATTAGTTCCACCCGAGCAAACTACACCTGGAGAGGGCGCGGGGCTTCATGCTAATATTATCCAGGGAAACCTACACCCTCAGCTCGGCTAATTTCCTGGACAGCAGAGCAGCCGTGTCATCTCAGCTGTGATAATACACACCTTCGAGGTGGGTCTATGGCAGACTGGGCCTGTATATTTGATATTTTGAGCTGTTCCTAAATTATTTTATGCTGAGTTATGGTGTGTTTTTCTGCAGGTAAACTATGATGTCACCTCCTGGTGGTTGATTTTAAGGCGTTTATTTTCCTTTGACTGAGATAGGGCCTATAATTGCATACAGCAAATGATTAAAGAGCACAGTTCAGTCAGCTTCTTACTATAAGCAATGGAGTCTTACATGCAGTTTTCTGCCAGCAGTTTATTTTCTGAGCTCTTTTCAAAGGTTTGAAGTGGATGGGAGTCAAAGACCTGATCAAACCAGATCCACACAGTCCTGGTGAAATAAATAAGATAAAGTTTTTAAGCACTAAACTCTTGATTGAAAGTAATTAAGGAGGTTCTTCCGAAGGTTATCCATGGATATTCAGAGCGAGAGAGAAATCATTTGGGTCGGGCTGTAAATTCATCACCAACAAGCCATAGTCCAGTTGCACTTTCAGTCAGAGTCGGCGTCTGCATCATATATCGTACACGGTGCACAGTAATTTAATGTTGTCTTTTCTGTCCTCCCCCCTGAAAGTCACAGACATTCAACCACACACCAAGAAAAAAAAAAAAGCACCACAACACTTTCTGTCCTCGATTATGCGTTTGTGCTTATTCGCGTCTGGGCAGTAAACTCCTGTGGTGTATCTCGCTCGCTGCCATTAAGGACTGCACCAGGCAGTGGTATGACAGACAAGTTAGATATTCTTGCAGCATCCCTGGACACCCTGTGAAACTGACACCGCATCTGTTACCAGGATGGAGTTGGGTATCTGTTACCTGGAGGGATGTCAGCTGCAAATTAGCTGTGCAGCTCCATTATCAAAATCCTGTTCATACACAGTCGCCGGCCATCAGTCAAAGGTAGATCATTTAGACTGATTTCTTTTGGCTCCCTCCGTGTCTGGTTGAGGTGCCCTCTGCTTTAAATAGTCAGGCATATAAATGACAGAGCACATCTTTAGTGTTAAATTGGCTTTAGAGGTCATTTCACTTACGCAAAAATCCAATCCATAACATTGCTTCACTTTTTTGTTTTTGTAAATCGGCTCCGCTCGGCTTTGGCAGACATTCGTTAGTGTATGCTGGTCTCACCGACAGCAGGGCTGTGTAATATACAGTGTATCATACTTGCTTGGACAGGATGATCCTGACGATAAAGTTTGTTTTTGGATTATGCTCCAAGACTGTCAGTGTATGATAAATCAGTCATAATAGCGCAAAGGGGAGTTCAAAATAGATCTGCTCTTCTGCTTGTGCCTCAGATAAAGAATGTCTGTGTGCATACTGACGGCATTCAGGCCTCATGTTGTTCCAACATACATGTATCCACTGGATCTTGTTAATACTCTCCATGTGGATCCAATTTGGTCCAAAGAAATCAGATTTTCCTCAGTGAAAAAAAAAAATCTCCAACTGACAAGCGTTCAAACTTTTCCCATTAATACCAGTTTATTGAGAACAGACTCTGTTTACCCCTCATGCACATTCCAGCCCCTCATGCAGATCCCAAAGCATGCCTGTGTTCTGTTATCAGCGGCGGTCCATGCTATTTACGAACAGCTTGGTCTGCTTCATGTCGCCTGCACAGTCTGTCTACCTTTGACTTTGTGCATTGGTCTCCAAAGCTCTGTTTTTGTGTGTTATGGTGGTAAAAAAAAAAAAAAGTGGATTATGGGAGCAGACAAGGGCGGAGAGAGAGAGCAGTAAGATTGGCTTTTGGTCAGTGAGAGATGAAAGCAGCAGACACTCGCAGGTGGCCGGCCTGAATGAAGCGGACGCAGCACTTTCACCTAAGGGTGGCCGCTGGAAGAGGATGTTTTTCTGTGTTCTTTGGAAATCTGTGGGAAAAATTCAGATTTCTTTCCCATTTAATCCACTCTGTATGTCCAGTCCCCTCAGGAGCGCCACCATAGTCAACTAAGAGCAGTGAAATATCCATGCAGTTGCAGCAGCCAAATCTTCCTTAGGCAAATGCACAGCATCACTCCCTCCACACACACACACACAGACACACACACGTCTGTCCAATGCCAGCCTCCACAAACATGCTCTGTGTAATGTTGAATTTTCACAAATCTGCCCTGTCAAGCAGCAAGCTTTTCAGACAGCCTCCACACCCTGTTGCGTTTGAAGACCCCAGTCAGTCTATTGCTGCATAAGTACGTGTATGACATGTTTCTGTCTGAAGTCAAGCTTTTCAAGCATCCCATGCCAGCTGCCTCTCCCTGTGCCACGTCTGCCAATCCTCTCTGCTAGTCACTGCCGCCTGCCACATCCTCCACGTCCTCCTTTTGAAGCTAGACTATGTCCCTCTATGACTGCGTGCGCTGGGAGATGCTCATTATACAACCCCAAAGCCTGCTCTTCTCCGTCGGTCCTTTTGTGAGGCGGCTCTTGTTTGTTAGCTGGCATTAAACATGGAGTCGAGGCTTGGTTATGTTACTATCATACACTGAAGTGTAGCGCTGCATGTATGCATCGTATGCCCTTGTGTTTTATACTGCCGGTGATTTCCGAGAAGTGGAATAATAGCACAGGCCGTCGAGTAGATGAAGCACAGGGGTTAGTTTATTGACGTTTGAATGTGGAGGCCAGAAAATATGTAAAGACTCACATTTTTTTGCAGTAATAAACTGTAAATTGTTGTTTTTTTTCTTGCTTCACATCTCATTTTGTGTCGTGGTTGGAGTCTCACTGTGTGCCTCTTTGCGGTTGTTTTTCATGTTTTTGTGGTTTTGTTTTACCACCACCCCTCCGGCCCCACCCCTGGTAAAGCTGCACCAGGCGTGCTGATTCCTGGCATTCATTCTTTCTTTCTTTCTTTCTTTCTTTCTCTTTCTTTCTTTCTTTCTTTCTTTCTTTCTCTTTCTTTCTTTCTTTCTTTCTTTCTTTCTTTCTTTCTTTCTTTCTTTCTTTCTTTACGCATAACTACATGTTATTTTTGTTTTCTCGCTCTCCATCTCTATCTGCCTTAGACTTGCAGATGCTCACTCTAGCAGGAGGGCCGTCCCTCTGGGCTTCACATCTGTTACTGGCATATCGCGCGGCTTCATCTTTAAAGTCGTAACGTTTTCCGGTTTTCTATACGAACTCCAATTTCGTTCCTCCCTAAATTAGACGTTAATCGGCCCTTCGGGTCAGTGATACCAGGGAGTGAAATGAATGTGGGAGAAACTGTGCGGTTGCTGTTTTACATGCGTGCTCACACACTCACACACGAGTCATTTACATCCAGCGTAACCCCTCCTCATGCTCTTCCCTCCGGTCAGTCGCTTAAATTGTCTGGGTCTGGTTAGGATATGCCTCTTGAAAATGTAGCTGCCAGAGAAAGTGCCTCTCTGGACATTTGATGGGCCCGCTTATGTATTGAGTAGGATTGAAAATCTATTGACCTGGAGCTCGTACAATGTCAGTAGACCATTAAATTTGTGTGAAAAGGCCTCTTGAATGAGCAGATTGAACAAAGCTCTGCTTGTGTCCTGGTTCAGAAGAGTGATTGAGTCCACTTCTCTCTTGATCATTTTGGTTTCTGAACAGTATGATGATCTTTTTTTATGTCCCAGGCAAATTTGTGGAAATTGTGTAAATATCCTGTCTGTTGATTTTAGTCAACCTGGTTTTCCATTCTTCTTTTAGGTATCCGTTCCCGACCGTGTTCAGCACGTGCAGTAAGAAGGACCTCGCTGCTAGTCTGGAGAAAGGCGTCGGCATGTGTTTGTACAACATGCCCGAGGTCAAAGTGCTCTACGGCGGTCAGAAGTGCGGCAATGGCTATGTGGAGGAGGGAGAAGAGTGTGACTGCGGGGAGCCAGAGGTAAGGCCTTCATTTTGACTTGCTTCAGTGGACTGGATCAGTCTCCAACACCGGTTGTACTGGGCAGCATGTGAAAGTGAAGCCGTGCGTGAAAAAACAAATGTTTTTTGGGAGATAAACAAAAGTTTGCAACACAAAATCAGCTGGGAAAATCAATTCGACGTCTTCGGTGAATCAGGATTCAGTGAAGCGTAGTTAATGTGATTCAAAGGGTGGTCCTCTCCCCAAAACATCATAAAAAAACAGGCCTGAATTTTTATTTTCATTTCTACTTACGGTACCGTATGTCAATATTCAAAAGAACCAAACGTGCACTCACTTTTCATCTTGATACCCCCCCTCGTACAAAACCCAAAGAAAACAATCATAACTTTCCGTTAAGACATCATCCACAACCATAACAGCTCACTCAGTCCCCCAACAAATCACAACAAACTTTACATTAGACTATCTCTTGACATTTTCGCTGTTATCGCGGGTTAAAAGCATCGAAACCTGTGCAAAAAAAAGAAAAGCCTAAAAGCTCAGCAAACCACCCGAGGCCTCCGATATAAGTGTTTTATTTACATCACACCTTCCCTTCCACATGTGCCGAACAGTGCTCTGACAGGCTGCCACGGTGATGTCATATCCTTGTTGAAGGCCCATTAATCAAACCACGGTCCAACTGTGTGACAGAGGAAACAAACAAAAGTGTAATCGGGTCGAGGCTGAAATAAGCTTTCTTTGGCTGTGCCATCCAAACAAACTGTGCACGCACACACAGACACACACATACACACACACTGTGAAGTGAGGATCACATGTGGGAAGCATGTATCACCTCGGTGCAGCCAAGGCAGCTGCGTGTCTCATAAAGCCCAAGACCAAAGGAGATCTGATGATGCATGTATCGCTCACAATTCATCATTTTGCTCGTTTGTCCAACGCATAAAAGTTCGATTTATAACAATGTAACAGAGAAACACAGCAGTTCCTCTCATTTCAGGACTTCTAAATGTTTGGCATTTTCGCTTGAACAACAATGACTCAATAATCCATTATGAAAATTGCTGGTGATTATGATAAATTAACTGAGTAATTGTTTCTGCTCTACATCTGACACATATTGATTCATATTCATATTACCCACGTTTGATTTGATCTGTTTCTAGAATACAAATCATTTCAAATCTCATGTCACATAGAGTTAAGTTTAGCTCTTAACATATCCAGGTAAGTAAAGTTATAAATAACTAAAACTTGAAGATGCAGATCAGTTTCTACATTTTGCTGGCTGAAGAGTGCAGGCACGTTAAATTTAATAGCAGCAACCTGAAAGTGAGATCAGCAGAAAATCTGAAATGTTGATTAAAATGTATCTGATATTCATATTACGATGATTTGGACAGATATTATGATTGTGATATGATACACAATTCACGGGAATGGTCATTGACGATGTGACACTTGTTGGGTCTGTACCAAACAAACAAAGATTCGTTTGGCCGGGACGTCACTGCAGCACCGCAGTACTTCATTACAATGCTGTTTTGTCACACATTTTACTTTATCAAAAAATTGCAGCTTCTGCGATATGGATATTGCACTTTTCCATATTGTGATTTTAATAAAATTTCAATTTATTGCAGCCTTAAATCTGATTTTACACCTTTTTTTTTTACAAGCCTTTTGCTCAGAATACTGGACGTCCTGATGCAGAGCCATTAAATTGATAAGCTTAACGTTTTGATACGATAAGCATAAAAGTTAAACTAGTAAAAACACTTTTTCCTCACCAGCTTCCCAGAGCACATAAATCATTTTAGCCATTACTAAACCAGCTACAGCTGAGCGTCCAGTTATGTTTGCACTTGGAATGAGCATGCTTTAACATAGAAGAGGTTTGATAAGGAAACAAAGCTTTATTAATCTACAACCATCCACCATAGGAGTCCATTTATAATCATGAAAACTGGAGCATTGTTTCTGGAAAAAGATCTCTGAAGACCTGTCTGACTCACCAACGTGTTTGATTATTTAGTTACACGCTGTTATGGCTGTGTATTCCATCATTTCGAGGCAACTGTAAGTAATATTTTAGTGGAGTCATTGTGTTTGACCACCAACGAACCAACTGTATAATTTACATTTGCCAACTCCATCTCTGTCAGTTTGCCGCTCGGTAACTTCCATGATATCACCGCAGAGACCCTGCTTGTTGTATCCGCTGGCACGCTTAGATGGAAAGATGAAAGCTACCTTTTCTTTCCTCTCTAAACAATAGGCTTACGTCAGGGCCAAGAGGTAAACAGCCAGACGTAGAAACCACACATCAACTGAAAATTAGATGTCCAACAATCCAGCTGCCTCCACTTCCCAGCCTTCAACATGTCTTGTCATTACCCCAGAGTCCCACAACCCAAACAGCCACGTGGAAAGAAGATAAATGATAGTGGGACTTGTTTTCTCCGTGATAGTGCAACGCGTGACACTACTTGGAAAACAAAGCCGACGTGTTCGGGCATCCAATAAAAGATAAACACTGAAACACCTCCCTGAAGTCTTTTACAGCACCGGTCCCCTCTCAACTTCACCTTACTTATCCTCTCTCATCGGTTTCTGCCAGCAGCCGGCTGATCTTGTCATTGCG
Organism: Nibea coibor; assembly: GCA_023373845.1. NCBI lineage: Eukaryota > Metazoa > Chordata > Actinopteri > Sciaenidae > Nibea > Nibea coibor. The sequence goes on from CM041723.1 coordinate 16,040,144, forward strand.
TCTGCAGTCTTCGCCTCTTAAGGGCTTTCAAATCCCATCCCCGCTCCTGCCAATGATACACTAATCGTCAACTCTAACCTATCTCTCTACTATCTACATCAAATCAGAGTCGAAGATCTTAACTCACACCCTCCCAACTCCTCCACCTGATTTTCATCTTTTCTTCCTCTGCTTCGCAGTTCCCACTTTTTCTGTGTCACTGCATTAAGAGCATTCCTCTTTGCAGTCCAAAGATCTGGAGAATTCCCAAATCCAGACCATATGAGCTTCAGTTAATAGATCTCCACTCAAAGGTCTCAGGGTCAGGGTAAGCAAGGCGAGAATCCCCCGGACAGGAAGTTTGCCCTCTTGACCTGGAAGTCTTGATCTGACAGAGACCGGCTCTCGCGCAGTGATCAGGTCCACATGTTGTTAACGTTTCTGTTTTATTTTTTTCCCCAGGAATGTATGAACCCGTGCTGCAATGCCACCACATGCACCCTCAAGGGAGATGCCGTGTGCGCCCATGGACAGTGCTGTGAGGACTGCAGGGTAAGATTGCAGATCTGCGTTCTTGTTCCACTTTGGACCTCCTGTTCTTGATTAAAACGCCCTTCTGCCATTCTCATAGTTGAAAAAAGTTCTGAAATTATATCTTCTATGCTCCTCTGAACATTGCACACAAGTTTTCCTCTGCACAGATGGACATTTTTCATTTTCAAACACAAGAGCTAAAACTTTCTGAAACTCAGTAAAATTCTCTCTGGTAGGTTGTTAAGAGACTGATAATAGCGTGTCCCTGGATATAATTTAATATCTCAGGTCAGTCATTCCAACTTTATATATTTTACTTCAATAGACAGGTTTCAATTGAAGTTCTCAAGCTGGAGTTTCACTAAGTTATTAGTGGTTTTTGCTTTGACATGGAAATCATTTCCCTAAGTATCCCTGATGTGTGTCCTCTCTTTGAAAAGGAACATTTGCTGAAGATGATTAAACCATTAAATGTTTCTGCACAATCCTTCCATTTGAAGCAAATGAGACCTTCTCTGTACTTCACAGAAAAGCATTTTTGACCTCATGGCATGAGACATCAGATAGTGTCATGGGTGGTTCTGCTGTGTATTTGTTTATAGCTGACTTTAGACATGAATATGGCAATTTTGAAAACATTAGGGTCTTCAAAGGAGGCTCGGTCGCCTGGATACTGCAGCTAGGAACAATGGAATAGGACTCTGAGCTGGGGCTATGATTAAGAGGGACGGCCAGAGGCATTCATATTGCGCTGCTAGAGGTGAAATTCTTGGACCGGCGCAAGACGGATGAAAGCAAAAGCATTTGCCAAGAATGTTTTCATTAATCAAGGACAAAACTCATCGGATATGGTCATAGACAACTAGCAATCCGGCTGCGTTATTCCCAGCATCCGGGAAACCAATCTCTTTGTGTGAGAGTGTGATTGCAAAGAATTGATGGAAGAGTGCCACCAGGAGGGGAGCCTGTGGCTTAATTTGACTCAAAATGGGAAACACAGAAAGGATTAACAATTTTATAGATAGATTTAGTTTTAATAGGGCTCAAGTCTGAGTGAATATGTACTGTAGGTTAGAGCGGTACAAGGTTAAGTATTTGGAGATATACTGCACTGTATTAAATGTATGTCTTCTTCTACTGTACTGTAAGTTACGCACAAAGAAAATAAAATGACCACACGGCACTGTACTGTGTACGAGCCAGCTTCGCATTGTCAAGGACTTTCTTCTCATGTCAGCTGAGTCTTTATAAAAGTGTTTTTCTGGTTTATTCTTTCCACCTTTGTGCTGTGAGTCAAATCACAACAATTATCGCAATCTTCAACACGAATCCCCCCAAACCGATTGCAACATGAATACCCGGCAAAACATAAAGGACGTGAGCAAATTAGAAAATAAATTCGAATCAGCTTCTGTAAATCAATTTTCGCCGCTTGTTGTTATTATTAGGGGATCCACCAGTGAGAGGCCGAGCCGATCATCCGTCACACTCATGATGGTGATTAATTAAGTCTTCAGCTGTAAAAATCTATTTTGAAATCCATCACTGCTGCAGCCTGTGGACAACACTGAGCTTCCTCTGTCATTTTTAACAACAGCATCAGCATAGCTCTGTGAATGGTACGGTAATGTTGCTCCACCATTTTGGCCCAAACTTAAATACAAACATCTGTTTAACGGATTGTCATGAAAAGTTGGACTCATGTTTTCCAAACGGATGACTCCTATTGACTTTCCAAACACCATGAGGTCCGTGTTTTTTGGGAAATGTCTCAAGAACTATTGCATCGATTGCCGTTAAACCCTACCAGCGCTGGCGCTCTCCTCAGGATGAATTGTAATAACTATGATGATCTTCTAACTCTTCATCTTGTGTCATGGCTAAAATCAGGCCTAACTGTAGTTTGTGATAAACATGCCGAACAAAGATGGTTATGCTTATAATTATCAGTGCTTAGCATTAGCGCTTTAGCATAGTTATTGTGAGCGTTCCCGCACGCTGTTGTTTAGCATTTAATCCAAAATACTGAGCTGCCTGCAGGGCCGTAGACTCTTTTTTTTTTTCCCCCACTCATCACTGTTCTCCAACAGCGCTATCACTCCTTCTAGCACACCATGTGCCAAATATCACACAAACATCGCTGCTCTATTTGTAACAGTCCCGTCAGGATGAATGAAGACCCAGCAGAATATTTACAAAACCTCGACTTTAACAGATAGACCAAGGCAGCGGTGTTGCAGATCTGAAAGAGCTTACCGTGCTGCATATGTTTACAGCTTAAACTGGCTGGCACCCTCTGTCGAGAGTCCAGTAACTCCTGCGACTTGCCAGAGTTCTGCACGGGTGCCAACCCTCACTGTCCGGCCAACGTTTATCTGCACGATGGCCACACCTGCCACAACGTTGAAGGCTACTGCTACAACGGCATCTGCCAGACCCATGAGCAACAATGCATCACCCTGTGGGGAGCAGGTAAATCAATGACTACTAATAAGTTGGGCTGTGTGCATAGTCTTCACTTTTATACGGGAATCCTTCGCTTCATTTTGGTGATTATATTCTTGTGTTTTCCTCATTTCTCTCTGTGTGCAGGAGCCAAGCCTGCCCCTGGGATATGCTTTGAGCGAGTCAACTCTGCGGGGGATCCTTATGGGAATTGTGGGAAAGACTCCAAAGGCTCCTTTGCAAAATGTGATGCGAGGTAAGACTCTGCAGCTGCACCGACGCGGTAGAGGTGCGGCGAAATTACTGTGCAAAACACAACTGATTAGCTTAAGTGCTGTCATTAGCAATCATCATTACGTTGTGAGATCTGACATGTGATCTTCGAACAAAAGTTTACACGGGTGAAAAATGTAATTTCAGAGAGATAGCAGCTAATTATGTTCTAAGAAAGTATTCATGAATCATCTCATGCTATTCTTGTTGGCTAATTGTGCTTAAGATCTTCTCCCTTTGGGTGAATTCTGTAATCAAGCTCTTTGTTAATTGATGTAATTGCTTTAATGGCCGGAGGACTGAAACACTGTAGCACTCTTCAGCAGTCTTTCATCTTTCCGTACAGTTACTTATCTTTGTTTTTGATTGACAGTCCTGTTACTTTTTTTAATTAAGTGTTTTACTGCGTGTTTTTTTTTAACACACCTGTGCGTGGGCTTGTGTGTGCGCGTGTGGTATGCAGGGACGCAAAGTGTGGTAAAATTCAGTGCCAGGGAGGAGCCAACCGGCCGGTGATCGGGACGAACGCCGTTTCCATTGAAACCAACATCCCGCTACAGGAAGGAGGTCGCATTCTGTGTCGAGGCACGCATGTTTACCTGGGCGACGACATGCCTGATCCTGGGCTGGTTCTGGCTGGTACGAAGTGTGGAGATGGCATGGTGAGTGATGAGCTCACAGCAAGCAAGGTTATATTGTTTTCTGCTACTTAAGATTCAACATCACTCACTTATTCACAGATGGACTGTTTATGATCATAGAGCAGAAAAGTCTCCATCATCCCGAGGTCACGCTTTCTATTTTCTGATCGCTCACAGTGTTAAAGTACATGCTCTCTCTATTGCTTTTGAGGTTGTTGTTAGTTTGTAGTTTATTGTGCTGTAACCAAAGGATGCAGCTATATTATGTGTCCCCTAGAGAGCCCAAAAGGCTGACAACTGTATAAGCTCACTGTAGTATTCCTGTGGGTGCTGAGCAAATAGTACTGCAGTACGGAGCCGAGGCAGAGCCAGAGAGGTTGTCCCTTTTTAAAGAAAAGGGCTAATAAAGTTAACTCCTGAGTGAGTCCAGTGATCCACATGTACACGTCATGCTCAGGGCTACGGCCTCTTGACTTCTATGTGCTGCCGTTAAAACCTCTCTCACCACATCAGTGACCTCAGGGCCCTTTTAGCCCAAAATAGACCTCCAGCTTTAAACTGCAGCACTTGCATCTTTAATTCCCTCGCCTTACGAGGTTACGAGATCTGTTCTTGGTCGTGCATCAATGGCAAACTGGCTGTGAGAGCATATAATATGGAGCTCGTGTGTCGCCAACTTCCTCTGCTTTAATGAAGAGAATAGATAAAGGATATATATTTTTAAAGAAGCTAGATATAACTTCTAATGCTGGGAGTCCTCTGTCCTTTTCTTATGGTACCAGGTGACACGTTCATGTTCATATACAGCAAGGCATTTAGAGTTAATATCCTGTGCCTCTGGAGTCTTCCACACACCAGCTCCTTGTTCTCCCTCATGGAAAATTAAAAAAAAAAAAAAAATCTAGTTGTGCAGGACATTGTGCTTTCTCACCATTTCCTGTAATACTGAAAATGTTACACAAGTTTTGACACATGGCCCAGAACTGGCCTGGACTACATGTTCTCCTTTGCAAATTCCCGCAGTGTCTCTCCTCAGTAGTTCTCACAACTAGATGATTGAATTTGCCAAAAACCCCTGCAGCCGTGGATTTAGCCCGTTAAAGGAGCTCTGCCTACATGGTTGAAATTTAGCCAAAGTTATGAGGAGAGGATTACGTTGGAAAGAACTATGTGGTCCGACATGCTTGTCCGGCCGTCAGAAATGGAACGTGTTCGTAGTTGCTCAGAACGGCCGCTCTCAAATCTGACTGTCACCGAGAGATAAATACTTCACGTGACGAACAAACTCTGCACAGACGGTCACAGCGCAAAGTGTGAATGTCGAATTGTCATCCACCTCTGGGAGGTTTAGCACGTGGTACCAAACTGTGGGGTCTCTCAGTCCTACAAGTCATCGTCAGCTCCTTCAGTTACTCGAGGGACTTGATGAAAAGCCTTTGAGCTTTGCACGCAGGATGCCCGTCTGCCAGGTTAGCTTGTCTCCTGGCTGTTGTCTCTGCAAAATGTCAGTTAGCTTCACACAATATGAGAATTTTGGCCTGAAGGTGGGTCTTTGTTACCGGCTTTTGTTCTTCTCAAAAAGGTTTTCTGTTTTCCATAATTTTCCAAGTTGGCAGCGCGTTGGCCCACATAATTTAAGGAGGATGAGAGCACCAAACTGCTTTGACTAATGCAGACCTAATTTTCTACATAAAGGCAGAATCTGTCTTTTCCCAGTCTGATGTTTTGGTTTGTCCACAACGTCATTTTCCTTTAAAATTGTTCATTTATTCATGGATGAGAAAACGGTGACTATCCTCCCCCTAGCTGAACACGCAGCAGGAATCGATGCTTTATGGTACAGACACTGAACCTTCGCACATATACGACAGATATTATCCTGTTGCTACTGAGCTGTACACACTTCTTTGTTTTTGCATTGGCCTTCGTTGGCTCTCCGATTCTGCATTTGCTGAATGATGCTTTTCCCCTTTTATAGGTGTGCCTGAATCGACAGTGCCAAAATGTCAGTGTCTTTGGTGTGCATGAGTGCTCTGGGAAGTGCAATGGACGTGGGGTGAGTGCAGAGTACCTACCGGTTCAATATTTAGTGTTAAATTATGCACCGTAGTCTGTGGAACAGTGAAACAGCCCTGTGAGGTCTATTTATCCATTTAGTCAAATTCTGACTCTCGCTGTCCTATAATAAGCCTCCTTGTGATATAATTGCACTCGCACGCGGTGCAAAGGTGTATAGAGCGGAGCCTGCGAGTCGCGGCTGTGGCTCCTGTTCTGTATGATAAATCTTCATTGCCCCGCTGAGATTAAATCAATCCCATTTAACGGCATCATTTATGGTCTACGTATGGTGTTGTCCATCATCTTGTGACTATACGGCGAGAGAAGATACAGTGCAGCGCTGCCAGGAAGGAGCACAATAGGCTTTCTGTTGCAGTAAAGGAGTAACTCTTACTGCCAAGAAATGATCACCTTTTTCTCGTAGCCTTTTCTTATCAATAATTCAACACGGGGAGCTTTTATGTTGTATTTACTTTATTGTTTGTTTTTTAGAATCACCCGGGGATAAATCAGCTAGCAGTAACCTCTAATTTTCACTGCCAATTATGAAAATTAATGACACAGAAACCATTTGTAATGAGAAATTACCCCCTAAAATCATATATCCCTCAAAGTGTTGTCTCATCTCGCAACGAAACAAACGCGCCAAGTTAAACGAGCCCTTTAATAAAAAATAACGTCGTAATGCCCGACAGCGGATAAAACGTCGCCGCTGCCAGTTGATCGGCTCACCGCAATAAAAATAATCGCATAAAAAAATACTTTGCGAGTAGTCTAGACAAATTGTTTCCCATTAAAAGTGTGGAGCTGAACCGTCCCTCCTACAGATATATCTGCCGGATCAATTTGTCTGTCATTTTCCCAAACACGACGCTCACTACGAGACCTGAAAGGAAAAGCAGTGATTCTCTGAATTTACTGTAGGAGTTCAAAGAATTCAGCTCGCCTACAGGTCAACTCATTCTGTCTTGCACGGCCTGTATCAGCTATATTCAGGTGCTTTGGGATCTATATCTGTCGCCTATTATGCAGGTGAGAAGCACCTGTTTTGCATGTATCTTCATCCAGTCAGTCAGACATTTCACTGCCCTTGTAACAAACATATGAACACGCACAAAACCCGCCCAAATCACAGCTCCCTCCGAGCCCCCAAGAGCCTCTTAACCTCGTCAACCCGCGCGAAGGAGTGTCCATGGCCTGCAGGCAGGGAAGGCACTTGACTGTACGTCTGCGCTAAATGTAAATCCCCCACAGCTGCCCAACTCCCTCTGCACCTCCCGTCCCTCCCTCCTCCCTCCTCCATCCTCCTTTCCAAACTGACAGCTGGACTATGTTACCTCGCCAGGGAATCCTCCTGGATCAGGCTTCTTCGCTGGAAACCTGAGGCTTTACAGGATGGACTCTCCCATGCACATGTTTTATCTATTATGACCCTTGGTGCACGCGCTCGCGCAGCCAATGTCCTTTCATATTGAAAGTCACTCAGTGAGCGAGAGTGGCTTATTTATAAAAAAAAGAATAAATAAAGCAATTCAGTTTTCATCTCGTTATTTGGGGATAGACCCTTCGTAGAGGGCAGTGCATCATTTATATCTGGGGTTTAGCTGCTAGGAATACAAATGCCTTTTGATATGATTTGACGCGGGAGAAGGGAAGTATCCACGTAATAACATCCGGTAAAACTACTTATGTTTGCAGGTGTGCAACAACAAGAAGAACTGCCACTGTGAAGCACACTGGGCCCCTCCGTTCTGCGAGAAGTCAGGCTTCGGGGGGAGCATTGACAGCGGGCCAATGAGACTGGCAGGTAGTGTGGACGATTTAATCACAACAGAACTAAGCAGCAACACAAAGCTACACCAGCTGCACCCTTGTACATCTCTTTTTCTTGCCGAGTCAGTACTGGATTGATGTGTGGTTTGGATCGGAGCATAACTTTCTTAGAGCAGCTCCCCTTCCGCCAAGCAATACATTACGCGGCGCAGTCTGCAGCCTTAAATAGAGAGAGAAAATGAATTTTTGGTCCTTAGAGTGAGGAACAGAAATAAGCAGAGCAATGTGAAAGTGTGCTGCCGACCGTGGCCTAGCTGTAACAGTCTTCATTATGTCCTGTCATCGTTCTGTGCTGTAGATGTGCGTGTGTGTGTATTAATGTGCGTGTTGTCGTATGTGGCATCAGCCGACAGTGTGGTCATTACCGTGGCTATCCTGGTCACCCTGGTCAGCCTTCTGGTAACCACGGTGATCGTCTTCCTGAAGAGGAAGACGCTGCTACGCCTCCTCTTCAGCAATAAGAAGAGCACGTTGGAGAAACTCAGGTGACAAACAAGCAGCCGGTGATCATGTTGTGAGGCGCTTTGCATTTGGTTTTCTACAGACAAAAGTCAGTTTATTAAGACCTACTTTAGCTACGCCTAGATGGCTGTAACCAAAAAGAAAATGCTTGTTTTTGTGTGTTCTTAACCTGCTCGTATGTGCTGCTTTTAAATATGATCTAAATGTAAATGGAAGAGACCAAAAACTAGTAAAACTTTATACTTTTTTTGATAGTGAGCCACTTCTTGGAAAGAACTTTGTAATTTTGTTGTAATTACAGGGTAAATATAGATTGTGTTCAATTGGTACACTCTCAGATCATTAAATTCAATAATTAATTGCTAGTATAACTGGAGAGGCAAGTTTCCAATAATAATAATAAGAAGCTTACAGGAACCTGTTTTTACACCCTCACTCACCCAAATTAATTGCCGGCTTTTGATACCTGGTCAAAGTACTAATTGTTAGGTCAAAAATGAGCTTTAATGTTTAAATTTATACAGTGTATCTAAAACTGTTCCTGTTTATGTGAGTAATATTTATAAAAAAGGGGAAGAACAGGCCTGTATTTTCATTATGATTACATAAAGTTTGTATTTACAAATACATACATATAAATTCAGTATATAAATATATGAATATACCTTAAATCTGCCATGAATCTACTCTAAATTACATATATGCATATGTTTATGGTCAAACAAAGAATAGTTTGGACATTTAAAGTCCATTTAAAGTCTGTATAACATTGAACATTGATTGTTCAGAAGAAAGGATCAAAGTTGGGATAAAAAGTCTAATCTGCCTCATCGGGACGACGTGGTCATGGTTTGATCACGTTCGACTGACAGCGGCTTAGCAGCATAAACAAGCAACCCACCGACAGTCATCGCCATCTGATTCAGATGTTGCTAAACTACGATTTCTTCTGAAGCCGTTAAATTCTTGTTTATATGAGTAATCTTCTGAAACACCAGGGGAAAAACCGCTCCATGTTTTCAATCACGATCAGCTGAGAGACACGAATATGGTTTTAATCTTCAGTGTAGAGCTTTGATTATATGTGAATGTACCAGAATTGTCGTCTAAATAAAACCGAGCGGACCTTTTAAGTGACTTGTTATGCTTGTAGATCTGTGGAAGCCAACAGGCCAACCAGCCCCATCAGGACTCAGTCCATGTACAGGCCCACACCGCAGCGCAAGCCTCCACCCAAACCCTCTGGAGCTAACATTTATAAGGTGAGTTGCAGTACCATAGAGCGAATAAACCCCATTCATTGACTGTATGTGTGTGTTTACGTGCTCGTTTCTGTCATGGCCCATTTGATTTGATTTCTTTCGTAATTGCACTCTATTATAGCCCTTCGCTAACCTGCAGCCGAGCCTCGGTTTACAGTTACCGTGCTTCCAGGCTTGTTGACAAAACAAGACGGCGGCACGGCGGGTAATTGATTCAGCTTCCCTATATCTCTCACGAAGAAATATTAATTACAGCGCCATTGCTGTGAGAAGGCAGAGAAACTCTAATGGAGAGATTGCTCGGTTTAAATGAGACTCGGGATGTTGTCATTCGAGCCCCTTTATTGTTTGTTTGTGATAAAAGATTTTTTTTTTCTTACGTGAAGGGTGCAGAGCTGATTGATTCGGGCAGAGGAGGAAAGCAGGTTTTGATTTGTTTGTTTGAAATGATAAGCACAGATGGAGATTATCTATCATTTGTATGTGTATGACTAAATACGCTCCATTTATATGCATGAGTGTGTGTATGTGGACCTGATTTGTGTCTGCAGCGGATCCTGCAGCCACACGAGTTATACCTCGTATCGCGTGATGCGTGTGTGAGCGCGTGTGTGTGTGGAGGTGCATCCAGTTCATTCAGTCCGCCGGAGTGACTGTTTGAAACAGCCTGTCCGTTCTTATTACGGTCACCACTTCAGCCGCTCGCTGATGTCCAGATGTCAGTCAGCATCACGGCAGCTCTCTTTGAGCATATCTGCATTTCCTGCGCGTGTGTTGTGCAGCAGCCAAATCCTTTCAGGCCATTTTAGGTGTTATTGTTTTGTCCTGGAGCGGAGGGGTAACAGCTGGTCAGGGCATGTGGTCAGACTCTGGCTTTTACCCATTTTAAAACGTCATATCTATTAATGTTATTTTATGACTCTGACATCAGCTCTTTACCACTAATGAGGGACCGAAGCGCGAATTTACTTTTTATTCTTGCATTATAACTTAATATCCGATAGCCCCGAAAACAAGGCAAGGGCTGCAACAAATTATTCATTTCACGATGAGCTAATCTGTTTGACTGCACGGTGTTAGAAAAATTGCAAACAGCTGACTGCTTTTTCAGGTCCAAAATGTTTGGCCTAATCCAGAATGTTACAAAACACGGACGTGCATGAATAATTTCAGACCCAACCCGAAACTGACCCTAAGATAACATGAACAGAGGAGAGAGGATAACTAGATCGGATCCCGAGTGCAGTCACCCCAAACAGAAAGGGAACGCCACGAGTGGCAGCAACGTGATGCAACACCAATTAATGAGCAGCTGTGTTGCAACGCACGTCGCTGTTCCCCCGAACTTCACGGCTCACGCTGTTTTCTCAGAGCTGCTCGAATCCACTCGGGTATATAGATGAAGAAGTCTCAATGTATAACAGCCGTCCATTTTCTGTAACCACCGGTCCTCATCGAGGTTGTGAGAGAGAGGCTGGGCAGACCCTGGACAAGTTCATCAAAGCTTCAAACATCGATTCACACCTACAGACAATTTAGAGTCACCAATTGGCCTGTTAAGTGCATCTCTTTGCACTGTGAGAGGAAGCTGGAGTGGAGTGGACCCACACAGAAAGGCCCCAGTCGAGGCTCGGACCAGAAACCTTGTTGCATTGCTGTGAGGCGGCAGTGCTAACCACTGCACTAGAGATTAAATTTCCAAGCATGTAAAAGTGAGAAATCATCATTTGAGAAGTTGGAATCAGCAAACATGCAGAATTTTCTGTCAGTCAGGGTGACACTTTAGGTGGTGCAGTATTATCTTTTCCACTGAAGACATTTTGACGTGTCACAGCAGGGAAAGCACGGGCGTATTGAGGCTGAATTCCATTCAGCTGCCTCGGTTTCTGGATTGTGCCGACTCACTGTCAGACTGTCACAGCTTACAGGGATCCTTGAATAGAACAGAGATCGTTAATGTTATCAGTAACACCTGCGCTTTTCCTCCCTGAGACGAGTCAAAATGTCTGCCGTGACAAAGGCCTGTGTACCGCTGCCACAACAGATGACACGTAACTGCTGCAATTACTGAAAATAACTTCCTCTCATCCCCTTTTCAGCCGTCTCTCCTGAGTGCCGAGCCTCTTCTTCCTCCGCACAATTTCCACTCGCACAGCCTGCGCAGACTGCCTCTCTACCAGCCGCTGCACATCAGTCAGCCCATGCCGGCGTCCCTGAGCGTGGGCCAGCCCACCCTGCCTTCTCTCCCGGCCCACCACAGAGTCCTGCCCGCCCACGCATCCATCTCACCGTCCCGAGTGCCCCCGTTTCTCAGCCTGCCACGGCAGCAGTCTTCGTACAGAGTAGACCAGGTTTGTTTGCAAAAAAAAAAAAAAAAGAATCTTCCTCTCCGAATGTTGACTCGAGACTCAAGCTTTTAGTTTGTCATAAATAGTCTTGTAATACTTGAAAATGGGAATTTATTTTTGTGGAGCACGGCTTTAATGGACCGTGTACACAGCACAGGCCATTAAATTCAAGTTGTGTGTATTTTACTGTACATTACTCCTGACCGCTCTCTAAACCTTACCGCAGGTCTCTGCGTTGGTTTACAACAATGTATTCCAGGCAACCATCATAACATGAATGTATGAATATAAACCTGCTGAGACTTAAAACTGTCTTTAAACAGGTCACAGTGAACATTTAGTTTTCTTTTGAATTCTCATCAGGTCTTGAGTCAGCTGAAGAGCATCGTAAACATCAGGCTTTATTGTTGACTAAGAAATCTCACTGTTCTGGAGCTTTCAGGCATCACATGATCTTCCTCACTGAATTTATTCTCATGCATGTTGGCTTAAAAGTTGAGATTCAAAAAGTTAAACTTCTTGACTTCTTGACTTTATTAATCATATTATAGATTTCCATGCTCGCTAGTGGATATTTTGGTTTTCGAGGTCAAGATTACACTTGATTATTTTTTACATTTATTTTATTTATTTTATTTTTTAAAATCAGTCCAGGCTGACACACTCCCACAGTGAGTGTAACTTTAACAATAACTAAAGCAGAGGAAATGCTCGCTGTGATGGATTCTCATACTGTACTAAGATTACCAGGAATCAACCTAAAAACCTGAGGTACTCTTTAAAAATGGTCTGCGGTAATGTAAATACAGTATATGCAAGTTGTATTTCATGGTCTAAAATGTGTACAGCCACCTGTTTGGTCATTTTTAAACGCTGGAGGAAAGCGTTACCAGAAACTCGCTGCCTTTCTGCACTGCAGTCGGTTTCCTTGCCCAGGTATCGACAGTAAAATTCAATCCCTCTCCCTCCCTGTGACCCAACTCCTGAGTAAGGCGCTGCTTTCTGCTGAGCCAGCAGTATTGGATGCAGTGGAGATAGTAAATCCATCTGTCCGCTGGATTTGGTGCTGAATCCGAATCCTGATACGTTCCCGTACCTGCGCAGCGAGGAGGGTTCTGTGGGATGTGAGCCGCAGCGGGGTTCGGGGATAATTGACAGACGTGCGCAGCTTTAAAAAAAAAACGTGAAGAATTTAACTTTGTGATTTGACACTTTGTGTCTGTCAGATAAAGAGCATCACATAATCCCAGATGTAAAGCCAGAGCATGATGGATTTAGACGGAAACGTGCGGAAAATCCAAGTTTTATACCTCCAAGGTTAATCATTCAAGTGAGCTGCAGCAAGTGGAAAGTAACTAAGTATGCATTTACTCAAGTACTGCACTTTATACTTGAAATTATTCTGCTACTCCGATACATTTCGGAGGCTGATACATAAGATTAATAATGTACATCCATAAAATAGGCTTATAAAATATGATACGGTGTCTAGTTGGGACATCTTGTCCCATTTAAGTTTTCCACCAGTGAGGCATGTCTTCCTTCTGAAGAACTTCTCGGATGATTTAAATAGTTTGAGGCCCAAAGAGGTAAAATAATTCAATATTTCACAAAGAAGCAACGATTAGAGAAAAGCCCCAAAATGTATTGCAGTTTTGCAGCGGAGCTTCTCTGCCATTAATCATCTCACAACCGCCTCAGATTTATCTTGATCCTGTACCAACTGGAAGGAATCTGATTACTTTAACTAGCAAACTCTGTATAAAGTCGCTAGATCTATCTGGAGAACCAAATGCTTCTGACACTAAATTTGCTGATGATACTTTTGTGCTTTTTTACGTACGTCCGCGTTTAAAAATGCAGGCCTTTTTTTTTTTTTTATGACTTGAATCCAAATACGTTCCCGACCGCTGAGCTGCAGAAACAACTGGCATCATATCCAGCATTGCAGCATATCGGCCCTGATTGATACGAGCGTGTGCCAACTAAAGATGCACTTTAGCTGAAAGGCCGCTGTTTGCTTTATAAATAGGTTGCTCACCGGCCTGCCAAAACAATGAAACCCTGCTACCTGCTAATATGTACTAGTTCATTCCGCTGTAATGAAACAGATGGAGCGGGCAGAAACGGCAAATGTACCGTAGGTCAAAAACAGAAGAGAGGATTCTGTCGAGATTTAATAACGAGGCGGCAAGGACATACAGGACATCAATCCTTAAACAGAAAGTGTATTGCAAGCGTATTGTAATACAGCTGTCCCTGCTGTCTGTGCCAATATGTCTTCTTTTAAAATACATTTTTTGCAGGCTATCTTGTGCCTGTGTGTGTCGGCGGCACCCCATTAAGTGCGGAGGCGTTTCCAGTTGAATAAAGTCTACCCTGCATTTATTACAATGAGGCAATACATAAAAAGAAAACAGTGTGGGAGCTGCTGATTTTCACAAACCGACCTGCTCGCTATTATCTTGCTGGGGCTGAAGGAGAAATACGTATCAAATACCCGCAGAGTCAAATCAATGTGAGGCAAATAAACCCAAACACTGTTCAGGTGTTTTGCAAAAAGCAGACCTGAGGAGTGCCTGCCTTTCCAAAATGTCATTGTTTCTGGAACTTAGAAAAATAGCTTTGTTTTTGGCCAGACAGCCATGCATTTTTCAGTTCCTCCAGTGGGTTTTGAAAGGTGCTTGTAAGCCCAAGGCCCATAGATCTTTCTCAAGCCACAGAGGACAGTGCAATCCGTCATTTTGAATTAAGACATGTGAACACCACCAAGACTCCACTTACAGCGCGAGGTTTTCTGCCAAGAGCGGCATTAGAATGCACATGGGTCCCGGATTATTCTTGCATTTGAGCGGATGCATTTACATCTTTGTTTCCCTCTGTACTCTCCTTTTGCAAACAGCTTTATTTTGTGTTTCCAGAGGAGTCATCCTTTGACTAAACTGCCCATAACTCACACATGTGCTGTAGGAGCTTGTCAGGGATGAATGTGATCACACCGGGCGGTACTTGCGAAAGTCTGTGAAGTCCTCTACTGCTAGTTTCACTTAATATGCACATAGATTCATTTAATTGGATCATGAGAATCCCCCACTGTGTATTTTTTATTACCCCCAAACGCTCAACAAGTAAGAACAGTACCCACATGGGACTGCGATGCAGATTCAGAGTAAAACAGACCTGCTGTGCCCGTTAATGGAGCTCGGTCTGATTAAAGTATTGTAACATTTCAACCTCTGTGGGGCACCTTGTGTTTTCAAACTGCAGCTGAAGAGCTTTGGGCTGTGGCAGGCAGAGATTTTTTTTTTTTGCACATTTTGCATTTGTAAAAACATTTTTTTTTCTCCGTTAAGAAGCGACCGCAGCGCACCTTAGCTAATGAATATTATATGACACGAATGAATAGTTGCTTCTGTTGTTTTAATGGCTTCTTAACAGGCTACCGGAGCACTCATAAAATAGACTTACAAGTTATACTTTCAACTCCTTGAATCTGGTTGAAATATGTGTAAGCCTATGTCTCAAATTAAAAGAATTAGTTGATTAATCAATTAGTTAATCAACAAAAATATTTAAAAAATATAATTTTTTATTAAAATGTGCTCAAACCTCTCAGATGTCAGCGTTTACTGACTTTCTGAGTCCTCTGTGATAATGAATCGCGTATCTTTGGGTTCACGAGCAAAGACTACGCCCATACGTGATTATTGATCCACTCCTCTGGGAAGGCTTTCCACAAGTTTTTAGATCCTGGCTGCAGGGATTTGCTCCCACTGAACCCACAAGAGCATCGGTGGTGTTGGGCCATAAGGTCTGGTTTACCATCAGCATTCCAAGTCATCGCAAGAAGTGGTGTGTGTGGGTTTGAGTTAACTTCTTCCACACCGAAAACCATTTACCACCGAGATGTCAAGATTTGTGAACGTGGAGCTAAGGAGCCCAAACCATGAGATTTAAACCCGGACAGAGAGGACAGAGATATCAACATATTTTTTCCCCTTAAAGTGAAGACACGTGAAAACACTCACACGTCTATATGTTGATGTCTCGGCTGCCTTCATGAAGGTTTGAAACTTTATCCATGCATGATGTGGAAAACTTCACTTTCCTCTGCGTGGCATGAGGAGAGTTTGCGCGTGCACGCGCGCCCCTGTTGCCGGTAACTCCTGGTAACAGATCTTTATCGCCGCCTCGCCTCCTCGCTGTAGATTAGTAACACGTGATGGCACCTCATTCAGATAACCTTCTACACTCACGCAGCACTGCACACAGAGGTGGTGGAGACGAGGAGGAGGTTTGAGAATCGGCTCGTGAGGACGCGTGTGGGATCCAGAGAAGATGCTGATAACACAGTGCCCTCTAGTGAATCATGTCTGCTTTTGTCTGCTGAACATATCCCGATTTAAAAGGAGGTAGAACGAAAAGATTAATCAGTTTTTCTAATTAATGTCCGTTAGCAAACTTCCACCCTTCAAAAATCTTGATTGTGTACCTCTATGCAGTAAATACCAAGAAGATTAGATACAGGACTTTTCATTAAAATGATAATTTTCTTTGTATATTAAAATTTTTTTTTTTTCTTCATCAGGACTTTGAGAAACCCAGTCCACCCCAGAAACCCCTACCCGCAGACCCACTAGGGAGGAGCTCTCGGCTGGGTCACGCAGCGGCGGGGGTCCACATCCCCGGAACCGGACCCCTCCCCGTACCTATCCCCACCGTGCCCAGGCCTCCACCCACCATCCCTTTACCCAGCAGGTCAGCGAAACGTGAACCACATGTCTTTTTATGGGCCTTCACAGACACTGAGTACGCAACATTGTTGGCTTCGTTCGCACGTGATAGGACCCTGACGGAAAGACGCACAATGGCTAGCAGTGTTTTTGTGTCACAGATGGATTTCAAGTTATTGAAGCGTTGAAGACTTCATTAATGACCGCTGCGAGCCTGAGGGAGACTTCTCTTCTCAGTGGTGTAACTTCTAATGCAGTTTCTCGTGTTTTTAGTCTCACTTTGGGAGTGCTGATCTGATTGTACAAGCGGTTTCTGTAACCTCATTTGCCACCACAAGGGGGGAAAAAAATCACTTCCCTCACCCCCGCAATTTATTATTTTCTGGGTTATTAAACCACTTTTATGTTCTTTCTGCATAAAAGGTGATAGTGAAATGGGAGATTTAAATGTCTCACATGCATTTAATACCTCCATATTTATCCTAGTGCTCCTGCAGTCTTTACACGCCCACACAGCTCATACTTGCGCAGTGTTGTGAAATGATGTTACTTTCACGGTTAGCGTACATACTGTGCTGTACAGCGTGACTAACAGGCTTTGATTTACGTTTCAGGCCCGTGCCGGTGTTGCCCTACAGACCACCAAAGACTCCTAAGGACTGCTGAGCTCTTGACGTCATGGACGAGCAGATCTCCCGCCAACAGGAGACTTCTTTAATTTGCACTAATGACTGAGACTCTGTACGAACTTTCGGATACTTGCAACCGTCACAGAGTTTCAAGTGAAAGGGGGCTAACGTCACACCTCGGTGCTACACCTCTGTAAGGTGCTTTGTTGTGTCCTCGCTCAGGTACCAATGAACTATTTATCTATTTAAATATTTAACTTCGATATTACCGGTTTGTGCACAGAGTACTCTGATCAAGAGTGATTTCCCCAACCCGCGGAAACGTTTTGAAAAGAAGGAATCATGGTGTAATTTAGAATATTTCTTTTGCATTCTTTGGTGATTTTTTTTATACTTTTTTCTCAAATGAAATGCTGAAATATACGATGTTTTTTTATAAGTGAAGTTGCTTGAATAATTTGATTTTGGACAAAACTGAAGATAAAGGGAAATGGAGCACAGCTCAGCAAGTTGTCAGCGTAGCTTGTGGGCCATAGAGCAGCGTTATTTATTTAGTTTTCACATCGTTACGGTGTATTGAATACCAAATTCATCTTTTCTATTCACGTTGCCATGGTGCTACAAAGTAGATATGAATAAAATGGTTTTAATTAGATACATAGACTCATAGTAAAGGAATACACTACTTTTTATGGGATTATTCTGATCTGCTCATTTTACAGTCTCGGAGTCGGATTCTTTTATTCCCATATAAGCTCACTATAAAGTTCAAACAGGAAAAAGTCCTTTTCGCACATTTCAGACTGGCTCTTACACACTGCTCGGGGCATGTGTTGTGGAGGCCCAACACTCCCGATGCTGGCACACACGGCAGTGTCAACAGATTCGACATGTTGATTGTGTTCCAGAGAATTACACCAACACCAAATACTTCAACATTAACTCCGGTGTTTGTATGTTTAACATTTACGCTCACTTTGTCTTCGAGCGTGAGAGCCAAGAGGGATGACTTCAGTGCTCTGAGCTTTCCAATCTTCTCCTCGAGTGTGTCCAACAAGATGTTTTACCATATCTGTCTCGACTTTTTCCTTTTTTTTTTTTTTGCCTTCATAACATTCCTTTTGGATTTTGTACGGCTGTGTTATTCTTGAGCTCTGAGATTATCCACGCATTCACAGCATCGTTCATTAGATCCAGATCTTGGCGTCGCACTTAGGCAATTTTCTTGTGAGGTTATTTGTTGTTGACTCGCTGTTTCACAAGTTTCCCGTGTCAGTGTTCACGTTGGAAAATGCATTTTTAGACCCTCAGTGAATCCAGATGCAGTTTGTCATTTCACAAGTGTGTACCTGTGTTACATTCATGTACAGACGCGTGCAAACAATACTTTTTTGTTTTGGAAGTGTTCGGACGTGTTCGACAGTCAGGGTAACTGCTCTCCGCTGGAAAATGTTTGTCAGTGCTGTGTCGATTAGTCGTTCAGTGTTAATGCCATTTGTAAATCCTAAATGTATTTGCATAACTGTAACATTTTTTAAAGCCATTGTAAAGTGTAAATACTGTATGTCAGTTATCATTTTTTCTTTTCTTTGTTTTTGTTCCTTTCAAACACATAAATATAAGAACTGCTTTGAGGCCGGGCACCATCTACAGAGTGGTGAAAACATGATTTTGGACATTTTGTCCTATAATATGTAGGCAAGACACAAATGTTTGAGGGTAACATTTAAACTGAGAGATTTTATTGATGAAATCAGAGCCAAATAAAAGTTCTGTATGACTGTTTACAACAAGTGGTTTTCATTTTATTCTCACTTTAATTTAAAAAAATAATTCTGACTACAGGTGGCTTTTAAAGAGATAAGTGAGGGTTCATAAGGATTTTCATAAACGTGAATAATTAACTGTTGTGATGTCAGAGGACGAATGTGCCTACAGTTTAGTATGTAAAACAAACCTAAACCCATGCATCTTATCATCATCTCCTCTATAAGAACCACTGGCAACATATGATGCTTAAAGCTAAACCATGATGCTTTTCTCATTCATTCATTCATTCACTCCTTCATCTACTTAGCAGTGGCTAAAATATGTCAAAGATATCACTTAGCCCTTTTCAAAATACTCACTGTATGAAAGTGTATTTTACACACTATTCTGCTGTCCAAACCCTGTTGCAGCACCCTGTTAAATTTGTTCAACGCTGCCACCTGCCAGACAACACTGGTCATTACAAAAACCCAAGCGCTCCCCTCCCTCCGTCCCTCCAATCTCATCTTGTTATCGGGCCTTAATGTGAAGCCTGAAACCCGCTGGCTCAAAGCTTAAAACCACAGCGTGAAGTTGCCCTTGAGTCTTGTTGAAGGATCAGCTCAACACTTGATACTGGGGAAGAATATGAAAAGGAGATCCTTGACCTCTAAAGTGTCCTTAGCGTTAACTAAAGAATGATGAACTGAAGGATGATGATGGAACCAAGAGAAAATTATATAACCTGCATCTTTCTAATAGATATATACATAACTTTGTATTTATTGGTGTATAATTATCTAAAAATGAGCCTTTTATATCCACAGAAGCTGCGCCTCCTTTTCATATGCAGTATAAATATGGACATTGTATTGGTGACGTCACCCATAGGTTTCCAAGGAGCCGCTGTGAAGCTCAGACTGTGGTGGCTCCGGTCGCCACCATCTTGGCAGTGTTTATTTCTGCTGTGAGACTGAACTGTTCTGGAGCCAGCCTCAAGTGGCCATTCAAGGAACTGCAGGTTTTGTTTGTTTTTTTTCCAATGTGAAGTATCCTATAGGTTCTCCTGCTCATTTTATACAGATAGCTAAAATAATAACAGTCATTATAATATGCCCCATTGAAATATTGTTTTAGAACTGTAAACAAAGAACATTGTGGATGCCGAAAGCTCAACAGAGTTATTTGTGCCAACCTCTTTGTTTCGCAGGTCTTCATTTTTTGGCGCAGTGCTTGATTCTTGGATGTGGAAATAAATTTGTGGTTTGTCATCCGCTGAGATAATCCATTTCTAAATTGCTAAATTAAACCACAGTTGATAAATAAATGCGTTTTACATTACAGCTTGTGGCCTTTGCGCGCAAGCCAGTTCTCATTGTAAACACGAGATCCCTCTGAGTGTTTGCCCATCTATCTCTGTTCTCACCCCAGTCTGTCTGTGTGTGTGTGTGTCATCTGTTGATGACCGCACTTCTATGGGATTAGTGGCCACATGACAACACTGGGCTGGACGCCTAGTGAGCCTTTCATTTGGCTTCACTTGCAGAGGCGGTCTGTGTGCTGGCCAACAGTTTACAGAGAGCTGGAGATTTCCAAACTTAATTTCTGTGGATCCTTAAATGAAGTCTAAACCGGACAGACTGGGAGCTCACTTGTGATGGCGCAGGACATTACCAGTTTAAGTGGAGAGGACTATTTTGAGGGGAAATCATCCTGCTGCTCAGACACTGAAGCTTTGAGTCAAGGGGACAAAGAATATGATGACATTTTGGAGCTTAATCAGTTTGATGGACTGCCATATTCCTCCAGGTTTTACAAATTGCTGAGGGAAAGGAAAGAGCTGCCAGTGTGGAAAGCGAAGTGTGATTTCATGGACACTTTGGCCAAAGGACAGTTTGTCTGTGTCAGTGGCTCTGCTAGAACTGGGAGGAGTTCTCAAGTGAGTATACTGCGGGGCATTTCACACTTTGGATTGCACTGCCATGGAAAATATTGCACATTTCATACATGCAACAGCAAGACAGTCAAGTTCTCTTGCTATCAACCTATAGTGGGGAGGCATCTGTGATGTAAACAACTTATCTCGCTCTTGTTTCCATGCAGATTCCCCAGTGGTGTGCCGAATTCTGCCTGTCAGCCCAGTTCCAGCACGGCATGGTGGTTTGTACCCAGATCCACACACAGCAGGCGGTAGATCTCGCCTTGAGAGTGGCCGATGAGATGGACGTCAACATCGGCCATGAAGTCGGGTACAGCATCCCTCTGGAAACGTGTTGCACTAATGACACAGTCCTCCGGTACGTTACAACAACGCTGCCTACTTTTAAATGCAGATATCTCCGATGTCTCTCTATCTGATCCCTTTTCTCCCCTTGCCGGGTTATTTAAAGCACGGTCCTGACACACACAGCTAAATCACACAGCCTTTTCTTATTCTCAAGAGAAAAGTGAACAAAAGGCTTGAGGGGCCTCTTTTCAGGGGCTCCTCCACAGCTGCCCGGCTCCCTGTCTGCCCATATGTCACACTCCCTCATGTGGGTCCCTTATAAGTCAGCTGGGGAACAAAGAGACTCAGCATGTTGAGGGGAGGGAGATAAGATAAACAGGCAGGCAGCGAGTATGAAAGGATCCACTCCCTAGACTAATTATCAGAGTAAATTACACTAATAGGGGCAAAGCTGATGTGTAGACAAAGTGCTGTTCATTAAGATGCCGTTCTGAGGTATGCTGAATGGATTTCCTTGAATATATTGTTCCACTCTTTCAGCCGAGAGGCTTATAGAAAGAAATCTGAGGATTTATTTCAGGCTATTAGAATTTGAATACACTGTGCATCAAGGACCTCCGAATGTCAGGCATCGTTTCACCTCCCACCGCAGGTACTGCACAGACGACATGCTCCTGAGAGAGATGATGTCAGACCCTTTGCTTGAGCGCTACGGTGTGGTAGTTGTGGACCAAGCCCACCAGAGGACCGTGGCCACTGACGTACTCCAGGGTCTGCTGAAGGACATCGCCCTGCAAAGGCCAGACCTCCGTGTGGTCCTCCTCGCAGCTGTTGAACCTGAACCCAAACAGCTGGCTCACTTTACCGGGTCAGCCGTGCCTCTGATTTGCCTGGAGAACCCGGGCGACGGGGAGGTGGTGTACAGCAGCACAGGTGACAGCTACTTCTGCTCTGCTCTCCGTCTGGTGCTGGAGATCCACCGCTCTCAAGAGGAAGGGGATGCGGTTGTGTTCCTGGTGACAACACAGGTAGGAGAGCAGCACCGCCTGGCTGACGGCCATCTGAAAATGTGTTTTTGTTTGACTTTCTCCTTTGTTTCACTCTCTACCAGGAGATAGATCTGGCTTACGACATCCTGTGTCATGAGGGGCACAGCTTACCTCCACATCTGGGTGACCTCCTGCCAGTTACTGTGCACCCTGGTCAGCCAGGGAACCTACCGGGCCTGGGGGAGGAGGAGACAGGCCGGACCCGGAGAGTATTCCTCACATCCAGCCCAAACGAGGACTTCTTCTGGGCTGTTAGCTCCATAAGATTTGTCATTGATGCCGGGCTTGAGAAAAGATATGTAAGTTAGTTTGTTTTAATTTAAATTAGAGTAAATAAGACCTCAACTTTTGAACTGCACCCATTTGTGCACCCAACTTTAATTTAGCTAGTCGAGGCGGAGTTAGTTAGTCTGCTGTACATGCCGTTGGGTAGTTTAATCATCATACATTCGAAACAGTATATAATCACTGTGAACACGATTCTATTACAGGTTTACAATCCCAGAATCAGAACAAACTCAGTCATCACACAGCCGATCAGCAAAGGTCAAGCCAAGTGCCGCAAACAACTGTCAGGTTCAACAGGTGAGAAGTTAAACCGGTTTGATGTAAATCTCTGGCTCCCCTCTGCTGCCATCATGTCTAAAAAATGTTTTTTCTCCTGTAGGCAAGTGTTTCTGTCTGTACCCAGAGGCCAGGCAGCTTCCTGTAGAGAAACGCCCGCATATCGTGGAGTCTGACATCACTTCCACAGTGCTCTTCCTGAAGAGGATGGAGATCGCCGGACTGCACCACTGCGACTTCATCGACAGGCCAGGTGAGCTTTTACATGAAGTGACAGAATAAACAGAGACAATGTTTTTTTTGTGGCAGTTTTTTTTTTGTTCCCTAAATTTCGTCCTCTGCAATAATTGGATGAATTTTGGGGGTTCAGTCAGTCCGTTCCCTTTTGTTCCAACGGATGGGAACTTTTTTTTTTATTGGTGGGCAGTGAGCCGTGCCTCAGCCAAACTGACAGCTCCTGTTCTGTGAGCATCCTTTTAGAGCTGACCTGCTTCCACGTGCTTTTGTTCCCCTGGATTTATTCACCCCCGCTCACACACACACACACACACACACACACACACATTAGTTGATTAGAACACAAACATAATGTTGGTGTGTGGGAGTGTCAGTGTCTCTTTGTTTCACTGCGACGTTCACAGAAAAACATATTTGTTGCAAAAGCGGAGTAGAAAATCTCATTTGTACCATGAAATACTTTTTTTTTTTAATTTTTGCATAGTGATGTATGGCAGATGTTGCTAAGGATTATAAAATCCTAATCTTCTGATGGCTTTTTACTCTGAGCCACCCCGCTTGGGTGCCAGGAGGGGATTGTGTGAGTGGGTCACCACTTTGGATTACAATTTAGACAGCATAAGAACTGAAAAGCAACCAGTTACAGTTACTGCCAGGGTATTTGTATGTAACTAATAATCTCCTCCAGCTTTCATGTCGGTGCTTCCCAGTTTCCACTCAAATAACGTGTATCGTGCATCATCCAAAAACCCTTTCTGTCCCAGATCCGGGAAGCCTAATGCAGGCTTTGGAGGAGCTGGACTACCTGGCAGCTCTGGATAATGATGGAAACCTGTCTGAGATGGGTATCATCATGTCTGAGTTCCCCCTGGAGCCCCAAATGGCCAAGACTCTGCTCGCCTCCTGTGAGTTTGACTGTGTCAGCGAGATGGTCATCATTGCTGCCATGCTAACAGGTAACCTGTGCCGGCCTGGCATTTGAAACGAAAAAAAAATCCGTTAGTAGAAATGTATATGCACAAAACCATCTTTGCTGTTGTATCTTATTTAGCACCAACTTGCTTTCTGGCTCCCTCTGTGGACCTGAGGCCAGAGGCGACCCAGTGCCACATGAAGTTCCAGCACCCTGAGGGCGACCACTTCACTCTGGTCAATATCTACAAGGCCTTTAAACAGTGCCAGCAGGATCCATGTGAGTCTAGAGAGCATCACGTACATGGAAACATGGAAACATGCAAACACACACACACGTTACAGAGATTATTATCCCTATGTATTCATCACTTTATAAAACCATCTCTCTGGCTCTGTGCCCGTCCCTTGTTAGACTGCAACGTGGAGAAATGGTGTCAGGACTTCTACCTGAACCACGCCGCTCTGCTGATGGCCGACACTCTTCGTGCTGAGCTCACCGACACTCTGAAGAGGATCGAGCTGCCCGTCTCAGTGCCCGCCTTCGGTTCCCGAAGCAACACCCTCAACATTAAGAGAGCCCTGTTGGCAGGTTTCTTCATGCAGGTCAGGTGGCCTAAGCACACTCAACAACACGCGCAGTAAAATGCTTCGTCAACATCAACAGCATCCAGCGTTGTCCTGAGGACTCTCAGAGGCCATTAAAGTCCTCTAAGTGGAACTAATGCAACAATATGGAGTGTGTAATTATACTGTTATTTTAGTTTCCACAATTAATCATCATGGAATAAGAGTTTATTGATGACTGTGCAGCCTTCTACCTTGTTGCACTGATATAATACACTCAACACTTAAAGTTTAATCAAGATGTGTGTGGCTCTATTAGCAAAATAGGGCATAAATAGAGTAATTGGTTTATAATCACATGAATATGAGAATCGTGTTCTTGTGGCCTTATATCTACAGAGGAGCGGGTCCTTTTCCACGGAGTTCGCCATGTCGAACCACCATGTTTGTACGATAGCCCAGAACCAATGAACTAAACAATGGCACATGATTTTCCACACAATTCAAGGTCACCCATAGTTTCCCCTTCATACTAAGATGGATAGGGTGAAGCGAGGGGTTTTCAGTTGGGTTCAATCTGTAACCTCAGGATCACTAAATCCTACACAATGAGCCTTTAACTTATAGTTCTTACTATAGTTACTTTCAGATGTTCCACGTCAACCGGGTCCATCTTTTTCTCCTCAACTGACAGGTCGACTGCTTTCATTTCTCTTCTACCTCCTTTCAATGATTACAATTCAGCACTTTATATCTGTTCAGGTCTCAGACCTCTGAAAACATTTCCTCCAACTTCTTTCCGCTCTGACACATCAAATGACATCTTCTTTCAGTTTATGCACTTGAACTATCACTATTTTCTTTGAGGATTTCCACTTCCTCTGAAACATCCAGCTCAGAATCACCAATATTTGGACTTCAGCTGAGTCTTCGCCTCCTCTCAGCACTTTGAGATCAAAAAACGACTTCAGCTTCACTTAGTGAAGCTTACACTTAAATGAACACTTCAACTTCTTTCAACATTTTTGTTTTAACTTCTACTCAGTATTTCTATTTCCACTGCCACTTTAACTGTTTAGTATTTCCACTATTTCAATTGTTTCATTTGCAGCAGTAGTGAATTTTCTTGTTGTCTTTAATGTTTTGTGTATGTTTATGCTCATTGTCAAGATCTAGAATATGTACGGAGCCCTGGTGTGGCCACAGAGAGGAAAAATAATATACTGACACCATGTTTCACTACATCAAGCACTTGAAATCCTACTGCATGCCCCTAAGATACAATTAATTTCCATGCTTTGACTAATTTGTGGCAATAAGATATATTTTGTATTTGGGTGCTCCTGTCTTGCTTATTTTAAAAAGTACTCTTGGTCGCAGTGTCTGCAGCCTCTCTGTGGAAATCCATCTAACTGTGCCTGGCTGTGATTTCCCTCAGGTGGCACGGGATGTGGATGGATCAGGAAACTACTTCATTCTGACCCACAAGCATGTGGCACAGATTCATCCGCTGTCTGGCTACGGAGCCAAGAGCCCCAAGCTGGGCCTGCCGGAGTGGGTGCTGTTCCATGAGCACTCCTTCTCTGAGGACAACTGCCTCCGCACAGTAACCCACATAACACCGGAGCAGTAAGTGTCAGCCTTGTTAACATTTTATTCTTTGTATATTTAAATTTGGCCAATTGTTTTGCATTCACATAACCAAACACGGTGTTACTGCAAAGCTTTAAAAGCGCCAAAGAGACCACCTTCACATCTTCACGTTCGAAGAAGCTTAAAGTAATCAGACACATTCCCAGTCTCTTTTGGACCAGATGTAAAACCCCGGTTCAGCAGAGACTAGTCGTTCTGGTTGTGAGGGGTGGTATCATAATCCTGTTCAGCTGGTTGAAGAGGGGATTATGAATTGCACAGATCTCTGTGAATGTGGAGTTGCAGCTTAATGAAGAAAGAGAAAGCTCTGCTGCCTTTGTGGTGCTCTCTTAGGCACCACCGAAACGTCTGGCTCGGTTTATTGCAGTTCAAATGATACGAGGAGTGTCTGCGAGTGTGTCTGTACATCTTGTCGTTCAAAATCAAAACCCACGCTGAAAACGAGTTTGTAAATGGAAACTCCGCTCGGGCCGGATATATTCAACGCAAATGGGCTTGTTTCACGAAAACCGTTTGCTGAGTGTACTTTTCATTATTGTCCTCTCTGTTGCTAGGTTCACTCAGATGGCACCGCAGTATTTCTTCTACAACCTACCACCTAGCGAGAGCAAAGACATCCTGCAAAACATGCTGAACCACGGAGCTTCTCAGTACAAAGAGGAGAAACCTGCAACTTCCCAAGAGCCCCAGGAGGACCAGACTTATGACCGCTGTGTCATACAGTGACTGACTGATCCACTGCTCCCATTAGTGGTGAGGAAATAACCAGTAGGACTCATTGCACTATATTGCACAGAGGCACGTTGTCCGGATAGTTGTATAATTGATCGTATAATTTAATTTGTCATCCCTTGTGTTTGTCACAGTATCATGTCCTGTATTTATCTGGAACAGTGCAAAGTTTATATGAAATAAAGACAATAATTGCTGTTCTTATGCTGGTTTGTGTCCAATTACTTGCATTTGTATTTAACGCCCCTCTTTAAAAGAAAAGTCTTGTTATTAAATCATTTTCTTGCGATCATTCTCCTCCAGTGAGGTTAATAATTTAGTTTCTTACTCCCTACTGAAAATTTTAATGATTTTGTGGCTCCACATCCTTTTCGCATCTTACCTTCAGTCACTGTCCAACAGTCAGTCACCCACAGCACCGAGGGTTCAGCCTGATTAATGAGGTGCAGGGACAGTTTGGGCCCGCCCGCAGCTCCATCTGGCGTGGTTACAGTTCAGTAACATTGGGGTGACCCAGTTCAACGACAATGCACTGAAAACATCACGTCCCCTCTTCGGTGACCCGGGTTTGAGTGGCACGGCAAGGACCAACGCCAGAACCCAAAGGGTACGATGCTGCAGAACCAACTTCAAATCTTTTAGTCAAACCAGCTGCGCTCAATATAGATAAATCAGGTGTTTAAATGTCAGGATAAATAAACTGAATTAATCATCATCATATCCTAATTATTCAAATGCCTCTACTCCAACTAAAAGTTAATCAAATCTGTCTATTAGCCCAAAACCACATCAGCATTTTGCAATGTTTTAGGAGAAACATACAACATCATGAGCATGACACGGTGCATAAAATTTAAAAACCTTTAATTTTCATGTCACAGCAAACCATGCTGATATAAACCCACATGTACACATACAGCAATGTGGACAAACTAGCCTCGGAGTTTGCATTGAATGTTGCCAAACTATTGCACGCTGTTTTTCTGAAAAGCAAGTAACGCTAAATTAAAGCTTATTTCAACATCTCAGTCATCGCTTACACTTCATTCTATTTTATTCACAGTATTATTGGTGTCATTGAATATCAAAAACACCAATTATATATTGAAATAAATCAGAATAGTTTCATTCCATAATAACTTATCTAAGCTCCTATGCGTAGAAGTTATATGTGATTATACCATCTTGTTTCTTACGCGTTTGTTTGTAGAAAAGGCAATTCGGATGATGTTTGGTCAGCAATAAATTCTACCCATAGGAGCTTCACAGACGACCCATAACTGCCTAAGCAATAAAAAAAAATTAAATAATATCTTCTGAATTTACACAAAAATGTACAGTTCCAAACCTGTGATGCAAATGTTAGAAAAAGATGAATTCAGTTTAAAGGCGCAGGAGGTGAAATTAGCTTCAAAACTGTAATTCAGGATAGGACAGTGTCGCCTGAGCATGTGCCTGTTTATAATGGGATCTATAAATCATTGTGTCATGTCACAGTATTTTTGAAAAGACGGGCGTCCCAGAGCGGAGCTTGGATGTCCAGCAAGGTGCAGGAAGCGGAGTAAAAAAGAAAAGTCTTGAGCGTGTTCCTCACTGTGGTTTATGTCGTCATCACGAATGCGCACCGGTGTTGTCGCTTCCTGTTTGCGGAGTCAGTTGCTGCAGGAGCTCTATGTGGAGCTGGACGCGGCCGAGGAGAGGTGCGTTTTTCTCAGCTCGCAGCAGCTTGGAGTACACGTTCTTATAGGTTTTCAACACCTCCTCGTCCTTATTGCTGCGATAAACACAAATACGTTGGTCAGGACTGAGCGTTGTTTAAGTTTAAAGGATGCCATACATACATACATACCACCAAGGTTTTAGATTCTTGCTCACCTCGGTTTCCGTTTCATTGTCGTCATCAGCTTGATCAGCTGCAGCAGCAGGAAGGAGAAACTGGGCTCAAACACGCCAATTAACTTCATCACTTCCTGGAGGTTCAGTCCCGAGGCGGGGCCGCAGGCTACGTCGGGAAACTCGGCTGATTCAGCGGGGCCTGGTTCAGTCATCTACGAGACGAGACGCGAAAAGACAAGATGGTGCAGGCTACGGCCTGTGATCGAGAAAAGAGCAACTGGGCAAAGCTTGGCGAAGATGAATCAGCATGAGAGCACACTCCCATCTGCTACTCTGAATCTTACCTCTATCTGCTCCTCCAGCAGCTCGTGATGAATCAGCTGGAACGCATGGCGGGTTTCTGTCATGATCTCTATAGCTCCAGTCAGGCTCTTCAGCTTAGCTGTGCTACTGCTCTGACCTGTGGAAACACAATATGAAACATTACTGTAAGGATATTATCATAAAACTTCAATTAATAGCGCAGGCTTTTATTTTCTTTATTCACTGAACCTGCTCATATTCGGGACAGGCTTTTTAATTTATCTTGCGCAGAAGATGTAGTTACACCAATATGAATATTACCTGTTTAAAAATAAATGTGATTAAATGACATATGAATTACGAATCATTCATTTGATCTAGCTCTCACAGACATCTCAAGGCCGAGCCCGTTTAACGAACAAAGTTAGTAGACAGCGAGCTGCGTCCTATTGTTTACCATGCTGGCACATCCAGATAAATCATACTTTGGTGCTCATGGCTTTTCGGAGAATTAACTGACTGATTAAATAAACCCATTCCATTAAATAAACCCAGTGGGCTTCAAGAGGTTTTATGCATTCAAAGAACTTCTATAAAAACCAAACCAGGCATCTAATTGAGACCTGCTTTATTTGTCACACTCCACGGGTGAAGGGGACTCTTTAACGACGCCTTTAATTGGCTTTCGCAGCATGTTCAAGTCTTTCCTTAAGACAAAACCAAACGTTGCCGATGACATGGCATCATTCGCCGTGATGAACAGCTACTCACCTGCCATAGTAAACTCAGCAAAGGCCACCCTCTCCAGAAGCGTGCGGAGCAGCTCACACGGTGCATCTTTGAGGCTGAGGAACAAACAGACAGCCTTGCTGTAGTGGAGCTCTGCCAGGCTCCGATGCTGCTTCCTCAAGTGTTCATCCCCCACCTGTCACACAATTAGAGCCAGAAACACAGACTTCCTTCAGTGTGGATTATACCGCTATAAAAGACAGACATGCCATCACCAGAGCTTCTATTCTAGTCTGTGTGTTGTCCTGTTTCCTTACAGAAAATAAAACATTTATCTTTTGGCATTTACAAAAAAGGGATGTAGGGATATGTATGTATTATGTATAACTGTGCGTGGTATTCCACCTGGTTACGGAAGCAGCTGTGGTACATAGAGGCCAGGCGGTGGTGGATGGTGGCAGCTCGGTACTGGTACAGCGGCTGACGGGCCGACTCGGTCTGCAGGTCACAGTACTTCAGGGACTTCATCATCGCCTCAGTAACCTCCCGCTCGATCTGGGACAAACACACACAGGGTCGATGATTTAAAGTTTGATCACGTGTCTAATTGTTACTGATGAAAAAAAAAAGATAATGCAGACATATACAGTTACCATGATTTGTCCAAATTTGTATAAAGTCAACTTTTTTTGCGTTCAAACTCACCTGCTCCTGGGCCTTTCTGGACAGCGGGGCATAGTCCTGCAGAAGTGTAGCCAGCGTGAAATAGGTAGTCGACAGCTCCCAATTCACGCTGTCCCAAACCGCTGGGTGGCTCTCTCGGCACGCCAGCGACTTCATAGCCCGCAAGTAGTAGTCTATGGCCTGGGGTAAAAACCAAACAGTAAACAAGAGCATGCCTGGGAAGGGTTGAAAAGTAGCAAGATGAAAACACTGTAAAGGAATAAATAAATTTCCACCGCTTCGGTGTGAATTGTCAGTGCAGAATTGAAGACATAAAGGGTTTGGCATGGCACCTTGTTGTAGTAGAGGGCCTCTTCGGGTGAGAACTCCCCTCTGCTCTGGTCGGCAGACATGGCACAGTGGGCCTGAGCACAGATTCTCATTAACCTGCCGGTGTTACACAGCAGCAAGGACGTGTTGGTTCTGTCGCCGATGGCTTCGAAGTCCGTCATGCCTTTCTCGAAGAAGGCAAAACTCTTTTTCCACATCTCCTGCTCTGCCACGGACACAGACTTCTTCACTAGAGGGCGAGGCACAGGGGAGTTAGATACAGCAACATGGACAAAAACGCAGGTATAAAAACTTTTACAAGCACAATGGAGCAATACATTTTTTATTAATTCCTTCTTGTTATTATCCTTCCACAATGCAGAACATTATCCATGCACGTTGCAGAAATTCTGCTAATGCTGAGCAATTTACATAGCCGAACACAGGAGGCTGTATCTCTAAATTCAAAAGGGAATAACTCATTCGGTACACTGATACGAGCGGCTAGAAGTCTAAAAGGTTGCAGCTGTTGTCTATTAAATCAACATACCTTCTTTCTCAGTCTGCATGGCGGCAGCCTGGTTCATGTAGTAGACCCCCATCTCGTTGCGGATGTTTCCCAGCCTCTTCAGCACCTGAGCCAGCTGATCCGAGGCATGATCTTTCAAAGCCTCAGAGACGAGCAGTTCGTACGCCGCCTCATAGCACTTACTGCTAACAAACAGCTGGTACTCTGGGTCCGTGGCCAGGTCTGTTGCCATGTTGAAGGCTTGTGGGTGGAGAGTAAAAGCATTGACAAATGGAATGATCAGTAATTGAGCGGAACAACTTGAAAAAGTCATTAAAGGACATTTATAGGTAAAGAAAGTACCAAAGTTTTATTGTGAATGATTTTTTGGAACTCAAATGGATAAGAAGAAACAGTGCACCAGTTATGGATCGGGCCTGGAAGTGTTTGCTGACACCCTTAATTTCAATGCATGAAACAAGAAAGCCAGCCATTGTGTGCTTTACGCTTTGTCTGACTGCCTCTCTTCAGTGACTCACCCTGGCAGCTGCTCTCTCTGTGCAGGCTGTGCAGGATCTCCTGGTCCTCTTTGGTCTGGTAGCTGTATTCCTCCAGGTAAGCTGCTCTGTTGTTGGCATTCTGGGCCAACATCAACTGGATGTCCCCACACAGAGACAGGCACTGGCTGTGAAACTGCAGCACCTGCGGGTGCAGTGTACCGCTCACTGAACAATAAGCATCTGGAAAGAAACAATAGAGGAAGACGGGGAGCCGAGGAAAGGGAAAAACAAATGTTGAGCTGATATGTTGCTTCATAACAATGCTCCTTGATATATTAGATGAATATTTAAGGTAAAGCAGATTCAGATGTAAGGAAATGATCTGTTAAAATAAAGTTAAGTGTCAGCAACAGCTTTGTAAACATTTCCCGCCGTTTCTGGTGAATTACGGACTTAATCTCACCATAACACTGCAGAGATAGCTTGATGTAACGCAAAGCCCGCCCGTACTTCAGCAAGTTAGTGGCTGCATCAGACAGCACGTAGTACGCCTTGGAGGCTTTGAGGAAGAGCTGCAGCTTCATACGGTGCTGCCATGAGCCGGGGATCATCCCTGAGCGCGTCGGATGCTTCTGGTCGCCCTGCAACGGCCCCACTGGTAACACACACAACACACATGGAAGATCAAGAGAGAGATACGTGCAGGGTTGAGCGATGAAGAACGTTCCGGTACAGCGTATGCCATCATGCTTTCCTATTTCCTGTTTATTACGCTGCATTATATGGATTATCCTTCGCAGACTGACCTCTTTCGAGGAGAAGGGAGATGCCCGTCTCGGCGGCGCAGGCTCCGATTGCACTCCTGTCCTCATATTTGAGAGGAATGGGTGTGTTAGGGTCTGCAGCTGGGAGGTCGCTCTCCTTCTTGATGGTGCCGTCCACTGCCTTCAGCCCCTGTGGAATATGTGTTACAGCGATTATTAAAGCAGAAGAGTGTGTTTTTTTTTGGGAAACGTCACATTATTAGGAATGTATGTACACTAAACATAAGTATCAGGCAGACTGGCCTTTAGTACGTAGCTCAGGACATGTCTGCATTTCTCCTCCTTGTCTTGAGAAACAGGGAAAGCACAACTTGGCTGCAGAGATCAGAAAAGTGAAGATTATCCTTCCTTGTTTGCATGCAACACGTTTATATTTATATTCCAAACTATCTGCTGTGTAGAGGAAAACCATGCGGCGAGGCACTCACTCTGATCTGGTGAGTGGATTTGTATTTCTCCGGGACCGACAGCTCCCCTACAGAGCGGATCACAGCTACAGCTTTACTATCATCCTGTGAGCTGTAGGAGCCGTTCTCATCACTGTCCTCCGTCAGCTCTTCCTCCTCTTCCTCCTCTTCTTCCTCTCTGTCTTCGTCACTGTAGCTGTCCTCGGAGCCTCCCGCCCGGAGTGACTCCCCGACATCTTCTTGGGGAGGCTCATCGAGCTGGAAGAGCTCTGACAGCATGTAGTGAGCTGAGGCGATGATCTGTACAAACGGGAGATGGAGGAAGTCAGGTTCACTCAAATGGAAACTATGGCTTTCTATGGATACATGTTTTACACTCCCGCTGTCTAAATATAGACCGAAAACACAACTGTGGAACTTCTTTTGTAAATCCGTGCTTACCTGGGGATGCCTCTCCTGATCCAGAAGTTTGACACAGTTTAAAAGCAGAGTTCGGATTGTGCCATACTGCTTTCTGTTTCTCGCCTTCAGCATTAAGTTGCTGGCAACTCTGCACCACAAGACAGAAAATAGACAATAAGATCTATTTTGCGCACTCTGTCACTCTCACATGCAAATGTCCTGAGTGTTTCCCAGATACTCACCTGTATAGTAACACAGCCACAGGAAGAGTGAAGGGATTCTGACACTTCTCCTCTTCAGCCTCCTCACACAGAGTAGTAAGATCATAAAGCTTCACAATGTCACTCCCACTAGCTGCAGATTCAGGACACAACATCAGAAAATTTGACGTTAGACAGGCGCACAGCACAGCGCGTGTACAAACCTAATCCCTGTTCACTTATCTCCTACCTTTGAAAAGCCAGTAGGTGTGACCCTCTTTGGTGCAGTTGGACTTGAGGAAGGAGAGGATGTTTTGGGCGATGTCTTTCACCACCCTCGTGGAGAAAGTCGAGTTCTCTAGGTGAGGGATGTCCTCCGTTTTTATCATCTCGTATTTCTGCAGGTAAAAAGCAGAAAGGCAAAAACAACGAAGAAATGAATTTTCAATAAATAAGCTAAAACACATTAAAACTGACTGCTATAGAAAATACAGCTTATGCTCTAATGAGAAAATGAACTGTGGCTTTCATCAACCAGATAATAATAGTTTATTTATTGCAGAGCTGAACTGCAGCCAACAGTAATTTACCTGAACAATGCCATTGACGTGAAAGCACATGACAAGCTCGGGGACATTACACATCAGATTGTCGAGCCAGTAGTCGATACCTGTCAGAATGTTGATTGGTTTGTTGTTGTCCCTGAAAAACACAGTAATAATGTTAGAGGTTAGATTAGGTTTAATTCTGAGGCGGAAGTATCCAAAATTAAATTTATGGTTCACCTCCTGAGGACTGATAAACTAAATTAAAACCTGGCGTGCCAAGAACAATTTCTTAACAATCTATAATCACTGTGCATGGAAATACCGCACGTCACCTTTTCATCCTCTCTACTATCATGTGTTTAGATTTGTATCAATCAGCAAAAAGCAGATACATTTAATAAAAAGTGCAATAAATTTAAAATGACCTTATCATTTTCCCTCTAAAACAGCATTAATTTCAGATTCTGGGCAGAAACCAGTGGATTAAAATTCCAACCTGAGTCTCAGACTGACGGCAGGATAACGGCCACCTCCAAAAATAGGCATGTTGGACCCAACCAACATGTGAATATCCTCAAACGTCCACATGATGTTTCGTACAAAGTCGTTTCTTAATCCCTGTCAAACAAATCACATTAAAGTCTATAGAACAGATTATGTGGAGACATAAGCCAGTAACCGTTATACTATACCATTAAGGAATGTTGTGTTACCTGACTGTTCTCCCCTTCGTTGAAGAGCATAGGGAGGTTTTGTTCTTTGGGTACAGACGTCACCTGGCCCAAAGCAAACTTGCTGTCCACAGAGACACTTTCCTGCACGGTTAATAATAGCATTACTGTCAGTGCAAGCATTGCAAACAAGAACCCTCACCAAAACACAAGCTTAGCAGACACCCAGGAGCCAAACTGCACTCATATCTCAATGCTATTGCAGGTCTGGCTAATAAATAACAGTCCAACAGCCGAGATCACGTACCTCCTTGGGAGCATCTGATTCTTCTGCATCAGACGACGTGCTGGTGAAGGTGGTGGGCCATGAAGAACAGAACTCTTCCGCCCTGCTCTCCTCCTCCCCTTCATTCAGGTTGTCTGGTACAGGCTCTGCAGCACCGTCACCGTTTATACTGGAGGAAACACAGAAATTGTTGTGATAAGACTGGAAAAGATGAACTTTAAAATGAAGTGTAACGTCAAGTACTCACCTGTAGTAGAGGAACTTTGACAGGATTGCTTTCTGATACCAGTGCTCCTTACTCTTCTTTTTCCTCTGCCACTTCTGATCTATTAACCGTTGGTAAAATTCTTTTAGCCATGTCCAGTCTCCAGTCTACAACACACACATAGCAGGGAGAATGCATTGACCTAATGGCACCCATATCTGAACTAAAAGTGAAATAACAGTCTGGAGTAAACAGTGCTGTACCTGAGAGGATCTCATGAAGAGTTCTTGAATATCCAGCTCATCCAAAAGCAACGTCCTCCCCACACGGTGAACAGCCATACTGACGTGGGACTTGCTGTAGGGAATTTTTAAAAGCTTCTTGATGTTCTGAATGTGATGGAAAATAATGTTAACATCGGGTTGTGTGTGCAAGTTTCTGAGCCAAACAAAGAAATGTTGAGCTTTTGTTTGCAACGGCTCCACAAACCTCTGAGTCCGATACCACGTCAACATCATCCCCGATGCAATCAATGAAGTCATAAGCCATCCCAAAACTTACAAAAGAGAAAAATGAACATAAAATTAGGAGGGTTTGCAAATGGCAATGTCATTAACGCATCAATAACGACGATATAAATGCAGCCGATTGAGGATTATTAGCACATTCAGTGAGAAGTCATCCAGTGCTTCTTGTTAATGGTGTCCTTGCTGTGTTGTATATAGTTCTATTTCAAACACAGTTTTTGAAACATAAATAAGTGTGTTTCAAATCACTTCCAACAGTACTCAACTGCAATAAACCACATCTTAAAATACCAATAAAACAAGAGGCGTTTCTAATACTTAGTCATGAAGTTCAACAGCACTATGAACTGCACACTGCAGCAGTGTACTCCCTTCTATCAAACTTTCTCATGATGTTATACCTGGAAAAAGGTTTGCCCTTGCTGCTGGACCCTAATATCGTGGTGCCAGCGGAGCCCAGTTGGGGGTTTTCTCTCAGCCAGTTGGCAGGAGGCAACTTCAGGTCTGTCTTCTCCTGCAGCAGGGCATAGCTGGTAGGAGGTGGAGCGGCGGAGTACTTGACCACGGCGCGGCTCTTTATTTCACTGTTGCCTGCGCATACTGCAGAGTCCTTCAAAGCAGAGAGAGTGCGTGTTTGTGTGAGTTACAATGAGCAGGGATCACTGAGTGAGGCTACATGAACATTTAACTACTGTTAGTGTCAGTCAACCACTGCAACTAGAGGATATGAAGACACATCTGTTATCACTTCACATTGTAAACAACAGTGTAACAGTGTCTCCCTGCTCTCAGTCTAGTTACTTACATGTTTGCTGTTGTCTCCCGTGCAGGTAGGGCCACTTGTGTCCTCCTTTGCATTATCCAGGGGGAACCCAGGCTCTCTGTCCCCAGCTGAGGCGCTCATACTGGACACACCACCGATCAAACCAGCAAACATTGGCGATGTCCTAACAACTTGACAACCTATCCATGGCGTGGCCGACTCGTGGACAGCCTACACACTAGCTAGACAACGACCGAGTCACGTCGATTATGTCAATAAACTTAGTAATGCCTCTTAGTTTGTTAGCTTGGCAGGCTAGCTCCTAGAAAGAGCAACGCTGACTCATAAAGCTGCGAAAAAAAGTGTAGTTACATAACAACGCTGTTATATTAAGGCTAAACGACACTCACGTGGCAGGCTGTGGTTGATTTGTAATGTTTAGCCCTTACTTAACTAGTTAAATGAGCCTGTAGATGCCCCTCTCTCTCTCCCTCTCTCTCCCCATCACCTGCAGCCAGCCTGTCTGTTGTTGTCAGAGCACACGTACGAGCAGAGAACAACTTCCGGTTTCAACGGTAAGACGAAGTCCAAAAAACTTATCTTATTTCTTATTTCGAGGATAGAAAGTAGACAAAAACGCAGACGGCTGCTTTAAACAGTTTGTACCTTGGGATATTAGATCGTGTTAAGGAAGTTATTTCGCGTATTGCGACTTATTGAGAAAAAATGCATGAACCGGAAGTGCTTCTTTGAGCGTGTTTCCAGAAAAGTTGAGCACGTTCTCGTCTGTTCTGCGGTATTTTATTTTGAAATTCACTCGCGCGTTGTTTAATTTAATATGTTAGACACATATTTAACATAACACGTTCAATTTGTGTTAGGGTGTCCGCAACAAAAAGGAAAAGACGGGTAAAAATACTAATACTAAATAAAGAAAGCGCATATTATTAAATTAAATTACAATTTTAAGAAGTAAAACAGAAGTGTAAAGAATAAAGACAAATATACTAATGCTAATACTTATAGTGTATAAATGTAATTAAATATTTAAAAAGAGAAACAGAAGTGTAAAAGGTACCAATATCAGAGCATTATATTATATTATGTTGTTATATTATATAGGTAGAAGCTACTAGAAAAATATAAAATACTTATGTAAAACATTGTGCTACTAATTTAGAAAAAGCGGCCTATAAAGTAGTAGTACTATGTCGTGGTCAGAGGTTATATCCAGGCAGGAATGTCGAGCAGCTGACCGCACAGGGAGGAGTTGTGAGACTTGGCTGCAGGCAGTTTCATTGTTTTGCTGATGAGAGCACTGTTTTAACATTTCATTTCGTCTTCGAGCACGCCAAAATCAGGTGAGAGCAGAAAAGGTAGCGAACAGGCATCTTTGGGACATTTAAAGACAGATGAGTGTTTATGACAATGGGAAGCTGGAAGAGTCACGTGCGCGCTAAACTGCAACAGAGAGACCTGAGTGAGAAGCTCCCGTACGTCGGTGTTTTCACGAGCTGTAAGGTCAACGCTGTCTCCTCACCATTTGCCGTTATGATGTTTTTCCACCGTCTTAAACTCAATGTGTCTCTTTCAGTGGCTCAGCTGGAAGAACGTTTTGAAATTCGCGCACAAATCTTGGATGATGTTCAGTCCAAGAGGTTAGAAATGTGGAGGGTCACTTAACCCAACAGTTCACATTTCTGTTGATCTGGATGTTTAAAGTTTGCCTTTGTTTTTTATTATTTACAGTATTGAACATAGGGGAGTCGACGTTGGGAAAAACACCGGACTCCTTCAACTCCAGCTCAGAGAGAGTGAACACCTGGCAGAAAAGGTGGGGAAATCCAATGAAACGCCACACTGTCAGCAGTTTGCACAAGTGTGTGTTATGAACCTCAGTCGTACATCTGATAGTCAGAAAATAATAAAAGATAGCTTTAGGTCCCCTTCACCTTGTAAAATAAACTAGCATTATAAAGTTACAGTTGGAAAATGAGTGTGTGTGACCTTTTGAACTCGTTGTCCATCATCCTTGCGTTTTGTCTCCTCAGCTGTCTCAGACTGTCTCTGACCTGACCACCGTCCTATATCTGAAAGAGGCTGAGCTGCAGTACTGGCAGTCACGGTAATTCAACAACCATCGCCATTAGACTAGTATAATCCTATGAAACAAATGAAAATTGAGTGCTGTTCCTGTTGTTCAGATGTATTTAGGCATTATGTGAACGTTTTTGAGGATTTATTATTTAGCAGTTCTTTTTCTTTTCTCAAACATTTTGTACCATTTCTCATGTTCGCCATAAATATACTGTCTTAAGATATTAGTGAATGATGCACCCATCTAGTTTTGTAGTGGTGCTACTACAGCTTATGCCACGCGACGATCTTCAGTATTAGCGGATGAACTTGTGCCCTAAATTCCAACATCTAAAAGTTTGAAGTAACACCACAAGCTTATCAAAGGTACAATCAATCACTGTTTCATTGACTGGATGTTTCAGTGTGTCCCACTACCGTCAAGAGGCACTTACTCTGGCTAAAGGGAGTAACACCCTGAAGGCAACCATTTCAGAATTGGAGTTCACCATAGAGTGTCAGTCCAAGGAGTTGGCAGCCCTGCGGGCGGAGCAGAAAGGTCTAAAGCAGACGTTGGCACAGGCTTGGGCAGAGAAAGAAGAACTCTTGCAACGATGGATGGAGGAGAAGAGGGAGGGGGCAGTCAGGTTGAATAAGTACAATGCCGCACAGGAAAGGTAAGAGAAATCAATGTCTGCTCTCTGAATGCTTTTCAAAGCAAGAATTGACTCGCTTTAAATGATTAAATAACTTAATAAGTTTTGGAGGTTTTACTGTGATCACTGCTTTTAATCAGGTGGCAACATTGGGCCAAACAGCTGAAGATGCATCTCCATAGAGACACGGCAAATGAGGATATTCCCATAGTGACGAGTTCTCGGAGTGGCACAACTGAAACGTCTCCATCAGTCACTCAGAGTAAGAATCTCTCTCTAAAATATTACTGTATAATTCAGTAGATGCGACCAAATGGTTGTCTCCTAATGTAATACCCTGAATAGGTTTTCAATGCACCATGGTCCATTTGGCCTTCATCAAGGAACTCAGTGGACTTGAAGAGAACAATAGTCAGTTCAAAGCTATTATATGCCTCAGATACAGTACAGAGGTTATGTTGTCCTCAACCCCAACGTAAAGGTCTGATTGCCTCAAGTGTTCTGTGGTTCTGACGTCTCATAGGAATCTGAGGCAGCAGCATCAAAGTACCTTCATTTTATTGTGAGGTTTTGTTTGTACCAGACCTAGACACAGACTAATAGATCCGATACGCTTAGACTTGATATATTTGCTTACAGGATGCCTTACTTTGAGGACAATTTTCAATAGGCAAAAATATACTCAATGGTTAGAAGAGTGGAGCTGAATTAAGTCTGGAACTATCCGAATTAAAGTAAGTAAAATAAGCTCAAGAATCAGGCCAAACATTCAATGCTAATTTCCGATACTTGTCGCTCATGTTTGATACACAGCTCTATAAAGGACATCATTTGATTCTGGAAGTTTGGATAAGCATTCAGACATTCACTGTGGGAAATAAAATTGAACCAATGACTTATTTTAAACCCTGGGTACTGGCCTTGAGAGGACCCTCAAATTAATATTGTATTGGAAGGAATGGATGGTATCCTCTTCAGCCGTGTGCTCACTGTAACCTAAAACATGTAATTGAACATTTTTATCTTGCTCCTCTTCATCCTCAGGGATCAATATTACAGCAGTGATACAGCAGGGACACTCAGACCACAACCACGTCTCAGCTGCTGCAGAAGTCTAATATTCCCATGAGATCCAGGAGACGACAGTTCTCAGCACTCTCTGGCCATCTCCACAGTGCTTGTGGTTGGAAAAACTAATTGCCCACATGTGATGCGAGAATGGTGACAGAGGAGCAACCCTTTGCTGCATCTATTTTTATTAATATACCCAAAATTGATTTAAAGATCCACCGTAGTTTCAAAATATATATTAAATTTGTCTAATTTTACATTTACTGCTTCAACTAAAGTCAACCTTTTTCCAAGTACTGTAATGTCAGTTACTCTCTATTTAGCTTATCACATCTGGACTTTGTCCTGATTGACTAAGGAATTTTTGAAATCCTTCTTGTTGCACGATTGTAGGTGAAATTACTTCGTTATCTAGTTCACGTCATTAAAGTTGCAGTAGCTGGTGCTTGTTGTTGTTGTACAGTCAGGACTCGCTGCTTGGTGTTTTAACCCTTTTTAGGAAAATTTCTTTTTTATTCAAATGGGGAAATCAAATAATCCCAAATGAATGTTGTATTAAAGCAGGAATGTTTTTCTATATCAAATGTTAAAGAAATTAAGATTATATGCAAACTGAACTTTCACTTCACTTCTTGTCCTTGAAAAAAGAAAAGACAAGTTGTACATTTCACTTCTTAACTGTAACTTGTTAGTCGTAATATTATATTAAATAAAACCTTTTTTTGATTTTTGTTTTCCTGTCAGAATTCCAGTTGCACATCTCCATGGCAAACTGAGATCACATTTCAGGTTGTTTGTTTACTGCATGTTTCCATAGTCACCAGTGTTTGCATTAGTTGTTAAGTTGGACAGTGTGCATGTGGTGCATTAGTGAAAGCACTTTCTGTTGAATCTCGGACTGCGTTATAATGGTAAAAGGTGGAAAGCGATACTCTTCAATGAGGAATGATGGCAAATGGGTAAGAAATTTTCAGTTTCATCTCATAATCAGTT
This sequence comes from Nibea coibor, assembly GCA_023373845.1. Taxonomy (NCBI): domain Eukaryota; kingdom Metazoa; phylum Chordata; class Actinopteri; family Sciaenidae; genus Nibea; species Nibea coibor. The sequence goes on from CM041723.1 coordinate 16,081,529, forward strand.
CATTACAAATCATAACATTCAAACCTGGCTGCCTAATTAGCTTTTTTCCTCTCAGTTTGCTCATCCAGTTTCACCAGAAAATAAAGCAAGGACTCGTCAGACTTGTACAAACACTGGCATCATGCTGACTCAGGCTGAATCATCGCTGCCTCAAGCTTTGAACTTCGAGCGCTATCCTAAATGGAAAACTCGACAGGTGCTTGATGAACAGTTGATAATGTAGTGTTTGGCATGGCTGTTGTTTTTTAACTGTATCGTTATAGCCCAGGGCTCTGAGAGGTTTCATTCTTCTGCAAAGAAAGAAACAGCCTGTTCATTTTACTCCATTCCATTGTGTTGTTATCTTAGACTATATACTGTCCTACCAGTATATATTTACCCAAGTGTCGTTACAGGAATCCAGAGAGTATCCATTCTCACACCATGACAACAAGCACACCTTAAAAGACAACATCTCTGTCTTCTCTCATGTGAGTACGAAGAGGAATTCAGGGCATTATAAAATGTTTAGATCACCATAATACTTTGAATACTCCTTATCTTTTCCGAGACATTATTCCCTGGTATTTTTCAGGGCGTGGGACGCAGGAAGTGTCTGGACGATCACAGACAGCACAACTCCCACTTCTGCCTGTGCCACGATGGAGCCGACAACAGCACTGAGCAGACTGGGGGGAACATCACAATCTACCAGACTGAATTCATGGTGAAGCAAGCTGTTAATGGTCCAACTAGCACCAGACGGTTCCCCCGCAACCACCAGCAGAAGTCTGCAGAGGCAGCTTTGGCACAGGCGGGGGAACAATTCATGTGGTTCGGACACCATGACTCTGACTTCTCGGACACCCTGCAAGTTTTGGCAGCTACTAACTACTCGGCACCTTCCAAGCCATAAAATACTCCTACACTTAAGGCACTAGATGGCATCATTGAGGGGGCATAGCATAGAGAGGGTCTGGTGAACTTTGTGGAGGATCTAGCTGTGAAATAAAACACTGATTTAGAAACATCAGTTAACATTTTCGCTTCTTATAGGAAATGTAATCCAGACAGGGAAAATGGGCTCTCTTACAAAGAAGGTTTTATTCCAGAACAAATCCAATTAGACTGGAAACTGGACTGTTGACAATCGATCAAAATATAATAAAGTGCATCTTATTGTATGATAGACTACATTTAAACGCACTTGGAAATTGTACTTATTTATATTGTATTTTCTAAAATATAAAAAAATGCATCTTTTCTGTAAGTGGTTTCTCTGAAATAATTTCAGTAGGCTAAAGACAAAGTATATTTTAAAAAGTCTAGCATTAGTATAAACAGGGGTCCTTGAATACACTGCCATAATTAAGACCAAAAGATAATTACACCGACTTCTATAACGCTATCAGACAAAAAATAATTATTTTAGGATCAAAATTAAAGCAGGACCGACCGGCAATAGCTCAGTCAGAGTGAACTTGGTGTTCTTAAGGCTAAACTGCTCTTGTCTCATGTTGCCTGTGTCACTTGAAGCAATCCATCAGACTTCTCGTGACCCCTCTGGAGCTGACCTTTTTCTCATCCGCAGTGGTGCTCACCAGCAACTCCCCTTGTGTCTCAAAATAGCACTGTCAAGGAGTTCGCCAACATGGGAATTTTATTAGGTGAGATAATAGGAGCAATAAAAAGGTAGGTAATGGAAACTAAACACAATCATGGTCATAATTTGTTTTTATATCAGGAGCTGCAGCCTCGTGAATATTGTTGGTAGTTCACGGTTTTGCCAGCAGAGCGCAGCAGGTCTGCGTGAGTTGTCAGCTGGCCTCACGAGCCACCGAGTTGTTCAACCACCAAGTTGTGTGAGAAATGTAATAACTAAAACCTCTGTGCAATGTGCGTGCTCTGGAGAAAATGTGGAGAGGAAATAATTAGGGAAAGAATTCAGCTATTTTTATTCAATGCATATCAACATGAAGACATTAAATTAGAGCATGTGAAATAAATTAAGCTTGATTTGAGTCATAATGCATGGGTTTGTTTCACCCCTGGGGATGAAAGGGATGATATCTCTCTGTGTGTGCCGCCCATACAAGAGAGGAGAAAGCGTGGGAGCGAATAACAGAGAACGCTGCTCTAAAGCACTTAAGAGAAGAGTATCCCCAACCACTCTCTCCAATAGCTGATGTTTTCTCCAGAGTACATTCTGACCAGCTGCTTTCTTTCTTCAAGTGCCCACCAGGGAGATGGGTTTTTCTCACAGGCTTCCTTTCAGCTGTAGTAATTAGCTGATCCACATGCAGCGGCAACCTTGTAGGAGACTGTTTCAGTTTTAAAGGGTGACATACATCTCACACAGTTTTTATATAGCAAGACCCGGAAAGCTGCGAGACATCCATCTGGATCTGCCGCCCCTTTGTGATTTCACTTTGAGATCATCTCACACATTGTTGCCGGCAGGTGCACGACTGACACCAAGCTACAAGGCGAAGGGGTTTCTATTGACTACACCTTTGATAAAACAGTAAAAAAAAAAACAGGTGTGCAGATGAAGATAAAAGGTTACCGGGTCTTTTTTTTTTAAGCCTGTTTTTGCCACGTCACTAAACCCGGAACGTACTGTATCATCAGATCAGATTTAAATGAATCTAAAACACATTTTAAAGAGATGACAAGAGATGAAGGGGTGTGTATTCATCGAAAACACCTGTGGTTGTGTTAGACAGTTGGTTCTGTCTGGTCTTGACTGGTTGTCTGCCACCTCTGTCCCTGTGGGTGCAGTTTGCAGACTACGCTTTCCTCTTGGACTTGCCGCAACTTGAACAACTCCTCCGCACGGAAGCCACCAACACTTCATAATCAGAAACTCTCATTAGCTCTGTCAGACTCACAGCGAGGCTTTTAACGTTTCACTGGAGGGCATACTGAAGTAGCGCGTCAATCAGTAGTCAGTATGGGGTTGTGTGCACTGTATGTGCCATGTTAGGCAAGATACGTGTGTTATATCGTGCAAGAGGCAAAACCGCAAGTATATGTAAATACAGTTACTTGGTGGAATATCAAACCTTCTCCCAAGGACAAAAGACACATCTCAGTAAACAAGCATTCAACCACCAAAGCCTTACACTTCATGAATATTAAATCAGACACTTTGAATCCTACCTCTTTGGTGTTAGGAGGCCCTAGTCTGGATTCTTACCATTTGCTATGATTTATTCGCAGGTGCATGTGTCTCTTTGATGTGTTGAGTTGAGAGGTTTGCACCTGTTAGAGGAAAAATGCTTTGAAAACAAGAGGTGGATTTAACAGACAGTCAAAAACAGCAACAGAAGGAAGATTTGTGTTACCCTGGTACATTGTATGTGTGTGTGTCTGTGCGTGTGTGTTCTTTTCAAAAAAAGGCGGCTGTGCTGTTTTGACATACTCTGTTGTGTGCACAGCTAAATCACTTTTTGTCAAACAAAAATCTACCTTTTTTTTTTTTCCTCGCGTCAGTTTTGGCATCTGTTCTGATGCTATGAAGTTGTGCATCTTGCGTTTTGTCCATTACCTATTCATTAAAGATGTGACTTGAATAGAGAGTTGCCATGGAGATGCTGCGGTTAAATTACATATATCAAAGGGTTTTTTTTCCTGTTTATTCTTTTGCCAATTATAACTAATGTCTCGCTTCCCCCAATTTCTTTAGATTTTTTCTCCCTTTCTTTTTATATCCTGTTAAATAAGGTGTCAAGGCGCACAGTATGACTTTTTTTTTCTTCGTGTTTAACATTTCATCTTGTTCAAACATTCAGCATCCTGTCCAAATAGCAACTGCAAAGTCCAAAACGGCCTTCAAGACATAGCTGACTGACTTGGCTGGGTTAAACTACCTCAACATGAGACTCTTTCCAATCTCCTGTCAGTCATTCCTTGTACTTGCAGCACTTTCAATTCCCTGGCAGTCTCTTTTTATAGGCAGCCAGTTGGTTAGTGTCCCCTGGCAGCCTAGTGGTCCTTGTTCCAGTAATGGTCAGGGGCCCTCCAGAGTCTGAGGGCGGTGATAAAGGTGGCTGGCTATCTCATTTCTACAGAGGACAAGATAACATCCTGAGAACATTCCCATCACTCGAGGAGTTTGTTCAGAGGAGATAAGAGCTCCCATGCTAGATTTGAGCTCTGTGCGTGTGTGTGTTTGTGCGTCTTTGCACTGTACATGTGTGTTTAAATGGAGTAACTTGGAGCGCGTTAGCTATAGTATAGGTCTGCTTCCCATGTTTCAGCTGCGAGGCCCGACCTGACATCGGGGCATCGAGCAGCGCTGTAGAAACACTGCCTCAGAAGATCAGACCTATCCTTGCACTAAATCACATTCCACCCTGTATTTTTCAAACCTCCGACACAGTTTGCATGCTAATTTGTGTGTAGGTGGTGAGTATAATTACATTAGGGTGGTTGTAAACAAAGACCTACAAGCAGCAGTCTGTTCAAGTATCCCACCCAGGAGAGAACAAGAAAATAGTTTATGCAAGGATGAATTTATCATGCATCGTTTATATGAAGAAAACCGTATTCAGTGCTGTGTCAGTTTGTATGCAGAGCTGTTGTGATTAAATGTGCTAAATACATGTAATAAAGATTGATTTTCATTCGCTTATTTATTATGTAAATTAGAGATATCTGATACTTGCTCCTGTGTTTTTTAAAGCAAGGGGCAACAATGCAGAGGCAACCTTGAGGTGACAAGTATTGGCACCTCTATCCTCCACTAAGAAACTCACTTCTTGGCATCAACAAGCTTGCCACTTTTGTAGAAAAATTACCAAGGATTTCATCACTACTTAAGTCGCTCCACCTCTTGGTTTCATCTAGTCCGCTCCTTCATAACCTCAGCATTTTAATCTCATTAGGTAAAATGGTTAAATCTATTCCAATTTATAGATTGGGAGACGGATCAAGACCACACAGCCCCGCAGAGTCTTTACACTGTCTCTTGTACTTGACCAAAAGGAGGTTGTTATTACAGGAACCTGGTGAGTCGCATTTGACATGGTCCTCTATAATCTGAGAGGACAAGTGCAACTAAAACAAAGTGAGATGTCAGATAATTTAGCTTAATTCTGCCTCCTTCGGTTGAGATTTTCCGTGCTCACAGTATAGAGTCTGCCGTCGTGATAAGATGTGACTGGATAACTTTCTGCTTTCAGCTCCATTACATACCACATCGACAGCTTGTGTAGTCAGCCTTAAAACTGCTTTGACATCTCACATAAACAATCACAGTTTTCTATTTCCTGCTGCAGGAGGAAGCAAAAGCATCGAGAGACCTCACAACAAGTCTAATTAACTGTTTTCACACTTATTCTCCAGTCAAAGGGGTAAATCTGCCTCATTTGCATTCTGTTGGAGAACATAAATATAAGGCAATGAATGTCTTTTAAAGGCTGCTATGAACGTGTCAGAGGCCTTGGTGTGGTGGAATATAATTAGACGTGAGTGTGGTCAGAGAGGCATTGTGTGGCTTTGTTTGAACCGTATTATGCCATCTCTCAAAAGCATTGTTAAAAGACGTTCTGCCGCTGTGTTGTGCGCGCACTAGTGGAGGTGGTGCATACAGTACAATGGCACTCTCTTAACAATCTGACATCGTCATCGAATGTAAATTACACTCCCATGAGCTGCTCATTACAATATCCCATATGTAGCATGTGTCACAAGTTGTTAAATTCCCAATTTAACATGATCTCCACTTTTTAGTTGCTGATAACCACGCTTTGATAGAGATGTTACACTGGCTGCATTCCTCTTTCGCGAGGACGGAAGATGTGAAATGTGCAATTTTATCTAAAATCGGCACACAGAGAGATCAGCAGAGACACACGGGGGTTATCCATAGTGTTACTCAAGGTTGTTTTGAATAGTAATTGATGATTTGATGGCACAAAAGAGGGATGAATGAATAAAGATTAAAAGACAGTTTATTTTGATATTAGAGGCTGTGAAGCAGAAGACTTAAGCGTTATAGTACGCATTCACGACCACGTAAAAAAGGAGCTGCTATGCAATAAGGTGATTTAAGCATGAGAGACTGATTCAAGGTTGCAGTGAAATATTCATTCAAATGAGGTAAAGAGTGGAGCAGCATAAGAATAACCCGTCTTTAAAGATTAACATAACCCTTGGAGATGTTATTGTATCCCCGTAACCAAGTCTCGACTTCAGCAGGTGCAGAACAGCTCTCCCTCTCTGTGAGTTACTGCATTAAGTCCCTCAAATTTAGTGGCACAATCATGAGCCTCCCGTTCACTCTCTGGAGTAGAAGAATCGCTTTGCATTTTAAAAAGGTCAAACACTCAGATCTCTGCCAGGAGGAATTGAGGGAAGAAATAATGTCTCTCTGCAGAAATATGCAGTCGCACACAACTGATCCTCTCAAATACCCACTGTACAGTGAACAGATTAGAGGTATGTGCATGTTGACTGTCATCCTCAAACAACTATTGTATAAACAAAAGCAAATCATTATATCTAACCCTAATGTGATCATTTTAATAATTGTCAGGGCTGTATTGACGTAGTACAACCAGATTCTTATGCCAGTAGCTGGAATATAATAAAAAAAATAGCGTAAGTAATGATTGCTCTTTGTATGAAAATAAAGCATAGTAAGGTGCTTTACTAATTGACCTATACTGTTGTTAACGTAACAGAGGATAAGCTTATAATTACCAAACAGCAGCCTTTTGTTGGATTAAATCTGTAAATATAAAGCACATTTTAAAACAACAAAAGGGGGAATTAAATCGAGGATACGAACATATGTTACATGCTCCGTCATACATTTTACATTGGTCATATTGGTTTGGTTGTAGGTTATGTGTATTTGTGTGTGTTGTTTGATTTATTTGGGGAAAAGCGGAGGCCTTCATCTAAATCTAATTTACAGATACACCCTCACAGCAGCAATTCAACCGGTTTCCTCGGCCTCTTCCTCCTCCTGCCATCCGTTCCCTCTGCTGCAATTGCAAAACATATGCTTCAGTTGGTGTCCCCTGTTGGCTGGTGTTGGTCTTTGGAGTGTTTGGGTTCATGCCCAGTAGTTACATTGTGCTGAAGACAAAAATGACCACAGGGAAAGATGCACTCAGGACACGGCCAAGAGCCCCCAGGCCTGGGACCACACACACACAGGGTACATGGTACAGAAGCTATGGCAAGATTCAGAATAGAAGATATGTAAATGAATCATCTATTGCTAACAGTCTTTGTGGAAAGCTCCATTCAAAGAAAAGTGGAAAAGTATGCAGAGCCCGTAGAGACCGGGAAATCCAAAGATGCTCTCTGCCATCTGTGGCGTGTTATATGGCCGACACTGTGTGAATGAAGGGAGAGTCCACAATCCTTCTACTGCTCAGACGGGAGCTAAAAAAAGGGAGAATATATTGTAGATTGCATGTTTTAAGCATGACATCAAGGCGCAGCTGCAGTTGCTGCTATGTGCACCTGTGGCAAGAATAATTACAGCCAGGGACATAGGCCGGATTTTTGACATAGAGAGGTCAACTCTCACGTCCCCGCAACACAACCGTACCACCCTGAACATATTTTTTAGACAAAAAGACTTTAAAAACAAACAAACTCTAATTTATCCAGTTAACTAAATTGCATATCTCCAAGGTCTAAATACTTTTGCAGTCTCTTAAACAATGCCAGGAAAAAAAAACAACATTTGGTTGGGAGATAGAGCTGTTATTTATACGGATTTAATCGCCCTAAATGTAAATTTAAATTGATTGAGTCTATAAATGTAAAACACTCAACAAGTGTAACTTTCAAATGTAGAATAGAAATTCCCCCTGGAGATGGCTGCGCTAGATGATAGTAAGTTCAAGCATCGAGTCGAAGTGAAACAGGAAGTTGTGGGTTCTGTTGCAGAGGTATGAAACCTCATTCAAAATCCTATTACCATTAGGAACCACTAATAACAAATAATCTGCATTTCTCTTCTCAGCAGTATGTTGTGCACGGCTCGCTTCATATGTCTACATAGAGAGAGTAGCTTTTTGAATATTTATCTAATGTAGATTTTTATTTATTTATTTTTTAACTCCTAAGCGTTAGACCTTCACCAGCTAAACGTCATATGCCTCAACAAAAGAGGTGAGTCCATTACAGTTTCATTTCCTAATATTGAGCGCCGTAGTGGATGCTGATTTGGCTTCGTGAAGTGAACTCCAGGAACACGCCTCATTTTTCTCGACGAACGGAAAAGCCTCAACGTGACGTCAAACATCAGCTCTAAACAGCCTTGTTAAAACACACGTTAAATGAAAGACAGATTTACACATCACTGGTTAAAATTACGTGCTCCACACACACACCAACACTGATCAGTTTTATAAGATTAGTGGTTGCTAAATATTTTCACCCTGTGTGAACCAAGTGACAAACTAACGCTTCCTATATATGATCAGAGTGAAGCGTAAAAGAGTAAGTGTAAGATGAAATATGGTCAACATCTGAGCAGAATGCTATTTAATAATTGAAGTTTTTATATTACACTTAGTGTAAATAACACATTATAGGCTACATAAAATTAGAAAATGTTATGCTAACATCTGGGTTAACATAACAAATGATCTAGGTTAGCTAATGTAATTCTAGCTAACGGCGTTATCCCTTTTCTCTAAACAGCTTGAACTGATTTTGAAAGATGTTTTCTTGGTGTATGTAAGATAAGATAAAACCATTGGAAATTTAGAAACTTAGAAATCTGCCCAGGTGACAGTGTACAGTACATGCCCGCATAGAAGATTAATCATACATACACATACGTTACGTGTGAACGTGCTTAAAATTCACGTGACTGTAATTGTGAGCCAGCAATTCTTATAAGAGACAACAGTTTAAAATATTAAAACAGGGTAACAGCTTTTTCTTTTCTTTTTGCTTTTTCTTCTTAATGAATTGCAACCAGAGCATTTACCGACAACATTGGACTGCCAAACATTAATACCGTACAACTTCCCTTCCGCTCCGTAGACAAAATGGCGTCCACTGGCGGTGAGAAGTGCCCAGCGTTCCACACTCAACTTTTTGTTAAAAGGTTCTCCTAGTGGGCTACACTTAATTTTACCGTAACTGACAGCGTGAACTCACTTATGTATTTGAAATGGTGAAAAGTATAGACATAAGAGACACAAGCAGTACTCACCATGTCTCAATTTGGATACTTCCGTTAGTACACCTGTATGTACGCTGTGTACTTCCTGGCGTAGCGCGCTAATTTCGGCAGTGTAGTGTCGCTGGTGATGATTACAACATTACATTACAACATAGCGCTTTCTCTTCTTTGGCAAATTGCAACTAGGAGAAGAATTAGTAGCAACATTTGACTTCCAATATAGAAAGAATAGATATGTACAACTCACATTTGTGTGTGTATATATATATATATATATATATACATATATATATATATATATATATATATATATATATATATATATATATATATATATCCACTGAAGAAGCCACACTCAACTTTATGACCGTTACGAGTGTACCTATCCGGGTACTTCCAGTACCCAGATAAAACTGACAGTATACGCACATTCATAATAGAGACAAGTAGAAGTACACAAATTAAGAAACAGCATAAATATGTTACAGCTTGTGACATTATTTAGTTTACCTTTAGCTTGAATGGGGGGGCGCTTCAGATGTTTGGCGGTAACTGGTAAAGTCTTAACTAGCTAAAGCCCTGCCATAAGCTTTAATGGTGAAAGTAAATCACTATAGGCTAAGGTTTAGGAACAGCTGGTCCACGAAACCGCCAATTTTTAGAGAAAGCGGTAAAATTCAGTGTACGTGTGAGCGCGTGTGCATCGAGACAGGCTTAAAATCTTCATTTATTCTTTAAACTACATGACAACGGGTTTAAAAAAAATCCCCCCTGTCCCATCTTCATGAAGAAGTGTCTCTCATCTGTGCTGTGTGTGCGCGCGCGGGCCCGCGTGAGTGTGTACGCGTGTCTATCTGTGTGTGTGTGTGTACGTGTGTGTGTGTGTGAGAGAGAGGGAGAAGTGGGCAAAGGCTCCGCCTCACTCAAAAAGCGAGAGAAAAAAAGGAAAAGCAAACTGATACACACCTCTCAATTCTGGCAGGAGGAAAAGAATAGGAGTGTTTATGAACCGTATAAGTAAACAGCAGGATAACCAGGCACACCGAGAGCCGAGGCTACTTCCCCCCGTAAAAAACGACAGCGGCCACCGTTTCCCAGCGCCGGAGATTGTCCCGTTGCGTTCAGGATTAAGTTTTTATGTCATCTAAAGGTGGATCATTATCTAAATCCGAGATAACAAGCGAATTTGAAATGCGTAGCCTGCGATGCTATTTCTGGAGCCCCCAAAGCCGACGTTTGAACTCTCAGTAAACATCCAGTCGAGGTAGGATTCAAGATTATTGCAAAGGAAAAAGAAAAAAGGTGGTGTGAAATATTTCGGTGTGTGCTCCACCGGGGTATAGTTTTGAAAGCTATACTCGCGTCGCTGTCCATGTGTCCCTGCGCCATCAGCAAGGAGGGACAAGGGAGGGTGGGAGTAGACATTAGCCGATACTCCACTTGATAGTGATGTGGGAATTGGCTTTATTAACTTCATAATGAGCTGGGCAGCTGTAAGGTAATGGTGGATATAGTAGAGAATCAATTTTTTTATGTAAAAACAGATGTACAAGGCTACATTTGAAATCATAAAGATTTGGGTTTGGACTTGAAGAGTTGGATGAAAAGTTTCATACAAGTGTGTGTGTGTGCGTGTGTGTTTTGTGCCACATTTCTTCCTAGCATGTGTGCAACCAAACAAATCCTGTTTGAACTTCACTTGTCATCTGTAGCCTGCTAATTAATGAGCGCTTAATTAGTGGCCCAATCAGGCATCCAATATGAGCACCTGCACATTTTGAAGCAGGATGATAATCCTTTTCCATTTCATTGTTTTGACAGGCAGAGTAGGCATTTCTCCTCAAAGGGGGACTCTCTCCACTCTTCTTCTTCTTCTTCTTCATCTTCTTCTTTTTTCTGCATTTGGAGGCTACCAGTGGAGGAAAGCTTCAAGTGGAGGAGAAGGAGGAGGAGGAGGAGGGCGGCTCCATTGTCTGGCCAGTGAAGGGGTGGGGATTGAGGCTGTATGCAGATGTGCTGCTGGCAACGGACATCTGCTCTCCCCCCTGTGGGCATTGTCACAACAGGCAGGGGAACTTAGAGTGGAGCCTGCCCGCAGAGAAAAGGCCTTTTGTGAATGATATACGGGCCGTGGCCCGCACCCTTCCAGAGGCCAAATTTTTGCATTCGAAACGCCACGTTTATTAGAATATCTGATCTTTGAGCCACAGATCATGGACGCCCCCCTCCTCCAAATATATCAGCTGCTCATGATGCAACAGATACTGTACTTCCTAGTTTGTCGTTGCTCACTGGTATTCCCTTTTTTTTCCCCCACTTCCTTCAGTCCCACTAGCACCACCACCCTCCCTGTTTGCCTTCCCTCATCTGCCGCCTTCAACTCCGCCGGGGGTTGAACTTCTTCTTCTACGTCTTTGCGGCCTGCATGTGTTCAGATATGAAAGCTGGCCTCCCAAGGCAAACGCATCACAGGCAGCATCACAATGTACATGGCAGCTCCTATCAGGCCTTTTTTGATTTATCGCCGTGCAGGGAAAATGCCAAGAAAATGCAAAACCAACGCTTTAATATTTATGATATCATGCACGTGGCTTGTGCTTGATGGTAGCTATCGGTGTTCATGCGTGTGTGTGTGTTTGTATTGGAAATCAGGAGTCTCATTTCCCTCAACAGATATTCCCTGGTGACTGGGGGAGTCGGTGTACTGTGATTACGAACATGATTTGTGCTTGTACAAAGCACTGTTGTACATGGCTGATCTGCTGTACGGCACGCTTGTGTAGGGACTCATTTGTGTGTTTCTGCTGTATTATAACACGCCGGATAACGGAGAGAGGCAAGCTGGGGAGCGAGTGCACCGATGCAAGAAGAGATGATGTTTTTTTTTTTTTTTGAAAGCACAGGTGCTGTCTCTCACTTTGCTCGCACACACCGCTCCGCTCGCTCATTTGCCGCGAGGTTTTCTTTGGACGGCAGAACGCGTGTCGCGTTTGTTCGGCCATACCATCTTGCATCGCGGCCGTGTCCTTCTGTTTATCTTTTTGTTGACATGATTACTTTATAGAGGAGCGGCTTAAAGCAACAGTCGTGCACCGACCGCCTATTTTGAAGTCACAGAAGCAAAGTAATTACAATTGGTTAATCATATTCTCGCAGGCTAATACTCCATTTAACACAGTCATTTGGATGCTGTTGAAATAGCTCTTGTGAACTCTTCTGAGAATTCCCATAATGGCCAGGCCACTAACGGCTTCTAAAAGCTCCCATAGGAGTTGGTTTGAGAGGATTTTACTGTCATGTGATTGTGCTATGCATTGTGGAGAGGAGGTAATGGGTGTGAAATTACACTGTGCCATCTGCAAGAGGCCGAAAATGCACAGCCCGATGTCACTCAGACACACACGCAAAAAAAAAAAAAATCACAGAGCAAGGAAGATTTAAGGCTTCCACCACAGGTCTTTTGATGTGGCTGCAAATCATCTTTTATTGAGTGATTCTTGAGAGTTTTGTCTGAGGGGCAAAAAAAAAAGCCATTCATTCAACTACAGCCCATTAGCCAAGTTAGCATTTAAAAGCGTCATAGTTTCGGGTCGGTAGAGCAGCCGGCCCATGTGCGAAGGCTGAGCCCAGGGCGCGAACCCGACCTGTGTCATTCCCCATCTCTCTCTCTCCCCGCGTTCCCGTCACTCTTCAGCTGCCTCTATCAAAATAAAGCTTGAAAAGGCCAAAAAAATCTTTAAAAAGTCTTTAAATCTTTAAAAAAGTGTCATAGTTTCCTGATCGATTATTTAAGCACGAAACATTCATCTTTGCTGAATTTTCTGAGATTGTATTGAGGCTTTGATGGCGAAAACAAAGATTGCGCCGTGAAGTAGTACCCTTGGCAAACTGAGAACCGCGCGTCCTTCAGAGGCATCGCAATGACGAGGGAACACTTCAGTTATTCTCGGAGCGACTCTTAGACTGCATCTCACGCTGGCTGGTAATAGTTTTATCTCATAGAAGAGACAATTTTTAAAAAGTCTCCCGTGATGTTTAGTGTAATTGGTGCACTTTAGCACCTGTTTGTCGCTTGTTATAACACGCTCTGTTGTGTCTCTATTGCTTCTGAGCCGGTCGGTTTTGTTTGTGGTTTTGAGGGATAGTTTTGGGAGTGTGGATGTGGACTGCACCAGACAGCAGCAGGTGTCTGATTCTCTTCCCCGATAAGGCCTGTTTGCACAGTGCACTGAAAAGATACAGGTCGCTCTTTGTGCGTGTGTGTGTCTGCCAGTGATATAATGTATACAGTATGGAGCAAGAAATACAACCTCTGTTGTTTGCGCTTAAGTGCAGCTGAAGTCAGTTTTCCTGCTCGTCTCTGCAGCTCGCTCCTGCCACATTGGCATCCTGCGAGCCTGTTTGCGAGCGTTGCCAATCCAAAATAATGTATTTAATAGTCATTCCCAGTTCAGCTGGCGTAGTGGCCAGAAAACAAGCAAATTATAGTCCAGGGTTTTTAATTGAGACAATCAAACACAAAACTGCAGAATCATATCCACACATTGTTGCCAAATGTTAAATATAATACCCAAAGTGATTAACTGAATAAGTTGTACTGTTTTAATTAGATTTTCATCATCGCATGTAACCGCCGCTGCATCACTTCCCCGTGTAGTGTACCTGAGTGTGTAAATGGAAGCGTTTAAAAGCTCGAATCCTTGAAGGTTTTTCTCTTTGAGTTAAACTTTATGTAACATGTTGATTATTTTCATACTGATCCAGTATTTTCTGACTAAACAAAGAAAGGAGTGAAGGATGCTGTCCAAAAGATTCAAGAGCCCGAGGTGACGTCTTCAGATTTGCTTGTTTTCTCTGCCAAGCAGCTCCAAAAACCAGCCGATATTTCCAAGCAAAGCAGCAAGCATTTGGCGTTTTGAAACCTTGTAATATCATTTCGATGAAAGAGCAAAAAAGTCCAGTAAAAGTTGCTATTTGGCCGCGGTTTTGACGAGAACACTGTTTTTGTAATGGGAGACATTTTCTGACATGTAACAGTAGGAAAAAGGACACATGAGTCATTACCTCCGCCGGGCGCAAGGATGGAGGAGATCATGTGTTTGGTTGTGTGTGTGTACCTGTCAGCGGCTAATTTCACATACTGCCGTACCCCATGAGCCTACTATCTTTTGTCCACATTTATGACTGTGTGCTCAAGGACCTCTCGTGGTTGCGGTGATTCACAACCTATTTTATTGACTGCTCTGTTTTATATCGCCGTTGACCGCTGACTCCTCATTCCTCTTAACCGGCCGGCCTGCCTCGGTTTGGAATCTTGTTTTTTTTTTTCTTCTCGAGACGACGTATGTGACGGCCGCGTTGAAATCGCTCTCCTGCATCTGCACTGTTTTTGATGTTATTAGTAACGCCTGCGCTAAAATGTCTGCTGTGAACAAGGCCAATCATTTAAATGACTATGATGTTGCCGATGCATGAGCGTTTCTCTAAATTATTAACTCGTTATATGATTGGAGGCAAGTGCTCAGCAGCAGTGTGGGAACAGTGGAGGATGTTTACTGTTCCCTGTATTTATGACCACAGGAGTCTGCTCACACCACTTGGCTGTCTAATAGCCTCCCACCTGGCATAAACCATCGCACTTGGAGTCCCCACTCCTCCTTAATGAGTGGCCATTTTCATCCAAAGAAGTCCTAATTGCTCTGAACTGCATGCACGGACATTATGCCAGAGATAGACGGAGTGAGGCGGCGGGGAGGAGGATGAGGATGGAGAGGAAGGGGGACGCGGTTTGAGGATCTGAAAGGGATGTAATACACTGTCTTTCTAACATGGAAAAAGTGTGTGTGTGTGTTTGCCAGCAGCAGGAGGAGGAGGTGGTGGTGAGGGGTGGGGGGTGGGGGGGTTTGATCTTCTCCCACTCACCTCCCCTTCTCCGCTTGGCATAGCCAGAGCTGCCATTAACTTTCATGCAAACCACAGAGGATTAGGAATGAATAGCGGCGACGTCTTCCAACTATGTGTGCATGTACATGTGCGCTCGTGCTTGTGTCTGCGTGTCACTTTTGCAGGAACTAGCAGAGACAAAGCACCATCTGCACGCAGCAGGCTGTCCTGACTGCCTGCTCCTCTCGCTGGGGCAGAGAAGAGGCTTTCTGTGAGCATTGTTATGAAACCGACTCTGCTGCTGCTGCTGCTGCTGCTGCTGCTGCTGTTGCTGCTGCTGCTGCTGCTACGCTGCTTGTTAATGCTGACAGCTAATAATGTCCTCCTGGATGACTGTGCCTCGCTGGAGCCAGAGAGAAGAGACAGAGACTAATGAAGAGAGGCAGGAAGTGAAGGAGAACGACAGAAACAGATAGAGAGGAAGATACCAGTGGGGCGTGCAGCTCTCTCTCTCTCTGTCCGAGCTGGTGAAGTTTCCTGAAGAGGATTACACACACATACACAGGCATACGTATTGTGTTTTATTTCCTTTTTCTCTTTTTTTTTGTTCCTTCCTTCCTGCTCTCTCTCTCTCTCCTGTCTCAGCGTCTCAGGAGGGAGGTGGCGTGAGGAGGAGGAGGAGGAGGAAGGGTTCCATTGTGTCTCAGCAGAGCCCTTATTCCAGTCCAGCTGACATAGACTTGTGTCAGGAGGATCCATCCTGCTGATGTTAGGCAAGCTGTAAACTGAAAGAGATGTCTAAAATGCTGAAGTGTGCTCTGGCCAGTGGAGAGATGGCTCTGTTTGTTTGCCATTCTGCTGAGCACCACTTCGCAGAGAAAACTTTTCGGTCCAAATATGCTGACGGTAGAGAAAAAGGGAGAAAAAGAGTTGGAGTTGGGGTTTTGGGAGTCACTTGTGGGCACACACAGACTTGCCCATTGTGGTTCTGTGACATTTGGATATGGTGAAGGGGAGAAAAGAGTTAAAAAAAAACAACAACAAAAAAAACATTTTTTTTTCAGCTGTCTCTTGCCATACAAACTGTTTTGCCTCTGCCCACAATTCTCAGAGACAGCAGTCATTGAACCTTCCAACCACATGAATATGCATGATAAGTCCGCTCTTCTTCTCTGCCCTCTGAGCTGTCCCCCCACCCACCCAGAGACCCGTCGTGTTGTGTTTGATTGGCCCTGACATTTGAAAAGGTCCTTGAATAAAGAAAAAAAAAAGTTGTTTATGACAACTGGAGAACTCTCCTTGCAGCAGAGTAAAAATGGCATTTTGAAAGGAGCACAGCTCCTGCATATTTAAATGCTAATGGCTCTGTGAATGTGCAGGCTAATAGGATGTTTCAATCTGGAGTAGTGCAGTATGTACACTTTCAGTATGCGGGCACGCCATCTGAGTGCTACTTCTAATAGCTCTGGAAGGTGCATCAGCTCATTTTATTAACTGATTATGTGGAGTCTGAAGTTTTTTTTTCTTTTGCATAAATGATCACTTTAGTTTTTTTTTTGTGGTAGCATGGAGATTATCTCAACACACAGGCAACAAAGACTTGTAGTCTAGGAAAAAAAAAAGCCTCAGGGAAATCTGTTTTTGAAATTCTGGCATCTGTGGTGTATTATCACAATGGTTATGATGCAGATAAAGTTTAACAGCTTGTTTTACAAGCTTTCTGTAGCTGTGTGGCAGAGTAGGGCTGCTAGTCTAAGACGGCGGGGGGCCCCTGGGGTTCTGGCTAGGCAGCCCTGTAGGGTCCGGCCCGTGGGTTTATTATGAGCTGTTTTGTTAGCAGCAGCCGCCAGCCACAAGTGCCATGGATCTCCTCGGACTTTGACCTGCTTGTGCGCGAGTGCTCGGTCTCATTGTGCGGACACGGGACAATTGATGATGTCATTAGGCAAGAATTTGTATTGAACTGGAGCCTGTTATCCAAGATTTTACTTGGAACACAGACATGCTAAGCCCCATATAAAAAGTATTTCAATAATTCTTGTTATTTTATATCATTAAAGCCCAGAATTGATAGTTATAGAATGATTGTTTTATTTGATAATGCATCCAGTTGGTGACGTAGCTCTTCCAACTTCTCTCTATTTTCTCCTGGGCCTTTTGTTCCTCCATGGCTCCTCCTTGGCTCTTGGTATTGAACATAATTTCATTCAATAAAGAGAGTTATTTAAGCGGAATAAAATCTCTCTAAGCTACCAAGCTTGCGGACCTTCTGCTAGAAGCAGTTTATACTCCGACAGAGGAGAACGCAGCTAATAAACCACAGCTTCTGGTTCTTACAAGAAGTCAGCGCTGTTAGCTGTCGGCTCGCTATTGCAAATTTGCGTGTCAAAGTTTAGCCAAAGTTGAACTTGAACGTGAAGAATATTTATGGATTTACTGCGCCCCCGCGAGCAAATCCTCTGATCGCCGTATTTATATTGAAGTGAATCGATTTGGCCGTGAAATTTTGCTGTTTTTAATGCTGCTTTCTCCGAGCCCTGGGCCAATCAGATAATTTTTAATGCCGCAAGTTTATCCTTGCAGGTTAAATCTGTCTACATACGACACTTTCATGTGTCTAACAGCCTCTTCGCTTGCATAAATACTGGCGTCGTTCCAAACAGGGAAACCTGGCAGATGTCCATGAAACCACCACTCCTAAACCACACTGAGTGAGAGGCTGCACTTCCCATTGATTTGAACGGGCGGCGGACAACATCGCGGTCGCCGCCGCAGAGCATCAGCGCTCATACGCACTCGCGCACAATGTCACACAAAAGCATTTATCTACTTGTTGCTGTACAAAGAGCAAAACAGGGTGAGCTGTCATCCTGCCCCTCGTCACTCATCTGTGGTGAAAAGTGGCGCATTATCTTCTCGTTGCAAGCGGTTATGGAAGTGTTGACAAAGTGAGTGGTGGAGCTGAGCGATGGAGTCTTATCACCTCAGCTATCTCTATTATGAATATGGATATTAGCAATGTTTGGTGAGCCCGAGGCTAATTCTTTGATTCCCGGCTGCTGAGAAACTCAGTGGGATGGTTGGCTTTTTAAACTCGTCAGCTTGTTCGCACAAAGACATGTTTGATTTTCATCCGTATGGAGTTTGATTCCTGATCCTGAACAAAAAGGATTTACTTGTGGGTTAATGTTTCACTGAGCCAGAGAGAAGCCACAGACTCTCAGTCCCTCCTACTCAGTCCTCTGTGAATACTTCCCCCTCGGGACTCTGTGCGAGGTTAGAAATAGGTGTCCCTGGGGTTTACAGACAGCTTTAGCAAATGCTATTTTTAAGACACAACGCATGTGCACGCCGCAATGTTTTTATTCTTTAAAGCACACATCTGACATATCGAGCAGGCTCTTCTAGAATAAACATTTACCGAGCGGGATTTTGTTCCCTTAAAGTGCACGCTGCTTTTTATTTATAGCTTCCAACATCTTTTGACCCGAGGTGAACATTTTTCCAATAATGAAGTTTTGTGCCATCAGGAGATAGGGGGAGTGCATTAGTACGATAACAGAGCTACAGTTCATTGGTATTGCCTTGTCAGGGATTTTGCTGATGCATGCAGTCTGTGTTTTACCTACAGCCATACTAAACTTGCTGTTTAAAAAAAAGCAACATAGCCAAATTTGAATATGAAGAAATTGAGAAGGCTTATTATCTCATTCAGACATGCAGTCAATGCAGCACTTTTTTTTTTTTGTCATTAAAAATTGATGTACCAGGGGAAATACCATATGAAGTCCATGCACCATTTTTGTGCAGGAATTGTTAATATTTCACATTTTTATTAGTTTTCTGAATCGTTTTTCTTCTTCTCTTCTTTTGGGGTTTGTTTTTTTTTTTTTTTTAATTTCGTCTAGAATGTGTCATGAGAAAAGTGTTTTCATTTCTTTCTACCCAGCAAGCTGAAAGGATGATAAACCTGAACAGAGGTTATATGTTTCTCCGGCCTTTTGAGCCTCAGGGGAAGTTTGAACTACTGAAATATTTCAAATAACTCAAAGAACACAGCTTTTTGTTCCACTTTTCACCCACTTGCCCGTGTCTTTTCTCCCTCGGTTAAACCTCATCCCTGACCTTTCTTTACTCTTCTCCTTTTTTTTTCTGCTGCTAAGCTCTCTTTCCCTTATTTTCCTCTGAATATCAGTTGTGCCTCCTAATCCGTCTGTGCCCTTATCTTGTCTCTCTTTTTTCCTTTCAGTTTCATCTCTGTGCTCTTGCTCACAGGTGGCTGAGGGGTGTGCTGGCTCTTCTTTGCTGGCTGTCTGTGTTTCTTCTGTTTGGTATCTATTGAATACTAGCTGCTGTCCTTGGTCATGCCGGTGTAATAAATCTGCCTAAAACATGCGTACATATACATAAAAGACAGCAAACCCACACCTACCTGCACACGGACAGACAGAAACACACACACATGCACACAATGATAAATTAGCCTTATATTAAGAAGGCTATTAATTCAGCAAGGAGGCTGAAAAGAGACTACCACGGTACTCGTCGCAGGCGGAGTGGAGAGACAAAACCTGCTGTCATTGAATTTTCAGGTTGCACTGACACCAAATGTTCTGTGCAGTTAGTTTTCATTGCTCAAATCATAAAGCCTCTGCACACCATCATGACCACAGTCGCTCTCTCATGTCTCACTCCCTATCCTCGAGCCTTTCTCAGACCCCCCTCCCCCCTCCGCCCCCACCTCCCCACTCTCCCTGGAGACTGGATGCAGCCAGACACCCACCTTGGCCCCAGTTCCCAGTCGACACGTCTGTGTTTTTTGGTGTCCGTCTGTATGTATGTGTCTGCGTGTGTGTGGGCAGCAGCGTTCAGCGGTGTTCTCACAGCCCAGCTGAGACTGACAGATGGAATCATTTCACACACAGACAGAAAGGCAGGATACAGGAAACCGGGGTGTGTTTAATAGTCCTGGCGCTGCTGTGGTTGGTATTAATCTAGGTCAGTGGCGTTCGGCTCACAGGGAGCCGGCCTCTGGGGCAAGCTTGGCCTTTCCTTAACCCCATTTACTCAACTAACTTACAGTCTACTCACCTCATACGTAGTTTGCTGTTTAAAGAACCTGACAAGTTGTTTACGCCGTGTAGTGCTGGGCAAATTACTACTGTACCTGGTTCAGACGGCCTTTTGCAATCCGAGCACTGTGGCTCCTCCCAGCATCCCAGATGGTGCACACCATTGAGGCCCCGGACCTTGATAACACACGCCAAGATGTGCAGCTCACAGTTTAGCGAGCTAAAAGGTTTCACTTTGTTCTCGTGATCGCCATATGTGTAAGAAATGGCTGCCAGTAGACCGCTGAGTTTCCAGTTTATGCTAGGTGAGCTAGGCTAACGTGACAAGCAAGAGTTTGGTGAACCAGCTCGCTAACAGTAGGGCTGGGTATTGAACCTCAACACTACTGACAATATAAAGAAGGGACACTGTATGCCATGACATGGCGTGGACAAACAGCGGACCTGAGGCGGGCGGGTGTTCAAATAAGACATCTGTAATGGCACCTACCTGTCAATCAGTGACCACGCTGTTAATGTTGAGTATTTCCTGATTGAAATCATAGATTTCACGTTTTGTTAAATGGGAACTAGAATTTGTCTTATTCCTCAAACTAAAGTATTGACCCAACAAAATACCTCTGATATTAGTACTGAAACTCAGTTGTAGTACTGATTAGCACCAGCATTGAATCATTTGAAATCTTACCCAGAGGTCTCCAGGTGCACTTTGAACCTTGTTCCATACATACTAAGACTACTAATTAGACTAATCACATTGTAATTGTTGATTCACAGCCTAAAGAGGCTTTGTAACAAATTTTATTTTGGCCTGAACCAACACGCAAGCTATCGCACCCCCGTCGTTGAGGATCATATTGCTGTATCATGATTAGCCTCCTCTAGAAATGTGAAATTGTGAACCGGAGCTCATTCAAAATATAAGCATCTGCACTCACGCCGTGAACTCATCTCTACGGTTAATTTGCAGTTTAATTGTTTTTACAGTTGTTGCATATGCATCAGGTGCTCAGGAGCTAATTGGTAGGAAAAGACAGATCATCGAGTTCAACCATTTAAACTGGCACTTGCCAACCTCAACACACATAAATATGTATCTAATTAGACCAGAACTATTCTGAGGGGATTACGTGGAAATGATTTACAGTTATGTATTACATGGAGACTACATTTTTCTGACGAGCAATGTTATTCGAATAGATTTTGCTGTGAACTGTTGACAGTGATCACGACGACGTGGAAAATAAGGTATATGTGGTTATCTGTCTCATGTGTTTGCTTTTATGAACCCGCTCTTTGCTCTTTAGACCCAGAAGCAGTCATTTTTATAGTCTCTCCTCATTAGTCATGCTCAGTGCTTCTTTGAAAATCCTAAATTTACTCCTGAAATGGGACTGTGGCATCCTCATTCTTCAATCAGCCATTGGTTGAGAGAGTTTTTAGGAGATTGGCCCTGCGCCAACACAATCTTTTTTTTTCCATTCAATTTTTTTTCTTTTGCGGGAAGAATTTGAAGTTCCATCTCCCTTATGCATAATTATTCCATAGCCCTAAAATATAATTGCATTTTGGTCACTCGTCTTTGCTCTTTCCTTGGGGTTTCTATCATGTTACAGCTAAATGGTTTTAAACATTTCACTCTGGAGAGGTGTAAGAAATCAGTTGGCGTGAGGTTATAGATATTTCTGAGTAAATGGAACTAAATTGTTTAGACTTGTGCTAAATGATAAGGTGTTTTTGCGGGCTTTTTGCTCTGGCCTTGTGTTAATGAGCTGTTAGATTAAGAATGGAAAGGTGCTAAAGAGCCGAGAAATCGAAGGTGAGATGCAGGGAAAAATGCCCGATTTACACTTTCACACACAGGCTGTATCACTGCCACAACATTACTTTGCAAACAACACGTGATCTTTTTGCACTAATCGGCAGGTGTGTTTTCATCCACATTTTCCATTTGCACATAAAAGTAAACCCCGGTTGGGAACGAATTTCAAAATATTGCAAAAAAGGTTTTTGGCTGAGGTGAAAAAGTGTATTTAATAAATGTAAAGTGTGACAAAGAACAAACAAAAAAAGCACACTTTAAAGGCGCAGCATATAAAAATAAGGCGGCTCTATTTACACAATATGACAGAAGTAGAATCAAATATTCATAGCAATGTTACATGAAAACAAGGATTTTGCGTTTTATATCTGGTCCTCTTCCACATAGTGCATCATGTTGAGCTAAACACAGAGCAGATTCTCCTACGTTGGGATAAATGAGGGTGAGACAAGGGGGTTGCAATCAGCAATCACACCTCCATATACCTTTTGATTCCTACATATATATATATATAGTCGCACTAGGCTGGAATACAATTGCAACAGTAGTAGTGGATGGAAATTTGTTTTCCAGATTATGGTTGCCAAGAAACTTCCAGAATGTGGAAGGTGTACGACACACACCATACTATAGCTCGTTTCTTCTTCTGATCCTTCAACTCACATTCACAGAGTGATGTACGCTTGTCCGTTACCATGGTTACCAAATGATTTGTATAATGTTCCTTATACAGATTGCTTTTCAGTTTCTTGGCAGTTCATGGCCAGTAGATGGATTTAATAATGATAGAGCTGGACTACCGATTATTTGATTAATGAACCAATCAATCGTTTCATGCAGTATACTGTATAAAATTGAAAACTTGTGAAAAATTGACTTTCCTGGACCCAGGATGATGTCTCCAAATGTATATATATATATATATTTTTTTTATCCAACCAATGGTCCAAAACTTAATGATACAACAGTGACATCAATTAATCGAGTAATCCTTTCATATTTGTGTTGTGAAGGCCTCCTCATTATGCTGCCGCGTTACATCCGTGACAACGCATCAGTTAGCCAACCTAGTGTACGTCCTACTTAGCAGTGAGCATCGTAAATGGTCCTTAATTTGCTTCCATCATCATGTCTAGCTTCAAGGAGATTGGTCTTGTCGGCTTTGACGAGAAGTTGATCTGATTCATTCTTTACTAGGAGTGTTGTTCATATATGTTGGGTTGTTGTGTGCTTTAGTTGTCAGTGCTGCTCTCTGTCCCTCAGAGAAGGGTCTGAGGTCTTTCTCGTCATGTTGAATGTCAACAGGAAAGTAGAGAAGACAGATTTATTACCACAATAAAAGCATCTTGAACACAGTCTTTTACCTGTCAGCTTAAGTACTACAGGTTTTGGTGTGATTGCCTTTGTGCGTGTGCGTGTGTGTGCTGGTGCATTTAAGTGCATGTGTATAAGGCAAAGGAGGAAAACTACCAACATAATATTTAGAGACATGTTTACAATCCTTTTTATTTAATTCAAAGGCAGATTCTGTACTGCTCAAAGTCGTCAGTGGTCTGTGTTTTGTAGCGGTGTTGTGAAAAAATAAATTGCCAATTATCTCGCTGGAGATTTTATGCCAGACTTTGTTTTAGTTCATTAGATGTAAGGAGCCGGAGAGAGGAAGAATGCAGGCCACGCCTAAAGCCTCAGTGGGTTAGGCTAACAGGCTGCCGTGCACAATAATGTCACCATTATGCGTTTCCTGGGTGACTTAAACGAATAGGCATTATTACAAAATTGTGCATTAGCCCAAGTCAGCAGTTAGTACTGCTGCAGTCTCATTTCGTTTAGAGTTGAGAGAAAGATGGCGAGAATGTGAGAGGGGGAGGTGGAGGAGGGCGAGGGAGAGGGAGAGGGGGGAGGATGGGAAAATGGTTCAGAGAAAAGGCGATGTAAGAGAGAAATGGGGAATGAAAAGGACGCTATCTGCCAGGGGCTGACAGGACATGCAAAGGGAGGTAAAAGGATACACGGAGAAGCACAGATGGACTGACAGACTTGGAGGGAAGTGATGGAAAGGTAGAAAGAGGAGAGCTGTAATTGTCAGTAACTGGTGTATTTAGACAGGGCGGGTTGGGGGAAGAAAGAGGCTGGCAGAGAGGAGGAAGGTGTAAATCAGCGGTCTGAGCGACAGCTTTACGTGCCCCTTGGAGCCCCAACTATCCGATTAATGAGAGAAGAGGAACCTTAACCACCTTCCCCTCTCTGCTGCTGCCTTTTCTGCTATCTTGCACTTTTAGGGACATAAATCATAGACTCTTAAGCAGTCACTTTAGGTAGCTGCTGCACAATTCTTCCTCAAAATGTTGACTGTAAGGTATCCCTGCCTTGTGACGTGCTGCATTAATGAGACTTTGCTGCCGCTACGTTCATTCCAACCACAAGCTGATTAGCTTAGCTTAGCTTAACATAAAAACAGCTAGTTTGGTAAAGGTAAAAACACGTCTCATTAACACTTCTGTATTTGTGCACATTATACAAAGTGATATAATGGGTGCATTTAAAACTTTATAGCAGCTGTTAGGCAGATATTGTTACAGAGCCAGGCTAGCTGTATTCCCTGTTTCCGGCTTTTATGCAAAGCTAACCGGCTGCTGGTCGTAGCTCCTTATTACTGTACAGACATGAGAGTGGTATGAAATTAAACACACTTCTTAAAAATGTCAAACTATTCCCTCTGTGAAGACGAGGCGAGGCTGCACTTAAAAGATTTCAAAGTAAAAGATGGACAAGAAAGGCAATTTGAGGTTGTTTTTTTTTTTGCCAGAGGGAAGAAAATTGAGTTTTTGTAAACTTAAAAGACAAAAAGTTACTTCCAGTCCATCCAAAGGACACCAGGTTTCCCTTCAACTTCATTCTTTGACTGCAAACCCATACTTTGGTGTGTGTGTGTACGGGCTGGTCATCGAGTTCACATAGTTAAAGTAGTTCACGTAGGTCAAGGGCTGGGAGCTCTGTCGAAGATCTAAAAAAAGAAAGAGCAAGAGCGCCTTGCTCCTTTTTTTTTGTTCAAGAAGAAAACTCCCCCTTGTAGTAAACGCCTCCACAGATATTTCAGTCAAACACGTGTTATGACAAAGTCAAAGCTAGCTTTACTTCATTCTGCACTTTTTTTTTTTTTTTTACCCATAGCCAAACCCACAGGTTTCTTAATCTGGTCCTCTGAGAGATGGCCCCAGCCAGAAAAAGACCTTTCTGTCTCTCTTTCACTTTCTTTTCCCTCCCTCGGTGTCTTCTGTGCTATTACCATTCTAAACAAGATCTCCTGGGCCGCCCGCCTTGTTATGCACTCTTCATCACAAAAGGAGCAGAAAAGAATGAGCACCAGTGAAAGAGATGTAACACGAGGAGCTGAAAGAGAGAGATATCTTTCTAAAGTATAAAACCGGCTCTTTGTGCTTGTGAAATAATTTGATGTACAGGGTGTCGGATAGAGAAGCACTGTGTGAATTCATAACCTCTCGGAGTGATGCAACAGCTGCAACAATGCAGTGTAACGCCTGCCACAGGGCTCAGTGTTTTTTTTTTGGGTTTTTTTGTGGCACTTTGATGAAAATGTTACTTCTGTTTCTCTGAGAAACAGCAGCACATCTGCGGCATACATCTGGCACATTTCACAAGCGTTACAAAAGCCCGTAACTTTTGAACGCCACTCAACTCCGTGCCAATAATTTATCCGCTGTTAAAAGTGTTTAAAAAAAAAAAAAAAAGCTCCACCGTGTGTGAGTGGCATTTAAGTTATTTGTTGAAAGTAACACTTTGTCGAAGCCGTATGGAGCAACTTGACACGTCAGTTTTGCAGCGTGCAGCTGTGTGAAAAAACTGCGTCGATTTCTAAAGAGTTTCTAAAAGCTTTGCTAACAGAAAATATTGCATGTCGGTGGTGGTTTTAATGGTTCGGTAGCAGCCCGGAGAGCCGGGCGTTCTGGTTCATCGCCGGTGAAGAGACAAGTTTGTGTTTTGCGTTTGATTTTTGACTGTCATTTCCTGCGTGCCTCGGAAATTTCCTCCGTATGACAGTGCTTGTGCAACTAATACTTCTTCTCGATTAATCTGCAGATTTATAAGTGGAACTTTTCGTCCGTTAAATGTCATTAAACTCCGACCGACAGCACAAAACAAATTAAAGTCACAAGAAAGCTAAAAATATAACGGACTTGACTGGAGTATGGAGTGCGTGGATAACAGGGTGTTGGGATACTGCAGCACAAACTGTTACATACATATATTACATTACTTTAGATACACAGCTTATATAGCCTGGATATTTTCTCCTTCAGGCGTCACGGTATGCCACAGGTTGCAGTCACAGCGGAGAGTCCAGCAGTGCATGAAATGCATCTAAGTAGAAAGGCGAGGTGTAATTACAAAGTCACATTTGCAGATCGGCTGTATCGCAGAAACGGCGTGCCCTGAATGTCAGATGTGTTTCATACTATAGCTCGTGAAGGTCAGTTTTATACGCGTTATAATAAATGTTTTTAGAAGTCATGATGCAAGAAAAAAAAAACTATTTCCAAGAATTTTGTGAGGTTTGTAATATTTGTCAGATCAGATAACAGTTGTCACGATCTGACTTGGTAACATTCGCAGTCTTCTCAGAAAACCTGTGACCATGACTACCAAGTGTTACCACACAAGTAACACTGTGTGTGTGTGTGTGTGTGTGTGTGTGTGTGTGTGTGTGTGTGTGTCGAGCAGAGTGCCTGCCCTCTCCACGCCGATCCAGACAATCCCCGGAGTTGTGTATTTTTGTTGTTTGTGACTTTCTCCTCTCTCTCTTCCTCCCTCCATTGTCAAGTTGCTGTTAAGCACTTAGTGAAGTAACAGCCCGGCAGCGATGGTGCTGAGGGTGGCACGGTAAAACTCTGCTTCCTCCTCTCCGGCACTCCTGCGGCTGAGAGCCCTTCTCAAACTCGCTGTTGACTTTTCAACCCTCTTAGTGGAGTCGGCTTTATTCTTCCTCGTGGAACGAAGTGGATCTCCTTCTTACATGAGTGAAGTCTCTGGAATTCATTTATGGAAATGAAGTCATGTAACCGCATATTTTGGGTTCTGGTCAAACGTAGCTCTGAAACCGCTGAGCGGGGGCCGTTCTTCTACGCTGGTGGGTTTTGCCATCCCATCCATTGAGACCACCAGCGAGAACAGAAGTGATGAAATGTGATGTTTGACATGATTCCAGGTAGGGAATATATGAGAATCTGAATGAATGTAGATAATCTAGGGGGACGTGACCTCAGTTAAATCACATAAAAGCGGTTCTGTTTATCAAAAGGCATAATATAATTATGAGGTATATTTTTCTTGATGTATTCAGGATGCTTAATAGGTGAATCGAAACTAATCATGTAGACTAAAATTATATCTGGTGGACAAAGGGACTCCATTCAAGCTGTGGCTTCAGTTGATGAATGAAAACAAACTTACATTAACTAACCGGGGCAACTAAGTGCAAAAGATAAATGTAAATATTGATTTGTTGCCTTACCGTTAAGAATTTATCGAATTCAAGTCACCACTATTGACTTTAGAAAAGCTAGTTGTGCTGGAGTGCACAGTATTATGATAGTATCCTTCCCATTTTGCATAACCACCACGTTATCGTGCCTTTATCCGAGATAATGTTGCAGGCGCCTGCGTGCTACGGCAGCCTGCATCGCCGTGTTTGTCTGCTGAGGCAGCTGTCAGTGAAGTGAAGTCTATATCAGGAGCATTTCTAATGACTAAATGGCCAGAAGCACTCATGACCCGTAGTGTTGCCGCTCAGGCAGCACAGAGTAGGAGATGCCCATGCACGTCTCTCCTCCGGTCTATTCATAGCCAAGGCGGTGTGACTCCCCCGCCTCTGACTGACTGTTTCCTGCTTTTCCTCTTGCTCAATTACTTCTCCTCTGACTCCCACATGTGGGTCTTCAGCTCTTTGGCAGGGAGGCTTACCTTGTGGAGGAGGGAAGCTGAAGCCCAGCTGACTTGCGAAACAAGCCAAAATATGTTTGGTTAAAGAAGAAGGAAAAAAAAGGCAACGCAGTAGGTTTGTCAGCGGCGGAGAAAGACACGAGCTCATAGTGAGTTCAGTGTGGAGAGATTTAGCACCTACGGTATTTCTTTTGAATTCACTTAGCTGCAGTGCACCACCTCCCCCTCATACCCCTAGCTGGGAAAATGCCCCAACAGCTGGCCAAATAAAAATGCACCAATTCATCATTCAGCCATATTGCTTAGCCTGCCCTTCCACTCCACCAAAACATAACAGTTATAATTGCAGTTACAGCGCAAATATCAATATATCATCATATAAGTAGTCAGGAGGGAGCCGTTCTCAAAGTGCAGCTCTCTAGGATCGCGCCCAGAGGCGAGTATGAAAAGAAACAGAGGCAGTGTTATGAATGTGAGAGTGCTGAAAGAGATACAGTTAAAATGTAGGAGGAGGACGGTGTCACACTGTACTCATCCTGTCAGACGCTGTTTTTCTAGTACTTTCCCTCCCACCAGCCCCCTTTTATGTCTTTATTCTGCTGATACAACCTCCTCCCCGTCTGCTGACTAACTGACCCACATTCCTCGGTGTGACTCGCTGCCCCTGCATGTGCGCGTGCAACCCCTCCGTTTCTGCTCCGTCATCTTGTGTGTGTTTGCGTGTGTGTGCCTTCCTCTGTATATCTCTGTATGCCTGCCCCCCCCCAAAAAAAACAAAACAAAACTGTTGTCGTGTCCCTCAGGCTTCAGCAGGAACCAATTAGAAGATTGTTCCTTAGCGGTGCATCAGTCAGCGAACATGAATGTTTGGGAAAACGCTTCATTTGCTCACTCGCTCTCTGTTTGTCTGCTTTTTATGTTCCGCTCAGTTTTTTTTTTTTGGGGGGGGGGGGGGGGGGGGGGGGGGCTTGTGGTCGCAGGGGTGACATTTCTTCATCACATTAAATAAACGGGCGCTCACTGAGAATGATGCCCTCTAGTGGAGAGTCAAGGTAAATATCTGATTTTTGCAAGACCATTCAGGCAGGGGATGGAAACTACTGCGTGATCTGTCTCATGATGCAGGACAATCACGATTAGTGTGTGCAACACATAAACTTTGATTTTTAAGCCAGTTACAGTTCTGTAAAGATTTATTGAACTTTGCTGTGTATGTTATTGTTTTTTTGCAAAGGACCTCTTCTTTAATTTGCATAGCATACAACCTCTTTTATACGACTTATGTGATGTACTACTGTGCATTATTCAGTATAATGCACCACGACCTGTTTTGTTGTATGTCGTTAGTCACTGTGTGTGTGCGCAGTGAGGCTGCAAGTAACCAAACATAAAATCAAATGTGCAGTGAATTAACATCACTTGTCAAAGGTAGTATAACTGTATAGTTGTATCATCCCTCCCACCGTGAGCTTAAGAAGGATTGTGAGCTTTTCCTAATCCCTCATCCACCTTTACATCAAACACCTGACAATTTTCCACTTTTGTGTTCTGGCCAGACTTTCATTGTTTTGTCCCCCCCCCCTCATGTTGTCTTGTCAATGTTCTGTCTTTCGTCTCAAATAAAAAGAAACAATCATAGTCCCCGCTTTCTTGAATTTCAGGTGTAAAACATCAGCTCACTAACTTCTGGAGGATTGGAGTTGCAGTCGAGGCTCGAAGGAGAGGAGAGGTGGACACAGAACTCAAAGAGAGGAGAGAAGATTTCCAGCTGTGACGGGATGGCTTCTGGTCGACAAGCATAAAGTGAAACGCCAGCGCCTGGATAGAATCTGTGAAGGTGAGACAGGCTGCTTCGCTTTTTTGATCGGAGTCGCTGGCTTCACATGTGCACGTCGCTGGAAATCGATTATTTAGGTTGCTGCCGGTTCGTGTCTTGGTACATGTAACTTTGAGTGAGTGTATTATTCCACAGGTTTATGTTGTAGTTATAAAAAAAAGTTTCCCTCCACTGTTATATGGAAATTAAGTTTCCATCAGTGCTTAAGCCTTTCAGCCTACTGCTACACTTCAGTGAAAAGCCAGTGGGGATCGTTTGCATAAGTGTGTTTGTGTGTGTCAAAAAGGAGCCTTGGGGACCAGCCAAGGCTCCAAACTCTGGCTTTGAAGGGCTCGTTAGGAGGGAGGAAGAGTGTGTGTGTGTGTGTGTGTGCGTGTGTGTGTGTTGTAGAGGAGGCTGGTTTGATGGCTGAATGAGACTTGAGTTCGATGTTTCCAGATTGCTGGAGAAATGAAGTAGGGAGTTTGTAATAAGTGAAGCACTCCTCAGAGCCCTGGGATTGATTATAGCTGCTAGTGGGATTGATTTGTGTGTGATGTGTGTGTGTGTGTGTGTGTGTGTGTGTGTGTGTGTGTGTGTGTGGGAAAGACAAAGCAAGAGATTTTCCTTTCATTTTTCCTT
Organism: Nibea coibor; assembly: GCA_023373845.1. Taxonomy (NCBI): domain Eukaryota; kingdom Metazoa; phylum Chordata; class Actinopteri; family Sciaenidae; genus Nibea; species Nibea coibor. Next base: position 16,111,864 of record CM041723.1, read on the forward strand.
GCTCAGTTTTTTTTTTTTTTACCCCAACCACCAACATGAGCCACCGAATGTCTGAATGTTTATTTAATGTGTATTGCATGCTCAAACTCATACTCATCATTTACTCACACACCTATAATTTGCACGCTGCACTGTGTAGTGCAAAATTAGACTTTTGTATTCTCCTCTCTCTGCATTGTGGCTCGAGCTGCCAGCCGCCTTGCTGCAGTTCCAACTCACTGCCAGGAAAAGGGAAACATGTTCTTGAGTTTTTCTACCTGTATTATCTTACTCTCTGATTTAAATAAGTGAAGTGATTATTCATGTCAAGGTTCCGCTGTTGTGTACATTGTAAAAGAGTCGGTATGATTCAGGACAAAGTGCTTGTTGGATTGTCTACCGGTGAAACAGCCTACTCTCAACACCTTTCCCAATGTCAGAAGTAATAAAACTCACTCACTTTAACATCCCAAACAGAAATAAATTTGAACTACAGATCTATTTAGAATGTATAAATAGCCTATCCGACATTAATAAATTAATTATTAGCCCTTAATTTAGATATTTAGATAGCAAAATAGTGTTTTTTTTGGAGGAGCAAACAAAATTTCACACTACATCATGTCCTGTTTTACCTGAGATGTGAAAAACATAATGGCCATAATGATTTAAATGTATTTTATTGATACACACACAGACACACAAATTGATTTTAAATAAGACTTCTCAAAGGGCAGCAGGTGCCTTTTGAGTATTTTTGTGTGACTTTAGGAAAAGTCAGTCCAATTTCAGGTAAATAAAGACCTGCATGATGTTTTTTACGGCTGTCAAATGATAAAAACAGTACAATAAGGGTTAAAAGATAATAAACGTTTCAGCTTCCAGTTTCACTTCAGCTCTCTGGAAGCGAGACCATTGGATTTTCTTAGTAATAGTGAAAGTCTCAAGTATCAACATTTCTCTTTTTTTCTCGTCAAAGGAAAATCCCATTAAGATTGAGAAACACAATATAACGGATTCCTAAATGAACAGTGATTCTGTCTGTTTCCATCTCAGAATGAGAGCACATGTGCATCTCAAACTTCTCCAAACCACCAAACCCGCTTGCTTGGAAACACTTTTCCCCTCTTTATTTTCTCCACAAAAAGGAATGGACTGTGTACTGTTTTAGGAGGCAATATGCTAAACGTTATATAACCGTATTTTCTGATGTGCACCATTTGTCCCACAGACATCTTCAGCCATGTCAATGTCTGAAGAGGGATTTAGATTTTTTTTTTTCTGGTGCAGTTAGTCACCACTCTTAAAAAATGTGTTGAAGGGGGTGATTCACATCGCGGAAGTTAAAAGATCAGAGGGTGGTGAATCACGTTGTTTCCGGTAGCGTTAAATCTGCTCAACCGTGTAAAACGACATTTCAAAACCAGAGGCGGATGGGGTGTTCCGCACCATAATGTCAAAACCACCCCACATTATCTATAAACAGAGTGTATGGACTGAGGCGTGAAATAGAAATCAAAGTTGGTATCGTGTATTGACAAAAACAAGAACGTTACGGGAGCGACTGAGATTGCGTCGCCGTCGTGGGTTGCGTTTGGCGAGACGGAGGGAGAGAGAAGCTTCCCTAATCTTCATTTATCTTCTGAGGATAACTGTGTCAATCCAATACTTGTTTCACAGCGGAGTGCATTGATTACATCTTTACTCATTGTGATGAGTGGCTAACTGAGTCTGTGCCTGTGGCCTAAATTGAATTCGAAATGGCTGATCAAGTGTGGCTGTTTACTCCCATCAAAAGTGGTCACGGTGCTGGAATGTAGATTTCAACCGAAACGGTGGATGTTTTACCATCGAGGATATCTAATGTGATTCACTGTCCTTTGCTTTCATGTTGGAATTTTGTGGTTTTCAAATCAGACACGTGAGGACAGAACTATGGCTGCGATTCATGTCTTTTGTTTGTTACTAACACATTAATCATTTGGTCAGAAAATGTGGACAATTGCTCATCCCTCCCAGAGCACAAGGTCACATCCTGACTTCCCTAGTTTTGTCCAAACAAGACTCGAAAAGACAAAGATGTTCAGTTCACAATGAAAAAAATAAAGCAGCAAATCTTCATGTTTTAGAAACCAAGATGACAAAGCGTACCTTTGATATCTTACCTTTGAAAGATAATCCATAATCAAACTTGGGTTTTCTTCAGGAAGTTGCACCATTGTGTCTTGTGATCAGTTTTACAAGCGGGGGATAGCCCTAAACAATAGCCACTCTTGTTTACTTCGTGTTTACAGTGTTTACTTCAAAAAAATGTAGAGGCGAGTTTCAGCAACTATTTTGATAATCAGTGAATTATCGCAGTCCTTTGCTGGTTCTAGGATTTCATGCTTTTCTTATACCACATTCCTTTTAGTCATTTAGCTAACGCGTTAATCCCATAGTGACTTGAGAAAGTGAAAAAGCTAACTCACGAGTCATAAATCAAGTGGTGGATAGATTTGGCATGTCCAGTTATTGGTAGTGCTGGGAGAGGAGACGAGCTGGTTCTTCAGGAGGTTTTTGAAGGTAGACAGGGACGCCCCTGCTCTCGTGGGAACTGGTAGCGCGTTCGACCACCGGGGAACAACAGACAAGAAGAGTTTGGGTTGCCCTGAGCGTACGGGTGGTGGAAACATAACAACATTAGAACGTAACATTTTCCTGTATGAGGGCATTCAAAGTAAGTGGGCGTAGAACGTTATAGCAAGAATTCTTGTTGTTTACCAGGCAAAACAATGGATCCATTAATTAAAAAAGAATCTAAAAATATTATTGCCAGATTAATCAGACAATAAAAATAATTAGTTGCAGGCTTATGAAAGTGTGTACATGTTAACATACTATGCTAAGAATTACTATGAACATTTTTAATAATTACCATTGTCAGACAACTGATTGATCAATTAGCAATTGCTTCACGCGCTTGTCAAAACACGGGGGAGTTCAGTTTGGATTTTCATTAACAAATCACTACAGTTATTTCTCTATTAAGCCAAGCAGCATTGTTTGGTTTAGATATCAGTTTTCAAAATGTATATAGTACAACTGCTCCTTCTGTTGTGGGTTTGAATTAAGTGCCAAGAAGAGTGTAACTGCAATAAGGGAACTGTGGCAAACATCTGTTGTGAGCATCAGTTCCCATACTCTCTTGTCCCCCCCCCCCCCCCCCCCCCCCCCCCCCCCCTTTTCTCTCTCTCACTCCCTAACTCTCTCTTTCTGTCTCTCCTTCTGTCCACTCCATCTGTGTACCCAGCATGGCATTGGCTTGGGCAAGACGTTGCCATCGCCGTTTAGCCAGAGCTAACTGACTGATCTGGGCAGAGATGGGATGTGAGTGGCCCTGTGACGTGAACTAGGTCGCGGTAACAGCATGTTCCTGAATGTTGATTTACAAGTTGTAAATCTGTGCTTGGATGCAAACACCACAAGGTGGGGTAGTGTAATTTGTCATGGCGATTCCAAGTGTTTTAGTTGACGGTTAAATAAATATGTAACAGGAGGAGATGTTTAAACATTGAATAGTAAATAACGTGGCCAGTCAGGCTAAAACAGCATAAAACCTTCACCTGTGAATTATTCATATTCTCACATTTATCAGACCTGCAAGCCTTGTTTTATTTATTTATTTATTTTTTATTACAAAATGCTTCACATTAAATTGAGAAGACAACCAGGGAGGCTGTGGAGGAGAAGGGAGGGATGGAGAAGGAGGGAGGGAGGGTGTCCTGATGTCATCCTCCCCCTGCGGAGGGGGGCTTTCGTATCCTCAGCTTTTCAGCACAGACTCAGGGCTCTTGCTGCATCCACCTCTCTGCTTTCATCCCTCCCACTCGCCTCCTCGCGCTCCTGGCATCCAGCTCTGCTATGAAGTCATCGGAGCAGTCTCTCAGTCTGACCCCCCCCCTCCTCCACCCCCTCGGGCTTGTTCCAGGCTCCTCACCAAACCCACGACCCCTTTATAGGTTTTGTGGAGAGGCGGGGAGGGGCCACGGAGAAAGGATGGGGGGGGAAAGAGCAGATAGAAAAATGGTTGTTTTTGGAAGGAAATTTTTCTGATCATTCGCAGCAAAGCGGCACGTTTGATCATGTTATTATCATCAGCGTGTGACTGTCCCCTGTGCTCACCTTGAATGAAAATTTCTAGCGTGTTTTCCTTTTCTTCTCGGCGTCCGCCTTTGTTTGAGCTGGCGTTAAAGAAAAGTTGGGAAATGAGTTCTCGGAAAAATCTAATTTCAACATGAGCTCCTCAGCTACAAACGCTAAGTATTGTAATGGACATGTGGCTTCCCAGGGTTGGGCTGAAGATCAGATGAAAGATGGACTGGCGAGGTGGGGTGATGGGATGCACCCAGAGGAGGTGGATTATGGGTAGAGGGATCTCTCCGTCGCATAGCTGACATAGAGGAGGAGATTTCGTGGGCTTCTGCTGCTGTGTGTATTTTAGTGCATGCATATTAAACAAAACTGAAAAAAAACCCCTGTCACTCAGAATGTTACACTAACCGACTATGTGATTGTCATTTAGATAAGTACTAGCTTCATTGCCATCAACCTCCATTTTACACTCCATTTAGTCCCTATGGAGATGCTCTCAGAGACAAATAATCCCACTGGAATCACATACAAGGCAGCCACGTATATAATGTCTGTTAAGTGTGCATTACAATTCATCTGACAGCATCATTCTTTGCGGCGGTAGTGGCATTGTAATCCCATTTCCAGTTAGTGCCTCCTGCCCCACGCTCATGCATAAGTCACTGTGTGTTTAACATTCAAATCATGCCTTGAGTACGAGATGTGTCACACTGTAGGAGGACAGTTGTTTTTATTTCTGTTGCCGTGCAGCATTCGCTTTGAGTTAGCGTGTGATTTTTATTCATGTATGCACGTCAGATCGAGGCCAAGGCTTTCCGTGGCGCTTCGCGCGCCAGCGAATGAAAAGGGACATTATCGAGGCGCCGCCGCGGCCGCCGCTTCGCGTCAGAAGACGAGCTGAACGGGGTCAAAAGGCTGAGTGGGGATCGAGAATCGTGCAAGCCAAGTGTTTGTTTGTGTGTGAATGTATGACCGTGTGGCTTGATGGGTATGAGTGACAAGAAATTTCTAATGGGACTTGTTGCATGTGAAACCTCTGATCCCAACATTTGGTAAAACACGCAAACAAACACGGTTAAAACATGCATCAATGAGCAATACGCAGAATCTTGCACGTAGTGACCCACCTCTGGTCTTCCTGCTGGCTTAACTGTAATAATTAATGTGGAGGCAGGGACTGTGAGTGTTAATTAAACAATAGCAAGTGTCTTATGTGAAAGATTTGCCACAGAGCTGACTGTTGTTATCACGCCACTGCTTCCACTTGCACAAAAAGTAATACACCATACCAGGCTGAAGGAGCGCTTTCTGAAATCTATTAGCGCCTAAAAGGACTGCATAATTGCATCCTTGCTTGAGGTTCATTTTACTGAGGTTTCTATATGTATTACTGAATTCCTCACCAGTCAAGTCTTACTCAATGTAAGGTCTTTATAAGCTTCTGCTGGGGTGGTATTATATTTGTTCTAAAATCCCCAGCTTAATTCCTAAATCCCTCTGTTACAGTGAATCTGGCGTTGTGTGCACAGGCTGGCAAGTATGGCAAATGGAGGAACATTAGAATTTGAAAGTCAAACATTGTTTAGTTTGAGACAAACAGAACTCTGTGATTTACTTTGCTGTCAGGATTATATCTGCAAACCCTGAGTACACACCTCTGCCCCCGTCTCTTTGTTTGAGGTAGACTTTATGGGGATGAGTGATCTGCTGCACTGAGAGGGAGTCTCTTGAGAGCCGGGCTAGAAGAAGTAATGAGAGGAGTGGGATGAGGTTGGGGAAGGAAAGCCAGAGGATCACGTATACTCTATAGGCTGTTGCCCTTGACATGGATGTGTGTGTGTATTGGCTTACGATCCCGTTTATACAAATTTAAGCGGCTACTTTCAAGTTTCAAAAAGGAAAGCGCTAACCTTGCGAATTGTAGCTTTTAAACAAGAACTGATATAAGTCTGACTTTTACAAATGAATGCTTTCTGATTTTGACATCTCGGAAAATATTTTCTGTGTTTGTATAAACTCAGAACAAAGGTGATGAATGACACCCACACTTGAAATGACTGTAAAACCTGATTGACTTTATATCAGCCAAACCCCGACTGATAAAATTCAAATAGGCTTCAAAAATGATTTTTGCTCCAACGCTAAGCTTTGATTTAATAATTCATCTTTATAGTCCCTCTTAGATCTCTGTGAGGGCCTCGCTCTTACTTCCTCTCTTCCCATTTTAATTTCCTTTTTACATAAAGCTGACTAATGTTCCCCTGACCTTACAGAAAAGAAAAACGTTCTCAGCCGTCTGCGCAGCCACTGTCGTCAGCTTTTTTCCTGTCATCTCGTGAAAACAGCAGAATACTTCTCCGCTCCCTCTCCGATCTCTTTCTACTCTAATTACACAACTGTGATTAAACAAGATATTAATGGCGATGACGGGACATGCCTGCACCGTTTCCACGGGCCCTCGGTGAGATATTCAGGAACATTTTCTCAACGCGCCGATATTAACTTTCTCCGTCGTCTAAAACATGTATTACTGCCCCTCGCCACGTCTGAGATTAGATTTGGATGGAAATGGACACTTCCTCACCTTACATCTGTTTTCATGCATTAATAAACAGGGATCATCTACAGAAGGGATCTGGTTTCAGCCACAGTGACATGAAGTGAGACTTGCAGTCTGCTAGGTAGGTGGGGACGCTGTCAGAGTCGTATGTTGAACGTCACCTTGGTTCAACAAAATGATAAACGCTTACCATTCATTGCGTTTCCAAGGCCAAGGCATAATATAAAATGCTTTGTGCCAATATATTATAGCATTATAGCCTAGAAACGGCTATGGCATATTTGTACTATGCAGAATTAGCTTCTGTTGTGTTACAGCTCAATAAGCAGAGTGTTTTTGCAAGGCAAAGGTTGTAGGTGCTTTGGATTACACTGCTGTTACAAAACTACCACCCCCTTCCACACACACAATTACACACACCACGCTCCCCTGGTGTTTTACTTTTCTCTGTAAAGGGGCAAATCCAGATTACAGAGCTTCTCTAAGTGAAGGAGATCAGAGGAGCTTTAGGAACGAGGGGGTAGGTGTTGTGTTTTACAGTAAAATGCACTGGTAAATTCACATGGTAACATAAATGATCACACAAAACAACCGTGAAGTAGTTTTTTTTAACGTTGTCTTTTTACCCTAAAAGAGTAATTTTGACAGTGCATCATTGCTTGACATGACACTGGCTGAGAGGGTAAATAAGGCTGTTGGAGGTGGATTTCGTTATGCATCCCGCAATCTCCATGCAATCCAGACGTTGCAATTTTCAGCGTCCTCCAGTTAACATACAGACAGCTGATCTGAGTGATCTCAAATCAAGGAGAGTGGAGCAGTGACAGTGAGTGCCGCGAAGGCATCAAGAACATTTCAGAGTGAGTTGGGGCAGCAGTTGTGTGGTGGCTCTGCTGCAGGCATGGGGCCTGGAGGATTAGCGTCCAATCAGAGTGGATTTGATGTTTACTGACAGCGCACAGGACTTAACTGAACTGTATTTCATTTGTATTCAATGAAGCTGTGCTTCTTGCCTGGCTCCCCTCCCATGCTGTGAATCTGACAAAAACTGAAACCTGTTGACGACAGTACATCATCAACAGCCTCAGGTAGGTGACTCTTCAGGAGAGGAGAGGACAAGGGGTTTGGGTGGTGGACCCGAAATCATTGGCATCATCATCAGTGGCATCATCATCATCATCATCATCATCACCAGATACATTTGTATCTGGTTCACATGACGTCACAGTGGGAAGTGGAATTAAACAGGCTTTATTTAGATGTAATCCCTCATAGCAATCGGCAGAGCGAGTAAAATGTCCCAGAGAAGGGAGAGATAAACCCTATTGGATTAGTACAAGCCCCTGCCCATCCCTACCTTTAACCCAACCTATCGCCTTCTTTCTTCTTCTTTTTTTTTTTTGCCTTTTTTTATGAACCTTCGGAGCAACCTAAAGCACGCAACCTCCCGCATCTTCCACGGAATAGCTGTGCTACCGCTGCAGTGTATCGTGTCTGTGTAGTTTGGCGTGATGTGTTTGTGTGTGGTGTCCTCTTTCCTTGCACACAACAAGCCGGCATGACCAGAGATTAATTATTCAACAGCCAACAGCCAAAGGGGGAGTCACCTGATAGTACGGACTTACAATATTACAACCTGATATCAGGTGAAACGGTAGACCCTGCTTCATCTTCTTTTCTGCTCGTTCTCCACCTCCCTCGCGACGTTCCACGGCTACAGTACAAGACTTGAAGGAGAACTTCTCAAAACACGGCTGCAAGTGGAACATTTTTTTTGCTTCTTCTTTTTTCTCTCTCTCTGTAAGACCTTTCTCTGCTTTTTCCTTTTTTTGCCAATGCTTGTCACTAACAAACAGTTGAGCCTTGGTCGCTCCCACAGTTGGGACACATTAGGAGGGAATGAGGGTCAGTGGGACAGGGCTGAGAGTGTCTACGAGCAGCAGGCAAGAGTAGCCGGCCGGCGGAGCTCTCTGTCCTACGGGGAGGGAGGAGGGTGGTACGAACCTCCACCAGGGGTGCAGCCCTCTGACCTGGATTTGAAACGCGACCCATATTCCTACCAAGACTCTCTCTACGGACAGGTTTACGCAGACCGTCACAACCCACGGGGGATGAGGAAGGGCTCTGTGCCTGATTTAAACCACTACGAACGTGCACCCATGGCTCACCGAGGATCCATATCACATCAGGATTACTATACTCACGATCCGGCCGTAACTCCTCGGCCACCTGAGGGCTTTTATAGGCCAGAACATCAACCTCCATCGCCTCATCCACTCAGTAGGTCAGGCTCTCATTTTGGGATAGCACCTGGGTCTCGTGCTGTGTGGGATCATGGTCAGGGAGGAAGAACAGGTCCTCAAGCCCCTGCATCGCCTCTACCTCCTCCTCCCCCTCCGCCAACTGCTCATGAGTTGAATCGGGCTTATAGGGAACCTGGTGCTGTAACTGCTGCCAAAATGACGCCAGATGGCCAACAGCGCATACCTTCTCCTGCTCATTATGGTATAGAGCACGCATCGCCGCGATATGCCAGTGAGCCTCCACCTCTGACTGGTCAGTCCGTCTATACCGATGTCAATGGGCGCCCGTTGGATCCACAACAACAAGCTGCTACCTGTCTAGTAGTGGATCCTGCCAGTCAAGGTATGATTATGAGGCAAGAGACAGCCTCACCCTTCACCATCCAACAGCAGCAACAATTACAGCAGCAACAGCAAATACAACAGCAGCAGCAGCAACAGCAAATACAGCAGCAACAATTACAACAGCAGCAACTTCAACAGCAGCAGTTACAGCAACAGCAAATTCAGCAACAACAAATACAGCAGCAACAACTTCAACAGCAACAATTACAACAGCAGCAGCAGTTACAACAACAGCAACTTCAGCAGGAACAGTTGCAGCAGCAACTGCAACAGCAACAGTCCTTGCCACCTCCACCTACTATGCCCGTCTCTGATCCTACCCTTTCTATGGCTCCACTTCCTGCTCCAGCTGCCCCAGTGCAGGCAGCAGCAGTTGCCCCAGCTGCACCTGTTCCTGTGCAGGCTACCCTGACTTCAGTCCCCCCCACCCCCACTTCCAGCTCCTCTTCCTCCTCCTCCGCCCCTCACTGCCCCACAAACACCGTTGCCAGTGGACCACAAAAAAAATGTTGATCCTGAGTTCCTCGCCCTGCTGCGAAATGAGGGCCTCTCGGAGAGTACCATCTCCTCTGTTATCCAGCAGGGATTTGACTCCACCAGCATGCTGGCTGTTATGGAGGAGAACGATGTCCGCACTGTCACCCCCAACCTTGGCCAGGCTCGTGTACTGTCTCGCTTGGTCCACAACTGCAAGCGGCCTGTTGATGCTCTGCCAGGACATCCACAACCTCAAACACCTATGCGAAGCCGCTCTAATAGCTTTAGCCATCGCTCAGACATTTACCTTCAGCAGCAACACCACCATCCGCCACACCCACCTCAGGCTTTGGGTGTGGATCCCCAAATGATGACCCCGCAGCCCCCTGGGGCCATGCATACCATCTCACCACGGGTGGACGTAATGGGTAGGAGGCCCAGCAGTGCCCCCTCTCAGCAACTCCTGGAAGCGTCTGGAGGCTACCCAGGCCAACCACCTCGCTCCCCGGGGCCATATGCTGGAGCCATTATGCCTGTTCAGCCAAGACCCATGTCAGCCTACTCTTCAGGGATGGCAATGCCAGGGATGCCTATGCAGGGTATGCAAATGATGCCACAGCAGATGACAGGGTCAATGCCTGCCATAGCAGGGACTATTCATTCCATGCAAGGTATGCCACAGCAGATGCCCGTGTCCATGCCAGCTTTGCCGCAACCACCACAACAGGTACCGAAAGCATACTCTACCAATTACACAGTGCCCATGGAGCTGATGAAGAGGGACAGGAACTTACTGCCATTGTCACCCATGCACAGCCCTCACCCCAGTCCTCAAATGATGCGTAAGGGTGGGGGACCTGCACCAGACAATGCCCTGGTCCCTATGGGAGCACCAGGACAAGGCCAAACTCCAATTGGTCCTAACCAGAAGCTAAGTCGACGCACGGGTCCACCAGTCATTGTGTCCACGATGGCGTCTCCAGATACAAGTAAATCCTTTTTTTTTTCTTCATCGTTATCGTCTGCTCTTTATCTGACTTCTAAATGCAGTTGATGTTGCTTTCTTTTGGCAGTTTAACATGTTTTTAATAGATAAGAAAATAGATCTGTGCTGGAGCTCAATATTTTTTGCATGGTTCATGTTTAGACACAATTTCGCATTCCATTTCATTGCTTGAAATACCTCCATAAAGCAGTGTTATGGCATTCAGTGTATTTGAAGCAACAACTTGAGTGTTAGGTTGCATTCATCTGGTCATGATGAATCCTCAGTATTCGACAATGTCAAATCAGTATAGTGTTTTTGTATTCTGGTTGTGTGAGATCTGTTTAGCTGTGTTTGGTTAGTGGTGTGTGACGCAAGATGCTTGAACTTAAGAAAGTCCAAACACAATAAGAATGTTATGAGCATTTTTTTTAATCACTTTATCTTTTTGCTCAATGTTGTCATTTGTTTGCTGTCCTCTGGCTGTTCTCATTACATCAACAATAGATAAATGATGTGTCTTGTTTTCTTATCGAGGCCAGTGGAGCGAAATCTAAATGCTGCTGCCTATCTTTTCTCTAAAATTGTTGTCAGGATTATGATTAAAACCATAAAAGAATAACTTTTCATCCCCTGGCCTACTTTTGGTTTCAGCATTTGCCGTGATACTTGCATACTTCTTGTCTGCTTATCTCTCAGAGAGCCAGATTTGTCAGAATCTCATATACTTTGTGTGAAGTCCTTTTATTATTTCTGTAATCTCATGCAGTTCTCTTGTCAGGATGACACACTGGCCCATTAAATACAAAACAAAATGGCATTGATGAGGTGTAATATAGAGGATTTGGGAGGAACAGCTGTCAGCACCCATTCTGGTACCTTTTAAATTTTAACAACTGTGCACTGTCTTCATGTTACAGTCTGTCAGTTGCTGCATTCATGTGTGAACAGTTCACGTTAAGACTTCTCTGCAGAAAAGTCAGATATGTTGTGCAGCAGTCTGGGAACATGAGGTGTCCAGGCGTGCATCTGTGTAAAATATGTATGAGTGCACTGGCCACAATCTGTGTTTTCTCATTTAACTCTTATTGGTTGTATGTAGTGCCCTTGGTAAGTAATTACATCAAAAGCGCATAGCCACTCTTTAAAAATCATTTCATCTGCCTCAACTATACAGCATTCATAAAGTTGTATAATGGTGATTGCAGGATTAGTTGTATATACCTCTTAGGCTGTGGTATCATTGTAACTGCAGCTGTTTTTGATGAAGTCCTTTCTGCTCTGCCACGCACGATCTCCCCACAGCCCCCAAGCCCCTGTTGTTGTAAACATGGATGCCTTATTGCATTATGATAATAAGGCTGCATAAGAGTAGCCTGGAAAGCCTTTACCGCTAGTGCACAACCTTTCTTCAGTCCTGCAGCTGTCAAGGTATATCGCTGACCTTCATGAAAAAGCAATTAGCTGTAGTTCTTCTTGGACATATTTTCTCACAAGAATTTGACTTTCTGTTGGAACCGGCGTATAAAAGACTTAAAGGGAGAGTTTCAGTGGCTGCAAAAGTTTTCATTGAATTGACTGAATTTGTGTCCCAAATGCATGTTTCGATTCCAGTTTAAAATGAAATGCATCCTTATTGTGTTACCTGAATCGTTTACCCATATCAGGTTAAAGCTTTAATTCAGCATAATAAGAGTTGCTGTATAAAATGATCTCTTTTTCACGCCTGTGACCTGATTATAGTGTATTTCAGACATTTTGGGCAATAAGCACTGATTTCTCCATCATCACCGGCTCACCAGAGGCTGACTAGCAGCATCACTGGACAGATAAAATCGAATTACGGTGCTGATGGCCGATGTGTGATTGTGTCATTTTCTCTGTGCAGGTTGTAATGAGAAGAGAGAGAGGGGGGGAGGGGGGGGTTAATCCTCCAGATCCTCCATTTCCACTGCACTAATCCACAGATATTCTCATTCTGCCCAGCCTCCTGGCCTTCTGTGAGACTTCAGACTACTGTACATAGCCAGTAGGTCGAAATTGACTTTAATGGGGGCCAAGGCAGACTGCAAAGAAATGATTTAACTGAGGCAGTTTTGCTGTCATCTCTGTGATTTTTAGACCCAAGAGAGCAGATATTAAAAGATCCCAATTGCTTGGCTGTCAAAACAGACTGCTGCTCTTTGCAGCAGACGGACACATGCTTTGGAAAGGATATCTTCAAGTCTGCCACATGCACGTACATCGCATTGTTAGTACACACACACAGTCCGCAGAGTAGACCTCATTTGCATGTGGCTGACATTTGTTGCTTTGGTAATTTCATCTGTTAATGGACACAGCCGCAAAGCTGCTCTGAAAGCATATTCCTAAATTGTATGTTGCTAGGCAACATGGGTTTTGGTGGTAATCGTAGGCAGATTTGCTTCTGGTTAAAGGGTCGGCCCATTGTCAGAGAACGCTGCAAATTTGCACATTACGTCTTGTTTTAACAAAATAACAGAATAATCTAACACATCTGGAAGAAGTATTAATTAATAATATTCAGGCTTTTGTTGCCTATTTTCAAAGGAAGAGTATTTTAGAGCCAGCTAAATATGATTCAGCCTTACAGTTAAAATTTGGTATTTTGCCTGGTGGACAAATTATATCGCGCATAATAGCACACTCCTTCAAATTCTCTTAACAGATAACCCATGTATAAATACAGACCGTCTGCCCTCGCTCACCTCAATATATGATGCTTTGTGAAATACTTGAGCAAGACCCTGCCTCTATATGACTAACTAAGACTCGCTTTCCATCCCCCGCACTGATAATCACTGTGGATGATACTGTGGCACTTCCACTCTCCAAGGCCAGGTGACCCGATGCCAGCTCAGGACAGTTTGGCTCTGCGTGACATACTAGCCGCAATATTCTCCCCTTGCTTAGGCGTAGCGTGATGATGACGGGGGGGAGGGTTGTGGGGAGTTCTGGAGATAGCAGATTATGTATTAACGTGTTCAGGTCAAAGCTACAGGCAGTTGTTTCACTGAGTGAGGGATTAACGAAGAGAGAGAGAGAGAGGGAAAAAGACATAGTCCTGCTACTGATGGACGATGATTGCTGCTTGCATGGTGGGGGAGGGAAAACTGGGCGTTGACAGCTGTCAGTCAACTTTGGACTGTCCATGGAGATGAGACTAGCTGTCAGGGTTGCATACTAGACTTTGAGGGTCAGACTTTGGCCTTAATCTGGGCTGACAGTCAAAGGTTGGTTTTGGTACGCTGCTGGTCAGTCTGTTCGCCGCACACAGTGTTTTTTTTTTCCCATCTGACCTGGGATGATGGCTTACCAGCGCCATAACCTTGAATAGTACAGCCATTTGATTAAATTGGGGTGTTTTCAGAGCATCAAGGGATAGACGTAGACATTATCTCAATTGTGCCTTTAACATTGAAAGCCTCTGCCGTCGTCAATCTGTGAAATTCTGTTTTGCTCACCATCCTGGAAGTAAATTTCGCACACAGACAATGTTATCTGACTGGCAGCTCAGAGTACGTTCAAGGCTTGGATGGATATGAAACTCTTTTCACAGAATCACTTGGACGAAAGATGAACAGCTGTGTTTGAACATAACTGGGCGTTTGATTAAAAAGGTACAAGCTTGCGTACATAAAAATGCGAGAAGACATCTAAGCTGTTTAAATGAGCTTATTTTTGACTACGGTGAGGGATTTGTTCAAAATTGGCTGATTGAAACGAATATTTTCTTTAATTTGCTGCAACTCTGGTGCCTTTAACTACTTCCTGCATCTATAGACATGCCAGATGTGCCTCATGGGTATCGTAGTACCGAACCAAAGTGAAGATGGAAGTTTAAATTATTAAAACCGAGGGCTCCAACACCTCTTGTGTGTTAAGGAACATTGAGATCATTACCAGGAAACAATTGTCTGCAGTCTGTATGTAGGATGATGTGTGTGTTGTGCATGTGTGTGTGTATCTGCATCTGTTGTGTCACGCTCTTAATATTAGACAGCCATTTCTCTTTTCCCCCGTGAGTGAATGAAGTCTCTGGCCTCTCTCACACTCTGCCAGGATTAGATCTATACAAATCCTGACTACTCATTTTCTCTTCATCTCTTTTTCTTTGTATAAATTGATCCCAGTTTTCCCCCCCGCCTCCCTCCCTTTGTTGAGAATTCATCTTGGTAGGAAATTATTTGGCTGTGACACTCTCTTAACTCAGAGTAGACAGTGGGGGGAAGAGAGAAGATCGAGGTAATGGGAGAAATATGTCTCTAAACAAACGTCATACCCAGCTCAGCACATTCATTCATGACTGTGGGTTGTGGGTTACAGAGCCCGAGCTGCAGGAAAATGAGGGAAACGAGGAAAGATGGGAGGTGATTGAACCCAACCAAAGACAGCAGAACAGAGATTGAGCAAGAAAAGACCAAGGAATGGAGTTAATGCACACTGGGCTGCTTTAGATTAGATACTGAAAGATTGACTGCTTTAGAGGCGGTGATAGAAGTCTTAGAAATGGGTGGAGGAGTGCAAACGGGAGATTACATAAATGAAAACTCTGTCATGCCATCGTGGAGCAAGTGAAAGAGGGGAGGGTAGCAGGACGACGTCTCCAGTCCAATTCTTTAGTTTATGTCGGAGAAAAAGAAACCACCAGTGTCAGGGCTGTTTTCTGTCTGCTCTACTGATAATTACTTTTATTTAGTTGTCCGATTTAATCTGTTTATTGACCTTTATTTAAATGTTTCAAAGATGGTAGTGATGTGAAACGCAGAAAATTCTCACATTTAATAAGCTCAACCTAGCAGATGTTTAACATTAAAAAAATATATTCCTGAGACTGAATGACCCGTCAGACGTCCTGTTTCATTCATGTCCATTTGTTTGCTGATGTATTATGTACAGGATACAGATGAAATACTGTACAGGTGCCGTCAAAAGAAACTGGGCCTTGAAAGGCAACGTCTGACCATGGAGGCAAAAAGCTCTGTCTGGCCAGTTTGCTGCATCCTTTCAGAGAGACTTGAAGTGATTAACTGCTGGTTGGGAGAGCAGAGGCGAAGGAAGGACAGAGAGAAGAGGTCACACGCTCAAACAAGAAAGAAGGCAATGAAGTGGGAAGTAAAAAAAAAAAAAAAAATCCCCTAACTACTCCTTCTCTCCTCTCCTCACTTAATTTCATTTTGTTTCATCTCTCCTTTTCCCCTTTCCTCTCCCCTTTCCCCCTTTACTCCTCTCATCTCCTTTGCACTGCTCTTCTTCTTGTTTCCTTCTCTCTCTCTTGTCCTATCCTTTCCTTTTCTCTCCTTTCTTTTCCTTACTTTACTCTTCCCCTCAGTCGACATCCTTTTCCGTTGCTCTCCTTTCTTTCCCCTCTCCTCTCAGATCTTCTCTTTTCCTCTTACAGTGCCAGGGAGTCACCCTGAATTATTCATTTTGAGAAAATGAAATCTTCACGGGTGTTAAACCAGAGTGAAGAAGAAGCGGGGCTGACCATGTTCTCTGTATGCCGTGTGTGTGGTGTGTGTGTGTGACCAGGCGTTGCAGAACTTGACACTTTGCTTGGCTGTGTTTTAACAAAAGCGCGGGGGAGATATGTTTAGAGGTGCAGATGAATCTCATTTGCACCCGAGGAAAATATTATACATTTCTCAGTAGGCATGTCAGTCGTGTTCAGGATCACACGGGGCTGTAAATGGGATTGTGTTTCACAGTGTTTTTAGTCTCACACAGGGAGGAGGATTTGAGTGTGTGTGTCTGTCTGTCTGTCTGTCTGTCTGTCTGTGTGTGTGAGCAGCCATCACTGCATATTTGATCCTAAATTTACATTGTTTTTGTAGATATTTGGCCAAAACACACATTTCTGAGAAGGCTAAAGTTAAGGTAGCCAGTGTGTGTGTGTGTGTGTGTGTGCATGCATATTTGTTCATGAAATTGCTCACTGTTTCATTTTTCATGGATGCCTGTTCACACTTTATTTGTCTAAGCCTGCAGCATACATGAGGGGTGTAATAAGCATCGCCTTTCCCCAGTCATCCCCCATCCTCTCTCTCTCTCTCCACACACACACACACACACACACACACACACACACACACACACACACCTTCTTTACATGTTTTACTCTCTCTAATCAGTCCAGTTGGCTCAAGTCACAGAGAAAGAAAAAAGGTGGAGGAGGAGGAGAGTGATGGTGCTGGAGAGGTGGACTGATGCACAGACGGGGTCTGAATAGGAGAACAAGAATTTATGTGCCGAGATCGCCTCGCTAAAAAAAAAGAAAAACACACACACGCACACACAAAAAAACCCTCAACATCTGTTGTCCACCTGCAGCTGTGCCATCCCTCTTTCTCCCTCTCTTTTTTTTTTTTTTTCACGGCCCCTCTCCTCCTCTCACCCGCGATCTCATCCGTGCTTCAATCATTTGGCAACAGACATCATGTAGATCACAGGAGGCAGATGGGATGGTGAATTTTAGAGGTCAAATTATTCCGTAGTCCCTTCTCCCTCTAGTGCTCTATTTTCATGAATGAGGCTTTTTTTTTTTTACACTCACTCCAGGCCTGGTTTGTGGGCTCCGGTTACATGCTGCAACCAAACCTCCTCAATGGAGCCCTTTAAATTGAACTTACTTACACTACACTGCTTCACACTACAGTGTGCAAAACGTTTTAAACAAATCTTTTAGGCCAAAATCGTGAAAACTCTCCCGTGACTGTCACTTTTCTCACAGTTCAATCCCGCAGTGATGCTGAGTCATTCATTTTGTCCGTCCAGTCATTATTGGGCTGCAACTAACAGTTGTTTTCATCGTTAGCTTTTCGATTACACCGTGAAATGTCAGAAAACAGTGAAAATGTCATCATCGTTCAGCATATTTTTTTGCGTTTGAGATGCTTGAATCAGCAAATGTTAGACATTTGCGCCTCATAAATGACTCGGGCGATTAACAGATGATCAAAACTGTGGGTGATTCATGGCTGTTAATCTGCTTAACACTAATTCATTAATTTAGTTGCTTGTCCATTCACGTCTAGCACGGCTCGACTGACACCGGATTTGTGTGTAGTTGCCATTTTTAGTCACGTTCATATTTTGAGCAATTGAGATGCTGTGTGGCGATACGTCAGCTTAATAACGTGACACAAAACACACATTTAAAAGCTTAGGACGCGTTAGCCGCTCATAGCAAACAGACGGCAGGAATTGGTTTCCATTTCCTCAAAATTGTTGCCCATGGCAACCTGGCAACCGTCGAGCCTTGTACTGATGGTGATATTTGAGTGGTTAAAATTCCACTAACGATACATCAAATGTTTGAACACATAGTATAAATAATCGAGTGCAACATTTGACATATTTTCTGGAAAACGACCTCAAACCTCGCTCAACATTCCCCTGCTGGAATTTCTACACTCATCAGCTGATACTGTTACTTGTGCTATGCTAAGCTGAGCTAATATCGACCGATTTATCTGTTTAGCTTGAATTTCCAGGATCATTCACTCACCTCCTTTCTGCACTAGCTTTGTGACTGTGGTAGTATTAAACAGAGACACACATAAGCTAAGAAATGAAATGAAAAACCAATATGTTAAATAAGTTGTGGTCCAGTGCCACTTACACAAGTGTGATGTGGAAACTTGAAACCTCTGGTGCACAAACACCGAGTATGAACTTTTCCGTCAAGCAGCAGACATCTTGTCTCTGTTGTGACTGAGGAGGTGTTTGAATTTTTAATTAGGTAACCATATCAGGCAAAAATTAGTCTTTTAAATTGTATTCAAGTATTCTTAATTATCTAATGAGTCTTGAAAGGTGTCTGCTGGGGATCTTTCAGCTAAAAAAAAGGCCGGGGTCACATTTACCTACAAATGCAGCCTATGAAACATTTATGCACTGTAATATCTTCGACAGTATCTGTCAGTACATATATCTGCCATAAGCCTTAGGGCTGCAACTAAATATTTTTTTCATTATTGATTACTCGAGAAAAATGTCCATCATAATTTCCCGAGGTGACACTTTGAAGCCTGAGGTGACGTCTTCAGATTGCTTTTTATTTCTTTTTCGGTGTCCAACCAACAGTCCTCCACTTCCTCCAACAGATTTTTAGTTTAATAGACATGTTAGACAAGCAAAGGAAGCGGCAGAGAAGTTTGATAATCAAAACGTTGGTCTGAATTTTGTAGATCAGATTGATTTTGTGGTCGATCGCTTAATCGCCCGATCGTTTCGGCTGTAAGGAATTTAAACAGCTGAACTGTTTATCTTCAGTATGCATGTTCCCCCTGCAAAAGCCATGTTTGTCTTCGTACGATGAACCGACAGCCAGGCCAGACGTCTTAACCTTCATTATGAAAATCCCTTTTAAGACGTCTCTCAGAGTCAAAGTGGCTTGTTGTTGGGCCGCCTTCTCAGACTAGCGCAGTAGTAAACATGCTAATCTGTTACAACTTTAAATCTCAGGATCAATTACTCTTGGAAGGATTTTTCTAAGTGTTACCATAAGTTCACATGTACCGCTTGCGTCCGCAAGTTCACACACAGTCGGCGCTCCGATGAAAGCTTGTTCCGATCCCCGGAGAGCCTCGGGAGCAGGTGTGTGCGTCTGGAGGTATTTTTATATATGGGAATTAATTCAGCAACTGAAAAGTGTTCTGAGATGTTTGCGCTGTACCTCTGCCTCTTACCTTCATCCTTAACGTGAAACATCATTACCTGTCTCCGTCCGCTTTGTGAAACATGACAAGCATCGATACGAAGGCCGGGCAGCATTCCCACGTCGATGCCTTGTTGAGCGGCAAAAAAACCAATCAAGTTGCGCTCATGTTAAAGAGCGGGGAGGGAGTGGGATCAAAATCGCAGACTGAGATCGTGAAGAGAGAGAGAGAGAGTTTGTGAGCGAGAGAGGGAGTGAGACTGGGGGGGGGGGCGAGAAAGAGGGTGGGGTGGGGAGGAGGAAAGGGGCTGGCACTCTTAAAGGACCGTGAGGGCCAGATCACAAATAATAAAACAGAAAGGGAGGGAAGGAGAGAGGGGAGGGAAGGAGGGAGGGAGGGAGAGAGAAAAAAAAAAGGGAAGGAAAATATGTTGAGCGGAGGGGAAGGTCGGGGAGAATGGAAGACGGAGTCGTACGTGTGCCAGGAGCGCTGCACCTCTCTCTGTGACTGGTGCTCTTCAAGGATTTTTTTTTTTTCCCCTCCTCACTCGTCTCTTTTATTTACCTTACTCTTTTATTTTCTCCCACATAGCTGTGGCACCAGCTTGTCTTTTTTTTTTTTATTATTATTTTTTATCCCCCCACCCCTTCCTCTCTCTCTCTCTCTCTCCCTCTCCCTCTCTCTCTCTCTGTCTCTCTCTGGTCTTTCTATGACTCGCAACAAAAGGCTGACGGAGTGAGCCTGACGTCTGAATGAATAGCCCAAACCTGCCATGAAGGGAGAGAAGAGGGTGACGGAGCAGGCAAGAGGAGGCTGAGGAGAAAAGACACAAGTGATCTGGCTGAAGAGGCGGAAAGAGGAGAGCGCGCAGCAGAAGTGCTGATTGCGGGCTGAAGACGAGTAGAGAACCAATTTTTCCTTTCTTTTTTTTTTTTTTCCTCTTTTCTTTTCTTTCTTCCCCCTCCAAACCCCCCTTTGGAGATTTAAAGGAGTTGGAGGCTTTAATCGCGCGAGGGGGGGGTTGACGATCGCAGTTCTCGCTCTCCTCCGCACTCCACCCCCGCCTCGTCACCCGCTGCCCTCCTGTGCCACCTTCCATTTCTCTCTCTCTCCCCACCACCACCGCCACCACCACCACCTCCCACCCCCCCGTCCCTCCTCAAGAGTACCAGTCGTCTGAAAAAAGAGAAATGGAGGTTCTGGGGGTGAGGTGACGAAGGAGGACAGATTTGGAAACGAGCAGCGGGAGAGCAAGAGGAGACAGGAGGGAGGCTGGAGGAGGAGGTAGAGAGGAGAGGATAACCCCCGAGGGCAAACTGTGTGAGAATCCCCTCAGACCTTACTTTTTTTTTTTTTTTTTTTTTTTGTATCCCTCTCTACATTTCCTCTCTGCCATGTGCAGCTCCTGATTTGAAGAATGTGGAGACAGCATTTCCCAGGCAAGCGGCATGTTTCACATTGTCTTGTGCATATGTGTGTGCGCATGTATTCATCAGGGCTAATAATAAAAAGCTGTGGTGTGTGTGTGTGTGTGTGTGTAATGGCGAGAGGTTGAGGGGTGGTGGGTGGGGGTCTGGGTTGGCTTTGGCTTTAAGGCTAATGAGCCTCTTATGTTTTTGCAATGAAGTGTGTCATGAAAACAGTGTGTGTGTGAGTGTGTGTGCGTGCGCACATGAGGGCAGGCACCCATGTGAGTCTGTCAATGTTTCCTTGGTCGGGAAACCGCAGAACTCTGCACGGCAGCGAGAAGGAGGGTGAGATTAGACGGGTCGTCGTTTTCGAAGGGTCAAAGGTCGCGTGCGAGCGAGAGCGTCCGTGGTCGTTCCTGTGCGCGAGCGCTGTCTGTCACAGGGTGTGTGTTCAGGCGTGTGCTGTGGATATAAAGATGGATTTTTGGGGGGGGGGGGTTGTGTTTTCAGTGCAAACAAACAGAAATAACATAAAAACAATACAGTGAAATATAATTTGCACCACAAAACAATCGTAACAAGCAGCTAAGTATCACCATGCCGGTTTGTCTCGGAGCTGTCAACATCGCAAGAACACCTTGTTTACTGTAACCTAACTGCAGTCAGCGGCGTGTCTTCTCTCCGAAGATGATCACGCTGAAAATGTGCTTCAATCCGTGGACGTGTTTCGTACTCGATGATTTCTGTGTCCGTGGTTTTGTGTTTTGTAGCAGTCAGTGCCTGCGTGGATGTGACACAGCTTACATTTCTCATCTCCCTCTCTCCTCTGCCAATTTTGTGTTGTGTGTGTGTGTGTGTATACATGTTCGCACACTATCTTCTGTGCATGTGAGGTAAAGCTGGAGTGCACGGTCCACTGTTCATCAGCGCTTGACAGCTGCTTTTGTCTCAGGACCGCGATTGTTTTTAGGCCTTGCTAGCGAAGCACAAAAGACAAAACGTTTTAAAGAGGAGATGGTGATGGATGGACGCTCCTCTCTCCCGCTCCGTGTTTTATTTACCGCCGACACCACCTGTGATATCTTCATGTCAGTGTGTGTTTTTCCCGCTTTCTCTCCCTCTCCTCCGTCTTTTATACTTTTACATGTAATTTCACCCTTGCCTTCTTTTTTTTCCCCCCTTTCACCCTTTTATCTCTCCCCTCCCTCACCCCTCTTGGCTGGGTGTTTGATAAGTTTGGAGGAGAGCAGGCAGAGGGAGGACAAACAAGGTCTTTGTGTGTCCACATAGTGGAACAAGAGACAGGCTGGGGTGGCGGCGGTGTAGCCGGGCGCTGATAGGGTCCATGGGGGCCTGGAAGAGGCAAGT
Source organism: Nibea coibor (assembly GCA_023373845.1). Taxonomy (NCBI): domain Eukaryota; kingdom Metazoa; phylum Chordata; class Actinopteri; family Sciaenidae; genus Nibea; species Nibea coibor. The sequence continues at coordinate 16,134,105 of CM041723.1, forward strand.
CTGCCAAAAAAAAAAAAAAAAAAAGATTACTTCCCCCCTCTTTTTTCTACAGATGCCAGGGGATCGTAAACACACTCAAGAAAGTAGACACTCCCAAGAATACAGGCGCCGCATTCTTGTGAACGTGTATGCACGGCGTAACGTTGCTGTTTTATGTTGTAAGCGGCGTGCAGGTGGACACACACAAGCCAGCATGAAGAGGCCAGGGTAGAAGGGAGCATTGGCACTGAAAGCTGTGAATGCCCTCGGATGTTTTATCGAACAAAACGTGCGACACCCCTGATAATCGCTGATCATTAGCGGTTATCATCTGTGGGTGTGTGTGAAGCTAAGCGTAGCCAAACTCGGCGTGTCTGTGTCTGGTGTTTGCGCGCACGGTACCGAGCCGCGTTGGGCCACGGCGAGCGTGTTTGTGTTCCTGACGCCTCCGTGGAAAATGCTGCAGAGAAACATCGAGGCCGCGCGATCTGCTCTTCAAACCTCCGTGTTTGGGTTGCCAGGTTGGGTGGCCTGTGGCATGTTGCCTTTTTTTGGCGGTGGTGGGGCAAGACTTGATGAAATCAAGCTTTTCCATTCTCGCTGCTGCACTTGCCACAAAGAAAGCCCGCTGGGTTATCGGCGCGGCCCCCCCCACCCACCCCTCCTTCCTCCTCTCGCTCCCGGACTATCCCATCACTGAGGCCCCCAGCTTGGGAGTTGCTAGGTAACCAGAACCAGCTGTTGGTCCTAAGCCCGTTGAGCCCGTTTTTTGGCTTTGCGTCAACTGCAGAGTAGTTTTCTCTGAAAGCTCGCTGTGAACTCAGCGACCGCCGCTGTGGCCCTGACATCATCGTGCCATGGAAAATCTTCCTCACTTCCTTTTGTTTTTGCAGTTTTATTGTTCCACTGATGTGGTGACCGGTGCGGGAGCCTCCGCGGCATGTATCACACCAGTTTGGGTCAGTTTAGGAGCATTTCATCACCTTTTCTGCTCCTCGGGGAAAGGAGGTTAGAGCAGGAGCTGCTAGGTGTTGGTTTGCTAGAAGAAGTCACCTGTAATTTAGAGACGGCTGAAAATGACGAAAAGAGAGTCTCCAAAGTGTGTCACTCCTCCGTGAGGTGAGGATACTAAACTGTCTCCGAGGACTATTAGCAGAGATTCGAGACGCCAGAGTACACAGTGTAATTATTCAGGTAATCACAATAGCACAGGTAAGTTAATGCGACTCTGCAGTCCCAAGGTGGACCGTTTACCCATTTACAACCTCACAAACAAGCCACAAGCAAATCTGAGGGGAGTGCATTAACTTCCAAATGAAATAGTCTTTGTGAACCGACCGAAGCATGTTGAAGATCTATGAGACCACAAAACCAGAGCGCACAATCTGTCAGAAAGCAGAGGAATAAAGATAACTGATGTTGTGCGATGTTATTAAATACCAATTTAAAGATTGGTTTCCAAAGCCAAGGGGGAGAAACACAGGTTTGAGATAAAGTTTATTTTCTTTCATTGATTGTTTTCGCTCTATTTAGGAAATGATCCTTCTCCCTCTAAAAACTCTGACTCACAGCGTCTGGCGTCTTCCCGAGCTGCTTTTCCAAGATCGCCCCGTCCAAACGAGAGAATTAGACACCAGATCGTATTCACTAAGGAGAGACACATTTCTAGTTTTCTTTTTTTCTTCTCCTTCTTCTTCTTCTTCTTCTTCTTCTTCTTCTAACGTTTAAAAAGATGACTTCTATTTCTGTTGTCAGAATCCAAAAAGGCTTTTTAGTTTGGAACATCTGTAATCCATTTGTGGTTGAAAGTACGCTCTTGCCAGCTCTGCCAAAAGTTTTCATACTTCCTGTCGAATCATCCAGTTTGTGATTAGCGTTGGCTAACACGGATGATATCAACCTTAGTCCATTCAAGCTTCCCCCGAGGGATGTAACAACACATGACCTCCACTGGATAAGACTATCTGCTGTCACACTGAACACGATTCACATTTAGCTAGTCAAGCTGTTGGCTTTGTTTCTTTATTACTCGCTGGCTTGCAGACAATGCTGGCTGCTGTGCTATGATAAATACTTTGGGTACAATAACAGGAAATTGACACAAGCAATTTGCATTTTTATCCGAAAGACTACTAGCCAAAATATCCTACCGCCTAATGTAAACCATCTTTAGTCGTGTTGTTTCTGCTGCTCACCAACGTTTACGTAAGAGCAAATAGGCACTTGAGAAACGGCTCTGCGGTGCATTTTTGTCCCTCTTAAAAGTGAGTCTGGTGTTCTGTCTGGTGTTGGGTGGAACTGGAGTGTTTGGATAGGGAGAAAGCTGGCTTTGCTTTTGTCTCCTTGGGTCCAGGTTCTGGGTCTGGCTGCTGGGTGGGGCAGCTGACAAACTGCTGCGGCCAAAAACTCCCCCTCTGGCTGGTGCCGACCCAACCGGGGGAGGGAGAACGGGAGACGGAGAGATGGAGATGGAGATATAAACAGAGAGAGGAATTGGCAAGAGGCAGGAGTTAAGCGAAGTACAGAAAAAGAACCAGATGCGATTAGTCTTTTCATTCTTTAGTCGCTGGACCTCTGGCTTACAAGGACTCCCGTGTGTGTGTCGGTGTGGGTGTGATCTGTGCGGTTTGGTAGAAGCCGCCCGAGGGTGTCGACAGATATCATTGAGATTAGACTCATTTATACCAGTAACTAAATGCAAAGAAGCCCGTAGAGTGTTAACAGGAATTATTATTCCCCGATCTTTCTAAAACAAGCTTTGCTTTGTCACATTCATAATCTCAACATAACCCAGATCCCCTTCTCATAATCGTTAGATAAAAACGTGCTTTTGTTAATCATGTGAAATCAACAGACATACGGTAACCATTGCCAGTTACTGCTTATATTTAACATCAACAGATGACTGTTATTACAGCCGTCTGCAGCTGCAAGCTAGCTCCGAGTCTCTGTAATATTCCTGTAATATTCCACAAGGACCAATAATGGTCATGTGGTAATCAGCGTTTAGTTTACAGAAGCCTGCAGTGACCAAATAAGGCGATTCCTATGATATTACTACCAGGACTGATATTTGTGTTCACAACATAATGACCTTCACGTCTCAACGTATGAAAAATGTTGTCCGTCTGTTAATTGGCTGGAATGTTTCTGGACAGAATAATTTAATATTAATGTTTATTAGCTTTCGTTGATATCACGACTCGGCTGTCCAAATAAATTATGACAAGTGATTTAAAATTTAATAAATAATAAAAGGTTTTAGCTTATGTAAAAAAGAAACACGATGCTGCGTACCTTTGTCATAGTGTGGGAAAAATCTGCATCAGTAAAATATTCTTAGTAATTCAATTCCACCATATCATTCAGCCCTCCTTTTTACTAGTTTCCAACCAGGATGCAATCTATAATATCGATGTTCTTGTGATGGTGAGAACAGTCACCCACCTCGATTGGCCCTGAAACAAACCAAATGTTCTTTGCCCACAGCAACAAATGAATTAATGACATGAGTGATCTCAAAAACAATTACAATAAAGAAAAAATAAAAACCGTTTTGGAGTCTTGCCAGAGATTCAAGTGTAAGAGGTTAACACCGCATATTGAAATGAAAAGTATGCCAGAAAATAAATAGACCTGATAGAAAAATGTTATCCTCGTACAGCTTAGAGAATGTTCTTACCTTTAAGGAAAGACATCTTCTCAAGCTGTTGAAAGGGTGTAGGTGTGCGGCTGCTTCATTTCATCTGAGTAATAACTGCTCGTCTAGGTAGAAGAGTGGCGAGAGACAGAACGTTACGGTTAGTTGCGGTTAAATGTGCATCTTAAAAGTGTTTCAAGTACACAGCCTGAAAAGGTTTCTGACCCGGCATGCAAATTGACGAGGCATTAGCAAGAGGAAGAAGAAGAGAAGAAGACAACGTCTGCTCCGTGGAGTATTTATAGGCGCCGAAGCCACGCCCACTCGTGGGAGCAGTCGAGCAACCATTTTGAGGCGACTGAGACGTGTCGGACTAACTTTGAAACACTAGACGAGATGAATTCATCTCTATCTCTCTGCTAAGGGGGCAGGGGTACGCTCAGGGTGGCCTCAGCGTGTCATCAAGCCGCCCTTTAAGACCGCCCACAAAAATCCTGACATCTTCATCAAGCAGTAATAATGTGCTTTACTATTTTTGCTGTTTATTTGTAGAGTAAATGTGAATATCCATGGATTACAATAATATATTTTTGCATTAAAAATATAATTTTGGTTAAAGAGCTTCTACATACCGGTGTATCAACCATTACAGGAACACAAAAAATGATTTTGGTAATTACCAATTATGTGGTGAAAAGTTCGGGTGGTCCAATAAATTAAGTCTTTCCACATGTTTTCAGCAGCTGTCCTCCAACATGTCCAATGTACTTTTGAAGAAATCTCAGAATTGCCTTTACTCAGACTTTAAACCTGAAGATAGACCCGGCACGAGGCACGAGGAAGTGTAGTGCACTGACAGTGTGAGACGAGAGAATAAAGCCCCGAAACTCATTAACTTTGATGTGACAGACAACCCCCGGAGAGCTGGTGACAAGAGGCCATTACAGCGTCTCAGTCAACAACATATTTCTCTGCGAGTACACATTCACCTTCACTCCGTTCAAATTAAGCATACAAAAACAGACAATCGCTCACGTATGATACACACGCACTGTCAGTCTCTTCTTTGGCCGAGCGACTGAGGGAAGATTGAGTTCTTTCCGTCCAAAACAAACAAGCTGCTTCAAATCACTGTCCAGGTATCCGACTCATTAGGACCCTCATTAACAGCCTTGTTAGGCGTTAATTATCCTCCGATTCATCATGTGTTAAATGCGGTGCCACGTTCTGCCTTATTAGGCTGGAGAAAGGCTATTAGCCACCAGGAAATAATTAATCAACAGCATTTTGACCCACTTTTAGAAGTGACGCTGCTTTTTCCACCAGCTGCTTCTTGTCCGCGTGTGTATACTGTAAAAGCAAGCCATTGTGTGTTGGCTGTGTTTGTCTCCCTCGCCGTGTTTTCATGTATGCACACAGTGCAGCGTGCGCGCGCGCGCGTGTGTGCGGCTGTTAGACGATAGAAGTATTCTCTTCCTCCGCCAGTCTGAGCTGTGATAATGAACTCTGCAGGAGTATGATGAGGAGGCGCAGGGAGAGATGTGGAGCCACAGGTGTGTTTGGCAAGAAGCCTCCCCACCCACACACACACACACACACACACACACACACTCACTGAGTCTCTCAAGTTCAGCCTGTATCTGAAAGATCGAGGTCATGTCTTCCTGATTATTTCCTTTGGTCTTTGCTTTTTATGCGCCTTTCTTGTTTTCCCATAATTCTTCTCTTTCATATGCCATTTAAGCTTTCACGAAGCACTGCTTTTATTAGGTGCGCTGCACAATGATAATATTGTTAATGGCTGTAATATAATAAAGTGTGATGATAATAATAATAAAAAAAGACACACACACAGAGTTATAAAGCGTGTCACGAAAGAGTTCCAAAACCCTCACCTCATAAAATCAACACAAAACACTGAAGACAAAGTAAAACATAAAAGCAAATAACAAAAAATAAATAGCTGGAAAAGGTCAGCGATGACTAACAGAATATGATTTTTTATTTTTAATGAGTTGATTTAACACATTCTGCTGGTTTAAACTGCTTAAATGAGGATTATTGCAAATTGAAGAGCAGTGACGGCCGATCATTTATGATCTGAAGATGCGTGTGTGTATTAATATTTCATATACTCTGGGAAATGAATTTGTATCAATCAAATCAAAATTAAAATAACATCCAGGATAAGACGGCAAAATATCCTGATGCGTGGGGGCTTGCAGTTCCCCAAAGCGTCCATTTGACGCTGGCTACAGAACGAGTCAGTCTCCATAAGTCCCCATGTTAAAATGTGCAACATGTTTACAGCCTCGTACAAAAAACAGCTTTGGTCGCCGCGTTGGAGTACCCAGGCTTCATTCAGCGTTCCTCAGATCCACCAACGATCCACGCCAATGGCCTTGTGGCCGTAATGTCCACATCCAAGCTGATCCCGGGGTTATTTTTTCCAAAATTTGAAAAAGCTCCCTCGAGAACCGCGGGAAACATCACCCAAGAGCTACGCAGCAAACTGAGATTCATGTGCGAAAACCCTTTTGAAAGGCACAAAAGGGTGATCAATAGTGTCTTTTCATCCTCCTTGAAATGTGAAGCTGAAACGATACAACAATACAAGCGCACTGCAGTTTCTTCTCCAGCTGTTTCCTCGCTCACTTTCCTTTTAGCCATCACCAGGCTGTCCTTGCTAGCTCCTTCCTCCCTCCTCCTCCTCCTCCTCCTCCTCCTCCCCCTTCTCACCACTCGCTTCCTCTCCAAGTTTTTCATCTTTGATCCACCGAGTGGTCAACTTCTGCTCGTAGAGTTTGTGTTTTGTTTCGTTTTCCCTCTGAGATGTCTGACTGTTCAGCTTCCTTTGTGATTTGAGAGAAAGACAAGTCAGCTATCAGATTAAGTAACACCCCCGATGAAAAGAGACGCCTCACTGAAGGGTCACTTCCTGTATTTGTGTCACATGATGCTCGCCTTAACAAGACCAGCAGCAACTCATTTTTTTAGAAGCCACTTATATTTTGGCATTTTTAAAATTCTAAAGAAGAGGAGAAAACTGAGACCTGCCTGTCTGCCAACACAGATCATCGAGTCTGGTTTCACCAAAAACGATCTGTAACAACTAAACTAAAACTTAAAGAACTTTCTGTACGTCTCAGAAGGAGACGGGAAGCGTGTATCATTTCGTGTCACTGGCGGAGATTGCAATGCCTTCTCTCTTCTTATAGAACATCTTCGGCTTTACCGTATGTCGCGTGTCTGCGTGTGTGGGTGCAGATTTGTGTGTTTGCATCTGTTTAAAGGCATCAAACTCTGCATAATTTACAGCCCATGCCTTTTCACTTTGACACTGCATATCTTCAAAAGAGGTGTGTGTGACTTAGAAAGGATGAAAGACACATATTTTAGCTACAGTTTCTATAACATCGTATCTTGTTTCACTTTGTGTTTAACTTACACCTGCTTGGCATTGACTTGAATTAACATCAAGAATCACAGTTAAATTTTGTAAAAATATCCGTGTTGGTTTTATTTTGGCACTCTAAAGTCACGTGTCATTGTAATTCGAGCCAACCCGCCCGGCAACCGACATCATATTTAGATTCAAATGTTGCTTAATTCTGATTGGTGTATGGAAATACGCGATATCGTCTCAGCCTCGCCCATTTCCAGAGCAGCGAGAAGCGCACGGAGAAACACACCAACACAGAAATCACTTGTAAAACGGCCCAAACAGCTCTAACTTTGGCAGAAATGTTTGCGCTCATCACTCATAGTAAAAAGCAAATGGCACAGCATCTTCTTAAAATTTGGACGTGTGATCGGTGCAACACTTTTAATTAGCCGAGCTTCTTACTGCAGAATTAAAGCCCGTGGAAACAATTGCTACATTTTAGACGCTCACGTGCACGCGGTCTGTTTAAAGTGCATATGTTAGCGCGTCGTACTCGTGCAGGTCACAAACACTGTCCTCGATTCCCAAAACTGAAGGTGTTAGAGAGACAGACACAGAGCGAGAAGGCTTGGATGTCCTCTCCAGCAGCGCAGATGTCACTAAATAAAATATTTCATAATCCTGCCCAAATCCTCTAATCACCATGACAACAGGCAGCAGGGAGCCAGAGAGTGGTGGTGTGTGGACCCCCCACCCGCCCCCTCGCTCCTTTTTCTTCTCCCTCTCTTTAGCAGAATTTGGATCCACGCTGTCAGACTTTTTTTTTTTCTTCTTCTTCCCCCTCAGTATTATCACCTAAAGAAGACGTCACGTTGATACCGTGGAAATAAAAAGTTATTATTTGGCGCAGCCCGCCAGCGAGCGAGTCGAGTGAGTCGCTCGGAGTTCATCGGTGCTGAGCGCGTCTTTAATTTCCAGTCCACTCCTCTTCCTGTGGGGACAACGGCATCACGGCTCGACAGCAAGAGGCGAGGGCGGAAAGACAAGACAAGTTTGAATTTGTCGGATACCTGCTGATTTTGTTCGGTGTCTGAGCGAGGCTACTTCTGCTGAGGGTGTAAACTGTACAACACGCACACACACACACACACACAGAGGAGGACATGCTGAAGGCCTGCCGGCTTCTGTACGGTGATAGGATAATGGAGGTGATGACCTCATGGGGTGAAAGGACCTGTTGCCTGGTAACAGTGTGGATAACCGTGTGAGAGGGGGGTATTCATATCACCAGCGTTGTGTCTGCGAGTGTGTGAACTGTGTGTGTGTGTGTGTGTGTGAGAGAGAGAGAGATATCGACCGCCGTTGCCAGGTAGAGGAGATGATGATGGTAGTTTCAAGTAGAGAACTATTCTTATGTGTGTGTGTGTGTGTGTATCACTGATTTAGCCTATCACACAAGGCAAAACACACAGTCCCAGCCTGTGTAAACACTTCCTGCTGCTGGGTGCATTTCCTACATTTTACTGCTTCTTCTGCAGCTCACTTGACTGCGTGTGCCAGACATAAATAATTAACTCTCCCTCTCCTCTCGCTCTGTCTCTCTGCAGGTATTCGGCCCCAGATTATGAATGGGCCTATGCACCCACGCCCCCTGGTGGCGCTGCTGGATGGGCGCGACTGCACCGTGGAGATGCCCATCCTCAAAGATCTGGCCACCGTGGCTTTCTGCGATGCCCAGTCCACACAGGAGATACATGAAAAGGTACAAAAGTAGCATCCCTTATTTTAATCGCACTGACACCTGCACTAGGATGAACCTGTAGCACTGACCTTTCAACCCCTAAAAAAAAAAACCCGGATGGCTCTCTAAGCCTTGTCCAAAAACCCGAAGTGCTAGAAGCTCATTTCAGCGGCCTTTGTTTATGTGTGTAATTAACTTTAATTAGCTCTTGCTGTCAATTTTATGTGTCCTTCTTTATGCTGCTTTAAGCGACCTGGAGCTTATAGAGCGGATAGGTTTCAAATCTGCCTCAATACTCAGACAAAACAAGAGAACCTAAACGAAGAATTAACGCTGTAATGTGTCTGTTATTGAAGCCGCTTCACATATTAGACGATATATTCGAATCGCGTCGTGTCTCCTGCAGTCACACACTGTTGGACTCTCTGTCTTGATATGGTAGTTTTCAATAACATTAATTACCGAGCGTGGATTGGCAACCTCACACACACAAAGTATTCGAAACACAACCTTTATGTAACAGCTTGTTTACCGAGCTGCTCACCTGCGGAGGGTCACATAATGACGATTATTCAAAAGGCACGTTTTAAAAACAAGCTGTAGAATATTAAAAATCCAGAAAATGTAAAGGTTGCGTATAATAATATAAGAAATAAAAGAGATTCAAGCATCTCATCAAATGGAATTGAAAGCGCACACGTGATTAAAGCTCAGAGGCCTGTACGCCTTACACGCAGCCCTTCCTTTTACACCCTCTCCCACCGAGTCCGCTCGTCGTGCGCAGAGTTTCGATGTAGCTCAGACGGACTTTCACGTCACGGATGTGACGGACAGTGAAGATGTGCGAGCAGGAGGTGTAGTTGGGTAAGTTTAACATAGAGAAGAATCAGAATAGGTCTGCCTACATAATGCTGTACAGACTGTGCCGCTCGCTGTAACAATAATAGATGTAGTATCTGCAGAAGCAGCCCCACACACACACACACACACACACACACACACTGTGATGCTGACAGAGTATTAAGTTGGAATATGATTCTTGAATAATTTGCCTTGAGTTGAGTGCAGAAGCATCATCTCTTTCCTCCTTCTGTGTCTCCTCCTCTGTAATGCTTTAATAATATTTCAGCCCACTGGCTTGTTCCACTCTCCCAGTTCAACTGTAATGGTTTCATCACTGAGTCTAATCCCACTGGGTGCTGAAGTGCTGCTTTGTTAAATAAGGAGGAGGAGGAGGCTGGTAATAGAAATGCAGTATAATTGTTCCGAGCCAGAGTGGGTGAAACATTTGTCTTATTTTACTGCCTATACACTGGAGCCAGTCGCTAGCAATTTTACAATCCGAGCTGGAGGGTTTGTGTCTTTGCACTCCAAAAGAGAGTAGGAGGGCTTCCACCTCATGTTCATCAATTTCAGTGAGAATGTTACCTTATAGTAAATTATTTATTTGTTGTTTTTCATTTACCATTAAAGAGGAATCTGTTTTTAATTGTGAATTTGGAGGTTAAACACAAACAAATGCTTGATTTTTGGTCTTTATGATACTTCCTGGTTTCCTAATTCACACACACGCGCTCTGACACACAAACACAAGCAATCCCTGTCCAGTAAGATGCTCTCGTAGTTACACATTACACATACTGAGGACCCATCTGGGAGAATAGATGTTGGCAGCGTTCCCACAGCTATAACTGCACAGCAGAGGGTACAGATGGGGCACTCCACACGCACGCACGCACACACACACGCTTGCCAGCGACCTCACTGCAAGTTTCAGGAGTGAACTACTGTCCGCACACAAGTACATAAACAAACTCACACGGCGAGCGAGTGCGCAGGAGCGCACGGCCGTCTTTTCGCGCGCGCGGGGATCTGTCACTTAAGGAGCCGGTGTAAACCACAGCACAGCACTTGTGCTCCAAGGCGAAGTGCAAAACTTTGTGACCCGTGTTGAGTACACGTTCTAAAGAAATTCATTAGAGATCTAATCCTGTGCTGACCTTGGAATATCCTGCAGAAAGATACAAAGAGGACTGATTTTCAAGTGTCTTTGACGTCGCTGTATCAGTAACCACTATTTTTATTATTATGATTATTATTAATAAGCAGTAAAACTGCACCAAAGAAAGAGAGAAAATGACACGTATCTCTCTCAAGTAGAAAGCAGAAGATCGTTCAGGATAAAAGAACGTTTCGAGAGAAACTGAGCGCGTCGGTCCTTTGTCGTACGAGAACTCCCGTTTGACGTTGGGATGGAGACGTTCAGCAAACTTCCTCAGCTGGAACCGAACCCCTGTCGCTGCCCCTCCGACCAGCGCACACTCCCCTGATGTAGACGGATGTATATTTAGACACAAAATACACAGAGGAAGGAGAAGTGCTAGCAGAGGTGTGATTGACGTTGTGGTTATGTTTTAATAAAACAATCAAATCTTGTTGAGTTCGTTTATTGAATAATTAGCGCTGAATAGTCAGCATGTGGGCATCATTTTAATGGGACGGTTTGGGTTAGAGGGTTAGGTGAGAGGAATTGATGCTTTATTTTGTGCAAATAACAAAAACAAAAGAGCAACAAATATAGAATAATATAAGAAAATGCACAGGCGGGATGCAAAAAGAAGTGACCTAACATTGATATTAACCCCGTGAAAGCAACTGATAGGGCCACATAAAGGACCCCACAGGGTTAAAGGCAGTCATATATGTTTGCCACAAAGTTGCAACATAAAAAAAGACAAGTAATACGAAGAGCAAACCAGGATTGATTCCTCTCTTTGCGTTAAATATAAAGCTAGAACCATCAGCTTAGTGTAAAGAGTGTAAAAAGGCCAGCTCAGCAATACGCCCACCACCACCTATAAAACTCCCCGTTTTACAGTTATTGTTGTATTTCCTCTGTAAACGTGCCGTTACACTGGTGCAGAGTAAGCATCGTGTGTTGCCATTGTCCAAGGGCTTTATGTGCTTTGCAATATTCACGACTCCTTGCTGTAGGTAACAGCACGTGCGGTGCGCAGCGCGCCAGCTCCAACATGCTGAACAGTTCTTAAACTAATTAACACAATGCGAAAGCCATTTGCTCACTTTTTCCACTTCATGTAAACTCGCTCCCATCTTATATTCCTGTTGCTCAACGGTCCGCCGTGATGGCGTGTCATTTTCCGGCGTCGTCTCCAGCCAAGCTTGCCCGCTGGCCCGCTTCGCACGAGTAACGAGATTAATGCATGAGGGGAGAGCTTTAACCTTGAATTTAGCAACCCAGCTCCCACCACAGCTAGCTCCAGTAAAATGGTTGTATGGAAATTCATGGCTATGCTAATCTGGCTGGATTAGGTTAATTCAGTTAGCGGGGTTGTGAATTATAACCTGTTATTTAGCAGCCGTGGCTTGCAGCACCTACTTGCTTATGCTTTCTGAGTTTCTTTGGAGCTGTCACTCCGCTTTATGGTCCTGCCTGAATCCACTCCAACCTTGTTTGCGTACAGTCTGAGTGAATTGATTGTGACAAAAACCAGCTTTGGCAAACACTCATTATAAACACACAGACAGCCACTCCTATTTTAGAGTGCCCATAACAATCCATTTGCATTTAGATGAAGAATAGTGGACATAAACTTCCAGGAAAATGTTTTCTTATTCATGTTGGCCGCGAGAACTTGCTCATACATAATGCTGGGGGGGGGGGGGACCGTCTGAATGCGAATGTAGGGATGCTTTTGATTAAGAAAAGCAAAGACTCTGTGATCATACTATCAATGCAGACTCAGTTTTCTTCCATCTCGAACACGGCTAATGATTGTTGAGGAAATACTGATGTGGTAAGACGGCGATAATGATGCCTCCTCTTCCTCCTCCCACTCCTCCACATCCCTCAGGTGCTGAATGAGGCAGTAGGGGCCATGATGTACCACACTATCACCCTGACCAGAGAGGACCTGGAGAAGTTCAAGGCGCTGCGCATCATTATCCGCATTGGCAGCGGCTACGACAACATCGACATCAAGGCTGCCGGGGAGCTCGGTGAGGCTGAGGGACAGATGCAGACAAAAGAGGAGGAGGAGGAGAGATAGATTTCGATAGATGCTTTCAATAGATAGATAGATAGATAGATAGATAGATAGATAGATAGCATACGCAGAGCAGATTTAGTTTAGCCACACATATGTTTGGTATGACAGCAGGATTTCGTGTGATGTGCTCGTTATTTCGATGTATCGTTTGTGGTAATAAATTTCAGCGTGCTGACTTGGATTTTTTTCTGATCAATGTTCTTGTCATGGACATAATTAGCAGTTCTAATCATCATCATATCCTTCACAGTTGAGTCTCATACGCAGTGCAATTTTATTTTGTGGAAGGTCTTAAAAAAGAAATTTACTGCCAATTATTTTGCGAAACATAAAACTCCAGATGAATCTCTCTTCACTAGAGCTACAGTAATTATAATCAACTGTTATAACTATAAAATCTGCGGCGCAATTATGTTACTTGTCATCTGAAGTATCTGTGTCATTGTCGTCTTTTAATTCGGCATTTAATGCTCCTCTCCCGTCTCGCCTTTCCCAGGCATCGCGGTGTGTAATATTCCCTCGGCAGCTGTAGAAGAAACGGCAGACTCGACACTATGTCACATCCTCAACCTGTACCGACGAAACACCTGGCTGTACCAGGCTCTCCGTGAGGGCACGCGGGTCCAGAGCGTGGAGCAGATCCGGGAGGTGGCGTCGGGGGCGGCCAGGATCCGAGGAGAGACGCTCGGCCTCATAGGATTCGGTGAGCTGCTTCTCCAGGGTTTTACTGTAGCCGTGTGGCGAACAAACCAAAACACGTGCCTGATGGGGGATGTAAGAGGACAACCAACTGGGATTCCTGAGGATCCCAAGAATGAACAACCAATCGTGTAATGGTTTACTTGGTTTAGTAGAGATGGGCAGATCCCTTTTAATGTTTCGTGTCTCGTCTATTTCCTTTGTGGTTTCTCAAAGCATTATTAGTTTTCTAATAATAATAATAACAAAATAAATTATATGAAGTAATTAGGAACAAAGTCCTAAAAGTTTCCTTTGCTTTCTGTCTGTCTCACGCCGCTCTCAGGTCGCTCAGGCCAGGCAGTGGCGATGCGGGCCAAGGCGTTTGGCTTCAACGTGATCTTCTACGACCCCTACCTCCAGGACGGCTTGGAGCGCTCGCTCGGCGTTCAGCGAGTCTACACGCTCCAGGACCTGCTCTACCAGAGCGACTGCGTCTCCCTGCACTGCAACCTGAACGAACACAACCACCACCTCATCAACGACTTCACCATCAAACAGGTAGAGGACCGTCAGTCCCATCAGTCAGAAACCAGTGGTGTGTTTTTCAAGCGACGGAGGATGAGAAGCTGACGACTGAACAGAAACTTCTCACCACCCTCCAAAGCAGTCTGCACAGTCCCCTCACTAGGTTAATGATCCTTGGAGGTTTGCAGCACAGCTTTAACCCAGTGGACTGGCAGCTGACTTGGCTGCGTTCCTTGGCTGTAAGCACTCCTTTGTTGTCAACTTCCAACTCTAAGCTGTTTAAACAACCTTGTAATAAGTGGTAAGACACTTCAGAACAAGCTCATGCCACGCACTGACGTCTGGAGAATCTCTATGAATCCAGAAAAACAGGAATTTACATATGGGGGTGGACGGCGGCGGGTGGTAGGCCATCTTTTTCATTATTGCCTGTAATGTGGTGAGAAGATTCGCTGTAATCAGTCTGTTCTCCCTCACAGTTTGTGTTTCTCTCAGAGCTCTCAAGTCAGTGTGACACAAATGTTCACGTTCTTCACCAAAAATGAGCCGAGAATACGGACTTTGAGACTGAACAAACTATGGATTGTGTCATTTATGTCTCAGTAAAACTGGAAATAATCTTCTGGAGCCAAACAGAACATGGATAGATATTATAAACTCGTAAAATTACCTCTTTTTTTCAGTATTCCTTTCACCTGCACTGTAATCCAACATAGTGTATTATAAAAAGTTGTTTGTACGCCTGTCCACTCTGAGCCACCTATTGTGAACTGCCATTAAAGCAGTCAGTGACAAGCCAAGGAATGCTATTGACCGGCCAAGTCGCAGTTGCCAGCTGAGTGAACTGCCACTGCCAGGCCAGGCATGGTGAATCAGCAGCTAAGCTAAGCACAGTGTGCTCTTTAACCTCCAAATGCAATGATTTACGGTTTGGGGAATGGCTTTTTGTCTACAAACAGGAGGTGAGTCCCCATGACGTGTCCGTCTGAACGGATTTTTGTCCACTTAACACGATAAGTTAAAGGAGCACTTGTCCTGATCACTGCCTCCACCTGGAGGACGTCGAGTGAACTGCAGGTCGTCTCATGGTTTATTAACCATTTGAACCAGCTGCTTCTAAAGTAAACATGTGTTACGTTATGTGCTATAATCTTTAGAAAGAAAACCATCGTCTGCATCGTCACTCATGTGCTGGTTTTTTCATCACAGCCCCGAATCGCATCAGTGAAGATGAAGGGATTAGTGTCAGTTAAACATCCCCTTTCTTTGAAAAGCCTTTTGTTGTCTTGTCGTTCTTTATTTGAAATGTCTTTGTTTCCCCCCGTGTGGGTTTTTATATCTATCTATATATATTAAGTCCTCCCACGCGGCATTGAGCCAATGACAGCACCTCCGGGTGTGCAATCTCAAAGCCGCACGTTGATATGTTGAACCCTGGAGTCCGCAGAAGGATAAAAAACACAAAAAAATTGAAGCTGTGCTGCTGTTTGTGCTGTTTCAGATGCGTCAAGGTGCTTTCCTGGTCAACTCGGCACGGGGAGGTCTGGTGGATGAGAAAGCTTTGGCTCAAGCCCTGAAAGAAGGCAGGATACGGGGCGCCGCTCTGGACGTCCACGAGTCGGAGCCTTTCAGGTACTAACGATCACGAGTCTTTAATCGATTCACGTCACCGTGTAATGGTTTACTTGGTTTAGTAGAGATGGGCAGATCCCTTTTAATGTTT
Organism: Nibea coibor; assembly: GCA_023373845.1. NCBI lineage: Eukaryota > Metazoa > Chordata > Actinopteri > Sciaenidae > Nibea > Nibea coibor. Next base: position 16,149,849 of record CM041723.1, read on the forward strand.
CGTGTCTCGTCTATTTCCTTTGTGGTTGGACAGTTTTTCCCAAGGTCCCTTAAAAGACGCCCCCAACTTGATCTGCACACCCCACACCGCCTGGTACAGCGAGCAGGCGTCACTAGAGATGAGAGAGGCCGCCGCCACAGAAATACGCAGAGCCATCACTGGTATGGAGACGTCTTTTATCGCGCACGTTGCCGTGTTTTGGTTTTCTCAGCTCACCAGCGTTCAACCTTACCTCCCCGATGCAGGCCGCATTCCCGACAGCCTCCGAAACTGCGTCAACAAGGAGTTCTTTGTCACCACGGCGCCCTGGGGCATGATGGAGCAGCAGCAGCCTCAAGTTCATCCTGAGATCAATGGTGCCGCCTACAGGTAGGAGGAGGATTTACGTGAGCCCGTGAGGCCGCTCTGAACGCACAGAGATCACCTGTGTCATCTCGACTCCTGCAGTAGATGAGGGTTGATACACCGGGAGGGGAGGGATGGGGGTAGTCTAGATGTTCAAATGTATGTTTGTCACAATTCTGACTTTCTTTTCCTGAATATTAGGCTGGGCCCTAGTTTTTTTGTGGCGTATTTATACGTAGAAGTTGGCCCAGATGAATTTATCCCTTGTTAAGTTTAGGCTCTTCGTTTCTCAGTCTCTATATTGTCTCAACCAGAATGAACTGCTTCTCTCACACAGCCGAGTGAACCAAACCATGGTACAGGCCATAGCAACGGGGGGAATGCAGGACAAATTATATACCTAATTCTCAACCAGGTAAATGAATACTACCACTGCTGGCCCACAGGCCAGGCCAAATGAACAACATCATTAATGAAAACCAAACCCTATTGAATCCTGTAGCCTTTGTCTGCTTCACACTCTAACTCACATGTCCTGTAACTGTACCCGCTCTACCCGGCATCTCATTGAATCCCCAAACCCTCCCCCACCACCACTACCACTACCACCACCACCACCACCCTGAAATAGATACACAGCACACGGGGTCGCTCCAACGCGGGGCTTTTTTAAAGTTGTTCATACGTTTACAGTCGCGTGTGACAAGCCAAGAGAATCGATCTAGTATCGGCTAGAGTAGAATCGAGCAGAATGAGTTTCTCTTTCGTCAGCGTTTCGAGCATGAAGTTGTCAGAAGTGTGAGGATGAAAACGGGAGGAAGAAAACTGTGTTTAGGGAAGCTGAGGGTGAAGACAGCTGCGGGTGTTTTTAAGGTGAAAAGCAGAGGGAGAGGACGTGGAGTTATGCCACCGCGGGGGAGAAAGAAAGAAAGACGCTCAAGTCGTGGAGATCGGGATGAGGGCCTCACATTGTAGTTTATCGAGGGACGCTTTAAACTTTTATCATCAAACCTTGTTTTATTTAGCAGTAAGTTTCTCTTCGCACCCTGTAGATCGCTGAAATTATTTTTAAAAAATCGATTTTCTTTCTTTATATGTCTGCTAAATACAACAAGGGGAAGGTGAGAAAAGTTTTTTCTTTATATAATTTGGGCGAATGACCCTTTAACAGTCCTTCCCTACACCAGAGTAGGACCCCTAACATTCTCATGTACTGCCTCCATGTTGAAGTGCTCCTTGTATTGTTTAAAACCATGATGATGATCAGTGATGTTTGGATTCTCTTTAACGTTTCAAATTTCATGTGTTGATTCAGTATTCTTTAACTTTTAACGATAAGAAGCGTCAAATATTTTCAGCTTCGCTTTGCTTTGGGTTGATTAAGTTGATCAAAGATCAGCCGCTGAGCTACTTTTAAATCTGAAAGTAAATAGAAGAGGTTACTTCCATTCGTTTTCTTTTTCACGTCGGCTGATCACTTCCTGTCCGTCTCCAGATTCCCTCCTGGCGTGGTCGGCGTCGCCCCCGGCGGGATTCCCGGACCTATGGAGGGGTTGGTGCCTGGGGGAGTGTCCATTGCCCACACCCTGCCCCCGGGTACCCATCCGTCACAGGCCACCTCCCCCAACCAACCCTCCAAACATGGCGACACCATGAGAGAGCACATGACTGAGCCGTAGGACTGCTGCTGCTGTAACCGAGCAAATGGGGGGGGAGAAAAAAAAAAAAAACGATGTAAACTAAAACAAAACAAAAAAAAAAACCCAGCGACCTACCAACTCAACCATCCAACTGTACGCTTGACTTTAGCCGTCTGAACCTACCAGCAGACTGCCTGCCGGGCAACGTTTCACACGTTTGTTTGTTTTTTCTTTTTGTATGAAACCACTAAGCCCAAGTGAGGACAGCGGATGTTAATGCACACACGAGCTGCCACACCGAGATGGGACTGACCGTCAAACTCATGCGCCGAAGATCCCGAAACCTTTCCTCCCCCCTCCCCCCATATCCGTTTTTTTTTTTGTTCTTCATCGATTTAAGTGGTATTTTTGTTTTTACCTTCATCTTTGCGTCTGTGTTAGGGAGATTCCTCTTGACTTCCGGGACACGTTGACATTGCCACGTGCAGGATGGAAATCTGACCAACCCTCCCTGGTTTAAAAGAGGAGCTTGAAGAAACTGACTTCATAAACAATCCGTCAAGACTTCCCTCCTTCCTCAGTCAGTTTCACCAGTTTCATACATGTCTTGTGCTTTTTTTTTTTGTTTTGTTGTTTTGTTTCAAATTTTCTTCCGTTTATCCTATATTCCGTGTTTCTGTTGCAAGTGAGTATCTGTTTTTTTTCTGTTCTCCGGTGTGTGAAAATGAATGAATTCGCAGTTTAAATGTACGTTTAGCAGAGCCAGCTTCACGAACAGCAGCGCCTGCCGTCTCCATCAGAAATCTGGAACGTCTTTGCTCCTTTTCTAATCGTCGTGGTCGGCGGCCCCTGAATGTAGAGACAAGACGCGGGGCAGCTGATGTGGTTTCCGGTTCTAAGGAAGAATATTTTGGCTTATGAGGTAAAAAAACGACCCTTTACGACCAAAAAAAAAAAAAAACAACAACAAAAAGGAAAGAAGAAGAAAAATCTGTGATTAGATATTATATGTTGAGTGTGTCACCTCAATTAAATATCGCTGTTGTAACATTTCCAACTCTGCTGGACTGAGGTACCTACAATATTTGGTTATCTGTTCGCATCCAAAGGACCTACAGTACACTGCAGCACCAGCTAGCGAGGTAAAGGAAAAAAAAAAAACAGTAAATTCTTACTGACTCAGGAACAAAATAGTAACCTTCGAATATGTCCAAATCTGAACAGAAAAGAAAAAGTCTGGATTATTGCTTTTCATGTCTCCACCTCTTTCTCCATTGTGGTATTTTTTTTATTTTATTTTATATATCAAATGTATGTTTTTTGATGTTCAAGGTTTTCAGTCCTGTTAGATTTGTATTGCCTTGTTAAATGTTCTTATAATCATAGTCTTACGTGAATGACTCCCGCCTCCTCCTCCTTATAGTTTCTTTCTATAGTTTTCTGCTCTGATGAAAGCCAGCTGTGGCTCTCGGAGGCATCGAGCCCGTATGTGACCAACAGCAGCCGCGTCCGTCCCCTTTTAGCCCCACGACGTTAGCAAGAGACGGCTGCTAGCAGATTGTTTGGTTTTTAGTGTGAGTATTTGTATTTGTTTATTGTACAAGGTGAACATATAGCATACAGTGCAGCTGGAAACAATAAATAAAACTTACTGTTCTCATTGATGATTGGCTCTGTGGAACATTTTGTGGAATACTGGTTCTCCCGGACACATTTTTAAGTCCTTTAAACCTGAGCTTGTCAGTACTGTCATAAAATATTTATCATGCAACAAACATAAAAATGTTCATATTAATTGGTTTTGTCAGTCCCATTATTCCTTCTTCTGGTTGTGTAGATAATCACCCTTCAACCTTTAGAAATACAGTTCCCACAATGCTTGTTAACAGGAAGTCTGTGCTGTGAGTTATTTTGTGGGATTCCTTTTTTTTAAAGGTGCAGTGTGTAAAATTTTTAGGGTGAAGTATAATATTCATTACTATGTTTAATGTATATATTTTTTTGTTTTTTTACTTTAAAATGACCTTTTTACATCGGCAGTGGGAGCGGGTCCTCTTTCATGGAGACGGCCATGTTGAAATGTCATTCTTCTACAGACCAAACTAAACAGTGACACTAGACAGGGCCTTTAAAATGTTTGTTTCTGCTTTACACTAAGAAGGTGAGGGTGATGTGAGAAGATTGCAACGCAGCAATCAGACCACTAGAGGCTATAATATTTAAAGCGGCTTGTTGGGTGTTTATTCGCAATGGATATGAGACATAATGATGTCCTCAGAAAGAGTAAGTCACACCGAATTTAGAAATGTGTGTATTATGTCTATGTTTATCCAAAGGTGCAGTGTGTAAGAATTATGCCATATTATTCACACAATATGGCATAAATGGAATATAATATACATAACTATGTTTTCATTAGTGTATAACCACCTGGAAATAAGAACCATTATGTTTTTGTTACCTTTAAATGAGTCTTTTAGATCTACAGACACTGCTGGTCCTCTTCCCTGGAATCCACCATGTTGAACCATCACCAAAACCACTACTGGAGCTCAGAACAGACAAGTTGAACCCTGAATCGAGACGGGCTTTCACATTTTTCACAGCTAATTTATACTTCACTTCAGGAAGGGAGGGTGACACAAGGGGGTTGCAATGCACACCGCCACTGAAGCCTACACACGGGTCCCTTAAGAATAGGAGGCGTTGAAGTTATCCTGTTAACTGGTGACCATCAGCTGAAACCGTCTGTGGTTGTCATAGTTACAAGAGCTGATGAAACAGGAAGAAAATAGGTAGCTTTTGAGCAAGACACCAATGATCAATCGGGTATTTTTCAGACATATATTTAAAAAAAGACTACACAAAGAGGCATTCAGCAGCTACAACGGTTGTCACTTATCCAGGTCGTTTGTTAAACTGGAACAGAGGCGTCCAGTTCCTGAGGAATTTCGAACACCAACCGTTTTAAAGCGCCTTAACTAATTTCCTCCACGTGTGTTTTGATAAGCGACCAGAAACTTCACAGGTGTTCCAGTTTAACCGGCGACCATGTTAACCGGCGACCTTTAGCCAAACGTGTCTGCGGTTATACAGCTGTTGAAAGAGGAAGAGAACACTGTCAAATATAGTTGTCACACAAAACAATGAGTAAACAAAGAGGTACTTTAGGTACAGCTACGTATCTTCCTGTTTTCAACAGACGCATGCGGCTGAAGGTCGCCAGTTAAGCGACTAATCTTCAAAATCTCACTGCACGCTTCCTGCTCAGCACCAAAATGTCACGCACGTCCCTCCCTTCCCTTCCCTTCCCTTAGCCAAGACCAAAAAAAGAGAACGAATCTCAGACAGACTCATGTCTCTCCATAACTGCTGGATGCTGGAACTTTAAAGACCTGATGTTATTTGCAGCTTGTTTCTGCTGCCCCCAAGTGGCCAAAAAATCAATTAATGCAGGCAGCACACTGATTTTATTGTATTTGTCGACTGTTAAAACTTAGACTGTGAAGCATGTGTAACTATAAACAGTTAATGATTAACAATATTCTACACAAAATATGTCTTCAAACTTAAGTATTTATTTAAATTACTTACTAATGTGAATATTTCCTGTTTTCCTTAGTCCTCTAATATAGTAATTTGACAAAATAAACCATTTGAACATATTTCCTGAGATCTTATAGACCAAATGAATAACTGAAAAATTCATCCACCGATTGTTTCATGATGCAAATCCATGCAGACATTCAAACTCAGCGTGTTTATGCAATTTAAACATATTTCTAAACAGTTTTAAAGATGTGAATAATCTGTACATGTGTATGAACAGCTAATAAATGCTTTACAGCCCACTGGAAGGATTATAAATCAGAATATATAATTACAGCTTTCTGTACACTGTGCACATGAATGCTCTTTATATATGGGAGTAGCTATAACCATTGACAAGTGCATTAACAAGACGTTTAAATGTCTATCTGCTTACATCTACATTATAGTGTGTTCTTAAACATTTATTGATATATTATGTTAAGTGTTCATCACTTCCTGACCTTTAATTGACCTCTTTGTACTAAACAGGGCCACACATTTTGGATCCACTAGAGGGTGCTGCTTCAGAAGAGCAGAAGAGTAGCAGTGATATGTAAAAGACAGCATTATGATTTATAAAATGACATAATTAAACTGCAGGAAACAGTTTAGTTGGACATTCAAAAAGGTTTTCCTTTATTTTTTTTCCTTATTTTGCCTGTTCTTTGCGTTACACTCTGTATAGTGAAGTCAGGCCTAAATCCACAAACCATCATAGTCACAACTGCAACTATTGCATAAATACAAAGCAACATACAGGTGATGCTTGAATGAAACACAAAAGAGGTTACAGTACGCAATGGCAAGGAAAAAAACAAACAAAATGCAAACATTCACAGCAAATAAAGTAACGACAACTCATGTTTTTTTGTTTTTCTTTTTTCTGTCAGCTTTGGTTTTATATGTTGTAGTCTCTCACAATGAGCTTAATCAAAAACTTAAAAGATGGTTTTCACATAATGACAACAAACAAGACGTTACAGAGGTGAACTGACGTGTACCGTGAGGGGTGACCGTGACAACGAAGGCTTATACGCGGAGAAAAGAAAGGAGGGGGGACAGAGAGGAAGTAGAAAACAACGATGAGACAAGTGTGACTTCTCTTGTCCGACGTTGAACGCGCCTCAATCCCACACTCGCTCGTCTGCCCCGAAAGAAAAGCACCAGATTTTAGGCATTCAAGATGAGGTACTAGATCGCACGCAACAACGCAAGTAAACTTTTCACCGATGGTCATGATTGGTTCTTTTTCCTCACAGCAACAGTGTTTCTGTGCAACGTGTCTTCATCAAGATTGAGAGCATAATTAACAAAACCACAAAAAAGGAGAAACAAAATGTACAGCTCAAATATGTTTCCAAACAATAAATATGTAGAATAAATTCAAAAAGAAGAAAAAAAAAAAACACACACACACACACCCGCGCACACAAACTCGCGCACACACACACGCGCTTCTCAATCAGTCTGAAAAAAGGTAAACCATAGATCCAACATGAATGTTTGTGTGCTAAACCTTAATGAGTGTAGATTCGACTTGTAAAGGGAAAAAACAAAGATCTCCCTTTTCAAGAGCTTCATATATGACCTTAATTCAAGCAATGATACTGTATTTATATAGAAATGTTTTTAATAAATGTGCAGTGCTTATTAATAAGGATTAAAGTCATTTATTATTATTACACAATCTCTGGTTGTCTAAAGATAACGATATTTATTGGCTTTGTCCCTGCCCATTCAAAAACAAAATGCTAAAGAAGCCAACTCTTATACAACTGGAAAAAACATCAAAAAGATCAATTTGGAAGTGTGCTTTTGTCAGTGCCCACACTGAACAGATATAAAGTGTTGATTTGAGTCAATGCTGGTATATTTCCTTATACTCTTTTCTTTTTTTAAACAACCACATGCATTTACATCTATGGATAAAGTTTCCTTTTTTCCTTTACATTTGAAGATCAAAAACAAATTAAAAAAAAAAAAAAAAAAAAGGTCGTTTGCATTCGTAAACCTTTATTTTGTCTCCGAATCTGCGCTGTGCAGCAGCGGAGTCCGTCAGTCTCAGGTTTGTCCGAGTAAAGTGTTGAATGTGTTTTAAGTGTATGTCTGAGTGCCTGCGTGTGCTAGAAGAGTAGCAGTGTCTCCTTGTCAGAGGTGGAAGGTTTGGGGGTTTGTGGTTCCCGGTCCTCTCCTGAAGGCTTTCACAGTTTGTCCGTGTCAGGAAAAGGAAAACAAAACTAAAACAAAACAAAAAAAACTGTAAGAGAGAGGAGGGAGGAGGAGTCCTGCCCCCCCCCGCAGACCCTCCTCCCAGCTCCCGCTTCAGTTTTGTCACTCGTCGTCATCGTCCTCTTCCTCTTCGCCGTCAGACAAGGAGGCGCAGGGCCGGATCTGCCGGTAGCCATCCAGCCACTTCTCCACCATCTGGGTGACGAGCGGATGGTTGCGTCGGCGGGAGCTTTTCTGAAGAGCCACCAGGACTCCGCCATCCGTCACACAGCAGTCCAACCACTCCCGCAGCAGCTTCTCCTGTTGCTCTTCATTACCCATCTGAAGGACAGAGAGAAACAAATGTAGCCATCAGACGAAGCCCTGCTGCTAGTTAAAACTCAGGATATATACACACACACATCTGCTTAATCTAGTGTTGAGACAGAGGAAAGAAACCCTTTTCACAGGTGAACAGGTTTCATTATAAAATCATCCATCATATGAAACATTTAAAAAGACAAACAAGAAATCTGTAGACCCAGTGAGGGGAGGTCCTTACTTCCTGTGCTGAGAGGAAGTGAATGTGAAGCAGCTTCCTCTCGCTGTCGACCAGCGGCAGGAACGTGACCGTCACGTCGTCGTCCGTGTTGAGGTTGGCGCCCGCGCCGCGATTGTCGAAGCCGTCGTTCTCCATGGCCACCAGTGCTGAGAAGTGCCCCCGCGTGTAACCCAGAGCGATGGGGCTTTTCCAACAGAAACTCTGCTCCCACAAAAGGGGCAAGTACACACCTGGGAGGAGGCAACGAGATACATTTTTCCTCATGGAAATTTATATTTACAAAGCAGCACAAATGTATTGTAAATAATAAGAAAATGGATAGTATCAAGTGTAATATTACTGTCAAATGTGCAATATTCTGTTGGTATCTCACTTTTCTGAATAATATCTTCATACATCAGTGTTTCAGAATAATTAAAATTAATGTCTTGGGTCATGCTTGTCAAAGTTTCGTGACTAATATCATCTTAATTTGTGTTAATTACCACTTCTTTTTCTCATTCATTCTGGACCAGATTCCTGGTTGTGTCCTTGGTCTTGAGAGGTTTTGGATCTTGGTAAAGCAAACTCTCAACAGGAACGACATTTTCACATGGCAGGAAACTCGCTGCTGTATTAATGATAGCTACATTCCACTTAGGGAAGGTCCTGCTGTTCAGAGTGCTGTTTTACTGTCACTGGGAGACTTAATGGAACTGAGGCGTTGTCACTGATATCAAGTCTGCCTGTGTTTTTTGTGCTTCGACAAGTTAAAATGTCTGCGGAGCAACCAGTCCACGCGGTACTCATTTTGACGATGGTGTGATACTGCTGTAGGTTGGGTTTTTTTACGCTTTGTTCAAGGGAGAATCAGATTCATATTTTTACTGCCTTTGTGGACCAACTTCATAAAAAGTAATAGTCTGTGTTATTAAGGAACAGAAGAAATATGAGACTTAAATATCGTCTGCATTGTTTCGGGTATAAGCCGACCTATCCAGTGGTTGAATGTAACACATGAGCTGTACTGATGTTAGGAAATATACTTTTTACTCCACTTATCTGACAGCTACAGTTACTTTGAGGAGGAAAAAACAGCATTTAGTTTTTCCACTTTGATCAAAGTTTCTTTCGCAGATTATAATTATATGCTAATGAAATGAATCAGGGGCTATCGTTCTGCATCCTGCTTTTAAAATCTTAATTTAGTATCGAAAGTAAAAGTACTGATTCGCCACACAAACATGTTTTTTAATGTAGCATTTTAATGTTATCCGGTTGTGGTGAAGCTGGTTTGAAAAATATTTTATAAAGTGTTTTTTTATTGTGTATCTTCAAAGTAACTACAGCTGTCAGATGTGAAAGTGTATTGTCTAATCAGTACAGTATCATACAATGTGTTTAGTTACATTCAAACTCAGGAGAGGTCTTAACACACTGTCAGTGTTAAGTACAGAATGAAATACTGCCTCTACACGAAACAATACGCAGACAGTATTCATGTCTCAGATTTCTTTTGTTCCATAATAACACAAAGCAGCTCTCACACCTCGTGAATTCCTCTGCAACTGACACCGCAATTCAGAAGCCTCCGTTTAGCTCCGCTCCTCTCCCAGTAACCGCTGTGTTTTTACTGGGTTCACTTGGTCGCCACTTTAAACCGAGCTCCCCTCCCTATAGGCGCCCATATGCACGCCTCCCCCTCTGTGTGTTTTACATTTGCCCCTGGCAACAGTGAATCGCGGATCCATCAGGCAGGCTTTACCACAAGCAGTTGGCCATTACAGAGCACTTTCATCATCCTCTGTACAGCATCACTCAGCAGGCAAACTCAGTCCAGGATCGTTTCTTTTTTTTCTACTGCTGGCCATAAACGTGGACCCCGCTCTCAACGCTCACAGGATTGTTTGACTCTGGTTCTGATGGTTTACATATGTGCAGTGTGTGTGTGTGTGTGTGTGTGTGTGTGTGTGTGTGCAGCACTTCCCAGCATCACAGTGCACTTCTAAATGTAACGCCAGTGTTTTTGTGATGTTGTTCGTTATTTTGAGTCAGGCAGTACTAAAATACCTCTCAAATGAAAGACACTACACTGATGCATGCTGTAAATAGCAATTACCGACAGATCAGTGGGGCAGTTATGTCAGCTATGTAAGCTATGCAGACACATGTAGGCTGGAGCTATTCCACAAAAGAAGTCTAGTCCTTCTACGCCCACTGGACTGGAGCTGGACTTTTTATGATATTTGACCAAAACATGAGTGCAAACACTCGCCGCTCCACTGCTCACCTTGAAACCGGGTGTAGCCGAGCGTTTCCCCACGGAAACTTTTGTAATACTTCACTCCGTAGACGATAATGGGCCTACGAAGTATGTGTGCAAGGACAAAAATGTGGGTCTGCTCCAAGCTGGATCCTGGCTGCAAAAGAAAACACAACACGGAGGGAAAGAGCAGTGAGGAAGGCGGCGTCTGTCAAAGTACAAAGCAGGGATTCCTGAAAACTGCACACTCCCTCTGCCAAGTTACCCCAGCACACTCTTAAGTGTTAACATAGGCAATTACTGCACTTTCACACCCAGATATAACAGATAGAATAACAACCCGCCCAGATACTTAGTCTATGAGATCACGCAGAGCAGTGAGAAGTGCTGATGACAGACAGGATGCACTTACAGCGGCTATTACAGATTAAGTAAACTGCAGTAAGAGCAGTAAAGCTGCTTGCATAATTCATACATCTTTAGTGTGTCACATTTTAAGCACATCGAGCTCTTGTCCTCCATGTTGATGTGTGCGTGTGTTTGCTTTCATGTGGTATGTACCTGACTAGCCAGGGAGAGGATGAAAGCCCAGTCTTCCTGCCACTGCTCCTCTCGGAGTGAGAAGTGCAGACCGAAGCTCTGTGAATACCACGACTCCCACTCCTTCCAGCGCGTGTAAAACCTGCAGACACACACACACACACAGTGTTTTGTTGATGACATTACTTGACCTCTCCTGTGTAGAAAGCCGTGTGACTGCTATTCACCGCACTGCTGCATGTCTGCTGTGGTTTCGGCTGGATGGCCATTATGCATTTTATCTAAATAGTAATTTTCTCACTGAAAACCCCACAGTTTCTTAGAAATAGACATGAGTCACGGCGGGCTGTTGTGCTCAAGTAGAATCGGTCTCAGGTCTTTAATTAATTCACTCACAACTTCACACTGGAGTAAGAGTTTATTCTCCTCTTAATCTCCTCTAAAAATGTGTCTTAAATCTGGCCTAAAGCCTGACTCAGAGCCTCTTATTGCAAAGATCAAAGCCTCAGATTTGAACCGACAATCCAAAACTTTGGATTCTGGGTACATATCCCAACCTCCAAACCACATGTCCCAATTTCCAACACAGTCATGCAAAGCTAAAGGAAAACAAAATGTAACTCGAGAATGTTGAATGTCAAGTTTCAGTAGCTTGTGGCCTCGAGCAAGACGGTAAAACTCGACCAGCTCAGTTTTTCGTAAACATTTTTCTGTAAAACAGTAAATGCTTTAAGTAGAAGGATAAACACAGTTATGGGTGTTTTTCTACTGTTACTGAATGTTGTGATGATTTAACATTTTGTGTAAAAAACACACCTGTTATATGCATTTAAAAAATGTATTATATTCATCCTGATGGCTCAAATTGACAAGTGGTGCATTGTGTCACTGAGTCTGCAAACACAGTTTGAATATGCCTGAGGCTAGACGCAAATCAGCACGCCATAGTGTTCACAGGCTGTCTTTTTAAAAAAGAACTAACACTGTAATCTGCACTTCTAGCCTCGGTCTGCAGGCCTCACCAGTGAGAACAGTCGTGCAGGCTGTCGTGGAGCGTCTTGCGGAGCACCGAGTCCTTGTCATAGATGCCCCACGTGGCCTGCAGCACGGAGTCGAGGAGACAGTCCCCGGCCGTGCGGTTCCACAGGGCATACAGCCGACTGTCCAACCTCGTCCCGAGCTCCAGGGACCAGTTGATGATGGGAGACTCCTCTTCAAGTTCTGAACAAGAGGGGAGGAAAACAGAGCTGAGTGCTGTTGCAGTGGTGCTGACCTCAAAGAAAACACATTGAACAAAATGCCTAAACCAGGAGGGAGAATGTTACATGAGTATTCACACCTGTCAGAATAGATTTTATATAACACTGTACGCACGCCACAAAGGTGGATGACTGCGAGAAGTCGGGTTGCAGCGGGAAACCAGATAAGACACACAGTACACAGATACATCTTACTGTACGTGCTAATATTAATGGCACAAACATGTTGTAAAGTCAAAGTGTCAACTATAAAAATGTCTTATGAAGGTCAGTATCTGAACAGCATGCGGTTATAAAATTGAAGTGGATGTGTGTGATGGTTCAACGCTTTGGGGTCGTGTACGTGGTCTGTTATCGGATTTCTTCTACCATATTTCTGTACCAGTGTGGGTATATTTAAATGTATTCATATCAATATGTTACAAGAAACCTGTTAATGATATGACACAACCACTTCAACAGATTTTTGGAGGTTGGAGCATTTGGACTGGCGGTGCTGTGATCATGCAGTAGAAGGGGCGGCAGTCTGTATTTGAAATATACAAATGAATATTGTTTATCTGTGGAAATGGATTCATTTCGTAGTTGAGTTTCGTAGTTTATAAAGACACAAACAACACAACGAGATGGATATGGGTTTTGGATTGAATTATTCTAGACACAACTACACAGCTTCTAGCGATGATCTTTCCTTTCATTACGCTACCGTGATACTTTCCCCGCCGTGCGAATGCACCCACGCCATGCACTCCTTAAGAAATTTAGTGAAGGGTAATAAGCTTTTATGCTGTGTTAAGCGAACCTGCCTTAATCCCTTAACCTGAAAAGGGAGACGAGGGTTTTGGTTCATTTCATGTTTCTGCCAAAACTTACACACCCAGGAAGGACCTTGAAGGTGAAATAAAGGATTCTTGTTCTCTTTGTACCTGTGCTGCAGTGCTCAACACCAAAGACGAAGAATGTTTGTAGGAGAGCGATGCCTTTTATACGTGTGTTTATATTTGGGTGTGTGTCTGTGTGTGTGTGTGGGCTGAGAGGAAGCACAATCATTCAATGGGGATCAGAGAAATCCCTAAATCTCAATTAGGCTGATTAGAGCAGAAGCAACTGGTACAAATGATAAAGACAGACCGCCTGGCAGAGTGACAAGCAGGCAGGCAAAACACTGTGTTGGCAAGAGAGAAAATACAAGTAATATAACACTGCCAGCATTCAGGCAGCCTTCCCAATATAGTATACAGTTTGAGAGGGGGGTCCCTCTGTTTGCCAAGCCGCCAGATCTGGCTACCCTCTCTCTCTTTATCTCTGTCTCTCAGAGCAATTGTATCTGTATGTAAACACAGCGTGCGACTTGTGTTGCTGCAACACTAAGTTATGAAGTTGATAGTGTAAATATTTCACCTTTTTGTACGTCTCGGTCCAGCACCTCGTCAAACAGTTTTTCCTGAACAGCTGGTGGCAAATCCTCGATGTCTGAAACAAAAAAAAACAAAACAAAATGAGGAGGACTGAACGATGGAAATAACTCCTTATTTTATTTGATGAATGCATTATTAGGAGGACCAGAAATAGGAAACATTGTTTTGGTGCATCTCAACATTTTATAAATAAATGAATAAAGTACTACCAGATAAATATATGTACAATATGTTTAAATGAAAAGATCTGTACAGTTTTGTGCAGGAATGTGCAGAAATATCCAGAATATGTAAGTGTGCATTTAGCGAAAATGTAGTAATCTTAAAGATATTATCGAAATAACTTCTCTTATGATTTGGCACCGTACAAATAAAACTGAATTTGAATTCATCTCAATTTAAATTAGCTTTGACACTTAAGTGAAATGGCTGAAAAAGCCAACTAGAAGTATTTTCTCATTTCAACTCAAACCATCATGTTTTGTTCTTTCCACAATAGCCACTGGCTTTCAGTGCATGCTCGGAGCTCTTGTCAACACAGTAGCTCATTCTTTAGCTAAAATAAATGAAGGCATTGACTTTGTGGAACTGAACAGAATGACTTTTCTATAGTGGCCAGAAGCCAAGGTCTGCATTGTGCTGAAAACACTGCAAAACAAAAAAATCCTTAGCTTAGCTACCGGCAACAAACTGAACCATAATAGCTATTCCACACAATGCAATTCAACAGAATTAGCATTGGATGCATGCAATTTTACAGAAAGACGCTGGCAAAAATGCTATATATAGCTTTGTTATGAACGACAGACATCCACCGTTGGCGGACTGGTATACTCAGTATGCAAGAACAATACTCAAACAGTGAGCCAGAGCCTCCGTCTTCTGGCAGTTGGAGACGGACAACCGTAGCATTATATCCCCTCAGTATCCGAACAACAAGCAATTTCATATGCCACAAGTAAACAAAACAAGCTTTCTATCACACACTTGGCAAGCTGGAGGGGCTGGCTAAACTGAGTTACTTCAGCTAGAGAGGTTTAAATTCCCCTCACTCAAAGTGAAGAAAGAAAGTACATTTGACAGGTACTGGAATTAATTTTATGATATTCGTGAAGTTGTGAGTGCATAGTTGTATTTTAGCCAGTTGCCTAAACCAGCTAGGTTTGGATCATATTTGTTTGTTCGTTGGCTGACGAGCTGCTAACCTGCGGGCAGGGTGAAGGTCACCAAGTCAGTGAGGAAGTAGCATGTGAAGTCTCCCTTTCGCTGGTGAAGAGAGGCTGCTACTTCGCGACGGATCTGCTCCGTTAGCTCGGGACACACCATGGCTGGAATACACTTGGCTGCCTGTTGGGACACCTGCAAGGATGGAAGACACATAATCTAAATGTATAAAGACCATATGAGACACCAATATTTGTGTGTTTGATGTTCAAACAGCTCTGAGGCGTTTTTGGGGTATTATCCAACAGTTACTCTCTGACCCCCCCTCTGAAAAGAAACTAGGACAGTGACACAGTGTGGGAGGAGAGGTGTGTGTGTGCATGGAAAGCGTGTCAATGAATTCATGTCCCTTTCTTTTCTACAAACCCTTTGCTCTAATGATCCTGGCTGATCTCATTGGATGCTGAGATGAACAGATTTTACAGGACAAAGCTGCATCATCTCTGATGCAGATTCCAGCTACAATCTCACCATAATTCAATGCTGTCATTTCCACTGGAAATGATTTGATTTCTTTTTTTTTTAACAGTTAATATACACAAACTGTGTAATTTAGATATAATACTATTATTGAATTAAAAACTTCTATGATGATCTTGAAGATCAGAGCAGATCAGCAGGGTTTACTTTCTTCCTTAAGTGTTTGTTTGTTCCTAAAACAAGACTAGGTTATGCTTTATTTGTTGTTGCCTCCAGTAAAACTTAAGAATTGCACAAAAATATTCTGATTATGCTCAACCCTTTTTGAAATAAAAGTGGAGTGGAAACGTGTAACACAGCTAATGAGTGAATAAAAGCTTCAATTTGTCCATCTGTTGTACAGAACGTGTTTAGTAAATCAGCCGATACCTGCAACAAGTGATTTGCAAAAAGAGTAACAATCTGTTGCTGGTCTGTACTGACCTCCGTGAGTAACACAGCCAGCATGTCCTGTCTCTGGAAGCGGATGGCGAGGTGAACCAGTGTGAAACCGTCATCAAACGCTGAGGGACGATTTAATAGGCGCACCTCGTCTGATGTTAGCTGTCGTGCGATGTCGCCACCCGATGACTTGTAGGCCTCCACAGCTGCCAGGTCGCCTTCCACAACACCTTTCAGACAAAGAGGAAGAAGGCAAAAGGTCACATTAATAAATAGCACGAATAAGTGGCTGACTGGTTTAAATACTTTGATAGAAGAGGCAATTAGGCAGAGTGCAGTTTATACAAAAAGGACATTTTGCATTTAATTAGGAGTCAACTCGAGGCTCAGAGTTTTAAAGCAAGTTAGCTTTTTTTGAAGACCTTTAAACAAAGAATTAACAGAATGAGGATTAATGTGAATTTAATATCTCAGACTTTAAAAGAAAGAATCAAATCAGAGAATGGTGAACATGTTGACGCTCATAATCACATCATGTCTGTGCACGATGGATACAAAAATGACTTCTCTTCAGAACAAACGGCTAAGGACATTCTGTGCTCCACCAGAAGTAGAAAATATTAGAGATCGGGACGTGCTTTGTCTCTGTCGCAGCTGTAACAGCTTCAAGACTTCACTGACTTTGAAGTCAAGGGGAAAAGACAATAGGGGGCCACATTGTGATCTGTCAGTTATTTTTCACCCTTCTTAATCTCCAGGCTTAGATCTTAGGTTGCGTTTGATTGGACAGATGCAGGTGTTTGTTTCTCTTTACTTTTTTTTTTTTGGTCACAATGTGCAAATACTTACTACAGACCTATTCACCAAGACAATGAAAACATAGAAGCAGAAGACACACTGCAGTCTTTTCCTTTGAAGCTGCGATAAGTTATTTATTTATCAATATAATCCATGATCCATCACTAAAACCTTCCCTGTGTACACACACTAACTACCCGGATGTTAAACTGAATTTTTAGTCCCTGAACTCATACATATCTGACGCTCAGGCCTGAACCATATTTGGTCTACTCTGTATTTTAATGTAGGCAGGAGTGAACAAAGTTGAAGTGATGTGCAGTAGTGAACTGCCCTGAGAGGCTACAGTATGAGGGTATTTTTAGTCCAACTGCTAAACCAAAGCAAAAGCACAGACACTGATAAACGCTGACGAAGAATGAAAGGTGGAAGAAAGTAAAGTTGCGATCTATTTGGACAAGTGTGTTATAACTGAATAAAATCAAATCAAGCCATAGAAAAAATTAATTTCAGTGTGACACAGCTGCACAAAATGTCTCTCTCCTTTTCTAGCAGGTACAGTAGATCTCCATGCAGTATTCTCTCGCACATTTGACAGCATTAAACACTGTTGAGCTTTTGTTCTCACGTCAAAGGACCACACACAATGCTCAGCTGCATAATCTGTGTGTGTGTTTGTTAGTGAGAGAGAGAGAGAGAGAGACATGGAGTGGGTGGAAGGACTCTCTGTGCCATGTGGAGCTGGCTAACGCTGAGAGCCGAGGAGAGAAACTACACAATAGCAGCGCAGTGTGATCGCAACCACCGAGAGGGATCACAACCACTTTTCCACAAAACACTCCATTAGAGTGGGCGTGCCTGCAACCCTGCAGTCAGTACTGTACCCACCGACACAAAAGGCGCCAAAAAAAAAAGAAAAGCAAAGAGGCATACACTGAAAGACAGACTGATGGGACACAATGGATCAGGCTAAGTGATGCTGGTCTTTTTCCTCCACATGCATTCTCTTAATTCAGTGATGTTGTCCTGAACAACATCACCACCAGACAAATCCAGCCACTTCTGTGGGTAATACACCGACAGGTCCGATTAAATAAAGTGAATAAGTCTGATACTGTCAAGTGGGTCATTTTTGCAGCTCCATATGTACAGTATATTCTGACTTCCTTAACACATAATAAGATAAACCACAGGCCACCAACTGCTACAAACTCCTTCCTCTGCCCTCTAATGTTTCCCCACACTGCAAAAGTGAACTTTTTAACAAGTCGTTTGACCTTTATTTTCTTAAAAACAAGCAAAATGTGCAAACAAGGTGAGATTATTTCACCCCTTTCTTACACAAACTGTTTTGTTTCTGCCGTGGTGTAGATTTTGCCTTGTTTGTGCGTCGTTTTGGAGAAAAGGGACTGCAGGATGAATAGATGTAAACCCAGTCCCTTCCCTATTTTTGTTTTTACAGAAGCTCTTACAGGACAAATGATTTGGGGGATTTGCCAACATAGAGGAACACAGATGAATGAAATAAGAAGAAGTGTCATAGCAAAAAAATTTCACAACTTTTAATAATAATGTTCCATTTAAATGCCTGTGTGTGTTGGCACGCTGACTTTTCTTACTCAGACACCAGAATAGACATGAATGGTGTTTTTTCCTGCGCCCGTGTAACCACACGTGTCAGCAGCATCAGCTGAGTTCAGGGAGTTGGTCTAAGGTCATGTGCATGACAGGGGCAAAAGTCATCGCTGTTGCCCAAGACATATTTGTTTTTGACTTGAGTTGCGTGGGTCATGCTATTTTAAGTGCAGCAGGGCCCACTGGAAACTCGAGCATGTATCAGAACTTTGAGGCCACTGTTTACCAACACTGATATCTCTATGTTGGACATGTATGTATGGACAGGGGCAACACAGGAGAGACTCGCTCATCTATCCTCACCACAACTGCATCGCACACTCCACCAGTGTACTCTGAGATTGGAACTCAGTCATGCCTCATTCACTCGCGCACTCACTATTCCCTACATAGTTAACACAAGGTGGTTTGCTAAATAGTGAGCATTAAATAGGGATATCAAATACTTGCTAGTTAGTGTCATCTTTTATGGCAGATGTGGTGAGTGTTGTCTCAGGAGAAAAGGCGAAACATTGCATTGTTAGATTTTTGCACCATTTTGGAAATATTTGAAGAATTCAGACACTCAAATGAATGTTTTAGAGCTGAAACAATTAGTAAATAATTCTGTTTTAAAGGTTTGAGTAATTTATCACAGTAAACAGAATATTTGGGGGGTTTTGAGCTGTTGGTCAGACAGAACAAACAATATGCATGTGTCTGTGCACTCCGGGAAACTGTAAAGCATGTTCTTCCCAAGTCCATTAATTGAGGAAATAATAGGAGGATGTTGCTCCTGAAAATAATGGTTGGTGACAGACCTTAAGTTTGAAGCACATTTTGTGGCAAATAGGGAGTGATTTCAGACACTGCTTGGGTTTCATTTCCTTTAAAGGCCAATAGAAGTGACATTTCTGATCAGATAAGGGGAGCTAACGCTTGAAATATGCTAGAAGAAATCACACCCACTCACATCAGAGAATCTGACCAGACGGGACTTTGTCCCAAGGGGACAAACCACACAGACATGAGGGAATTCAACATGTCACATGCACGGTGTAGACCCGGTGTAGGAGCACAAGCAAACTAAGTGGGGTGACAATAATTCATCTGCCATGAGAAATGTAGCAGCATGAAAACATATTATTATTATTATTAATCACTACAAAGGCTTTATTGGGGTATCAAATGCATGCGTGGCTGTCAGAGTTGTCGGTGTAACACGGGAGAATCATCTGTCAGAGAGACAGATAGGGAAAAGGCGCTGGAGGTTGAGTGGGTGTGCAGAACAAACTCCATGAAGCCATGGTGAAGGCAGGACAGAGAGAGAGAGAGAGAGAGAGAGAGAGAGAGTGAGATAGTGGTGTGAGAGATGGGAAAGGAAAAAGCAATCACTAGTTGTTCTAAAAATGTTCATCCTCACGCCTACTCCACATTCACCAGTCTACGGTGTGGGTGGGTGTGTGTGTAGGGAAGTTTTTACACTAATTCAATGCAGGAGATTTCTAAGTACAGTGTATCAGCACTCGCAAGATACCAGTACCAATACAAGTGCCCTTAAGTGATACAGAAACCAAAGGAGCACTACATTTAAGTTTTCTCCATGCTTTATGATTTTACTCGTATTGCCAGTTTTTCCTGAAATAATCCTGAACGTGTGCAGTTTGCCTGGACAGGTTTCAATACTACTTGATACAGAGCTATTTCAGATGATAACTTAAGTACCAACTGAGTACCTACTCGGCATCAGTAGGATGCAAATGCTAGAATCATTTGCACTTGGCTATAAACTGGACTGCAGGCAGTAATATATTAATATTAATTGTTCACACAAATTCTGGGAAATCCCATTTCACAGTCACCTGATTCGCTGTTGGCCTGCCTTACATCATTCAGTTGACTTATCGCTCAGACTCATAACACAGGGAAACACGCTGAGCACACTTCAATAAAGTCTTGTATTCTTAAAAACTCACCAACACAGGCATTGAGGAACAGCCAATCAGTCCGTCTCATCCTGTTCTTAATCTGCTTCAGTTTTTTGAAATCCACCTCCAGCTCTTCTTTGCTCCCAATCCCAGCCCCTGACGCCAGTTCAATCCTCTGAAAGTCCATGTTCACCTCTGACTCCTGTTTTGAGGTTGGGGGTGACCTCCTCTGGCTGCTGCTACACCCCACAACCCCACCTACCACACTCCCTACTCCTTGCCCAACCACATGCCCAACAACACCCCTCCTGTTGTCCCTGTCCTGTTCATTAAGTTTGGAGGAGGGTTGTTGGCTCTCGGATGCCGATGCCAGTTCAATGGGTTCTGCTAGCAGACTATTTGGCCTGGGGTGGTCGCAAACCACACACTTGAGTGCCTTGGCCCAGTTCTCGTAAGTGCAGGCAGTGCAGGTCCAGTGCTGTGAATGAGTGTTGAGCCTGTTACGGTCATTATATTCCTCACAGGGGTCTGTAGTGGTAGCTGGGGGAGCAGGGCGGCATCCAGAACCTGAAGTCTGGGGTGATTCTGTGGGGCTGCGTGGCTGCTGGGTATGATGTCCGTGATGGGTTGCATGTTGCCCATGCTGTTGCTGTTGAGCCTGTTGCCTCTGGCACAGGCACTGGGTGCAACGAATGGCACGAGGCCAGTTCAGGTAGGTGCACATCTGGCAAGACCACTTGCTACTAGTCTCAGGTACATCAGCAATGCGGACGCGGGGCCGGGCACTGGAGTCTGGGCAAATTAATAAGCTGGAACCCCCCTGGGATGGGCTGTTGCTGAGTCCTGCTGGGTCCCACTGGTGCAGACTGGCATCCAGGGCAGGGCTGCTCTTGAAGGGCTCCTCAGTAATGATGGCACCCCCGCTGGGCCTCTGAGCGCGGCACATGGTGCACTTGATGGCTGACGGCCAGTTCTCGTATGTGCAGTATTCACAGGCCCACTTGGCAACCAGCTCGGTCATCGTCGCACCGCCGCTGAAGAGGGCTTCCTGCCGTTCAGAGAGGTTCTGAGCTCGGCAGATCCACTCTTAAGGAGCTCACACAGCAAGCAGTGCTCTTGGGTACAAAGAGAAAAAAAAGACAGGACATTTTAGCAAGAGGCTCTGATGTTACACCAAATAAACAGATGCTGCATAGTAGAAAGAGGGACTAGATAGATAGATAGATAGTTTATTGATCCCGGGAGAAATTCATTCATCCAGGAGCAGCATGAGACACAGCAAACAAACATTACAATGATCCTATAAGATAAATCTGCATTTAAATTGAACATGCGCAAAGAAGTTAAACACATGCAGAGAAATTAGACAACACACCTGAGGAAATGTTTCTGCATTTAAACCAACAAGACACTGTAACACAAAACTAAGACAAAGCTCTGTTGCTCAGTGCATCTGCTCTTAATCTGGCATTAATTTATAGTAAATAAATAAAAAAATAAATAAATAAAGGGGGCGAACGTTTGGAGGAAGATGCAGCCTGAAGTGCAACACCAGAGTGCCTCTGCGCTTCTGCTAAAACCTGACACTGGCTTTAAAAACACATACAGTAAGTTACATACACCAGGAAAATGTGCCCTACAACCGAGCTGGGTAACAAGAGACAAGGACATATGAAACCAGACACCAGGCAGGGAGGCGCGTGACTGGTTAAGACACTTACTTGATCCACTGAAAATGAATTCAGCCCATATGTACGAGAATGAATGATCCAAACCACATCTGGATAGCACTTACAAAAAAAAAAAAAAAAAGCTAATAAGTCACCTAGCTGGAGCAGCAGCAGCTCGGAGAGGAGTTGTGTTTACACCACGCCTCCAAGTTTACCAACACACAGCGAGATATTCAACACATACCCGAGACACGACTCTCCACGGCTACCGTTCACCAGCTAAACCTGTGTACTTTTGAGTCGCCAAACTGTTTCGCGGCTAACGTTAATAGTGAAATAAACAAGGGGACTTGAACTCAAACGAGCAGCAGTGTGTGTGTGTTCACAGCTAACGTTAGTTCCCTAACAAACTAACCAACTAACACTGCTGTCGTGTGTGTGTGTTTTTTTTTTCGCGAGACTCACGGCGCGAGCTAGCCGTTAGTTATCTTACATGACAACCGGGCAACGTTCGGCTCGGTTACCAAGCCAGTAAATAACTGCCAGGCTAGCTGGCTGCTCGCTAACATTTACACGGGATTATGTTTTGACCCCCTCTCCTTTCCATGTAACCGTTTCACGGGGCCCGTGTTAACTCTTTACAGCTAACCGTGTAGAAAGCCCTTACCTTTTTTTCTTTTTCTTTTCTGCTTTGCTGTGTTTACACTCCTCAGTTGTGCAGCCAAAACAAACGGAGCTTCCCTCCCTCCCCCCTTCAGACCAGAGAGACCCAGTCCAATCCGAACTCGGAGGCTTCTCTCACTTGGTCGACACTAACCGCATATTTACTTCTTTGGGGCGCCGTTTAGTTGGCAGTTGAAGGTCCATACATACCGCGGAGCGAGAACCCCCCTCCCCTACTCCCGTCCCTCGGCCGTCCGCTTTGACGCTTTAAATCATTTTTTTTCTATCATATCCTCTTCCCCCCGATTTCCAAACACCAGAGCTGACGGGCTTTAATGGCGGCACAGGGGAAGGGAAGCAGCCGAGGCAGGGCTAAAAAATACACTACGAGGAGAGAGCACGGAGCTCTGGGCCGTGTACAGTCAGAGGCAGGATCAGGATTTACCACCTGAATGTGCGAGCCAAGCTGATTGGTCGATTTTTGTGTATCCCTTGACACCGACCAATCAGATTCTACGTTTCTCATTCCGACTGTTAAAAGGCTGCCGTGAGAGCAAAACAGGCTCGAATGACACTTAATAATAACACCGGCGATTCCGTTTGTGCATTATTTTCTTCCAGTCGACGAGCCTCGTCACTTGCGGTATAAGTATGTGTTTTTATTTATTATTTTTTTTAATTCGTGCACTGTAAATTGTTGCATCTCTGGCAAGCAACCACGTGGTATCCCCTCAAAAAGGATAAAGGGATGATGTCATCGTAAAAATACTGCAGCAAGCAGTCTGCAGTAATGCATGACAGCTTGAGCAACAGTTCCCAGCGATTAAATATTATTATTATTGCTGTTATTATTGTTGGCGGGCATCACCACACACCAAAGTAAAAATATGAATTGGCACCGTGATTAATACTTTACCAAATCATCTGTTCACCAGAGGGAAATCTATGCATGGATGCAACTCTTGTTTACAGGAAAGCCCGTCCTACTCCAACGTGATGTCACTGATACAGGAACCCGTAGGTTTGGCGCAGAGAAATACACATCACACAAGTATAGGAGTTATAGTTTTGCACAAGTTTTTGGAAGAAGTTAAATTTTTGTAGTAATTGTACATGCTTTCTAATTAACCCGCAAAATTTTGATTTTTGTGCAAAAATAAACAGCATGAATGTAGCTATATATTTTAAAGCATGCAAAATTTACCGTTGTACTCCATGTTCTGCAATAAGAAAACAAAGGCACATCATATCACATATGCATGTCTCATTTATTATCCCCCAGTTTAAGAACCATATTCTCTGTGCTTGTCCAAGCAAGTCCTTGGTCTACTTTCGTCAAGTGCACACATCCAGATAAAAGCCGAGAAGATCTAAGCTGTGCACTGGACTTTGTGCTTTCAGGGAGGTGTTGATGTTGCAATGGCCCACTCGGGGGGGGAAGGGTCACCCCATACAGTAAGAGTACATGAGTGTATATTTGTATTATGTTGGAACTTGAAAGGTATAGGATTCCTAACAATGTTAGTCCTCGCACGCTTTGTATGCCAGTGATCCTCAGCACCAGAGCTCTGCTTTATTAGGTTTTCATTCTGGCCGTCAAGTCAGGGTTACACCTGAGGATGCCAGAGGGAAAGACTCAAGAAGAAATCATCTAGGGACTGAGGAGCAGGATTAGGAGTGAGGACCAACACCGAGAACTGCTGTTCTATACCACCACAACACTCAACCGAGACAAGCTTATACAGTAAGTGCTGCTTAAATGCTACCCCCCCGACTATACATTCATTATATATTTCCTTATTATATTCCAGTAGTCAAAGGAAACCATACTCCTAACAAATTGATTTTTGTCATTTCTTTTAACATTGTGTGATTGTGTTACTCTGGGTGATTATTAAGTAACATTTTGAGTGCCAGTTCCCGATAAGTGATGCATTGGCATTACACATCAGGGCAAATGAAATGATCCTAAGGCAAAAAACATGACATTACAAACAGGCTGTGTAAATAAAGCGGAGCTTGTTCACAAGGCAAAGCTTCTCCCACTACAAGATCTTCATTTCCAAACTGAGTGCGACCTGCTGATCACTATGGTAGACGTCCTCCATGTGCAGTGCAAATGTCTGTCCATGCTGAATATAAGTGTCTCAAATTGACCAGTTCATGCAAGGAGGGCGTCCTACATCAATCATTTCACATCTTGTTACTCAGTTGTCTTCAAATGGGCCAGATGTTTAACAAAAAAAAAAAAAAGTCACCTGCATGTCAGCCATGCTTATCATACCAACTCTGTCTTGTAGGAAGTATCAGTTACTAAGCAGATTCCCCGTGTTTAAAGTAATAAAGCAAGCAAACTCACAGCTGCAACCACAAGATACAGGTCCACTTAGAAGTCGTCAGTGAAAGTAGGGGGCAAACAGCTTTAGGAAGCAGTGAAGATTGTTTAAAGGTAGACAAAACATATCATGGAAAGAGAGGTAGGATTAAAAAAAAAGAGAGAAGAAGCAGCTGGAAGTCAATTATTGCAAACACAATTTGTTATAATTTTTACCCCTCAAGAGAGATCTGTGAATGTGTTCTGTGTGCAGATAGAAACTGCCCTGAGTGGAAGGCACTGTATACTGAAGCAAGGTCACGATGTTTTCATCACATTATCCAGGTCCATACACGTAACAATGAGCCAACCAGGTCAGAATACATGAGGTCTGCTGTCAGCTATGCCAAGACAGCAAGGTGATCGCTCGCTCTGTTCCCAAGGTTACAATTGACACACTGCAGGGGGTGTCAGCCTTCCATTATGACTTTAATAAAGAACAAGTCAGTGAGAAGTGAGCTTGAAGGTTATATGATCACGGTCAGTAGTATTGGAGACAACCAGCATAGTGAAGAGAAAGTAGCAGCCAGGTTATTATGTGAAGAAGAACCGACAGATGCAGTTTTTTTTTTTTCTTTTTTTGTTTAAGTGGTAGCTCTCTGTGTTGCAGCAGCAGAAAGGGAACCTTAAGCATCTGGTTAGTAAAGCTACAGTACATTGTGTTTGCCCTGCCTGTGAACCCTGTACAACGCATAAAAGCTGAGCCCGGTTTGGCTCAGGGTGGTCAAAGAAGACTACTCAAGTGGCACAACATGACAGCATTGGTATAGCAACAATAATAAAGAAATCTTAAATTTTGTTAAGTGCAGCAAAGCGCATACAATTTCAGTGTTATCCAAGAGGAAAAAAAGACATTGACATTCTGGTCAATCAAATTAGATTAACTGTTAATCTGACAAAATATATATTTATGTATATATAAAGCACCCATAGAAGTGGCAGAGTAAATTTTGTTTGAAATCTATTCATCATTTAAATAGGCAAGTGATTGATTGATGATTAATTAACTAAGGACTGTGGAACACAGAAAGGAAAATGTAATAAGTCCAGAATCAAATGAGAGAAATGTGCATGTTAAAGAAATTCTACTTACATATATATTTATATATATCTTTTTTCAAATTAAAAAATAAAAAGTTAACAACCATTTGCCTACTTCATTTTTAAAATTGTTTGAAGGCCGCAGAATATTTTCCCCATTACTTTTCTTAGATGGTTTGTTTAAAAGAAGGCAAAAAAACAAAAAAAAACAAACAAATAGTGCAAAAGATAATGCACGAGTGGGTGCTCAGAGTGGGTGATGCAAATGTGAAACAAAAAGATAAAGGAAAGCAAGGAGAAGGGCCTGTCTCTTAGGGAGCCGGCTTGCCAACCACTTGGCATAAATTGCGTTGGAGTATATCCACGTCTGATCCTGAAACCAAAAACATTGACACTGAAGTACGACGCAGTTCCAAAAAAGAAGAAAAATGAAAAACGGACGACTTCTTCCTTTTCCCCCAGTGAGACACACCTGTTAAGCTTGCAAAGCCTAGCAACGTTTCCCCTTAAAATGGAGATCAGACTAAGACGAGAAGAAAGGCTCACAGCGGGACACCACCTGTGCATGCCTTTCACTTTCAGGACTGGCACTTCTTTTGTCTATATTTGTCTATCTTTGATTGCTTGAGATGCCCACCTCTCAAGGTGTGTCACTTATTCCGTGTCCCATACACACCCTGCATGTTTCTATGTGGTCTGTGAGCCACGAGCGTCCCCATCAGGGCTAAGGGCTGCCGGTCGACCTTGCGCTAAAATGCTGGCAGAGACCAATGGCAGATGAGCCGTTTCGCTCACTAAGTTCTCATATTCGCTACTGTCCTCATCTTCATCCTCCTCATCATCCTCGTCGTCTTCATCATCTTCCTGCCCTGCGGCTTGTCTGTCTAACGAGTCAGAGCTTGATCCGTCACCATTGCCAAGGTACGGGGAGCTGGGAGTGGGGACAGGATTAGAGCTGGCGCCCAGGACCAGCCCGAGGCCCAGGCCCATCCCGAGTGGGCCTGGGGTAGGGTGTCCCGGAGAGCCCACAGCTTGGGGCCGGGGCAGTAGAGCAGCACTGGTAGGCGGGGAAGAAGAGGAGAGCAGAGAGTCATCCTGGGACAAGAGGTTGGCATAAGATGGTGGGTTAGGTGAGGTACTGGGCCGCTCAGGGGCAGAGGGCGTGTGGAAAGTTATCCTGGACAGAGGGGACGCCTCAGATGGTTCTGTGTTCTCCTCCGGAGTGGAATGGGAGTCTGCATTTTGAGCCTCGCGGAGTCCTGTGGAAGAGAGAAAGGATGTAACCGTTACTTAATATTTTCCTTTTTTCCCCCCAGTCTTGATCCCATCAAAATTTAAACAGGCACATTTTAAATTTAATAACATAATTCTAGTTTATTCTGATTAAAAAAAAAAAAAAAAAAAAAAAAAAAAAAAAAAAAAAAAAGGTCATACTCCTCTCCTCTTCTGCCGTCTTGCGTTTCCTGAGAGCAATTTGTTGTTTGAGTTTGTTCACATCCTCTTGAATTTTCTCTTTCACACGTTCGCTTTGTTCTACCTCCCCGCACACCGCCTAAAACCAAGACAAACAGGTGAAAAACACACACACAAAAAGGAAAAAACATCTAGTGAGCTAACAATATCACAACACATAGTGGGCAAAATCAACTCACCTGCACTTTATCTTGTAGTGCACTGTAGACTTGGAATATTGTTCGGATATCCTTCATCACACCATCTTTGTCAAAGAATTCAGCCCTGAGAAGACATTTACCGATAGATATCGATGGCATCATTCAAAACATAATAAATAAGATCACACGATAAGAGCTCACCAATCGAGATCTAACATGATAAGCATATTAGAGCAGTGGATGTCTTTTATGTCAGTACTAAATCGAACATATCCAGCTCACTGTCACACAAATATGAGCTGAATAATCTCATCAGATGCTGGATAGACAGGCCTGGTTAAACCTCTGCTGTCTAGATGACACTGACACACATTCAACCCTTCTGCAAGAGAAACAGTGGATCTCAGTTTATATAAGAAATACAGAGAACACACAGAAAATGTGCATGTGCAGCCTGTCACATACACCAATACAACTTAGATGCAAAGTAGGACTAGGACACCAAAGAGTGCAGTGCACCACATCAAAAAAAAAAAGTGTTCGTGGAAGGGAGGCGACTCCTGCTGATTTGTTTAGGCAACAGCACGGGGGAGGGAGGGAGGAACACATGTTATGCCCTCATGGTGCCGTCAGGTGAAAAACAGGCTGCTGGATCTCGCAGGAGACACACAGCTGTCTAAATTCCAAAAACGAGAGGTGATGCGGGTGTAGTGAAACAAAGTCCAAACCTTACCCGTGCTCTTTGATGACCTGGGTGTAGTTGAGTGAGGTGTTGGGCACTGAGGAGACTTTGTATTCCTGCTGGCTTGTGTTGCCAAGGTTTGGGATTGTGAGGGTGATCCTCTGGTTGTACCTACTGAGTGGAGATGAGTTTTAGCACTTTATCCAGGACATTAATACTACAAAGGAGAGCAGACAGCTGAAGATAAGAAGCAGGGAGAGAGGTGGAATGACACATAGCAAAGGAAAGTTGAGTTGAAACCAGGTTGCAGCAGGAGGGACTCAGCGTTTCATACGTTTCAGTTTCATACATTTGTTAAAAATATATAAATACATAAATATAAATATATATATGCAAAAGTATGGATATACCAATCTGATGTTTTCTGTCCTGTTGCCTCAGCTCAGGTAATCTTCAATCTGTCTGCCAAATCTGAACGAGTTCTCTATTTTACCCAATTTTAAATCTATTGTAGTGCACAGGGCTCATTGGGATAATCTTTGTGTAAGGCAACAAGAGGCCAGAGTTAGATGTGAATTTTTTGATGACAGTGGATCAGTCACGTAATGAATTTTACCCAATCCACTTAATAATGTCATCATGGGTCCAGGTGCATGATCAGATTTGAGCATCCCTGTGGAAAAGGAGCTTAGAGATAGAGGGGGGAAAGTATTTTGTGATCAGACAGATACTGTGAGCAGGTGTGCGTGTTTGTTGGTCAACATGCAGTTATTACCTGCGGTTAGGTCTGAAGAGCACATACTCCAGTGCGTGCGTGGAGCTGTTGGCGGTGGAGATGAAGCTGAAAAGAAGGAAGACGAGGTCGGGCACACCGAGCAGCTGAGTCAGCTGTTTGTGGATGATCTGTTCCCTGAACGACATCTGCTGTTGCGTGTTCCTCCGGAACCGGTACCAACCAATGACGTTCTACGCGAGCGAGGAAACAAATCTTTTAAAATGTGTTTCATCCAATAAAGTCACATCAGTCTCGCCCTGTTTCTGATGAAGAAACATGCACACTCATTTCCACAAGGCTGAACTTAACATTTAAGTTATATTTTAAGATACAGCACTCATTCATACTTTTAGTTTGCAAGCAATCTTACATTTACAAAAGATTCATTCATTCATTCATTTTAGTGTAGCCTTGGTTTAAAGGACTTTTTCTTTTCTTTACAGCCACAATATACATGTTGAAATGACAATAAAAACAAATTCACTCACTTTCCGCCTGTCTTTAAGAATGCTGTTGAGATTTTCTTCATTGATTTTGCCTGCGTAGTCATAAAAGCTGAGAGTGGGGGGAAAAAAAACAAGTAAGTTCAACCTGATTCATCATGCTCCTACTCCTCCCCGGCCATGGCCTACTTCTATTACCCAATCTTGTCAGATGGGGCCATCTACTGTCCGATGTCAAATGAATTCAGCGTGTTCTAAAATGGATGTACCGCAACTGATGTATCGATTTAAATGGACAACATATTTACAGTGACCTAAAACTAAGATAGTACAAGCTGCTCTCCACAGAGACACTTTGTAGTGAGGGGAAAAACAACAATAATAATTATAATAGCTCCCAATAACAAGAAGCACTCTACATATAGATATAGCCCTTGTAAAATTCCACTGCCTTGTTATGCATGTGTTACAATCATGGCCAAAATACCGTAGCTGACTGGCCATGTATGTCTCCCTGTGTCTGTTCTACAGTTGTACACTTATTGATAAGTGATGATAAAAGCTCATATCTTACCTAAACAACTGTGCACAAGGATCATGGTTATGGATTTCTGTTGGAGACAAACAGAGACAGATATTTTGGTTATGTAGAATGATTTGTACAAATCCAAATGTAATCTATAGTCATAAGAAATACTGTTTTGTCCCCAGGGTGGGAAATTATCACCAGCCAAATGCTTGTGAAATGAACATCTAGACACAGGATAAAGATTTGCTATTGAATGGCTGGTTGTTATCTGTCCATGGCTGGTAGATGTTCACATTTTAGAAAGTTAATTTCCCACCCTGTTTGGCACTTAAACATTAAACCTGAACTGGCAAAGCAGTAAAGCCTCTGTTACTGATTATGTTACATTGGCTCTTTGTTCCGCTGTCTGAGTTTACAATAAAAAGTCACAGACTAAGCAGACTCTAATTCCAAACATGTTACAAAGAGGTCATTAGCATAAATCTACACAGGTCTGTGACAGAGTAAACTGAAGCAGATAGATATGTTCTCAGCAAACACACTTATTGGCATCATTTCTTTGTCCCAGTTATTGTTCGCATTCACATGCATCAAAGCACACTTTCTCCTAACAGGAGCGAAGGGGCAGAAGAGAGATTCAGAAAGCAGTAAAACCATATAATCCACTGTTAATCTTTTTTAATATCTCGCATATCTTTTGGCAGATTACAACGTTGTACTGATTCCTGTGGTTCTCCCATAGTTACACTGACAGATGAGCAAACATTTTAAATTCAAATGTCAAAGAGAGTTAATCCGACAGAGCCATTGTGTTTTGTTTTTCCTCCTTCCCCTTTAAATGTGCCCTGCTGTCATCAGTCTGTGTGACTGGTACCGAAAAGATCTGCTCTGTCACTATGCTGTTTATTTGATGAGCCATCTTCAAAAAGAAATCCATTGAAAAGGAGTTCAGGGTCTATAAAAACAGATATTAAATGGCCCCGCACACCTGGCTGATTAAATTTCTCCTCAGATTAACGCAGAGGAATGCTATACAGGTAATTGCGTCATGTCAGTAAAGTATGTATAATAATAAACGTGGACTGAAAGCTGTCCCTAACAGATGAAACAAAGCAGAAGAACCTCAGTCCGTACACACCTATGCACACTTGAGAAAAGCTCTTAATGAGTAAAAACACCTTTGGGCATGGGTGTAGAGCAGCTTTAACATAACCTGTATTACACGTTGTTCCAAAACACTGAGCCTTTTAGAAAAAAGGGTTCAAAAGGATCAAATATGGATTTTTCAAAGCAGACATTTTGAATTGTCAGAGTAGAAAAGGGAGAGCTGTTACTAATAATATTGGATCCAAGTGTCCCGGTATGCCACGGTGAGCCAGCATGCACAATATTGCAGAAGACGTCCGTTTTCAGGGCTTACCTACTACCTGGAGCAATTCTGCACTGCTGATCTGTGTGTCACTGATGCTGACAGTCTCTTCTTGCCTTACTTCTCCTAATAGGAAGCCCTCCTGTTTAAGAGTGATTAGACAATTCAAACAAACAAACAATTAGTTCATTAATCCATTAATCAATAACAGAAAATGAACTATCACGTTGACAAACTAGGAGAAAATAGACTCCAAACTATCATTATATTCATCACAAAATATTCTGGTTCCAGCTTTTTGAATGTGAGGATTTGCTTTATTAAAAATCTCTGGGTTTGGCATTGTTGTTAAAATAAAACATGCATTTTGAAGACGCCGCTTTGGAAACGCTTTAAATCAATTTTTGAAGATTTTATGGACCAAACTATTTAAAAAAAAATAATTGCAGCCTTCAGTAATGTAATGTGAGGCACAGAATGGATAATCTTTTCATTTAACTGTATTTATATTCTCATTCCACTTACTTAACATGTGCAATATCATTTATATCACTTTACCTTTAGTACTTGTTTTGCACACCTATGTCTGTTCGTTGTGTTTTTATTTCACTCGTGTAGTGTATATTACAAAATAATCTGCTGCTGTTTCGAATGAATTTCCCCGTTGTGGAATAAATAAAGTATAATCTAATCTAAACAAATCGACTTTATACTTCTGGGACTAAATGAAGTCGTTTCCTTCCTACAACTAACATCACTGAGGAGTGACAGCAGCTGGTAAACAACAGTGTTGCCTTACTCTACTATCAGCTTACTGTATGTGAGGAATGCGGGCTAACTTGTTAGCAGTAACTATCCACCTGTCCAGGCCGGCTTTTAAAGTCTTGACAAGAGGAGGAAAGACATGTAAACAGCGATGACGTTAGCTTAGTTAACGCTTGTCTTGAGTGCTTCCTTTCCCCCCGCAAGATTGATCACAAAACACTGAGTTTCCACAACAAGCAGAAGCCTCAAAAGGAGGTGATTTTTTTTTATATTTTATTACACGCGTCAGTCTTGTTGTTGGACGGTACTGACACAAATGCAAGCAACATTAGCCAAGTAGCCAATGAGCTAATCTAGCACAATGCGGAAACGAGAAAAGCAAAAAAGGGTTAACGTGATCTGCTGAGGACATTTCACCGCGGTGTCTTCTTATTTTGGACGACACACTAAACCTACATTAGATAACAGGTCGAGGTGTGCTGTAGATATTAACAGGACAGACCCAGGAAAGTCACTTGACTTGGTAGCTTGGCTAACATGCTAAGTAGCTTACTACTGAGTATTTCCTGGAGTTCAAACTTTCCTAACAGCATTTCCTGTATTGATATAGCAGGTTTGCACTTATACGTAGGTACATTTATAGCTACACGAGACCACGTTACGTCTAATAGTCACGTCTTCATGTAGCTGCTAGCCGCTTTAGTAGTCTGATTTAACCATACCTGCCGGTAAATAGACGGAACCGACACCTAGCTTAGCCAGCAACAGGATGATGACACTGGAAAACAACACAAACTAATGGCGTTGATGAGCGATGAGAGACATCGCCGAGCTGCCCGCACTTTAACAACCATTGCAAAAACAGCGTGTCAGCGTCGTTTCGGGGTACTTACATGATCTGAGTTGCTGTTGGCGCTGTGATAACACACAGAACTAAAAGTATATCCTGAAATGGATGCCGCCATGATGGAAACATCCCTATCAATCCCGATGCCCCCTGCGGTTGCAAAAGCACGCTCTTCAAAACGCAACGCCTTGTGGGAGCTGTAGGCGGCGACGGCGGCTTTGCTTGACAGATACAGAGTGAAAGAGAGAGAGAGAGAGAGGGAGAGGGAGAGGGAGACGCTCCTTCTTCAGCATGGAGGTCGCTACGGGGAGCCCACATGGCTGTGGAAATGGCTCGGACGCAGAAGAGGACAGAGACTCGGATACTGACTTTGGGCCTTCAAAACTGGGGACGAAAGAATAGTA
Source organism: Nibea coibor (assembly GCA_023373845.1). Classification (NCBI taxonomy): domain Eukaryota; kingdom Metazoa; phylum Chordata; class Actinopteri; family Sciaenidae; genus Nibea; species Nibea coibor. Next base: position 16,183,254 of record CM041723.1, read on the forward strand.
CGTGTTAGCTCTGTTAGCTCGGGTGCTAACGTTAAGTTAATGATGGTTGGTTATAGTCGAGCTAAGGCACAGCTAACGTGTTTCAGCATTTGTATTCTGTGTTGCTGTCTTATTTAGACATTTAGTATATTTATATTACTATATTTTATACACGATGCAGTACAATAACTTGGCTCAGCTTGTAAGTGACACCTCCAGCATGTGGCACCGAGAGCAACAGTGAAGTTCAACTGTTGGCCAGTGTTGGAAACAATAGAGAAGATTTAGATTTTTGTCGTCTTAGTTTGCATTTCTGCCGACCTTTACACTGACTACCAGGTTTGTAGTATGTCAACGTGTCGTCTGTGCTGTTATGCTGTTATTTTCCTCTATCAGTGAACTATCTATCATAATATTCATATAACTCATTCTGACTTGTTATTGTCCTTTTCTGCAGCTGGGAAGCTACATACCAAAAAGAGCTTGAGACATTCAAAGACGTTGGGGATGTTGGTGAGATATGGTAAACATATACTGATTATTGATTACCAGAACTAACCCAACATGTCCACTGGTTTTTAGTATTATTATTATTACTAATAGGCATGTCAAAATGTGATGATTTGTTTACTACAGTGTTTTAGCATCCTTTGCACCGTTTCACTATCATCTCATCTTTATTCTGTCTGCAAGTGATATTGGTATCTGTATACACCGACTGCTGACTGGCCACTTCATTAGGTACGCTTGTACAATCCAATATGACGACTCTGCCATAAATTAGTCAACTTTTCTGAACTTTATGAAGCAGAATTTCTGGCAGAGTTACTACAAGTTCCAAGTGTACCTAATGAAGTGGTCGGTTGGTTTAAATATATATATATACACACACACTTTTTTTTATCTATATCTTATATGTTTACCTTTCAAGCTCCTTGTCCTTAGTGGCACTGAATATCTGTATATATCCACTGAGAGCAGCATTGTATTTGTACACATGGCTGGCCAATAAAAGTGATTACGATATTTTATCCCTGACAAAAGCCTATTTCATTATTTCATTCAGTGTGTGTGTTTCTGTCTTCTTGTAAGGTTTGGTGAGGAAAGCATGACCCGTGTTCTGCGATGGATGGACAAAACTACGATTCCAGAAAATGCCGCCATCCTTGACATCGGCACCGGAAATGGAGCCTTTTTAGTAGAACTGGTGTGAACAGAGTAAAAATAAATCATGATCTTTATTTTAGACATATATCACATGAGTGTTCTTAAAGGGTCAGTTCACCAAAATTACAGCAAATCACAAAACTGAAACACGATCTGTGGATCATCCAGGGTCACAGGAAATATTGTTGTGTTTTTCTAATCTTAAAAAGTCCTAATCCAAGCTCCTTCCACCTCCATCGCATTGGTGTGATGACAGATGTCTCAACACTCAACACACAAACACTATCTGATTAAATACCACTAGGGGTTAAGTGGAAAATATGATTGTGTTCAAGGTGATCTGAGCCTTTAATGGACAATTTGTGATAAGCTAGGTTTACTGCAATGACCTTATCAATAGACATTTCTACAGTTGATAAACTTTATGTTTTGTGTGTGTGTGTGTGTCAAGGCTAAACACGGATACAAGAATCTGACTGGTATAGATTATTCTCCAGCGTCTGTGGCATTAGCCAGAAATGTTCTGCAGGCGGAGGACTTGACGGATGTGACTGTAAAGGTGGGTTCAAGTATTTTTGTCATTAAAATTATAGCATTATTGTACAGATAACTTACACTAGTAGCCATGGGGGCTTCGTTCTGTCTGTGTTTATTGTGATAAGAAGTGACCAAAAGTTGGGGAATGTAAACTGGTACCATGCATACATTCTAATTAATCCATAACTCCAAAATGTCAATGATACAATATAGCTTTCAGGATACTGTACGCCAGCCTGGACCTGGGAAGGTTTAGAGGAAACTCTCCTGTGTTTGCCATGTGGGAGAGTTGGATCGAAAGAAGTCCCTGAAAGCGATGGCAGTCTGCCCACTATTTAGATTAAACCACCTCAAACCTAAGTGAATTGGCAAGATTTAAAACGTCTACAAACACACACACGCAAGAAAAACAAGTTGTAAATGTTGGTCGGACTATAAGGGATGTGATGAGTGAGCTTTCCTCTCCTGGGTGCATGATACAGTTGCATATATGTTATATGCATCACACACCTATGATGATGTGTGCTTTGCTTGGGCAGAAAGCCTTCCACTGAAGTCAATATTGACCTTAGCTGGACAGGGGGAGCACAGTGCTTGTAGGACTTTCTCTGTGTGTGAGAGAGTTATGGTATGTTGGCATCTTATTCATTATTTCAGTACTGCAGAATGCCATAATAACTTCCATCAGTGTGCTCATTTTTGTGTGCATATGAAGTCTGAGGGAGTTTGAGGAGTTTCACCTTGTGATTAAAAGCTTCTTCATCAGGTGTCTTGCTTCAAAGATGTGTCAAGCCCCCCCCCCTCCTGCATGGACATTAGACACTGTCTACTGCTGCTTTGACACATCACCTTCATGCAATCCTTCAACGTCTTCCCAGTTTTTTTTTACTTAACAAACTCGCACTCAAATTGAACTCGGGTAAGTTGCAACAATATATAGGCATTCCTGTCTCCAGTGAATCACTTGTTGATCCTCCTTCATAAATCACACATTTTGTGATCCATGGTTTAGTGAGTATGTGGCTCTTGAGCTCTCCCCAGAAATCTGGTGTTCTGCCCTCTGTCCAGATAAAGGGCTCCTTTCACTGGTGGTATGGTAGGTCAGTAACCTCGGCAGAATTAACTGCTGTCATGGCAGCAGTTGGAATTCAGTTTTAAAGTTAACCAGTAAGGTATGACACATTTCGTCTTGGACGATACGGAAAACTTCTAAATCTAAAATGTCAGACTTAACATAAGGCGCTTTAATAGAGGCAAACCTTTCCTGAACTTCACATCTTTTCTTTATTTTTAGGAGATGGATTTCTTAAACTGTCAAGGGGAGCTAAAGGATTTTGATGTCTGCATTGACAAAGGAACATTTGATGCAATAAGCTTGAACCCAGAGAACGCCAAGGAGGACAAAAAACTCTATGTCCAGGCTGTAAAAGGTGCTCTTAAGGACAGAGGATTCTTCGCTATCACTTCCTGTAACTGGACAAAAGAGCAGCTGCTGGCCAGATTCAGTGAAGGTAAGTTGAAGTACTGAAATCAATTATTGTGCATCTGTTAATTTATCTGCTTATAGGACCTGCTCGTCACGGCATGGGGCTCCCGTATGAGGAAGATTGACTCTAAGACCAACCCAATTAAACCCAACCTTTGATCAGACATTAGAAATGCAAATTAGGGAGTGTATATTCTATATACTATTCTACCTTGAAGTCCTGGCTGCCTTTAACATCGTATTCATCTTTGTAAAGTATTGCAGAAAGACAAATGAGGCAAAACATTACTATTTGATAGCCAACCGGATTAAATGCAATAAAAAGCAACAAAGGCAGCCTAATCCATTTGATCTTTTTCATGGTTTGGCTGTTTGGAGCTATTTTCATATGAGTGGGTCCCTGTTTTGTTTACCTTGCACATGCATGTGGGTGGCATGATGCACATTCCTGCCAGTTGTGTCACACTTGTACCAGATTGCAGCAACGTACCAAGAAATGCTGCAATGTGCCCACAAAGACAAGAAAGAAGAAGAACGCTAAGTAGTATACAATGATGCTAACAAGGTTGGGTGTAAAATACTAATGTTTAATGGAGAGGTAAACATTTATAGACCTCAAGGATACACACATCGGGTTTTGGTCAAGAACGCTGAATGTAAACAGAACTTTTGCTTGTTTAAAAAAAAAACAAAAAAAAACAAAAAACGTCTTTCTTCATGTAGTGGACTGTGAAGTAACCTCTTTATATTTGGGTGTTTGTTGTCTGAACCTCAGTCAAAACACAGACGCAGTTCCACAACCACAACAGTTACCTGGCAAGTTGTTCAGCTGCAGGCAACAACAGCCTCGTAAAGTCAGAATTTCGGCATGCTTCCAGTAGCTGTCACTCCTCTCAGTGTAGTCACTCTGGAGAGCCTGCAGGGGGCCAAAGGGCCTTGAGATCTCATCTGTCACACTGACAGCCTGCCTTTACTAGGCCCCAGGAAGCACCACAGATGGTGGATGGATAGTCCTTTACTCGCAGTGCTTCTTCTAACCTCTGTGTAGGCATAGTCAGCATGAAAATATTCTTGGCGTCTGCGTTTTTAAAACAACAAGTTGATGTGCAGGTAGTTTGCATAATGCACATTTCTTAACCTGCATGTTTTTTGTTTTTTTTTCTGTGTTGCCTCACAGGATTCGAGTTTGTACAGGAGTTGCCTACACCCAGTTTCCAGTTCGGAGGAAAGACAGGCAGCAGTGTGGCAGCACTCATCTTCAAGCGGATACTTTGATACACATGAATCCAGAGGATATTTTTCATTCTCTCTTTTTTTGTACAAGACCTGATTTTGTGTATTCATTTTAAAACTGTGTGTAACCAGGCAAATATACAGTGTAACTGTGTGAGGCAGGAAATAAATCACTTTTTGGTATGTTGTTATTGTATTCACTTTACACTCATCCACGGTGCTGCAGGCACCTGTTGAAAATATGTATAGAAACCTGCTGTGTAATATTTGTAATTCATTCAAGATTGTTTCAATAAATTTCAGTTTCGACTAAATGTAAAATGTATATTCTTTGCATAATATCTCGAGGCGCCACTGTGGCGCAGTGATTAGCACCATCAGTCGCGACCCGTCTGTGGCAGGGAATTTTTGAGTTTACATGTTCTCCCCATGTTTTTACTCCGGGCGTTCTGGGTTCCCCTCGCCATCAAAAACATGTATGTTAGGTTAATTCTCTTTGACCCCAGAACTGGAGTTGGTCCCCACACAGTGGCTGCCCACTGCCGCCAAAACTTGCCGACCTACCTGTGCGGCCCACGCGTGACATGTTGCTGTGTCCACAGAGATGTCTGTACAATGAGTTAAATGCAGGGAGTGAATTTCCCCCTGGGGATCAATAAAAACAAATGTTTGAAAACTCATACGCAGGTAACAAAAACTTTTAACGTCTGAGTAACATAAGTTCTCTCTGGCATTTGATGTAAATGTAGGATCTCATGTCTTGTGGCATTGAGAGCTTGTTATATGTGAAGTCTTCACCCTGCACCCGCTGACACATACACTGTCATATTATTTTCCTGAGGCTGTTATAAAAATAGTTTAGCTACACAATGATTCTTCTTTGATTTGAATTGTTATTACAGGCCTGGGGACTTAAATGTATTCTGTATTCCTTTAAAGAGGACTTCAAGAGTAAAATGATTTTTCCCATTTTCTATAAATCATCGTACAGACCTCCAAATTACTTTACAAGGATCCTGTTGAGAGGCCTGACCCACAATTTGAAAACCACTGTTCTGTCTTACCAGGTAGTTAATTGCATCCATCTTTCATGTTGTGAGTAATAGCCTGCACCTAATTGGCTAAACTGGAAACCAGCAGAGCTGGACCTTGATTAAGAATGTCTGACATAATGAATAAACAAGAGGTCGTGGCATCTGCGGAAGAGAAGCCTGTTTGCCATTTCCTTCCTCAATGGCATCATTAATAACTGCCAAACTCTGCATCCTAATTGCAAACTCTTGCCAGTGGTCCAATGGGAGTCATTGACGTTGAGGCACGCTGTTGAGTAAACACATGCGAGCTTTACAAGAATTACTGCCTGGAATTTTACAAGGCTCTGGATATCCTGCCTGGATGTGCATATTATACCCACATTTACAACGCTCAGAGATTTTCCCATGAAGTGAAACCTCCATTGAGCTCACTTGAATATCCCCTCCTTTAACTTTTTCAGCATTCCCACTCACTTTCTTTAAAACATCTTGTTAGGCAGGTCTTTGAGTGTTTTTCATTGTGTCGCAGTGTCATTAGAATTTAATATGTACTGAGGTTACCTCCTTGAATATACTGTAGCCCACTCCTTTCCCTTGCACAGGTGCTGTTGCTAAGAAACTACACCACACTCCTGTTTGCAAAAGTAAACTCATGAGTCATTTGATCAGTTTTGTGGATCCTGCACTGTTCCAGGAGTTAAACGATCACTCAGGAAATCTTTACTTCTAGAGAAGTTGTGTAAAACTTGATATTTATAGAGCACTTGGTCGCTAACTAATGACGGAGATGCATGAACCAGTTTGAGTAATATGCTCCTGACAAAAGTGGTGTAAGGCAGTTAAAACAAGCCCCAGTGCCAGCTACTATGATGCCCCCTAATGATCGTGCATGTTCTTATGTTGTTATCAAGTGGCAAACTGTGGCGGTGAAGTGAAGCCTATACGGAAGTGCCAAAAACTGAAGTTCCTTTAATGGCTGGCTACAGAACATGCCAATCTCCATAAGCCCCCATATTAAAGAGTCTGAAATGAACATATTAACAGCTTGGTACCCCAAAAGATTTCCTATCGCTTATTTACCTGTTCATGACAACTGTACTGAGTCTGAATTTCTTTTTAAGGCTTAAAGTTATGCATAATCAAGAGCGTGGTCACCTTGATTGACAGGTGGGTGTCATTACAGGTGCCCTGATTGAGCACCCAGGCTTCATTCAGCCCTTCATTAACAGTTTTGTGTGGTGGGTTTGTTTTTTTGTTTTTTTATCTAGGACTCACATAGCAAATGGCACCATTTTTAATCATATGAGTTATGCTTTCTGCACAGAGGTTTCGATCTTAATCAGTCACAAGGGCCTTGTTCCCTCTATTGACCACGCTTCCCATGGGCCCTAGCACCTGCCCTGTCCATATTTATGTCCTTGCCTGACACTGTGTGCCAACAGTTACATAGGCCTGTGTGTGTTTGTTGTTTTGAAACTGTAGATACATCTTGGCACACACTGTGTACTGTACACTTATTCGGGAAGTCAAACCAGCTTCGTGTTTAAAGAGTTTATCTTCATCTAAAGGAAGTTGGAACTTTTTTTTTCATCTTTTTTAAATTACCATCCACCATGAAGTAAAATAAAACATACAACTGTGGATCTCGCTGGGCTGAACTGAGCTGTACAGTACATTTACCACTGTCAGCACTTTCATGGCTTTTGGGTTGGCACCGGTTTGAAGCTACACTTTTATTCCACTCATAATATTAACCTATAAGCTTTTAGACTTGATGCCATAGCCCACTGGCTGCCCTACCAGCATGAATACCATGCTTTCATTTTAACCTCTCAAGTGTGATACTGCAAATATTTATGTTTTTTCACTCCATCTCCCTGGAAACACGTTTGAAGGTCACCTAATAGGATTTTCGTGGATTGATTGAATTACTCCACCATGTAGCAGTGAAGTTTTTCCATAGCAGGAGAGCCAAAGTGGAAATGGGAAAGATTTCCTCCTTTCAAAGCATTTTCAGACCTGTTCACTTGACGCCTTTTGAGGAACAGCTACCAAAGATGAATCTCAACACAATATAATATAGTTTTTAATCAACTCTTAACTTTTTCTAGCCGTTATTTGGCATTTGTTTCCGGACACAACAGAGAAAGGAGCCGGCAAAAGACACGGTAACAAGTTTTTCTTTGTAGTTCTGGCATGTCTACACCTATTAGCTTCATTAACATCAATGAACAGCGTAGTAATACAAAGTAGCACATGAGTATCGTAAATGCCTCAGGGAGGACGGCAGCGGAACGTACCAACTCGGAAGGGGCGGTGCGTGTTTGTTGTAAATGCGACTTTAAGAAGAGTGTGATCATACACGAAATATGTTTGTGTGTTTTTTATTATTTATTGATATTTAAACTATACGGGACGACAACTTAGCTGTCCCTTTGGGTAACATTTTAGCTTGTCGGTCCCTCTTTTTCTGCCACCCCCCCCCCCCCTCTCTCTTCGTCGACATGGTTCGTCCGTACGCGGATATTGTTACAACCAGCGCTGAGGGCTGAAAGCAGCGGCGAGCTCTCAGCTGCTCGCAGTCCTGCTCAGTCCTGCGGCTGGCGACGCTGTACTGGCGGCTGCAACTGCCAGAAACTTTGCGTGATTTTCTGTTTCCCCTCCCTTATTATTCTTTTTGTTGTTGTTGTTGAAGATGACCTGAACTTCGACAGAGCCTCTGCTGGCCAGGTAGTAAGGCATACGTGTTTATTCTAACTGTGATCAGGCGTGCATCATCATGTTTCTTTCACTGCTGCTGTGAAGTTCACTTTGTCTTGCTCATGCTTGGTTTCCTCCGTGACTGAAACGCTAGATGACAACATTGTTGTGTTGCTTTCGGGGCACAAATCAGGAAAAAAAAAAGTTACTGATTATTGCTGATTGCTTTTAAACAAGATGTAGGCACACACACAAAAAAAAGTGCTGTGTGTGTTATGTAGCACCCCGTGGCTCCCTGTGCTTTGTTATTCTAACTTTTCTTGACTGAATCAGCTGTTGAGAGAGTTTACAAGTGGGTCTCAGCATCGGGCCTAAAGCCCGAGCTCCTCAGCTTAAAGCTCAGGCTGTTGTCAAGCGAGGTACCTGAAGGTGGAGAGGCAGTGTGGTTGTTCTGCAGCTCACTGACACACATCTCCTCACCACAACTTGTTGAGTGCTCTCAGTCACAAGGCCTGGTGGCATATCTTTCACCAATCTGCACCACACATTTAGGTTTTTCTTTCCTCTTCTGATAATCTACTGTAATTACTAATTAGCGCAGCGTCTGAGCTTTTGCTCACTAGAGGCTGTGATCTTTTTCCTTTTTTTTTCATGCCGAAGAGGCTGAAACTATGAGCCACTTTGTTCTTCCTCAATTTTGTTTTTAGTTTTCAGAGCAAAGGTACCAGGCTGCATCCTTGGAGTTGTTATGACTGTTGTTATGCGATGGAGTCATCTATTCTAAATATATTGTATTACACATTCATGTAACTGAGCTTACTCATATTGAGAAATGATAAGATAAGAGTCCACCCACCTGTTTGTTTTCTTGTCAAGCGAATTGTCTTCTAATATCTTATATCTGTTGGTATCTATATTTATTGGAGGGTTATTTATCTTCATCACAGGACAGGGTTCACATTCACTCATTGCTTTCACTATGAAAATGGAGGTCAGTGACAGCGATTGCTTATTTGTGTTATTTCCTTTCCATTGTGGGTTCGGAAGTAACTGTTGGTGCTTATGTTTTGCCCTCTCTAATATTGCATGGCAGTTGGTTGATTTTTGTCGACACCATAAACACAATACCACGAAGAACTGGTTTAGCACCAGGGTCCCCTAATTGGAAATACCTGGAAATGTTTCCTACTGCCACCATTGCTGCAGTTGCCCTTGAGTCGAAGGGAAGGCTGGCTAGTTTCTGTTAACCTGAAAGGAAAAATGTGTGCAGATTTCTCGAGAATCCTGTCTGAAAAATGTTCTCACAAATGCAAGGTGTAGCTTAAGTTCAGGTTGGAGGTGAAGCAGAAAGCTGGGCAAAGATTTAATCGCATGTCAGCTCTAGTGTCTAATTACAAAGGGTTTGTTGATAAGGGTGCCTCACGAATACTGGTTTGGTTCAGTTCAGAGGAAACGTTCCTGAATATTTCTGATCTGTCATTCCAGTTTTGGGAAGATTATGACGACTGCACCTTGTTTTGATTTCCAAAATAAACCACCGCTGGAATGTTACAGCTTCAAGCGAACAAGCATTTACTTTTAATTTGTCAAATTCTGACGCGAACCTGCAAATGTGCTGCTTACTTTATCTCTTGGTTTTATCTGACAAAAGTTTCTATACTTGTGCCAACGCTTGAGGTTTGTACCAGAGTTATTAAAGAAGAAATCAAATGTACACCAGACTTCAAATAAATTATGGCATTTTACACTCACTGGTTCCACACGCAGCCCAATATCTGATTGAAGAGGGAGAAGCAATTAACACATTGTCATCACAGAGTCATTACAACCTGATGCACTACAATTTTACTCAACAACAGCTCTGGTATTGTTAGTCTGTAGACTTGTTTTGGGCATACTATAGAGATAATTTATGGGAGCAATTAAGGTCGGTGGGTTTTTAAAGGGGACCACTCCGCACTCCAGTGTGTGCTTAAGACGCACACATTTGCAACGTCTTTGTGTTTCAGGCAAAAGGCCCTATTAGAGCCCCATTCTGTCTGTGGGCAGCTGTGTGCCTGTGCGCTGAGCAAGCCTCTGGTCCATTCTCTGTGTGTGTGTACAACTCTCCCTCAGTCCACACACATTTGGCCACTTTCGGCCCTATGTCAGTTTCTCACTTTTTTTTTTTTTTTGGCCTGCTTATCGTTTGTATTTGTCTTTCTGTTCCAGTAATACTGTGGTTCTCTTTCTTTCTCTTGTTTTCTGGCTCGAGGCATTATGCAAAGCTACCAGAAAAGGGTTGTTAGCCATGCCTGTCTGTGCCTCCATGCTACCCTCTATTCATTTCAGAAGCTTCCCTTTCTTCTCTGTGACCTGCAGTCATAACTTCAGCTGCTTCAGACGCACTGAAACTCATACCACTTGGCTCCGGGGAGTTAAAAACAAAAACACTATGCTTATTTCATTTTATTTTCATTCTATTTGTTTCAATGCCGGCCTCATTCCTCATCTTGTATATTCCTTCCTCATTAACATGATAGATTTGTAAGTCTGGCGTCTCGACGCCCACAGAGCCGAAGACCTGCAGCTGAAAAGAAAAGAAAAGAGGCATTCTCACATACACCAGAGTAGCATTGCCCCAACCCCCCAAGACAAGCACCAGACTCTAGCTGGAGATAAAAAGCATTCAGGGATGCAGTAGGAATACTCCAATCAACACATCTCACCATGGTGTGGTTGAGTTTAAAAAAAGGGAAAAAGTTGGCTCTGCTGTTGTTTTTTTGACTCTCAAATGAGTGACTTTATACCCCCAGGGTCTTAGTTTAAACTCCATCTGAGAAAAGATTTGTTAGTCAGAGTTTGTTTGTATATCCAGTGTCTGATGGTATTTAAGTGTCTTGTGCATGTGCATACCTGCATCTGTCTGGATAACTTATATTCCAGATGAGCTCATCGCGTTTTGTCTTTTTGTCGCCTCGTGTCATCATAACACGCCTGTTATGAATGGCAGCGTTTGGCACAGTTCCATGTATTTTAATCTTTAGATTGGCTTCTCCTCAACATGTCAGCCGTCACACAGACTCCTGTCTGAATCATGCAATATGACTATAGCTTCTCCGTAGATCCAGTCTGGTGAAACGCCCCCATCCCCCCGTCCCTCCAAAATAAGAAAAAAGAGAAATGAAAGCTTCTGTGTTTGGTACAGACAGCCAAATTCGATGTATTTCTGGAGACCGAACAGTTGTGACACAACTTAAACAAAGTATAGTACTTTTTACAGTTGCTCCAAAGACTTCTCCTCATTCAAGTCCGACACTTCATGTGTTACAAGTGGCTTTTTGTGCATGTCTAGGCTTGAGTACACAGCCAATGGGTCCTGACAATCCTGCTTGCACAAAGAAGACCAATTCTCATGGCGACATGTGTCATAACTACCGGCTCGCGGCCTTTGCAGTCTAATTGGTTGTCACTGTATTGGGTCTGAGCCTGTCGGCATGCTTTACATACACCTGCAGGTCATTCCAAACAACAGCACAAGACTGAGAACCAGCGTGCAGCAAGATTTGCAACCTATTAGCCTACTGGCAGGAGTTCAGCTGATTCACACAGTCAGGAAGTAGATTTAGGATGGTGCACATGGAAATGTAACAGAAGAATTGCAATTGAGAAGTTTAAGCTTTAGTGTGTGTGTGTGTGTTAGTTTTCACTCCTGTTCCAACTTCAAGCCTTGTAAAAGTAAAAGACCGATACAAACAAGGTTCTGCTGTCACTACTTCCTTGTTGTCTGGCATATGGACCTCATCAGTGCACAGTGGGGTTAATTTTGAACATTTTGATTCACTTTACTCCGCTTTCAGAAAAGACGAGATCAAATCACACATTCTGCCCGCAATTTGGTTGGATTCAACTAGAAATTTCCCGTGAGAACAGCAGCGCTATATGTGTAAAATGTAAAACAAGAGTGATCAGTCAGCACTGTTAAAACATATGCAAATCTTGCTCTGAGGGACACGTTCAAATAAGTGCTTTTGACAACTTCTTGACAACACCCTCAAGGGGTTGGAGAACTCCTAACTAACTCTGCGATTCATCTGTTTTACACCCTTACTCCACACTGTGCTGAGCAATCAGCAGGTCCATGTGGGGAGCTGAGCCCCCCTCTCGAATGAATGAATGAATGGGCCGATGGAATGCTGCTCATAGTTTTCATTCTGACATTCTCCCACCCGTACGCACTCTCAGCTTACCCGCAATACACCTCCACAGCATGAGCGTGGCATTATGTAACAGCAGCGATGTCACTTTATTGGTTGATTGGTAGTGACAATCTGTATAACATCACTTGCTTACACAATATAGGAGTGGTCTCCCCTTATAGAGCTGAGCAATTACAGGGGATTGCTCGCAGAACTGGAGGCTCCCATGTAATGTATCCCTGATGGATTAGGGCTGTGGTTAGTGTGCACAGAACAGAACAGGCACTCATGGATAATGGAAGAAACCACAGACGGAAAGGCACGGATTGATAGAGAGAGGGGGGGTAGTGTAATTAGTGGGGTACCTGATGTATGGAGAGTCATGGCATGCGAGGGTCACTCCAGGGGGCAAGAGGCCCCATACGTTCCTTTACTCAAACTGAAACACCTGATCCTGCGCCTGTCAGCCTTCTTAAGATTTCAGTTAACTAAGTCCTGGTTTGAGGCACAGAGGTCGACCCCAAATAAATTTCAGGCTGCCTGAAGAGAGAGGCCGTGTTTGCAGGTTGCATGTCACTGTGTAAACTGTTCTTGTTCGGCAGTCCAGTTTCCTATGACAAATATACACACACTGATAAAGAAGATGAGCTGTTCAGATATTGTTCTTTACTGGCTGGGTGATGTTCGCCTTTTTCACATCACCAGTTGTCACTGTTTTGTATTTTGTGTTTGGTTGCTATGGCTACCTATTAAATTCCTAGAAACAGTGTACTACCTAGCAACTGTTTTATGAAGTAACTCGGAGGGAAGCTGGCTCTTAAGAAATATCTTACTGACTTTACATGGAAAAAATCCCTTTAATGCTCTGTGTTGTGACAAGATAATGTGACATTACACGTTGTACGTTACTTATCTGTGCTCCGGCAGTGAATGTATCAATAGCTGATATGTTCTAGCTGTTATCTTAAAGCTGTCACACATAAGTAAACAGTGGGGGTGGCTCAAGTCGCTACTTACTTTTACTATAAATGTTACTGTAAAATCAGGGTGTGGTGTTTTCCACACTAGTTTATTGTGTTTTTTTTTTTTTTTTTTTTTTGAAAGCAGAAGTGGTCATCAAGTTATTTGAAGTAAACTCTGTGTCATAATGCTTTGTGGATCACATGCCGTTGTCTCTTTTCACATATTTGGTAATAAAGTAAGCGTGTTCCACACCCAATTCGGCAGCGGCATGTGACCACAAGGGAAGCACAAGCCGTATACTGCAAAGGGAAGTGTGCCTGCTTATGCATGGTACGCTCGCGTGTCTTTACTGCAGCTGAGCAGTGATAAGAACGGCTATATTAATCTGGACTTTCTGTTTTCATTGCAGAGCTGCTGTTATTGGTAACCACACCTATTCCAAAGTAAAAATGAAGGCAATGATCTTTTGAAATAGGCGATAGTGGTGGTTCTGTTTATTCAGAGGTGTCGTTAGAGAAACGTTTAGGGGAATCTGCAAAAGGAAGCCAGAAACTGACTACTGACAACGCATAAAGTTTGACTGAATAAGCTCTTCATTGTTTATGCACTTCTGAAGATCTAGTGGTGTGATGGCGTGTTGTTTTTGGCTAGTGTTCCTGTGCCAGTGGGTACTAGGGTGATGGCCAGAGCATTCAGTGGTATGCCTTGACCTCCCTAGGACCATTTTTACGACCTCGGCCTCATTATATGAGAGAGGGGTGGCTGTGTGTTCACCCTGAATTAACAATCCGCGCAGCAGACTTTAACAAAAGAATGGCTCTCACTTTTATTCAACCCAGACTACAAAAAAACCTGAGCGTGCAAAACCTTTCTTTTTGATGTTTTTTTAAGTTTTTGTTTCCCATGGCCATATCCACTACGTAAAACAGATGTCAACATCCAGATTCTTGATCCAGAAAATATGCACTTACAAGGCCAGCCTGATGAGGGAAAAATGCTAAAATTTTAGCTAATGGCTAACATTTAACCTTTTCAAAATAAGAATCCGATACGCACAAGGTTTCACATTTGTGTCACCCACGCAGGGTGACACAATTGTGGGTTTTGTTTGTTTGCTCCTCATCATTTCATTAGTATGAAATGAGTTGGTCTCTTTCAGCTGCAGCCACCGATCAAAGTCTTGACACCAGACGCGCTCCGCACAAGTATGCAGTAACCAGAGCCAATTGGTGATGGACACCAAACACCCCGTCACAGAACTTTAGGGGGCCCCAAATAGGCTTCTATTCATCTGCCTGTACAAATCACGTCCCGGGCAAGGAGCCATATTATCTTAGCTGCCCTTTCTAGTGCCCTCCTGAGTCATTGGCTATTGTGAGCCAGGAGCTGCTGTCTGCACCCCACCGTACACAAATCTGACTAGAATTACCATTAGATTTCAGTTTAAAACAGGGGTCACATTTAGTTAAATGAACCTAGAATGTTTTTAAGGTGCAAATGGCATCATAGTTTCCATTTAGTGATGACGCTTTCAGTTGAGTTCTGATCAAATGCAATTTTTCATCACATCGTATCATCGCAAAGCTAGACCTTTCTCCTCATCAGCCAAACTTCAGTCGACATTTGCGTGGGCGTTATTGCAAGTAGGATGTACGATAAATAGATGACTCAGAGTCTTAATACTGATCATAACTTGCTGGACCGACAAACACGAAAAACATGGCAACTATCCTGATCCTGAGTTCTTGTAATTAAACTAATCTGAGGGGAGCACTAGCACATCCAGTTGCACACTAATGTTTCATTTGACATCTACAAATGCTTTGTTTAAACTGTGTGATGATGGGAAGTGTCAAGAGGGTCCAAGACAAATCATACTTTTAAGCCAGTCCTCTTTATTTGGTGTTTGACGTGAATTATTATTCACTCAGTGGATGATGTAAATATGAGCATGGGAGATTTTGGCTGGCTTTGTGAGACACACCACACAATAGAAATGCGTGTCTGATTGCGAGTCCGATCAAACCTGTGGGTGAGGTGTCATACAAACTGATCCCTTCCTGGTTATTCTTCAGTATGACAGGAAGTCAAACAAAGGTTTTTCAAACAGTGAGATGTAGCCAAGACTCGCTGCAAGCAGTGAAAATCTGCTCTATAGCTCTCTCTCTCTCTATCGTGAGGAGCCGTTTCATTAGGTAAGCATGGCTTCAGATTTGACTTCACACTCGGTCTGCCCTCTCCCATGACCCCACACATGCACGCACATATACGATGGCACGATGGCATGCATATATGGACACACTCGAGGTGCTGTTTCAGCCGTGGCTGAACTAACTCGTCACACACCTCCGAGCAAAAGCATCAGTCAGACAGCACACTGTAACAGTCTTTACACATGACCGTCACGCACCTCGGCTCCCACTCTAACCACACACACCAAACCCAGCCACATTGCCGCGCCCATTACTCAGTGTCAGTCCTAATCAGTAAAGTAATCTGCAAAACTGATCAACAAGAACATTCCCTCCTCCTCTGACTCCCACCACCAGCACCAGACCCTCTTGCTTGCGGAGGCCCAGTTGTGCTCCACTGACTCTCCGGGATAAATGGAGATAATGGGAGTCATATGCTAGTAGTTGGTTTGGGGCAGGCCTACATGAAGCATTTATAGTCTTCATGTAGTCATGGGGCTGGAGAAGAGGGAAGGTATAGAGATGACACAGCAAAGCAACAAGACTCGGCTTGACTGGTATAAAATTGCTCTATCAAATCCCTGTGAACAACCTGCCCATCTTTCTTTTATGATGAGTCCCCTTTCCCCCCACTCCCTGCTCTCTGCACAAGTTACTGTCCCACAAAACTCATCTGATATCCAGCGAACACTTGCTTCTCTCTAAAGCATGTTATATAAGTGCAACAACCCTTACTTACCATGAAACCACATGTTACACAGGCAGGATAACGTAGTGGGTCTGGAAGATCCATTAGCCTCATGTGTTGCTCCACAGCAGAAAGCTGTCATTAGCCAACAGTTGATTGGGGGATCTGAGCTATGCTGGTACTCTCTAATTGGATGCTGTCAGTGTGTTTGGTGGTTGGCTAATGAAGGAGAGAAGCTCAAGCTGAAGGTCACTGTGGCTCTTCCTGCTTTTTTTTTTTCTTTTTTCCCCGTGCTAAGAATAAAGAAAGCATAGCTGAACTTGCCCTTGATCCTTCTCATGCATTAAGCTGTATCAAAGAGGCTGAATTCAGCAGACATGACAAGACATGTTTGCTATAAAAATAAAAGCATATGGGCCATCTGCTTTACATGTACTGTAACTCCCTCCAAGCATTTAGGAGTTTGTGTTTACTGCAGCAGCTACTGTATGTGCTTCACCATCTGTGGGTGCAGACAGTCAAAAAGGCAACCGCAGCTCCATATATGTTCCTTTTCTATTCATGTTTTTTAGCCACATCTGTAGTTATATGATGTTGTTTTATTTTTTGTTTTTTCCCCCCTGGATTAGCTCAACTATGCTTTTTGTTCCCACATACTTAGGTTCCCATATGTTCTGCGTATTATGTTGACATACCAAATATTCCATTATACACAAGGATAAGGAAACAGTTTAGCATATGGCAGCATTTTTTTTGTTGCAAAGGCTCTTTATATGCACATAACTATATGGAGAAGTAAGTGGTTAAGTTACTATAACCGTTAGGGGTGGCGAATTGTTAAATGGAAAAACATAAGTCAGCGCTTCGTTTTCTCAGCTATGTCAGAAGTGAAATGATGTTATTCGTCCTATTTTTGTTGGTAAAAATGTATGCTTGGTGTGGACCTCAGCTGTGAAGCACCGCTTTAGGCCAGCAATTAGAGTCAAACGTGGGCTACTTTTCAAAAACACAGACCTATATGTAACATAGTCTTCTTTCTTTCTTCTTACTTTCTTTTTCTTCATCTTTTTCCAATTTACTGAAAATCGATTTATAATAGGTTTGTCTTTTCTGGGATACTGTAAAAAAAAAATAAATGGCGGTCCAACATGGCCGACTCCATGGAAGAGGACCCCCTCTCACTGTAAGATATAAAGGGCTCATTGTAAGATAATGAAAACACAATTATTTTCACACTAATGGAAACATATTAATGAATATTTTTTAATTCCTGCCAATAAATACTCCTAACTCTTACACACTGGACCTTTTTTAAATACATCTTTAGAAGAAAAGCAATATCTAGGTGAATCTGTTCCATGTTGCTCTACAAGACTAAAGAGCTAACTCATCATCTGCACATAAAAGTACTGTCATATGCGCCTTTAGAACCATTTCTATTTGCCTGTTACCCATTTCTGTCTGTGAGAAACACATCTTTTTGCAGGCAAAAGCTAAAGTCATTAAATAAAAACAAAGTTTGAATTTGTGTAGTCCATTATAAGACGTTCTTGGGATAATAATCTGTGTCTTTCTTTTCACAAAAGAGTTCAGTTAAAATCTGTGCTTGCCCTCACACATCTTTGAGTGAAGAAGGACTTTAAAAGAGGCGGATTATAATATTTTTGTGTGTTATTCATCTGGACCTAATTCCTGTTCTATGGGCCTTTCAGACCCCACAGGACGAGGCATACTAACTGCAGTTTGCATGCTTTTCTTCACGTATGGGCAGCATTGGATGAAACATGTTTATAGGGACTTACATGAGCCAGATTGTTGTCTTCAGCAGATGAAGAAAATGTGTAAAAGTAATCAGTTTATGCTGTCATATTTTAAACATTTTTGCTATACTCAAACCTGAGGTGTGTTTAGGCATCATCTAGTTGTCCTTCAAAATACCTGCAAACACAGTGTGGCAAGCTGGAAAATATCTGTATTAACACTGTCCTAAATATAAACCAAAGAAGTTTCATTATTTAAATTAGTACTTATATCTCGTCTCTTTTCATAACCACAGGGATCGGCTCAAGTGTGAGAGACACCCTCCTACCTCCAACACCACCAGCACCGCCAGCAGCATCAGCACTTGAGGGCTGCTCTGCAGATGGGAGGTCACCAACCGGTCGTCTGCTTCGCCCAAATGTACTATCTGCCCTCCGTCCTCGTCTAAGATGGCTGTCCGTGGCCTTCTTCTGCATCCGAACAGACTGGAGCAGAGCTGCGTGTTACCATGGTGATCATTTTCTTGAAAACACTGGAAAAGAAGAAGGGTGTCAATGATGTAAGGTCCAAAAACATCGAGAAACGGCTGGTGAGGGGAAACCTTTTTATTTTTTTTTTTATTTTCACACAAACTGGTTGTTGAATATTGTTGCAGTTAAAGATCTACACTGTGTTTCATATGTTGGGCAGTAGTCAGCAAAATTAATAGGTTAGTGATTATATTACATAAGTGCACGACTGCAGATGCCACCTGTAGTCACCTGGCACCTCACTTGCACGCAACAATCTAGTTGCCCTGTTGTGAAATAAATTACCTCGGGCCAAGTAAGACCCATACCGGTTTCATCTCGGTGCATTCAAGAGATCCAGAATACGTTTAGTCTAGCGCAACACAAAGATTGCAGGATGGGACGCTAGCCCAATGTAGCTCAGTCCAAAGTACAAAAACAATATACTTTCTAGCAACTGCAACCAGTTTTTATAACCCTTGTGTTGTGCGTGTAACATTTCTAAATCAAAAAAATGAAACCTGATATTGTAGTTTAAGGAGGAGTTTAGCTTACACTGTTTTGCTAACGTAACGTTAGCGCCTCAGAAGGGATGCAGGGATGCTACGTATGACAGTGATTTAATCACTGTATGTTAACGTGTACATTTGATGAATTTGGAGTACCTGGAAAGGCATTTATTCATTTTTGACAGCCAAAATATTTTCCTGTATTTCAGCATTTGTGCTGAAACAAGCTAAACATGCTACACGCCTGCAGACAGGCGACAAACTAAAGGATTTCCTTTTTCACCTACTCCTTGTTTTCAGAGTATTTCATCAGTTTTATTTTTATCTCACTGCTCTATTTATGCAGCATAAGATTAGATTAGATGTGTAAAGGTGTAATCTGATCAAAGCTTTCACCCTTCCTGCTGACATCTTTCCTGCCTCTTCAAACTTTTAGATTTCGTTAGTCTGAAAATCTAAACTCAACCTCGCAAGTGGGAGTGTATCTATGGTGTATCACCATAGTCATCAACGTCTTTAACACAGATTGACATCAAAGTCAAGACAACAAGCCCCAACTTTAGTTCACGTAGCTCAATATTACCTTTTCTTGCCTGAGTTAATCACGTTAAAGACCAGAAGTTTGAGTCTGACAGATCTAATTGTTTCATTTTATCATCTTCTGCAACATAATAGGTTTTGTTTTGAAGCCTTTGCTTCGTATCTTAGAAAACATTTTCTGTTGTGGTAATAACCTCAAGGTGAGTCAGAGCCATGTATCATGGCGCTTTCCTTTGTCCTTTGTGCAGACAGCAGCCACCACCCTGCTGTCAGAAGTGAACTATAAGAGAGTAGGTGTCTTAGATGATAGGCGTGGGTAGATAAAGCTGTTTTATACTCACTAAACCTTTTGTCCTTCACAAAAACTGAAACGCGTATACCGTCAGTGTTAAAGGTTATTATATGAGCTAGACTAGCTTTGTTTCTTGAAGTTTCTTGAAGTCTTTTTCAGTTCTGATGTGAGGCGAAACGTCTTCAGAAACTATGCTAGTTCAGTTTATAGTATCCCTCAATGGATACAGTGACCTGAATGACTGAGAATCTATACAGTGAAGTTTGAGCCAAGTGGGTAATTTGAGTCTGTATAATAGGTGAGGAAATGTGCTTATTGTATTACACAAATATAAAGAAGAGTCAATGTTTCTTTACTTTTTGCAGAGCTGTAAGCGTAGCAGTTTTTGTTTTCAGCCTTTTGCTGAGTTAGGCTTGCGGTGGAAGAAGTGTTCGGTAGAAATGCCTGCAATCATCATAATTTCTTTTGTGAACTTGTCTTTACATCCTGCAGACAGCTATATTTCTGAATGCAAGTCTAATATTCGCTCTCTCTTGATGGGAGGTATGTTTACGAGCTAGTCGCTAACTTTGTGCTGTTCGGTGCTGAGCAGGTAGAGTTTAGTCAGACGCTGTAAAGCTTGCGTGGTCACCACGATGAGCGACATGACACGTAGTCACAGCATTTCAAGGTTGAAGGAGTTACTTTAACTATTTTATACTGTTGGGCTGTGTAGGTTATTTTCCAGCAATGGGTAGGGTAATCTGCATAACAGTGCATCATATTTTATTATGCTCATTATAATTTTTAAAATTTTAATCTGCACAGTAACTGGCTGTCAAATAAATGAAGTGCAGTAAACAGTGGAGTGGATTTATAAAGTAGCATAAAATGATTGCAGTAAAAGTAAGTTCTGGACGTACAAAGATGTTGATCTGGTTTGGTTGTTGGTTTGAGTACAAACGTCATGTTCTCTTTGTTTCCCACGTTTTGGTTAACTCTGTATTTCCCTGTCTTTCGGTTCCTCTCTTTGTGTCTACCCTCCACAGCGTGACCTCCACACCATGAGCAGAGGGACCACCCTCTTCTCCTGTGGAACTGTGGGTAAGTCTCGTCTTCATTTCTGTCTTTCCTTCCATGCTTCCTCTTTAATGCAAAGAAAATACATTCACTCAAGATCTGGACAGTGTCAGTGGTCGACGTAGGATCCTCTCATGGTATACTTTCACAAATGCATCGCGGATTCCCCCTTTAATCCCCCGATGAGTTGAACGATCACGGTCAGCGACCCCCGCTATAACCGTCTGATTGTTTATTCCCTCCCTCTCACTTCTCCCTTTCTCTGCCTGTCACTCATCCCCCTCTCATGATCAGGGTGCACCTGCCTCCACACAACGTTGCACACCACTCTCATGGGAGTGAAGTGTAATTGAATATGCTGTTGGCTATGTCAACAATTTCCCTTTGGCTCTTGTTAGTGTTGCAGTAATTACCCCCTGTGTTAAAAGACACACTACTGTTAATACAAGGCCTCACTATTACTCACTGTCCTTTTTTCTTTTCGAGGCAGACGTGGTGACGTCATAGGGAGGAGCGTGGCTTACAGTTTCCACTGTTAATGTTGACATTAACATTGTCTAGCATGTCTTGTTAGTTCAACCAGCACTTTGTCTCTTGCTTTCAAAGGGTGGCCTTTTGAAGTTCATCCCTTTCTCCCTTTGTCAAGTTGTTTTCCTAGCATTCCTGTCAGGTCGTCACTGTAGCCCCCGTACATTGTTTGTCCGCCCAAAACAATGACTTCCGTCCACCAGGCTGTGAGAGAGCGTGCCAAAATCGGAGACGAGCGTCCAGAAGGATGAGATTTGGATCAGCGAGAGGATGTTTTAGCCAAAGGATTCAATAGATTCACAACTTAACCACTTGGCTGTGGCAGTTCGAGCCACTATGACACTTTCCTGTAGGTGTATTATCTCCCCACAGCTGTGTGCTAGACTCTTTTGTGTGGTCGGTGAGACAGTTGGCAAGTCTTGTTGCTTATCCTGCTTAACACTTCACTACTGGGAGTGACTTACCAACTGTTACGCTGGATGATTTCTATTGTAATTTGTATTTATTTCTGGAATTATCGCTGTCGCAGATCAATGTTTTAAATAGTCAGGA
Organism: Nibea coibor; assembly: GCA_023373845.1. Classification (NCBI taxonomy): domain Eukaryota; kingdom Metazoa; phylum Chordata; class Actinopteri; family Sciaenidae; genus Nibea; species Nibea coibor. Next base: position 16,205,161 of record CM041723.1, read on the forward strand.
ATGTGGATGACGGCTGTTTGTCCAGCATCTATAACAATAGCTGGACTGACAGGTCTTGGCCTAAGTAACAACTTTAGGATTTCTTCCATAGGCAGTTTTACTTTGAGGTTTCTCTGCAGGTCCCTTTAGCTGTTTTATGTGAAAAATGTGATATTGGCCACTGAACTATGTGATAATGAGCACGACCAAATCCTTCATGAGCAAACAACCAACGTCTTCATAAACACTGATATCTTGAAGTGCATTCAAATTTAACCTTGGTTTTATAGAAAAAAAAAGTCTCGCTGTTGGTTTTGTTTTGCAGCTTTCAGTACAGTTCCACATGAGCAGCACTGGTTTGAACTGTACAGCTGCAGTGTTGTAGCCTCTCGGCTCAATCCCGTCATTCATGCTAAGACAAATGACTTTTTTTTTTCAAAGCTCATATTGTCTGATTTCTGTGTTCTGCGGTGTGTAACTACCCTAAATGACCCTAAGTGTATGATCAGTTTCTTCCCTACTGCAGTTACAAGACAATAATCCCCTTTTTTGTTCCAAACATCTTGTCTTTACTGCAGCCATCCCCTCCTGCCTTAAGCTTATTTCTGTTTGTGTCTCTGTGGTTAAGTATTAAATGTTCCTCCTCTAAGCTAGAATTCACCGTGCTATAATTAACATAATGCAAGTTTTGAGTATTATTATTTGTTGCACAGGTAGAGACATAGAAAAGGGGCTGCTGTTGAGGTCTGAGAGTGAGTTTTTTTTGTATGTTTTCAATTTTGCAGAGGCAGATAGGTGGCTGGACCTCGGGCAAAGCTGTGCAATCCAGCAGAGAACACCCTGCCAGTCCGGTGCCAGTCTGGAGAGCCTGTGGGATGTGATGCCAGAGCCGGGGAGCTGGCACTGGGCCAAGGAGCCAGGCAACACCACAGCAATCACCAGTCTGATAAGAGATCTCAGCCTTGGAGACGGCAGCACTGCCAGCCCCAACTCCCTCACCACGTCCACCACTGCACACTACACCACTACAGCCACCAGCCAGGCTCCCACGGCACCCCCGAGCAAGCGTCAGTGCCGCTCGCTGTCGTTTTCTGATGAATTCAGTGGGTTCCGCTCATCTTGGAGGCCTCAGGGCTCCCGGGTGTGGACAACGGTGGAGAAACGAAGGTGCCACAGTGGAGGAAGTGTCCGAGGAGGAGGAGGTTTCTCCAGCGGCCATTTTCCCACCATGCAGCGTAGCTCCAGCTTCAGCTTGCCCTCTCGCTCCAGCTTCCCTTTAGATGGGACCCTAGACCTGCCATTCTTCAACCAGCGACTGCCTCTCCACCCTCAATTCACTGCCTCTCCAGTCTCCCCTACCTCTCCTTCCTCGCATCATCACCACTCGCACCATCACCACTTCCTCAGGCCTCTGTCCCTCTCCCATGAGCAGATCAGTCTGCCGGAGCTCCAGAGGGAAGAGGCGTCGGAGGCCAGCTCTCCAGACTCCACACCGGAACTGGGGAGACGTGCCGGCCAGAGAAATGGGGGCACGGGGTGTCTGTCCCGAAGCAGGTCCCAGCCCTGCGTGCTAAACGACAAAAAGATTGGTATGAAGCGCAGGAGACCAGAGGATGCCCAGGAGCAGCGTCCCTCCCTGGACCTGGCAAAGATGACTCAGGTTAGATGGAAATTTTCAACACATGTTGACACGCACAGACAAGTACGCACACTCACATCCATTTGGATGCGTGCTATTATAATTTGACTCATTTCACAGAGTTTATTATCCCTGTCGTTCACTGATTAAAGATAAATCAGTATCAGCTTATTTCTAATCTTGCTTTAATGCTGTAAAATGTCCTCTATTGCATTTGGTTAAATCCTGGACCAAACACACTTATCACACAGACAAATACTTTTTTGTTCTTAGACCAATGGGAAGTTCAAGAGATCCTCAAACATAACTGGGCCTGTCTCTGACTGAATCTGATAAGGGACTGGATTAAATCAAGCTGAATTAAGTTTTCCGGGTTGTCGGTCCGAGGCTTCGGGGCTAAGTGATCTCAGGCCTCCCTCCCTCCAGCTCAGGGAGTGGTGCTTACCAAAGAGGCATTCCTCATGTTCGGTCACGCTGCCTAGCGCCACGCACCAGCAAGCCCGGCTCCGGTTTATCATTTCATTTACTCTGTTGGGTAAACAGCCCATCCGAAGGTTGAACCCCTCACAATACATGCGCTTCCTCTCTGCAACTTCTACCCATTTTTTCCGTCTCTCTCTGTCTCTGCACTACTTCATCCTGTGCTTTTCACTGTGTCTACTATCAAGCAGTTTGAGCTACCAAAGGTGATTAATAGTGGGGATATTTGGATACACAGAACTCTCCCCATGACAAGTTTTTGTTTGTTCTTGTAAGGTCAGAGGAAGCAGTGGAACAGCAGAGTATGAATGACCCCTGGTCAAACCCAAAACCGAAAATAGAACCGTGGAAGTATTTTAATGACATGTACTGTTTTGATGCTTGGCAGTGCTCTGATGTTTTTATAGAGATCTTGATTCTTCACATTACATCCTGCTTCATTATTCACTCGAGTGCTCTTGACGTTCTGCACAGAAGCAATAGCAGCCATTGATACCGAAGCCGGCCTGCACTCGGACACAGTGCAATGACTCTGAACATTCATTAGATGAAAAAAAGTCATCCCTCATCGCGCCTCCTGTCATGGAAATATCGTCCTTTTCCTGTTCTCTTATTAGAAAGTATCATCGATGTGTCCCTCCCACCCTCCCTTCCCTTTCCCAAAGATTTGTGTTCCCAGCCAGTCACCCTCAGGACCTAGCCAGGGTTGGATAAACAAGGCTTTGGTAATGGAGCCTAGCAAGCGTGTTTCCTCTAGTCATGCCAGCAGCTAAGAGGGGAAAATCAAGCACGATGATCACACATATATACGCACAGATGCACAAGCACACACATGGAGTCGGTTTTACGTTACCTCTGGTTGCAGCAATGCCCGAATGCAGGAGCAGACCTCTGCAAATGATTGCGCACACAGTATCTGTTCTCAGAGGTTAACAGACAGAGTCATTGTCTTCGCTTTAGTTTTTTTTTTTTTTGGTGTTTGTTTTTGAAGCGACTTGCACGATTGCATACGCTTGGCACCACTGAAACGAGTCAGGCCGTGCCAGGTTAGATGGGTCATTTCAGATCTGCCGGCGCGGTGTTTACTTTCTCACTCTCTCACATGCCTGAAGTGAGAAAAGTAAGCAGATGCACAACCGCACATACAGAATACATCTACCCTCTCACTTCTCTTTCTCTTCCTACACCACTCAGAGTTGACTTGTTAGTCTTTTTGTCAAGAACCAGTGTAGGCCAGAGGCTGCTGTTGTTCCCAGGAACCTAAACAAGCATGGTAGTACTTTGTCAAGCTAAATGAAATAACCCGAAACTCCCAGAAGCACCCGCTGAAGATTCACGTGGTTGTCATAGGTTAACGAGGTGGTTTGTCCCAGCGAGGGCCAAGGGAAAGCAAGTAGCTGGCAAACCATCTGGAAAAGGAAGCGATAATGTGGAAATGCAGGGTTGGTTACAACCCACGTCTGTTCTAGTAAAGACAGAATGCAAGAATTACCGGCATGGTTGGGAACAGAAGAGATTTTCACACCTCTAATGGGAATTTGGTTCTTTGCGTGATTTGTTCGTGAAGTTATAAATGTCAGGATCAGATCACATTTCTGGCACGTCACCGTTTTTTCACTTCAGCTGTTTTTGGGCAAACCTGATGTGTGAACTGACCGCTGGCAGTGTGTGTGATTTAAGCGACACTCTTACTCTCTTTTTCCCTGGTTACACACATTTTCTCCTACTTCCTCCCTTCCCAAGAAGCGGGTGGCTGTATATCACAGCACACTCAGACTGGAAAGGCGTCCTACTCGGCCTTCGACCTGACTTAGTGTGTGAATTAAAAGTTATTACCGCTTCTCACACCTACACACACACTTGCCACCTTCCGTTTTATAGGCGTGTGTGTGGATGAGTAATAAAGTCCTGGTTAAGAAAAACAAGAGTAGTCTGTGCATATTTGAAGGAACATCTTGTCTCCTCTGTGCAGTCTTGCTGGAGGTTCGACAGGTAAAGGATGGCGAGGATCAACATGCAACAAGTCCCCAGTGTGTGTTCTCAGTGGAACATGGTGTAATTTGGCCTCTAGATTCCTCAGCCACGCCAATGAAGGCGGGTGTGAATTCTGGAGATGCATGTGATGCTAATCGGCTATAACTTGACTACTGTAGGGATTTACGTGTGACCACCCCCTAAATTCCTTGAATATCCTCCCCGTCGGCCGTGAATATCAGCTCACTCCTCTGTCTGCCGTCTCTTTTTTATCCCTGGCTGCCCTTCTACCTTGGCCCTTCATTGTTTTTCCTCAGCATAGTGGGCGTAGTCAGCTGTCAGATGGGGAATGTTATCTCTTGATTCTAGGTCACTCACTGAATAATTGTTGACGTTGCTCACACTTTGCTTTTGAGGAAACGCTGAGTGCGAATGTGGGCCCGGTTTCGTTGAAATGTTGTACGCCTGCGTTGTCTTTGTATAACCGGTTGACGCCTTCTATTGGGCCGTCGTACGTTTTGGAGAAAAATTACAGGCTATCTTTGGCTTAGCTTGCGTTAGCAGTAGAGGAGGTAAAAGGGGGGGGGAGTGTTGAGCGAATGCTTGAGTGTGTGTGTGCCTGTGCATTCAGGAGAGAAATGGCAGGGTGAAGAAAGGGGGTATTATTTCTGCAGGGAAGCTGGCAGACAAACTCCTCACTCCTCTCTATTAATATCTTCTCGCTGGCCCAAGTTCGAGCTGCTCCGCTCTTCCCCTCCTCTTTCCATTCCTGGGATGGCAGACATGGTGATCATAGCTGAGTGTCAAGCCCCACGGGCTTATGGGAACACCTAGGTGGGCGTCTTGAGGTGCAATGCTTGCAGTGTATGTAAGGACATGCTGTGACTTGGCCCAAAGGTAAAGCATCACCAAACACCACACGTATTAACTCAACGTTTGCTTTAGCTTGGCATCTTTTTTTTTTTTTTTTTTCATCTTACCTGTAGGTATTTGCTCATATCTGTCATGCATTCTCTCTGCGGTACAGTAAATACCAGAGAAATACACAGGCCAAAGCATTCCCAAACAAGACGGCTACATAGATAATTGACGCAGAGGTGTGCAAGCATGTACCCTGGCTGTCAGGAATGAGTTAAGTTCTCCTGTCGCTGAGTTATGTTCTTGTTCTCCTGTCGTTGTTTGCACCCTGCCCTCTCTTTTGTTTTACAGTTGTTTGCTGTTGGAGGTCTGTTTGCCTGTCTTCCTCAGAGCAGCGTGTCACTGGATGTTATTTATGTGACCTCATTTCAGCACAGAGCTAATCCAGAGAAATAATCTCATATTGTGATTGTAACATTGTGTGTGCGTAAGTGTACACTCTGTAAATATGAACATATATATATAAATGCGTGTGTGTAGTGTGTGTGTGTGTGTATGTTTCTAGTCAAGTTCACAGCAGGATGTTTGCCATTGTACTTAGCGGGGTGTTGTTTGTTGTTGACCCTAATTATCAGGAGTATATTTGCCCAACCTCTTGACTTGTGCATGTGCTTTTCCCACAGTCTTTGTCCTTCAATACAAATGTTGTTAAAGTGGATGTTCTGTTTGTGTTGATCAATAGGGGGAAAAAGAGAGAGGCTGTTACAGACTAATTCAAAGGACCTCATGAATGTAATCAAGTTATAATCCTTATAATAAATTCACTTTTTGATACTATTCATGGCCAACGATCATGAGATTTGTATCACCATGTTGGATGACATTGTTGACTTTGTCTGGCTTCTTTATTTAAACTGTCTCGCTCTATGGTTTGTTTGGACGTGTTGTAAACAAGCGGCGATCTCCATGGCAGAGTAATGACTTGAATTTCTATCTCTCTAATCTACCCATGATGCAGTTCCTCAAACAGCCACTTGAGGCTGGCTGCAAAACGACTCGATCGTGAGTGCTCTCTATAGCTAATTTCCTGTAGGAGGGTGAATTATTGTAGTCGTTGTTTATATTATGGCTTTAAGCTATGCATTATTAAGAATGTGGCCACTCAGATTGACATGTGGGCACCGTCTTAGGTGTTGTGATTCAGCAACCGGGCTTCATTCAGCCCGCCTCAGCTCCACCCACGCCCCACATGTTCGCCCATTTTTGGTCTTGCCAGGTTTTTTTTTTCAGAAACCTATAGGTGGCGTCACGGTGGCTCCATCCACTGTTTATTTATTATTATACAATGTATGGTTGTAAACAGATACAAGAGTTGCTCTTCTTCTTTTGCATTTCTGCCGTGTCTGCCTCCCCCTAAGTGGTTGATAGTTATGTCTTTTTAAGCAGAGCTCTGGGACCTGAGCAGCCTCTGAAAACAGTAATATAAAGTCATCCGAGGAAGAGCTGGAGGAGCTTTTTATTACTTAACACAAAGCCTGTATTACAAACAGGAGGTGTGGGGTTGAAAAGAAGTGGGCAGTTAAAATGAAGGAAGGTTTAATTAAAGAAGTTTCATTCAGGTTAATGTAGTATGCAGTGTTTTTTGAGCTTGATACCAATAGCTAAAAGTCCGGATACCATCTTTTAAAAATGTTTATTGTGAGTTTAACTCTGTGAAAGTGTCGTACTAAGCTGCTGGAGTTTAAGGATTACAACAACAACAACAACAAGTGTTACTTCTTCAGTCAGTCAACCATTAGATTATCTCTTGGTTAGAGTGCCTGCGTGTGCTTATGTGGGGTAATAGTGAATATAGGTTGGGTATACTCCATCTGGTTGGGGGTATGCTCAAGTGAAAGGAGGGAGGGAAAAAAAACACACAGGCAAAGCTGGGTACACAGCAGAAATCTAACCCCGCTCCCCCAACCTACTACCACACCCACCCAAATCCCAGTCAGCCTCGGTGGAGTTTATAGAAAGCATATTGTGGAGAAGCTGCCTCTCCCCCTCCTTTCTCTCTCCCTTTCGTCTCCTCCTCTGCTGTGATAATTAGTAGTGGGGTAATACTGGGGGTTGAACAGAGAGAAGTAGGGCTCAGAAATCCCCTTTTCCACTCCGGTGGGGTAGCTACAGCAAAGGCTTCCCACTCCTCGCATGATCACCTCAAGCGTTTGCAGATGAAGTGTCCCGAGCTCGAGCGGCTTACATTTAAAATTTATTCCAGCAAAAGCCAGCAACCCGTCTGTAACTCAGACGCCCAAAATCCTGCGTTGTAGTTTTCTTTTGGAGTGTGCCAAGTCAGGGCAAGGGGAGGAAAAAAGTGAGCCTACTGAAGTGAGATTTAAGAAAGGGAGACTCCCAGTTCATTGTAACAGGAAAAGCAATGTCCTAACACATTGGGGAACATTAGAGGTGTCTGTCATGTAAGCTGAGGCTCTATAGAGAAAACCTCATCTCTATTCACCTCCATGCCTCCAACATCTGCTGCTGGGGCACTCCAGAGATCATTAACCCCTTCACTGCGCTGCAAGGCTGCCTTTCTTTGTTGCAGAGAGGAATTCACGGTGGAAAGAGAGTATGAAAGCAAACCGGGAGACAACTCCTTTGTGAATTAAATCTCTTTAAGGTCAAGTGTTGAGAGCAAAAACACAGGCCGTTGTTCACGTACGGATTCTCTGCTACTCTCCCTCGAGTGCAGGACTACAAAACATCATAAAAGCTGAATAACAATAGCTTCAACAAGAAGTGTCCTCCACCATACAGGTTTGGCTTCCCAGTCATGCAGGATGTGTTTCACGGTGGCTGCCACGGTGATAAATAGGCCCAGAGCACATTTTGAAACGAGATACCTTTTTGTGGTTTGAAACTCATCTCAGTGTTTTTCTCAAGCAACCCAGAAAGTTTCGAGTTTGCGTATGTTCTTCGCTGCCTTGTGCATGTACTTGGTGTTGACAGGTTCACGTGCTGTCGTCGAAAGGGAAGGCCTGCTTTTGGCTGCCCAATCTGAAACCCAATCTGACATTCAGGAAAACCATGAGTTTGAATTCCCACTGACAAACCCCTTTCCTTTTTATAACGTCATCGAGTTAAGGTGCACAAACCAACGTCTCTCTTTTTTTTTTCCTCTTTGTCTTCTCTATACAGAAACTTCAGACTTTTCAGAGCTTGAGCTGCCCCGGATTCTCAGCCACAGACAGCTGCCAATCAAGCTTGCCCCCTCCCACCTATGAGACCTCCGGCCAACCAGATTCAGACTTCACTGCTATGCCCGAGTCGCGGCAGGACGTGGCGGTAGACGACAAGGAAGAGGATTCATCTTACGAGGAGCTGGATAGCGACTCTGCTTGTAGCGTAGACTCACGGCCCGGGTCTCCCGTAGACATCGCGGGCGGTAAGCGCACCCTCTGGAAGGGTGATTGCGGGACACAGAGGGACATTTTCCAGCTCGGGGGAGAGCTGGATCTTGACCAGATTGAGAGAAACTGAACATTTTATAGGAGATTTTAAAAGACCGTGTCTGGACTGTTGTAGAACGTTGTTGGACACTGATGATGTACCAAGAGAAGACTTAAGAAGGGCTGCGAGAAAGAGTGGAGGATGTGTTTGTCAAATTTGAAAGGGAAAGATGAGGAAAGTGATACAGATGATAAAGGATTAAGTACGTTGTTAACGGCTGGCTTCTTAATGACACATTTGCCTTGAACATTCTTACTGTTTGAATCAAAAAGCAGTGACTTTAGTTGTTTTTATTGGGTATTCAGCTTAACTCAGGAGTAGGAAAGTGAGGGTTAGTCTTAAAAGCCCCCACTGTCTTTTCAACCTGATGACCTTTCCAAAGTCAGCTAACCATAGATTTGTAGTACTGTAGCAGTAGCTGGGCTCTCCTGTATTTAGATCAAGTTTTTTTTTTGTTCAGAGAAAGTGGGGGCGTCAATGATGGGGTGAAACAGGGAGGCGTAAACCACACTTGAAAATCTAATCTGTTTTTTTTTTTTTTTTGCTGAATGTAGGCTCAATAAGCTTTACGAGGAGTTCGGAAAATGACAGTGCCTTCTTTTGGATGCTTGCTTACCGTGTTCTCTCCAAGATTCTAGCCTCAATCGAAGCCGCCTTTCCTGACTTTTTTTTTTTTTTGTAGTTTCCTAATATGCAAATTGTATATTTGAATTCAACACTGAATCTCAAGTTTTCAGTTCTAATATCAATGTATATTTTTCTAAGTAACTGTTTTTTTTTTATGAGCTGTTTGTGAAGGAGAACGAATTCAAGGCCTTTCTTCTAACAGAATGGACATGAAATAAATTTACAACCTGCACTCGTACGTCTGGTTTAATTTCAGCTCATTAATGAATGCTCGAGATTGCCGTGGAAGACTTTCACTTTGTCAGATCAAAGGTTTGAATAAGCTGCAAAGTTTCCAGATACTCTTTAGAACTTTGTACTCGCTCCCCCACACTCACTTCCTGTATCACATTTCTGAACCGTTTTATTGAAGCTTGCTCATTCAAACTTCATTGTTTTGAATGTGTTTTTAATGTTCATGGGCTAAATTTATTGTCTATTTTACTTGCACGGTGACTGCGTGAGCTATTTACAGCTCTTGATGGATACAGAACATTAGGTAAACATCTGTGTAATGCCCCTGTGCTATGCCCACCAGCCCCAAACAAAATGGCAGGAAGTCTAGACGTGGAATATCCCTGGCCGGTAACCCAACAGTGACCAGAGGAGGTGATGTCAGGAGAAAATGTCCCGGGCCCTGCGAGGCAGACAGACAGACATGTCGGCCAGTTTGTCCCTCCCTAGGATTTCCTATCATGCCTCTCTTATGTCTGTCCAAGTTGCAGAAACAAACTCAAAACACCTGCCACTTTTAAAAATTTTTTTATAAGCCTTACTTCTGCGGGGGTCCGCATTAAAGGCTTGTGTCGTCACCAGGGCGGCTGACTGCTGAAATGAAGTGATAGGACAGATTGTTTTTCCTACATGGGGAGGAAAGCCCTGCGTGCATAGCGGTGTTTACGTCCAAAACAGGATGTTCCAGCCAGTCACAGGTTTTCCTTCAATCACGGCCTTGAAGGAAGGTGAAGTTCGACATCTCAACCCAGAGGTGTTGGCTTACACAAACAAGGCAGATACCGAGCGTGTTGGGCTCCATACGCAGAAAACCAGTCCACCTGAGCCAGAAAACTACATCAGCTGTCACTTTTTATTCTTTTCCTTTGACTCTCTGTGTTGCAATAGGGATGAGTTTAGAGGACGGAAAATAAAATCTAGGCACAGACTGGTGAAAGGCTCGGACATCTGTTCACACCTCAGTCAAAAAAAAAAATTGACGCAAAAACCTGGAAACACAAAATCCCATTGCCATCAACAGCATTGTGGTTGCACGCCGCCCTCAAGGGTCAGTAACCACACAAAAACACACACGCGTTTCCTCTCTTGCAGGAAGTGGCTGGCTAAGAGGGGGAGAGAGTTAATATCTGAGGTAAAAGCGCTATAAATAGGGAGCATTGTAGTTGCGGCTGCCAAGTGTAGACATTTGAGAGAGAGAGACAGGAAAGGCCGCATTACACAAATTTACAGCGGCCCGGACTGCGCCGCCTCGATTACATGTGAGAAAACATTGGCCGTGTTTTCAAAGAAAGCCGTGATTTACGCCGTCAGCAAAATCACTCGAGCTATCCTCCGAGAACTTCAGAGGACGTTGTGATGGTGACATCACTTTTTCATCAGCGTTTAATCTGGTGTTTACGTCCAGCTGGGCGGGGAGCGTGCTTGCTTGCATCTTGGCTTTAAAAGAATGTCTCTTTATTTTCTTAAGAAACACTGATACGTTTGAGGAACCCAGGCCTCCTCTTCATCTCTTCTGGTTGAACTTGTGTGCATATTTTTGTTTGGCGTGAAGGTTGCTATTTTATAGGACAGACGGACGGTCAAAAATAGACCATGGGAAGCAAAGCATTGTATGTACAGTAAGTGATCGATGAAATAATCATCTCATACATCATGACACATGTCTTTCCACTACATAATAGCACATTAACTGCTTTCGTAGTAAAGAGTATTGGTATCTGTATTGATATTGATCATTCTAGTCCTGCTAAAACTGGACAAACTTGCTCTGAAGTAGGCGTCTTTGTTGAGGATTCAACAATCAAAAATGCCAAGAACCACTCCTCCACTTTACCCAAGGTACATTTTGTCCTTTAGGTTGGCCAGATCAGTCTTCCTGTCCAGGACAGCTGCCTTTATCTGGCTCTACATGTGTACTCATAAGTGTGTGTGTGCGTGCGTTAGCAGACACCTATCGTAGTTAGACAGGTGGCCGGCAGTGTCACATGTCACTGATTGACTAACGCTCCACTCAAAGGTGACAGAGTGCAACCCAACACTTTGTCGCCATGGTTTCCATGAACACTGTGCCCTACCCTCCGCCTCTGCATCTCCGTGTGATTTACATCTTCATATTGCACTGTAATGACCGGTTTCGTTTTACGTCAGTACCTGGAAATATCTGTAGTATCAGGTTTTCTGATATTTCGGACATTGCATTGCAAAGTCACATATGTTAAAGCCACTATACTTCCTGTTTGTGTCTGATTGGAAAAGCTCACATCGCTTGAGTTAATCTCGCAGGAATCAGACATATCACACAAGAGATTTTCAGTCGGCTTCGATCCAGAAACAATAAACAGCTAAAGTTAATATGTTTATTAACGGGGATAAGTGTTCTGTTTCTCCTCCAGCAGTCAATAACTTAGCCAACAGAAGAACATCAGTCATAAACACTTTAAAACATTTGCTTGGGGGGGGGGGGTTATTTGGATGATATTTTCCATCAGCATCATGAATTACTGTGCTTGTGATGCTAACCGTCTCCACAGAGAGAGGAGCCTTTGCCTCGCAGCTGCTGCTCAGTCAGAGAGAAGAGAGAGCGAGACAGTGATGGGCAGCTGATAGGCGTCACCTGAACAGTACACGCTGTTGACTTGACCGAGATAAACCCTGGAAAACCCAGAATTCACGCTGTAACACAGCTCGTAAATCTTGCTCAGTTTATTGGGAGCAGATGGCAACATTGTTTGGTGTTGATTTGCTTTGTGGTGTTCACAGCAACTCATTCAAATCAAGTGTTTCTCAAAGGACTGATGCTGCCAGCCATACTAAGTAGTCTCGTATTACAGGGAAAAAGGAGTGCCATCGGACCACAGACTATTTGACAACACATACGCTGCCAAGCATTTATTCCATTTTGGAAATGTGTTGCTATGCCACCCAAACATTTCCCATTCTGTGCATGCTGCTGCAATTACAGCAGTATGTGTATCATTGAATATGAGGGAGAGGAAAGTAGGAGAAGGGCAGTTTTACTCAGTGGAAGGGCACGTGCTGAGAGAGAGGAAACACATGTCTCCCTTTTTTTTTTTTTTTTTCTATGAGACTTTTGTGAGCAAAAGGGTAGTACACACAGGAGAGCTGTTGACTTGCTACATACACAGTGATGACTGAGTGCCAAACAATGGGTGACTGAAATAGACATGTTGTTGCAACGGCTGGTCCACATCCATCCATCACACCAGTCACATCTGGGTCGACTGGTGCTGCCTAGATCGGCTTCACCCCTGGTCCGAATCCAGAGTGGCTGCTTCTCATGAATCAAGATGAAATATCAACTGTGTAATCCGTTAATAACTGCAGACAGTAATAATCATCTCCGGAGGGAAAAATATAAAGCAGACAAACAGAGTTCTGTGACGAATATGAAATTGAAATTCGCCTGTCTGGCAACGAATAATGAATGCCTAATTGCCGTTGCTTACACAACGGCTATGTAGCAACTTAAATAACCCTTTCCATAAAAGTGCAAAACACAGATTGCACAGAGTTAAATCCCTGGGTTATATAAAAGCAAAAAGTAAACAGATCTCTATCGCTGCTCTGTATAAATGCCTTGACTTATAAGCTGGCTTCAGGTCTGCTGCCCTGTCAGTTTAAATCGCTGGTGTTTGTTTTCCAGCTCCAGCTTGTGATGAGAGTGACCAAAGCAGACAGGGTCGAGTCGGGACGCTTGAGCCGTAATCAAACTGAAATCAGCAATTACTCAGGGGCGACTATCAGAAACGACTTGAGAAAAAAAAAAAAAGCCAGCGCAGCTGCAGCCTGCGTGCTTACCTTTGACCTTGGGTATAAAGTGGTGGTGGGGGGCTGTCATCTCAGTCTTGCCTGGACATGACTAATAGAGGCTGAATTGGTGCGACGGCCACCTGCGGTGATAATGGATGTGAAGTGACCCCTGATTTGACAGCATCATTCGGTCTAACATGAACTGCTTACGTGCATTTGTAAGATACTATTTCAATTCATTATAACACATTTGAGCTTTAGAGATGTTTGCCATTAAAAGAAATCAGAGTGGACAGACACCTGCCCGTTATCACATTTTAAGACTTAACTACACTCCACCTTTGGCCTTTGCAACCAGCACCTGCTCACTTGGGATCTATGAGCTTGAGAGTGATTGAAAAAACTAACTAGCAGCTTGTGATGGTGATCATAAACATGATGCCAAGTATAATTTTGTAGGGTTCGTAGGAAGGAGAGGAGACCTGGGGGTCTACATTAGTGAGGACCTCACCTGGACAGCTGGTTAAGAGAGCTCAACGATGGCTGTATTTCCTGAGGAGCTGAGGAAGTTTGGCGCGTCATGCCAGGATTCTCAGCAACTTCTCAGCCTGGTGCGGCAACGCTACGGTTGCGGACCGCAGTCGCCTGCAGAGAGTGGTTAAGACTGCTGAGAAGACCACCAGGACACCACTGCCCTCTCCGCAGAGCGTCTATCACCGCAGAGTCCACGGGAGAGCTGCCTCCATGCTCAGAGAGCCCACCCATCCACAACACGGACCGTTCACACGCTTACAGAAGTTTGAAATGTAGAACAAGAAGTTTCAAAAACTCTTTCTTCCCCTCTGCTATCAGTCTTCTGAACAGTTAACATGTACCATGTAACTGTTTTTGCACGCTCTATTGCATTCATTGCCCTGCACATCAGACACTTTCATCAGACATTTTATTTGTTATTTTACTTAAGTTATGTCGGCATCTGTGTGGACAGCAAAGAAAGAATTTCATTGCACAAAGAAGCTTGCTTCCTTTTGTTGTTTATGACAATAAACATCTTGAATCTTGAATCTTGAATCCTTCTCAGATATCGTTTAACTAACCATCGTCTTCAGAGAGACCTCAGACAGAGAGGATGACCTTATCTGCAGCCAAACACACGAGATAGAGTTATAAGGGAAACAGGAAATCAAGAAAGATCTAGCTTAAATTCTGAGTGCCCACCGAATTTATGTTGGATCGCAGTGAAATCCTCTTGTGGTTAGGGGCCCGTGCCAAAATGGACTCTCAACTTTCACATATGGCCTCTGTGTTAGACTCAGGCCAAGTCTGTGATCTATTATCATGTAAAATTGTTCTTGCTTTCATAATAAAAAGGACTTTGTTTCAGCTGCGGTTTCCTGACTTGCCACACGTTTACTCAGCCATCTATCACAGGTATTTGTCAACCATTTTCTCTCTCAGATTCAGTCTGTCAAGTAGTTAATCCGGAAGTGGATCTGCTATGTTATATAGTTTAGTACAACAGTTACACAGATTTTTAGGGCTCTGCTTTTGGTTAGACTCAACTAATATCTTCCCAGATTACTAAGCTGCAGGCAACATAAACCTGATACCGTATCAGTGTTTTGCCAGGTAGCCAGGAACTGCATTTACAGGCAAACAGTGAGTCTACTATTTGACTCTGGTACCTGAAAGAATCTGGCGAAGAGTCGAGGACAACAGGGATGTGCAAAAACTGGTATAAGGTTTTACAGCTGTGACAGGTCGAGTCAAGTATTCAAGTTTGTACTGAACAGTTTCAGTAGTGAGCGCATATAGCTACAGTAAGCCCAGAGGGACGCGATTGACGTGTCAGTCAATCACCATCTGTTCCGCTTAAAGCTAAACTGTGTCAGGCGGCACTCAAGTGTAATAAGTGGAAACACTATTTAAGACTGTAGCCTTGCATTTGGAGAACTGAAAGCTAGTTTGGATAAATACAAAAGCGAATAGGCGGGAAATATCAAGGCAGTACGTACCAGGGTAGATGAAACAAACTAGCAAAAGAACTCTTAATCCATTATTATTTCTCTAAATGGGGATACCAGCTGTCAATAATAACACCAGACCTTTTTCAGACACTGGCAAAACTGTGATGTGGGTGGTGATTTGGAGGTCCAGGGCCAGGCTAGGACACTTGTGCTTCTTGCCAGAACAGATGTTTGACATATTCCATATGTCCGCAATGTGTAGTGACTAAAGTCATGACCAATGAACAAAAACACAACAACAACACAACATCTACCTTCACATTGTAGATTTAGATGGTTTTGATGCTACACTTATAACAGAACATGAAAAAAACACACTATTAACTCTTTGCAAAGGCTTCCATGTACATGTCAGGTAACCTATGCACTATAGAGATGTGTAGATTACACAATTGGAGTAAGTGTCAGCCTGACCATCAGATCAACTTTACCGCCCGCCAGCTGGGTCCGGTGGGTGTGTGCAGGAAAGGCGCCTGCGACAGTCACACATCTGTAAACATGGGCAGACGAGTAGGCAGCAGTCACTGATGTTATCACCGCAGACATTAGCCTAAGGACAGACGAATAAACATGAACATGCTAATTAGGTTCAAATTAAGCCCCTGGATCAACTGGTTAGTGGCTTTCTGGCTGATAAACAAGCTCGGCTAGAAGGCACGTTTGTAAGAAAAAAAAAGGCTCTTGTATTGAAGATTACTCCAGGGAGTCCATGAATGGTCCCGAATTGTTTTCAAAGTAATTGGATGTTTCCCTTTAATTTTTATGCAAGGATTTCCATCGATAGTAAGCTTTTTTTTAAATCTTTTTTAATCCCATGGATAACAGATATTTTGGTGGAACACAGCAACTGAAAATTTCATACTGTTGAAATTAAACTGTCACAAAAGAAACACACTGTGCATTTGGTCATAGGAGGAAGCCCATTGTTAAAGTAATGTAAGATTAAATGTATCTTGCAAAACTGATTCACAGTTCATCCTGCAGCTCATTAGATACAGTATTTGGCATTATTCTCTTTTCCCTGTAAGACAAACAACTCCCACATTATATCCAGCAAAGTGCTTATTAAGCAACTGTCGCAGCGTGATGAATGGATTCAGCTTGATAAATGTTTTCATTTTGTTTCCCAAAATCTGAAGGGAGGAGGAACAAACAGGATCTTGGACTGTCACCAAATCCTGTGGAAGAAGATATTCTTCATGGGGCTGGTTTCGGTGTTTCAGGTTCCCACCAAGTACTGACAGATTACTAATCTGTGTGAGCCAGTGTTGTTGCTTTAGTGTGGGTCTCTGTCAAGGATAGTCCTGTTTGATCTAGCTGGGAAGAGAGAAAATTAGAGTGCTTAGAAAATCCTTGGTAAAGCATTAGCAGCTTGCCATTATCTCTGGAGAACTAGTACATCGTGTGTCGCGCTCGTTTTACTTTTCTCAAAGCAAAGCCTTCAAGGTCGACGTGAATGGGGTTGTTTTAATCTCTTCTTCAGAAAGGGGGAACGGTTACACCTGTAACTGACAAAGAGAACGAGATAGGGAAGCTTACTGTACGTATACATTCATCTGACTGCAGGCCCTTTTTTGTGTAGAAGGCTTTAACTTTCTTTGTAAAGACTCAGCTGTTGTCTGTCTTCTCATGTTTTCACTTCCCCTCGCGTACCCAACCTCAACGTCGCACAGAGAAACACAAGCCAAGTCTGCCATTGTTGTAAAAGCTCTACAGGGTGATCAAGTGCAAATGGTTGGTGTCGTTATAACATACATTGTGCCATCATAAAGATACGATTAAATGGGAAAGACATAGAGGACAATGGAGCTCGGTGGGTAAACAAAGACAGGGCTGGTGTCTGTTATTTCTGCCTCCCTGTAGGTTTGCATGTCTATGACAAAAGAGAAAGGCCTCTTCCCATGTTTGCACAGTGTGTGCTTTCCAAGTGTGCACCCTGCTTCTGTGCTGTTTGTGTACACGTCTGCGTATGCCTTTCAGCCACACAATGTGATTTGCGTGTGTGGGAGTCACTCAGCACGTGTATCGTACTGAGCGAGTCAGTGGATGTTCTTCACGCCTGTCTGAGATTTAGACGTTTCCTCCTGTTCTGGCTCTTTTTTTTAATCACTCCTCCCTTCCTTTGACATACACTCATAATCAGTGAGATGAAGGGCTGAGGGGAGTGTCAGAGAGGAAGGAGCAGAGCTGGGGGGTCTCTTCTTTTTTTTTTTCTTCCCTTCTCTGTGCTCCATCACTGACTTGTCTTGATCCATCCTCTCCGGAGCACGTGGCAGTTCTTTCCCAAGGTTAGGGAGCAAAGTCCACTCTGAGGGGAGGAAGTCGAACTGTCACTGCTGCTCCAATTTATCAGCTTTCTTTTAAGATTTACAGCCGTATCGTGGTCTACTCCTCTGCATGAGAATCCACAGGCCGCTGTGGAAAGTGAGGCACACGCTCACACACACACAGAGACACATGTGCACAAATGCATGGGCAGTGACATGCATGCATACCATAGGCACTCCATCATGTCGGCGTATATACGTGTGTCCGTGTGCACGCTCTCAGCACACTCAGGACCTGAGAAAAGAGGAAACAGGGAGAGGATGAGTTGTGAAATACAGGGGAGAGTTGAATCAAAGACTGAACCAAGAATGCAGCAATGTAACACAAACAGCAGAAGAGTAAAACTTCTCCTCTGCAAATTTACACTGTTACAAACCTGACCACAGTATTTTTCACCAAACATGAGTGTGAGAAAGCCACAGAACATTTTTCAACCTCTGTCCTTTATCACATGCTGGCTGGTTTGTCAGCTGGGGTAAATACGGGTAAATTCAGCACATTGTAGTCTACAAAGGCCTTGTAAGGAGTAAGGGTTTGGAAAGCCCCATAGCATGCTATTCATTTTCCCTCCCCTGCACTCTCGCCAGCCCACTCCACCCGGCTATTATGGTGGGGTTGTTCTCCAGGGACCCCCAACACAGACGCTAGTTTGGAAACCCCAAGCATGCCCGACCGCCTGCATTTCAGCGAGGAAAAGAAAAAAAGGGGGAAGGAAAGGACGAAGAAAGGGAGAGAACAGCCTTGTTTCTGGCTGCATCTTCCTGAGTCTGTGATTTCCAGTCACTGCAAATGTAAACAAACAAAGACTTGAAAGAAGAAAACATGGGCAGAATGGAGGAAAGAAACAAGAGGAGGCGAAGGAGGAGGGAGGAAACAGTTAGCAGGCAAAACATATTTTGGCACGAGGCGTGAGATTCAAGTCACCAGCTCATTTACTGGTACCACTGCCAGACACGGAGACAAAAAACACATGCAGGCAACAAAAAGCTGGCTCCCAGACACACCGGCACACACAGGACTTTCTCTGAAGCCTTTGACAAACTCTTGACACACTTCAATTAAAATTTGTTGTACAACAGCTGGACAACAATTTCTGATTTGAGGGTTTAAGTGATTCATTGGCTCCAAACTGGAGGATTGGGACCCCACCAGAGGGTCACAGGAAAAGTCTGAGGGGTTGCAAGACAAACTTTATTCAAAAATAACACTTTGTAAAATATCTTGTTGGATTGGCAACCTGTGATGAGGAGTCAAGGATAAATAGATAAATAAATGAGGATAAATAAACCAAGCTTGCAAGACAAGAAGGTTAAAGAACCACTGATTTAAGAAACTTAAAGGTCCAGTGTGTAAGATTTAGGTGGCTCTATTTACAAGCTATGTTATGCTAACTATGTTTTCATTAATGTATAATCACCTGGATTGTTTTTGGCAACTGAAAATGGGCTAGCAAACTGAACACTGGCTCTGTTAGGGACTTTTCATGTGTTTTATGTGCACAGTATTTTAGGATGAAGTGTGGCGGTCACAATCAGCAACTACACTAGGTGAACTGCTTTTACTGTATGACAGCTTAATTATAATAGTTATAGTATGGGTGCCTGATGGAACTATACCATGTATTCACAGTGATGTAATCAAGCTACAAGTCAGTATGTACGTGGATGGTTAACAATGAAAGTTATTGTCAGCTAATGACAGCTTATGACATCCAAACTGTTACATAACCTGTGCAGAACAAAATGGTACCATGTGAAAAAGCCTGCGTCCATGGGTGGACCTGTGTAGAGCACAGGATGTCAGGGACAGATTGATTGGGTGTCAAGAGAGTAGTAGGAAGGAGCTTTATGAGCACAGGCTCCAGTTTCTCTCTTCAGCATTAGTCACCATTACTTCTTTCTTTCTTTTTCTTGCTTCTGCTTCTTTCTCTCATCTTGAGACCAGAGATAAAAAACAAGGGCATTCTCAGTTTTGATTGAGCAAAACCTCATGTGTAAAGTATCTGCGCACCCGGACATTTCAGCATCAAAGGGGACTTTGTTTGTTTCAAAAACTGGTTCACTTCTCACATAAAATGTGACATAATTGGGTTTTCACATGTTTCTCCACAACCCCAGATGTCCTGCTTGACCCCTGTGGAGCGAGATTATCAGATTCTGTTGTTGCCGTGCTCTAATATCCTCCAAAGGGGGAGAATGGCAAACATATATATTCAACTATCTGAGTCCATATGGAGCCATCTGCAGCTCTGGGTAGACACAAAGTCTCCCTGTAGTAAAAAAGGGAGGTTTCATTTAAAGCAATTTCCTTCTTTTCTTTCATTTTCTTCACTCCATTTTAACTTCCCCTGGTGCATACCATGGAAGCTATAGTGGCGTTTCCAGCTGCCAAAACCAGCCACAAAGTGCTTTCAAATCTGTGTCATATGGCCTGTCTGTGCTTTGCTCTCCCCATGGCCTCACCACTTAAAAAACTGCGGCGACAGTGACATGAAGGCAGAACACGCTGGATGTGCAACAACAGCACATATACTTTTTGCTCAGACAGATTGGTGTATAAACACAGTTGATCTGCTTTCTGATCTTTACATACGTGTAATTTAGCTGTAACTAAATATTTACTATGAGCTTCCTTCTATTCAGAAAGATTTCATATTCAGGCTTGAGACAAAAATCGCTGCCATGCATCGTATTTTGGGTGGCGGCCAATCATTGAATCAATTGTTGTTGTTCCTGATCCTGTAAGGATGTGAGCTGTCAGGAGGTTGATACCGGCAGCAAAAATAACTCTGTGTGTGTCTGGAATCTTTATTTAAGATCTATTTACTTTAATGAAGTAATAAAAACAACTTTAAACCTCCATTAATTGCTGTTTTGGCCAGTTGGAGGCAGTGCAACAGGTTGTAAACACATATTATTAGCTTTTAAACTTCCATGTAGCTTCCTATTTACTCAACCAACACAGAGCAAGATACGCGTGCATTTGGAGAAATGTCTCTGGCCACCTGATGAATGTAAACCCAAATGTTCAGGTTCAGCTCTGTTTGGATCACCACCAACTCCTGCCTGGTCATGTAGTGTACATTGGCTCATCAGCTGCCTGCTACAGCTGGTTAATAAGAGCAGTGAGAGTTGAACCAAAACAATCCGCTGAAAAACACTAAAATGCTCAGCTGAGTTGAGGCGATTCACTTTCTGTGGGGCCATCAGTGACGCCGACACCTTTCGCATCACACACAGTTGTCTGAGCTGATGTAAAAATATTAGTCCTGCCTTAATGTTACCATAGTAAATCCACAAATGAAATCACTTGTATGTTTTCCTTTGTCAGTATGACTCCTTAACTGGATGGACTCCAGGCTTGACACATAAGTATGTTTGTAGATGACTGTTAGTTTCCTTGTCGGCCAGCTGCTGTATTTTCACTTGCAATTACCTGAACATCATCTAAGTTACTGGCACAGGGCCTGTTGGATTACTGAAGGTGTTTGTTCAACATGTCAGCGTTACATGTTGGTGTCAGACAGGGCAAAGCGCTCAGCGCTGACATGGAAATTGTGGCTTCATGAAAGAGGGAGTGATCTGACATGCAAAAAGAAACATCACTCTTCCTTCTTTTGTGAAATCCTGCAGGGAGGTTTTCCTACATAGTGCCATCTTTAAACTGTTTCTGATAAGTACACTGCTGATGATGAGAGATTGAAAAGTAAACAGGTCGAATCACCATTGATCAGCCCACTTCTTCAACTCCTTCAAACATTTCAGACAGGTCCTGCCTGTCTTCATCCGCCCTTCATCCGATACAGATTGGTGTAAGGTTTCTGCCTTCCATCTGCCTGGTTGCATACCTCCCACGCCCCCTCTCTTTTTCCCCCCTCTAATGGTTGTGTTTAACAAAAATCTACATGTATAGAGAAGTCTGCCTAACTCATGCACCCAAGTAACCTGGTTTACATGCAAACATCATTATTCTATTAGAATAACCCAGTTAAGCTACTTGATCATGAGAAACCAAATTAAGATGCCTGACTTTCTCTGATGGTTAAATAGGTTACTGAGAAAGTGTAGCGGTGATTACAAATATGACATCATCACTCTCCTACGTCCCTAATAGCAGTCAATGAGTATTTTTCAAACTTTTTTTGCTGGTTGTCCTTCGGTTTACAGTGTTTTTTCTTTATTTCATACATTGTACATCAACACTGAAAACGTCAAACAATAATACATTGTTGAAGGTCAGCAAGTCTAGAAAATTTCAAGAACTTTCAATCTGTCTTCTGGTGTTGTCAAAAAAAAAAAAAAAAAACCCTTCAAACACTGGATGAAACTCATGAGGTTGGTTCTCATGAGGTCCAAACTCCAACCAGGAAATGAAGATGGTTCATTGCAGTGTTTGAGCCTCAGATTAGAGCCCACATAAATGCATCAGAGAGTTCAAACAGCAAACTCAACATCAGTTGTTTGATGGAGACTGTGAGAATCAGGCAAATTGTGGCAAAGAAATCATTACTGAGGGAGGTCAAGAAGAAGAAGAAGAAGAAAATTTCTTGTGCCAAGAAACACAAGAAATGGTGTAGCGACTGTCCTATTCAGTCACTTGGTAGGTGAGAGGCGGATTCTTGACGCGTTTCCATCAAACAGAAATGAGAGTTTCTCTTTTCTTTGTCGTTTATTGAAAGCTGCACATGAATACTGGTACTTGGTGGATAAACGTTGGTTTAACGGTGGCTTAACGGTAGAAATCGTGTAGAAAACCAGTGGCCAAAACAAAACATACACACAAATGGCTCCTACAAATGGACATTAGACCAGTGTATACCTGTACTTTGGTTGGATGAGTCAAATCTAAGTCTTGTGACTCCCGATGAGTGACAAAGTGTGCTACCACTCTAGCTGCTCACCACCCCCTCCTTCTCCTAGTTAGATCTTTTGGAAAATACACGTATACTTTCTTTCCGGTGGAGAGTTGATGTTAAATGAGAGGCTTGATATTACTCTTATATCTGCCTGGCTTAACTTAGTTTAGCACAAAGACTGGAAGCAGCTTGCCTGGCTTATATTTCACTCATTTAGGTCTTTGTTTGTTTAGGTGATGGATTTCCTCACTAGACATCCAGCAACACTTGCATAACCCCCTATAAATGGGTGAAATATCATTTTTACTGTATGGATTAAACACATGAAATACAATGTGTTTACTGGCTAAGCTGCCAAAAGATGAACATTGTTATACTCAGACTGAGCTAAGCTAACTGTTTCCCCCAATATCTGAGGCCAGCTAAGCTAACCAGTTGCTGGCTGAGGCCAAATATTCCTTTGAATCCATGCAAATGACACATCCTTGCATGCATATAAACTCCACGGTGCAAGAATGGGATGATGTTTACCACAATTCCAATGGGTTATCTGTATTGCAGGAAGTGCGTGTGTAATGAAGGAAGCCTAACTAAAAGATAAACACACCACACCTCGTACTGTCTTGTCTTGTCAGATCCTGTCCCACTCTGCCTGTCTGTCTGCTGCTGCTGCTGCTTCTGGGTCAGCAGGAGTGGGAGCTGCATTTACCCGACTTTTAAAGTCAGGCTCAACTTTTATTGTCCTGAAAGCATTAAATATGTTGCATCACTCCTCTTACAATATCCACGTGTGAACTGCTAAGAAAACACACCAAACTAGGCGTGTTCAATGCACACAATTATCTCAATAGGAAGGGAACAGTTTGTGCTTACATGGGGAAGATGCGCTAACAGGCGCTCCCCTGAGCACGCTCGTGCCTATAGATTAGGCCGTATCATGATTTCTGGCATTTCCTTTAAGAAACTATGTCGGGTTCACCTGCAACTCTCTCACGTATCACGCATTAACACAAATACACCTTTTTAGACATGCAGAAAGAAAGCTGCGTGTTTACTTTATCAGCACGTCGTGGCATGGCCTGAACAAAAGGCCCAGTTTTTGCCACACAATACTCTTTGCAGGTTATTTCTGGTGCCACGGTGGTGGAGAAGGATGAAAGACCAGCCACAAAGGAAAGAATGTGGTTCCTGTTGTGGTCTTAGGGGGTCATGGGCGAGTAGAAGTGGGGGTAGGGTGTCTGCCTTTTTGACATTGGGTGGCCCCTGGGGTGCATGAGTCAGGGTCCGCTGTGGGAGGAGGGTTGTATTGAGGGGAAAATGGGTGTTTATAAGCAATAGCTTGAGGGGTCAGGGGGATGAGTAATGTTATGAGAACAAGGCGATACAAAGGATTCCACCTCGGTGTAAGCCTGCCAAAGATAAGAGAGCTTTAAGGAATGAAGACAGTCTAGCTTGTTATTGACGTAAAGTTTAAAAGTGACGCAAAATGAAGGAAGCGAGGTTTGCCAAAGTCTCTTTTTAATGCTTGGGCAGCAGCAGGACAACGCTGAGCTCAAGTGCTGACAAATTTCCTGAAAAGGATATCTTAGCCTTTGCTAGTACAACAAAAACCAGTAGTGACAGAGAGGACATATGACATGTGAATCCCTGTGGTAACATCGTGTTCGCCGCTTGTGCTTGTTCAGAGCGATGTGTGCATATGTGCGTGAGAGAGATTATGTTCTGGCCTCTGTGACTGTTTACAGCGAGAATATCATGTGCTGTGATACTACACACATCTCGGATCCTGTTTACCACGTGGTGTACGCGTTTGATTGCACGATACGTCCAGTGTTTTTATTACAGTTTGTGTGTACATGCTCCACTTTTGGCAGACTCCCGTAACTGCCATCAGGAAATGTTGCCACAGAATCTAGTTCTGCCACTGTCTGTCTGGCTGTCTGTGTACACTACAACCACAGAGCGCTGAGACAATAAGAGACGACAGGAGAGGCAACGTTTTCTTTTCATTGTATTAAGAGTGATGTCTGCATGAGCAGTTGGATGGGAACGACACAAGACAATCCAGACAGAATAAAGATTATGAAAAGCGCCAAAAGCATCTCTCTAATTGGGCAGAAAATAAACTCTTTGTTCATCGAAGTGAGACAGACGTACCTGTTGAATGTCTTTTTGTGTGCCTACTTTTGTGTTAGTTAGTTAGTTATTGCATGCATTCAAATGTGACCAAGCATGCAAAATGTGCGGGGAGAACTTTTGTGATGACGGTGGTGGCAGAAAACAGAAAAAAACAAACGTTCATGTTTTCACTTTCTGGCTATCTCTTCAACATTCCTCGCTCTCCTTTTCCCTGTCCATGTGCTTGCGTGAGTCTCCTCGGTAGAGAGGTCTGAGACCCGGTGGCTGCTTGCCTGGAAGGCTGGCACAACGATACAGGAAGCCGACACTTATCTGCGTAGGATCGGGAGGAGGACACAAGTCAAGAAGCAGGATTTCTCATCAAATGCATTTGAATGAAGGTCATCTTTGTTCAATTATGAATCAAATGGAATGAAAACAGTCATTGTGCAGGAGAGGACAAACATGTGGGAAACTGAGAGTGTAAGGTCCAGAGGATGTTTGTAGTTTACACTGACTGTCGGGTTGCTGATTTGTGTATTTTCCTGGCGTTGACATGCATGGGGCATTTCTGATTTGTATCGTCCAGAGTACAGCTGAATCTAATGCGACAATGGGAACCACCAAATAATACATGACTCTATTATTGATCTTGATCTTAATAGCATTCGTTGGCTACAACTTCCCACAAGAAGAAACACTGGAAAGTTACTCACATGCATCACAGGCAAAACTTAAACTCTGTGGCGTTTGCTCAGGATTGACACATGCTCCGCTGACTCTCAGTGACATTTTATTCGGTGCTCTGATAAGCTGATAAACGTTGAGCTAATATGGCTCCGATTCATCAGTTCGCCACTCTCTAAAAAATGAAATGAAATGAACTCGCTTGTTTGTTCATTTTAATATGACTCCTCCCCGTTGTGTACCGCGGGGTCAGTCGCAGGTGATAAAAACACAATTGAGCAAGATATATTCCCGTAACTATGACTGCTCTCCATGTTACCAAGGCAAGGCATGTAATCCTACTTGAAATGTTACTGACAAAGATGATTCCCAACAGGCCTGGTGTATATGTGATGCTGACTCATGGTTTTTAACACTGAAGTGAATGACAACGCCTCAAGCCGACTGTCTTATTCAGATCTGAGCACCATGTGAGCTGCTCTGAGGTAAGAAAAACCTGTTGACCTGGCTTTGACTTGTGCAACTTTTTTGTGTCTGGGAAACATCCGCAGACAAATAGATTCTCTTGACGTTTATCTGAATAATGGATTCACAATTATTCTGGAGCTTTAAACTCCCCTTTAACCTTTGGATTTCAGTTCTGCGTGTGACTACCGCTCATCCAGTTATTAGTCAAGTTGATTTTATGACAAATCACAAGGTCCCAGAATGACTGATGGTCCGGCCTGACTGAAAGGAGAGGTCAGGAGAGGGAGAAGAGAGAGAGAGTCAGCAGGGCATGTTCACGTTCCTTCAGGGTCTCTCTGTGGGTGTGTGTTTACATCATGTACACAAACAGCAGTGACCCACCCCAGACTGAACTGTGTCACCCTGAATTCACACTTAAACAATGGCTTTAATTCAGAATGAACCGAGGTCAGTCCATCCCAGAGTCCCCTGAGCATCCAGGTAATCTGATGCAAAGATGGAACGGCAGATTTCTCTACTTCAAGAACTCGCTAATAATCCCCCAAATTCGCGTTTACCGATTAAAGCGTGAACACCATTTACTTGAAAGGCTGCGTAACGATAGTAATATGAGCCAATAGTTTCTGCACGTAGGGAGAATCAAACTGAATAAGCAAGTTGCTTTTAAATTCCTGACTTTGTAAAATAATTTAAGATAATCAGCTGGTCTGCCGCTGCAGGGTTTGGATACACAATGAAGGTAATTGAGAGAGCAGAGCGTAAACAGGTTTGGGTAAGGCAGTACATAGCCGTTCATGCAGTGGACCAAACCTTTTGCATCTGGCCTTGAACAAATAAAACAAAAAACACATTACAAACTGTGTATGTACAGACGCACAATATATTTACGGATAATGTAATACCCCCTTCCTGAAATACCATTCTATTACACTGAGCTCCAGTAAAAAGCCATCTAGATGCCTATCTGGCAGAAGGACAGGATATTTGAGAAGCCATAACCAAACCAATAAGCCCAGCGATGATTATTCAACACCCCTAGCCTCTAAGAGGCAGCTGTCAGGGATACGTAGTCACTCCCCGTGGCTTTGAACCTGAGCAGCGCCTTCGTGGGAATAGATAGATGACGCTGGGTGGAGATCTACACACAGCTTGGCAGTTGTGTGTGTGTGTGTGTGTGTGTGTGTGCTTAAACAACAGTATGGTTAACTGTCCTTCATCTACCAGCTGAAATGACCCAGAATAACAGCGCTAATGTTTCACAAACAGCAGTAACAAGGTGTTCATTTGCGCGTATGTTTGATAACCTCATCCTGATCTCTCTGTCACGGGCTCATCTTCTAATAGTCCTTGTCAGGGCCACTAATCATTTCACAGACTGTTGCACAACACCTTTCATTGGCTCCAAGGAACAAACTGTGCTGCCAGGGAGGCTTGTACTTAATCAAGGCATCCAGAAGCCTCGAGTGCCTTTTCTGTCTGTCTGTCTGTCTGTCTTGTCTGTCTGTCTGTCTCTCTCTCACACACATAAACGTAAAGCGTGCAAGCCACCACATGTTTTTGCAGTATTTGGGTTTGGAAACTTTTACGACTGTGAGTAACACTGAGCATGTAAAGGCTAAATCTAGTGACCAAAATAATAAAGTCATGAAAAAAATACATGTAATTTGTGGGAATGCCCTCCAGCCAATACACTCTGTAACACCTCATTACAGCGCAGAGCCAGCAGATGGCACCATTCTACTTTTATATGTGCAGAGGTGATAACCAGTTCAGTCCAGAAATCAAATTTTAATGCTCTGTACTACTTTAAATATTTACTACACAAGCTGCACAGACAGATTTTAGTTGAATTTTCTGACATTCCCTTAGTAGTTTTTGAGTTTTTGTGTTTTTAAGTTATTAAAGTTATTACATGCTATTTTGATGCACAAGCGTAGAAATATAACTCAACCACATATAACCATGTATTGTTTATCAGTTAAGTACTTCTGTTATTTATAAATCACTAAACTCATGCAGACCGCCAGTGAAACTCATGCGATGGATGCTTTGACTGAGATCTCTGAGGTCAGTGCTCCCCCTTCTGACGCAGAAAATATCACAAACAGTAACTCAGCCCATCGTGTGAAGAGTAACTAATGATGTGCCTTTTTTTAAACAGAAGAAAGATGTTTTAAATAATGTAATAAAAAGATTTAATGTGTTAAGATTGCAGTGGATTTACTGGAAAACACAAGGACACAAAATCAATGCATGCTCGTCTTCTTTTCTAACATTATTTTCCACGTACAACTTAGGTTAAAGTGATGAGAGCAACATTTTTAATCTCTAGAAACTCTGCTGCCGATGGCGAGAAGCAGAGAGATAAAGTCTGAAAATGCTTGTTTGACATTAAACAGCACACAGGAAGTGCGATGACAGCAAACAGCTGACTGTGCAGCAGATGATTTGACCGTTAACACAATTAATGCCTCTCATTCTCTGCAGAGAGTTTGTTGATAAAATACTCAGGATTTCATCTACATGACATGACAGGCTGCAAATATATTGGTGATCTAAGTCCCGCCGTGTCATTCATACATTTTCTCGCACAGATAGTTCTGGCTTTGTTTGCTCAGAATTTGCCTCCAGCTCTGAACTAAATTTAACATTCACTTCCATAAAATGACAACAGTCTCAGTGATAGATATCTTAAAACCTGACCACATGAAACCAAAAGTATCTGCATGGATAGCATTAGAGGCAAAGCAGAACAGATGTTTTCTTTTTGTAATTTGGACGAGCCTGTATCTGGTCTGAATTGTCCTGAATTGTGGTTCTCATGTGCATATTTAAAAATGTTTCAAATTTTCTTCTTTTTACACTGCGCTGATTTTAATGGGCTTTGGATGAAATCCACTAAACATCATACCACATGTGTTCGCAAGTATGATTCAGCAGTCTGTTATGTTGTGTTAACTGGGACAACACGGGATTAAGGCAAAATAAAATTGTTCCATGAGACTCTGTGGTGGTGGGAACTAGTTGTAAGAGTCACTTGACTCATAACAACCCATCCTTTTTAATTAAGGGCATGGCCTATAATTGATCAGTAACTTAATGTTTGTCATAAATGGATTAATAGCAGAGTGGGGGTGGGAAGAAAACTGAGCCAGTCCCCCTGAGAGTGTGCTCTGTGTCCCAGAGGTCTTATCAGTTGCCCTCCTTGTCCCTTATAGTGCCCTATTTGCTGCTGACTGTCACGCAGCCAGATAGATAGAGGTCTAATAGAGAGGCCCGCTCTGTTAAGTGATTGAGCTGTAAATACAGATTGACCTGAACTAAGACTCTCATCATCTGTAAACTCATTCAACACTCTGCGTCCTCTCCCTTGATGTCTGAGAGAGTCTGAATCATTTCCATCACCGAGCAGGGGGGCATCTCCGATCATGAGATAGAGAGAGTGAGCCACACGGCTTCCAGTATATATAAAGATCTATGTGTGTGTGTATAAATGTGTGTGTGTGTGTGTGTGAGAGAGGGTGCTGAAGCGTCAAACGACAGCACAGAGATGATCTTTCCATCAGCTCCGTAGAGAGCGGAGATTGTCCCAGACAGAATTTATGGAAATGGTCATAAAACGTGAAGACTTCAGTAATGGGATATGTCGATAAAACCCACGGCGGCACAATCTACAGCAGTTTACTGAGGAGATGAGTGGCCCGGCTGTTAGACAACTCAAATCTAATTTTCTCAATAAAGCCCTGTAAGTCAACAACCCTAAAGGTTCCATAAATCATAATATAGGACAGATTCATCAAGGCCGTATTTATTGTTATGGCAGGGTGCCACTGCAGCATTAATCCTTTCACTGTGTGTGCTCTAATGGCAAAATTAGCCATCTTCCCCATTACACATATCAACATATCAACTTATTCTGGTTCTGCAACTATTCAAAACTGAAGATTTTACACAGGTTTTAACTCCAAAACTCTAAACATTAATTGTCTCCATTAAATTACGTTTATTAATTAAAAGGCTAAAGTCTGGATGAAAGCATCTGTAGTTTTCATTGTAATTATTTTTTTAGGGGTGATATAAGACAATAACCCACAGGAAAATAACTAACTTATCATTTAAAAAGATTTAAAGACAATTACAATAACAACTTTAATCTTCCCTCTGTGCTTTATTGGCTCTTCTGCATTTAGTGAGTACAACGTGTGCATGTGGAAAACATTTCAAAAGTATTTCAGCAGTGTCTTCGAGCTTTATTTCCTTTTCTGAACTGCAAGCGTGAAATCAATAAGGCTAAAGTGATGGCACTTCATTTTAATTTCAGGGAACGTCTAGTCATATCTTATTAAGAGCAGTTAATGACCCACAGTCCCTCCGGCAGATGATCCCCAGTTCAACTTGAGGAATTATTGGAGATTCACAAAAGGTAGTTTTGAGTATTTAATGAAGAATTCTTAATGTGCATTGACTGGTGAAGATCTGTGAAACTCTTTCACCTCTTTTGACCACCACAGCATTTATAATTTAATATTTCTTGATTTTAATCAAGGCAGTCATGGGCCAAAACAGTCTGAGGATGAAGGTTACGGGGCAGCAGAGGGCAACTATCAGCATTGACCAAGAGGCGTTATGCTTAAAAACTGAACTTACAAACATGAATATCAGGCACTGATTCACAAAGGAAGTGATGTTTTGAATATTATATTGTGTCTTATCTGGGACGCTCTGTCACTAAAATGGCTGAAATGATTATATATATATATATATATATATATATATATATATATATATATATATATACTGACTCTTTTCACACATGCCATTGCATTTATAAAAATATATAGTATATGTAGCTAATTATAATAGATGTAACATTTTTAAGAACAACACAGCGCAGGTGAGCTGTCTAAACATATTTAGGTCTTTATTTGAGTCAGTGGTCATGCTCAGTGTCAAGAGTGAGGCTGCTCTGGGGAAGCTTGAGCCTGGATCAACAGTAATCCTCCTCCCATGGAGGTCACAGTCTAGTTATAAGAGGCAAGAGGTTCCCTCCGCTGTTTTTCAGCCCAACTTCCATTAGCAATCTGTTAGCCGCAGTCCATTGAGAGGGAGGATCGGAGCACGAGCTCCTGGGAGCACACAAACATACAAAGACACACACACATGCTCACGGCACAGACCTTGTTTGATGAAAAAGAACAATTAAGGGAGAAATGAGGGAGAATCATCAGGGGAAATGGCCGATGAAGACTTTATTGATTAGAGCAGCTCCACTGGTTCAGCTCTCACTGTAGCAATTACCACCATCCAGCGGGGGCCTCGTGGTGCAGGGCCTTATTTGATGACCACAACGTGAAAGCGAGGGAGGATTTTTGGACTATATTTGACAGAACAACAAGCAAAAACATCTCAGTTAAATCTATTGTTTTCTTTATTGCACTGAAGCTTAATTACATGTTTACAAGACACAATATTCTGACATTTGATGATGTTTAATGACATTTTTATTACAATAACCAAAAAGTTACGTGGAGACAAAACATATAATTGAGACAAAATGATGAAGAATGTACAGTTGGGCTCAGGCGTAAAGAGTTTTGGGTTGATTCCTGGTCACGTTTACCAAAACTCTCGTACTTGTATATTGTATACACATGCAGCAGGGCAGGCTGGGATCTGCATGTGACAGTACAGAATAAAGAGGCATCTCCCTCTTTTTGTCTCTTGCTTACACACACACACTCACACATACATACACACATCCAAACAGCAATGATTAATTCAAATCCCTCATGAATAAAGCAATAAAGTCTAATGGGGGCACATCTGAGTCAACATGCCCACATACCGCAGAGGCCAGTCTGATCATTTGTTTGTTTGCTCAGCTAAGACAGCTGGGTATTTGTATTTAAATCTGACTATTGTCTGCTGACAGTTCTTTGACCAGAAACGCTGTGAGGCAATTGATGTGTAAGTTGACAGTTGTTTAGATTGCAGACACTCGCGTGCAAGGGTGGCTTGATATGATGTAAGGGTGATACGTAGTTTAGGTAGCATACCAACAAGACTTGTCTTGAAACTCTTGACGAGAGGGAATAGGTTACATCTTATTGTGTCACACGATAGAGTCATCACAGTGAAAAGCAAGTGAATTCACTGTTATTGGAACATGCATCTTCATCCCTGTGGCCTGAGATACCAAGTTCAAAGGTCAGATGAGGTGACCTTGGGAGTGCCTTCATCTAATTGCATGTGAAGGGGGAAGATTTAATCTGAAATGTGACCTGGTGCTGTGCAAACAGCGTGAGGGTGCTAATATTAGACTGACCCCCCCCCCCCCCCCAAAAAAAAGGTAGCACACTAAGTGTAATAAATTATATCATATACTGATTAATAAATCATCAAAACACACAAAATATGATAAAACTAGAAGTGAAGATTCAAACAGTGTGCTCGCAAAAGAAACTTTTGAAATTAGAAATCAAGTCAGTCAAGTCAAGAACGAGTAGGCTATGCACACTTTAAAAGAATCGGCAAATTATTTATGGCAAAAACTTTATAAAAATACTACTTTTTCCTCTCCGTCTTCACTTGAATAAATATATGTTGTCCACTGAACTCAAAATTAAACAATTAATAACTAATAATATGCAAAATTAAACATCTGAAAACTGCAGGAAGCAGTAAAAGCAGCGCCTTTTTCAGCTTTAATGTAATCATATCAGTCTAGGAATGGATAAAAAAAAAGAGAGACCAGTCCTCCCAGTAACATCCACCATCACAGAGCCACCGCGTTCTCATCCTGCAGCTCACTAACGACTCACACTTTCACAACCTCGTGGACTATTTGGCAAGGACACAGAAACAAAAAAGAGATAATGGTCAATGGAGAAATATAAAGGGACAAACACAATCTGTTTCCGCACTAGATGGAGATGAATGAGGAATAATCCATTGCCTTCCATCACACCTACCCAGCCTGCACCATGGCTTCTCCCCGCTTAACCACAATGATGATTAATCCTACACCCACTATTTATATTTCCTAATTTGTAATTAGCACGAATTATCAATTACGGTTAGCGCCTAATTGCCCTTCATAAAGACAGCTCCCCAGGTTTAAACGGCTCCATTTAAATAATGTAACTAATAGCTCTTGCCTTTACGTTGGGGATACATCTTCATTGTTCCACGCGTGAACCGTGATGGTTGCTCGTAATTTAACAGGGCAATCGAGAGAAGGAGTGCAGGTGGCACTGCGGGACTAATTATTGTTAATGAATTATGATGTGACCTTCTCAGAACAATGGCTAATCAATGCTCACGTTGAGTGACAGTGAGCTCTGTGCAGATGCCAGAGACCACAGAGCCATTACTAGCGGGGCCTCAGCCCGGTGGAAAACAGGGAGCTGCAGCAGTTTTCTCTTACAATCTCTCTTACAATATGTACACTCTCCTTTGCTCACCACAATGCGCACCTCCCTGTGGCTGCTATTGCATTTTGTGTGTGTGTGTATGTGTGTGTGTGTTTGGAGGGGACAAGCCGGCCAAAATATCTGTGTAGCCTAATTTACAGACTGAAGAATCTGAAGGTCTAGCCAGGGCATTAGGCCAAGATGGCTGAGCTTTGTACTCGGTCCTCTCTGGGAAGACAAAATACCGCTGTGTTTCCCGATGTAGTCTTTCACAAAGAATAATCCTCCCTGTTAGTATGTAATGGTCTGTATCAGTTAAACTAAGCTCGAGCTTAAGGAATGGAAATAAAAGCAAATGCTCTGATCCTTCGTCCATCACCCACAGCTGAGGATTGTGATTTTCATTGATTTCTGAATCCATGTATACCATGTGAATGCCGGAGGAAACACATGCATATAGTGTGTGTCATTATTGAGGCAAGATGAAGTATAAACCAGGGTTTTCCTTCTTCACAGACTCAACACGACGAGATGCAGAAAGAAAAGAAGAGTAAAGCTTTGGATGCCGTGTCTCCTCTCATAACTTTGCGTGGACAGAAGACCCAAGACCTAAATCCCATTTAGTTTTAGTATCATATCACATCAGAATGGATGCTTGCACGTTTGAACTAAACGCCTCTGGTCAATGTGTGGTAGAAAGTTTGCCCACTTTGCCAACATGACCACACTGTGCTGGCTGTTGACAACGTCAATGTTTGAACTGACCTTTACCTTGTTGTGACAGGGGCGCAGTATGACTGACAATGTCCCTCAGCATAATTTACCCCCGCCCCACATCGCCCTCCATCTCCTCTGTGATGCAGTTGACCCCTTTACAAATCACCCCCAACTTTACACATCTGCTGCCTGTCAGCATCTGCCAGGCGCACTCACCCGTCCCGCCCATAATGAAAAACTCTCATTACTCGCCTCCACCCAACAGGTATACGGGCCGTTAGGACAATTACTGGGCAATGCCACTGACCTTGTTGTCGGAGAGAGTCAAACAAACACAGAGGTCTAGCAGAAAAGGAGGCCTGGCAGCAAAAAAAATCTCAGGCATGCAGTGCAGACAGGAGACTTGGCAAAATGAGGAACGCTTCATGTTAAGGGAGATTGTACTATATTGATCTACACTGGCACACATCGATGCCAACTGCCTCCGAGTGCAGATAAAGTAGAAACTCGGGTAGTGGCACAACAGCACTGTCACAAGTTAAAACAGAGCATTCAAATAACCAAACTGGAGGTTTTCTACGTTCTAGTACTTTAACCACAAGTTGCGTATTATTAAAGCTGACAAATCTCCAAATAACACCCAAAGTTATGAGTTGATTTCATTTTAGCAGAGTGTGAAAATCAATTTTGGAGACCCTAAAGCTGTGTAAGATTTGTAATGCATCGTCTATCAGTGAGCAGTCTTAGTTTTTCCTGTCAAAGGTTGAACAGTTGCAAGTATTCAAGCGTCCAAGATTTGCAAATCAGCTGCCAAAAACAAGCTGTGCTGTCATCAACCCCAGATTATAAATAGTAAGCTGTTAAAAGGATGATTTGGTGTATTTTGATAGATTTGGTGGTGCAAAAAAAAAAAACTTGACTTAATGTGCAGGGTGAAGTCTAGCAAGCTATAGATCTCTGCATCTTGACGCACAATGAAATAAATGACGACAGACGACTGCAGAAAAGTACAGCGTGACTTTGTCTTGGAACCCACAGCCACACAGTTTGGGAATCTGACACCGACGATCTAACGGCCTCTCTTAATGGTTCACCAGACACTTGCTGGTCCTTTGTTCGAGTCCCACTTTACAGGAGAGTTGTGGAGACAGTGGAGGACTTTAGAGAAAACAATAGACACGACAGAACTGCAGCTCATAATGCCGCTCCTGCCATTAGACAAATTATCTGACGTTTAGCAGACTGGGGGCAGCCTCCCCGTGAAGTGATGACTTTATTGACCTTGGAGGGGGGTCTTGGCTGGAAGTGTGTCTCTTTGGCTCCCTGCTGTGTCTGACAGGGGACACTCCTCCTCTCTGAAGTCTTGCTCTGGCCCGTACAGACTCTGAGCTGAGCCAGCTGCTGTTCCCGCTCTCTGAAGTCTACCTGAGGGCCTCTTTGTCCCCGGGGCTCGTCCCTTTGTCCCGCTGACACACACAAACAGATGTCCAGCCACTGGGCTTTCTCGTAGGAAGTTGTAAACCTCCAGTGTGCAGTGGGCTCTATTCATATGAAGGGCCTACAGTAATGGCCGTGCAAGTGCCATACACATGCTAATGCTGACACGCAGACACCCTGTAGGGGCGACTTTAACAAATGTTTGACTATGTAACTACTGCAGACCAAGCCAGTCCACCAGACTATGACCGGGTAGCAATGAAACCTCCACGTAGACTACTGATCTGTATAAGTAACACAGGAAATTGCGTGGGCAGGCCTTTAACAGTGTGTAAACATGATCGGCTCCCCCATGTCACAAACACCAGACAGAACTACACACAGAGAAATGGCCCTCATGCCTTTCTGTCTGTCTCATCCGCACACACAATGCAGACCTCACAGGTTTAGATGGTAAAATATGTTAATGCATAAATCATCATAAATGTGGACCACAACAGAAATCACAGCTATCACTTCAGGAAAAAATATTTTTAAAATCACAAATTAGAAGCTATTCTAATCCTACAAAAATAGAAATCAGCTCATTTTAAAGAAATTATAGCAGAAGCAGTGACTGTAAATCCAAATAATTTAGGTCATTCAAGGACTGATGGGTTAAAGGAAGCGCCAAACAAGCCCTCGTGTGCTGTTGCAGTTACTGGTTTGGCCTTCCAGTATCCAAAATGACTGTGTGTAGCCATCAGGTTTTTATCTGTATTGGACACCTGCTGAGAATATTGATCTTTAGCTGGTTTCACCGTTTAAGCCATCGCCAGGCATCAAGCTTTAAACAACCGTATGTCACTTTATATTGAATACTAATAGCAAAGACTTGGGAGCCGACTGATTGTGAATGTAAATCTATCACCTAAGGTGAGAAAACAATCAGCTGTGTTCATTGTACATGGGCAATTTAGCTTAATAATGCTTTGAGGAATAATCTAATAATAGTCATGGATCCTTTAAGTCTGTTTAAAACACACAGAAGAGATTACTACCATTCTGGTGCATGCAAGTTGGTATGAACCGTTTTCTCTGCATCAAACAACATTTGTATGTCTCTGTGTGAAAGTAGCTGCAGTGTAGTACAAATGGAAATGCTATAACGGGAATATTATTATCACTGTTTCATGAAGACATAGAAAACAATGAGGATAAAAGCAGAAGTAAGCAGTAGTTTAGTAGTTTATAGCTGCCACAGCATCTAAAATGTTAAACACAATATCTTCATAATACCTGGAAATAATAATAATAATTATATACAAACATCACTTGAAGTATTTCTAAGTGTTTGGTTAACTTTTTCAGTTACAGCACATCTACCAGCATCTGTGCTTAAGAATTACTGATCGCTAAACAGAATTACATTTCACTCAATTCTTACATTTTAATACAAGAGGTTTTGATTTACAGGGATGCTGCAACGTTCCCGTGAATAGCCAGCAGTTTATAAGCAGAAACCGTTTGGTTTCGATTAAGAGAAAGTTTTTCTGTGGCTCAGGGGACACGAAAATCCCCTTCATGACAGTAACGCTTCTAAAAGAGTCCAATTTGGGGAGACAGGGCGATCTCTGATATGGATCAAGTGCCATCTGTGCCCAATTTACTCTCAGGTCGTGGATTATTGAATTTAATGATATGGGTGATTATCGACGAATGCTTTGAGCCCATTAGGTGGTCGTGTGAAACACTAATAGTGTTTGTGTCACGTGTCCGGTTGAGAGACGGGGGGGACAGGCGCTTTAAAGACCGCGCTCCGGTCATCTCATTCAAGCTGCGAGACTGACAGACAGAAGCGGAGGAGCCAAGACCACAATCCGGGAGATCATCACCGCCTATCCGGTTTGATGAAGCTTGAAGACGAGAAGTAAACTATGAGAAGTTCATCACCTCACGCGTAATTACGCACATCAGATCCTTTTTTCCCCTCTTCTTTAAAGGTTTTTTTTCCTCAGCAAAGGATGCTGGACCCCAAGGACTGTGGAGTGACAATGACGTCCAGTCATAAGATTTCCTTTTCTATAATTGATATTTTGGATCCGAAGAAATTCAACAGCAAAAGGGTAAACGAACTTTCCATCGTCACCGAGAAGTTTCCTGTGCCAAATGCAGAGGGAGCAAGTCTGGAGTCGGACAGCACTGCAGGTGGAGACTTCAGAGTTGAGCGCGTGGAAGCAGGTAGAGAAAAGAGAGAATTTTAGTCTGTTATTCAGCCTTTAGATCAAATGTTCACGTGTTTGCATTTGTTAAATGCACGTGCCAATTATTATTTAATTATCACAAGGACGTATCGATAAATGTGTATATATAAACTGCCACATCTCTCAGCATTATAAAATAAGAGTGCATGGATTCATTGGGCTAATTATTTATTGCGAAATCTTACAATTTAAACTTTTTGCTCTTGGCTGCAGAGCAGCCAAGAGCTTTTCCATCAGATTTATTGTCATCTCTGTATGACCTTCCCTTAATTTCCAAGGCTGCGTTTCCTTTCAAGGAAGCCACAAAGGCTTGCTCCCAGAGCCCCAGCGTGTGATTGGCACAGGGACAGGCAGGCTAGATAATTGTTTAAATCGTCCCATTGAGGATGCCTCTGCGCGCTTTGATCGATATCCCATTACTGCATCCTGCATATCTCCCTCTAGCACCTTGCAGGTACAAACTTCACACCCCATCCATGTCTGATCCTAAATATCGTTCGATTAAAACTTCCCTTTAAATAGATGACATTTATCGACCCGGCAGCAAATATGAAACTCCATTAGCACGTCATGGCTGAGGTGGCGGAGTTGGATTTAGACGGGATTTCTTTCCGCAACATGACATTTGAGGCGCTGTGTGGTTTATAAATTATTTAAGGATTAGTGACCAAGTCTCCCCCACCCACCCCCGTTCCGCTCGAGCGACCTGCGGATCCTAATCAAACACTTTACAGATGTCAACTTTGGGCCTTCTGTGTTTCTGTGTTTGGTATTTAACGTGCTGCTCAAACGGGACAAAAAGGGATAGAGCACCGGTGCACCATGACAAATAAATAAATGAATAAATACACCTGTGAGGCAGGTGTGGACTCGTGTCTTGTCAGGAGCTGTCCTTTCAGCACTGCGATCATTTTAGATAATTTAGCCAGCTTTTAGTGACTGTCACACCAAGAGGTCAAATCAAACATTACTAGCTATCGCTTGAAAAATATAGTTTAATCTTGTAAATAACCTCAAATATTCAGCCAGTTAAACAGTTTTAAGAACCATCACCCGGACAGGGCCCTTAGTTTCACCCTTAAATGGTGGATACTGGATGTACTAGCGATGAAATGGTCATAATTATACCCTATATGTTAGATGCTGAATTTGCATGGTGTGAGTTAACTCCTTTCTTGTATCTACAGTGGAAGAAACAGGAGATGAACACACTGCAGCAGCTGCTGACCCCCTTCTGCTGTCCCCACCGGCTGAAACAGAGCCCCGCCTCACCGGGGAGCAGGACGACGGAGGGTCAACGGCGGTCACCTTGCAGGACCCCTCACCGCACAAGCGGCGACGCCCTGACCAGGCCTGCGCCAAACCACGGCGCGCCAGAACAGCGTTCACTTACGAGCAACTGGTCGCTCTGGAAAACAAGTTCCGCACAACTCGGTACTTGTCCGTGTGCGAGAGACTAAACCTGGCCCTGTCTTTGAGTCTGACTGAAACTCAGGTGAAAATATGGTTTCAGAACAGGAGGACCAAATGGAAAAAGCAGAACCCCGGGGCGGACAGCACCTTGCAGTCCGGCTCTAATTCTCTGGTCAACGTTAGTCAAAACCCTCCCACGTGTGGGTCGAGTCCCGCCAGCTTCCACCAAACTTTCCCCAACTTCAGCTCTGGGAATGTGATCTTCCACACAGCTGGTGTTCCGCTTTCTTCCACTGGAGGGCTCCTGCATCCCTTCATGCCCAGTGGTTTCGTCCAG
Source organism: Nibea coibor (assembly GCA_023373845.1). Taxonomy (NCBI): domain Eukaryota; kingdom Metazoa; phylum Chordata; class Actinopteri; family Sciaenidae; genus Nibea; species Nibea coibor. Next base: position 16,244,299 of record CM041723.1, read on the forward strand.
CCGACTTATTTTAATCCACACCTATGAAAGAAGCCAAGACTGACATGCTGCAGCTGGTGATACTTTTTGGGAGCGAAATAACTTTTCCAAGCCGAACTTGTTCTGCCCAGAATCATTGTAACTGCATTAATGTCATCTCATGTTTTACAGACGGAGGGGAAAAGGGAGCATCTTCCTTATGAAACTCATAAAAAAGCTGTTGTCTGTCTTTTGTCATGAACCTTTTCCAAATCGATGACCTGTGACCGACAACTATTTAAACATCAGTGCTCCTTTATACCTCTGTCAAAAGACTGCACCACTATGCACTGACTGTCTGTCCTTGTGTTTGTTGAACCACCTGCTCGCCCTGTGTATTTGACAGCTCATACAGTATAATTTTCCGCATCTGTGTATTGTCTTACATCTCAAACTGTGGCATATTGCAACCATCCAATGGCCAGCTGTGTTTCTACCTCTCACAGGCTCGCACAGCTTACGTCTGTTGACATTTATACCGCATTAACAGTGTAACTTAATTAAAAAAACATCAAACATCTGTGTGTGGCTCATGGATTGCAAAGTAAAAACATTTCAAATGAGAATGAATCGCAGAGCTTTTGCCTATCCCTCCTAACATTCATTTGGTGAAGCGCTGCAACAGTAATAGGTTTGTAATAGTGGTATAACACGTCCTTGTTAAAGGGCCCAGTGGAAATTACTTACAGTATATGCCGCCATCTCCCGGGCAACAAGGCCGAGCTTCTACCAAATTAAGTGATCACAGACTGAAGCATCTATTAGATCAAGTCTCAATATTTAAGTCTCAACAGACATGGGGGGAAAATAATCAAGTGTTTTTTGTCAAGTAAAATTTCAAATACTATATACTATTTCCATGAAGTTATTATACATATTTGCTATATTGCAGCTCAGTGGTAAATGTTGTACATTTACTTTGTGGATAAAAATTTTATATACAAATCAGGTGACGAGTTTATAATGCACTCTGGAGCAGTATAAATCCAAGTCAATAATCCAAGAGTAAAATATGTAGTATCACTAAAACTCTATTTTAAAGGGTTAATAAGCTGTGCTTAATGGCTTAATTAATGATAACTATACATACAAGTATAGCTATTTATTTATATAGCTATAAGCGATTAATAAGAACATGTTTTGGGTTGCCATGTTGTGTAAAATCCTTGTTCAGGACATTTTCTTTGTCTTTAGGTTTTTATTTTTTGGCCACTTGAGGGCAGCAGAAAGAAGAAGAAGAAGACAAAATGTTGAAAGTTGGCAGGTCAGCTTGTTAGCAAAGATTTGCTAATTTAAGTTAAATTAGTCAAGGAGCAACATTATCATTCATACAGTAAGTCCAATAGTCTGTATATATCCAACCCATAGCTTTTAAATGCTGCACCGTGTTCACCAGCTAGCTGATAACTGTGTCTGTCTGTGTGAGCTGAACTCACTATAAAGCAGTGACCTTGCTTTAACCTTGTCCATTGATACATTTTTATTGTAAAATATTGGTTATAGCTGCTTTAAATGAATCAGAAAGACCTGCACAGCGGACGATTTGACCACTTACATTCTGGAATAGGTCACATGGCATTTGGATCAAAATCTACCTGATTATTAAGAGAAGGTGATGAATTATAAATTGCATGAATTTGCAGGTAAGTGACCAACTTTCACTGATGAGAACCCACTGATCCTTTATTAATTATTCTTACTTTATTATTAATTAATTCCACTTAATAACTTGTATAACTGCACATACATGACTTATTGGAAAGAGAGGATGATTTGTTGTTATCACTATAGGTCGGTTATCAGACTGACCTATAAAGAAGTAGTAAATAATGTACTGAGAGCTCACTAGTGTCATTTTACAAATCCTTTATCAAAAGTGCCTCATTAGAAAGTGGTAGAAAATAAAGTAATATAAATTAGCTGTCATGTAAGTGAGTAAGGATCTACTTTTTTTTTTTTTTTTACTAAAGTATATTGCACTACATTTGTGCTTTTGAATGCAAAGCTCCTTCTTTAATGCTTACTCTGAATAATTCTTCCTCCACTGGTTATACTAGAAATTTCACTTACATAATACAGCCACACAGTGTCACCATTTCCTCTCGTTCTTTCTATATCATCTCAGTTTATATGCAAACACTAGTGGAAGAATAGACTCCATTTATTGACTGCATTATGATCATTAGTGTCATCTGTTTTAGGATTATTTATCCTTTTGATTTGATTTTGATCGATGCTATATTTGATGCTGTTAACAAGTCTTGTGTGTTTTGTGGTCTAGATGTAATTGTAGACCTCCTGCTAATTCACTGGGGGTAGTCATATGATTCTGAGAAATGTGCTCTCCTCTTACACCCAATTTACATCCATTTCTGCCTCCATGTGTAGTGGATGTGCACAATTGAAGTAACACACCCACTGAGACAGACAAAATAAAGATTTAGGCACAACAGCTATAGGAAGCCAGGATTATCAGTGCAGGCCCACAGCAGAGGACTGAGATAGGACAGCTTCAAACCCACTGTCAAGCCTGTGTCATTAGTTGACATCTTTCAAGAGTGTGTTGTGCTTTCACTACTTTGATCTAAAATACACTGGTTGAATTGGCTGCTTCTGTCTATATCTGCAGACAGTGAGTTTGCTGGCGGGGGAAGAGAAAGGAGAAGAGCTGACTGAGAATGGCTGGTAGGCAATTTTCTCCTGACATCGGTTTGACGGTTAGAGGGCTGACAAGCATCCTTCAATTAGATGGAATTTTCTCACTCCTGTCAAAACCCGGCCAATGTCAACCTGTCGCTGAGGTGCAGGTGTTAGTGTAGCTGCGATTTTATTTTTTTTCCCCCCTCTTTCACATGCGAATACACACACTTACAAACATGCACAACACACACTAATATAAATATGTTATCCTTCTATTTAGATTTGTTCTGATGCATATGAGTGTCATTACCCTTTGGTTCTGCGATACTTTTCATTCCAACACGGCCTGGCACGCAGCTGAAAAATTTGACAGTTTTGATCAATACGCTGGAAAATCCGGCATAAGGAACCCATTCCATATTTTGGCTTGAGGCAACTGTTATGTGACGACGTGATGAATAATTTTGAAAGGTATCTGAGGGGGGTCATTAAGGTCTGGGTGAAGAGAGCGCTTGTTTAAAATTCATGTTGGAGAATGCTCTGGGACAAGGTCAGATGTTAATAGTAACAGTGCGTTTGTGCGCACACAGTGGTATGGGGAGAAAATTCCATCGACATTCCCCGTTCAGTGTACTTATCTTTTCCAGAGCAATGTGTGGGAGGTTTGAATAAATAAAAGGAAGGCTGAGGATTTCCTGCTATGTTTGTTTGTGCTATTTTCAGTCCTGGTGGTCCTCAGGGACCAGCATCGGTTCCTCTGAGGTTCACAGGTCAGATAGGAAGAGTAGGTGGTGGAGTGGGTGGTGAAAAGTGATATAGAAAGAGAGGTTTCCAGCTACAATTGTGGGGGTGTTTTATAAGGCTACAGACATGTGTACAGACTGAAAACAACCAGGTCTGATTCCCTCTAATAATTGATGTAACATGTTTCAGGGGACTTTAATTCTTATTTTATCTAAAACATCTGACTAACATTGACATATTAACACATTATAAAGCTGGCACGCTGGCACTTGAGCAAACAGTTGACTATTTATGCCTCCAGCAGATAAAGGGCATCTTTGGTGCTTATCTTAAGTTGTATTTGTTTCCACCTCCAATATTCTCTTTTTGTTCTATATGAACTCCCCTGAGAATTATATGGCTGTTTGTTAAATGATGCCTTTCGCTCATCAGCAAGTAGATAACTTTGTTTGGTCCCGGGCAGGTTGCGTACAGTAGGTGGTTGAGAGCAGCTTCATAGAGATGCAAAAAAAAAAAAAAAAAATCAGGGAATAGCTGGTAAAACTACATTTATTGAGTGTCCAACCCTCTACCCTTACCCTGACCCTAAACCTGCAAACTCCATGTCCACTTACTATCATTATCCGGTTCTTTTAACACACCTGTGAATATTTATCATGGAAATATTTTATCATAATGACCTTGACACTGATAACTGAGCTGATAACTGAACTGAACTCCATCTACAAGGTAGGTCTATCTTTCTAGCTTAGCTTTTAACATCCAGAGTATAATTTCCATTGTCCAATCACATCAAATCAAAACACAAAAACTAAAACTTTGATTAATAAAGCAACACAATATTTTTTACCATAGATCATCATCCAGAGCAGCAAGTGGTAGTGAGGAGCCACAGCGGCATTAAATCAGATATTTGCACATGCACACACAATGCTACTGGTTACTATTGTCATACATTTTCATTAGACTGGGGTGTTCTGAGTAAAGTACGTGGGCTGCATTGTCTGTTTTTGTGAACTTTAACTTTTAGAAATGATTGATTTCCTTCTGCATGCCACAGAATACTGCAGAATACAACAAGCAAGACAATTCAACAGATACAAGATCTGGCAGACTTTAAAGATTACATGATTGTGAAAAGATTGTGAAGACAGCCAAACTCCCGAAGACGGCCTCAGGTTTTCGATATTAATGTTCAACTGCAGCCGATTCTCTGTGAACTCTCACGCATTATGTCATACAAACCTCTCCGACTTCATGAACAGCAGAATCAAGTAAGCATGTGCTGCATGTATATCTGATAATCTGCTGGAAACATTACTGCCTTGCTGTGAGTAATATGCAGACCGAGAGAAAAAGGAATGACAAGAACGCACTGATGTGTGATCCTGGAAAGTTTGCAGACATCCTGCTTTTGCTTGAGCTGTTAGAGGGTTGCTTGACATGTCTTGTAGACGCTTTGTATTTCAACTGCATCCTCCAGCACAGCGGGGACCCCGGCCAAGGCAGGAGGAGATAAAACTGATTTCTTCAGTACCAAGCGGCAGTCAGTCGGCAAAGGAAGCCAACTTATAATGGTCTTTTAATCAACTGTAGAAAGTGAAAGTCAGGTTGAGGTTTAAAGAAGGGGGGTGACTCCCCTGAGCTTTGAGGCTTGGCTGTTTGGGAATTCAGATGTGAGCTATACTGTCCCACCTCATCTCTGGGTCAGTTCAATGACAAAGCTTGGAAAGTCGTACAATTTTAAAAAGCACCGTTACCATAGCGAGAGTTGTTGAGCCTCTTTGCAAGGATCGTTTCATACTATATGCAGAATATTTACATTTCGATTGTAACACCAGCTGTTTCCTTCGGTTAAATCCTGGAAGCTAAAACACAAATTACCCAGACGTCAGACAGCTACTGTGTTTGAGAAGGGGAAAAAAATGCCAAGTTCTTGACAATCCAAATGCTCCCTTCTGTTTGCCTGCAGTCTGTCATCATTTTAACTGTCTTCTCCAGCTGTTACCCACCATTAGGCAATAATGTAATGAAGTGAAAACTCCAAGAGTTAAGTAAGTAAATATGCTATTTTCCATATTAATTATTAAATCAGTTTAATAATTAAAACTGTTTCCTTAGTGTAACTATTCAATGTTGTGTTTTGTCTTTATATTTGCCTGAGAGAGTGTAGCACTTTCCGATTCTCCAAGAAAGTCAATATTTTGTCTCATTGAGCCTGGCTTTGCCCTCCCTCATTGATTTCTTCCTTCCTTGATAAACAATGTGGTTTTGATGAAGCAGTTTCAATACAGAAGTGCATGCAAAAAGTGAAAAAAAGTTGCCTGTGTGAGAGGCAGAAAAGTGGCAAAACAATTACAGTGAACCCGATTGAGCAACAGCAAGAGCAATTATGATTTAAGAGTTTGACTTCAGGCCTAATCGGACTTCAGGGGAAATATTTGGATTCGTTCCCAGTCAGGGTTTTTGCTGAAGAAAGTCCGGAAATGGCATGCCAGTGTATGAGTGATGTCTTGGATAAATCTCAGGCAGGCAATAACGATTAAGTTTGTCTGGTCCATCTTTTTCCCTCCTTCACAAATCTTTTGACGACGCGCTCTAATCTTTGCACACAGGCCAACATGGACGCACTGATGTGATTACAAGACTGCTGGCACAGGAGATGAGTCCTAGATGAACACAGATTTTCCAGAGAAAAGGCTGCATGGCTCGGGAAATGAGTGTGATTTAATCTCGAGTAAGATGTAGGGGGATTCCACATCATTGAATCAACTTGAACTGCGAGAGCTGAGAAGAGTGTGTTTCACATCATCACTCTTAGAAAAGGCTGTTCTCTTAAAGGCCTTTTCATATAAAATCATTCTAACATCTGATCGGCTTGGAACAGTGACCGAGAAATCATCTGATGAATCCAAGTTGTGGTTCTGCGGTGATAAATTGCGTGAGGCCTTATGCAGCGGTTTCAGAGAGAATAAATATTATAGATCCTAAAAAAAAACGGATGCTCGAGCTGAATCTGGGTATCGATGTGCCTTCTGGTCAAAACAATGCAACAATAGTCACGAGTCCTGCAATAATTTGTGAAACTTCCTCGCGCCGACAGCCTCTGTTGAATATTCTCTTCATGACTCCTCGTCCCAAACGCTGCGGCTTTACCAGATGTGTTGTTTCACTGATCTGGCGCGCTCAAAGGTCAGCTGTGCTAATAACACAGAGAAGGACAGAGTGTTGTTAATTACAGTCTGCCTCAAAGTCAAAGACCGCGGTGCTGCAAGGGAGCTCATCCTCCCTCGTGCGCACACATACACATGTCTCCGACACGCTCATTAGAGGACATTATCTCGCAATGGCTACTGTGTGAACTAATGGCAGTCTAATGAACTCTGCTGTTAGATTTGAAAGAGAGATGCAACAGTCTGTCTGCCTCATGCACAGACTCTGCAGAGCTCAATTTCGCAATCATAAATTAAGAGACCCAAGCCTCTGTTTACTGTTAAAATCCTGATGCCTGTGTCTAGATAGCAAACGCTCCAAGGTGAGCTGACATCCATATATTTAACTCAGATCGGTGGAGATGGAGGCAGCATGCAGAGAGGAAAACTTTGGGTTTTTTAATGAGCTGGGCTTTCCTTCAAGGATCTCCAGTAACAGTATAAAAAGACTTTTTACCTCGTGGAATACTTCGGCAGACCTTTGAAGAAAGTATCAACTTTCCAGAGATGATAAAGGGAGTGTGCAGGCCTGGTATTTTGGTAGATACCAGATCGTAGGAGAATACATATATTAAATGTACTTCTTTTAGTTAGTATTATTATTAGTATTTATAGTATTATTTTTATTAGTATTTTCTATGAGTGGGCACAGTAGGTTAAATTAATTAGCCTTTGTAAAAATAAGTCATAGCCCTGACCTGATACTATGCTACAAATGCAGTTTGTTCAAGTTAAAAACCACAGTATTAACCCAATTATGATTCAGTAGGAATAAAAAGAAACATGACATTAAATACTCAAAGCAAAACAGGTGTAAAGTCGTAATTCCCAGTTTAAAAAGTGCCTGCAGGAAGCTGCAATAACTAATTTGTTTTGCCCCTCGGGGACAGTACAAGTTGTGACAACATCAGCATATCATCATCTTTTGAGTTATTGTAGTGAGCTGTTGGTAATTTACACACCCAGCAGTTACGGTAGAGCATAATTCATTTGGAGTGCCTACATGCTAACATACTCACAATCACGACGCTAATAAAGGCTCCCCACTCTCGCTAGGAAATCAGTTCATATGTCCTCACCTCATTTTCTGACAATACAGAACAGCACTTAATCGCAAACGGCCATATCAATTATTGGCTTAGTATTGACACATTTAACCCAGTTTTATCCCTCCTGTTTTTAATGCGGAGTTCATGAAGTGTCTCAGGTTCGTTACAGGTCATGGCTACACCCATTTTTTACTGTTATGAACCACAGCTTCAGCAGAGATTTAGCTAGCCTATCCAGCTAGCTGTGGCTACAAACATTGACTGTGAAGACGTGAGAGGCCCAGTGCAGCGCTGTGAAGTGAAGCCGATGGTGGGAAATGCCAATAACTGCAGTTCCTCAAACGGCCACTTGAGGCTGGCTACAGAACATATTAAAAGGCCCAACTTCACGGCAGAAATAAACGTGTTTACAGCCTGGTACAAAAAACGGTTTTGCTCTCTCAGTGCATTCCGTTCAATTTATATTAACGCTTGAAGTTATGCATAATTAACAACTTGGCTGCTTTGACAGACAGGTGGGGACCATTACAGGTGGCATGTTCAAGCACTCAGGTGTCATTGAGTCCACTGACATCCAGGAGGCGGCAGAGCAAAGATGGCAGCACCCAGAGCTTCACTATACGGCTCCCCAGAAACCTATGGGTGACGTCACGTATATGACATCCTTTGATTCTCTTTTATCTAACTATATTATTTTATTTTATTTTGTTTTAGTTATTTTTAACATGCCTTCAGTGCTGCACTCCTTACTGGCGCTTCCTCAGTTTGTGTTGTGCTTTTGTTTTTAATGTGGGTGGAAAGTTGAGGGGTTATTATACGAGGCACTTGGTGTTACTGTTTATATATATATATATATATATATATATATATATATATATATATATATATAAACAGTATATATATATAAAGTCTGATTGAATGATTGACTTCTTAAAAGAAGGTATGTGTATGTTGCATGGACAGTTTATTATTAAAATGCTGTGTTCATTTCTCCACTGCAACACCAGGTGTAAATTTCATTATTGATAGGCTGTGTGCAAAGTCTGTTGTGCGTCACATCTAGTGTGAACATCTGACAGGAACATTTTTTGTGTTCTACTAAACCAGTGTGAAGTGTCATACTGTGAGGTTTATCCAAGAAAATCCACAAATGTCGTCATTGTTGTGCAAGAGGAAAGGTCGTGGGCTGACAAGTTAAATGAGTCATTCTGTGTGATTAACATCTGAATTAAATTAATGGCGACCAGGTGAGTATTTGTTGGAAGACCTTGCTGCCTTTGCTGTCTCTGGGGTGATAACATCATTTAAAAAGATGTTTGAATATGAGCACATCTATTAACATAAGCCACATCAGGTTTAAACGGATCAAAACTGATTCAGGTGGCTCTGCCGGGAAATCTGTCTGTTAAGACTCCATTCATACACACAGCTTGTGCATCTCTGTGAGATGTGAATAAATCACAATCAATTTAACAGGAATTAACAGCAATTAGACTCAGAATCTCATGCATATGGATGTGCTCTGAAGGGGAGGCAGTTTATTCAAATGAGACTTTATCTTCGCAGAGCAGCGTCAGTTTCCCAGGGCAGACTCTTTCACTTGTCAGAAATGAACCATCTCACCTCTTTAAAGTTGCAACCGGTGGGCGCTCCAGAGATGAACATCATGGCAGCCCTCAACATTTCATTTCCTTTTTTTTTTCTTTCTGTTTATTCTGTAAGAAACAGATGTCATGACGAACGGCGAAGGAGTTGGCTCTCGACAACAGAATGAATTTCCTTCCTGTAAAGGAGGAAATGTGTCACTGACAGGGCTTATAGAGAACAGAGAATATCTTGTGAGATGTAGTGAAAAGGGAAAAGATTTCATTTCATCCTGATCGGTCTTTTCACCTATTAAACCCATTCACACTGATAAAAACTGTAACCGGCGATGCACTTTGCATCTTTGGACTTTATTGTGTGGTGGAGTCTTTTTCTTGGATTTAATGAGAATGTCGACAGCTTGATGTGATACTTAAAATTCAGCAGTATAAATGCCATGAGATGCACGTCTTATGGAATTGTTGTCTTGTTAGCAATTATCGCCCAGAGTTGGTGAAACATCGATTGTAGACGAGACATCAATATCAAATCGAGTGTGGATGATATCGATTCCTCCACCAACTGTAACCTCAATAAATCAGAATACATATTCGCTCTGGTTTTAGTAACAGATATGTAGGTAGTGATTAAAGACACACACACACACACACACACACCACTGTTTAAAATGTGGTTGGTTTGCTTGCAGCAGTGTCTTTCATGTGTTCAGCTTTACATGAGAACATTTTTACGACTGTTTTCTAGAACAGGGGAGTGATCAAAGTAGATATGGCAGGTCATTTTTTAGGAGTATACAGAGGAAAATATGTGGACCTTCAGTTCAGCTATTTTATCATTGGATCTGGCGTGCGTGGACTCACCCACCCACACAGAATGAGTCACGGCAACTAATGAAGAAAAGGCCTCCCTAATAGCCGAAATCAGTTGTAACCATCCCGTGGAAGTGGCAGCCGTTCCGGTAATAACGCTGTAGATGTTGCATAACCCAACATGAATCCTCAGTTGCACGGTTCTGTTGAAACCACAAGCTGATGAATAAACACAACGCCCATTCTCGAAAATCGCCATGTTTGCGTTTCACCTGAAAACCTTCTTTCGTTTTCTTCTTTGCTGCTAAAAACGGCCAGATCACCCAAAACAGAGAGATGATTTAAATATGTGGGAGATCATTTCAAGGCTGGAGTGCCGCTGTGTATTCAGAGTGCCCAGTTTGTCCATGAAAACGACTGTGATGCAGCCAAATGAAATAAAACAGAGCATTTACGGGAAGCGGTGTCCGTGTCAGCACGGTGTGGTATTGATTCTTGCGGAGCTTCATGAGGGACCCTGGGGAGGGGGGGGAAAGTTTGCTCCTAATGATAAACAGGATGTTTCGCCAATAACAAATCGGCACCCGGAACAATAATTATGTCACACATATTCATCCAAACTGTTGCTTCTTGACTCCAGCAGCGACTTTTAATGCAATAAGACTGGAAATAAGAGGAGAGCCCCTGTAACGAGGGGAGCTGGCAGAAGTCGCCTGCGTCCATCGATTTGCTTTAAAAGTCTCGTAGCCTTCCATTCATCACAACAGCTCGTCAAACCCAGTCAATGAAAGCATTTCGTGGTTGAAATGTAGATAAAATTGATGGTTGTCCAGCCGGTGTTTCCACATGCGCACCTCCCCTCTCCCTCTCTCTCCCCCCCTCTCTCTCTCCTTCTCCTTCTCCTCACTCTGTTGCGCGCAGCGGAGCTTCAGTCAGATGGAGACACTCCGGAAGGCAAGGAAAAACCCAGCCGGCTCTTGCCACCATGAGCACCCCTCCTGCTGAGGATACGTTCACGCGTGTTTCACGGGACGCTTCGTTCACACACCTGTCAGGTCGCCTCACTCGCCGCCTCTATAGGTGGCCATCATGGCTCAGAGGCGCGTGGACCCAACTCCAGTGTGAGTATCTTTGTTGATAAATTATATTAAAAAGAGATTTATTGTTAGATTTCTGCTGCGGTTACAGATGATCCCTTAGCTGAGTGGCGTTTTTGTTAAATTATTTAAAAGTTCATTACCCTGATGCTAAAAATTGTTGAGTGTTTCCTCATATATTCACCTTCTTATCAGTTCATTAGTCTCACAGGAAACGTTAGACAGTGTGTCCATGAATAGTCTGTCTGCATATCCAGCAACGCCCAATGATAAACTTAACTGAAACGTAAGACATAATCGAAACACTGCATGCAAATATTATAATATACAGGAGTGTGCTTTCTGTGTTTAACACTTTGCAAAGCCTAAAACCAACCAACATCCCCCCGGTTAAATTCTCTCCCTTAGCGAACAGCTGCAGAATATCTCAGTGGCATGTCTCTGGGGGGTAAGAGGCTCTAGGTTTACCAGAGATCCAGCTACAGACAGGACTGTGCTATGAGGCAAAGATAAACTGTAGTAAAACATTGTAAACATGCCCCCCGACATCTTGTGCTTATCCTGTAATTATTGCTTTGTGTATTTCCAACAAAACAAACTGGGGTGTGACTACCTGACAGATTTCTTCCATTCTGCTTAAATGGTTTTCTTCGCGCATCCCAGCAAACAAGCCATTAAGCCACTAACTTGTGTATTTTTCTTGTGTGTTTCAGTTTGGTTTGAAGTCCGGGACGTGATGTCTGTTGAGATGTTTGTGCGCTCACTTTCAGTTTGACATTTTGTTTAATGTCCTCCCCTGTTTGTTTGTTTTTTTTTTTTCCATTCTGGTCTATTAAAAGGGCTGCAGAGTGCAGAGCAGAGGTCCTGACAGGTAGGCAGATGACCTTTGGACAAACTGGCCTCTGTGGGCAGCTTCCAAATCACCGAAGCTGTACATTATTGTTAATTGGAGGGCGAAAGAGTGGATGTGGTGTCAGCTTGTATCCGTGTGACTCCGCACACACCCAAACCCTCTGCTGCACCCAGTCCTGCAGGCCGTCTGGTCGACTGGGCAGGAAGGGTTTTAGGTTGCCCCCCGAGTTTGCGGAACAAATGTCTGGAGCTGCTGAGATGTCAAAGCTATGCTTCTTTTGGCAAGGGCTGATGTTCGAAGGGTTAGGTAATGCTAAAAGTATGAGAGGGTAAGAGGGAGAGGGAGAGAGTTGTACCATATCAGATTGTTTAGACTGGACTCTGGGGGTCCACCACAAATGGAAGAAAAGGATCCTGTAACAGAGCACATTAGGAATGTGGGAGGATTGCATGCAAGTGTTTTGGCAACTGCTCATAGTTTCTATTTAAAAAGAGGGTAGTTTTTAACTTCTGATGACAACCGTCCTCAGTAACGCAAGATTTGTTCTGCATTATTTCTAACGTGGCCACACTTGTATCTGTCACTCCCTTGTTGTTCTGTTCTGCACGAGCTGTCCGTGCTGTTGAGAACTTTCCTGATGGATGATGTTTTTCGCCGGCATATTTGTTTTTCTTCCCCATCTGACGATGTGCTGTTTCTACAGTCGTACCAGGAAGCTCTCTCCTTTTTTTGAAGGTTTTTCTCCTTCAAGATTACGTTGTTCGGTTGAATTTGCATAAGTCACGAAAAGAAAAGACGTTATCTATATATGTGTGCAGAAAAGCATCCATTCTGATGCATAGATATAAAGTGTTGATTTACACTGTAGTTTGAGGCCACTATGACTCATATTGCTGTAGAAACCAAGGTTATTCTGCATTGCTGACGATTTTATGACTCCCAAACACCCAAAAAAATGCCTTTTATGAATTAACACCATATAATCTTTAGCTAAGGTAAGAACTTACCTGCACATAGCGTGAAACCAGCAGTAAAAGTCCAAATGCGTCACAAATCAAAATGTCTAATTAGCTGCAGCTGAATGAGATTCAGTCTGAGTCACCAGCCAAGACAAATATTTTCCCTGAAGTATTACAATGTGGGATCAGGCGGAGAAATGTCGAAATAGGAATCGTGAGTGATTCATAAGTTATAATTATCATGTTCATGACGCATAGTAATTAAAGTCCAATTATACAGGTTTAAAAATGAGAATTTGACATTTCACAAGTGTTCGCTTTCTTTTTTACTTTACACTTTGCACCTTACGAACACATACCGAGTGTGTGAACAGCTTTTGGCTGACATGAATTCATAAAGAAATCCAACAAGCCGCTACATGTCATGTGGCAACGTGTTTTGTGTGCGCGCAAACAGGATTTACAGTAGTACGTCGACGCACACAATCAAAAGCAGGAGCCGTTGAATGGCGCTGACAGGTCCTGTCTTCAAGCGTTTCTCATCGGCGTAATCGGCAGCCAAATGCACTCCGCTCAGGAAGATTCATGTGTCAGGTTCGTGGTGAACATCAAGCTGCTGCTAAGCAAAGACCCAGCTGAGCTTTTCTGCCACTTTTGTGAATAATATGATCGGGCAGAGGAGTTACTCTGCTGAGATCTAGCTGGCCGATGTTACTGTGGTCCATTGTCATTAAGGACACTAAAGAAAGAGCACATGCTGCTAAATCAAGCTCTGAGAAATCTGTATTCAAACAGTTTTCCTTTGTTCTTGTGTTAAGAACATTTGCTCCTGGAAAAACGCAAGTCCCCTGCAGTCAGATTAATTAGCTTCATCATTATTTTGTAATTATGTAGTAAAATAGGACATTTGTGTAATATTTAGAATGATACAATCAGCAGGGCCCAGGTCTTATTAAAGGGTGGTTCTGATTGTTCGTTAAACAAAAAAAAAATTTTGATATCTGATGATTTTTTTGAAACTTTCCCTGAGTCGAGTAAAGGTCAACTGGAAAAAAAACACCGATGTGAATATTCAGTTGGCCACATAACCAGGAAGTCAATCCAGAAACTTTTTCTTGGCATACGCACCAGGCGAACGTTCTCATTGGACTGAATAGGCGCCATCTTTGGGTCTGGTTTCCAGTTCTAATAATACATCCATGTGTAGTATGGGGAGTACAAAGTCCATGTAGGGAGGAGGTCACGGTGGATGAATTGCTTAAATATAAGATTTACACCCAGGAGACTGGGGGTTTGTCTGGGGTTTATGGCTTTAGACTTAGTTGACTTATTATTTTCATTTTAAAATGAATCTTTAAGGATCAACTTTATTATTTATTTTATTTTAGAGGGATGGGTTAGAGGAGTGGGAGGGAGATTCATTGCCAGCAGTTGCGGCCAATATAAAGATTTTAGGTGTCAATTTAGAAGAAGTTATGTATATATTTTGAACTTAACTTAATAATCAAGAGCCAACTATCATTTAAGATTAAGATTAATTATAACATTCCATTTTATTTGTATATTCTGTCTACTTTGGTAGCTATAGAAGCCTGCATTTCTTTTTTTTCAATGCACTCTATAAAAAACGAATTTCAGAGAAGACAAGGGATGAAAACACTTTGTTTTTGTTCTGCCACACGCCTGACATCTCTTATTTCAAGTCTTTATCTGCAGTTTGGTTAGGTTTAGAAGAAGATCATGGTTAAAATAAACCTTTTCACTGGGTTAACCATGTGTTAAGAAGCCTTTGAAAGTCCTGCAGGCAGACGTCTTGATGCTTCGCCTGAGAGCTCAGCAATCCTTTTGGTGAGCACAATAATGGATGGAAGCAATGACCAGAACTCTTAAAACAAGACCCAAGTTGTAACAAGCCTGAATTACCCTTCAAGCGACAAAGGCTGCACTGCCAGCCTCAGACAGACCTCAGATCTACCTCTTGTCTTCAAAGCTGCCCATTCCTTCTCCCTTGCGCTCATTAAACAGGAGGGAAAAAGTTTCAGATGTTCTCTGCTTGTTATTAATGTCACATTGGTTTTAAAGCGCTGCTAAGCCAAACAACCTGTTGCTATTAGAAAAAACATATGTATGGAGGTATATACACTTACACGCATGCACAAATACACAGCTGAGCTGAGGAACACATCTGCACTCCAGATGTCCAGGTGGACTTTGGTGACCTGGCTTGATCGTGGCAGACACCACTGTACAACAAGAGGTTTAATATTTCTAGTGCTTTTCAAAGCATCTGTCTGTTTTGTTTAGACTGTACTATTGCTTGGACAGTCTGCTTATTTAATAGATTAAGGAGTCAGATCACTGTGAAGCTAAACATCATTGTCCAATGACAGAAAATCAAGTCGCTCATCATTTCCCTTAGTGGTAAGTGAAGTGAAATGGCAAGGGAGGTCTCGTATCAGGAGTAGACAACATCTTGAGACGGATGAAGCCCGCTTCCTGAGATATTTGTGCTCTCAGGAACCTGTTAGATTTCCTGCCAAGATTTCATCCATAATCTGATTGTGAAAAGGACCAGAGAGAGAGAAAACCTTAATCTCTGAGTACCACACAGCAGGGTGTAATTGTTATTTTCTGCCCTTGAAATTACTTTGAGTTTTGATTTCTTTTTCCACACAGAGGAAGTTATATTATTTTCTGCAGTTTGGTATTGCACCCATCTTTGTTTGACCTCACCATCAACAGCGAGGCTGTTTTACTTCCTTTTGTGGCATTGGTTTTCTCCCGTGCCTCCCATTTCCTAGCGCTGGGATTCATCCAAGTTTCAGTCACAGAGTGTACTGTACAAGGTCAGGATGTGTTTACGCAGTTATAAACATGGAGACATGATTAAAACATGTTTCAAGATAGGCAAGACTATGTGTGTCTACTGAGTGCTGGTTCTCAGAACTGATCTTTGCTCTTTAACTGATTTTGTGGCCACAGTGGATCATCTTTCTTTCATAATCTTGATGCTTGATGCTGTGCATACAGCATGCAGCATTTCGTCTCTGGAAAAAGCTCTGCGGGGATGCTGCTTTGTTGTTCAGTTGCGTATCTCGGTACCTGCAGCACAGAATGGGTTGCGGCTGATTGGCATCATTTTGTCTCAAAGGGTAAGCGATAAATTAGCGGGTGCAAGATAGGGAGGCGGTGTGCGTAAGGCATGTCTTTAACACCCCAAAGATAATTTCAGGGAACAAATCAAGCAGATGCATGAGAGCCAATCTGGAGCCTGAAATGTCACCGTAAATGCTACCAAGTTTTAATATACTGTCACCTTGTCTTCTGTCTGAAGGTGGTAGGACTGGAAGAAGAGCGAACAAGGCACTGGCCTGTAGTTTGACTCTATTAATTGTTAATATTTGTCAGCAGTGCAAAAAGTTGAATACCAAATTTGACACAGAGCTGTGGAGCTGTACAGCTAGAGCTAATTAAAAATAATTAGCTTCATATTTTGTCCGTATAACAGCCACAAGCTGCCGGATATGATGGAACTTCATCACAGCTGAACACTGGTATTACAAACAAGTTTTACAATGTACTGTACTATATTCTTTGTGTGATTCAGTAGTTTCCAGAGCTAAATTTCACTTGCAGTTCTTGAAATGCAAAAGACACGATGTCAACAAAATGATGCCACAATGTTGAATTTGAAAACGCCCCTAGAAGATATATCAAAAAACACATTGTGTTGAGCAGAGTTGTGTAACGTGACAACTATTGGGTGGATTGTCATTAAATTTGCTATTGATTCTAGAGGAGCAGTTCTCATGACTGTGGTAAACCCTTGACATTTGCTGTAGCACCACAAGCAGCACAAAGATTTCACTTATTCAGTAAACTATCTCAACTTCATGGACTGGTATGGACATTCATGGTTCCCAGAGGCTGAACTGTAATAACTGATGATATTTCATCTAGGGCCATTATCAGGTAAAAATTGATTTCTTTTAAAAATACTTGCAAACAACATGGTAAAAAAATAATAAAAATAATATAATTCAAAGCAATATTGTGTAGAAAATAGTATTTTTGTGATTTAACACCCACAGTTTGTGGGTGTGCAATGATAGTTGTAGATGTGACTAGAGCCACTGTTTTAAAAACATTGATTAAAGTATAAGGTAAGGCAAGTTCCAATTGAATTTTGTTGGTTGTCTTGAAAAAATAGTTTGCAGTCATGGTTTATATGCAAACGGCAGAGCAGTGCAGTTTAGATATCTATTAATTATCAAGAGAAGAGACCTGGGTTTATGTTAATGTAAGAAATAGCGGCTTTTGCAGTCTTGACCTCAAGGGTGTATTACGAAAGAAAAGCTATGGGCTAATAAAACTAAATAGAGATTCAACAAATTTTGTAGCAGTCTGCACATTATTTCATGGGACATCTTGCGCAAAGTTGACATTTGAGTATGGAGGAAGAGCAATACTCACTGTCCAAAATAAAAAGAATTCATCCTGTGGGAGCTCAGCTGTCCTCTCTAAATCCCATGGCAATCTGCCCGTCTAGTGTTGAAATTTCTTCTCTACAAGTTGGGAATTTTGGCCTGACAGTGGCACTAGGAGAAAGGTCAAAGTCTCACCAAACAGATTAGGATTAATTGTCTTTGGACTGGCAAGACAACTGTCTGAACTGCGGGGATGTGAAACTATTTGTACAAGGTTTTTAGCCGTGGCTCCACGGATGGCAATTATGATCTGTTGATCGTTCCTCTACTTTGAAATATTAGTATGATGGATTACCATGAAATTTAGTACAGACAGTTGTGGTGTTCAGAGGATGAATCTTAATAACTTCGGCAAACCCCTGACCTTTTTCTCTAGCGCCACAAAGAACTTACCGTGTGTTTTTTTGTGAAATATCTCAACAAATATTGCATAGATTACCATGAAATTTGGCCCATATTCACGTTGCCCTCAGCATGAATTGCAATGACATTGGTTTTACATTTAGCAGCATCAACACCCGAAAAAACTAACTACATTCCCACTAAAGTTATTTGTACTTTATGTTTACTGCAAATAAGTAAATCTTAGCAGCGAATAGACGTGGAGAATATAGAGTAATACAGAATATTGAAGAAAAAGATGTTGCCGGTACAGTATCTGCAACACACAACATGCTCAGATACCGTCAATGGTATCATGTTGTGTAGACTTGAGTCTGCAAAATTTTAGATTATCTGAGAAATCCACAGCCTGAACGACACCGCGCCAACAACATGAGTTATATCCTGTTCAGGAGACCAGATCAGTTTTGACATTTCGAGCTTTTAGGACACCAAAGGCTAGATGTAATAATGAATGCAGGTTTTTATTTGTTTGAGTCAGCAGGATTTGGATGATGGGATCTCACCTCAGTCAATCCCACCTGCTGCTTGCTTCCCACCATAGATCGATTCTTAGACCAACAAGGTCTAAAGGCTGTATTTCCTGCTCTTTCTCACACTCACACTCTCATCTCTGCTGCTTCACTTCACACTCCGTGCTTTGCTCTTGATTCTCACTACTCTCTTTATGCTCTGTCACATTTCCAAATCCCTATTTCTCTCTCACACTTTTTTGATTTTTTTTAAAGCTTGAACTAATCCTTTATCTTTAATGAGAATAATAGATTAATAGCTACACAAAGAAAAAAAGATATGCAGAGGCATGAAAAAAAATAAGACCAGAGAAGCGGAACATTCATTGATATGATACTTTTCAAAACATAGCTAGAAAGGGCTTTACACATCGTAAAAAACCTAAACACATCATCCAGATATGGAAATATGAGACACAGAAACATGAGGCAGGAATCAGAATTAGTATCAGAAGCAGCACAATTTACTAATAACTTAATCTATCAACTACTGTAGATGTCAGATTTGTATTTAGCAAGTGCTGTCTCTGGCATCTTAAACAGCCCACTCCTGTCTACTGAAATTCATTATATGAGGCCCATAACACCTCTAAAGGGATCAAAAATAAGTTTTCTGCCCAACTCTGTCATCTACCCACGCAGGCCTGAAGATATTGCCATGCATTCCTGATAAGTCTGCAAAGCCTCAGAGCTGATCTGTTATGAAATCTGCAACTGTGGGATGGTTTTTCTTGAGGACCTTTGAAAGCCCTTTGTGCACACATTCAGCAAGTCTTCACTAATGCAGACTTTGTTTGAGTAAGCCGCAATGTACAGCCTTGTTGCAACATTGAAAAAAGAGGGATGAGGGAAACAACAAACACACGGAAGGAGCTGGTGAGAACAAATCTACGTGTAAAGGTGTGTGTTTATCGGGTATCTGATGACGACTTGGTCATGATTTGTGAAAATGTCTTAAAGGGCTTATTTTGCAACTCATCGTGATGAGACTGAAACCGAACTTGATGTGTAAAGATCTGTATTCCTTTTAATCTGATTTAACTGTTCTCCGTATAAACAGAGCATGAACAGAAAAATCCTTGCACATTATTGCGCTCACGTAAGCCTGTGAGGTTTCAGTTCTGAGGGGCTGAATATTTGAGTTTGGCTCCTTCTATCCCAGAGCCACTCTCATTCTCAACACCACCAATAACCTCTAAAAAAAAAAACTCCCAAGGCTTGTATCTACTTCACAACATCGTCCAATAATTTAAGAATTTGCTATCAGTAAGCTAACTGATAGACTTGCCCTACAGTTATGATGTCCACCCGTCAGTCTCTTCTGCAGGTGGCTCCAGTAAATGGTTGAAGTTTCTCATTTACTTACAGCCATCAGACATTATTGCTGAAATTGGTTACATTTGCACCTTCAGTGATTTAAGTGTGCGCATGTAACACTCTAACAGGCTGCTGTTGTGCGGCTCTGTAAAATTAGAGAGTGCTCCGTGTAACTGGTGCAGGATTTCATTCCCCGCTCCAGTGGGACTGTTAAATCTAATGAACTCTGCAACAACAAAAAAGAAACGTGTCACCGGCTGAGGATGTGAGGAGAGAAGTGTTTGAAGAACATTTTACACCTTCATTGTCTGGACTTTATTAGCACTGGACCCCAGAGTTATAATAATACTGCCTACTTTCTTATTATTCATGAGGAGGGAAAAGAAAACAAAATGCACGTACTTGCCACACTGCGCGTCCACCTGTATCAATAGCTGACCCGGTTCTCTTTGTGAAAAACCTTGATCTTGAAAATAATATTTCCAGGTTATCAAAATAGAGCTCTGAGTGGGCCTTAAGCTCACACAGAATAATTGTGTGTTTTTAGTTTTGAATTACAGAGTCACTATTATTCTGACCTTGCCAGTCTTTTGGTAAAGCGTGTCTTTGCATGTGCTATATAGCCCTCATCATAAAGCAAGGGATCTCAGTTCTGCAGACCACACGCACTGTACAGCTGACCTAAAACACAGAGCTGACTTGTGCTATATAAGGGAGTATAGTATGAATTTCACATGCCCCAGAGAGCTTTCCTCAAATACCCTAATATTAAAAATATTCATATCTTTCTTGGAGATGACTAAAATACTTCAAAGGGTGCGAGCTAGACTGCTGCACTTTTGGTGAAAAAGAAAACTGAGGTAAAAATAATAATAATAATAAAAAAGCCATGTGCAGTGTTTTAACAACTGTTTCTGGTTTACAGGAGGCCCTGCTGAAGACTGAGGGAGCGTGTAAGAAATGAAGACAAATGATGACCTGCAAATTGAAAAACTATGATGAATGGACACATCAGGATACACAACCTCTTGTAGGTGAAGCTTTGAAAGGATAATTTCCCGGCTCCCTTTTCTACATGCCTACCCTGCTTCTTCGTCAGTATGCCACTGTCAGACTGCAAATATGGGAGCAACACCCAAATGGACCACAGTCACAGGCTCCACAGCTTGCCCATGGCTGAAAACTATGAGAAAAGACCTATCAGGACATTTTTCGACTTTAGGCACACAAACGTGTCTGAAAATCTGGTTGTGAAGTGGGGCCCCCTGTTGTCACTGACTCAACTGCGGAGTTTCTCAAAAGTCAAAGTGGTCAGCTTCCTGATGGGTTTGACGTTGACGTTCCTCGTCATGGCTTCTTACATCCTGACGTGGGACAAGAAAGGACTTTTGTTCACCCCCACACCCGATCACTTCAGACCTGTGGTTGTGCTGACCAGCACAGCAGCAGCTGAAGTTTCCTCTGAAAACAAATTAATAGACATGAAACTGCTGGTAAAGAACATCAGCTCCAAACTGGAATACACACCCAGGAAGGTGCCTGACAAAATGGACGTTATTGAAACGGACTCTCGTGTAAGTCTGTAGAAAAGTGGTACATCTCATGTTTGCTTTACATCAGTAGACCATATAACAATAGCTCAAGAGGAGACTGGCAAATAGCAACCACCTTACAATCAACCCTGCAGTAAAAGCCTCTTTGGTGAAGCTCATAATGAGCAGTGTTGACAGAGGTGTTGATTCTACGTAATGGTTGTGGGGGTAAAGTTTGTAAGGCTGTTAAGTAAATATCAGGTTACAGGTGTCGCTAAAGGCCTACTCACGTCTACGTGCTAATGGACTGTAATTCTCCTGTATTTGGTGTGTGTTCTCATCATACCTTTCCACATTGCCCTACATCATTTTGCGGTGTTTATGGCTAAAGCATCAACAGCGCTTGACAGTTACGCAATTACAGCCCGACTGAGTCAGTAAGCGGAATAGCAATTAGTGGTGTGTGTGTGTGTGTCAGCGTTAGGCATATGAATATTTTTTAAAGCGACCTAAAACAGTTTTTACAAAATGGCCAAATACTGAAGGTGATGATGCATCGGCTGCAACGCTGCAGAAATCATGTCATCTGGGTCTAAATGATGGATGTTTTGATAGTTTTTATGTCAGGAGAACTTCTTGCCGCTGGCACGCAAAGACAACATATCGAATGTTGAAACTGAGAAACTGTTTCTGGATCTGGTTCATATACGGTTTCCCTTTTGGATGCAACACTCACTTATGGATGCAGCGATGAGCTGTGTTCACAGACAATGGTTTTGGAAGTGTTCCTCAGACCATGCAGTGCCGTCTGAGGACCTGAAGATCATAGCCATCCTATATCGGTTTCAGCTTTGGTTCAAGTTGGTTTATTCATTGCGTACATAGAGACTTCTTCTGATTCTCTATTTGATCTATTTGATCGCGCAGAGTTTCTATACCCAATCATGTTACTTGGTATAGTAACATAGTAGTAGTATAACTATAGTAGTATAACTAGTATAACTATTAATTGTGTGATCCCTCACCAGGTTTTCGACTTTTCGTTACAACTTTTCAAGTCTTTTTTTGCCGCTGTCCTCCAAATGTTGCTGGCACTAAATTCAAAATAAATTTCCAAAACCAACACAATTTTTCAGTTTCAACATTTGATAAGCTGTTTTTGCTATTTTTAATTGAACATGGGGATGTAATATTTGAACATCACCACCATTTGTTTCTAGTAACATTTTTGGAAACAGGGTTGTATGAATTCAAGGTGAAAAAAATGCTGCTGTTCTCTGTGATAGACCTTTCAGATACTAAAGGAGTACATTGGAGAATGTCCTTCTCCAAATCATGATTTACTGATTGGGTAACACTGTTCTTTGGTCCAGCCTGTGTATTTTCTGATCTCGTTTTGATCCTCTCTGCAGTTGTTCTCTGTAATTCCTCGCCATTTCCTTCCCGGCATCAAGAGCCCTTGCTGGTACGAGGAGTTCTCCAGTGAACTCAGCACTGATCCATACAAGAGGAACCTCTTCACTCTGCGCTCAAAGAGCTTCAAGACTGTGTGCGACCACCTGAAGACCAACTTCCACCAGCACTTACACCACAGCGACAGCAAACTGTTTCGTCTACGCTGCTTGCCGTTTTTTTACATCATCGGCCAGCCCAAGTGTGGCACGACTGACTTGTTCCACAGGCTGCTGCTGCATCCAGAGGTCAAATTCAACACCATGAAGGAGCCGCACTGGTGGACCAGGAAACGCTTTGGTAAGCCATCAGAATTCTTAAAGGACCCAATAAATAGTTTTAATTATTAATATTGTATACTTGTAAACTATTACCCCTACCCTGGCTTCTAAACTCACTGAAATCTGTCCCAATTTACTCGCTTCTGATAACATATAAAGAATTAAAACATTCACAAACAATCATCAGGTAGACGCTCTTTTACTATGTGCTCCAAGAGTATATTTTATTTTGACTCGGGTCGTTAGAATTAATTTAGTCTTTCCTGTGAAAAACCGGTGCAATCAAAATTCAGTGAGACAGGAAAACTTGAACAAAAGTTTATTTAAATATTAGCAACAGGACCCAGGTTTGGTGCATAACTACTACTTCTCCGTATATTATTAGCACCATACCGGTCGAAGCTTTTTGAGCACTGAAAACTGTCATCACCTGTCCTAAGTTACAAGAAATTGAAACAAGATATCAGAAACTGAAAACATCCGTAGACCTTTCATCCAATATTTGCCATATACATTGACCTTACAGGTAAATAATATCCAAACATAAATAAAATTTATTTAAGTTAAGTTGCTCTTGTGCATCATGATTTTATTGTTATATCTATATTTGGTTGTTAGACGTCAAGTGGTCGGGATTCTCTTTTAATGTACCTTTGGATAAGATTTATGTTTTCCTTTACGACACACACTTTCTTCACACAAATCAAAAGAGTGCATCATTTCTAACTAATTCTGCAGTATAGATGTGTCTGCAAGCTCCTGCAGCTTACCCATGACTATGACTGAAAACCTTCTGCAACTGCTTCATAATACAATACGTGATTTATTCTTTCCATTGGAGAGTTTCTACTGTGAGCCAGGAAGTACTTGGTATTAACAGCATATGGAAATTGAAATTGAAATTGAAAAACAATATGTTATATAACTATTGTACTCAGTGTCCGATTTCTGTCTGTTTTGTAAGAACTTGGCAACGTCTATGCGTTTTTAGACTTGACCAAAACACTAAGGCGCTTATGTAATCCATTATATGAAATCTGTGGTGAAGAAGTGCACAAAAGAATGCGTAATGAGTGTTATTTTGGTGTTCAACTTCGGGGTGCAGGTTATATCCGTTTCAAAGATGGCTTCCAGGAAACTTTTCCTGTTGAAGACTACCTGGACCTGTTTGACTTGGCAGCCCACAACATCCAAAAAGAAATCAGTGGAAATTCATCTGGAGACCACCGCACACTCCAGCTCATAACAGGTGAACACATGTCAAAGTGTTTGTGTGTGTGGGTGGCTCTGATTTGGTATTATTAGGGCCCATTGTGCGTCAGACTGAACAATCTCTTGCCGTTATAGTTTCATTTGATATTTTCTGAAGACCTAAGACCCTGACCACGACTCAAATTACAACTCTCTTTTGTCTCCCCTTCCTCCTTTTGTCTCATTTTCAGTGGATTTTCCACAAGTAGTTCTGACCTCAGAAACCTTACAGTCGCGCTCACATTATTCTAGAAATCCTGTGGTCTAAGAAGTGTACACAAAACCTGAAACGCCTCTGGGTACTGTCACAACCGCCTTTATTCATTCTCCATGCGTCTGTGAATATAAATGAGGTTGAGTCAAACCTTGCTCTCCTGGTCTTGAGAGACAATAAAGAAAATCCTTCAACGAAGGAATGAATGAAAGAAATTGCATTTTTGTGGTCAAGTAGAGTTTATCCTTTTGGCAACTCATGATATTGACTGTATTGTTTTCCAGGTTCTCTGCTATAAGAATGTGCTGATAAGAAGGTTCTGCTCGCTTGGCTTTGCTCTTTATTTATATTTTACATGGTTACTAAACAATGTTAATTCATTTTTAAATAAAGAGCTGCGACTGCACTGCCAGATCAGTTCAAGGGTAAATTATGAATGCATAATTTTTCCAGATAAGGAAAATATTTACAACATCTCTTGCATATTCTGGCCCAAGATTCAGTTCAGCTTCACTACATTATTATAACTGAGCATGTGCACTACCCGCTGCATTTTAAATGAACCGTCGTTACCCAAGGTGTTGCTAAGACTGTCAATGCCTTGACAGGTGAAGCCAGTGCCTCCACGATGTGGGACAACCAAGCCTGGAGCTATCTCCATGGAGACGGGGAAGAGACAGAGCCGCCGTTCCTGGCCCAGGACTTCATCCACACAGTCCAGCCCGGTGCCAAAATCATCGTCATGCTTAGAGATCCAGTAGAGAGGTAGTGTGGACAAAAACATCCACGCCTGTATAGATACAGATGTGATATTCTGTGGTGGGATAGTTTACTTTGGATTGCTTCTAAGGGTAGTTTGTCATAGTTGCAGAACAGTTATAAATTACAACCCCTATTGTACATCCAGCAAAATGTCCTTTCATAGTTCCAATTGGCTTACACCTCTGTTTCTCCTTTTCCAGACTTTATTCTGATTACCTGTACTTTAAGATGGCCAACAAGTCAGCAGAAGACTTCCATCAGAAGGTCATCGAGTCTGTGCAGTTGTTTCAGTCCTGCCTGTCTGAGAGGTCACTTCGCTCCTGCGTCTACAACACCAGCCTCTCCAATGCCATGCCGGTTAGCTGATATGATGTTCTCACTTTTAACTGTCTGAAGATCAGTTTACGTGAGAATGATAATAGCTTTTACAACTAAATCTAATTACACCTCACGACAAACACTTCCTTTCTCCTTTGAGAATTTCTACCTTTCTTTAACCTGATTGAAAATGGACTGCACTGCGAGTGCATCTCGTTCTGTGCAGGGAAAAATATGACCAACTTTCTGCCCAGAGTCACTTCCGACCCTTCAGCATATATTCTATCAGGCATCGCTCCCACAGGAGTGAGCTGAGTTATGAGCTCTGTCGGTTGTCACCCCTAATCACAACATATAGGTGACAGCACTGTCATCCTGGGAGATTTACAACAGTGGAAAGCGGCAATCAGCTGCACCTAAAACCGCTGGAACGGAGTTCACCCCAAATCTGACCAATAAACAAAAGAAAGAAAAACAACAACATTAGATTCTTTCCATTTACCCTTCTGTTATGGGTGAGACGATGAGGAGGGTTTTCAAAACCTGTTAAAGTTCGTGCCACAGAAGCTTTGTTTCAGCCGGTGGTGTTGTCCTCTGGTGCCCTCCTGAGGATTCATAGTGTCAGTGCATCTGTCTCATCCTTATTTTAACCTGCAACAATCAGTAGTTAAAGATGACATATCGTCGACATTTTCTCAACAACTTGGGCCTGTTATAAAGTTATTATATTTTATATATTTTTTTGCAAATTAGCACCCCTGGCTCAGCTCTCTGCCATGTCCAAAAGCTGCTAAGCACAGTTACGTCGTCTCTAGGTTTTAGGTATATAACAGTGTATTTATTAACAAATATTTGCAAGTATTTGGAGCAATACAATATTTTATTGTTGACTCAAAATAAAATACAGTCTGCATTTGTCATCAAGAAGGAACACGTCACACCTCAGTGATGTGTTAGAGAGGTACAAGTCATGCCAGCACAGACACTTCTTGCTATATGGCTGTTAGGATAGCCGTGTAGCGCCTGGAGAGCAGGAGGTTTAAAGCAGATGTTGGGTGCAGACCAACCAGGTGTTTATTTCACTAACAGTGAAGACATATTCACAACACAGACATTTTCCACATAACTATACTATACTATATACTGTGGATCAAAGGCAAGGTGCGGTCCTGACAGCAGCCCCCTTGTGCTGGAAACTGGCAGCCTTATATAGTTTGCTGCTGATCTGGAGTCTTTGACAGCAAAGGGGAATCTGCCCCTCACCTGATATGAAACACACTACAAACATCTTAAAATATATATATATTACTGTACTGTCTGATCATACTGTTAAACATTGCAGGGGGAAATCATCAAACATGAATGAGCTGATTAAATTGTTTAATTGACAGTTGAGATTGAATGTTTTGACCTTGGAAACAAGTAGCTGACAAAACAACCTCGCGAAAAGACGTCTTGTGATTTTTTCCCCCCACAGGTGAGGCTAAATTTGGGGATGTACATCATCTTCTTGCTGGACTGGCTGACAGTTTTCCACAGGGAGCAGATTCTAGTTCTTCGACTAGAGGACTACGCAGCTAATCTTAAAGTGACAATCAAGAAGGTTTTTGATTTCCTGAGTGTGGGTACGTATCCAAAAAGCTGCGGTGATATGCTCTTTCCATCTAAAACTCTTATATAAGTATCTATGTATCGATAAGGACTCTGACTCAGCTCCCATCCTTTTTGCAGGTCCTCTGTCAGAGCAGGTAGAGGTAGCAGTGACCAAACGGCCCATGTCTAACACTCGGCGGGCAGCAGACAGGAACCTGGGTCCTATGCTTCCAGCCACCAGAGACTTCCTCAGGAAGTTTCACCAGCCCCTCAACCATAAACTGGCCAGCGTGCTGGACAACAAGGCATTCCTCTGGAGTAACACCTGAAGGGGCACAAACATGGACAGAACGTGGACGGATGTGAATGAACAACCAGGGAAAGAAGCTAAAGCAGGAACGTCTATTGATAGAAAACAATTGACAGTGTGAGGACTCACACACGGGTGTATAGTTGTATATGGAATTGTACGATGCTCTGAATAAGTGTATGGGTTTTGTTTGTGATATTTATTTGCTTTTCAAAGAATGTGAGTGATAATAAACTGAAATTTCTGTTTTAATTTGAGGCTTTTACAGTGAAATTTAAAATTTATTTTACAGATGTTGGATAAAAGCCCAAAGCCTAAACAATGCCCTGTTACAGTCACCATAAATACATTAATCCACACTTCTGGATAAAGTTGTCACTTCATCTGTGGCTCAAAATGATGAGTTGAATGTCCCGAGGCTCTTGTGAACTGGCTGTCACATGGAGGTCTGTGAAGGTTCTCAGTCATCCAGGTCATCTTTCTTCGAGAAGGGTCAAATCTGGGGCAACTGGACTTGGTTGTAGATCTGTGTAAGAGGCGTCTTCAGTTCTGACTGACTGCTGGGGAAAGGCAGCCTTGGTGGGATCGTAAGCGCTCTTTATTGTTGTAATGACTATCTGACTGAGAAGTTAAGGTCAGTCAGAAGTGAAGAAGCCTCTTGAAAGTTTGGAGAAGAGTTAAATCTAAAAGATATATTAAATCTGTAGATCCTTGATGATGGTGAACCTCTCATCCCAGAGACTAGGAACATCAACATCAGATAAATCAGCAGTGCAAACAATTGTTAATTAAAATGCTACTTGTCCTTAAGTTTCTTAAGATACCAAACATGTCATGCTAAATTCTGAAGAGGTGTGCCTGAATTGATGCAAACATTGTGTATCTGCAGTATTTTCATGTGAATGGACTCATCATGACGTCATGCTCATGTTCTGGGACTAATCACAAGATGGCACTAAAACACAGATCATAATTCCAGCAACTCAACATCCAAACACTCCACAAACCTGCGATTATTGTGATATTTCAGTGTTATGTGTAGGATACAATCAGGTCAATGCAGCGACGGTTGTTTAAGACTCTCCATACATAATTATAAATGAGGTTTTCCTTTCTCATCCACAGTATGAGGCTGTGATTAAAGGCTAACGAGGACACGTCGACAAGTATATCATTAAGCTGCTTGATGACAGCAGTAATAGAAAATAAACATTATGTATATCACATTCACCAAAAACCAAATACAGAATAACCAAACCAAAAGGATGGAACCCAGGGGAGAGAGGGGGTTTAATTGTATAGCAGAAAGGCGAGACCAGACCAGGTCCTGATAAGTGAACTCCACCTCCCAGGCCACAAACTGAACCCTACAATCAAATTTCTCCAGGTAATCAAGATAATTATATATATTTATAATCAGAGCCAAATAATTACACAGAAGACCACAGAGACAAAAGATCAGCCATAAACAGCGCAAAGCAAAACGACACATTCATCTTGCATGTTTACCAACAGTGTTACAGTCTTAGTACAAAAGCAGGAAACACACGTCAGTGGTACTGTGTATGTGAAGGCTAAGAAAAGGCTAAAGGAGGATGCATAGGAGCACGGGGTCCAGGTGCTCCATACAACATATGCACATATCATTAGAGGAGGCAGGGGGCGTCACAGTGAGAGCGGCAAGTGATAAAGGCAGAGAAAACTGTAAAGTGATTTGATTTGACTTTTATTCCCAGGACTTTTCCCAGGATTTATATATATTTTTTAAGGAAAGCCAACACAGATGAACGTCTTTCACATTTAAAGGACTTGTTTGCTTTTGGTTTAAAAAGAAATTCTGTTCCATTGAAATACAATATCAAAGCTTGGCATGCTTAAACGGATACTTTACAGATGAGTTACTCATGAAAACACTTTCATACTTTGTTCACTGTCATTTGAGAAGATTACAACCTTTAACTGCGCCTGATTTAATGGGTTGACTATTACATTGAACGGCATTCAGGTTACACATGACACTTTCCCTTCCCCTTTTGTGGAAAGAAAATCAAAGATCAGAGACTGAACAAGAGAATCTCTCTGTTAAGCTCTTTGATTATGTGCATTTACAAGGTGATTGGTCTCATGGATGACGACAGAGCTCCTGGAAACGCGGGGTTGAAGAGTGAGTGGTCGTCAAGCCTGGCTGATTGCCTTATTCATGTGATATTGACAGTAATCCTCTCCAGGATTTTCAAAGGCGGAAGAAACCGATAAGGTGCCTTTTGACATTCCTTCATTTTGTCAAGGACGTAAGACATTGTGTCGCACGCATACAATGTGTGTGCGTGTGTGTGAGGATGCATCTTAGCAGCTGGATGGATGCGAGAGTCAATCCATCCTGTTTTCTTGCATCATTCCTCTTCACACGCTGTTTCACAGTTTCAACTCATTCACACCTGGGAGATGATGGGAAAAAACACCACCACCGTCGTCATCATCATCCACTGTCTTCTACAGCAGTTGCCCAAGAGCACATGGACATGGATGACTTAGATTGAGCTTCGTATTTCTCATCACTTCCAAATGGAAACCTGTTACTACACAGTGACAGCTGAGATTAAACAAATGTAGTGTCCATTTGCAATGCAACATTGCATAACTTTTCTACTATTAAATAACAAGAAAAGCAATTATTTGGTGCTATACTGACAACTAATCGGGTCTACGAAAACACTTCAATGTCCTTTCAGAAGTTAGAAGACCAGAGCAAACGCTTCATCTAATTGTTGTCTTTGTAGATTTTTGGTATAAAACGCGTGGCCAGGGATTGCCACTGGAAGCCGCTCCTTGTTCTGGGTTTTACTCCTTCGCCATTGCACCATAGTCAAAAGACAGATGGTGTTTATTTCCTTCCAGGCAGCTGGCAACTTGGCAACTGCAGTAGAGTCTCCCACCATGTACTCAGTTCGAACCGGGTTGTAACAAAAGCGTGAATGGTAACAAGTAATGGTAACTCGTGTGTGTTATTTGTAATTTGTCACTGCACACCCCTGCAAAGACTTTTTGTTCATTGATTTAAACGGCTACAATTTATTTTGATGTTTTTTGTGTGTCTTTCTAACATCTAACTGATGTTCCTTTTATTCAGTTTCTACTTGCTCGTTTATAAAACTAAACATAAGCTACTTTAGATTTGAGTGTCGTTCTATACTGATTAAATCGTCACCTATTAGCAGTCAGCTAATTCAGTGGTATTGGTTGTTATGGTGTGTTTTTAAATTTAGTTCATTTACTTATTTTTGTCTACTTATTGTTAAACATCTCTAACTGACAAGCTAGTCTAATTCATGTAGCCTAGCATGCCTTTGCAAACCATTTCCCCAGCAGTGATTTGAAAAGGTTTGAAAAGATGACGTCACTGCTGACCCAGGTAAATTACCCATGTTAGGGAGGAAAAAGGACAATTGAAGCTTTTGAGAATCCTCAACTCATCGATTAGTGAATCAATAGAGAATACAATGAATTAAAATTGGCATAGATTTAGAGCACCAGGAGCTCAAAGACAAAGGCGCAATGGAAGGAAGATGAGAAGAGAAGGAACATCTTTAAGGATATTATTAGAAATATGTCACCTGTTCACCACAGAACTAATGCTGTTATTCAGTTAAACTGTTTCTTGTATAGGACTAGAGATTCTTTATAAAATACATATTTTAATTTGTTACTTAATGTTTACCAGACAGACAAACTAAATCTAAAAAATAAATGTTTTAATTTTTAATGAAAAAATTATATTTAAAAAAATCTAATATAATATAAATTTCATTTACAAAGATTTTGGTTCTTTTAGTTGTGACCAACGTATTCATTATTATATTTTCAAAATTAGCTGTTAAAGATAGTATGTATATACATTTTCATCCTTCTTCTTCTTCTTCTTCCATTATTATTATTATTTCCAAATTAAAGATTATAGCCAAGCAGCAACCTCCATGACTGTGAAGTGAAGACAGTTCATAAATGCCAAAAACTGCAGTACCTTGAACGGCCACTTGAGGTTGGCTACAGAACATTTCACTCTCCATAAGATCCCGTATTAACATTCAAGTCTTATAACAGTAAAACATAATATATTAGTTTGGACATTTTAATTCTGCATTTCAGAGTCATTTCTCTGTTTTCTGCATATTTTAGCTTTATGAGTACTTGATGGAGTCCAGATCATGGCATGTTGGTGATATCAGATTCGTTGGCTCTAAGCAACTTCCATTAGTGACTTTACGAGTCCGTCAAAGGTCATGGGACTGCTGAGGTTCCTGTGGAAAAGTTTTATCAGTTCTCTAGGCTCCAGGAAGTCGGTGCCAAGTTCCTGCACAAAACCACAACATGTTGTTTCAAATCTGTTTTTTAAGGATTAAATAAACAAGATATAACACATTAATTGAGAGCAGTGAGAGCAACTTGGACACCTACCAGTTCATTGCAGCGCTGACTTACTGTATAGAGACAAACAAACATCCATGCTCACATTCACACCTACGGACAATTAAGAGTCTGCGATTAACCTATTAACCTGCATATCTTTGGACTGTGGGAGGGACCTGGAGCGCCCAGAGGAACCCACGTAGGCGCAGAGAAAAAAAAAACTAAAAACTCCAAATAGAGAGGTCTTAGCAATGCAGTGGGTTCAAATCCAGATCCAAAACATATATGCTGCTGCAAATTAGCTGCAGCCTATATAAACATAATTTCTAGAAGGCAGGGTGGCGTTGATGGGTTGTGTGTAAACCAGAGAAACAGAGAAATACAGAGAACTCAAGCAGTCATTTCAAAGAGTTTGCCTTAGCAGTTCACTGTAGAAACACAAAGTAAGAGCAAAGTGTTAGAAGAACTGTCTGCCCTTTGGTTTCAACAGAGCAAACTGTAAGAGAAACAACACACATATATTTGAGTTTTGTGAAAAAGTAATAATTGGGCTGTTATTGTAGA
Organism: Nibea coibor; assembly: GCA_023373845.1. Taxonomy (NCBI): domain Eukaryota; kingdom Metazoa; phylum Chordata; class Actinopteri; family Sciaenidae; genus Nibea; species Nibea coibor. The sequence continues at coordinate 16,276,687 of CM041723.1, forward strand.
CAACTTGAAGAAAACACTGGTAACCCTGGAGCTACATCAGTACCGACTGAAAATCAGCCCACTTATCAGCAGACTTTACTGACCTTACTTGACTGTGGAAGCAAATAATGTTGCCCATTTAACTTTTGCACCTTGGTTTTTGTATCATTTTCAAGTGTCTCTGCTGTTTGTTCTTCACGATCAGTCACTACGACTCTTTGGTCAGAGGGAGAATGATGACGTTGTTGCTGACGATAACGTTAAAAAAAGGATGTGCAGCCGTATTCACATTGCGCAAACTGTGGACATCTGGCCCTGTGATTCAGCCCAATTAGTCCAATTATATGACGGCTCATCTCCACTCTATCAGGCAGAGATTTTTTTTTATTTCATTAAAATGTGTCATTTAAAAAAACTGTCAGAAGGTTATTCTGTTTTTTTCAGCGAGTAGTCATAGATGTATCGTAGATAGATGTGGCACAATGACTGAATAGTGTGCTTCTGCTGACGTTAACATACATAACTAAATGCCCAAAGTAAAACCTGTTGGAGTTGAATGAAATAGTTTTAGACCACATGAAATTAGACAACCAATGCCAACTAAAATGCTACAAACAGAGAGAGATTTGATATAAAAGACTAGAAGTGGCAGCCACCTTAACAAAGCGTTTATTTAATCATTTTTATTTCGTTCATATAGCATCAAATCTTAGGAGAAGTTATTGCATGACACTTTCCATATATAGCAGGTCTAGACCATATGCTATTATTATTTACTCAACAATTCCCACCATGAGCAAGCACTTGGCATTGGCGGTCAGGAAGAACTCCCTTCTAACAGGCAGAAACCTCGAGCAGAACCAAACTCGAACTATAAGATGAGAAGATATATGTGAACAAAGAGCAACTTTAATAACTTCAGGAACAGGATCCAAAATAAAGTCTTGAAACAAAGTCCTTGAGAAAGACGAGGAGCAGGAACACGGGGAGGAAACAACACAGGACTGGGGACCAGAACACAGACGACCTGACACTGACAACAAGTAACACAGGGACTAAATATACAAGCGAAGACAGGAAAACACAGATGAAAACTAATGAATCTAATCGTCATCTGATCATCAAAACTGGTAGGAAACACAAAAGATGGAGGAAGTAAAGTTACACTCTTTCAGCATAAAACAGGAAATGTTCAACCAGAAACCCAAAACCACGACACAACAAGCAGCAGACCGCAGTGAGTCATTACAAATTACATCTTACTTATCTTAAACTTTATTTCAAATTTTTGCGAAGGTCCCAAAGATACCGAAACTAAGCATGTGAGACACAGAGAGAATATTTGACTTTGATGGAGTGAATAAAAAAAACATTTCATCTTGAATTTGAAAGAGTCGTTCGATGAAAAGCTTTCACAAGCTGATAAAGAATGTATCTGAAATGTCAGACAAGATGAGATAATTTTAACATTTGATTTCACACTCAACGGGAAACAAACAGCATCTTAAGAGGTTGAAATATTACACCAAATATAAATATTACATCCAGAGGAATTTGATTTGAATGCAGAGCTTACGCCTGTGAACCTGAACATATGAAAATCACTACGGGTGCTGTCACCGTGTCCCAGAAGGATGTCTCACGTCGACAGTATCGCTACAGAGAGACATTTACAAATTAAATCACACTTTATTGAATTTATTATGTGAATGATATTTTCAGGGGGATTTTCATCTTTCATTTACACACAAAACAAAATACAAACACCGAACTCAACCACGCGTTGTGGTATATGTCCCGACTCTGTGAGTATTGGATCCGTTTCCTCATGACCACCCATCAGCTGCAACAACAGCCAGTGACATCAAAAGGCGGCATGTCTCGTTTTACGCTTGCTGAGACACACAGAGCAAAAGAATGATAGAGATAAATCTCCGTGTACTACCGGGCCTGAGCAGAGGCAATCAGTCATGGTTGAACTATGCCACGACTTCAATTTCGGCGAGAGGAAACTCATCCTGCTATCTCATTTGATTGCACAATAGAAAGGAGCAGTGCTGAGACTGTTTATTTTACTCTGCTCAAATGGAGAAATGTAACATATTTTGGAAATGTTTGATTTTTTTTCACGTCAGTGTTACAAATCGATACACACACGCTACTTCATATGAATGACAATGTGCAAAAATACAGACAGATACAGACATACAGATGTTTTTACATGCAGAATAATAATAGTGGCAGGAATAGACTGGATTGATACAGAAACAGGAACATAGGCAAAAAGAGATTTCAGTTTTTTTAATTTAAATATTATTATTTTAACAGATTACAGTCTGCATTAACATTTAGTCAATTCAATTAACCTCTTGAACCCACAGTTTAGGACTTTGCTACAGGACCAAATGAAATAATTTGATTGAATTTTGTGCTTTAATATTTCTTTCATCCATCCATCCTTTTTCCATCACCGCTTATCTTTACCAGCCGACACTGGGAGAGAAACACAAGTTGTTCATCGCAAGGCATGTAGGGACGTGCAACCATTCACACTCGCACTTCACTCACAATTGCACCTACAGGCAATTCATTAACTGCATGTCTTTGGACTGTGGGAGGGAGCTGGAGTTACGGAGAGAGCATGCAAGCTTCACAAAGAAATGCCCATGCGCAGTAGACGTTTGAGTCTTACTCCACGCGAGGGAAATTGTAATTCTGACGACTCAAGTTTGAATCATGTTGATGAAAATGAGTCAAAATGAAACCTTATAGAGATGTAGTCGTGGACTGCAATATGTTTTGAATTCGTAATTGTTAACACAAGGAAAATCAGTTTGCACTGCAAGCAGTAATGTTGTGTCTTTACCTAAAATTTTAAGATTTAATCAAGGAGGATGCGGCATGTGCTACTGTGCTTTGATAACATGTTACTCAAAGAAAGATTAAAGACATCTGCCGGCTTCAAAAGACTGGATTATACCAAGGCCACTGATAATGGTCCGTTATAAGGACATAATCAATCATATTCAGAATGAAGATAACCAGGTAACCAAGTGAGGAAAACATTATCTGAGCCTTACGGATATTTCTAGGATGCACATGCATAAAGTTAAAGTTCTGAATCCTTCGATACGTGCTAAAAAAACATAGAAATGTTGCCGTGAATGATCTGAATCAACAATTTTTTCACTTTTTGTCTGCCATAGATCACACAGTCTCACTGCTGTGCGTGTGCCAATTTAGTATCTGTCAATATCAATCTGCATCTGTCGTCTGATTTGCTGTGTTGATTTACTTCTGACTCATACATCTGATTCATCCCGTAATAGTAATTATGTCAAACTTCAAACGCAACGATAGTTGCTTTTGTAATGTGATAATGTCACAAATTGTGACTCATATTTGCATGAGATATTAATCTATTTTGTTGATTTTAATATGTCACTACTGAATTTAAACATATTTGAGTCCTGTATGATTCTGTGTCACCCAGTGTGCTGTTTTTTTTTCTCTTCCCGCATGGTTAACAAGGACATCACACCCAGTTTGATCTTTCCCATACACACAGTAGCATACATATCTTCACTCATCTCTCTCCTTATTAGTGCGATATGTGGCCAGTGGACCAGTGGAAATGGATGTGGAGCCTTCGTAGTTCACAGCAGGTGACGATGTTTCCCCTCTGTCAGGTTTAATGTCATGCCAGTCCTGTTATTCCTCTTCCTTTTAGCTTTTCTTTCAACAGATCTGCACAAACATTCAGACACTAGCTAGTGGCTGTCAGTGATGGGATTGCTTCTATTAATTGAGTGAAGACCCATTGGTGTGTGTGTGTTCCTGTGTATATCCAGGGAGTTTTCAGGAAGAGTCTAGCACAACACGGGTACATCTGTTTCTAAATAAACGCCCTTGAGTGTTCCGGTGGACAGAATCCTTTCTCTATGCACCACTGCTAATCCAAAAAGGGGCAAAGACATGGATCACGGGCGGAGCTGAGGCGGGCTGAATGAAACCTGGTCGCTCAAACAAGGCACCTGTTATGACCCCCACCTGTCAATCAAATCAGCCACGCTGTTAATTATGCATAACTTTAAGCCTTAATATAATTTGAGCAGGTGAGCTAAATAGAAATTCAGACTCAGTAGAGTTGTCATGAATGAGATAATTAGCTATAGCGACAAATAGATTGTTTGTACCAGGCTGTAAACATGTTTATTTTATGGAGACTGACTTGTTCTGTCACCAGCCTCAAGTGGACACTCGAGGAACTGCAGTTTCTGGCAAAACAAGCAGTGCTATCAAATCAAGTTTTCAATCTAAATCCGTACCAGTTACCATTATCTGTGCCACTGATCTTGTGCAAGGCTACAGGGGGCTGGAGCTTATGTTCCAGCTCACACTGGGTAAGAGGTGTAAACTCTGGACAGGTAGGCAGTCTAACAAGGCTGACATGTAGACAAAACAATCACACCTACACTTTCCAGTTCATCTGACCTGCATGTGTTTGCACTGTGGGAGGAAACTTGAGCAGTCAGAGGAGACCCATGCAGACACTGGGGAAAATGAGCGCTCCGGGCTGGTGGTTAAACCCAGGATTTTCTCGCTGTGAAGCAACAGGACTTACCATTTTTAAACTGAAATCTCACCTCAGGCTGCCTTACATCTTTTCTTGACAACGAGCAAAAAAAAAAACTCTATTAATTCCAAAATGGTATACTTTACCTTTCAGTTTTTTTCTGCTTTTACATAAGGGAAATTACAAGAAAGGAAAATGTAATTCCAGGTCTCCCCTGGTTATTGTCATCAAGTGTTTTCACTTGACAATAATCCTCCTTTTCAGAGGACATGAGTTTGCTTGTTCATTTGACCCCTGTGAGAGCGGCTTATTCATGTGTAACCACCGTTCACCAGGAAGTGGCTCCATTGTCTCCAGATCCTTTCACCGCTGAGGTCTCTCCTAATGAAATGACTTGATGGATTTTCCCTAAGCCATGGGCTGAAACAATGATTGTGTGGATCAGTTTTGTCCTCTGTCGTTTTGATAGATTCCCAATCCCTCCAATTACATTTTCTCAGTCAAGTATAATGTAATCTTCTTACATTTCTCTTTAAGATTTCCTCTGTGGTTCAGTCAATAGCCACTATCGACTGAGTGCAACGGGACTGGAAATAAAAAAACATATATGGCCTGTTGTATTTGAATGTGACACTCGCCTCATCACATCGTGCCACTCAGCATTATCGGATATTGTATTTTTTCTCCCGGGGCATGAACACTGTGAATGCTATCTGTTAAAATACAACACAACCCTGAGAGGTGTCTCCACGTCTTCTTTACCTTTAACCTCTCCCAGCCTCTAATGCACCTTAAAAAATAAAGGATGTCCTCCATGTGTCAGTTTAGATGTGCCCCTCTTTGGTCTCAATTATTGTCCGATGGGATTTCTAATGGTACCCCATGTCAGAGAAGGACTTTTTGCCACATTTTTATCACACGCAGCCGTCACTGCAGCTGACAGCAGGGTAATGAAAAAGGTGAAACCACCTGTCAAACACATTTCATAGCATCAGCAGATAGTCTTCGGTTTATCTGAGGGTTTTATAGCAGAATGACTCAAGGCGAAGGTGCCACGATCAGATTATTTGATTTCAGGGCAATAAGTTAAGCGGCTGTGAATGGATATGAGATTTAAAAACAACAATTTTTATAGAATGATTACATTATTATAGTACCGCTGTGTCACTGACCACTTCAATTATCGCCTGTGACAAATAAAGCCAGCGGACTTTAAAATGTCTCACGGTTGTTCGGCGAAAGAAATTGATTTCATTTCACTTGAGTCAAGTTAATGGATTTTAGCAGGTTGGGAGTCTGCGTGCAGCGCCCCATCAATGAAGTAGGAGGCGGCTGTCTGAATATGTGCCTTGTATACTGGGCAGCACTGGTAAACATGGGCAGCATGCTAACTGGAGACATGAAGGTCAGCGAAGATTTGTTCACACACAACTGATGAAGCTGTGTTTTAGCTGATATACCGGTGTACATCCTTAACGCACTGAAGATTTTTTTTTTAAAGGGCTCATCTGAGGACAAGCAGATTGTTGTTACATTTTACCATATACCAAGTTCTAATCTATAGTACATTTATTCAGTCCTCTGTATGGCATGCTACAGCAGAATATTTATCTCTCTGCCACCCACACAAGCCCCACACAAACACTGACTTTGATAAATGAAACAGTGAAGCTTGTTTTCCTACACAAGACCTATATTTCACCAATCAAAGCCATACCATATGCAATGCAAGTCACATTTATTTTATTTACTTGTCCGTTATCAGTTTGTATTCTGTTTGCTACAGTACCAATCCTTCCCTAACATACGTTGTGAAAAGAGAAATCACCTGAATGAACGTATGAAAATGAACCGCGGTGCTTTAATTATCTGACGCTCATCAGAAGTTTCAGCGGGGACCATCTGTTATACATCCAAATCACGTATTCACCGAAACTTTCTCCAGTTATTGTATCTTCTGATCATTAAACAGATGGTTGAAAGTGATTCACTCTGAAGACTGAAGCCGCATACATCATGCTCTCATTAGCTGTCAGCACTGCAGCACTCAGAGCAGAGCAGCAGGCACAGTTAAAGCCCCCCCAAAATTATACTACATCCACAATAACTCAGGATATCACTGAGTACTCTTGACTATTCTTTAAAAGGCACTCCTGATACCTGTGGCAAGCATTTCAATGCAAATTGACTCACTTTTAAAAATCGTGCGGTTACAACTTAACATGTCTGCTGCCCTGTCTTGAATTTTGATCAGGGATGAAAAAAAATATACACGGAGCATTTTTTTTTTTTTCCTCTGATCTATTTTCGAGCACAAAGTGTAGCAGAATTCCCTCCCCTGGAGTTTTGCTGTTGTTTGATTCAGAGCTGCATTACTCAGCTGTGGATGTGACTCACATTAAGATACACTTCTAGGAGCAGACAGTATTTCTGCTTTAACTGATGAAGGTGCCGGAGAGAAAGAAGCCTTTCCTTTTCTTTACTATACGCCTGTTTGTGAGTCTCCCTATTTTGCCTCTTGCATTTCTGTTGCATCGAAAAATGAGAAACGGACAAAAACGATCACTCGCTTATATACACAGCCAGAGATGCGTCATTAAGACAGGATACCCATCGTGACTGAAGTAATTTTCACAATCTGATTTTAAGCTTTACACTGGGCCAAATTGGGTTAATTTTTTAATTGTCTTTACTGCTTTGAATCTGGACTAATGTGGTGCTCCACTGCCAGGCAAAGCCCAGCACTTTTATGAAGCATGGGAGAACTCGGATCAGACTCTCACACCACGAGTCTGTCTGTGATTATTTCTACATTTCTGTCACTGAATGATAAATGTGCAGTCAACAAATAGTTATGATCAGAGTCCATTGCAATAAGCTGTAGCTTTCATATTACTGGTATATAAATTACATTACATTTATTGGCAGATGCTTTGGTCCAAAAGCTACTTACGCTAAAGGGATTCTATTACCACTCTATTGGTTGTTCCACCACTTTGGTCCAGAATGAAATAACTAAACGACTATTTGATGGACTGCCATGAAATTTTGTACAGACATTGAAGGGCCTCGGAGGATTAAGCCTACAAACTTCGGTGATCCCCTGACTTTTCCTCTAGCACCACCATGAGGTCGACATGTTTGCTCTTTAGTGACTTATCTCAAGAAATATTGAATGGATTGCCAATTATTCATGGTACCCAGAGGATGAATCCTCACGACTTTGGTGATCCCCTGACTTCAGTTTTGGTACAGAGAATCATGTTCCTGAGAGGATGAACAACTGAGTGAAATGAAACTATTGAACAGATTACAGTTAATAGTTTTTTAACAGTTTGTTTCACTTTACAATGAACAGCCAGCTGGGCTGTGGCTACAGAAGTTGTTCAGACACACAGGTACACTCGCTCATGAGTAAATGTTTATGAAGTGAACAGATGGCTGCAACATTATATACTTGATCTAGTCTTCTCACCATCATATTAACTTGACATAGTTTCTGTAGACATAGACATTTGCAGCAGACTGTGCCCTCGTGGGGGCTTAAACAACATCAAAACAAACAGCTACCGCTATTGCTGCATGTTAATATTTAACTGTAGAAACCTTTGGTGTCAACTGTAGCTGATCTTCATGACTTGGACAGCATTATCTCATCTTTGAGTTGACATAATGTCTGATGTCCCTTAAGGTCCTCTGAATTGTACATCGTAGGCACAAGATTTTCACCTCAAGGCAACGATAGTCTTTAAACTTTGCTTCAAATATATTTGAGACCAAAGAAGAATCATTTTTTCAGCCCAAAGCAAAAACAAATACAGCATTCCTGGACAGAAATAGAAGGTCTTTTTTTATTTGTTCTGTGAGCAGTGCAGACTGTTTGCTTGAGGGCAAGGGGGAATACCATGACATCTGGATCCAACATTCCCATGATTCCAATTATATGCCAGTAGTCAGTCCTATACTTTCACTGGCAGAGTTATAAACGAGCCTGTCAGGCTGCTGTTCAAGTACAGCTCTGAGACTAGAGAGTAAGAGAGACAAGAAGACATAATGGAAAGCCATATTTACAGTACTCTTTATCATTTTGTGTTTTGGTTGCTGCGATCAATTGATTTGTGAAGCCTGAACACAGACTGAAGTGTAACACCTGCTTTGCATTCGTATGATTGATGAGGAAACTTGAGGGAGCGTACAGGAAGCGTATTGTTTGCTCTTTTGTTGGCATGAAGAAATTAAAAAAGATCAATCAGTTGAGTTTTCTCAGCGTGGCGTGGATGCCTCATTACGTGTTGCAGTGCAGTGTTGCTGACTAAAAGAAGTTGCTGTGCATGAGTGACTCCAGTTACTCTGCATGTTTTGCACAGCCACTTTTTACAACAGTTAAAAATACATACAGTATATTATTATATGAGTTCATCTACCCTCTTAAATTAAAGATATTAGACACGTTTTTTCAAATTTATTTCAGCTGTGTGGTCTAGCCAAGATATGTTTGTGTTGTGTTTATCGCAGACTGTTTAAGGTTTTGCATATGAGCGTTAGTCAGCTGCTCCTTTCATGCCACATTTGGACATACTGTATTTATCTTTTTATTTGACCTGAAATCTACATTTGTAATTTCTTGCTCAATTAAGTCAGATAGGACTGCACAGACAGGGGTTGTACCCTGTGGCAGCAGGCATAAACAGACATGATGTAATCCCTTCAGTATTCACGTTTTCACGAATTTCTGCCGTTATAGCTCAAGGTGCACGACAACCAATTAGCATCCCAAATCACTAATGAGAAATTTTACAGGATTCGATGATGTTTTCTTTATGTGCTTTGACTCTTCGAGAATGAGAGAATCACTCTCGCCCTGACACAGCGGTTGGATGAAGACAGTCGGTGCACTCGTCTTCGCTGCCTTCCTCTTCTGCTTTCTTGTCCTTCCTACGCCTTGTGGCTTAATCACAAGGTCTGTACACAGCGTTTTGTGTATGGCAGGTTTGTGTCTGCCTCTCACCCACTCACTGAGTCTCCCAGAGAGATTAGGTACACGCACACCTCCAGACTGGGGATCCTTCTAAACTTTCGAAATACTTTCCATGCAGCTTTTGCCCCCCTTGGTGAATAATAAAAACCACTGTAGGCAGTTTTAATGGGTGACAAGTCATGATTTTTTCATGGATTTGACACGCATTTGACAGGGACAGAATAGATATTGTTTCGGGCTCTTGTTATCAAACTGGGTAAAGGGAAAGGAGGAGGTTAACCAGAGCCGATAACGGATGATGATGAAATTTGGTTTCTGATGAGGGTGAGGAGGATGAAATGGATTCCCAGTATCCCAGTATTGTCATAGTTGCCTGAATTTGGTCTGCCTGAAGTAGTACCTACGTTCCCCTCTTTCTTTTGCCTCCTGTTCTTCTTTTCCCACTCCTTCTCGAAGCTCTGCAATTAAAAAAAGCCTTTAACTCTCAGCCCTGATGCTTTTGTTAAAAGTCTTTGTTCTGCTGCCACATCAACAGCAGTAGTGGTGGGTGGAACACATCTTAAATGATTTTTCAAATTAATTATTCCTTCTCATTGACTTAATCAGCGTGGGAGTATAAAGGTGTTAAAGATTTGGCAGACTTATCTTTTGGGAAAAGCATTGTTCAAGGCAAAAAAATGGTGAAGTGCCTATGCATCATTTCAAGCAGCGATCCAGGCATGAAAACGTGTGTAAGAAGAAACTAGTCGAGGTCTTAGAATTTCAAAATGCACAGCATTTATTGCAATATAAACACAAACATATTTAGCAAAAAAATCAGACACAATTTTGACAAAAATAAATAGATTTGACACATTTTAAAGGCTTCATACTGTCACAGTAAAGTAAAAACACAACATCCTGATTCGCCGGTGTTGTCAAAATGAATCATTTTTCCAACCCAGACTTCACACAGACGCTCATACGGCATGAGCTGGAATGTTAATAATACATCACCGAATAGTTGCTACAACATTCAAATAATATTTCACCCTGTTTTTCCTGATGTAACAATACAATGTGGTGGTATTACAAAAAAAAGAGAAAACTTTCTTACAATTTGACCAAACTGCGTAACAGGCTCTATCGTCACGCGTAACCACTGCACAGAATACCAAGCAAATGATGAGATATGAAGTGTTTCCTCTGTTGGGTTTTGATTAAATCAGAGAGCTCATCGTCTAAAAGGCACTTTAGAACTCGGGCCTCACAGCTACGACATACAGTAATTTTCAATTAAACCATCAGTGCAGTGCACTGTCAAAACATTGTCTACTTTATGTTATCCCATGAACACATATACTACTTTATCCAGCCAGAGAATCAACATTGAGGTCAGGAAGAAATTCAACCATTCAGTACAGGTGGCATGTGACACAATAAAAATGCCTAAGATTTTTGTAGACTGGATAATTTACAGCTGTGAGGTAATGAAATACTCTTTTCTTTTTGTGTTATTACACCAGTGATTTGACCAAACCTTTAACAACATCCGATAATACTATAATATCGACACTTAAGATTTACTTTACTCACCGCGGGAGGTGACTGCAAGCTCCTGTGTTCAAACGTTTACGGATACACCTTTGTTCCGTTCATGTCTTTAAAGGTCCAGTGTGTAAGATTCAGGGGGCTCTGTTTAAGGCATGTGGTAGAAATATAATAAAATATACATAACTATGTTTTCATCAGTGTATAATCACCTTTAAATACGAATCATTATGTTTTTATTAGCTTTGAATTAGACTTTTATATCTAAAAACAATGCAGGTCTCCCATGGAGACACCACATTTCTACAGAAGCCCAGAATAGACGAACTAAACATCGGCTCCAGATAGTTCCTTTTATATACATTTTGTGTTTCAAGGCCACCATGACTTCTTCTTCATGCTAGGAGGAGATGGTGAAGCCACGGGGTTCAAATCAACTACCTATGCCACTAAATCCTAGACACTGGTCCTTTAATGACACTTCATCACCCTAATGTTGATATCAGTCTTACAGCAGCTATATGACTGTACTATCACTATCAGTATGCTTTAAAAAGATCTCATTAGGACCTGCCCGTTTCTCATATTTGTATCGAAATGCCATTACAATCTACACACACAACCTACAAAAGTGGTCGGTCTATCCTACTTTAAAGGATAAGGCTGATGATACTCTATATTCTTCAAATAATTGATCCTTCTGACCTGTGCAGTCGAAGCCTGATACAGCCCAGTGGTGTCGGTGTCACTGTTAGAAACACATTTATGAGTCACACTGCTGCACTGGGTGACATGTTCCTTCATTTCCATGAACATAGGCTCTGTATCTTACTCTGAGTTAATCCCATGTGCACCGTCTGCTGCTGTAAATATTCACTTGTGTGCTCAATCTGCTACTGAACGTAGCCCCCCTGCAAATGCACTTTTTTTTTCTTTTTTTACTGCAGAAGACTGCAGTGCAGCCAGGAAATTATTAAGCCGTTTTGAAAATAAAGTATTTTTGTGACCTATTTTAAGATTTATGTCTTCAGTAGGAATAAATGAGAGCGGGGCTGAGAGCTCATGTGCCATTTTGGTCTTTTGTTGACAATGAGAAAAAATAAAGGATGTTGCCAGCCTCGTCCTTCAAAAAGTAATTAAGTAACAAGCTTGTTCACTGATTTTCTGACGTAACACTATCTCACAGAGGTTAAACCCCTGTTTCTCATGAGTGTTAACCTCAAAGTAAGAAGTCAAATCCAAGACGTCTTTAGCATGGTAATTGTCTCTGCAAGTGATGACCTTCACTGACCGAGTGGCTTGTTAGTAGGCGGTTGGATGTTGTTGGTTGTGTTGGAGTTGCTCCTTCCTGTGTTGTTCTCCATGCTGAGGGAGGAGGAGTTGAGAGGACTCCTCTTGAGGACTTTGTTAGCCAGAAGGCTGCAGGTCTTCCTGTACTGGTGACGCAGCAGTGAGTAGACAAACGGGTCGCTCGCCGCCTTGCTGTAGGCCAAACATTTGGACAGCACACCCCAGTAAGGGCTTATGGGCCACGGGGAGAAGAGCTCTACAATTCTACCTCAAATCAAGCAGGAAGAGGAGAAAAAAGTCACACACCATCAGCAGTTGAGCCAGTTTTTAGATCAGTGTAATTGGAGTGGAAGACATATAAAGCAGTCAACCCTCCCCCAGTGCTGTAATATTGTGAAAATGTCATCATTTCACTTCACTGAAATGTCATCACTGTGTTGGGAAATGTGAAGTGATGAGTGTCATTTTTGCTGCTTCTGGTCTTCTTGTCAGTTAAAAACATATTACAACAGACCCAGTGTTTGACAGTTATTGTGTCCTAATTAATTAAATTAAAGCCGAGACAAGTAAAAACCAACAGGAGCATTGTTTTGTTTTTAATCTGTCTTCTTAATTAGTGTGATCTCCTTAAGTCCAACGTGTCTCACCAGCTCCTAATGTGCTTCCCCTTCTATTTCCATACCACAATTCTAACAACTTCTGACAGGTTGCCACCATTAATTCTGCCGCTAATACTAATGAGAGCCAGTGATACGATCACAGACTCATTTGCTATCTCTCTCTTTGTCTGCCGCCCTCCCTCTCATCTCCTCAATAATGGAGGCTCGGGGACAGGGATTAGAAGCAACACGGCACGATGTTATGAAAAGAAAGCAAGTTGAAAATGTTTAAAAATGTTAGCAGATAACAAGGCGGCATTGAAAATAATTATCGCCATCTGTTTTCAGGCAATCAGCCAAGTGTGGCCACATTTGCAGCTACAACAAGGTAAGTGAAACCCCAGAATCCCTCAGTCAAACAGACGAAATCTTGGGAGACTCGTTCTACTTATTCCTCTGAACCAGGAAAATAATTTGAAACCCTTTTATTTCTGAGGAAAGACAAAATGTGTCGAATTCAAATGCAGTTCAGTCGTCTCTCTCCTTGTTGTTTTGATGACACCCTACGTGGTTTTAAATATCTCACACATACCTGTGTGCATACCCACACAAAAACCCATACGCGTTGTTATGCATCTCTGCTCACCTTGTGATGACATAAGGGGTGAAGCACACAACAAATGTGCCAATGAATGTACTGATCTTCTTGGTGGCCCTCAGCCTCCTCCGCTTCTGCTCATCCAAGCATTTCTGCCGCACGCTGCCAAAGCACACAGGTATACCATTATCTGCCCAGGAGGCACGATCAGAGACATGCAGACATAATGAAGCAGTCCACGGAGAAAACATGTGGGATGGATGCGAGGAAAGCAGTGAACTGTGCGCGCTGCCATCTCCGAGGATTACAATGTGGGAATCTCACGGTGCACAGATATCAGTGACGTGTTCCAATTCAAAGTTTAATTATTTGAGTGAATCAGGATGAGGGGCAAATGACGGAAGCGCGAAACATGGAGAAGTCTCGCTGACCTTCATGAGATGTTCGAATTTAAACGCTGACTGCCAGCAGACTTTAATCACCACCACCATCATCAGTGAAGTCTTTAAAGTCATGTAGCCTCAGAACGTTTTGTGTACACTCAATTTTTATAGTTTAAAGTCTAGTTTTGATAGTGTAGGGAACTACGGTGACTGTTTAATATTGAAATTAATTTAGCAAATTAAATAAATATAGAAGAATGTGCATAATATGTGCCAGAATCCAAGGTGGCATTTTGAAATTGCTTATGTTGTCTAACCAACATCCGACATAGAAAATCTTGAATTAAAATGATTTATACAGTTTTGATAAATAAGTTGGATATCAGGTTTTAATGTTTCTCTGTCCATCAAGAAAATCCTCCATCATGATCTCATAGAAAATTATAAATAAGCAGAGTAAATGCAGGACATGGCACAATGTGTTTGTGTCCTGAGCACACAGAATGTCAACATGTTTCACATACTGGACAAAACAGAAAGAGCAGATCCAAACATTTCATTAAAAGACAGATGATTTCAAAAGGACAAATGGGTTAGTTTGAATGCATCTCTGATGGTCTGTTTACCTGGGGTGGATATCCACAAGCAGCACCAACGTCTGCATAGTGATCACGTCGATGCGTTTACAGTGAAACCTCGCAACTTTCAGCACTTTCAGGTACGTTACACACAGCACGATAAGCGTGAGGAGGAAAGTGAGAGAGTGCAAAGCCACGGTGAAAATGATAAACTGCGTCCTGGCTCCCTTCGCCCTGACATTGCAGAGAGTGCACGATGCGTAAAGGTGGTGGTACCCGACCCAGGAGCGGCAGGTGGCCACCGTGGAGAAGCAAAGTGAGTGTATCCACGTGTATCCTAGCGCTATCACCGCGTCCCGGTGCCGTATTCTGGAGTGGTAGCTTAGCGGGAAAACCACCGCCACCCATCTATCGATGCTGAGAGCTGCCATGCTCAGCATGGAGTTTGTGGTGAGAAAAGTGTCGAGGAAACCCACAATCTGGCAGAAGCCGCTGCCTCCGGGGTGGCCCGTGGTGATGAGCCCGATCAGAGTTAGTGGCATGTTGGACACGCTTAGCAACAGGTTGCAAAACGTCAAGTTGAGAATAAAAAGACCGGGTACCTGTTTGCGGATCTCCGGGTTGTACACAAAGCAGATCAGCACCACGATGTTGGACAGCAGCGACACAACAATAATCCCCAACACCAACACGAAAGCAACTAAGTCCGCTGCGTCCATGGTGCCCCCCTCTCAAATATCCAGACTTTTGATAAGTGCATCCACAGTCCCGATGCAAACTGTCATCGTGAGTCTCAGGCGCAACATATCCAGCGCACTGTCATATTTACCCCGTGCCTTCAGTGAGCGAAGCGGTCCCTCCAACAGCCTCCACGTCGGGGATTCATAGAAAGAAAGCTCACCTGATAATTAGGAGGAAATTTCAAAGTCTGTTTCATGTGAATGGGGTCGCAGCGGGAGGCTGGTTCTCGTGAGGCGCTGCGGTAGTTTTCGAGTCATGCCACCGGTCTCACAGCTCCGGGTCACCCAGCTGCGCAATTGCGCATCGACAAGACGGCAGCTTTGAAAAAAAAAAATGACACGAGAGTACTTCAAGCTGTCGGTCTCTCAACTTATATCTTCTTGTCTGTCAGTCTGAAGCACGTCGGTGCACCCCCTGTTCAAAAATAGCATTTTAGTGTAAAAATAGCAGCGCGACGCACGGTTGCGTAGCTGGTGGTGAGGCTGATGTCACGAGCATCACGTTGAACAGTAATGAGATGTTTTGTGCAAACTGCACGCAGATCAAGTGCGTGTGTTAATTAATTATTGCGTTTCTTTTTTCCCACAGTCGGTCTCTGACCGGATCACCATCGTCACTTTGTCACAATTTACGAGCAGCAAACACTTTAAATCCACAGCTCAGACGTCATCGCGATAGAGGGAGACCCACAGCCCCATCAGTGCAGTGCTCAAAGCCTTATAAGGGGCTTTAAATGGAGGCAGGGTAAGCTGGACTACTCCAGCCACATTATTAGTCCACGGTACAGCAGCACCACCGCCTGTGAGTGCGTGTGTGTGTGTGTGTGTAGCCTTGTTTTCACCCTTTCAGAAATTGATTCTAGATTCTACTATTTTACTTAGAAGTATAGATAAGATGATTTCACAGTCATGTCTATGGCTGTACCTTCTACAGCAGTGGATAAATTGTCTGCCGAGTTGTCTGCAGTCAAAAATGTTCACAGTCAGACATAAACATGGTTTCTTTGATTTAATGAACTGATCAAATTGCTCTGACAGACAAAGGCAAGAGGACATTAAAAAATAAGAAGAAGCAAACATGGTGGAGGGAAGACATGTTGAAAGAAAGGACAGTGAACCTGACAAACATCAATCACTAGGAATAAATACAAAAATAAAAGAAGATTAAAACAATGAAAATCATAGTAAATCCATCAAAAGAATAGAACAATTATGTGACGTAAAAGCAAGTCTATAAAACGGGTTTTAGGAAGTTATTTGAAGAGAAGTCAGTGAGCCTTAGATCGTTCCAAAGCCGAGGGGCTCTGATGGCAAAAGTGCAGTCATCTTTAGATTTAAGCCTCAGCTTTGGAACAGCAAGACGGGCCCCGCCGAATGGGCTCATAAGGGGTCAACATGTCTGCTGTGGAGCAATGAGCCAAACCCAGACAAGCTTTAAAAGTAATCAGTAAATTATTATTATCTATTCTGAAATGAACAATGATCCAATGATTGTGGTGATGTGATGCCAAATCAGTAGGAACATGAACGTACTGCTGTTTGTTTTGGCAGTATTATGTCCTTTATTTTTTGTCTCTTCCAGCCTGTTATTGATAACAAGGACACCGTTTCTGTTCGAGTCCCTGCTTTCAGGAGGAGGGGGGCCAAAAACTGGCTTCTCCTCACCTAAACACATCAAAAGCAGGAAACCTCCTGGAGGGCAGCGTTGTCATGGATGAACTGGAGAACACTTCAGGCAATGGGCCTCCTCTCTGGCCTGTAACTTGAACTTGATGCAAAACATTTTACTTTTATTCAACAGATGACCGTGAACCTGGGGAAGAAATTCAAGAACTAGTGTATCAACTTCCAAGTGTATGTCTGGCCTCCCCTGACATAAGGGTCTAAACTATATTTTTTTGGAGTGGGCTACAGCCAATGTTTAGTATGTCGCAGTAAACAATGTATGTTTTATTGTTACATTTCAACAGTTTTGACTTAAAGAACTAAACTGATTTTACTGCAGACTCTGACTTTTAATGACAAGCTTCCCGTAGAAGGACAGCGTAACAAGGGAGGAGTGTGTATTTTTATTTCTAGTAGGTTATTTCTTATTTCACCTTTTGAATTTCACAACATCACCTTGCTTTAAAAAAAAGTCCCCAAACTGAACTATTAATGCTGCTTCATAAAATACTAAATTTGATTTGGTGAAAGAAGTTTGCAACTGTTGGCTTGTGGTCTTGTGGTTAAACCTCGACCTGTACTCATCTATCCTCTTTTCAGTTTTCTGTGCCATGCAGGTGTTTTCTCTGTAACAGCAGAGCGTAGAGGAATTTCTTGAACCGCCTCTCGTCATTTGTTTGATTCTTACTTCTGCCTGAAGTGAAAAATATATATTCAGTTCATAACTGTCAGGACAAATGAGACATAATTAGGTAGTTAATGGGAAACACTGGTGATCTCTCAGCTGGCTTGTTGTGGTCTTGACTGGTCTTTGTGTACGTGTGTGTGTGTTGGAATTGGAGTGTACACATCAAGGGTACATGAGGTCATCATTATGGTTATATTAATATCCGAGCAGCATTTTAATGTTGTAGCTGAGAGGTAGAGCTAATTATAACTGTGTATGTTGCTGGGTAGTTAAATAGAAATGTGTCATAACATAACTGATGACATGTTTTCTATGTAAAATCAGAAAAATAAAGAGGTCAAATAAATGAAATGACGCAAAAGTACAATATTTAACATGGAATTTTACACACCCTGGAATACACCCTTCACTGTACCCTTGATTGTAACCAAATAACTTGTGACGTGTCAAGCATACTTCACATAACTCTGTTTCATAAAGATTACATGAACCCCGCATGCCGGGTGTGCAAAAGCAAGTAGAGCTTCAGTGACAAGAGTTACAGATGCAAATCATGTTTCTGTTCAGTGAGCAAGCGACTAAGACAAGACGTTGTTCAGGCTGCAGCAGTCTCTGCAGCAGTGTCTGAAGTTGGTGGTTCTACAGATGTTGCTATTCAATCTGTATCTTTCACATCTATTGTCTGGAAGTAGTACTGATAACTGTGCTGCTAAGTTTATGTAGCGCAAAACTGGACGCATCGGTTCACAAATCAGTGAGAGCAATGTGAGATTTTATTCACCGTCGAGTGAGCAGTGTACTCATTATGTTTCTCTGCGATTTGTCCCAATCTGAATCTTCGCCATGCAGCAAACTCCATTAATCTGGCGTTCCAGCAAATTAGAACAAATTATAATTTTATAAAGTCTGGTTTCATGTCAGAGACAGAGAGGCAAGATGAAAAGTCTCCTGATCGTCCTGCTGATGGGAGAAGACGTCAGTGTAATGTACTGCGGCGTGATCTCAAGCGTAAACAAAATGGAAGTTAAAGAATGAACTTTAATACTGAGCCTTTTCCTGTTAAGACTGTGATACATGACCGTTACATTATATTGGGCATATACCAGTTTCTTCTTTCACCTATTCTTTGAATACAGAATAGAGTCATTTACCACTGTCACTGACCATCGTACATCTGAGCTCGTTGAAAATTTAAATTAACATGCTCACTGAGACCCCCCACTGCGATGAAAGTTCAAATTACTCATTTGCAAAAAAAGATTTTCCTCAGATTAGTTCCAGGAGGAAGATTAAAAAGCATGGATGTGATCTATAGTGTTTAATTGAAAGAGATTTCTCCACTGTCCGGCTACAAGGACAAGAGAAACCAGTCTATTTGTTATAAAAGCGGTCACATGTGCAGCTGTCTAGCCATCCTATAAATTATCAGTGATGACAAATTGACAAGAGTGGCTGCGCAGATTTTTTAATTAATTCCACGGAGAGAGAAGTTTTTCACTTCTGCCCTTTCCACCTAAGGAACAGATGGTGAAACTACATTGGATTTTTTTTCCCCCCACAAAGCATCAGGTCTTTGCAGTGCTCCCCTAAGTAGGCTAAAATTAAACTTCATTTGCTTACAGACTTTGAGTTAATGAGGTGAAAGGCTACAGCTACACATGGGTGAATATATATAATCCTTAAAAAGGCTCTGCAGACACCTGTAAGCACGTTTTTTTTTGCTTTATCCACTTTATTGAACTTTTCAACATGGCAGGATAAAAAATTGCAGCTCTAAAGTAAGTTGACTTAAATGGACATTTGTTTTTACTTTTTACTTTTCTATAGGTCTGAATTTGGCACCATGTGCACAAGGATTGAAAAAAAAGACATTGTGGAAACCCAATGAATGGACCTGATGAAGCTGCTGGAGCTAAAGCAGTTGCAGTGAATACTGTAATATTCAAATGCAAGTAAGTATAATTTAAGTTTTATATTGACATGTTGGTAAATATCCACGCTAATGCTTCGCCTGATGAAGAAGAAAAAGTGGTAAATGTGCACACCAGCCATGCACAAATTCAGACAACGCTATGTTGAAATTAGCACACTATGCTAGCACATACTGTACACAGTGTACTTCATTAAAGTGTCAGATCTGAGACACACCCTGTGAGTGCATTAAGATTAGAGGGGCTTTGCTAACGCAAGAGAAATTGCAACATTTAGGCTGACAGATTGTTTTGGAAGGTCTAGTGTGCCCTCAGCTAATGCTTATTAAAGGTTTGTTAGCGTGGATTCATTAAATGAGGTACTTATGCAGGATCAGTGCAGTGGACTATCACTGTCAGCAGCACTGCTTTACTCTACTGCCTTGCTTTGACTTTTCTATACTTGTTAAAACTGGGCGTGCTCTGACCTCTGTAACACACTGAAACAACCCCTTTTACAAAAAACAAAAGTTTCTCTTTGGAGCAGAGAGCAATACTTTTGTTTTGGTGCATAATCTCTGCAGAATCCTTGCGACTGCTCAAACACAAGAACCTGCCAAATCAAACTTTTGCTATAAATGGTCAGTTCCTAAGACTTCAGAGCAGTCGCCAGCACACAGCCAGCCTTCTTGATCAGATTGTTCAGTTTTTTTGTGTCGCTGGCTCTGATGAAGATGAAGAAGATTGCACTCGCAACAACAGAGCGGTAAAACATCTGCAACATCTTACTGCACACATTAAAGGACCTGAGCTTCCTCAGGAAGTTGATTGTTGACTGCTCTGTGCCTCAGAGTTGCCTCTCCTGTCCAGTCTGTTATCCATGTGCACACCCAAGTACTTGCAGTCCTGCATCACCTCCTCCTCCTCAACGGTGTGTCTCAAGCATTCATTCTAAGTCGAATACTCACTCTCTCTTCAGCTCTGCTTTGCGCCCATTGACCTATAAATGATGAATGTTGCGCCTCCACTTCCTCCTGCTGTAGAAAATTCAAGCTGCATACAGATCACAGAGGCTGCACCTTGACACAAGGTGGTAATTATTGTATGCATGGACAGAATTATAGCTCATAAAAGTTTAAACATCTAAAATAATAACTAAATAACATTATCAAGAGGACACGAAGAGGTAGCAGCTATGAAACGTGTGTCAGAGATGTCAATGCATTGTGTTGCAGAGATCTCCTGAAATGTGCACGCTACATGGCTAGCTGCAGCGCGCATTATGTTGCAATACCACACGTGCGTCAAGAGGCAATAGTGAGTCACTGTCGGGTCCGGTCTCATGTCAGTCCAACATGAGAACAGTTATTAGATAGAGCTGGACAGAGCTGCTGTTAGCCGACACTGTTAGCCGAGCTTCTTGAAGAATAAACGTGTAGTCGGGATGGATTCTGCTTTGATCTGGAGCCTTTTGCTGGCAGGAAAGAGGACAGCTCAGAGTTTATTTTTCTCTTAGGATTCACACTATATTCACTCCCGCAGTGGAGGCAGTGGAGGTGCAAGAAGCCACGGTTGTTATTCTAGCTGTTTGCAAGCCTGCAGAGCTCCATGGGGCTACTTCATATTCATAATGCGAAGTGAGCAGATTATTTGAAGTGATGAAGTGTGAGGGAATTTTCGATTCTAGCACGCCTCATATGGGGCTTAAACAAGGTCAAGCATACGTCCTGAGGTCACCGTGGGGACAGTGTTCAATCTTGTGAGAGACGCTGCCTCCCCTTCATGATACACAGAGCAGAAGATGTTTGTGTTTAGGAAATTACTAAGGTAACCACGGTCACATAATACGGCTGTGTCACTCCACAGACACAACAGATAGCCTCTACAGAGTCAGATAACAACGTCGGACCAGTAACGTGTAGACTTATTTCCTTGTTTGTAACCAGTTGGCAAATACCTTCGACTGTTGATGCATTGAATATGACCATTTATGGACATAGAGTAGTTGTTTAGGGGACAGCCGCTTCTTCAGAACTGAAGCGGCATCATGCAATGAGTGTGTTGATAAATGGTCCACCAATCAGGCTTCACGGCCTAAACAGACCAATGAAGAAATTCTCTGCATCAGTAGCTTTAAAATTGTGTTGTTAATAAAGTTGTGCTTTAATATGAACTAACTTGGCACAGCCCTGTGAACAGCATTCAGAAGGAGCATTTTAAAAGTCGTTCGCTTGTCGTCTTGAGGACAGAGCTGCATGAATTATGAACTCAGTCAAAGCAGCGTCATGATATATGTAAAATTTCAATTTTGCTGCCTATTTTTTGGAGCATGTGGCCAGAAATTAAACGCATAAACAGCAAATTCATGCACTAATTACTATTTTTACCCCCCCAGATTTTGTAAATCCTTCATTTTGTTTAGACAGTAGGGGCAAAGGTTGTCCCTGGCTGAGTGTGGCTGCTTGTCATACGATTGTGACTCTAACTAGGCCAGGGACTCTTTATTTCAAAGTACAGTTCACCTGCACTTTCCTACACTCTGACAGTATCGCTCTTCTACACCGGCAAAACAGAGCTTGCTGTATATCTAAGGAGTGTGAGCTCCTCTTGTTAGATATAGACTACTACCACTTTCATCTTGAATTTACTGTAGATCCAAAGGCTGGGGTTTTTCTGTTGGCTCAACCTCAGATGTCTGGTTGTATCTTGGCTGTACATAAATACTCGCAGCCATTCCAGGCTCAGTTAATCGTGCTCGCCCATCTGCTTTGATGTCCTTCCTCTGGTAATGAGTGTGACATCGCTGTACACGAGCATGACCGTAAGCAGCTCCCAGTAGTTTTTTTTTTTTTTTTTTTTTTTTAAATGAAGCGAGCCGTATGAGTCTTAATGAGAGATTATGATGGTACATGTCAGGACCTTCATACACTGGCCACGCTGGTTTGTCTTTAAATGTGTGTGCTTGTGATGTATACTCCTATAGCTGACTGGCTGGCTTTACTTCATT
Source organism: Nibea coibor (assembly GCA_023373845.1). Classification (NCBI taxonomy): domain Eukaryota; kingdom Metazoa; phylum Chordata; class Actinopteri; family Sciaenidae; genus Nibea; species Nibea coibor. Next base: position 16,299,208 of record CM041723.1, read on the forward strand.
GTTATCCGGCTTCTGCTTGTAGCCACAAATCCGTCTCTAATCTTTAAAAAGGAATTCAGAAAAGACAGAAATCATAATAAGAATTTCCTCCTTGAGTGTATCTCTCAGCTCTTAATTAAAACATTTTTTAAAAAAAACAATCAAGCAAACAAAAAAAAAAAACCAAGCTGGTTCTTCAAACATCCCGATGAGCTTTGTAAAGCAAATACTGTATAGTACACACGATGCAGAGTGGTGCTAGTGCCTGTGGCTGAATAAACACACGCCTGGCTGCAGCCCCAACTGGCTCATGCACAATTTCAGAGGGCTGTCTTTTCGTATTATTCTTTGTTTGTTTGTGCTTGGACAGCCGTCTCACTTCTGTAGAATAAGGTTCACATCCACATCCACTGCGAGACTGCCTGTCCGTGTCATGATTCATACTCTCATAATGTTGCTTTGGTGAGTCAGAGGAGCAACGGCTAAATCGTAAACATGCAAGTCTGCATTTGCACGAGTTTTATTCACTTGAGGGGATTTTTTTTTTTTTTTGCAGGAAATAAACAGCCAGAGAAGGTCAAATACTACTAGTAGCACACAAAGTATTTGTAATAACCAGTTTATTTGACTAAGTAGTTCTAAAAAGAAATCAAAGAAATCATGAAGAAATGGCATGTAGCATAATGCTACTTATCCTTCTTGCTGCAGCTATGAGGAAAACCTGATAGCTCCCTGATCTGCAGAGAAATTATTCCGCAAAATATGGCTCTATTTTAATGTAGTATAATTTGGCTTGTCCAAGTCTAATTTGAGTATTTCATTGTTTCTCTCGTTTATGCTCCGTATCTGTTTATAGCGTTAGTAAAGCATTGTTCATCTCACACTTGTTACATAACATAAAACACCCCTGAAGTGCAGGACTGACAGGCTTCTGAGCCTTAAATGAACAAAAGCTTTCTTTTGTCAGCTGTGCTCGCTGCCCTCCTCACAGGAGGTGAGACCTCTGATCGCAAGGTGTTGTTGCTGTTGTTGTTGTTGATGATGTGCACTACTCAAGTTATCAGAAGAAACACAAAGCCGTAAAGTGAAGTCTTGGCTTGTCTGTCAAGCAGATGTAATCATACCTCTCCAGCCCTGAAATGAAATGATTTCTTCCTTCATCTCAGCTAAGAAACAAAGAGTCTCCTAAGTGCATTGCTTTGCTTTGGCTTGGTTGTACAATTTTCCACTTAGGATGGTTTCAAGTGTACCCAGCATTAGAAGTAATGGGTTTAAGTGCAAAAGAGGAGGCTTTTTTCCCCCAGAAAGCTAATGCAACATGTCCATTCTGGGAGATGCAGCTTGTACCAAAATTTCAAAAGGAATAAAAACTTCAGTGACGTTTAAGTGCACGCTGTTCAGACGGTAAATACAATACAACTCTCTGTGTCCTCCATACCTCTGACCATAAAGGAGAAATCAGTCCAGCGTCAGACGAAATGTGACTGACTGTTGCTGCTGTTCACTGACTCATCTCAGCTTAGTCAAAGGTCTCAGCGTGATATCTGGAGGAAGCTGCTGCTGCGCCCCTTTGCGGGGAATGAGGAAAGTGGCATCTGTCCTGTTTCCTTTGTCTACTTGCTGTGATAAGAAGCCACTGTTGTCACGCAGCAGTGGCACCAATCATTACACCCACCCCGTCTGGGGCTGTGGGTGGATGGATGGATGTGCTGATCTGTCTGTCCCCTGCTCCTCCTTTACAGTCAGGACGGTTGCTGCTACATTTCATTACACTCACAGCTACAGCTTTTAACCATTTCAACGTGTTTCCAAAAAAAAATTCTCAAAGCAATCAATCAGTTCCTGTTACTGTGACAAATGCACACGACACTAAAATCTGTCATTTGTTTTGGAATATTAGACGTGTACTGTAACAAATTTACATGACATGTCTTCTTCACCTTTTATGAAGTATTGAACAACCTATCGTTGTATAGGAGAGCACTTTTGGTGTGGTGCTTCCCTCTAGTGGATAAGAAAAGCAATGACAGACTGCTTTTAAATAGTAATTGCATTCAATTGTTACAAATGAGATGATTAAAAATGATTTAATTGTCAAATTGTTATTAAGGAAGCAACAAAAGCTACAACTGTAGAACTACTAATTAATCAAGGCCACTAATTAATCAAGGCTATAACCTCAGTATGTGAATAGAATTAGTATAGTATTAGTATAATCAGTATTATTCTATTTAACTCATTATAACAGGAAACAGACACAGGAAATGACATGGGGGACCTATTTGCTGGAGCACCTCTTAGCCTTTGTAGTGGTCATTTCCTGTTTTGACCAAAGGAGGGCACTCTCTGCTCTCTGTACACCCTGCCTGCCTGCTGCTGAACCTGGTGGAGGTGAGCTGATGCAGCGGTGTGCTGTCTGTCTGAGCTGTCAGCACTCATTAGTGCTGTCTCATTAAAGTGATGTCAGTTGCACTCCATTAGCAGTAAAATGAACAGCTGCCCTGCCTGGAGGCCAAGTCAGCGACTGAACTTTGCTACCAGGCAGGTCTGGAAAACCTGCAGGTTAACCTGCTACAAGCGAGGAGCAGAGAACAAGCTCCGAACTGTCTCAGATGGTCTGCAAAGCTGTTCTAGATCAAAGTGTTCATTGTGGCCTTGGATTAAAACAATTTATAACCCCAGATTTTAATCATCATACTGTGAAATTAAAATAAGATTCGTTCTACTGTAGTCTTACATGACGCAGCATTTAAAACTTTAATGTAAAAGCATATAATCAGCCTAAATCACAGTGTAATGTGTAATAGAGATGATCATCTCATCCCAAAACAATGCTGGAGTTGCAATATATTTGCTACAATGTGCTACAAGTGTATATATTATATAAAATATAGAGATAAAGAGAGAAGAGATTAATTCGGAGCACAATACAAATTACCTTCTTAATCACAACATTTCATTTTAAAGAGTTGGTTTAACCAATATTTTACCTCATTTACCTCATTTTATTTGTATAAACCAATACATGCGGCGTACTCACATTAATTTCCATGAACTCTGGATATAAAAGTTTCAAGTATTCGAACAGCTACCACTCTCTGCCATGTGGGGGCACCAGCGTGTGAAGTCACTCCATTTGGCCTTGACATCTAAGATGTTAGTGTAAGTAAAATGTAATGTAATGATTTCCTGAGTTTGAAATCTGGCATTACATGTGCTTTTAACAAACCCTGCCGCAATTGAGACAGAAAGCATTTGATCTTTCGAAACGTCTCAAACTCTGAAGGCCAACCACACTTTAGCTCTTTTACCACCACCCCCTTCCTCTCCCTCAGCTCCTTGTGACCCAACACATGTTACACCTCAGAGAGCCACTCAGATAGACCAGGATCTGAATGGTATTTGGGGTCAAAACCATGATATCCCCCATTTGCCTTCCTCCATTAATGGCCCATTTAGCGTACTGCCGATGGCAGTAAAGAGATAGTTGGGCTTTTATACCTTCTGACTGGATATATTAGCAGGTAATGTCCTTAAAGAGGATTAGCGGATGGAGAGAGAGGAAAGGAGAAAGAGAAGGAGAGTGTCTGAAAGCGCCGTAGGGATGGCATGGCAGTAAATAGGCAGGTGATAGCAGGAAGGACAGGAGAGCTTATGCTGCCATGCACTGCCTCTGGCTATAGACGAGGGATTAGCAGCCATTGTGGATTCTCTGGTATCCTGAAGCATGTTGAGTCATAGCTGTCTAATCTTTGCAGGAAAAAAATATGTCCAAAAATAAACCTGCTTTCTGACCAGTGACCGAGTTGTTTGTCTGATAATATTGACGTCAATTAGGGAAATCAGTTAATAATTTGCATCTTGTCGTGGTTAACTTTTCCTTCTGATCCCATGTAGTCAGTCAGTCAAGAATGTGCCGTGGGTCGAGGTCAAGAGTCCCAACACACCAAACAAATCATCTTGTTTGCTGTTTTCACCCATTATCCTGCTTTCTACTCAAATACATTCTTAAACAGGCACTGAGACCTTGAAGTATGACCTTTTAAACAAGTTAAGGAAGCGTGTGCATACAGGGATTATGAAGTAGGATGACAAGAGATGAAGCAAGGAAAAAAAGAAATGGCAAATGATTCAGTATGAAACGTACAGTCACACAGGGGTACTCAGATCTTTGGTCACAGCTGAACATAGTATCTCACAAGGCCTTCAGGGTTGTTGGACTGTCGGTGATACTAGTTTGTCTGTTGCAAGGGTGAGACTGTGGGCTTCCCCAAAGACAAAGCTTGGAAAAAGGCTCCCCCCTCACCCCACCTGAGTTTACTTAGTTTGGCTCAATGTCTAAATATTTATTGGATTATGATTAGGTTGTTTCTGAGTTTAGTAACAGTAACTTGATGATCTTTTCCCAACCTTAAACAAGCCAACCCTAATTATACTAGAATCATATTTTATTTGCCACAATTGCAATCTTTCTCTAACCGTAACCAGACCATAGTTTTCATCTGAAGATACTGCAGAAAGAGAGACATTCAACATACAATAGATGACATAATAAATCATGCTGAAATGGATTACTAACAAGCAACTAGCAACTATTTCTGGTTTATCCTCAAGACCTTATAGTTGTAAAAACACTTTTGAATGAGCTTCTCAGTCTAATCTGCCCCTCCCCTCTTCCACTGTTCTAACCGCCATATGACTAATGCCCTAGACCCGAGGCCTTGGCTCGGCCCAGCTAAGCTGTTTTGGGGGGATTTGATCATGCATAGATGACATTGAGTTAGAATGGGTCACTGCAGAATCTGCTTTAGCCACAGTCTGCTGGAAAGGAGTCAAGTGGAGGGCAAGCACCTGGGCTAGCTGACCTTTACCTGGGGAGAGGAAACTGAGAGAGAGGGAGCGAGAGAGAGAGAGAGAGGAGGGGGCGCTGCGCAGAATCAGTTTGTCAAGAGTCGGTTTAGAAATTTCAGGGATGAGCAAGTGAAGCATTTAGCATTGCATGAAATTCTGTCATCAAAACTGGAAGTGTATCATCCCTAATCGCTCTCCGGCCATTTCCTCGTCCACTTTAACTTGTGCATGTGTGCGTGTCACACATCAATACTTCCTCATGCTCACTCAAGTTTCCAAATCTTGAAAAAGTGTGAGACTGTACTCTCTCCAGGGGAGGTATGTACAAAATCATGTCCGTGCCAAGACATCCCCTTGACCATCTCCGCTCTCAGCAGCACCGAGGATATGAAAGGAGCATTGTGTGCTGCTTCACGCTCCATGGCCAATTGACTTCTTTTCCCATTAATCAAATGCGCTGTTTACCTAATCTTTCATAGCATTTCAAAACCATTAAAACCAAGAGGATTATCCTAGTATTTCTGACGGTGTTTCTTTACCTCGGGAACAGGTGCCCTGATAACACTCTCCCTCTCTCTGAGCCTCTTCCTCCTTTCCTCCCTTCAGTCTTTCTGCCTTTATCACTTTCTTTTTCCCATTTTCCCTTTCTTTCCCTTTCTCAACTTTCCTTTCTCTCCAAGGATTACTTTGTGCATTATCTAAATTCTTAAAAGTGCAACCTCTCCATCCCACCAATGGACAACTTTGGCCCCCCACTCTGAATAAATAAAGTATTATTGTGCGATTAAAGCAGATTAAGCAGAGGGAAAGAGAGTCAATCTGAAATTGGGTTTAATTCTGCACTTATCTAAATTCTTGACTGCTTTCATAGTGTACACTTTTGTGTCTTTGAGCAGGAAGCTGGTGTGGGTTAGAGGGGCTACATTTCGGAGAGTGTATCTTACTGTAGAGCTAAAAGAGGAAATTGTGAATTGAATTGCACTTAAAACCCCTCTTTGTAAAACTAGACGTAGCGCAAAGCAAACTCGCATGCCAGAACAGTTGGCCAGGATCTTAAGGTAGGTGTATAGGTTATAGCCAAGCTGCACTACAGCTTGTTATGCCCTGAAGCTGTGGGGGCATGCTTTTACTCGCTTCAGCCAGCAGACGACCAACTGAGGTCAGATCTTTTGAGGTCAAATTCTGGTTATGAGATATTTATGGAAATCTAGACTTTTTGCACAAACAAGACATGTGTGAGTGTGTGTGCGTGTGTGTGAGGGACTTTGTAAGTATGCAGCCATTTATTGCTCTAGGAATTACATCCGTATTGGACAAATTTGCATCTGACAAATCAGGTCAAATGCCAGCGTTCAGTGCCGGTGCAGGAAAGTGGGTTCTTCAAATAGAGAGGCAGTGTAGAGGCTGTGGTTTGGGGGGGTGAGGGACCTTCAGAGTTTGCGCGCTGTTGTGATCCCGCAAATGAATTACGCTCAACTGTAACACTGGCATCTGCCATTGAAGGCGCATTATAATCACCTACTATGCTGGAGTGAGAGCCACAAAGGCAGAATGTAAAGAAAAGGAAATTATTTAAGAGTTGCTGGATTATTTACAATGTTTATTATTAACGAAACATCAATATTGTTTCATTTTTAAACATCACAATCATCGTCATTATCTGCGCATTGCAACACCCCTACATGAAAGTCTTTAAATGAACAATGATGTGGCCTCAAATGTTCCTTATATAACATCCAGTAGCCTATTGGGCTCTTAAAATATGGTGTCCTGCAGGCACTGGGACTAAATATAAAAACCCATTTAAAATATCAGTATTTATCACTAATAAAAACTGTATAGTCTTTATGAAGTCCAAGCTGTGTGTATGTAAGTATGCTAGCACACACAGATACGCACGAGTGAGTCAGTCATGTTGATTGAGTAGCTGCTGATGATGCTGAGGGTTAATCTGTATTTAGTTGGTCCATCCGGATGCCTTAGAGGCCATCTTATTAAAGGAAATGAGACGTTGTGAGGCCTTTTTTCAACAGACAGTTACTGAGCTCTGCATGCATTCCTTCATGTCTCCTGCATAGTGGATAGGAACCGCGCTGTCCACAGTGGGTCCCCGACAGAACAAAGCTAGACAAAAAGGCCCTTGTGCTGGTACACATGTTAGAGAGGACATGCCGGTGTGTCAATCCGATGCAATTTTGAAAGTTTATCTCTAAACAGAACGTGACCACCGCAGACGGCTGAAGTTCTGAGCTATTTGGATCAAGATAGCTGAAGAATCTAGAACCATAATGCTTTAAAAGATTGCCCAACCCCTCCAGTTACAGGGCGGAGGTTGAAAAAAATGGAGACCTGTTGAAATAGACTAATAACGTCTTATTCGGGTCATTTTTTGGCTTGCCAAGGAGTTGACTGTACGTTTAGATGAAAGGGTTTAATTGGAAATGATAACCTGCTGACAGAGGGGATCTGTCAGCCCACAAGCCCTGGCTGTCTGTCTGCCAGTACTGCAACAATATCCACAGGGAGATTGGCAGATAGAAACTGCTGTCAACGCCCTCAAGCTCAGGGTTGTTCCAGTATAAGCCCTGCACTTGTGTTTGCTTTAGCTAGGGTACGTGGCACTATTGCTGGCTGTGTGTAGCCAGTAGCCCTACACGTAGCTTAACCCACACACGCACAACGGGAGGAGAGTGCATGTACACACGCAAATAATTTCGACAATTTACATGCTATAATGAAAGGATAAAGGCATAAGGGAGATGAGTGTCAAGGAAAGCAGGATTCAAATGCTTTCAGACCATCAGAGCAGTTCAAACCAGATCCAGGACATCAAAGCCACTTAAATATTTTTCATTCTTGGGGCCACAAAATGCAGGATGACATGACAGACACACAATAGGCCCACAGTTTCCTCTTGGCCCCTGCAGTAGTGTTGACATGAGTAGAAATTAAGTTATCACCCCTTTTTAAAGTCCAGACGGCTGTCAGACAAGGCCCAGTGGCACGGGAAGATTTGATGGTTCCAGCAGCGGGCTGCTTTACATGGAAAGCTCTGTCTCACATCTCCATTTCCACTAGTACAGCACTGAATCTTATACCAGCTTCCTACACGTGTATCAGGGATGCTTTATAGTTGAGTGTTGCTTTGAATAAACCTAGTGGTGGGGCATGGCTTTAATCTTTTGAACATTTTATATAACAAATAACTAATTGCAGCAGCGATGCCTTCGACATCTTCCCTCTTCCCCTTTCTTTTCCAGAAGTCTCAGAATCTATAGCTGGAGTTTACCAGAACTTGCCTCATCTGTCCCTTTGTCACCCTCCCTAATTTATTCATCAGCCTACGTGTCTGAATTTGAGTTCTTGTTGCTTTGTGGTTACAGTATAATCATTCCAAAATAGACTCTACAGAGCCTCTAATTTGCATTTGGATGGTAACTGGGTTGAATCCAGGTAGCCTTGTCAAACCTCACTCCGGGTCCAGTGAGTTTGAAGTGCTACCATCTGATTCTGATATTTCTTGCTGGCAGGTTGCTACTAAAGCTTCCTTAGAGGGTCCCACAGGAGGACCTGTAGGGTTCACCTCCTGGCCCTCTTCCAGTGTCCTTGTATCCCAGTTTCATTTAAGTTCTTCAGTCGTGTTACCTTGCATCTAAACACCTCAATGTCTCAGATGAAGTTCATCTGTTGGATACCATCTTGACTTATCATCAAGCCACCAATGCTATGGTTCACACTGACTTTGAAACCCCAGGTCCAAAGATGTCACGTTACCAGGCCTGGACTGAGCAGTTTTCTGAGCCCTCTGTGTGCCTGGGACACACATTTCACCAGGTCCACCACTCTGTCTTACTCCGGTGTCTCCATCTCAAGTGGTTCTGACTGGTTCTCCAGTCCCGTGACAGCCCCATAAAGTAGTCCATCCTGCTTTTTCAGTGTAAAGGACCCTCTCCTGGCTACATTCACTACACTACAGCCTCACATTACTTCCTTGGGTAATGGGTTTTGTTGTCCTCCCGCAACTGGCTCCATTGAGTTCAATCACACAGACTGGTAAATCTGTTTGCTAATACCACCAACCTGGCTGCTGTGCACCTGTGTTTATCCAGGCCAAATGGTCTGACACAGCAGATACTAGATTTCTGGGTCTGTCTGGACAGCCCATGGATTTCTACCCCGTGGTTCCTTTAAAAGCAGTTTGGTAATACAAAACTCACCAACTTTCAACTTTTGAAAGGGCTCTGCTCTGCCAATACAGTTACAAGGCAAAGTGCTTCTTTTTTTTAAAGCAGACACTTTTTTGATGTGTCACTGCTTGTGTATTTCCATTTCAAAAAAGATACTGGCAGCTTAAAAATAATATTAAACGTATGTGAACACAACCCAGACAAAAAAAGTCCCATATGCTATACTGTATAGCTTTTTTATGCAAAGGTTCATAAGGATATATAAACACAGATGCAGTTACAGTAGCTAGAAAACTAGTGCACTGGCCTTTAAAACAAAAGTGGTAAATTGATGCAATGGCCAGATACTACCCACAAGTATTTTTTTCCCACATAAAACTTTTAACCTTTACGACTCCATTAAGGGTTTGCCCCACCCTAACTCATCCCCAGAGAAACAAAAGTTAAGAGGTTCTTGCTTTAAAAGGGGGGTCGCTTGCCATCAGAGAGCCACCATTTAATTACGACACACAGGAAATTATCCCTAGAATGGGCCCAGTGCTGATAAGAAGTCCAAGTCCACTGGATGACAGCTCTAGAAACCTGAGAGAACTTATCACCAAAGTGGTGTGGGGGGGTGAGGGCCCACGACTGGGCGCCTGACAATCTGATTGGACTGTCATCCCCAGGTCATAATTAATATATTTATCAAATTAATAACTGAAAAGAAAATCTCAGCGTCATTGGCGCTATTGTAAAAAGAGGCTTGCCCTGGCCCCAGAGGTGAACAGTGGCCAAATTCATGTGGCGGTCGGTTTCCCTTGTGGCTAATAAGGCTGCTGTCAGTATAATGGGACAGAGGGGGGCAAAGTGAGCTGCCTCTTTTGGAAGCCATGACAGATAAATTGCCTCCCCCCTGCACAGAATGAAACAGAATTTAGAGAAAGAAGAGAAATATGTTACCGTCTGTTGACAACCACAACCACGGCCTTTGCATGTGAATGCTTGCTATTGTATAGAAAGTAACACAAAACGTGTACTAGATATCACAACATACCAAGTGATTTGTTTTTTATGTTTCTAGCTTTGTGTAGAAAACTTCAACAACATGTCAACACATGTTTGCTTTATCCATTTATTTAAATTTAATATTTGATTTAATTTGAGCCTATAACTTTCTTAGTTCATTGGCATACACTTGTACCAGATCTTTTATTCTCTATCTTTTATTTCAACGTATGTATGATTGTGACCATGTGACAATATGAAGAGGTCAGTTCTGTGGACCAATGCCTTCTTCTAGATCTTTTGTATTCTTTAACCCAGAGATATATCTTCAGAATTAACTATTAACTGCACGTCCACTTGGGGCTGGCTACAGAAATTAGTCAACCTCCGTAAGACCCATATCAAAATGCCCAGCTTCACAGCAGAAATAAACATGTTTACAGCCTGCTACAAAAAAGTTTTGGTCCTTTCATGACCACTGTACACAGGATTTTTAAATAACTCCCCCATTTAAATTATATTTGGGCTTAAAGTTATGCATAATTAAATGCATGGGCACTAGCTAGTAAAGTCAGGACTGCCAAGATTGTGAAGGCCAGAGCTGACCACAATGAGCTTCAGAAACCTGAAGACGTCAGTCACGGTCACAGAGACCACTTTTGTCATACAATCTATGACACATACGTACCTGTATCCAATCACGTCTGATGACAGCTAGAACCTAATTAAAAGCAGGCTGCAATGTGACTGACAGTTCAGACTGTAACACCTTGATGTTGTTCTTGCTGATTTCGTTTTGTATTTTTAACACTGGGACTGACCGTTGCCAATTATCTTATCGGTTTCCTCTCCTGCCAAAACCGATAGCCCGGCCAGGCCTGTATATACATATTTACATCCAGATTCAAACCATATATAGTTAAATTTGATAGCATCATTTTAAAACATACTATCAAAATAATGTTGACAATCTAATATTCACACACTGTTTTTGTATTTCCAAACTCCTGAGGGAATAATCTGGTTCTACAGCTGCCAAATACTCCACTAAGTTCACCAGATAGGTTTTATCAGTTGTTTTTCAGCAGCTCCAACAACGCAATGAGAATTCAAGGGAACTCACTGTGGGTTTGCCAGCCATCTCTTTCACGTGCAGGTAGCCATGTGATAACAATATTTTATCAGCTACATTTGCATATTTTTCATAGTTCAAAGTTATGCTGATACATTTTTTGATTTAATTAATGCAACCTCTTAACCTCTTTTTAGAGGGTAATATTCCCCATGGGGCTGCATATTAATTTTGACCCCAGACCAGTACCATATCCTCTCTTGTGCAGGTGGAAAGCCACAGTGGGGATACTTTTATCGGGCATTCCAAGGGTACAAAACAGGAAGGAGGGGAAGCCGAATTGTAAAGGTAACACAATCAGCCGCTAAAGTAGTCACAGGAGTATCAGTTTCTTTAAGCTGCGCTGAGCGCGGCACAAGATTAAGATGTGGATTACTGAACATTTACTTCATGTCACACAGACGGAGGCATGTGGTTTGTTCTATAAAGTGATACGGCACCCTGACCTTCTTGCAATCCTGTCACGTGATATAATTACCTAAAGGGATGTGCTTATAATTTTTGTGCATTAAATTTGGAGATTGGTAACAGATGCAGAGTTTTGCACAATTTAGGAAGCACAATTTATTTAACCATAAATGGATTTGATTCGCCGGATTAAAACATTATATTCAGTTCAACAGAAACTAACATGGAGCTTGGAAAGTCACTGGTATCGTTAAAAGACAGCTTCTGCCCATGCACGCTCACAGACTGGAATCTAATCCTGTGGGGCAGACTTCACCTTTGACTCTTGTACTTGACCTCGTACCTTGGGAATGAGTTTGTGGAAGTCAGACATGCTCAGACTCTGTTATGCATCTCCGCTTGACCAATCTCAGGTTGATCTGCGAGACCCTCCTGGGGAGAGAAATAGAATAGAAGTTTTTTTGTGTGTGTGTGTGTGTGCATGTGTGTGTGTGTGTGGAGGGTGAGAGAGACTGTGTGTTTTGGTGAGATTTTAATAACTGACTGGGGACACACCTTAATAACACACAACATGATACGCTGAATAACTGCCTGATGACACACCTTTACAGTACACATGCCATGATATCGTCAAACAGCAGACGGCTGACACATTTATCTCCTTTAAAAAAATCAATACAGCTGTGAAAGGAATCAAACACACAGCTGCCAATCAATAATCAGCATGTAAGTTAAACCTTCTATGTGTCAGATGTCAATCATCTTTTGTTCTTTGTCCTCAGGGGTTCAGCTCACTCTTCTCTGGACCGTGCATCCACTGCCGCTCTATGTAAGTCAATGAGTAGCACAGGTGCACATTGGCGCACAGTTACATAGACCCCTCCTTCATGTCCTGTGTGCATTGTGTCCATTTTCTTTAGGTCCAGGCTCCATAGGGGCAACAGTATGTGTGTTTCCAGCTTTCAAAAAGGCCTTTGAGATCCTACCCTCTACCCACCTGCCCTAGTCCTTGTTGTGAACAAATGTACAGCTTTCCACTAACCTGGAGAAAATGTGGGTGAAGATATACAGTGAGCAAAGGAGTGAGGGTGAGTAGGGGATGGTCTAACCCCCCCCCCCACCACCACCACCTCCCCCCTCTCCCCACACACCGCTACTCACCAACTCACCCTACAGACTTTCTTTCAGGTTCTTGGTGTAGAGAGAGGCCGGCTGCTGTCCCAAAGCGTTTCGCCTCTGTGAGCACGCACAAGATGTCTATTCATGCCCCATGGTCCTACAACTTCACTGCCCCCACTCCCCCCCACCCTCCTCCCCTTCCTCCCACCCTCCTCTCTCCCTTCAACTCCAGCTGAAGCAATTCAACTCAGACCAGAAGCAAGGACCTTTAATCTAACAGAATGTAGCAGGCACCTGAACTACTTAACCGCTGTGCTTGTTCAAGGGGGTGGGCACAGAGGCTAAGGTAACTGGCGTGTAACAAAAAGCCCCGAACTTTATCCCTGGCCAGGATGAGTACATTTCCTTTCTGTTGTTCCCAACAAAGGCCAGCAGGCACAAATGGTCTGCTATCTGTGTCACCGGGAAGTGGAGAGCAATTTGTTTCTATTAAACAGGACGGTCCTCATCTTCCCCAACCGACCCCCCCCACCCACCCACCCACCACCTCACCCCCACCCCTCCCTCCCCACCCACATTGATTCGGTTGGCTTTTGTGCTGCAGGTAAAATCCTGCCAGTCAGTGAGTTTCATTTGAGCTCACCTTGACCAGGTGGAGACCTTGTTGTCTTTACTCGGGGCCCCCTGAAAGACCAAAAGAGGACCCAATCATTTTGTTGTGCGGGTTAATGTGAGTATTTATGAGGGGCACACGGGGCTTCGGGTACAATGAGCACTAAAGGTTGGAGGAAAGCGAAAACTTGACTGCGGCATTCATGGCAATGTTGTACTGCTGTTGATCTGCTCTTTCCAGTTCATGGCTGCAGGTCTCGGTGACGCACAAGCAATTCAACCCTTGCGCGCACACACACACAAACACACAAAGCGTGCACACATACACTCCACAGCATAACCCATCCCTATGGTTCCTTACTACATCATATCAGTGGCAGCTTGACCTCTTTGATTTATCCAGATTCCTGCAGAGGGTAGAAATACAACTGTGAGCCGCTGTATTTCACCCGCGTTGGTTCCAATACCGTACAGACCCGTTCTGCGACTCTGACAGAGGCAAGATGGCTGCTTTCATAAGAGGGTGTTTCTCTTTTTTATTTAAACCCCAGTCTTAGCCCATTCGTTTAGTCCCTGCTACAGATATGAAACCTTTTGAGTATGATTGTAGATCAGTCATGATACCACAAATCAAGCCACAGGAAGCCTTGCTATTATTTTTGTGCAGTGTAAATGTGTATACTGCTTCTGAAACAAAGCAGCATGGTTATAGGTGGATGCCTACAGGAAATCACATATCAAACGGTGTCGCTCCATCTGTTGTTGTTGCTGTTGTTGCTTTCTGTTTGATTGTATTCCTTGTATATTTCCACAGTTTGCACAATCATTACTCTCTGAAATAAATATAACTAGTGCTCAGAAAGAGATCAAAATGACTAAGAATCGCGGTTAAGACATTTTGTCATACTGGGCTTGTAGTGTATATTAGTCACACATATATAAAGTGTGTGTTTCCTTCCTTTCATCCAGTTAATTAGGAATCGGACACATATGGTTCAATTCATTTAGCTAATGAGCACCTCTAAATGGTTAAGGCGAGACACTATCCCTCCTCAGTTTCTCTTCATCCGTCTTTCCATTTCTTCACATTTTCCTCTCTCATTGCCTGTTTTTTACCTACCCCCCCTCCCTTCCTTTGCATTGACGCCCTGGGACCCCATCTGGGCCCTTTGGAGGCGTGAAATGCACAGTAATTATTAGTAATCATCACACACCATCAGAAACGGATCCTAGTGCTGTAATTACATGATAAATGTCTGCCTAACACATGCCCTCTATTTAGCAGCCCCCTGGAGACCGCGGATAATAGACAGCTAACAGGGATCCGCAGAATGGGCCTTTCAGCTCTGGCCGGGGCTCATTGTCTACGCGCCAATACACCCTCACCCCCCGTTTGGCAACAACGCAGACCCCGATCAATCCTCTGCACTGCCCCCCCTCCCCAGCAGCCTACTGACCCCTCCCCATACACACACACACATCCCTTGTCACTGCTAAGTGGACAGCAACGTCAATCATTGGCATTACACTGCATTGCTAATGGCTGCCAAACAATTTCACAGGAGAGAACAAGAGTTTTGTTCAGCTATTTATCCGGTAATGGCGACTTGGTTTAATGCTGTTGCCTCTGACCCCTGAGCAAAATGTGATAATTAGCATTATTACCATCAGCGTGTCTTTTGTTGCTTTTTCATGTATCGTTCTGATCAGAATGCAACCGACATCTGACAGGTTTTTGATTATGTTTCGCCGTCACCTAACTAACTGGTTTTACACCGCAGACTGTTCCCAAAGAAGTGTGACATGCTTTGCCGTCGGCATACTTTGTTGTCCCCACCACATATTTCCCATCTGCTCTTCAAAAGTCTGCTCTAGTTATTTCAGTGTATGCTGTTCAAGACATCTCCTGTATTTGTGTTTACACTTTGCCTTGCATGCAAATGTTGACATATGGAGCTCGTTTGCATCTCGCACAGTCACATCTGTAACCGCGTCACTTCATTCAGCTGTAAGCTATGATTGTAGAGCCAATTTTCAGAGTTACAGGTGTGTATTGCAGACAAATAATCTAAATTATTAAGATTTTTGCTCTTTGCACCATTGTCATAACAACTGCTACGATGCAGAGAATGCACTTGACACAAAATACACACAACAAAGCATTTAATACTACATACTACCAGACATAAACTATATTCCAAGTTTAAAAAAATGTATAAATATATATATATTATGTAGTTTAAAATGAGTCTTAGTCATTTATGAAATGTAACACAATGTCTCACTGCCTGAGTTCGGAGCACGCAAAGGGACCAGCAGGTTGGGTGAAAGCAGCAGTCAGAGCTGACAGTGACATTTACTGTGGGAGCATGAAAGAGTGGGGATGTCAACTGAGGCCACCAACTCCAATGACACTCTATCTTCCTGCAGTTAATGCAAATAAGGCCTGCGTGAGTAAATAGAGATGTGCACGGCTACTTTTATACAACTCTTTTATATCATTTTTTTTTCGAGTGCCGTACTTGTGTAGTAACATTGATGAAGGTCGTCGCAGTTTGAATCCGCATATGAAATAATCAGATATGCATGCAAAGAAGCACGCTGTTATCTAAATACATAGAGTGAAATGAGGAATCGTGTTTGTGAACAACAAGGAGAATTTGCCTGAGATTTGCCTAGCAGGCTCTAAACAACGGTCAGCTCTTATATCATATATTAGCCACACAAGGGCCACAAGCATGTTGGCTGTTAAACAAATTTCATATATTACACCTTGTCAAAATATTAACTGTAATTGCTCTGTATTTTCACATAGTTGCTGTTTATGCCTTGTTCCTGTTATTTCATGAATAAATCAAATAACTGATTTACTGGTCGAAGAGCGTCAGTTGGAAGCACGGATAGCCAATTTACTTGTTTACCTCGAATGACAGTTGAAACAGTCTGTTACAGGGAAATGATTGTGTTTCAATAAGACAAAGGCAGTTTGATTTTCAAAGCAACTGCAGCCATCTCTTATCTGCATCAACAGAAGAGGTTTGCCATGGTGCTGAGTACTCCTGTCAATACTTCATTTTACCTCCAGATGGCAACAATTTACCCTTTCTCTACTTTTGAGAGGAGGATTTCAGGGACCAAAGCAAATAAGATAAACATAGTTTCACTGTTTTTATAATAATTTAACTCTGCTGCAAAGAGCTTAATTTGTTCTAATTTCCTTACCCTTTCATTGGTCAACTCTTAATCATCTTGGGGTTATTGCCCATGCCAAGACCACACGCCTGCAAAAACTACAAATGCAACAGCTCTGCCTCAGCACAAAGCCAAAAGCAGACATTGAATGAAAAGCAGTGCAATCTCAAACAAGGTCTGACAATAACAGACATATCAACTATCCCCTAATTGATACAGCTAGGCGGTCAGTCAGTCACTTAATGAATTGCTAATAGCCCTCAGCAATGCTATGAGTGACAGGGGCCAAGCATTCCACCTGGTGGAGGCTGCCTGGGGACTGTGGTGGATGGGGATGCTTCTCATTAATGGAGGCGGGATGCCTGGCGACTGTTCAGTCTTGTGTGGAGAGGCCTCTTGTGCACGGAGGCCACGCTTCTGCATCAGCTAGCCCCCTTAGCCTCAGACAGCCGAGCGTCACAGAGTCACAGATAATGAAGACTTGATCAAAGAGACATAGCATTCCAATGGGCCAGGCTGAGCAACCAAACAGGATGAAGGAGCAGGGAAAGAGGGAAGGGCTGAAAGAAAGACGAGGAGAGGGAGAAACAGACGGAGAGAGGGTATGACGAGGAGAAAGGGGTTATACTCCACTCTGCATAGTAATGCTGCAATTAGAGAGTTTGTAAAGCATGCTTCTGCTGGAAAATGTCAATGAACTAGTTTTAATGGTTAAAAACTGGGCATGTGTGAAATCAGAATATATACATATATATATATATATATATATATATATATATATATATATATATATAACATTGCAACATGTAAACATTGTTTTTAATGCACAACACATGCATGTTCATATCTCAGAAAAAAAAGAACTGACGCTATTTCAAAACCAAAATAAAAGTTCATCCATCCATTTTCTGTAACCGCTTATCCTCCGTCACGGTCACGGCAGGGCTGCAGACTATCCTAACAGACTCAGGGCAAGCTTAGTTAACAGTCCATCACAGGGTATAAAGTCATTACACGCATTATGGTAGAACTACAGGTACATATGCTGCTCATTCATTTGCTGTACTCACCACAAGCAGCAGTATTATTTATCTTAATGCATATAACTGCTAGCCCTTCAACTGACCCATAATTTGCTACTAATAACTGCTGTGGGTGGAGTGATTATAGCTTTTCATTAGTGCCCGCAGCTTTTACTAGTGCTATCCCAGCTAAAGGGCCCTTGCTGTAATTGTTAGCCATTATAAATATAGTACGTCGAAAGTATAGGGGGGCCACTGACGCCTCTTTGTTAACTGCTGATGATTGAGCAATTAAACTTTGGCAACTTAATTACCTCTCCACAACAACATGGCTATGAGGCATTAAGACTGGCATTATGGTAAACATTGTTGTCAGAGAGCGACGGCCTTGAACTGGATGATGTATGAGTCTGTGTTTATCGCCAGCTGCGAGTGGAGGTAAACAAAGCATATAATGTCAGGTGCAAAGTAAGAGTATTGTTGCTTAAAAACAAATGTTTTATTAATTTAATTAGGCAGAATGAAACATTTCAGAAATTATGATTACATTTAACAATAGTAATCATATGTTAGAGTAGTAAAAGTAGAATGGGAGTAGTGGTATTCGTATTAACACCATTATTACAGTATTTATTCATACCTGGCCACCAGCCTATTAATTAATTGCGTACTAAATATGAGTTATTGTAGAATGCACAAAGCGAAAGAATCAGGCTCCATAAGCTAGTTCTTAGCATAGAAAGGCTAACAGATGTTGTATGGAGCAAAACAAAAAACACCAGAATAAAAACCAACATCCATTCGTCAGCCCAAGCAGGAATCCCACTATGCAAGCTCCTCATTAAGTGGCATTAAAACTGTGAAGGTCTATAATTATCGAATAAATCCTTTCCCACATGAATGAATTCATCTGCGTGCCATAATTCTTCCCCACACAGAGCAGCTCTGGCGGTGAATGAGTCTTTTGTGCACCACTGTGGGAAGGCTTTTGTGAAATTACACTACTGCATAATGATGCTAATCATAAATTAGCATTTCAAGATGGAGCAGCATGTTTGTGTGTGTGTGCGTGCGTATGAGTGCGCGCATGTATATAAATCTGACAAAGAAAATTTAAGCAATCTAATTTTAATTTTCATCACCAGTTTACTCAGTATCAGAAGACAAATATTCATATTGATATTATTTTTTACTTATTTTTTCTGATTGGGCCACGTGCTTGCAGTTATTTACCACAATCAATCATAAAATATAAGAATGCCTCTAATATAAAATCTTAAATTTAACCCTGAGGCAGCTGCAGACCAGAGAGGATGCAGACTGAGAGAGAAGTTGAACTCAGGGCTGACCTCTCTCTTCTTGAATCTAAGTTTGCTGCCTTCATCTCTCTGCTCCCTCGCTATATATTTCTTTTTTTTTTTTTTTTTTTAAATCTGTCTTCTTTTTCTTAACACGGACAAATGCAGAATCCACACAAAAAAACACAGGCATTGTAAACACTAATAGGAGCCACATGACGGTGATATTAGATTCAAGTTTCTATTCACTGGCTGAGAGTAGCAGGTGTGTGTTTCATTACCCACCAAAGAAAACACGACTCCAGTGTGGGCTTCTTAATGTAGGGGCTTGACCAACTAATGAAAGCAGACAAAAGGACCGATCTAGAGGCAGCGCCCACTCTGCGTCCACTTAGCACCAAGCTGGAACCTTTGCCAATTAGGACCTGTTTGTTTGATGTGACAATTAACAAGGAGGCGTTTGGTCATTAATCCCAATATGGTTACACTCTGCTGACTATCAAGATGTCCATCTTTGTTACAAACATCTAGGGCAGAGTACGTTTAAGGGAAGAGACAAATGAACACGATTTTCTATTAGTGTGCCTTGTGGCAGAATTTGTGTTTATAACTATTTAGATTATTTATTTTTCAAATGTTTACTGGCTCAAACTTTAAAAATAAGTCGTTTTATTGAATACTGGCTCTGCATAAATAGGTAAATAGACCTGTTGGCTCTGTATAGATGGACGCTCAAGCTCTGGGCAGTCATAAGTTCATGATATGTACTCAGACTCGTGGCCATTGTTTTCAATTACTCAAACAATGACTGTGGATATGTGTTGATATGTGTCTGAGTTATACGGAAGTCATTTGCATGAAAAAAGCATTTGTGACCTCAGAATAGGAGCGCATGTAAATGATAACTGATGCAGGGTGCCACAAAACAAAAGGATACTGATAGACATCCAGTATCCACATTTAAATTTTCAAAGGTATTTACCTAAGCTTTTCTCAGGAAAGGGTGTCATTCACTACATGTACATTTACAGTAACTCATTTGGTGGCGGCGTTGTTTGACCTATTTATTCCAGGTCGCAGTGACTGTGGCGCTTTGCATCTTTCTTAGCTCTATCAAACAAATAAAGTTTGGCTATGCAAAGCATGTGGCTTTTCAAAGATAGAACAAAGAAACACAAACAAAGACATTCGATGTTACCGTGTTCCTCAACATCACCTCGGCTTCTGCAGCGTTTCCTAATCTGATTCATGAACAGAGGCTGACAGACAGCTGAAATCCCTGCCGTGGCTCTGCTAAGATGGGGTTCATTAAAGCATTTTCACCACTTTTTGGATGTGAGGGGGAGAAAGGGGAGTAGTTCAATTTGGAGGGTTTCCTGCTTAATGCAGATGTTTAACACCCACTCCATCGGCTATAGCACAGCCACAGCCAACCCCGGGCGTGTTTCAGCTTTCATCAACACGGCGAAGGCTCACAAAAAGTCAAAGGGGCTTCAGAAAAAAAAAAAATTACATTTTACTGCAGAGGTAAAAGGTGATGCAGATATCCACATGTATGCTGAATGTGTCAAAGACGTAATCAGACAAAGGTTTGAGTGGAAGGAGAAACGTCCCGAAGCTGTGGCAGTGGCTGTGCACTAGGTGGTGCCGCATCTCTTCACCAAGACAAAAAAAAAAAAAAAAAACTGTTGTCCTTTTCTGCTAGACTCTAGACTAAACCTATAATGACTGCTGTGTGTGTGTGATGAAGTGTTAGTCGTGAGTGACAGAGGTTTAAGTTTGAAATTAGCAGCACTGATAGACGATGTCTGTCAGTCTTTTGGGGTTTTCAGTGAAATAATAATAAGTAAAATCATAGGGAAAAAAAAAAAGTATTTAATGCGCTGGCTCATGAGCACACGTGCATATATTCACACACGCCACACACACATTTAAGTAGATACAGCCCTGAACACTCTCTTTGCCACCCCACCCTCCCCACCCCTCTCTCTCAATAACTCATAATAATGTGATCTAAGGAGAGAAAACTAGTGCTGGTTGATTAAAAGAGATTCAGGTGATGAAGGCTCCAGTGTTGCTGCTGAGGGCCTTATAGTTTCAGCCCGGGCCCAAGGCAGCAGCTGGAAGCGTAATTACACGGGCTGATTTATACATCATTAAGGCCTCCATATAAGTCACCCCTTTTGAAAAGAGCAGTTAAGCTACTTATACTTTTCACAAAACAGCAGCAATTCTGTATGAAATGAATGTATGCCGTTCCTCTGAAAGCATATGGTATATTTCTCACCTATTAATAATTCAAGTTGAATGAGCAAAAATTAGTTGGCTCGGTTACCGCCGCGTTTGTCCCACATTAATTTCGCCGACATTTTGTAAATGGGGCTATTACGCTAAAAACAAAGCAGAGTGAATGACCACGGTTTGCCGTACTTAGGAAAAGAGAGGGCCTCATTCGTACACCTGTCATTTTCAAACAAGGCACCATTATGGCTTTGCAGAGAGAGGGGATATCACACCTTTCACTGTAGCCGTGTCCCTACTGTGGAAAAGCAGCAGCCTTGAAATTGTTACCTGCGAGAGAAAGCCGTTTGTAAGCCCAAAATCCAGACATTTGCTTTTCACTCCAGAGTCTGTCAAATGGCTGCATTTCGGTCGGCATTTCAAAATGAAAGAAGCAAATAATTAGCATCTCCACTGAGGCAATTAGAAAGCCGGCGCGCGCTTCACCCTTCACGCTCTTTCTTTCCGCACAATGAACGCATTGAGTTTCTCCTAAACTCTTAAACTTATAACGAAGGTTTGATTGAAATCAAATGAGGCCCTCGTTATTTAGGTAGCTGCAGAATACACAAGTGAACAGGTGTTCTTTTGGATATATCGGAGCATATACATTTTAACAACCCTTGACACCTTATATACACACAGATTTGGAGATACGCGCACGCACACGCACACACACACACGTACACATTCACCATCAACACAGAAGGAGCAGCTCAATGGGGCTGAGCACATTGTTGCTTTAACCTTCTGCGCCAGTTATCCCTCTCAGAGCTCCAAGCCTTGGCAGCTAACTCTATTGGCTTTTTGTCATGGAGCCTTGGCTTGTACAGTGGCTGGGGGTGGATGGCAGAGGGGGAGAGATCACAGGAGAACAAAACGGCAAGAAGAAGAAAAAAAAGAAATCTTTTCTTTCACATTATTCCTGAAGTGAAGTATGTGTGAGCAGGGGGCTAGAGGAGGCCTAGTCGAGACTTGTAGAGGCCCCCGTCGTCTTGGGGTCATTATGCTCAGCAGATCATTAGGCTCTGAAGAGGAGGCACACGACACAGCACCCACAACCTCTCAGCTGTGCTGCCAACCCCCTCCGCTCCTCACCGAGGCTTAACGGTGAGTAAATGACCTGACCTCTGCCAGCCCCCTCTGCTAAATACTTTTATTATGGTGTCTGTATGGCTGCTTGATGCTGAGATGGATGAAGGGATGCAGCTGACTTCCTTTTCCCATCTCCAGGACAGCGAAGAAGTGGGTGCATACATTTCCATTTGTCCCCTTTTCGTCTCTACTTGATAACCTTTTGCACCTCGAGGTTGGAGTGAGTTGTGCGTTGAGGGTCAGGCCGGGTCAAGTAAGCTAACACGGAAATAGCTAAATCACGAATTCAACGCCCACATATGCAGACCGAATGTGTTTGTGTCGTTATGATTTTTTTTTTTTTTTCATGATGAATTCTATCCTTAATGGACCCATTAGCGTGCAGGAAGAAACCAGTCATATAGAGGTCATATCTCAAATGGTTCACAGTCATAAATAAAAGGGCAGTGACAAGTGAGGAACTGTTAGATTCGTATTGGCTGATACATTTACAAACTCGGCCCTCTCTCTCCCTCTCTCTGTGTGTCGCTCTCCTTCCTCTCTCGCTGTCTCTTCCTCCTTTCGCTTGAATGTCACCACTCTGAGGGAGGATTTAACGTTGCTTTTAACCCTCACCGCCTCATAATTACCTTGACATTTACCCTGCATTCAATCAAGTTTTTAACAGCAGATTTATTGCAATGACTTTTTTGTATTGCAGAAGGCAGCAGTAATTATGCAGGTTATTAAGAGGCTTCATGTTAATGCAGTTTTACATCGATAATGTTCAGCATACTCTGTTTTCCTGTATGGAGGAGCGCAGTGTCAGCTTCCTTAAGACGGAGTGACACAGGAAAGGACAGAAACACTATTAGATGAAGTATCAGATGACTTGGGGTATGAGGAGTGGAACATGGTAGCACTGCCTCTCCCTCCTTTATTGCTCAGGTTATTATCACAACTGCTGGGGAATTGTCGAGACGGGGAGATAGGAGTGGCAACGATCCATCCGGGACTCGTTCATCACCACGCGCCGCAGCCCCCCGAATAGAAATTACATCTGCATCTGAATTAGTAACATTATTCGCCAATTTGGCTCAGAGTGAACATTGTTCCATTGAAGGTGGAATTAAATTAGAAAATGAGTGAGTCTTTAATTTTCAGATTATAAATCAGGGAATATAATTCACCTCCTTGTACCTTAAGGGCAATCACATTATCCTAAGCGACATTTTATCCTTAGCCCCGCCAAGTGATCTCGTCACGACGCGCAGTCACACACCAATCATGCTTCCCGGGGAAGCAGGAAATACATCTTCTCCTCCAGAATTAGACATAAAATATGACTGTCTTCTCCGGCATGAGAGCTTATTTTACATGAAATTTGATGGTCCTTCTGAACTCATAAACACAATGGAGAATTACTTGGCTGAAGTGATATAGCTTCCTTTTTCAGCACTGTAAATGCAGAAATTTGTTTTTAGAATATTAGGTGATACATATAGAACATATAATTCAGGGCACAGATTATATGACACTTGCAGGGTTTAACAAATGGGAAAACACACACAGCAACCACCTGAGTTATTCACAAGTGCTGACCACAATATTATGGATTTGAAACTCCAAAACACTGGTGTGTGTTTTTTTTGTTGTTCTTGTAATGTTCCATCTTTTTAACGCAGCGCAACCCTTTGGAAGGGAGAAAGAAAAGCCGCTGAGCTTTACACCTTTTCCAAACAGTTCTGTAACATTATGGTGAAAATGCTGCCGTAATAAACAACTTAGCAACTTATAGCCGCACGCACATAACCTGGTCAAATTAGAAAGAATGGATCGACCTTTTACTGCCAGTCGTTGCTATACTGTGGCCCAAAACTCTCTGCCTGTTCATTTCATTCTGGCCAATGCCCAGACCTCATTAAAAATGAATGCACTCCTTAAACCCCAACACTAGGCCTTTTCCATTAGGGAGAGAGATATGAGGGTGATAAACATTATTTGTGATCGGATATGAATCGTGCGAGGATTGGCTGCAATATTGGAAGCCACATTGAAAAGTGATTGTGCTTGAATTCCCCCATGCAGTTTCATGCCATATCACGGCTCTCGTAATTTGATTCCTATTCATTTTGGCCATTGTTGTGTATTATATTGAAAGCTCTATCAAGCTGATCTAGACCAACCAATTTGGATTTTTGTTATTCTGTCCCACTTGGTTGATTTTAAGCTGATCAGGATATTTGCCTGGCACAGTCTTGGGCATTCTGAATGGCCTTATCTTACATTTAATTACCATACTGCTTTTGTTGAAGCAAAATTCATCTATTTTGGTGTGCGGCGGTGGGGCGTGTTTCTGTCCGTGTGCATAAAAGAGAGGGATGAAAGGAGAAAGAGATGGAGAGTGTTTGGTTGTCTTCACTTTCCGTCTGTCACAGCCTCTTTGATATACTGTACAGGTGTATTTTCATGGAAACATTGCATTGGTGGATCCCCCATAAAAGGCAATAAACCTTGACAGGCTATTGGAGATTCACCCCTGAGCGCTCCACTGACAACCTCCCAGACATATACATTTAATATTCCATTGATTGATTGATTTTATGGGACATGGTTAACATTATCATCAATACTGCCCTCTGGACCACGACACCAACTTAGTCAGGAAAAGAATGGTACTTCTCATAGATTATACATGTTAAGGTGCCTGGTAAACATCAGCATGAAGGGAGCTTTTTTTATTGCAGTACACATATGGTACACCTTTTTATGTTAGCGTGTGTACATGAGGGCAGGTGAGCATATTTCCGAGCATATACGTGAATATGTGCGCATTACGTACCCATGAGGGGATGCAGTTCATATGGAACTGCAATACAAATAGATGCACGTCATCCATTTTACAGTATCCTCCACACTACCGGTGGTTTGAGCTGTATTAGCCTGACTGTTTGACCCCGGCACCGTAGTCAACGTGCCTGTCTTACTTTCCTCCAGGTTCACTGACAGTCAGAACAGGATGATAATGGCCGCCCTTGGACACTCTGCACCAAGGGGCAGGGATGTGATGGGTTGCAGCTCAGGCACATATTAATATTAATACGTATAAAAGCCGTCCGGCTGGCACCGAGTCATCAGCTGTAGACACAGACAGGAATGCATAAGTGTGCACAAGCAGATACCCACACACACACATGCACACACTCACTCTCTCTCAAACGCACATCTGCATGCTTGCAGACACACACATATACACAAAAACAAGTAAAAGGCCCATTATGGATGTAACTGCGTAGCGTTTGCGGATGGACCGTTTCCCAAGGTCAGTTTGAAACATTTGCCAGCAGGAAACCTACACAGAGTGCCGGTTGTTCACACCGTTTGGGGAAAACACACATTATGTAAATGATTCTTCTTTTGGAATGGAACACACACAACTAGAGACAGTGTGCTAATGGCTATCATGTCAGCCAACCCTAATGGTTGTTATGTGTGTTTGCTCATGTGTACGCTATACCGCATGTGTATGCATTTCATACTGTATTGTAGATGTCCGCGCACTTAATAGCAAGATCAGCTTTAGTCGGAGCCGCCTTGTCTGTGATTTTACGGTGGAATTAGAATGCTGAAAGGACTGAAAACCAGGCAACAAGGAAAACATTTGTCCTGATTTACATATTTCAGTTAAGTCACAAAAGCGGTTTGTCAAACGTTCCAATAATGTAGATGAGACATGCAGAGAGATGAATCCAGCCTTCAGAGGCAATAACACAGCATTATTCAGGGACTGGGAAGGGTGAGGATGATATACAATGTCACTCCTGTCTCTCAACCGAGAGAAGTCAGTGTTAGTAATCAAATTCTATTTGCATATTTTTATATTGGCTGATGGTCTGATATCAGCAGCACCTACAAACAGTCTAAAGTAATGTTGTGTACATATGAGTTTATCTGGAATAAAGTCAAGGAAATGTCTGATTTCAATGAGATTATACATTTCCCATGTTTGGGTAGTTGCCATGACGTTCAAACACAAGGGCAGCAAGGAAATAAAACCGATCTAATTTGGAAATGAAGTTAGTGAGGCACGTCTGAGTCACTGACATGTACAGTGAACTGAAAAGCAGATTTCAATGTCAATAAGCAAATTGAGAAGCCAGGTTCTTGTTTTCCTCTACATTTCAGACACAGGAGATGTAGCCGCTGAGAAGGAAAATTAAATAGCAAATGGAATAGCATTCCACATGGTGTCTGTCAGGGATAAGTGTGCAGGGGCATAATCTTCATCATATGTCACTGAACTGCATGCTTGAACTTCATTAAATCACTTTCTGATCCACATTCAAACAGAAAACGAATGCATTCCCTTAAATATATAGCAAGGCCTTGTCAAATCACACAATGCTACAA
Organism: Nibea coibor; assembly: GCA_023373845.1. Lineage (NCBI taxonomy): Eukaryota > Metazoa > Chordata > Actinopteri > Sciaenidae > Nibea > Nibea coibor. The sequence goes on from CM041723.1 coordinate 16,325,759, forward strand.
AAGGCTTAGCAAGAAATGAAAGTGCATCTTCAAGAGCAGAGGGGCCTTTGAATTTGACCCCCACCTGGATATTCTCATGTCCAGCTGGCCATTTGTTGACTTCTTAGGATCAACATGGGGTGTTAGCGAAGGATGAACACCGGTATTATCTTAATACCTAGCCTATACAGAGGCACAATGTGGCTGTATTCAAGTAAAGCCCACCTAAATGACACTTTTTATTGGAGGGAATTAAACCGTGGCTCCCTGGAGCTTCCTCCATGAGGATACTTGACACTGTCACTCCTGCTAAACAAAGACAGACTGAGACCCGTGATTACTCTCGAAGATGGCTCCCCACGACACTATAACTGAATTAAAAATAACAGAAGGAAGATAAGGAAGGGGTGATGGAGCAAGGACGAAGATAAAGAAAATCCCCTGTCGTGCAGATAAGTAAAACCTAATTTTCATAGCGTCATCTGCAGATTTAGAATGAGACAGAGAAATGGAACAACAGATCTATACAGCGGTTCCTTAGTTTTACATGTAGACTAAAGAAAACTCTGGTCTTCTCCAGAGTGGGGGAGGGGGGTTGGGCTGGGACGGGTCATATTTCACCGTCAGCCTGACTTGCCCCAACAATGTGACAGCAGGTGACAAATAACCTGGCTCATGATTGAAATCTGACAAAATAACACTGTGTTTTATAATAGCGTCCCCAAGCAGAAATATGGCAGCCGCAAACTAAACAGTGCTTCATCACCTCCATGCCAGTCCCAGCGGTTCTCCATTAAGGGCCAGATCATTGTGTTTTGCCTCCCCCCGTCCCAGCTGACCGCCGAAGTGACAGCCCCGGCTTGCTGCTATGACATTGAAAAATATTTGTACTGACAAGGCCACAAATCACATGCCGACAAGTTTTAAAACTCAATATTCACTCAATGTGCATCTGCTATATTCTCGTTAAAAGTGTAATATGGTAGTCTCTCCCCTCCGCGTTCTTTTATTATTACGGTATTGACAGCGACTATAATAAAGTTGTGCTGTTTTGATGCCAGGGAGGGAAGCGCAGGAGATGGAGAGATTGAAAGAAAGGGTGTACGGGGGTGAGAGACGAAGAGAATAGCTGGGATGGTTGAACGCTCACACGGCACTGTAACAAAAGTGCTCCATTTTCATGACAGAACTTCATCTGACGTGTTTAGCTCGATGGTCTACCTGTGGGTTTCTCAGTAAGTCGACACGCTGTAGATCCAAACAGAACTTTTGAAGTATTGAAGTAAACTAATATTCACCTCTAAATCACTGGTTAACCCAACACAGCTGCCTTTCATACTCCATATTAAAGCTCATTGGAGTATAATCAGTATACCCTTTGCCTGCTCTAGACCCCTATGCTCTACTATACTAGTGGCATCGAGCCAATGGTTACTCTAATATCCCCTTAGTTTGAAGCCTTGTCGACCATGTAGGCCCTAATGTGTGCCCAGTGCGCACGAGTAAGTGTGCTTTAGGCTCATTGTTAACATAAGGCCAAATCTGTAATATAGCACGGACAATTAAGTGCACAATTTTTGTATAAATGCAAAATCCCTCACTGTGAATTATTTAATTCCCTCTCTACAGTTCATTTAATAGAGCCCTTTTGGCGGGCGGTTTGAGTCACAGAAAACTAATTTGATTCTGCTCCTTGATTTAATTAGATTTTATGATGTATGGTATTGCTAATTCGGTGGCTCACCATGCGTTGTCGGCGCCTGTCCCTTGCACTGGCGGTGAGCTGTCAGAGCCCCATTTTTAACAGTATTGAAAAATTCAAGCTTTATTATTGCCCCCTCACTCATTTTCTCCCATCAGGAGGAAAGTAATGAGCTTTTAGTCTCTCCTCTTTTACTCGTCTCCCTCTCCTCTCTCGTACACTAGCTCTTTTTTTCCCCTCTATCTTCATCTCTCTTTTGCTCTTTCTTTTTACCACACACTTTTTTCTTTTTTTACCCCTTTTCTTTTTCCCTTCTTCGAAAACAATAAGAGGGGATAAAGAGTTAGGGAGAGCTCAGGGAAGGAACTGTAGGCGCAGGGAGGCAGAAAAATAGAAATGATGGCACCAACGAGTGCTGTACAATAGGGGATCACAGGATGAAATGAACAAAGAGTGAAATGAACAAATAAGATAGCAGGACAGGGGAAGGATGATCGAGTAAAGGAGTGAGAGAAAAGAATAAATGTGTCAGGGAGAAGTGGAATGTGAACATAGCGGTGATAGTGAATAGGAGAGGTAAGTAGCGGTTAGAGGGGGAAGAGGAGAGAGTGAGAGGGGAAAAAAAGGGAGTCACTGAAGAAAATGAAGGAAATCAAGGAAGCAAGAGGGAGAGAGAGAGAGAGAGAGTGAAGGGAGGGGGGGGCAATGGAGATTGTGCCATACGCTTACAGCGCTCCAGGCTTGCTGCTCTGGCATTAGCGCACTGATTCATGAGTTAAGTTTCCCCAACTGCCCACGGCTATTAGCTTTCAGTTCCTTCGGCTGTCATTTAGACTCCAAAGAGTCTTTTGGTTAATGCACTGTTTTAATGAGAGTGCACCACTCGCTAATATATTTGACTGTATGAAAGGTCACAACAGGAAGCTAAACAGATTGAGGGAGAGGGAGCACAATGGCGGCGGCGCTGTCAAGATGCAAGACAGGTTTTTTCGAGGCAAATGGATTGGAGTTGGGGGGGGCGCCAGGGGTGGGCGGTGGGGTTAGCGTTAACCCGCGAGGCAGCCCGCTATGGTGTCAGCGTTCCACGGCTCGTACCCCCTTTACCCAGCATCCAACTGTGCATAATAGGCCTCGGAACTGATGGGTTACTGCTCCCTCTAATAGTTACGCCCCATCCATCACGGGCTTTAACCAGAGAGAGAAAGAAAAGTTAGAGAAAGAGATGGAAAGAGACAGGCAATGGAAGGGGCAGACACCGGGAGGAGGCGCATGTTTCATTACCCATATAATCACCAGTCTGATTGCCACACAAGCAATATAAGAGCATCTTACAGCGGCCCCTGCAAATTTATAGCTGTCTGACTATGAGATTCCCAGCAACCCGTTAAATATCTCTGGAATGCTTAGGCGATACGGCAGCAATGGAACAAGCATGGTTCCAGAAATAGGGAATAAGACTCAATAAAAGTTTCCAGATTGAAAGATTTAGAACATGTCTATATGTTTTTTCTGTTTTTCTTTACTGCGTCAACTCTAACCTCAATGTGTGACATCTCTAACCTCTCGATGCTTCGGCCCTTTATTTCCAGATATCTAACAAGGGTGAGCAGCAGCATTATCAAACATTTTGACAACTCTGCATAAACAAGCACGGCCTCCGCCACCTCCTCCCTTTTCGCTCTTTGTCAACACGCAGCCGCCGTTCTGTCACGGGACACCCGTAAGCGACTGTCTCAGAGTAGCAGAGCTGTGTCTAGGTTTGGGCCCCAAACCCGATAATCTAACAGTAATCCATTCAAAACTAATCAAACATTTACAAAGGTGCCATGACGGGGAGAGAGCTCTATTCATCAGCGCCCTCCATCACCACGCGGGCCGACCTCGTTACGCTCGCGGCGTCTCAATCTACCCATGCAAATGAGACAGCGGCACGCGGGGTGAGCAGGGGACTGACAACTCGACTTGTGTACAGAAATTATAAACAAATATTCATCCATAATGGGTGGAGCCGCGCGTCGGGAAGTGCCTGGCAGTGAGGCTACATACAAACTCTTCTTCTGTTGGACGATTATTCACCGAGCAGGAAGTGACAGTGTTGTCAAGGTGAATTAGCAGCATATGTCAAGCTTTTGTTATAAATCCTGGCCTTACTGTAACCCTTATTTCCCCTCTCTACAATGTATGTACACGGCTGATGATATATCAACACAGCTCGGTGATTAATAATTCAACGGGGGTGATTCCACAGGGGGAGTTGTGGTGAGACGTGGGACAGGCCGTGCAGTGAGGGTTGAGGGGTTTTTTTGGGGGGTGAAAAGTGGGCTCCTTTCCCTGTAATCCTCTCCCAGTGCCTGTAGGCCCCCAGACCTTTTTCCCCCCCATTACCCAAACCATTTGTTTATTGTGCAGTAATTACAAACCTTCAAGCCTAAAGGCAAACAGGCAGAGAGGCTCTGTAATGACGGAGACATTTATAACAATATATCATAACGGCAATGGAATCAAACAATGCATTTATGTCACAGGATATCAATATCAACCAGCTGCAAAACAACCAGGTGGTTATTACTTCAACGTGAGTCGGGGCTTGTTGGAAAACGGGAATATGCACTTGTTAAGGCGGACCGTTATTGATTTGTGATGAACTTCGTTCCCCTTAAAAGCCGGAGCGTTGGCAGGGAAATGTGTCGCATTTTATTTAGCAATTTCATGCATGTTTGCTTCAGAAGGTTAAAAAGCACAATCTGTTCTGAGACAAAAAAAGAAAATTTTCTCATTTTCAGCACTCCAGAAGCCATTTAGTGCTCCCTGTGTAAGAGTGGCAATCCCTATTACCGCTGGATAAAGTGTACCCTTTTTTATTTGAAATGAAAATGTCAGTAATTTCTTCTGAGATTGATGACTCCTTCCACGCGGGCCCAATAAATGAAAAATTGATGAGGCTCAGTTCTCTCTTTTAATATTTAAGGCAATATTAAAGTCTCTCTTACATCTCATGGAAATAGTTTTATTTAAAAGGAATAAGACCATTGGGCATTGTTTACTGAACACCTCATGCATGTTTTATAAACCCGGTGGCTCTTGGAGGAATTCAAAGGCCCTTGAAATCGTTACTGTTTTGCAGTAAGTATAAAACGACTTAAGAGGAAGTCGAATGGCACCGGCATTGTTGTGTAGCCGCGCTCTTGTTGTTGGATGTGGGCTGCTTTGATGAGGGTGCCAGTGGTAGATAGCGGTGCCAAAAAAAAGGGAGGAGGGAGTTGCACAATAAATGGCTGAGATTTTATTTCTTCTATTGGGTCGTAATGTGTGCTCGGTGAGGAAATTGATGTTTAATGTGGCTGAGCGGACGAATGGGATGAATTGCCATTTAAAACAAAGACCCATGGGTTGAAAGCAAGGGAGGTGAGGGTGGGGGAGAGAAGAGGGGAAGTTAGAAGTAGGACAGGGAGAGGACTTGAATTGTACGGATAGTTTAAAACAAGCCAGAGGCAAGGAGAGTCCCATGCAAAGGAAGAAAATGATACCCAGGTATAACCGGCTAAATTGTCTCAGTTCAAATAGTTCTTCAAATGGGCTGAAACAGGGAGCTCAAAGGTTTGAGAGTACACAATGGACCAAATCGAGCAAAGGAGTTCATACCTCACAACAAAGCCTGACCTGTGATGACTTTCATGGCTTTTATATACATAGAAAGCTAAATAATGCTGAATAAAGCTTCTGGCCTCGAGTTAAATCACTGACCCCAAAATATTTTAAAGGCGGACGGTGGGAACTTCAAGGAAACAAAGCCCGGCGAGGATCATTTATGTTCTACACATATATGATGTCAATCTATTCTTTCTTTTTTAAGTTTTTTGAAGTATCAATTTTTTTATCGCTAAAATTGCCCGCGTGCACGCGGACGCCTGCGAGCGGTGCGTATACACACAGTCAGGAAAAAAAGCATATAGTGGAAAGCCTCCTATACCAGCAGGACACAATCAGCAGCTCCAAGTTGAGGAGCCCATTACATTGTAGTGGTGGTTAACAGGGACATTCGAACTGAGAACCAAGATACTCCAGCTCCCATTTAGACAAATTAAATCAAGTCCCATAATGCTTTATGTATCTGTTGCCAGGGTTACACATAGTAGCACACCAGGCCCCTTGATGGAGGGCGGAATGAAGCCTTTTATATCAGAAGCTTCGACAACAGGGGGTGACTACTACCTGCCAACTATTATCAAAGGCACTGGTTTCATAGCCCTGCCATATTTTTTGATTGATCTAAATTACACGTCAGTGAGTGCTGCAGTAACATGATCTATAAAGAGATAGCGACTACTTGTACATTATTAAACTCCCTGAGCGGCTGCTCTGCTTTTGGATTGCTGTAATTATCTGTGCTGGAGGCACAACAAGTGGCCCAAACACAGCTGTTAGCCTGCCTGCGCACCCCAACACTGGTTGGCATTAATTGTTTCTGAACAGAAGCTACATTTGGCAGGGGTTAACATTAAGAGGAGGGGCGTCTGTAACTAAAAATGAAGCATGTGTAGTTTTTCGCCTTTTCGTGCTTCCATTAAATTTCTGGGGAAAAAAAAAAAAAAACTGAGAATATTGTCAGCATCTTCAAGTTTTGGGAAAAGTATTGGTTGCAGAGTTGTGGTCCCAAGGTGAAATCCAAAACACAGTTTGCTAGAGGAGGCACAGGATGTACACCTCAACTGATATTCCACTTTACATCTTCTCTCCAATATCCCATGAACAGAGATTAATCAGCCATCGGTGCTTTATATCTTTTTAAAGCAGAAATTCCAGTAAATCCTCCTGGCTTTAACAGTAGCTGCCTCTGGCCTTCTGACATCCCATATATCCCATCCTGTACGAGAGAGAAAGAGAGAGACAGAGTCAGCCAGAGAAGGGGGCATTCTGGGATACCTGAGGGACCTCTGTGGGACTCTGGTGTGGGTCATGTGACCCATGGTGTCCGACACTGTGGCACCAGCTAGGGTTTGTGGCCAAGTGCTGGTGTTGTGGTGACAGAGACGGTAAACAGGACGTATCGGTTTTACCGCAGCGCCTTTCTTTACCTCAGAACAGATCGTACTCTCTGTACATTGCTCTGCAGCTATAGCTTAGAAAGAGCATGAAAAAGTGAAAACTTACTGATAGGCCTGCAGGTAATAATAGTCCTATAAAGGACAATGAAAATCACACAATCACTTCGCTATAAGGTTGTTCCTGTTGCGGTTTTATGTAAAAGCAGAACATGCATGTAAACAGATTTTTTATTCAAGGAAATCCATATACAAGCCTCCATAATGCGTTTGTCTTGGTTTACATCATCACACACTCAGTGCCTTTTGCTTGCAGGCCTTATTTCATGTTTCACCTTTTACGAGGACTGCTTGGGAGTGGAACAGCAGATGCAGACATTGAATTCGAATTCATACAAGGCAGACATAATATCAGGCAATATAGAGGCAGACAGAGAGGCTATTGAAATGCAAATAGACTGCTGGGGCCGTGGCAGCAGGGAAAAGAAATTGGCCAGGATGACAATGCAAGTAAACCACTCCAGTTTGTCAAGAAGGCCACGCTTTGTCACAAAACTGGGAATGGATTTCAGCACAAGTGCTGCTACAGCACTAAAAAGAATAATATTCAAAAACAGGAGGAAAGGAGAAATAAAATAGTTGCCCACTGCACAACTCTCATGTTAAGATTGAGAAATGCCTGTAAAGTTAGCGCTTTCCAGTTTATTGCCGTGTGTTTTCCGAGGGACCCTCTTATGTGTACTGGTTTATGGTGGACCATGAACGTGAGCGATGTTGAGGGTGCGAGCGAGAGAGACGCGGCGTGCGCGGACGGCGTGCGCGTGCCGGTCGCGAGTGTACGTACACACTTTCTTCATGTTTCATTCTCCTCGTGAGTGGCCTTTCAGTGCATGGTGTGTTTTGTTAGTCAAGTTGGCACGCTCCATCAGGAGGAGGGACACAGAACTGGGAGGCCTCACCGGACCCTTAGCCATAATAAATTACCTACAAGTGCTGCAGAACAATAACACAAAAAAGTGCGAGCCATCCATTTCGCCACCATTTACAAGAAATCAATATCAATACTTAATGCAATGCGGATGAAAAATGAGCAGAGATACGGGGGCATAATACAACCTCAAATGAAAGACCTTGGAGTGCTGCTTCCCAAGGGTTTGGGGGATGAGGAGGGAGGCAAGATGTGAAAAAAAAAAAACTATAAGAAAGATTGCATTATGCCTTTTGTTTTTGTCCCTCATTTTTTTTGTAGTTTAAGGTTCATAATAATCTCTTTTCTCAGCTCGGTCGTTTAATTGTTAATCAATGAGCAATTTTGGCTCGCCAACAGCCCAGGACAGAACATGCACAAACATCTATTTAAAATATTCCACCTTTAGGGGTAAAAAAAAAAAAAAAGTTACACCTTGTTGTTGTTGAATTTTGTACTTTTTTTTTTTTTTTTAACTTCCTGTAGCAGCTGACCATCCAGCAGCCACCGGCTATCAGTTAGACATTTCCTCAGCAGTCACAGGAGATCTCTTTACCATGTCACAAATGAATCATCTGTTAAAGATAATCTTGATCTATATCCTCGAGGCTTGCTGCATGATGTCATCGCAGCCTTAACGTCCCATTTCATTGTGGTGGTCATGATGTATTGCAGACCTTTGCGATGTGTGGAGCAAAGTCTCGAGCCTTTTTGAGTGAAGAATGAAGAATAAACATACCGAAGTAACACTAAAGAAGTGAAGGGAAAACATCATACGTAGATAGATAGAGCCTTTCCGTGTTTACTAAAAGGAACACGTCATCAGCCTGACTATGAAGCTGAATGTGTGTGTTTTTGTTGCTCAACATTCATCTGATATTCAGCCATGCATGCTGTATTACGTATGCACAGAGCACGGATTGTGTCTGTGGGGCAGTCACATGACTGTGGGGTTACTTTTTACTGCCAGGTGCATCACCGGCTTCAATTAGACATGTCATCTGCAGTGAAAGGCCTTTTTAAATGGTGCTTTTGTGTTGAAGTTCCCCCACGTCCTGTGGTTTGGTGAAGTTTAAACTTCTCTGGTTCCCTGGAGGGTTAGCTAGCAGTTTAGTCAAAGTTTGTATCCTTTTGTCATTCTCCTGCCCTGTGCCGCAACCCCTCCCTTTTAGTCCCTTATGGCATATGCACTATTTCAGCACATGAACCATGGATGTGTGAGAGAGATGTGGTCTTTTCCCACATAGCTCTAAAAAACATACTTTTTTTTGCTTTTGAATATACCCTTTTCTATGCAGATTGACCATGGGACAAATAAAAGGCAGATACAAACGTAACATCTGAAACCTGTTCAGCACCTTTGCCGTTTCCTCCCGAGTGAGGTCGTCTCAGCCCTGGTGTCTGTCACCAGTAGATGGCACTGCAGCCAAGTTGTCAGCCTATACAGCCACCAATTTCACCTGCCAGCTCCAGCTGCCAAAGAAAAAAGTGCAAATGTATTTGTTTCACCCTGGCTCTGAGGGCTTTTTCAGCCGTTCTGTTCAGAGGCCAGATGCAGTGTGTGTGACACAGAGAGAGAATATCAATAACCAATATGCTCACAGGCCAGTGGCCGACGGTTCCAAGTCCTCTAAGCACACAGCGGCGATTCCCCTTTTAAAGTCTATCCCTATTCAAATTACACTCTTGTTGCCCTGAAAACACAATGATCATGGCTTTGGTGATAAGCAACCAAAAACTGAGCATTTTTGTTGTCTCTCCCGCTTTGTACTTCAGTTACTCGGGTTACAGGCCATCAAAAGCAGTGCGTATATTCTTTACTATTACGTCTGCCTACCTCTGACTTATCAAAAGGCGAATAACATCAATTAGTCTTTGGAGGATAGAGATTTTTGTATTGTTAAAGGTCTGGTGTCGAGTTCTGAAGGGAGCCTTTGTCCCTTCTTGAGCTTGAGTCCTTTAGAGTGCATAAGTGTTTATTGAACTCAATAGAAAGCGCCGGGACAAAGGGACCTGATATTCCTTACTCACTTGCTGCATAGTTTGTATCATAATTTCACTATAAGCTGTTGCAATCGGCGCTGTGTGAAGAATTTTGGCAGCCATTCAACGTGGCTCTTTGAACCCTGGCTGGCCCGGTTGTATTTTGGGTTCCACCTGGGTACTCTTGAAGACCATATATTCACCCAAACAATGGTGTTGACTTTGAGGGTATTTGGGAATTAATGCGTGGAATTAGGAGGCTGTGTAGCTGGGTTGTGATGGGGTTGACAGAGTTGGGTGAGCACTGAAAAGATTGTGGTTTGACATGACATGTGAAGGCTGTTGTCCATTGTTAGGATGTAGAGCTGTAGGCTAAGAACTGAAGAGAGAGGGCTTGGATGTCATAGCCAAAAAATGTTCTTCAGTATATAGATTTTTATCATGAAATATTAAAGGCATTCATGCTTTTCATCGTTTGGAGTAATGTAATACAATTTAAGCATTATACCAAGCAATTTTATTCTCGAGCCGGGCAATAGACTACATTCTCTGTATGTACCTGAATCGAGATGGTTTTGATGAGATCTGCATCTGGAATCAAACTTGTCCATACACTTCTTTCCCAGACAGATAAGTAAGTGATATTTCAGGCTAGAGTGTGACAAAGTTCACTCTGTTGTCCCTCCGTTGCCTCAGGCAGGATGAGCTCATAGCTGTGCAGTATAGAATCAAAGAAAAGTGTTTGGCTGAAATCAGTGAAACACACACGCGCGCACACACACACACACACACACTCCAATCACTCACCATTGTTTTCTGAATGGCTGTATTACTATAACGGGTCACGTAAAACTTTCTGCCATCAGCACCGTGTAACTAGTATGCCATTGTTTGTTGCATATTTGTTTTGTTGCCAAAAATGACATGGAAACATTAACCACTCTCATGAGTCCGGAGATGGTTAGCTTAGCTTAGCACAAAGGCTGAAATCTGGGGGGGGGGGGGCAGCGAGCGAAAATAATATTATTGTAACTCATTTTCTTTAATCTGTATGAAAAAACAATGTTGACGTCAAGTTGAAGCTCTCGGGACAACCCTATCTGCTAGAAATGACTTTTTATCTACAAATATTTTGCAACAGCAAATATGTTCTGAAGGAAACATAATACCGGCTGGATTACATTTTCTAGTGACATAATGAGGAATTTACGTTGATTAACATATTTGGCAAGTCACAAAAATGTGGCTACTTATTCTGATATTTAGCTATGGTTAGAGAAAGTTCAGTCATGTTTGATACAGAATAAGTCCACAGTGACTCGAGACACATTTAACCAAAACCACAGTGTGTCTGAATAATAATCCAGGCACAGATTACAAATAAGAGTGTTTCCTAAAATGTCACACTATAATTTAATCATGTCTTCTTAATCACATCTTCATCTCGGGTCATTATTTTATTTCTCTTATTTTCAGCACTTTGCACTCAAACTGAGAACATATCCAGAGACATCAGTACTCAAAGTCTATCTGTTTGTGTTACAATTTGAAATGAAGTGTTCGGGTTCAGCGTGTTTGCTCACTCTGAAGTAGTTGGTGCAGCGTATTACAACTTAATTGCAAAAACGTAGCTTCATGTTGAGTGATATTAATTTCGGCGGTAATGAAATTGGGGGTCATCAAACCAAACATCCAATGACTGCGCGCACTTTCCATCGATATTCTAAAATCTGAAGCTTCCTTTCTGCCTCACCTTTCATGATCTGCTCCTCCTTTCCTCCTTCCTTTCCTTTCTCTTTCTCTCTCCCTCTCTCTCTGATGAGGATTTTTTTTTTTTTTTAGATCACTTCCATTAACACCGGCATGTTGAGCTTTAATTACTCACTCACTCAGCATTCTGCACTGCCAGCCGCTCGTTTGGGTAAGCAATGTGGCCCGTTAGCAAGATGCTTGTTAACTGAATGCACTTAATTATATAAGAAGATAATTACACGTAAACGTTGCATCTAAAAGCAGCCATCCAGTCCCGCTTGCTGATTTAATAGGCGCATGTTTAGGATCCCTGTTTTGTTTATTTTAGAGTGAGGTGATTAATTGCCTGCTCTGATGAATCTGAAGACTATTGTCTCTACGGTGGAACACATGTTTATATGCCTTTATATGACGTGTGCATGGAAAAGTCATGCTGTTATAACATGGAACGTACTGTACAAAGAAAGTCATGGAAATCATGGACCAAACTATAATATAACTGTAAAAAAATCCACATTATTTTCCCAGAACAGCCTCCATTTAACCATTAAATCCTCCTAGCCCCCCCAAAAAAGTGTGACAATGATTCATTTATCAATATTCTATGGTCCAGGACAAATGATGCGGCTCTAAGCTGAATTTCATTCAACTCCCTGTCAAATGAAAGATTATTTAGTGTGTTTTAAGAAGGTGGAGTGCAGGGTGGAGATAGGGGTCAGAGTTGGAGGGCTCCCTAGGGAGGTCCTGAGGGTCTCGGGGACATCAGTCGTCCATTATGAGCTAATCAGGAGGGGGAGTGTGTGGCTGCGTGTGTGTGTGTGAGAGACCATGTGTGTCCATGTATGTATCAAGAAGGGGGAGGAAAGGATGGAAAGGCAGAGAGCCGCCACGTGTTGTGTGTATAATGTGTGTGTATAAGTCCACGCGGTGGCAGGTGTGTGTGTTGGGGGGAGAAAAAAGGCCTCGCTTGCATCTCTTAATCTCTTAAAGCAGCAGAAGGCAGGATCCCCCAGGACGTTATCCACGGAGGCTCCCTGCCCTCATGAACATGGCACAGACACCTCCAGCCTCCAGATGCTTGCAGTTCGATACAGGTCCTAAGACTGACATCCACCCATACTCTCACAGGGCTCTTTGCACAGCCCAGGGGACCCGCTGTGTTAAGAACATGATATGGTATTTACAAAAAAATATTTGTAAATGGAGGCTGTTTGGCTGTCCGTAATGGGCCTGTCCATGCTGCCGTTTCCCAACCTGCCATCTTTGGGAGGAGGGTTGGAAATGCAAACCAGGAGGGATAAATATCAGGAGATGTATGCCCCAGACGCCTTGCCCGGACTGCTACTGTCTCATCCAGTCAGCCGACACGTCCACTCTGCGACTTTAAATCACTCAACTAGAGACAACCTAACAGCTCCTTCACTTACCGCCACAGAAATGAAATCCCTGAGAACTTTGATGACTGAAAGTGCATTGAAAACATTAAGTCATATTTCATTTCAGGCAGCTTGTTGGAGCAACGCCGCAACGGATGTGAGGCTGTGAAATTTCCAGTAAAAAATGTAACCTTTTTTTTTTTTTTTTCTGAACAAGCACTTTCAGATAATAAATTGATGTTTCGATTAGATGGGCTTTATTCGTGACCACTCAGGAAATAAATACACCACAAGAAACAAAATAGTGAAAGGGAAAACTCAACAGAAAACCTCCATTGATTTTCTTTTTTTTTCATAGAATGAGGGGAAAAAGCCCATAGCTATGATGCACTAAAAGGACTATTAGAGCTGCATATGATAAACTGATATGCCCTGTTTGTGTTACTGTTGCAGTGGAAAGTTTAAAATGTCATAGCTGGTAAACCCGGAAATGTTCCAGATTCAGTCGATTTTTTTTTTTTTTTTTTGCAATATTCAGGGTTGGTGGTTGAGAAATCAAAATTGGTGTTGTGCCCGATTCAGTTAAAATTTTAATAAGACAGGAATGCAACACTCTTCCAGCGAGCAGACTATTCAGTTATAATGACAGATAGGCCATTTCTAAGATAACTTGAAAAGATAACACACTTTATTCCTGAGGACACTTAATTATACTGCTTGTTTGCAGTGTTCATTTGGAGGATACATGGATTGGTAGCCTGTAAGTAGAGGCTGCTCAGGGAGGATTGGATGTATCAGAGACACCTGATCCATCCCTAGGCGCACTTTTACAGCCTCTGAAATGAGACGCATCTTTGATTTGCTTGCCCTGTAAACAGACAGAGACATGAAGGAGCTCTGGTCTCAGCCTCGCTCCGAGCTGCCAAAGATTCACTGGCTGAAAAATGGACACAGTCACCCTCCTGACTCTGACACATTTTTTGTTTTAGGCTACATTGCCATTAGACAGATAACGAAACTGCGGTTTCGCCAGTGTAATCGAGAACTTTGTTAAAACACTCGTTGTTATGGAGGGAATATATTCATAACAGACAGATGGGATCAACAACATTGTTCAGATCACTAGTTTCTATGTCATGGTGACAAGCCTGTTTTTTCCTCATACTGTAGGTTTGAAAACACACACACACACACACACACACTCAGACACACCAACGCTGAGACTAGATTCTTGTTTGGGTTCCCTCATCCCCTGGGGCCTCCTTTTGGCCTGTCAACATGAAGGCCACGACAGGGCCGCGAACGGGCTGACAGCCTTTTGCTGGGGGGTCCGCCCGGCCACCAGTGGAAGTCTGATTAGATTGTACAACATATTCAGAGGAAAGATAAAACCACTATGGGAAAATAGTTTCATCTAATAGCTTTAGATGGAGCGATAGGGAAGTGTCAAGGGTATGTTGTAATCTATAAAGGTTACAGATTTGTTGTCTGAGTGCAGGATCTAATAACTTCTGTTACAGTTGGTGCCTTGAGCAGACTGAACAGGTTCTGCAGTGTGACTGAGACGTCGTGTACAATACAGCTTTGTAAGGACTGCTTGCTAATTTTATGGTGTGTTCACAACTTTCCATGAAAAGTAAGAAAATACATAAAACGGTAAAAAAAAAAAATCCCATTTGTATTTGCACTGATTACTGCAAGTGTAAGGGTGAAGGAGTTATGTTATTACAGAAACTGTATATTAATTTACTGACCACTAATGTAATGTAACTGTACCGATAATAAATAGCAATGTATAAGTAGAGTTTAAAGAGATTAATATTACAGTTAATTAATAAAAAAGAAGTAGGCTGGCTGCAGGTAATTAATATTAATTAACATAATTAATATTAATTAATGAATTAAATATATTTTAAGATACCTCTCTAGTAAAATATAGCAGCTACACTTAATACTACTCAAAAATGTACTGGAATATATGAATATTAATTCACTAGAGTTGCAGATAAAAGACTTTGCTGTTACTTAATTTAAAAACATTTGGCCGGTACAGTGTAACTCTTGCATAATTATAAAATTCATGTTTGAAATGAAATGTCTAATTACAGAAAGAGTTTTACAACTAAAATGTGCCATCGTGATAATCCTTTGTAATCCTTTATAAGTTCTGCTCACAGCTCAATATGCAAAGTCGAATGTGTCCAAATGTGTGTGTCTGTTTCTGGGTGCGTGTGTGCAAACACGTGTGCAGTCTAAACAGACTGCTTATCACATTAATGCCATGCCACCGCTTGTTTATCTAGACAGATGAATCATGACTTAATTGGCTCTAATGAGCTCAGTTGGTTTTAATAAACTATTCCTGGCAGCATGAACGAGTGGAGTGGTGGGAGGTGCAGGACAGAGTGGTCCGAGCTGAAATATCCTGTTGATGTTTTAATTTAAATGCTACATGATCTTTCGTCATGCCGAAGGACAGCGCTGCATCTTCCCCTTTAAACCCCTACAGTAAGACTTTATACATCTTTATACATGAATCTGACAATCTGTCTTATAAACCAAGAGAGGAAAGGAGAAATGTCAATTCAGCCCTGTGATTTTAGTCTGCCGTGACCTTTCCTGTTGTCCCCGCTGCTGTGGGCTGAGAGTCAGAGGAGCGGTGATGAGTCAGGAAGGAGGATGGAGGGATGGTGAGTGTTGCTCCTCCTCCAGACAGTCTGCCTCCACTCTGTGAACATGAAGCGGTGCGGTCGGCTAATGTGGCCGGGGAGAGAGCAGCGGAGCTAAGATGTCATGTCTGTCTGTTGGCTAACAATTAAATGTGGCACCTCAAGCAGATCAATTTGACTTTGAGGCTTCAGGTTTTAACTCCTCACTCATCTCCCACTCACTTTTTTTTCTCTCTCTCTCTCTCTGCCTCTTCTCTCTCCTGTGTTTTTTTTGTATTCTTCCTTTTGGCACATTAACACCTCTAATTTCCTCTAATGCACCTCATTTTTAACCATCATTTCTTTCTTTTTCGTCCTTTGTCTTCTCTTAATAGACATGTTCTCTCTCTCTCTCTTTTAAAAAATGACTGCTCGGCTGAAAAGTCAGATCTTGACAATAAAGTGCAGTAATAGATTCAGAATAGAAACAGAACTAAAAAGGCAGAAAACGGCACACGCGCCAGACAGACTCCTACTCCAGGACGGAGACGAGCGACGCTGCGGGGAAACACAACACCAGCACAAACCAGCACTTGAAATATCAACGCTCCAGCCTTCTAATTAAAGCCAAGACTAATGGGCCCTAATTGCATCGCTAAAATGTACCAGTTCTCTTCTCTCTAGTGTAACTTGACTACACTTCTCCCCATATGGATTAATGGGGACCGGAGCTGCAAACTAAAAAGCAGTTAATTTATCGGAAGATCTGTTGGGGAGGATGAAAAGGAGGGGGGGGCAACAGCAGAGGAGGAAGGAGGAGGAGGAAGAGGAGGAGGAGGGGGGGGTATTGGCAATGAAAGAGAAGTACATTATCAGCCTCTTGTTATTGAAAATGCATTTCATATCTGTCTCCGGAGGTTTGCATTTGGATTAAGCTTGTTAATTTTACTTACCAGTGACATGCTTCACATTGGCCAGTACCCAAACCAGTTTATACTGTTTGTAAAGGAAGACAGGCTTACAGGACAGCAGTTACATTAACTACTTGTGCTTTTAATTATATAACAAGGGTGGTTACTTAGTGGAGAGAAAGGGGAGACAAAAGACTGGGGAAATGGCGGAAAAGGGGCGTCGTTTTGAGCTTGTGGATGGTGTCTTCTGTAGATATGATGCCAGGCTTTAAAATGTTCCTCTGTGTGGTTTCTTTTGTTCCTGAAGGTAAAAAAAAAGGAGGCTGGAACCATTTTCTGTGGTGAGCGAGACAAAATGTACTCAATAAGTACAATATACGTGTTTAAATTACTCTTTCCCCCAGGTGGAAAACCATTAAGCTTGGTGCACCAATCTGTTTTTTTTCTCTCTGTCTCTCCACTATCCTGATCTTTCTTTGTTGTTGGTTTACTCTTCATAATAGCTTTTTATCAAATCTTGCTATTAATCCATTAGAGGGTGATATTCGTTTGGGGTAATTTCAGTACACATTTCAGACATAGGAGGCATGAGCAAGAAGCTTCTGCACCGCATTTAAACTAATGTGCCTTCAATTCTGATGTGATACCCATTACAATGCCATATACAGGCTGGCGTATTGAGAAATGTGTTTTTAATATTGGCCTCGTTAACATGCCAGTTGACTGAATAAAAAAGAAAAAGAATGGTGAGAGCACTCTCTGCATGTATCTTCCACATTCACACGTCATTACTTTTATCCAAGCAGAGAAAAAATAAGTCCAAATTGAGAGTGGTCTTTGGATTTGAAAAGTAATTTGCTTGCAGTTGTACAAGATCTGTACTTTAGAGTCTCTCTGCAGCAATAAGTTATGTGGCGCATTATCGAGTTACTTATTTTGGATTATAGGGTTTGGTGTCAGCAACAAGTCCTCCAAAATGAAATGTTTGTAACAGTTGTCAGGAAGGTACAAGTGTTTTGTGATCCGATGCCCCTATCAGATATCATTTGTCAGTGGCTTATAAAGATTTGGTTAAGGTTAGGGAAACACTGTGACTGGGACCTTTGTCCTTTAGGTAGAAATAATAACTTGGTTGATTAAAGTTACAGACCAGCCGTGTTGGCTAAGAAAAACAGCCTTGACTGTTTGCCAAATGGGCAGTGAGCGCCGTGTCGTGGGTAGGCTCTGTAGACCCGGTAGCTCCACAAGCTTTCTTTGTGATGAACGAGACTCAAAATTCCTAAAAATAGACACGTAAACTGTAACGTGGCACAACAAGCAGACAAACAGAGAGTTGCTACATGTTGTGATCATTTGCATGTATGAGTGATTTGCATAGCCAAATGTGTGCTGAAGAATATGCGATAAGATGTCAAGGAAAGTGTCACCAGTCAAAGCATTTACGCGTTTACAACAGTGACACTGACGATTTTTACATATAGATGATTCCTAACAGTTACTGTAAGTGTACGTTTGCTATGGCCTTTCAAACAAACTACTGTTTACGTATCTACAATAAATGCAAATGCTTTACGCATCAAGTCAAACTAAATTAAATAGACTTTTATCCATCCTGCAACACAAGGAAATTGGATGTGTGTACAGGTAGTGCCACTCTCAGATAACAGCATACACCAGCTGCTGTTCATAGGACCCTAGTTTAGTCTAGTCTGCACGTAAACATATGCAGTTCATCAATGAGCTGTGTTTGATTTATTTAGAGAGCAAGATTGGAGACCGTTAAGAGAAAGAAGTTCGTGAACGTAATGTCACGTAAAAGTCTGCAGCTCTAGTAACAAAGTGTTAACACTGCTGCAAGAATCTGCTCTTTTGAATTGCAAATAAAAAATATATTACAATGACGCACTGTCATTTGTATTCTTTCAAACCGGAAGACAACATAAGAGTCTATGAATCTGGCAGCTGTTGAATCTATTTAATCTATATTGTCTTGGTTGTGACAAAGTCTCTAACTACCACTCGAATGCTCCGTGAGGCTTCAAATCAATCCACACATTCAATTATATAACCATGCAAGGACAAGAAAATGAAATTAATCTTGGAGTTCACTGTGACACCTGTCTTACACTTCTTTCAAGTCAAGTTGACACGAGTACCTAAGTGCCGCAGCGAAAGGCTGTCACATGGCAGAAAGCAGAAAAGATGCAGAGGCAGAGATGAAATGACAAATTACGGCAAACGTATCAGTCTGCAGAGAATATACATTTTGTAACTGCAGGCTTACAGTTACAAAGCCTGCCAGAAAGCGGCCTCTGTCTGAGCAGCAAGAACTGAGTAAATCCTGCTGTTTGCTGATAGTGATCATGTGATGTGCTTTTGTCTAAGCTGTTAGCTTTGCTACTGTTACAATCAGTAACAGCAAAACATGCATTTCTCACTGTTGGCTCATTTCAAATTCATAACGAAATACTAATTAAATGTACAGTTCAGTTTTACAATGGCTGCGTCTGAGTATCTCCAGCTGTGATTCTAGTCAATTGACAGTTTGACTCTGCCCTTCTGCCTGACCAAACCTTTTATCTTTAATTGTGCTCACATTGGACTTCCAATCAGACCAATTTTGCCTTTAGCAATAGCTCAATCAGGCTAATTGGTTTCAGCATTTTTTTTAATTGTGAGGTATTGATTACACAAGGTCATCTCTGTTTCACAAACAAGAGAGTCTGGCTTGCTTTTGTTTGGAAACTTGCAGAGCTCTTACCCTTTCAGACTTGAGAGACGGACAGAAACAGTAGTTGCGCTCATTAGCCCACAGACCAGCTGGGTCGTAATTTGCAGCCGCACACGTACACGCAGCCACGTGCATGCACATACAAGAGTGTGAGCAGCACAAACTTACATACA
The DNA here is from genome assembly GCA_023373845.1 of Nibea coibor. NCBI lineage: Eukaryota > Metazoa > Chordata > Actinopteri > Sciaenidae > Nibea > Nibea coibor. Next base: position 16,345,023 of record CM041723.1, read on the forward strand.
CACACGATATGTTGTGCTGCACGCGCTCAGAGCTATCGTCTCTTGGTTTTTTAATTAAACGGCCCAGCACAATGTACAACCTGGATGGGAAGAGCTGCACTTTTAACTTCCATTCACTCCAGGCCTGTGGATGTTATAGGGAGACCAATAGCAAATAAAGGGAGAATCAATGGGGCTTCATTAAAAGCAGCAGGCAGTCTTTTGCCTGGACACGGCTTAATTACAGTTTCACTGGCGTTTGCTTTAATTGGGGGGAATAAAGGGAGTGAAGTGGAGTGAATGGAGGGTATTAGCATATCTATCACTGGGAGAGGCCACGAGGTCCTGTCCAACCTGCGGCTGCACACCTCACCTCTAACCCTTCAGATCCACACACACAGAACCACACACAATCACTCCATGTCTTTTTTTTTGTCTCTTTCTCTGATTTCTTACAGTAAATACACTCAGATGTGCGCACACATATACTTTTTTACTGGTGTCTGTGGCACAGACGTATTGGAATAAGGTAATGTTTCAGAAAACAGAGACATAACACGGCATTTTAAAATATTTACAGGTAACTGGTACTGTACATGAAAATAGAAGCACCTTTTTTTTATATTTTTTTTGGATGCAGCCTTATTCTGTGCAGCCGTATTTTTATGTGGGAAGGAGACATTTATGGGTCAGTGCATATGACATTTTTTGGGGGTGTGTGGTGCTAAATATCAATAAAATCGACTCCTCGTTCAGAAGAAATGGTTTTGATTCATTCTTTTACAGTAAAAACCTGTCAGAGCCTTCAGAATATGCTGGCGCATGTTGTGCAGTTGTACATTCACTTTTCACTCTCTAAAGTTTGGTTTGGATTAGCATTTACCTTATGTGGTTCATTTGGGATGTAAAAGTGTATGCAGCGTATAGAATAACATTGCAGTACGTCCACATGCCCTGTGACTCATGAACAAGCAGCTACACAACAAGAAAATCTTGTTGAACTAGCTACTACTGGGGGGGGGTAGCTTTAAGTATCACAGGTAAGGCTAACAAGCAGTAGCATGACAGATACTAAAGGCCAGTTCAGCGCTGATGAGAAGTCTAGAAGAAGAAAAAGAAGTCAAAGGTTAATTTAAGTTAAATTCACCACATAATTTGACGTTTTCCTTCTTAAAATAAACTTATTTTGCAGAAGAGTCACTTAAAACTAAAAAATATATTATTAAAATAGATAAAAGCATCAATTCTCACATTATGCTGGTGCTGCAGCCATTACACAAGGGTTACACGAGATTTTAAAATATTAAATTATATTGTTCAGTAGCTAATCTAAGATAACTCAACTGGCAAGCAACGACCCATCTTTTCCTTCTGTATTGATTTAGTTCACCGACATTGTTTGTAAAATGTTAAGCATCTGTTTTTTTAGTCTAGCTGTATTGTTAGATCTATATTTTGCCGTATATTAGCATGAAGAGTTGCACTTAGTGTTGAGGGCAAGAAAAAATATCTTATCCATTGAAGAAAATGTATGATGCATTTCGATGACTTGTGTATGATTTGTTGATGTGGCAAAATATGACAGGCTGAGAGCATTATTTCACCAAAACACTCCGTAAAAGGAATGAATCAGGGCCTTGTCAGTGTGTAGACGTGATCCCTCTCCATCCTAGCACCTACGTTTGACAATGACTGATAGCCAGCCGGGATCAAACCATCCTCAGCGGTGCTTTGGTGACAGGTGAGCGGAGACAGTTTGAGTCCCATTCTCTCCCTCAGCAGTTAATAACAATTTGAAAAAGGGTTCAGGGTTAATAACACAATCATTACCTGGATGAGGACGGGAGACAGCTGTAAGCATGTATGCAGATGGACGGCCGTCATTAGTCCTTGTCAAACAAGCTGAATAGGCGTGATCTAAGAGAGCACTTCAGGTTTTAGCCGTGAATGAATAACATCTGAGAAGGGTCCGGCATTTAGCTCGATCACAGGACAGCGGGTTTTATTTTTGGTCTCATCTGCACAAAGTCAAACCAGGATCAGTTTTTATGTGTTTCATCCATCAGAAAAAAAAATCAGGTAAAAAATGCTTTAGTACAAACCGCACATGTTGTGTTGCTTTATGTGACAATAGATGTGATCCAGCGAGCACACTGTGAGGTCCTTCATTATTGAAAAGATTGATTTGTAATTTGTAGTGTTCCCATCTGTCCTGGTTACGCAAAATTATGGCTAAACCAGTTAGTAAACACTTTGCCCCATTGTCTGTTGTTTTGATAATCACCCATAATAGCATCCAGCATCAGTATGGTCTTTAAACCTGATTTAGGAGTTAATGGAATAAGAGGGAGAGGCAGTCAGTATATGCACTGGGCCTAATGTCATTAGAAATGTTTGCGGAGACTAAATTAAATCAGTCGTAAATTGTGCTCTCAAGTAAGCCAGAAAAAACCCGGCCTCGTCGAGGAGAGGAGGGGGCGGCGGGGATTCATATTTTAACCTTGCGTAGAAAATGCACTTAAACAGATTAAAATAAAATAGGGACCGTGTGGATGGATGGGAATGGTAATTGCTGGTGCTTTAATGGTTTCCTGTTAGCCAAGTCAGGCTGAAGGCAGAGCTATTTTAAAGTTGGAAACGGTGATTGAGGTCATAACTTTGCAAATCTGGTGATTAAGCCAAAGGGTGCATGTCACCAAGCAGCACATCTAATGGGGCTTTTGCTGAAAACAGATGTTTGTGGACAGATTTTTTAGTGCTCGACATGCTAAGTCGCGCTGCAGAGCAGGTGTGGGTCGGAGTGGAGGGCTTTTGACCAAACAATGCAGAAGAGTGCGGACTGCGAGGGGATATAGCCTGCCAAAATGTAGAAATCTGTGTGTGTACTTGTGCGTAAGTGCACATAAAGCCCACCCGTGTGTGCACCTCATTCGGTTTCTTTAATGCTGTCAGTGCAGGGATACTGTTTGTCTGCTTGCATCAGGTAGCTCATCACACAACACAGCCCAGACGGTAATGATAGCCGTAAATACTCTGGGAATTCCCAAACCCGGATTAAATTAAGACGGTGTCTTTCCCAAAATCTGACAAAAGACTGGAAAAAAAACACACAGTGTCCATATCATGCAGTATAACGTGGTTATATATCATAAAAGATGACATTATCTCGATAAAGTACTGTAGATAAATGATCCACATTTCTGGGCACTGCCGTGTGACGTGTCTCCCTTTTCTGCAACATTATCTGTACATTTCTAACCTGATTTTGCACATTAATGTGAGACCACATACCTTAGATATTGTAGTACACTGACTTCATGCACATGAACACGTTTCCTTCCTTGAACTCTCAGCTTCTAAGACTTTGCTGGTGTGCCTTTACCTTTCTATCCTGGGTTCACTTGTAACTCTGCACTGTTGGCTCCAGGTAAAACTGCGGCCCCATGCATGCTCATGTTCAGCTATTGTGTAAATTAACAAGGAAAAGGCTGTGCGGATTGAATGGCAAACATGCAGGTGATGACACATCCCCCGGCACACACAAAGTATGTGTCATTACTCAATGCCAGTTAAATTGTCAGTCGAACAACTGTCTGTGATATTGCTCTCCAACCTGTGCATATCTTTCTTTCTTTCGTTCTTTCTGTCTCATTCATTCATACTTACGAAGCTCTCATTACATGCATAGCTTTTAACAGGCAATCAAATCAGGGAAAGAGCTTTTAAGAAGTGCTGAAGATATTAAGTTAGTGATCAAAAGATGAATTTATTTAGGTACGGAGGATGAAAATAATGTGAAATATTACCTACACCTGAAACCCTATGCACATGGGTCCAGTTTCAGGTCCCGACCTCTTATCGCCACATCTCCAGAGACCATTGTATTGTCCATTGGTACAATTGAAACTAAATTCAGAGAAGAAGAAAGTGACACCGCCGTCTAAAAAATCCCCTTGAATTGGAAAGTATCTTTCTGTCAAGCAAAGGTCTTCTCCATTGATTGGAACAGAATAGTTCATGACACTCTCTGCTTCCTGCAGTAAACACACATGATGAATTTTACTAATCAAAACTTGTGAAAGATGGACTCCTCATAGAAAGTTAAGAAGAGCTCTTAGATGTTCACTGTCGCTCTGTAAATTGAAACTGGGAGTTGGTTGTCAGTGTGCCAAAGGTTGATGTCACTAAGTAGCACAGGGTGACAGAGACAGAGAGTACAAGTGTTGAAAAAGCAGGACAGGAGCATGTGTAGAATCACCTATGTTGTTCCCTTTGTGTTTGAGGCCGTAGGGCACATAGCTCACTGGGTCACAAGTGTGAGCTAAAACTCTTTTGTCCGATGTCTGCGCCCTGAAGGCCCCGATCTCCTGGCAGGGAAAGATATCTGAATGTGCTTTTTTTAAACACCTTATTCTACCCCCACATTGCCTGTGGCCGGGGTGCAATGCAGCAGACTGAGTAATTTGTAATTCTTTATACTTAAAAGACAATTCTGGTTATATGTTTTCCTTATTGTCAGCAAATCTCATAAAAAGACTAAAACCAACAATGGATTGATCCTACTGACTTTTTTTTCCTGTGTAGTCAAAGCTTCAAAGTGGAGTCCTCTGTTTCCTGCTGCCATACAAAACTCTACTGAACACCAAATCTGCAGTTGAAAACAGTCCCTAACAAACACAGGGTTTTCTAAAAACTACAGAGACCAGCTGCATTTAAAAAAATGTAAATATACTACTACTACATTCATGGGACAGTCACAAACTGGCTGGAGTTTTTCAAAAGTATCAAGAAATGGATGAAAACATGATTGGTTTTGGTATTTTTATAGGACTTTTTTGATAATAACAAACATATAGAACCTGACCACACTGATCCTTTTTGGTTTTGTCTTTTTTGAAGTCACCATGTAATCCAACAGTAGGTAGCAGCTAAGTAGCAGGTAGCATTTGTTGGGAAAGTCACATATTCCTGTATCATTAGTCGTGAAAGCTATTCTAAAATCTAAAATTTGAAAGACTTTCAGAAAATTTGCATAGAGAAAAGTCTTTAACGGAGCAGAGCAGAAGAAACTTGACTCCGCAGTAGTATACATCTGTCTACATATAGACCCGTGCTTGCCCACGAAGAACCAGATGTTACTTTCCGAAGAATGCCTGTGCCATTAGTTGACCATCGCTGTTGAATGGCTTTCTGCTTTCACCTCATACACTTTGTTATACTTGGTGTGATGCGAGTCACAAATCTCTTTCAGGTGACTCACGCTTCACAAACACCTTTTTCAATAACAACAGCCCGAGCTATGATTGAAGGCATGGGGAAATCCACAGGTAAGAGTAGTCAGCCATCTAGTTCATGTCCCTTGGAACCGACCCAGACAATGTTTAGGCACACAGTCAACAACTCCTGTCCTTGCTTATCTTAAGAATGTAAACCTCTATAAGCAAGCGCTTCATCTGTAATTCTATTGTGAGTTGGCCGGTTGTCTCAAAGTGTCTGATTAATCTAATGTAATGCAAAACCGGCTTTGTCTGCGACACTGAATACTTGCGTTAACGCAGGCGTCTCGACTGTTGGCCTGCACTGTACGGAATTCGCTGGCAGACAGGATGGCGAGACCACACCAAAACCTGCCAGTTACATTCTTTGCGTGATTCAGACATATCTCTTTCCACCATTGGGACCGACTTGAGAGGTCTGATCAAAAGACCCGTCATCCTGAGGAGCTGAGATTTGGATGTGAGGTTGGAGAAAGGAGGGACAGCGAACTGTTGGTTGTTGTGTTGTTGTGTGTTATTATTTCCATTTGATGGGGGGAAAAGAGAGATGAATGGAGGGATAAATGGATGATAGGTGGGTGGTGGGGCGGAGGAAATTCCCTTGTCTGGATGGAATTGGATGGTGAGCTTGGAGGGAGGGATGGGGGGCACCTGATGTAGAGGGTGCTGTCAGGCCCGAGACAGCGGGGTCTTTGTCTTCTCAATAATCACTTGCTGTACCTCTTTTTTCCATTCCCTCTCTCTCCACTAACAGTACCATTCTGCCTTTACTTTTCCAATTCTCTCTGCAACTTTGGCTCATAGGTCAATTGTCTTCACTCCACAAAAACGAAAAAAAGAATTAGTGAAACCTAAAAAGTCATCTTAACTCTATTATCTGTAATTTCAAGCATGCCACGAAGCCCCTGTTTTTAACGATAATCCGATGGCAATTTAACATGCAGGTCTCATGTATGAATAAGCACTCGGGTCACTTTTACATAAATCATGTCACATGTATGAATTGAACGCCCTCAAATGAACGTAAAGGCTGCAGCAGCACAGGGCTGAACATGCAGAGAGAGAGAGATTAAATGTGCAACATGTGCAGCACTCAATCTCCATCACTTATGCACAACAACAATTTTTTTGTTGTTGTTGTTATCTCACATCAGATTCATTGAAAACTATTTTTCACCTTCGTGGTGTCACCGGAGCAAAGGTGGAGAAACCCTCCCTACAATCACTCCAATAATCAGACCAACCATCTCATTTTCATTTAAGCCAGCCGCGTGGATGTAGAGATTAATATCCAACAAAATGTTTTACAAAGAGCAAGTGAGCAAATGTCAGATATTAGAAAACAGGCAGCAGAATTTGCTCTTTAGTAACCTTAGACGATGAAATTGTGGAAATGTGTTAGCAGGGCCGAGTGTACCCCACGATCACAACAGGCGTGAATTATGTCTTCAACAGTCAAATAAGTTTTAAGATTTAAATCTGTGCTGCAGCCTGTGAAAGAACAGACCTGCCATCCGACGCCTTATCAAAGCATTTTTAACTTACTGGTCTTTAAATATCTGTTTTCCGTAAATGTTCTGTCTGAATAAAACCGCAGAGGACATCTCGTGACAAAAAGCCATCACTTAAAGAGACAGATGAAGCCAGCGATGTTGCATATTCCATGTTTGAGAACTTAGGTCACGTTTAATTTTGCTGTTATAAATTAGTCTTGGTAATAAAAGTGAAAATGACGGTTAAAGCTCTCCTGACTGTAAAATAATACATTGTGAAATAGCCTGAAACCTGGCAGCGTGATGTGTTTCGCGGAGAAGGTAAGAGATACCACAGATACAAATCAAAAAGATGAAAGTAAAAATGCTTCGAAATTGAAAGTCCTAATCTAGATATAACTTTAAATCAATAATAAAAAAAATGTTACTTTGGCCTTTGAAGGCAAAGATGATACATCCTGTATCAGGTCACTTTATCCAGGTGAGTTCATAGCTGGAAGACTTGGTTACCTTATACTGTACTTTCCATCCCAGACATGCTCTGTACCCCCAGACACAACATAACTAAATCTGCTCATTCACACTTGCCAAGGACATGACCAAAAGATCAAAGTCCTTTGGTTAAATAGAGTAGAAATGTTATTGTTTGCATGTGAATTTATGTGTGTGGTTGTGTTTATACGATTTCAGCGTCGCCTACTCATTCTGGTGAGGGAATAAATAGCTTTAATGACAAATGAATATTCCATGGCGCGTACTGTCGCAGTGGTTTCCAAGCTATTCAGAGAAGTTGTGGCACATCTACTGTACAGATATTTCTGGAATGTGAGTTTATCCTCCTCGGGTGAGGTGCTTGGTGGACAGCAGTAGTTAAAATAATCAGACTCCCATTATCGCACAACCCACAGGAGCCGAGACATAATTCACAGCTCACACGAGCCGGAGAGATGACAGGTCCCTCTCCTCCATGAATGAGAAGACTTGTGTTTGATTGAGAAATTCTTTGGGGTTTTGTTCACCAAAAAACAAGAACTTTATTTCAGAGAAGGCTTTTTTTCCCTCTCTGTAATAATAGCCCTGGTTAGATGTTATTGTTAAAGCATTCATATTCATGTTAAGTAGGTGTTTGTGATGCAGTCTTTACTTTCTAGGTAATATTTTTGATATTAGCGCGCATTTTTCCACCCCCTTTTGTTTATTGTGTCCTACTGCTCCAAGCTGATAAAGTGGCTTTTCACATTTTGTCATGCAATATGATGAAAGGTTCATCTCTTATTCTTTTTGTATATTTCAGCTCTTTCTGAAAGCAACTTATGAGCTGCTTCCATATCAGAACCAATGCCTCTTTCTTAAATTCACCTGACCCAATCAATTCACCTCAAGCTTCTCAGAGCCAATCGTAAATCATGAAAAAAATTGCTGAAAAAGTGACAACAGCGACAGTAAATAAATGTTTGTTGTTTCTTTCCCTTCCTTGTTTCCCACCCTCTTTCTTTCTCTGCTCTTTGTAATGGATGGGGTATTGTTGGTGCTGCCCTCTGGGCAGGGAGAGTTGTTTACTTGGGTGTAAAGTCCCCCATCCACCAAGGGTCTCTGTAGGGGATGTTCCTCTAGCAGCCTCACTCCTAACCTCCCTATAGCTCCAAAAGTTAATAGCATGGAGGAGACGTGATTAATATCAGCCTTGGCACCACCACCAACAGACTGACTTCTTTGTGCTCATGGCCTGCTCAACCAGCCCCGTTCATCAATAAAGATCACATTTAGAATTCACTCCAAACTCGGTAGATGGTGATTTAATTTCTGGAGAGGTTTTCTAAATAAATAGTCATCCACGTTATGGAAGTAACTTCAGGCAATACGAGTGAATTTTCACTTCCTGGTGTAAAACTTTTACAGGAGAGGATGCAACGGGGTGGTATATAAAATATGTTAAAAACTAATTCAGTTTTTTTTTTACTTTGAAATTCATAAGCGGGATTATTTGTCGAGGAAGTTGCCGTTTTGTTTAAAACCCTGTGACCAACAACACAAAACGAGCATTTCAACTGCGCGCTCACACAAAAGGTCGTGTACATGTGGACTTTCTTACATTCAGCTGAAGTATTGCTTGTTTGATTCACCTTTTAGAAAGATTTTTTTTTTTTTTTGAAACTTGACTCACACTATGAACACAAATGACACGCTTTTCAAGAAACTACACTTCACTACAGGCCAAAGAAAAGCCCCCTTCTGCTAACTACACCTATAACTTCACTGTTATGGTTCATTTAGACATTTAGAGACGGCATATTATCAGCGCAAAGATAAGATTTTTTTGCCATGATGTGTAATATTCAGTATGCATATGAACAATGGTGCATTTTTCACTGATCTGTAATGTGTCATGTAAACGTTACCCCAGAAAAAGATAAACAAATTAGCACATCATAAGCAGCTCACATAGAGGTGTTACATGGTTATTTATTATGACTGTATTGCACTTGTTCCAACAGGCCTTTTAACTGGATATCTCAAGTCGAGATTACAAGGTGTCTTGTTTAGGAGTGAAAAATGAGGAGTTCATACTTCTTGGCAGTAACAGTTTTCATATTAGGTTTTTTTGAAAGAGAAATCTGGGCACTGACACTAATCCCTGTTGTGTCAGCCTGTGGTTGCCAAATGATAGTATATCATCTCTCTGTATGTATGAGTGTGTGTGTGTGTGCGTGCGTGTGTGTGAGTGCATTCTTCTCATTTTGGAGTATGCCAGCACATTTTGTCAATGTAACATAAGCTTTACCATAGAGAACCATGGCAGGACTGCAAGATTCAATTTAACCACAACTGTTTACAGCTGTCAATATAGGGACCAACACCACAATAAATGCATTAAATTGCATCTGGCCTCATGTCACGGAAAATAAGGTGAGTGGACGGGCTGTGTAGGTGATGCAGGCTCTCACTATTATTACATGGCTATGTCTTAAGGGTTGTCTGGGCTGCTGTCCATTGGATTTAATCAGCCTCTATTACCTGCTACCCCTTTCACAGTTAAAATAATCACCCACAATTACTGACATAAAGGGGAGAGCTGACATGAGAGTCAGAGGCAGAGAAATCACACACAAGTAATTTCTCTGCACCTTGGTTGCTTACGTGGCTTTTGATGTTTTGTGGTGTGTAATAAAAGGACTGAGGGGTGTCTGGCAAGACCCCCCCTCTGATGCAATGTGCAAGTCTTGCAACAGTAGATATGGAAATGCTTTTTAAAACACACACACACAGACACACACACACTGATGAGTAAATGTAGAAGGCACAAAATGCATGGTGTCACACAAACGTACAGTACATACTCGTGTACTGAGAGAAAACACCACTTATTTACAGTATATATAGTACACAAAGACATCCAAATGCACAAATACACACACAAGTATGCACGTTAACGCACACGTATGCAGTGTACACACACACACTGACACCCACTGCCACCACCACTATTAACCAAAGAGGTCTGTGTACTTTATTGTACGTTGGCAGATGAAAGAAAAAGTGAAAATAATTTAATAATTGACCACCTCTAAAATTAAGAAAATAGAACCATAAGAAAAGGGGCATTGTGATCTACTTTAATCCTCAGCACGCTGCTGAAAAATAAGAGACACCATTAAATGTACCTTTGAAATAAATGGGCCCAATTACGGAGATGGCTGGGAGTCTCTGATGAAGCTTTTGTCAAAGCAGACAAATATGGTGGAAGGACACTCAAAAGGGGGTGAGGAGCAGGAGGAAGATAAGGGTGAAACCATTCAGATTCATCTTTCACATGAAAGTTAAACTCACATAAATGTTTGCGGTTTGCCGAGTTGTGATGTAAGGTGCAGAAAAAACACTGAAACTGAAATTTGCCTATTTGGAGAGATAAAGAGCGAATGATAGCAGTCACAGCCACATGAGAGCGGTGACTAAAAAATGACCCACACAATTAAAAAAAAAAAAAAACATGCTAAATGTAGACAATATGAACATTAGTAGCAATCATTACCAAGAGGGTTGCTCAGTTACATTAGCTGTTATGTGTTCAGGAAATAAGTCGTGTTGAATGGGTTTAGGAGAGTTGTTTTGATAATGGCGTTTTGTTGAATCTCTCCTTTTTAATTATCGGGTCAGAGGGTAGCAGCTCAAACTCCCTCTCTTTCATCCCTCTTCACAGCAGTGAGTGCTGCCGACCCTTCCCACAGCGATACAGAATGCTCTGTACCTCCGGTGTAAAACATAGCCTCAATTACTTTCGTTGAAGCTCTTTTCTGGGAGCTATTTGAACAAAGAAACGTGGCGATAGCATGAAAAGAATATAAATCAGGTGTTACCAGCTGTGGTTGTTTGTGTTTCGACTGAGAACTTAGCTTTTTGGAATTAAAAAAAACATGTATATATTAGAAGGGTGATCAAATCTCCAAATAAGAAACTAAGAACCATGACACGGCATGTTGTCTGATGACCTGTATATGCCGATGACCTTGTTCTTTCCCTGCAAAAGTTCATTCCTTGTATTTGATCGATCCAGAAAAGGACCAGACCTTGCACATGGAGCTCATAGATGTTTTTGGACACAACAGCTTGTCAAAGGGTAAAGGTTAAGGCCACGAGTGTCTGTCGAGGCCCAGACGCAGGTCAGAAGGTCTCAGTCAGGGTCAGGGCCCCAGGTGACCCTAAGTCTGCGCTCACAGTTGCATGTTGCATTCCTGTTTCTGTGGACTGTCACTGAGGCTTCAGGACTTTGGCGGAGGACAGGGCTACTTTTATTTGACATGATGCATTACCTGTATAACAGTGGATGTTCATAAGCTCCACAGTATATCCGTAATTGTTGCTGACAGCAGACTGAGTTTTACTATAATTAGTAAAAAGTATATAATAATTAGTTTGTTCATTAAGATGTATGAAGGAAGATTCAGATCTCTCTGGGTTATAATGTCATGATGTAGAATAACATCATGACTGCCTGTCAATTACCTCCTTTTACCTATTTGTTAATACGTACTCTATTCTATACTACACATATTTTCTTTATTTCGTGCAATAACAAATCTTTATGATGATATTTTGTCACCTTTATTGAATGCACTTTATGGCAAAAAGGAAAAAGTTATAGCTTCAGTACTTTCAGATTTCAATAAGAAGTATTTATATTATTATTATTACATAGGCCTGCTGAGAAAACATTGATGAAGTAAAGCCAAACACACGAGCCTGAAACACGAGTTAAGATACTTTCATTAAATCACCACATTAGCTTTAGAAATCACTTAAGGAGCATCTAACAGGTTAACAAGTGAAATGTAAGCTGAACGCATCATCTGCAAAGCAGTCGTTTCAGTGTCAGCTGGTGCGTTAAACATAACAGAGCATAATGTGTACTGCCACCCTACTGTACTATTCATTCCTTCATTACTATTTTATATATGCGTATGATTAAGACTCATTGCGTGGCTCGGCTCCCAATCTCTCTGTCGGGGGCCTCCACTAAAGACAGCTCAAGCTTGAGAGATTTTTTTTTTCAGTCATTTAAATTTTTGCACTTCCATTTACCCGCCTTTTAATTTAGCGTATAATGATGCCATTAGAACAAAATCCATCTGGAAGTTCTGTTGGGAGCGGTTAATGTTCCATGGCTTTTTGCTGCTAATGCCATTGCGCCTGCATTGGCAACAGATGCTCTGAAAGCAACAGATACATTCTCTCCCAACATCATTACAATCATGCCCATGTCCAGGATAAATGTTGCTGCTTGTTCAGGACTATCATACCTGCAATGGGACTGTAAAACACAAAGCATATAAAGCAGACTGTATCACTGCCAATGAATTCCAATTTTTCAAGCCATTTATTCATGAACCAGGGGTGTAAAAAAAGATGTGTCTCTTGCCACACGCAAAGGTGACAGGCGATAACTCTTTAAGAAGTGAAGCTGAGTGAAACGATTGAAAAAAGTCTGTGTGGCAACATTTAAAACGTGCTAGCGTCCTGCTTGAACAATGTGCATGCAGTGTTTTGTCACAGCAAACTCTGAACTCAGATCCTTTTACTCCCATTGCAGCCATTTAAGTGACCCCTCTCCCACCCACCAACAAACACTCTTGGACAGTTCATCTTCTGTGATATGAAAGCTAGAGGGGAAAAAAAAAAGGCAAAAAAATATTTTCAGTTGCAATTTAGATGATTAAGTACAGTGGATAATTAATTGGAATAACAAACAATTTCCTCCATGGAGGATTACTGATTAGTCGTGCTCCCCAAACGCTGCCATGGCCTTTTTATCCTCTCTGCTTCAATTATGTTAATGCTAACTTTCTCTCCCAGAAATTATTGTGATTAATTTTCTCTTGTTTTGAATTACAATTGCACTGGCTGCTAGCACTTTAAAGCATTCATTAATTCCCAATTAGATTGGTGGGCTCATTTGCTCCAGTATTGCTCGGTTCTGTAGCACTTTGTGTTTAATGTGCTAATTGGGCGAGATTAAAAACAAGTAACCTCTTATGAGAGGAGAAAAGTTATTCAACGGATACATTAGCATAATTTATCCCAGGACGCTTAATTAGACATTGCCACAATAATCATGACAACTGACTAACAACTGCTGTCAACAGTTGGGTACTAAAGCTGAAGTAAGTTCGGGCTTCAGCCATAATGGATGAAGTTCACGTTGGCTTTCTTCAGTTCTGAGCATCTTGCAAATGTGTTGTCTGCGCTTATCTCCAATCACCCAACATGTCTAAGACAGTATGGTGTTTTTTTCGATTTCTGCATTTTATGTCTCTTCAGTGCTTTGTTACAACCACTCGAGCAGCATTAACAGCTCACTACTCCATTAACCCAAGACTTGGATTGTCTCTAACTCATTTACCACCATCAGAGGATCGACGCTTCAGGCAAACATGAGTGGGGTTGGATATAAGGAAAAACGAATGCTTTCATGTCCCGATGTGATCTCTTCAAATGGGACCTGGAACCTGGGAGCGAAATATTGTTTAGCTGTGTGTGCCGCACAAGCTTTTTCATCATAAGATGAGAGATCCTAGTGTGTGTAAGCTCAGAAACTGGTTTTGAGAGGTTTGGTAAAGAACTGGGGTTGTCTAGATCAAAGGAATATAAACCTTGATCATTTCATCTATCAGAGGTCTGTATAGTTCTGCAGTTTCTTTTTTTTTCAGATTAAAGAGGCTTTTTACTGATAACTCACTCTGTCCTTTCTGAGGAATTGAGTATAATCATCATCAACATTTACACCAAGATTTTTAGTTAAGCGCTTATTTGGTGGGAATTTTTGCTGTGCATATTTCCAACCGTGTCCCTTACTTAGGCTTCACACAACAAAATGAGTATGCTAAACAGCTAGTGACAATAGCTTTCGCCCATACTTCTGCTTGTGCCTCTGCAGCTCTGGTGTTACTACTTCATATTAATATGTTTTGTATTGTTTTTTAAGTTTTCACCGTCATAAAAGGGTTAACTTGTGTCGTACAGATGTTATGTTATACGTAATATCTGTATATTACGTTATTATACGTTCATTGACCATAAACAGTCCATGCATTTTATAATGTGCTCCATATAGAGCATATTCGAGGTTGCACAAGACCCCAAAGGAACTAGATGTGGTCACAAGTGTGGATAAGTGAGTATAATGACATCTACTGTGAAAAAGACCAAAGAGGGATACTATCATCTCAGTTCTCATGTTGCTTTAACCTCTTTCATGTCTCAAGTGCTCGGACACTGGCAAAATCTATTAGTCCCCTTTTAGAATTACAATGCAGTGAATATCATCCTATCTAGTGTTTTGTTCAGGTAATTCATTGAGCACTTCGAACAATACTGAAGCATCAAGATGAAAACCATTGTGCCTTCTGTACAAATGGACACTTGTTTATTTCATTGCACACTTTTCATCTATATGGAAATGAAATGATGCGCTCTCAAGCCTTGTTTGCTTGTTTGTCTTGTCCAGCGGGGACAATGAAAGAAAAATAAGAATCGCCCGTGTGCTGGGAACTTTTGTAGAGGCAGCTCTCATGGCATTATTTCCAGCCAAGAGGAAAGGGGGGCCGGATGAAAGAGATGTCCAGTGTCACAGGCAGCCTAAATTTTCTTTTTGGTGAATCGCACACAGTTTTCTGAGACTATGATTGCACTGTTTGTACTAATATGTATACGCTACCTTAAAGATAAAATAATTTGGTTGTATAATCTCCCTCGATGTATTTTTTCCAGTGATTTTAACATCCCAGGATTTAGCAGACAAAGCATCTACTGTATAATATGTTACGTTTCAAATACACTTCAGTTTTAAGTAAAGTAGATCAAAATCAAAATTTGTGTGTGTGCACTTGTCTGTATGAGATGGGGATTAGATTAAATGTAGAAAATAAAGGGGACCATATTTTATAGTTCAGACGGGCGGGCAGGCAGGACATATGAAGGGGATGAAGATAGTTATTATTAATAAAGAGGGCACTGAATGAGCACACAAGGGAACATCAAGACTTAACTAAGAAAACAAGGTATCTTCGGGTTAATATCTGTATTATTTGAATGAAGGTGGTTTGGTGACTCCCAGAAGGTTGTGATGGATGTTACGGATGTTGTTAATGGAGGTTTGGAGCACTTTAATGAATCACAGATCAGCCGACGCCACTGAGGCTCTGGGAGACTGAAAGATTCAACACGTCACATGGATTTTTAAAATGAACATATGCAAGGGCTTGTCTTTATATGCAACATGTTATTTTTAACTCTACAGGTGCATGCTGTTGCTAGAGGAAGAGAAGCATCTTCAGACCTTTCAGCTACATCTCTTCTATTTCCTGCCTCAAACAGGGGACAAAGAGACCCTTGTCTGCTGGTCGTGTCCAGTGCCATTGGGAAGTTAAGGCGGGGAGAATTAGGAAGGGGCAGGAACAGGGCTCCTAACTACAAGGTAACAAGGGAAAACCAATCCCTCCTGGAATTATCCTGATACTGGAGACACAGGGCTCACCAGACATTGGATCAATGGGTCTCTCTAGGGAGGAGAAGGAAGGAGGAGGGGTCCGGAGCAGGATATTGCACCAAAGAAAGTGTGCCACGCTGTGTCCAAATTACCCCCAAAGTTGTGGGGGATCCTGTTACCTGTTCAGATGTTTTAGTTTGAATGTTCACTTGCCTATTTTGGCTGTACGCCAATGCCACACCTACCAAGGTTCTGGCTTTGGAACTAGTATTACAGATTACAATGACACAGAATTGGCCAACAAGCTTTGTTCTGTTGAGGTCTACCACATAACATAAAACACAAGCTAAGCTGACATGAAAAAAGCCCCCCTGGACATCAATATTAGTGGCGACATTTCATAAACTGCCTGAAAAATATGAAGCTAAAAGGTTTAAATCAGGGATGGATCGTTCAAAAAGTAACATAATGAACAGTTTCAACACTGATAGAAAAGTATTCAAGGATGTGTTCAGGGCTTGCACTACTGCCTGAATAAAAATAGCAAAGAAAGCACATGATTGTCATCTGCCAAAAACTGTGTTGGCCATTTCAGTACACAGTCAGCTGAAATCGAGGACCCCTGCGGTTTTCTGTCTGAAGTATGAACCATCTCCACTGATCACTCTTAAAAAGCATTTACGAATACACTGTAGTTTATAAAGAAAATTGTGATTCTTCTCCTAACTAACAAAGTTTTCGGCTGTTTTTTTCCACCACTTTCCACTCCAGGGACTACCTGTTAACCTTCCAGTACAACCAGTTTCAATAAGACCGAGACTCTCTTGTTTTCCTTTATTCACCAGCACACATCGCTCTTCCCTTCGCTTGTTGTGCACCTTTATGAAAGCATTAGGTATCCTCTTTGAGCCAACACGCATTGGAAATGAAAGAGCAAGAACACTCTTGGTCCTCGCCCTCCCTGCCCCCCCCCTACCACCACCATCCCACCCCTACAATGCACTTTTGTCTAGTGCCATGTTTCGAGCGAATGTCATCATCCAACATCTATGAATGAGTGGAGCGCGCAACGTCACATATTGATCCACTCCCTTTGTGAGGCCTTCCGAGCTTGCGATAATTAGCATCATCCATTAGCGACTTTGCTGAGCTAACGCGCCCATTAAGAGTCAAAGCTTCTGTTCTTTTCTGAGATCATTCATTTGCCCTGAATTTTCTTCTTTAAAGAACATAACACGGGAATGGTAAAAAAAAAAAAAAAAGTTGCGGACACATGAAAATGGAAAATATAAAGTGGGTGTTTAAATGCATTAAAAGGCATCTAGATTTAATTAACATCCTAGATAGCTGACAGCTTTGTTCATGTACTGTAAATGATCATCTTAGCAAAGAAGATAGCTATAATTTTGAGTATGTTTTTAAAAGGTGCTTTGCTGAGGCATTGCAAAGGCCTTTACCCATTTTGATGCCAAAAGTAACCTATTGGAGTCCAACACACCCTTCGTTAGGTGAAAAATATGTGCAGACATCAGGGGTTTGTGAAGCACGCAATTTCTAGACTCAAAACGAAGATACTCATTTCATAAAACAACAGGAGATAGCAAAGTTTGCTGATGCCACTGCAATACTTTGGCAAGAATACGGAGTGTAGGTATAGATCCAGCTATGCAGAACATGAAAAACCAGCATCGAACATAATATGTTGACACTTCATGGAATTGTTCCTTCGGTGGTCCAGACCTGAGTATTGATTGCAACACAAGAGGTTCACATCTATGTGTTTGCTTTCTCTGTTTACTGTTTGCATTCCTCTGGCAGGCAAAGATGTTATTTCTCTGTTGAGGACCCTAGAAAAGCGGCCACCCTGCGCTCAGTGTTCGACCCCAACACCCGCTGTAGCACTACTGATATAATGAGAGACTGTGGAGAGAAACTACCGGTGCCAGTAGAGGCTCTTGGTGAGGCATCCAAACAACGGTTTCCGCTCTCGCCCCTGTAGATGCCGTTTTTGGGATGCATGCGTGTCACGTTGACCTTACTGACCATCGGCTGGCTAAGAGGGGAAATGAGTGCAGGGTATGAGAAGGAGGGAGCACCGAAGTAAAGTGCTCACCCTGAGCCATTATAATTAACCATCAGCAGTTTTTGTGTAATCATCGGCAATGTGCACACAGCAGAATCCCGTATGGAAAGAGCTGCAGAGAAAAATCAATCACATTATATTACTGTGGACATGCTTTATTGACCTCTGTTGGTGTTCACACATTTCATACTTGATTTGTATCTACTGGCGGGCGTTTAGAACAATGTGGGCAATTTGGGCAATGAGGAAAAACAGGGCAGCATTTTCAAGCCTGAAGCCCATGCTTATGGATTGAGTGCTACTTTATGAAAAAGAGCAACCTATTTAGATGCATTTCCTGCATACATTTTATGAAACAGCCAGAAGCGTTGGATGGAGCTGTGCCCTCATTCAGGCCCATCAGAGAATATTTGTAGTTTGGACTGACTCGCTCTATGTATGTATATATGACTGCATAGGAGCAACATTCAAAATCTCCTATAGCTCGGACAGTCAAGAGTAAATAAGAGTTGGACGCCTCATTATCTGAACACCAAGCCGTGACAGCTGCATTCATCCAAAATGCATTGTATTTAAAGGTTAAGAGTAGTTATGAGAAAAGTAATGTATTATTAAAATACCTTTCAGAGTGGAGTACCTTCAGATATATTTTCCTTGGTAATGAAAGCAGGATTTCGGGGGAAATGTAGTAATTTGGAGGCCCATTTCTTCAAGCCTTTATTCCCCCTCTCCCTCTTCAACGATTTATCCAGGGAGAGTGAAGAGCTCACAGCCAGCGAGCAGACAGTAAACATTTTGTTATAGTCAGAACCATCTCTTATTACTGGTTTTTCATTAAAAAAGAAAGCCTTTCGAAGCATTCAAAGCATTTCGGCGGATGAAGATGCTTCACAATTTTCTCCCTCTCACCCTCTTTCTCTCCTCACTATACCTGAATCCTTTCTCTTTTTGATGCTGTTAAGGGAGTAATTGAGTGCAGAAAATGGCTTGGCTTATTTGGACTGAGCCTGATCCAGAAATGATTAAAGCTAAAGGGGTCTGAGGTATTCAAAGAGAGAGAACGACAGAAAGAATATGGTTAATGCTTTTTTTTTTTTTTTTTTTCCCTTTTTCCATTTTGTGAGGCAAGAAGGAGACGGGAGGGGTGGTCAGGCTGAGCAGCCAGACAGGTTGGTGTTCAAGGGGACTTGGTGCAGGTGGGGGTGGGTGGGGGGGTTGCACAGAATAGCCCCTACTCATACCCCTATTAAAAGCATCAGGATTGTCAGAGACTGTAAAAAGACAGGAAATCACTGTAAGAAATGAAGCTTCTTTTACCAATTACTGAATACCGAGTGCACACCTTGGAGCTCTTTGTCCTCTGTAGCACCAGTTCCGTCTCTCTCTACCCCTTTCTCTTTCTCTTTTCCTTTCTTCCCGCCTCTCTCTCTCGGTCTCTGTCTCTCTCTCTCTGGCTTACAGCCTTTGAGTCAGATGCATTAGCACCAAGGCCCAGAGAAGAGGCAGCGTTTTCAAAGCCCGGTTGGACTCACTTCTAGCCTGTCGTTGTGGCTCCTTTTCAGGCTTTTATTCACAGACAGTAGGGGCAGGTCTGAAAGAGACGCCCTCAACCTCTCCACTCAAACATTTATCTCTCCCTTTTTCCCTTGCTACAGCAGAGATGATTAACTAAGGGAGCCATTTACTGAACCGCAGCGCCTTTTCCGTGCGGCGTGTTAAAAAATAAAAAGCGAGCACATTCAGAGCTTGTCTGATTAACACACACCTACACACTTGCGCACATTCAAATACGAAACTCTTAAACAAACATGTAGCATACATGGGCACAGTCTGGCACCGAAACAGACAGTATCATTCAAATTGTGTAGTATAGCTCTCGCTCTTGTTATGGGTGATTTAAAAAAAATAAAATAAAATAAAGTCTCTTTTATGTTATCAATAATTAATATGAGTGTGAGCCTTTAGTGGAGGATCTGTCAGGTCATTGAGTTTGGATAGATGTGCTCTGTCGTGCCCTCTTACCCCAGCCATGACTCTTGGGACCTATAAACACCTCACAGACTGGCTCTCCATCCCACCTATTGACCAAGTCAGTTAATTACTTCCCAGTTAAAACAATACCAGATAGCTAATGTAGTCAGCAGAGACAATTTAATGCCCGTGGTTGTGTGGGTTTGTAGCCTGTCCATGTGTGTAACAGCACAGCGGCACTCTGATATGAGTCCACGGGAGCCATCTTAACGCGGTTTCACATTATGGGTTTTGTGAGGATTGCTGCTGTGGATGCGGTTATGGTGATAGCCACTGGTAATGGTGTCGTTAAAGAAGATATAGCTGCCAAATTAGAGGTTCACAGAGCATATTTGCCGGGGCAATAGCTGCCTTCAGGATCCATAATGTTGTTAGTGAGTTTTCATAGACCACGCTGACGGATGCTGTCGGCTTGTTCGGGGTTTGCTCTTATCAAGACACATGAGGATATTATTATGTAAGATTACTCATTTTCAAGAGATTTAACTCGGGGTCTGTTCCTTTGCAGCCGCCCCCAACACCCCAACCCCACCCCTGCTCCACACCAATCCCTTTACATCGTCCTCACCTCATCTGTCATCCCCACTAGCAGACAGCAGGGGACACTTTTCAAATCACCCCGTGTTTTGCCATGAGCGCTGTTGTGATGCTAATAAGATTTTCATTTATTTGGAAATATTACTTCATTTTAGCGCCCTGCATGAGTACAGGTATTTTTAATGGTTTTAGATTTTTGGCTTGGTGTTAATGTCAACCATCAGGAAGTTGCCAGAGTTGACAGCAAGGGTGTGTGTGTGTGTGTGGCGTGAGGCATCGTTGCTCTCTGGCAGCCATTTGCAAGGTTAATGTTGTAGAAAACAACATCCATCTCTCTCCGCTCCCCCTTCTCAAAACAGTTTCATTAGTCCTAGCGCTCTGACCCCTCTTCTTATGATGTTGTCAAATGTGACATGCATCATATTATCGGCGAGTGATGCAATCAATAAAGTTTTTAAGTCCACGCTGCTGCCAAGTTACCCGGCTTGGTGTTCATATCGTGCATATTTTAAAACACAGGGTCAAATTGGCATCGTATATACCGCCTGGCATATCCCATTCATCCCCAGTTGGCTAATAAATAAGACAGGCTGAAGGCACTGACTATCAATAATAATAACAGAGTGAGTTTAGTTTGGGACCCCGTGATGTATGACGCCTGGGTGCTTTTGTACAGCTTTGTTTGGGGCTGACACATTGGTGTTTTGAGCAAGTGAGTCTCAGACAAACACTGTGATTCAGGGGATTACATTAGTTATACAAATATCCAACTGAATCAGGGCCATGGCGCTCTCTCTCTTACTCCATCTGTACTGTTCAGTTTGTTCTTCATATTTAAACCTTGTTGAGGTGAAATGATGTACAGCCACATATAGTCAAATTCACCCTACCCTCTGTTAAAATACAATATTAGTTTCTGCTATGAGCTAATAACTTAACGTGACAATTTAGATTATTTTGTTAGACTAAGACAATAACAGTAGATTGTATTATGTTTGGGGTATGTACAAAATGGAGTCATACAATTGTATTTTCTGTTAGAGGGAGCCAAAAGGCTGCAAAGTCCTAGTCCCAAATTAAAGCACATCATAAATCGGTTTTCAGTCGGGTCATTTATGATCAGGAAACATCATGGTTTAACTACAGTAATAATATTATATCACAACAAATCATGCCATTTTGCACAATATGCCGAACATTCATCGTTGGATGCAATATAATGTGACTACCATCGCAATTTGTTCTCTGATCAGTAAAATCTATGAATGAAAACCCACAAAAATAATAATAGCAGAACAACTACAGATTACAAGAACAAGCTTTGACTGGCTGTTTTCTCGTTACGACACAGACCGGCCTTTGTACGACATAATAATGAAGTTATCGTGTCATTATACAAGACAAAAATGTTAAAATAAAAAAATATTTAAAACACATAGAACGTAACGAACATAAAAACTAAATCCATAAATAACTTAGAGAAAAATGCACTAACAAGTGCAGACACATGCGATAACTGGGGCCTTTATTATACCATCCATCTCCTAAAATATTTAACTGAAGGCTGCAGTATACCGCCAGCTGGTCATTGTTATTCCCAGCACAGATGCTGTCAAAATATTGATGCTGCTGTTTTTCTGCGCGTGTGTCAAATTGTACTTTTTTTGAAATGGACAAAACAATGTAGCGAGGGTCTCATGTTCAAACAAAGTTAGAGTCTGACACATTTATAAAATGACCCGCAGGTAATCAGTAAGTAAAATATGCTTAAGCCTGAGCCAACAGAAATGGACAAAAAAGCACTGATAAATTGCTGTGCTCATTGTGAATTCCATACTCAATTGTGGCATTTTCCAGGGTAAATGGAATTGTACATTAAAGTCTGAATATGCCTGACTTTGGGGGAGTGATACATTTTATTTTCCCTCTTTCTCCCACAGATGTGGCCTGTGGAAGCCACAGTATTGCGGTGCTTTCAGGGAAAAGGCCATCTTTAGGACCTCTTGATCAATCTGTGACCTTTAAGTACATAGCCATCTCGTAAATAGGAGGGTGCGCTTACAGAGACTTCAAAAGCAAGGGGACCCGATAATTTCAAAATGGAGCGGTGTGGAGTGGCGCTGGTGGGGAGTCCATAAAAGCCTGCCTTGTTCTCTACACACCTCCTCTTTGCTCCACAACAGCCAGTTAGGGTAATAGCTCAAGGGAGAAAGGGGAAGAGAGAGAGAGGGAGAGAGAGAGAGAGGAGGAGGAGGGATAGATGGAGAGAAAAACAGGTAATTACTGGTAATCATTGGTCGAGGAAGAGCTGATGATCACTACAGTATAACAGATTGTACTGTTCCCTGTTGAAAAACACTGAGGAGACCGGATGTGGCGCTGTCGACAGGTAACGACTAGGAAATTAGTCGGTAACCTTAAACCCCCCTCGCAATCATAGAGAAACTCTCTTTCCCTCTTTCTCTCCTTTTCTCTCTTTCTCTCTCATTGAGAGGAGTTATATAAATCTCAATGTCCCACTCAATAAGTACCGTATAAGTAGGGACTATGGGTCCTTTATTATATTACAATCTTTTTTATTTAGATTGGACATCAAGTAGAGGCAAGTAGCTGTGGTTCAACAAGGAGACAGGGTGATACAAACAGAAAGATTAGAGTGAGATACAGAAGCACTTGGAGTTGTACCTCAGTCTTGATTTAAAGCTGAAATATATTCATGAAATACTTCTGTCTAATACCTGTCTAAAATGTCTGTTTGGCGAAGACAATTCAGTTTGGCTTTGATTTAAACTAAAGCACCAAGTCAAATTCAAACTGTGTCGACTAAGCAATAAAAGCCCTGCAGTAAAGTGTGATTTTTTTTTTTTTTTTTTAATCCATACGGTGAGATATCCCTGTAATTCTGCTGCAAATAGCTTCAGTTTTCTGAGCCTGGCTGTCCGGCAACATTATCAATTTTCTGCTAAAACCATGTACAACATTAATTAAATGAAAGTGCCCCTAACCATTTGGTAGAACACGCCGCAACCTTTTTCAGAAATTACTGCGCATTGATTGCAGCTACTATTACTTTATTTTACCCAAACAGCAGATTTTTAGTCCCTTACAATAATAAATGGGAGAATAGCAGAAGACATTTATGTGAAAAAGTGTAACCTTTGTTTGGCCACAAAAAATAAATAAATAAATGTTTCATGCAAAGAAGTAAAAGTACTCTGCTAATTTCAACTTGGCCAGGAAAAAAAGAAGCTTGTACTCAAATTATATTTGCAGCAGTTCGGTTTCAAATCTCAGTCAACGTGTACAATTTAAAAGCATCAATGCAGCTGTATTGTGGCAATGAGTATCACTTTATTTCAATGATTTCTTACACTGCCTCTCACATTCACAGTGATAAGCTGCTCGAAGTGTAGACTTTAGCAGAGCCAGTGTCACAGGAAGACTTATTGATTTTGAGCGGTGTCTTCCTTGGGCTCTGTGTGACTAGACAGTGGCCTCATCACGGTGGGAGTCTTTAGCGGATCAATTGGGAACACTTGTACCTGTTTGTAACTGATAAGACAACACTTCAGAGAACTGATAATGATTAGCTTAGGGTAAACACAGCAAATCAACATAATAGGGAAGTAAATATAGAAGATGAATAGCCTTTACCATTGCTCATCATTTTTCCACCACAAAAAAAAAACTCTACAGTACGACTTTTTCACTCACCTATTCACAATCATTAATTCAACAAGGCATTTGTATATTTAACTGTAGACAAAGAATCACAATTATCAGAAAGAATCTAAACCCTGGAGCTGAAAATGCTTTCTTGGAACTGCGTGACAAGGTCTACTAAGTGGCCATGTTGTTTTGTCACTTAAGACTCATGAGATCATTGCAGTTTCATCCACAGCCTATAATGGTGACACGGTGAGCCCATATCCTGATCCTGCCCCACATGAAAAGGGACTCATGAGATCATTCAGTCTTGACCTAGATGCTAAAGAACCCTGCCGCGCACAAAAGTTATATTTAAAATGGAGGCACAGAGCATTTGAATGGAGATTACCTTTTTAATGGTCGCAATAAAAAAATATGTTTGTGAAATAATGGGCTATAAAATATGACTGAAGTCATTGACATTTGAGGGCAGTTCCCTCTTGTGTTGACATGTAACGGCACTAACTGTTGTCATGGGAAGCCTGTCACTTAAAACAGGTCAGATCAAAATGTGCCGCTGGGACTTATGCCTTCCGTCAGCGCTGCCACACAATGCCATCACCAAAGCGGGCGTTATTCTCACTATCAGTTTGTTTTCAAAATTACAGTATCACTTGCACATTACCCACACCCATGCAGTATCCTGTTTTTTTGAAGTCCACCTTAGCCAATGCATAGTTTTTGTCATGGCCATTCAAAAGGAATTACCAATAACACTGCTAATAATAAAAGGCTTGTAATGGATACATAGGGGGTTTGTCATCTTGCTACAGTTTAATCTGGCCTGCAGGTACTCCGGCAGTGGAGGACAGGTAACGTGAGACTCAAAGATTCGCTGCATTAGTTCTGCTTAGCTAACCGTGAATGCTAATTGCAGGAAGAACAAACTACTACTCTCCCCTCCTTTTCCTCTCTCCTCCCCCTTGGCCGACAGTAGAGCCTGCTGAGAAGCACAGAGAGTGTCATACAGCTCTGCTTGGAGCGGGAACAAAGAAGGTTGTTCTGTAAGCGAGATTCAATATGTAGAGGGAAAACACAGTTGAACATATAGCTGTTGATTCACCCATAGCCATCATGTTGCGCTCTCGTGTTCACGCTGATAGTGCGTGGGTTTGCTCAACAGTTTAACTTTATATTAAGTCACACCTAATCAGTGGAAATCTTCCATTTTTTAAGTTAAGGCATCAAGTTTTAACTTTAACCTGTCATGTTTTAAGCAGCAGCCTTTGAAAGCATACAAGATGCCAGTGCAGTATGCACTCTCAAGGAAACAGAATATCTTTAGGATTTCAGATGTAACAGGACTAAATACATGCAATATCTGCTTATCATTAAACACTCAGCAATTATTATTCTGAAGATGAAACAAATTTTAAAATTCTGTCAGCTGAAATGTCAAAACCATCACCCAGCGCTAGTTCTGTGACCAACTCTACTGCAAACACCTCTTTGAAAGAACCAAAGCACTACAGTATTACCAACAAGATCAGAGTGCAAAATAACACCAATACACAAAAGTTCATAAAACGGGGCTAAAATCTCAAATTAGAGTGTGCTCCATTCAGTGGAACCCAACCATGACACGCCTTTGTGAGAAAACAAGACAATGAAAGAAAGAGGGCAAAGAATAGAAGAGTTAAATCCTGTACTAATACTGATACCGATACTAATCTGTGGGCAAGGTCAAAGACCTGGTTACACACCAGAGGCTATAAAGGCTCAGAGGTGCTGGTCAGCCCGAGCCGCCAAAGCTGTGATCACTCTCAGAGGTTCTGACCTGGGCAAATGAGAGGCCACTACCCTAGTGGCAACCACTATCTCCTATCAGTCTTCTATCCAGACATCTATAGGCTACCTGCAGGCCTTCAGGCAAGAGCTATCATATAGCCACTGTACCGAGCACTCCTGTCTTTACCTTGCAGTGGAGATTTATTGTAATTAGAAGATTCCTTTACAAAAGCTTGGGATCAGCGTTTCTTCAAGGATTTCTGTGCAGTCCCGTGGGGGACACCCTTTGATCCCGACCTTCGAACCCTAAGGGTTAATCCTTCCCTTTGCAAATGAGTTTGACATGATGGACCACTTCCTAATTGGTCAATTGCTCAGTGCCATTTCTGGGTCCTGCTGGTTTAACAAGTGTATGTTTTCCTTCCCACTCTCCAGTGTCTTACCACATCAGTGCTGATGGCTTTGAAGTGCGTAATCGGCCCCACAATGTGGATTCATACGTTTTTCTAAAGAAGTCTACAGGATCATCGTGCATCGAAAAGGTTCAGAGTTCTTACAAGTTCTAAGTAAAATCTTGACGTGACATGACAACAAAGAAATTCCCTTAAATATGTACAATCTCCCCACTCCATTAACACACGTTGTTGTTCTATTCCATTGGGATTCCCACATGGTTTCTTTCTTTTCTCTCTTTCTCTCTACCTCCCACTATGTGTTAGCTTGATAATGCTGAAGGCTACAGTAGCTCTTAAACCATCAGAGACATTGAAAGAGAGGACTGGCGGTGTCAAGTCCCACCCTGCAGCATGTAGCTTGTAAGTTTCTGCCCCTCCCCACCTCCATCTTTTTCCCCAATCAGATTAGTTTGTCTAATAGTGAGAGGAAAGGTTGTTGCCAGTGGGCCCTGCAGGCTTGAGAGAACAGGTGGCCAAGTGCTGAAATGGTTTCTCTGCATTGATCTAGAAAAACAATATGGTGGTCTGCATCTGCGTTAGACTCCTTGATCACAAACTGAAAGTTGGTGCAGCTACGTAAGATGAGAGTATTCGCAACTTTAGAGCAAATTTGTTTCTTTCACAACACTTAAAATTCATATTTTAATCTGTTGTCACAAATTAACTGATGTAGTGTAATGCATTTGGTAACGCTATTTGTGCAACATCTACAGGACTACAGTTAGGGCACCTGTATCTGTATTTTGAGACATCTTTCAGATCTACCTGCAGACCGTTACTCAGATGGATTACCCAAGTAACCTTTCCCGATGACCTCTGTAGGGTTTGTTCACCTGCAGGACCATGGGAATCTCCCCAGCCAAAATACCTCCTCCCCAGTACACCGAGAACGTGCCTCACCAGCCGCCTAGCACCAAGACGGATTGTTTAGGGGCGCAGAATAAGTCAGGTCAGGGAATCCTCGGCCTCAGGCCTGGCTAATTACTTTCTAATGTGACGACGATTCTTTTGAAGAGCTGTTTTCTCACTGACCAAATCCCTTTAAAAGCATCTTGGGGGTGCAAAGGGGGCCGAGTGGGAGTGCGCTGTGGCAGGCCACACCAGGGCCAGAGGGGGGGCTCAAGTTACACCCTGCCTGCCGTGATGCATTGTTGGTGGGACGCCTAGGCTCCAGTGCTCACCCACCACCACCACCACCTCCATCCTCCTCCTCTCAGCACTGTCCCTCCAAGAGAGGCTGCCGCAGAGCCTCACGGAAACTCTGACACCAGTCCAGAGGATGCACTCTGCACATGAAACCTTACACTCAACTAATGGTTACAAATGTGTTTTCAAAGAAATCCCAGGTCTCCCGTATAAAAAACCATAGACTCACACTGCTGGATGAGCATATATATACATACACACACACACACATACTCATTGCACACACGTGGGAACACACAATTGGGGACAGTTGGTGCTGCTGAAGTGGGGGATTTAAAAAGGACTGTGTGGATGTTGAGATATGAGGTTCTTTTTTTAGCACTCCTGTCGGAGATGACAGGAGAAAACAAACACTTTTAATTTGATCCGACATCGGGTCATTTGATTTTTACCACCGTAACAATACAACATTAACCGTTTACTACAGCGACAACCAAACACATCGGCAAGCTGACTCTTTAAGGAAACCCTGCCTTTAGAAATCGCAGGTGGCTTGTGGTTTTGACTGACACATCACACAGATTTCAGCGACCTCTTGCTTTCTTTCTCTCATTCCCTCAAAGAGAATGTATTCCCTTGCAGGGGAGTGATCCCTAATTAGCTGTCAGGTGATAGTGTGCTGCTTTCATTGTGTTCCCTGCTGCCGTGCCGCAGGCTATGTGGTCAGCAGTCAGTCTCAGACTGAAGTGACAGATCATCTCTCTATACACCAGACCCCTGCAGCTGAAAGAGACCACTTGGTCCTTACAAAGAGTTCCCAACTCTCCATATTAAGAAGAACTCAATATCAAATCTCATAACAAACAGATCACTGCCCCAGCAAAGACAAGAGGATCACTTGAGAATCTGTCTTTGCTCTCACAAATAAAAACAACAGCCAGTGATACGTTCGTCTCCCACCAATAGGCGACTGATGACTGGATTTGGATCTGAATTATTTAGTGGCCCTTAGTGTTTGTCAGTTTGTTCAATGTAGGTGATTTTAATGGAGAAAAGATCCTTCTGATATCATGTTCCAACATTCAGTGAAAATGACAAAAGCTTTTGGAAAATCACAATCAAATTTTGCTATTTAAGTGCGAAAAATAACTATCCATTCCAGTATTTCTCAGTAACAGCCATATCTTCTAACTTCACAGGATATGGCAGACAGGTAATTCCTGATATAAAAGATATGATTTCTTCCTGTCTGTCTGTTAGCTTCACTGCGGGTCTCCTCCAGACAGTTCCAGTATCCACCCAGGCAGCAGAGGGACCTTGTTTGAAGGTCATGTCAGCACCGGGGCGTAAACGTTAGACCTCTTTGTGGTCAGGGTAAATGTACAAGGCCGCCCTGCGGGAGCACTCCTTCCCTCTCTTTAATCGGCGTATAACAGGCCCTTGTAGAGCCAAACTGTCTGCGACACATCAGCACTTAGAAATAAAAACCCCTCAGCCAACCCTGCGACGGCTGCGGTCGGAGAACGGCAGCTGGATCATTTCAGAGGGACAACACAGACGGCTCTGCTGGTAGAAGGGAAACAGGAAAGGGAAAATCCATTTTAAGATGGAGTGCATACATCATGTTTCTGTATTCTGAAGTCTTCCAGTTCAAACTTTTAAATATAAAATGTCCATTTATTTATCATTTCTAAGATTGAAAAAGCACTTACATGATGATATTATCAAGATGAAAATTATGTTACTGCTTTGAAATATAGTTTGAATTTATGAATCCAGGGTTCATTTCTTTGCAAATTCATTTTCTCGATGATATCAGATTAGAGTTTTAGTTCTCGGATTTTAGATTTTACCTCTAAAAAGAACCATGTGAGATTATAAGAATACATAATTTAATAATATTAAAGAGGTGTTTTATGAATCTGTAAATGTTTTTTGTTTCTCTGTGATCTAGAATACATGCCTCAATCATTTTAAAACTGTTCCCTCAATGTTTTTTCCCAACATTCAGCTTCCCTAACCTTTGCTGTATACTCTGTAAATAAACAGTCCGCAAAGTAAATAAGACAAAACACAGAACAGACAGCCGTCTTTCTGTCAGCGAGGCCAATCATTTGAAGGAGCCGAGAAAGCAAACTTAACAGTTCTAATGCTCCAGCCGAGAAACTTAATTTACCAATTTGCAGGAAGACAAGATGGCAGGAAACAAGCCAATTTGCCACGTGTGCAGCGCACAACAAACCCCAGCCTTGCTCCCCGGCCTCATGAGAGGTAATTATCCCTAAAAAAGAATGCCATGCTGTATTAAGATGTAGCCGCATCAAAACGAGGGAGGCAGCCTCATTACAAGTAATTATGAGGGAATTAGAAACATCATTTAACTAAACGAGCAAATAATGTCCAGGATATTGAAGAAGCTGCCTGCACTTCTGCCGACCGCTGCAAGTCCCATTACAAAAATTGTAGGTCTTTAATAGAATAATGACATGCTTTATCTTCCCTGGCTCTCTCTGAGAGGGTCTTGGAGCGGTAGAGGGCTGAGGGAGAGGAGGGGAGGATGTGAAAACAACTGTTGCAGACCTCTCTGTCCTCAGTGTGGTCTCACTCTTGAGTGTGTAGCATAAGGCCTTCAAGATAATCCCCCTATTATCCTTACAAATACAAAATGGAGAGCAGAGAATTGTATCTCACGTCCATTATTGTGTCAAAGGTAATGCTAATGGACTTATCTCTGGAGTAATAGCTGAGTTCTCCACACGTACTGTAGCCTGTAATAGTTTGATGCATATTAGACAGAGAATGGCACTGCAGAACAGGCAGTTCAAAAAATGGTTGGTGATTTAACAATGAAGCGTAATGCACTTTGCCATTAAGGCATATTTTTGGTTAAATATTGTTCTTGGGGAATTTAACTTAGGGATGGAAAAGGTTTTCATCGTGGTTCTGCATTCGGCCTTATAAACATCTCAAAATACGTCATGTTGATACCGTCAGTTACAGAAATATATAAATTGATTTTAAGACAGAAGCCTACACTTTGGTTTCATTTGAACCAAACAGCAAACTTGAAACTTATTTTTTATTCAACCCTTATTGTATCCTTGTGTTTTATTCATGTTTCAACCGTTTACACAAAATTCTGACTTTAAGATACTTAAATAACATACAATATATACCCATGTTTCCCATTGCCTGGTACAGTAGCATATTCCTCTCCTGTTAAGGAGAGGGGGTTGGGGAGGAGAAGAAGGAGGAGGAGGAGGAGGAGGAGGAGGAGGAGGGGGACAAACACAATTTCCCTTCAGCTCCTTCATTTCCAGTTGATATAAAACAGAATCATGAAAAATCACTTCTGGTCCAAGCTCTCCTTTTTAACCATTAACCCATAAATACAGAAGCTGGTTAAAGCCAGCGGATGACAGGGCCTGCCTCAAAAATCTTGTTACGCTCCCCTCAAATTCATTTAGGGAGCAAACAGGTCTTGAGAGTTGTCTGGCTTAATGCATTGCGATCGCTTTTAAAACTCTTGTCTTGAGGCAGACCCGAGGCTCTGCATCTGCTTGTGGTGTTATACTTCATAACCTTCCCACTCTAATACGAAACCACACATACGCCCTCTTTAAATCAAATGGCTGTAAATACGTTGGGAGGTAGCTGAAAAGCCCTCATCCAAATGCACGATGAAGGGATGGAATACGTAAGAGAGAGAAAAAAAAAGGAGTTCTTCAAATATTAGAGGAGAACATTATGAATAAAAAAAAGTAAAGTAATGTTGTTGCAGCCTGTTTAAATTTAATGGGGTCTCTATTAAGTTAGTTTTGATCTACATCATTTTATCTCAAGACGTAAAAGCGGTGATATCCGGAGGTTTTAGTATAATTCATTATGATCCTGTAAATATGCTCTAAAAACTATCCCGAGAATCAATTTGCCCAGCGCTCTCTGTCTTTGCCTCTCCCTCTCCACACCGCGTGTAGCCCACAGTTTCCATTACTCCCATCATAAATTATACCACAGAGTGAATTACACTTGCTTTTCACCTTACCAGGCAGGTTTGATGAATCCTAAGGCACAACACATCATCTCAACAAATCTTCATCACCATGCCAGTCGCTGTCTCTTTGCAGTTTAAACCACTTCAAATCATTTTCATTGCCCTGCTATTAAAATTTGTAATTCACACCTGCCATTGCAGTGATACATAGTTACATCGAACCCCCTCCTCCCTGCCCCCCCCACCTATTCCTCTCTTTCACTTTCTCTCCCTTGCTCGTCACTGCAGCACCACACGTCTGTGTGTGTGTCTCTCTTTTTCTCTCTCTCTCTCTCTCTCTCTCTCTCTCTCTCTCTCTGTCTTGTAAATCAAACAACCTCAGGTGACAGGTCATGCAGATTTCCCACAAGTCACTGGGGTGCAAACATCCATCCAAAAGAGCGGCGCATTGCCGTCATACCTGATGACATAATGACCACTTGGAAACTAATAAACAGCTTCATTCAACCAAAGCTATTGCTCCTTTTCATAAGCGTTACGGTCTCCCATCCCTCTCTCTATCTCTCTTTTCTCTCCCTCTCCTATCTGTCACAAATTCATCCTCCTGCACCTCACCTCTTCGCTGGTGCTGGAGTTACCCATAAATCACCGCTGTTGTCTAACGCTATCCATTTTCCCAGAAACACAGGGCGGCTGTTGCAGAAATTGGGTCAGGCATAATCTGCAGGGCAGCAGAGCCTGGCTAGTCATGATTCTGCTAGGTAATGTTGCCATTAGCACACAGTGAGAGATTGGTGGGATGGGTAGAAGGGGTTGGGTGGGTGGTGGGGGTCCCTTGTACATGATGTGACACCCAAGAAAAGCTGGCAAATGATACAGTTTTATCGCTCTCCATCAACAACAGGACATTTGGGTGTTTGTGTTTGTGTGTGTGTGTGTGCTTGAGAGTGAGTATGTGTGCTGTGTTTAGTTTCTGCATGTACTGAACTGATATAAAATAGTAAATCCAACCTCCTGAAAAGCTCCTGAATTTAAAAAGTCATACCATGGTGCCCAAAGTGTAACTGATACAGTCGTTTATTTAAGCAGATGGAGGAGAGAGAACAGCTTCGATTAATGCGAGTCTTGAACTTTGACAATATGCCTCTTTATTATGTTTCCCCTTACAAGACCTCATGCTGGGAGGCAGACTTCAAATGAGGGAAGATCCGCCCCAGTTGGAGATAGCGTGCATCTCATTTACACCCAGCAATGTGCTTTATCTACTTCTTAGTTACCTCTGCATGCATTACCTTAAAGGCATTGCTTGTTTAGGTCATCCACTTCTTGATTTACAGCCGAGCACTACCAGCAGCGTTTAGAAATTCAAAATGAATCTGAACTTTTAAAGTCTTTGCATAATGAAAACGTGTCGTTTTAGACACGGCTTGATATTTGAATCCGCTTGGAAGACTAATGTGCTGAGGGGACAAATAAGGAAGCTACAGTACGAGCCTCGCAGAGGGATGAATGCGTGACATTTCCCACTGCATTCCTACAAAAGCGTTGCTCCTCCTCAGATACAAAGCTGCAATTAAAATGCACCTGTCAAGAAGCTCACAGCCTAATACTTGAAGTAATAATAGGAGGTGTGTGATAGGACGTGGAAGTATGAACAGAAATGTCATGTATGTTAATTAACATCAGTGTCCTCCACTTTTTCCCCCCTCACTTCAGTCATGGTTAACTTCAGTCATGTTTTTTTTTTTTTTTTTTTAAAGAATTCCTGCACCTCTACAAAAAAAAAAAAAAAAAAAAAAAATCACCATTCATTTCAGATGAGCCTTTAACACAGAGATTATCACACTGGATCATTGCGATATAGCGTGTTTGTGTGTACATTCTGCGTGCTCCTCGGGGGAGAGGAGCTGTGTCAACACAACTGTGTAGACTTCAGCACCAGTCTTGTTTACAAGAACTTAAAATATTTACCTTGTGCTTCAAAATTTAAAAAGTGTGTCAACAAGTCACAAGTGCACAACAGCAGGACTTGAATAAAACCAAGCAAGCTCATTTTTCACTGAAATAGAAAATTTATTGAATGAGAAGATTATTGAAGGTCTAAATTACAATAGAAACAATGATATTTTTCCTTAAATGGAATAATTATGTTGTTGTTGTTTTTCCTGTGGGGTGAAATAAAATGTTGCCTTATGATGCTTTGACAAACCAATAAAAAAAAAAAGAAACCTGTAAAAGCATTTCTTTTCTCTCTCTTCAGTGTGATATGAATGCTATACTCCATTATTTCATGACTCGAGGAAGGGAAGAAGGAAAAACAGAATAAAAGTACAAAAATTATTATAATTAATTATACACATGGTGTATTTTATACATTTAGGGAAGCTTGATTGCTTTCGTGTGAGACGTACAGTTGCTGCATAATAAGAATTTCTTCAACAAATAAAGTGATACAATTAATATACAGCGGTTATGTGGAGACACTTATGAGAATGCTGTTTTGTAATGCGTTTTTTTTTTTTTTTGTCACTGCAGTGCTGAACATACAGTAGAGTCATTCAGTACTCAATCTTGTTATACAGGTTGTATAAAGGTAACGCTGGCAGGTTGCTCCCCGGGTAATACAGGGGCGTCGGAAAGGCGATAGATCGGGGAACTGGGACGCGCAGTAAGGAGTTATCTCTGAAAACCAGCGGCATCCCCACTAGTGTCTGTGCGGAGGCGTGGGCCATGTTGGCCGCCTCCAGTTCAGCTGATAGCTGTCGTTTCCATTTGTTCCTCCTGTTCTGAAACCACGTCTTGACCTGAGTCTCCGTCAGCTGCAGGCTGGAGGCTAAGCAGGCCCGCTCCGAGCTGCTCAGGTACCGCTTCATGTCGAAGGTGGACTCCAGCTGGTACACCTGACTACGGGAGAAAACCGTGCGCGTCTTCTTCTTGGCAGAGTTGCCCTGCTTGTCCGCACCGTCTGTCTGTCTCTCCTCCGACAGAGGTGACATTTGATGGCACGGTCTCTCCCTCTCTTCCTTATAATCCTGCAGCAGAGGCTGTGGCAGGTGCGGCCGCCGTGCGAGCCCGTCGTTTCCAGACAGGAGTCCTTTACCGGGACCTAAACACGAGCAGGAGGAGAGGGAGGTGATGACTGTTAGAACCCATAAATACAAATGTGTATTTTGGAACAGGTGCCTGTCACAGTTTTTCTACATACTCAAGTTTGAGAGTTCGTCAAGTGTGAACTGTGACTCCCTAAATCGTCTGTTGCAAACCGGTGACTTAAAAAAAAAAACAATTCACCACGAGTACGCTCCGTTTACAGTAAGCTATTAATTAAATCCAGCTCTATTTAACGCTCAATTGACGACGTGCAGTGCGGCCATTTTAGAAACATGTTCCATCAATTAGCAGGCTCAATTAAATTTGAAATGAGAGGACAGACAGAGGGATAATTATTCGACCTTGCACTCTTCGGCTGCTGCTGCACACGGCAAACAAGTGGAAGTGGATGAGCCGCATATGAGTGTTACAGTCATAAACACGAGCTGATGAGATGTGAGCTGAAGTGCGAACTGCAGGCCTGCTTTTTTTTATTTTTAAAGAACTGATCAAGACATTTTACAGAGTAAATAAAAATATAGAATGTTTAAATGCGTTTTAATTTAATTGTAACGCACAATAAACAGATTTCCCTTGTCTGTTCTTATAATCATAACAATATTAACAATGATAGACGGATAAGAATAAATATTCCTCACCTAAACATGAGAAGTTGTGGGCTTGGTGCTGGGTGCATGGCTCGCTGTGACCCGTGTCGGAGCAGAAACAGTCTGCTGAGTCCTCCCCGCCGCTGCACTCCTCTTCGGAGGACACCGACAGTGAGCGCCTCCGCGGCGGCGGCGGTGGCCCCTTGGAGAGCTCTTTGGTCCCGGAGCGCGGCGCATCGGACGGCGTGCCTAAAATAGACTGGATGGTAAAGCTGGAAATCGGGCCCGACGAGCATTTGCTCCCGCTGTCTTCTGCGCTACTCATTCTCGCTTCATAACAGTATTGAAGTATTGACTGAATCTGCCTGTCCCCTTGTATTCCGTTATTGGTTTCTACACGATTGGTGCGTAAAAATTACGAAAGCGGTTTTTGTCGTCTTCTTTTTTTTCCCCCTCTCTCTCTCTCACTCTGTCTCTCTCTCTCCCCCTAGCCTGTTTAATTGTGGAGTTTTACATTGAAGGAGTTGAAGGTGTTTTTTCTAGAGCTCGGGGAACATGAGTGTATTCCTGGTCCTCCTCCTCACGCTCTGGATCGGAGGCAGCAAGGTTGCGTTGCTTGATTTGCATGTAGGTAAGCTCCTCCTGGGCCAATGGCAGCCTCCGACACAAGCCCGGAAATTTCAAACTCCTGTCAAGGATTTGAGATGGGATGAGGAGAGCGAGGGAGGCGAAGAGCAGCGGTGCCCATTTCATTCAGCTGCACTCAGAACATTTAGAATAATGTTCAAACCCTGTGAAACTCCTTTACTTTGCGTTGATGCAGTATCGGTTGTTCGGAGTTTGATGGGCTTTGAAATGAATTTAAAAGACTTTAGCGTCATATTTCAAGAAAATGTGTTGAGATTTCTGAAAAATATCATTTTAAAAATGAAGCTTTATTTATTAGTTCTTTCCGTTCGCGTGTGTCTCTGGATGCGGTTTCAATGCGCACCATTCATGAACAGAAATACAGTCGGCTGTTTATTCTTCTATGCAAAATGTATACGGCTCAGTCAACTGAGAATGACCTCATGCAAGTCCGGACGGATTTTTTTTATTATTATTATTATTATTATCGTGTGCATGTTAAATTGGCTGGGGTGACAGTAACACGCACGTACAGCCTGGAAACTAAAAACAGAGGCCCCAACTCATTTTTTTCCTGAAAATAATAAACTCATTCCGCGTCCATTATCTGCGATTAAGAATTAATTTGATCATTACTGAGCTAATCTGCCTCGTGATGACCGCGCGTGGAGTGGAGGCCGGCTAATTGATTGACTAATTGATTGGAGGTGGTGGGGGCCGAGTGCGTGCACACGTGTGTGTGTGTTTGTGTGTGGTGTCAGAAGAGGGGAGGGGGGGGGCGCGCTTCCCACCACCTCCCTTCTCCCCACCTTCACCACCCATGCTCTATCTATGTGTGCGCGCGTGTGTGTGCGTGCGGGTGGGTGGGTGGGTGTTGTGTCTGGCTGCGGGACAGCTGCGGGGCTTGAGCTGGCGGTTCGGGCACATTATCCCTCTTTTACTGCTTTGTAAGGGAGCCCCAGACACATTACAAATGGTCAGCTTTAATCATCGTGTCAACGCCCATCCCGGTATCCACACAACCGGCATTCGGTGTTAGAAGACCGGCTAGAAAGGGACTGAAGACGGCGACTGTGGATGCTGGCGTTGGTGCTGCTGCTGATGATGCTGACAGAAGCTTCTGTCGTCACCATCATCATCACCATCATCATAGCAGGCAGACAGAAGCATCTGGATCCACGCGTAAATACCGTCAACTGAGCAGCTGCTTAACGATCTTAACAAAACGCTTACGCAGGGGAGGCTTTGCTGAAAGGGGGGCAAATATATGGGGGCAGTCGGGGCGGGATGCTGGATTTATGGTGGTTACACATAAGGCGTGAAATCTGCAATGACAGTTAAATGGGTTTATTTTATATGCCGCTCTTTTCAAACAAAGACCTTTGTCAGTGTGGCCGCCTCCATCACTTTCAGACGACTTTTGCAAAGTGAGATTAGTTCATCATAGAGATAGTGGACATAACAGGCTGCTATTGTGCTGCAGAGAATGAATTACGCACGCTGGCTGTGTTTTTTTTTTATGTCAGAGTTGGGCTTTTATAGGCCAGTCGTACAGGCCGAGCGGTGTAGTTACCTCTATTAGTATGAAAATGCCCACCTCTTACCCCCACGTTTCCGCGTTTCATCTGGCGAGGGACCCCAAAAAACAGCAAGGAGCCGCGCGCCTAAGTCCGTGCTCTATCACAATGATAGGTGGCGTATATGGCCGCCCTACCGCAATAACAGAACAAGATCTTTAGCGGGAGAGAAAGGTCTGAGAAAGACAGATGAAGTTATGAGGCGCTTTGATCTGGGAATCAAGCTTCGATAAATATTAAACAAAGACCCTTTACACGTGTGTATTATGATATATGGCGTGTCCAACTCTAGAATAAGGAAATTACCAGAGAAAATGATATCAATAAATTTTCTAAGTATAAACGTTGATTATGTTTCGATTTTCATTCAAGAAAGCGGGGCCTGCTCTTTTTTCAGGAGGCGTGTGTGTGTGTGTGTGTGCGTAAGAGAGAAAGTGAGAGAGAGAGAGAGAGAGAGAGAGAGAAGGGGAGAGAGAGAGTTGTAAACGCAAGCAGAGCGCCCGAGCCCTGGAGGTGTACAATTTATGTAATCTGAGTGTGGAAATGAACTGGGTAATTTATTGGAAAACACAAAGTCAGGAAGATTGGATCAGTACAGCCTATCCACGGGCTCCTATCCATCAAGTTCCAATTAACAACCTAACCATTGAGTTTTAATGGCTTTCCAATCTACTGCCCTGATAGACTCATCAATTCCTCGGGGAGAAATTAAGAAAATCGACCGCCCCTCGGCGTTTCGGTGTCATTCTTCACAGCAACTATATGTCAAATTAAAAACACAATTAAAATTTAAACTGTTCCAATCAGACGGTGCCCCGCAACCTATGTTTCACTTAATAGAACTTTGATGAAAATCTGATGCTCGCATTCAATCAGCAAAGCAAATGGGATGGTTTCTTTAAAACAAGATTTCCCTCTTCAGGAAGTGTCAAAAGAGTTGTTCAAACACACCGGCCCCGACGCGTCACACCCCTCTGTTTGGCCACCTGATTATGGAAACTCACCACCAGTTTGGATCCACTAACAGGAAGCTTTTGTTTGACGCATCGGGACCAACGGGAAAGGGTGATTTCTGATGCGCACGTGTGCTCACCTGTGGCCAATTTTACCCCGAGGGAGCCATCAATGAGGATGTTTGTTGTTTGATATGATTTGTTAAAGAAACTAGAAACTTTAGAGGTGTTGATAAGGCTCGGGCCTGCTGACATATCACTGTTTGACGTGGTTTCTCTCTTGGCACCATGAGCCAAAAATGATTTTAAGGCTTCTGTCATAAAAAACAACAACTATATTTTAATCCTTAAATAAACCTTTTTAATCTCTGCATACAGCCTATATGTCCCGCTATAACTAACTTTAATAGTCCAGCACACGTGTGAGCAGCTGTGAGTGGCTTCAGAGAGGAGGCTAGCGTTACGCAAGGTGGTCGGGCCCACTTGAGTGTTTCCAAACTGGCACTAAAACCTCTGATAGGGCTTAAAATTATCCATTCAGCTCTCACATTTAATGTAATACACTGAGCGGAGTCCCCGGTCACGTCCGTTTGCCCCCGTTCCTGCAAATGTACTTTATCTGATTTTGGCCCCGCTCCATTTTCTCCTTTACATAAAGATGTCGCACAAATGGAAATTATCGAGTGGTAATTTTTTCAATTTATGCGCGCAAATCAAGGTCACGCCGAGCCGAAGCGGCGCGTTTGAACGCGAACATTGCTCTTACTTGACGCAATGTGATGCAGACGTTTACCGATCGATATGTGCCAGAGGAATAATGCCATACCAATCTATTAATTTGCAGTAATGGGGCCGTGTTGAGTGCGCGTGGTACGTCGATATTTGGATGATCTGACGATATTTGAATGAAGCCTTTTGTCTCTCGATGAGGTCATCATATACAGTTTGTTGCTGACTGATTCCTTTTCAATAACTGCTGTAGCCTACAGATGAAGAACAGAAAATGACCTTTGAGGCAAAGGTTAATTTTTACTCATAATCTCTCGTGTTAAACGTTGATGTTTGGGCAATGCAAGTGCAATATGGTGCAGATGTGTGTATGCTGCAAACTGAACCTTAACTAAAAAACTGCACAAGCTATGAAGCAGTTTGGTGTTTTAATAAGAGGGAGATGTCCACCTGGACTATCACCTGGTCACAGTCTGGACATGCCTTTTGTTTTGTGTGTTTAAAAAAGAAAAAAAAACGTCGTTTAAATAAATCACTGTGATTATTTATTACCGATTTCTGATTATTTGCTATTCACTGTGCTTCATGCAGCCAACTCAGCACAGGCTCAGAGGAGTGTTCACGCCCTCCCCTCACAGCCTCCTCCCCTCGGATCTGCATTTCTCTCCTGTGACAGTTTTGTAAAAGCTAAAATAATTTAAACACCTCTCAGTATAACTGTACATGTTGTAAAAATACCAGGTAGGTTAAGTCTTGGCGTGATATGTATTTTTTTCCCCACTTAGGATTTAAAAAAAGCACCAGCCTGCATCGTAATTTTTAATATGCTATTATTAATATCAAGTGATTTTCTCCAATCACGAAACGTCTTCAGTCAAGTCTGACTTCTTCCACACTCGCTGAGAAGTTTCTTATTTAAGAAAATTGCTACAGCCGGTTCATTTGCATAAAAAGAAGCAGGATTGTCTCACTGTAGTTTGTTTTAAACATAAAACATTTTACACGAACTATTATTTAATTATTGCCTCAAGTGTCCAGTGACACATGTTGGGTCAAATTTGTTACAAAGTGTCATTTTTTTCCACCTGTGGAGACAGCGATGTCGTTGTAAGGATTAAAAATATGTATAAGAGTACGTTTTTTTTAATATTTTTTTATATTCTATTAATATTTTTATATTTTATATTCTATTAATATTTTATATTCTAAAACCAGCGAGCTACCTCACCACTTCAAGAGAGGCATCATGACTGCAAAACGAGACGTTTCCTAATAAAGTAGTAAAAAAAAAAACAAACAAAAGAAACAAAAAAGAAAACGTCCAGAAATAAAAATTTGAAAAGTGATTAAAATGAAAAATTTAAAAAAAAAACAGAAAAATAAGGCTAGAAGGGAGAAAGGGAGAGAGAAAAAAAATGTGAAAAGACAGCAGCTCATACTCGGGGAATAATGTCCTCTTCTGAATACATTACACATAATTTTGGCAAGATGGTGGCAATTACGTATCTAATTGACCGAGCCACGTTTTATGTAAAATAACGTTTTTTAAGTGCATAACACGAAGATGATTACAGAAACCCACCTGCCCAAGCTACAAGTGTGTGTGTGTGTGTGTGTGTGTGGTGTGTGTGGCATCTATTATCAGCAGAGAGATTTGCTTATCTTTTTCTCTTTTTAACTAACCAAATTTTTGTTTTGTTGTGTGTTGTTGTGTCGCTTTTATATAATATGCTTGTAATATTTGTTATTGTTATTTGTTTATATATATATATATATATATATATATCTCACTGGATACTAAAATCATACAGAAATATCCTAAAATGTACGGAATATTCTCCATTTATTTCACAACATGGTTCAGCAATACAATATCAAAACGTTGTTTTTTTGTTTTTTTTACTGTCCAAAGGAGAAGTGGCAGCTCCTCTCCGTGCCTCATTAAATATATACATTTACATATTTTGTACACCAGTGTAGTCGATATTTTTGCCGCTCCTGTTCAAAAAAAATAAAAATAAAATAAAATAAAAACACAAAGTAGATTAAAGCGACGTTGGAGCTCAAACACTTGTGCTTGACGGACGTGTCCATGTGGAGGGGAACAAGAGTGAGGATCACTAAAACTAAACGTGGAGCTACATGGGTATTTTACAGCTGAGAGTGTCTTGATTGTCCCTCGTCAAACGCTTTAAAAAGAAAATAGAAAAAAAAAAGAAATTACAACAAATCCTCACCAGTATCCCGCCGTGAACAGATGACAAAACGTTTCCCCGTTTAGTGGCGTCATTCATTCACAGCACACCGTCAGTGTATTGCACATCATCGTGTAATTAGTTGTGGAAATGAAAACGAAGTCAAATATTTGATGTTGGGTGATAAAGCAGGCTCGAGTCTCTTTAGGCCGACACTTTCTGTAAACAAAGTTT
The DNA here is from genome assembly GCA_023373845.1 of Nibea coibor. NCBI lineage: Eukaryota > Metazoa > Chordata > Actinopteri > Sciaenidae > Nibea > Nibea coibor. Next base: position 16,386,446 of record CM041723.1, read on the forward strand.
GTCACACAGAGCTGATGTGTCCAGCAACAGTCATGGTGTCAAATCTATATGGGAAAATAACAGACACTCATCAGGCAGTGTAAGCAGGTGGACTCCTGAGGTGATCATTACATAGCCTGTAATAATAATAATAATAATAATAATAATAATAATAATAATAATAATAATAATAGGACATGGGATTTGAATTGTCGGATCACGTGTAAACGGCACCCTTATGGAATATGACAATATATTTGCCAAAATAGGTCCATGTAGGACAGTGTGTCTCTTTTCTTTATTTTTTTCTTCATTCAGTCACTTGTACAAAAATATTCAGTCTTTTTTTTTTTTTTTTTTTTTTTTTTACTTTTCTGATGAGTTGAAAATAAACACCAACTTGTGTCGCAACAACTCTTTTCAAACCGGTCTGAGCAGCGGCACGGATGTCACGATGGGATGGGAGTAGTAGACGCCCGGGTGCGGGAAGGTGAGCAGCGGCTGACTCGCGGGCACATTGGCAGCGGTTCCTCCGCTCTCCGAGGCCGAGTTCTCGTGGTAGAGGATGGGCACACGGACTATCCTCTGCGCCGCGGCGTGGCTCAGGTTGGCGGCCTCCAGCTCGGCTGCCAGCTGCCTTTTCCACTTGTTCCTCCGGTTCTGGAACCAGATCTTCACCTGGGTCTCTGTCAGGTGGAGGGACGCGGCCAGGCCGGCCCGCTCCGAGCTGCTCAGGTACCGCTTCATGTCGAAGGTGGACTCCAGCTGGAACACCTGGCTGCGCGAAAAAACGGTGCGCGTCTTCTTCTTGCGGCACGGCTTCTTGTCGTCGTCCCTCTTCTTCCACTCCTCGATCTCGTCTTTTTTGGCTTCTTCTGTGTCGCTCTCCTCCAGGATTATCTCGTCGCCGCTTTTGTTGTTGTGCTCGTCGTCTTCCTCGTCGTCTTTGGCGTCTGGCTCGGATTTGAGCACCAGGTCCGGTGAGTCTCTGTCTGTGCCCGAGGTTGGAGAGGAGTCTCTGGGTCTTGGTTTCTCAGTGACTGAAATGGGGACACAAGGAGATGTGGTCATGAACAGTGAGGCCTGACGCTGTGTGTTTAGGGTTTTATTACAGCCTGTTGATACTGGACTGTGTGAGGACTTTGGGAGAACTAAAATGGTTATAAATAGTGCCGGAAAAATATTGCTTGTGACATCAACATAAACCATTTTTAGAGCTAGACCGACTGACAGCACCGTGTTCAAACACATTCAAATTACACTTACTAAAATTACTTTTAAATAGTGAAGAAACATAATATCCAAAGCCCTCCTGTATTTATTACTTTGCTTCATCAAACAGGGCTGCGCATTCACGCTCCTAATTGAACACGCTTTTGAAACCCCCGTTTTATCTTTGCATGAACGCGCGATAGTGCCATTCCTATCAGCGTGTTTTAAATCCCACATGAATAAATCACAGAAACCGCCAGGTAAAAACGCTGTCAGTGACCGAGCCCCTGGGGTAAGATGTTCACAGCAGAGCGCCAACAGACAAATCAAAAGCACGCTGCGCATCGCCACCCTCATCCCACGATTTGATGATGTCTACTTCATTTTATGCTCAGGGTGTCACTTTATTGATCTATTATCTCGCGTCGTGGCATAACAAAATAGGCCTTCGTAGAGGACAAGGCGTCAAATCGCTATGTGCTTCGTGGTGTGGTGGAAAGACAAGGCGTGCCGTAATTATTGCCCATTCACCAAAAACGCGCAAAATTCGCCGAACTTTCTGAGGCGGAAGTGCAAAGGCTGCTTGCTGACCAGATAGGCGCACAAAACACGCAGCGGACATCATCCATGAGATGTTTTATGATGCGACTGTTATCAGCAAAAATAATAAAGTTCCCCCTGTCCATCTATTTAAATGAGTAGGACAATAAATGTGCAACATCGTGAGCTAAAAGTGTGACATTGGCTGGCTCATAAGTGATACTCAGTCTGCGCTCGTAATATCTAATAAATAGCTGTTTATGCGTGTCCGTCTTACCTTCGGTTCTGTGCAGGTGGGCGGATGAGCTCAGGGCGTAAGGGTACCACCACGCCGAGGTGCGCTCCAAGTAGTGAGCCGGTATGCTGAACCTCTGTGCGGGCAGGTCAAAACGTGGAAAGTTGAAGTCCCCGACCTGAGAGAGGGAAAATCCTCCCTCCAAGGCCGCCTTGGTGGCAGCCAGTACGGGCTTGGGTTTGGACGGTTTGCTATCACAGTTCAGCAGGTTCTTAATGAAGAAAGGAGAGTCCTTGGCCGGAGCGCACGTCTCTTGCGTTGTCTCTGGCATCGCTGTGGCTGTGGTCTGAACGCAGAGGACCACGGAAACGGGGATTCAAAGCGAGGAGAAGGGGGGGGTAAACAAAAAAAAAAGAGGCAAGGCTGACTCGCAGACCGTCGATATCCTGCCTGAGAGGATTCCCTGTTTTATTCTTCTCGGTGATTTTTAAACGCGGAGTTTCGCTTTCACGCCCGGAGAGCGCGTCAAAACGCACGTCCTTCTAGGCTAGAAAAATAATAAAACGAGGCAAAGGGGAAAAAAATAAGCCACACGTATGAACATGGAGATGGCTCATTCCGGGTTCTTTCGTCAAATCGCAAACTGTGTCCACCGTGTCAGTCAGTCTGGCGTCTGATGCTAATGATGAAATAAAAATGTCATCCAAGTTAAATGCGGAAAGTATAGGCGATTGGGCATGTACAATGGCAAATGGGATTAAGGGAGAGACGGTGAGGAGAGAGAGAGTGAGAGAGAGAGTGAGAGAGTGTGTGTGTGTGAGAGAGAGAGACCATCCTCCCCTCTCTGTGCGCTCTGGCTGCAGGCTCTGTGTGCTCGCCTGTTATTGGTCTCATAGAGTCCAATTAGGCAGAAAATGAACACAGGGCTGTTAGCGCCAAAAAGGAAGGTTTGGGATAAGCGCCTCATCACACAACTAACATTACAGACACACACACACATCGACTGCATGAGATTACTCATAATCCAGTGTTTTTATATTTCAGGATATCTTTTCTGAACCGCTTTCACTCAGGCTGCAGGTGTCTGGTGGATTTTTTTATTTTAATGAACAGACATTTAACTCCTATAATCCTCACCAAACGCTATGTATTTTAAAGAAATTATAATTCTTGAACGTTTCTATAGCCTGTAGGCCTGCGTTTAAATCTCGTGTTGATTATTCAAGATGTGATGTTTTTATGTAAAGGGTCCGTTCAAACAGATTATTTTAAATAAAAAGCTAATTATATATTTAAAAAAAAATCAAGTTCTGCATGTGTGAGAACAATCCATCAGCCATCCAACAGCACATAATAGCACCACTGTAATGCAAACTCATAAAACAGCAATAATAAAAGTCATTTGCTATTTTAATCTCCTTCTTTTTAAGTCAATAAAACGCCTCATTTCTTGCGCAGAATCAGAGAGAGAGAAAAAAAAATCACCTTAACACGACAAAACAAAATGAAATCTAATTAAGTGTGTGGTCACCGTGCCAGCACTCAAATCGTCAAATAGTCCCTGATTTTTTTTTTTTTTTCCAGACACTCACACAGACAGAATATGAAAAAGGCCTGAGATCAGGCTGCAGCTACTCAACGTGTCACCAACCGGCGATGAGACTCATATTTCTAATTCATTGATTTTCAGCAAAAGGGCCACTTCCACAATGTCTGAGAGTCACACAGTCATTTATTCCTCCCTAATCGATTTGGTTAATTCATCCCTCAGATTGCACTCTTTGTAAATGCGCTATGTATATTCACTCATTGATATTAATTGACTTGTTAAAAAGCAGTCCATTGGTTGAGAGGCCGGTGTAGCAGCAGAAGAAGAAGAACGGGGAGACAGCGTCCTCTTTGGGCCAAGAGGGGGAAATGCAGGTGTGTGGAGAGCGTCTGTATGCCCATACTCACACACATATCTAATTTTGGAGTAAAAGGCAGGTCCCCACAGAGTACCCACTTCATTTTAGGGTTAAGTTGTGTTTTGGTTAATGTTAGTTATGGTCTGTGTTAGAATAAGTCACCGGGGAATGAATGCAAGTCAATGTGTGGGACCAGGACCACCATATTTATCCTGTAAGACAGTGTGATCGCACGTGTGACCTAACTGCGATGTACTCATTCCAGTTATGAGTCATCATCTGTTCCCTAAAGACATTCATTAGCCATGCGATATGGAGCCATAATAAAGGGTGTCAGTGACAAGATGAAGGTTGTACGGGGTGCCATGGTGCTTCTTTTTCCCCTCATCGTGTGTAGAGTTCTTACATGCGCCGGCTTGTCTGTGTAATTAACACGTGTTATTCATTTAGCGAGGTGCTCAAGTGGAGATATCCCGTTACTGTGATGTAATTACCGCCTTTCCTTACGTGGTCATCACCACAGGTATTTGATGACACCCTCAGACTGAGGCGTTAAATGTGGATATTTGGTCGGGAGCCTAGAAAGTCCAAAGAATTCACATTATTCCGATATGTGTCAGGCAGTATTTAATATGTCTACCTGATGAGAAGGTCTAAGAGCTCTTGAAAAGCCCTTTTGTTTGCAATTTCACCCATGTTTGTGTAGTATTTCTATTGTCTGTACGCTCCATGACACTACTGAACACAGGAGAAACTGCTACTAATCATTCCGGACAGCATGCCTAGATCAATGATCTTAAAAAGTGTTTATTTATAAGAGCTTGACCTCCTGAACTAAATTTGGAAAGTCAAGATTAGTCTATATCCGGACATCCTTTTTCACAAGTGGACACTAAGGCTAAGCACAACAGTCCTAGATCTGAACTCCCAGAATTATCGTTGTGTTTTAAGGTGTTAAAAGTAAAAATTACATACATTTGTAATCACATGAGAAATTCAAAAAATGAAAGACCCATAATGTATTACAATCATTTCCAGCGGAAAACAATGTGTTTCTCTGTACTGACTCATGCCACAGCGAGTATTTGTCAGTGGAGGTGAATACTCTTGTTTAAAAGGTTAGTATGCATAATTTTAAACATTTAACCACTTTAGAATATTTTAATATTTCCAAACCAAACAATCTGGAGAGATATAGGAGATTAAACAGAGAAGCTGATGCCTGTTGAAAGTCTATGTAACTAAAATGGCATTTGACATAAATAAATATAGAAATATATTTATATTAATATATATCATTTTACAGTTTGTTTGGTGTGCAGATATCATCACTCGGTGTTAATATTTCAACCATTGCATGAAAGTGATTCTTGCAGGACTGTGTATTATAATGGCCTGAGTCCCAGGTTATGTTTTTTTGTATAATCGAATAGAGATTGTTAATATTTACGCCACAATTAATACTTTCTATGACACTTTGCTACTATAATGGCAGCCCAACATGTTTAAGCTGGGATAAAAACACAACAGATGGAAACTAAACTGTGCAGATGAAGATCCCATAGCCTGTACTTAAAAAAAACAAAAAAAAAAACACATACAGTTCATATTATGCATTGATTAGAAACATGCAGTAGACATTGCCTTGAGGCCATATAGGCCTTCTGAATGCTCCATAAGTCTATTTTTGTTGCTCCTCGGGTAGGTTACTATGACTTTTATATTATTTATTTCAAAGCGCCCAGATATTGATTATTTCACAAGGAAAAATGACAAATGGCAGGAGGGAATGACACGGTCAGCAGGTTCTATTAGAGAAATGATAGTGTTGCTCGTGGTTTGTTAAAAGGTCCAGTTTAGATACTTTATAGGTTTACATCCATCATCATCTAATGACCTATTTGATGAAAAACACGCGCTCTGGTGACAACGGCCCTGTGCAGCCAACTTCGCTTTGTAATTGCTCCCATATTAAATATAGATTTTTGTTTTGATATCTTGTGAGAATTCCTTTCTGTGGGTCAAAATTGTGATAAAAGACATGGATGCAACGGCAAAAGCTCGGAGGGGAGAAAACTGGAGGGAAAATGGGAAAAAAATAGGCGGGTATGTGATGGTGACAGTGGAACTGTGAGCTTGTGATTTTGACTTCTAAGCAGCGGTGGAGGAAGTATTCAGATTCTTTAAGTAAAAGTAAAAGGAGTTACGTTATTTCAGTTTATCATTTTATTTTTTATTTCTAATGCATTAAAGTAAATGTAGCATTTTACTTCAGTTTGTCATGGTATGACATTTGAAACTGATTTGTAGCTTAATCCAAAGAAACGCATCATGTTTTCTAAACGGATTATCTTTTTTTTTTCATGTAAAACTTTAATCTTCAAAGGTAACCTGTAGCTCGAGGTGTCAGATTTAGTCAGTGGTGAAGGAACTTTTCAGATCCTTTACCACACTGTAAAAATACCCAATTACAAGCCTTGCATTTAAAATTATACTGAAGAGTATATGAGTAATATTAGAAAAATGTACACACAGTGGGCGCAGTACTGTACATCAAGTGCAGTTGGTCAAGACGAGGCTAATTTTAGATTTGATTTACTGTAAGTGTTGGTTTCACCTTTAAAAGTGCATCGTGTTACATAATCTTTCTGTCTTTTATATCAGAGTACAATATTTGCCTCCTAAATGTCTCTCAGTAGAAGTATAAAGTGGCGTGAAATAGATATACTCAAAGTTGTACTTGAGTGCAGCATTTAAGTGTTTTCGCACAACCGGTCATGAGGTTAGTGAGAGTCTTTGTACTTTCAAAAGCAATGTTAGCCTATTTACAGACCGCACTCTGCTGTCTTAGCTTCTGTTGTGACATACTTAACACAACGTGACACAAAGACTAATGAAAAAGATGACACTTGGATTAGGTAAACACTGATGTCAACTGATGAAACACTATCTATGTATGCCACCATTCAGAACAAATTGTGCTCATTTGGCATGAGGAACTGAAACGGAGAGTTTGCACAGAATCCTGTTAGACAACAAGATCCTGGTGTCAAACTGCACCCACGAAGACAGCAGCACTTATCACTATAAACTGTCCACCCTTGTGTCCTTCTTGCACTTTTAACTGGACACTCCTGCTGGGACGAGCCATTAAACCAACGAAGGCCACACAGAGATTGCTTAGATTTAAGTATTGCTTTTAACTTGAAAGGGAATTGGTGGCCTTTCACTGACCCGGCAAGCTTTAATTGGGATTGTGAGAGTATTGATTGTAAGTGGCCAGGCGAATCTTGAATTACAGCCTGATTAGCTTTTACTCGGCCCCTTGCACCAGCCAGTCGAAGGAGCTCAATGTCACCCGGGTTGGAACACTTCAGTGGCCACTTGACTAGAGAGAGTCTTGTTACTTCCTGCGTAAACAGGAAACAACATGTATTTCAGGGGGAGAATGACAGTTGTCCTTTAGTCACACAAGGCTAGAATATTCCCCTAGTGTGCCATATAGAAATTATGTGAAAACATGTCACTCGGCATGTATCTTATGGGTAGAAATGGGCACTGAGAAAGTGTGTTCTCCTTTTTATCTCTCCGGCTCTCATTTTATCCACATTTTATCACTCCGTCTCGTCACCTTTATTGTTTCTCAGCAGATGATGACCTCTGTAAGGTTTGGATGGAAACAGTCATAGGAGCAGTGTAGCCCTTTTTCTCGATTATGAGCAGCTTCGTCCGAGCCCTCTAGGCTAGCCCAGCCTCAATATCCACCCTCTGTCTGCCTCCAAAAACTCTGCCCTCGGATCGTCAGCTTTTACCCAGCCTGCCTGTATGTGTCATTACAACTCGATAATCTGGAGAGGGCAACAGAAAAGTTCTCATCAGTGTCAGCCTGAGATATAGATATGGGCCGGGTAACAAATGGCCAAATGCACAGGCAGCAGAGCAGACCATCAATAAAGCAATTTCTTGTGTCATAACAGCCGCGCTTTTCCTAAAGCCAACCTTTCAAAACTTTTCCCTCTGCAAATCGCTGCAGCCCCACCATTAGAGTCCTGCCTTGTGAATTTAATGGATTCCGTACAAACAATATTCCACCATAATGGAAAAGGTTGAAGTCACTGAAGACAGATGAAGTCATAAACACGTATAATTGAGAATCAAAGACCGATAAATTTTAAACTGCTATCCATTTTCTCTTTTTAGATGATGATCTATGTCAGCATGCTGTAGGAAAATGGAAGAGATTATGGGGGAAAATTATAACAATAAATTTTCTAAACATACACCTTGATTATGCTTCGATTTTTTGGAGGGGTAGAGGGTAAGGGGGGAGGAGGGGGGGGGGGGGTTAGAAAGAAGGCTGGGATCGCTGAAAGCTTGCTGGCTAAATGGCACCATAAAATAGGTTCCCTGCTCTTTTGCCTGCAGAGCGTAGGCATGCCTGGAGGTGTGATCCCCCCCCCCCTCTAAATGGGGGAAATGAATTGTGTAATTTATTGCAAACGTGCACACAGTGAGATTAGATCAGCATATCCCATCAAAGGAACAACAATCAATCAGCCTCTAGTTAACAGCTTGAAACACATAAACCAGGGCACCTAATGGCTTTCCAATTTAACAGATTGATAGACTTATCCGGTCCTAAGGGATGAATTAAGAAAACCGGGTACTTTCACACAGGCACTGGCACTTTTGACAGGACCTTTTTCCCCCTCTAGCTTACTTACCATCCCTACTCCTGAATATAGAGATAAGGTTAACCTGAAAATAAAGAGAAAGTCAGTTTTCCCTCTTTGCTTTTTTTTTTCCACCCCTTTCTGTTTGAGAAAGCACTCCGGAGCTGATTTGTTATTCAGATGAGGCGGGAGTGAAAGTGTGTCAGATGTGGAGAATGGGCTCATTTTAATGACCTGATTATCGCGGGTCATTTGGAACTGTGAAATCAAGGGAGCTATTCAAAGCCACTTAACAATATCTAAATGTGACCCGGGCGGCCCATTCAACCAAGAATGTAGTTTTAAAAAAAGAACTTGTTTGTTTCATATCTTATTACTCACATCATTGATTCATGTAAACTCATCAACGGAAAATATATTTAAAAGGGAGTAGTTTGACATTTTGGTGAATGCACTCATCTCTGCAAAGTGTTGAGATGAGAAGACTCATAGCACTCTTGTGTCTATATGGTAAATAGCAGCTGTAGCAAGTCTGTTAGCTTATCTTAGCATAAAGACCGTAAAAGGAGATATCAAATCTATCCTGGTTCTGTCCAACCAGATTAAAATTAACAGGCTATGTCTTGAAGCTTCTTCTATCCTGATCTGAACAAAATCATAATGTAGAAAACATAATTCAGAGTTTCATGGGGGTTTATGTACATGTTCCAGACTCATTTTGATACTTTGGTTTTGGTGGCGATATATAGTTTATGTAAGCTTTACACAAGCTAGTAGAGCAATTTTGTTACCCTTTGACAGAGCTAGGCTCACTGTTTCCCTGTTTCCAGACTTTATGCTACACAAACATGACCCTTACCCCGCTTCACAGAAATGGGGATTACATTTCAACAGCACAACAGGACCGAGAGAAGAAGAAGAAAGAAAGACTGCATGCAAACAAATTCTGTACTCAGGGAAACTAACAACTCGTATATGGAACAGCAGCTATATCCAGAGACTGTCTACTGCTTACACAGTTAGGTCTGCCACAGGCTTATTTTTGTACCGAACAGAATGTAACATCTTGTACAGGCAAAACACTTCAGAGACTCAAGTGCATCTTGAACAGTGACGCAAAAACTAGTGAAAGAACAACACAGACAGCCTCTGTGAATCTTTAAACAATTCAAATTTGCTCAGTGATTTGAAATTGCTATAGAGGACAGGTATATCGTTAAAGAAACAAAACTAATGGGGTTAACTGGCTGTACGGCCGACTAAAGAGCTTGGCTACAAACCCAGAGCCTTGACCCAGAGAACTAGCGTAATGCACACTCCCTGTCACCATATTATCTTGTCCACATCCACGGAGACAGCTGATCTCTCTCTGTCCCTGCATAATTGAGGAGCTGTTGGTATCAAGGATGTGGCCCTGAGAGGGATGAGAAAGTGTTACCCTAGACCCCCGCAAGCAGACCAGAGGAACCAACTCGAGTGAGACCAGAACGGGGGTGCATCCACAGGCCACAGGCGGCAGACAGTCTCCCCTCAGCTTCAATCTCTCAAGCAGCCTCCGAAGCCAGCGGCCCATAACATATACATGTGACTGATGTGTACACTCCACTGTAATGTGACAGGGCTCCACATTAAAGGGGAACCAGATCCTTTAGTCGGAATTAAGTGTGTAAAGGGCTGGGGTCAAATTTGTCTTGTCTCACACACTTAAGGAAATGGATTGAGATTCAGCTCATGGGTTGTGAATGAGCTTCAATTGATTACTAATGGATCAATAAATTGACTAATGAATAAAAGCCCATTACTAACCAATCAAAACTAATAGCACTCGTAGCCTCATTGTTTCTGCTTTTTCATCAGCTTAGCAGAAAACCTGCAGCTATCTCAACCATGGGCTGAAATATGCTCCAAAACTAGAGGACACAAAACAGGAATAAGACTATTAAACTCTAAGAGTCTCATTCTCCCAGTCAGAGAACAAAAAATGTGTTTTCCTACTTGACACAAATACTTGTATCCTCCCTGTGGACACAACTCTGCTGACCCTCTTGTTTGGTCTGTGAGTATAGCAAGAAGCACATGATCACAAAACATGATTGCCCCCCTCGTCGTCCTCCTCCTCCTCCTCCTCCTCCTCCTCCTCGTGACGGACAGTAATTGGCGTTTGTTTGCTCTCTTTTCTCCCTCTCTTGTGTCGTGAGGTGGCAAAGAGTGCTATTACTGTCAGCTGATTAGTATGGCTCCTCTGCCTCTTCCAGCAGCTGTCAGGACTGTCTAATGAGAGGAAATTTGAGTAGAGACGAGAGGCATGTGCACACAGGCGCGCGCGCACGTACGTGAATTCAAACATACACAGAGTGAGTGTGAGATTGAAAGAGACGCCCGTGTCTTTTGGTACGGAACCAACTTTGTTGCAATTTCGGAAAAAACCCTTTCCTGTGTTAACATGACAATGCCCACGTTCGCAAAGCGTCATTAAAAAAAAATGTTTTGAGTTTGATGTGATGCAACTTGATTGGCCAGCACAGAGTCAGAACTTATTGCACAACATCGGCAAAGACAATCATGGATTTTAAAAGTTTTTTTTCACTTCAGTGTGACGATTCAGACGATTATCATGGAACTTTCACCTACTTACAGCAATGTCACATGGTAAGAGATCAGGAATAGACCGAACCTATCTGCCCCATTGTCTTTCCCTTTTGTGTGAAATCCTTAATATACTCAGCAGCCACTGACACACGAAATAAACAACACTCTAGTGTCCTTCATTGAACGTATAAAAAGGGATAAAATAATAGAAAACTGTCTGAAATGGAAGCAAAGCATATATTTAAGCAGGGGGAAAAAATCTGCTGCTGGTAGTTGAGCTACATCAGAGAAAACAAAATACTAAAAGGAAGTTTGAAAGTACTAAAAGGATTTGATCCACATTTAGCACAATAAGGGCTTTGGGGATAACGCAGTATTTGGCCATGTAGATGCAGAAAAATATGAATATACATATACAGTATACACTTCATATGCAACCCAGAAGCTATATCAAATGCTCCCCATGAATAAAATTAAATAAAAAAAACTAGTCATAATTTTCCTTCACTTTAAGTAAAAATAGAAAACACATGAGCAACTAGCACCAACTGCTAAAGGACCTTTTAGAATGGTTCTCCTAATACATCAAGCATTCACACCAAACCCTTGACAACGCCATCTTCCTCACATCTTAATGCATCCCAGAGTCCTCAGGGCACACGGGAAAATTAACCATTTAATAGCAATAAATAACAGATTCTGACTCAAGGGGACTTCAGTCAAATCAGTCCCTCTCTCACTCACACTCACACACACACACACACGAGCAGCCTCACATACGTGGATTAAAAACAAAGCACACAATGAAGCGTTTTATGCCTGAGATAGCACATCATATGAAAAACACATTTTCAGCCTGATAATGTGACACTTCTGCAGTCGTCAATGTGCATTTGCCGATGTCCTGTCCTTCCATGTATTTGTACTTTTCTTGAATATTCCCATTTATAGATAGCCAGTTAGCATCAGCAGCTACTTCACTTATTTTCGTGAACCTGGATCATATTTCATGAACCTGGATCATATTTCATGAAGAAAATGTTTTCTGGCTTTCTCTCTGATGTCTCTTGTGATTTACAGTTTCCTGATGGACGGTAGAGTAAACTGCTGGAAACTGTAGCTGCCGTTAGCTAATGTTAGCTCAGTTAGTTAGCCGAGCTTTGCAGACTGTGACTTCAGAGCAGTGGGTGGTGTCAGTGTTTGTACCACAGGCGTTGTGGACCACCAGAAAGAGGATGTTTTCAGGCCGATGCTCAGGTGAATACTAACAAGGACTAGAGCTGGACAAGCTGGTAATGTAACCACACTCAGCCACCTCTATGGACATAGTATCAGTGGCAAAGACACTAGAGGAAGATGTTAATTGAGGAAGCTAAGAAGAGAAAAGAGAGTGAATGTGAAAGAGGCTGTTGTCTAAGAGTAAATATGGGAATAACTTTTTCCTAGAGTTTTGTGAAATAAAAGGCCCAAAGACAGACACCAAACTGGGCTTCTTGCTATTGGATTAGCTTGATGTTTGGTGTTATTAAACTGGGGACACTAAATCTCAAAAATACCAATTTCAATGTAATGTTGACATTTTAAAGTCCGGACTTTAACGTGTAACAGGGTATTTTAATCTGATCTGAATCATTCAACCACTGATTACCGGATTAAGGATTAACAGTACAACACCTAAGATGATTCTGTTTCTTTAAGACTTTGTAAAACCATGCAGCACTGTTACATCGTGGCATTTATCTTTTCTGTCAATTGAATTCCCATTAATGACTCTTTACTTTCCATGTTTCTCTCTGTTTCCCTCTTTGACGACGTATACTGTTAGAGACCCTTGTATTAGTCAAAATGGAGCATTGATTATTTGTAAAAACATAAGTGCAAATCAAATCAACATTGTACAGGGACAGATGAGAGCTGCCTTACCTGTGCACACGCAGAAAAAGGGGGCAGTTATTGACCAATTGATTTGATGTGAAGGAGGGGCATTCTTTTTCCCGCAGTGGAAAGACCTTGACTGTAAGGCTAGCAATCACTCCACCACCTTACCTCCAACTACAACTACCTCTAACACCCAACTGTGTCCTCAATCTCCACTCCAACGGGCCCAGGTATGCAACTTTTCCGTCAGCACCGTTGTGTATTTGGCTTTCTATTTCACTTTAATAGGAGAGAAATTGGCAACATATTCTTTTACAGCCCCCTGGCACCATTAGAAAGCCTGCTGTCATTTGGATTATTTATGAAAAACTATTTCATGCTTACTTACATTTGCCGCTTATTTTCCCCCAGTGTGACCTGCAGCAGATTTAGTTCCATTTCGAAAGCCTTAAAGCCAATTCTTTATGTCTGCAGGTCAGCCTTCTCGATTGAGTCGAGATTGAAATACCAGTGTGTAGTGGGAAAGGTATGGCAACAGGAAACCAATGATCTTTTATTGTGTGGAGGGCTATAGTAAAGAGAAAAAGGAAGGGGGAAGCTGAAAGAGGCAATACGATAGGTGTTGCAGGGGGAAAGGGGGTGATTTTAAGGTGGATGTGGCGTTGGAGACACCTGCAGAAATAAGAAGCAATGCAAAGGCAGCAACAAAAGTTGAGGAATGAATGGGCTACAAACATCCAGCTGCTCGTGAGCACCAAAGACAACAAAGACCAGCCAAGAACTGAGTCAGCAAATTGGCATAGAAAGTAAATACAGAAAAGACATAAAAAGAAAGCGGTCTTAAATCTGCAAGATTTTATATTTCATCCAAAAACATGTCAAATGCCATTGGAGGTGTGGTGTTTTACAAGGACTACAATGATAAACTTTGCTGGGGGATTTGTTTGTGGTTTTATCCCCCTGTGGGCAGAATCTATACTCATATTCTTGTCTGTACAAGAAAATTGGCAATCTTTGTCTTTCAACATATCAAATAAATCAAAATAAACTTCCCCACTAAGGAGCTCGACAGGCCAGGACAAAGCAGTTACACTCGTGCATCTATACTCATAATCCCTTACTGTATGAGATGGGGTCTTTCACTCCCCAACGCGCACACACATACACACATACTTTTGATCTGGGTTTAGCCTGGGCTTTATACAGTGACCCTAATAAACTGCGGCGTGGCCGAGCGTGTTTGTCACTGTCACAGGTAAATGATGTAATTAATGACTGTGTAGCAGAGTGTATGGGAGACGGGGTGTTAGCTTTTAAACACCTCTCCAGCTGACTGGGTTTGGGGAGGCCCAGCTGGACACAGCCAGCGGATCGATACAGGGTCAGGGGTCAGTCAACCCTCCCATTATGGCCTAGGTAGCTCCCATCATCGCCTGGCTAACGATGCCTGCAGGAGGGCCAGAGATGGAGCCGCTGCAGGGAAAAGCAGCAGAGCCGGAAGCGTCGTCAAACTGAGGCTGCTTGTAGTTTCTGTGTTTAAACTCTGATCTATAATATATTATTAATATGCATATCGGAGTGCATGATGGAGCATCTAGCTTCAACATGGTTGGTTATGGAGAAATGTGTACACATCTGACTAGAAGTGACATATTTGTATTTTCACACAAAAAAACTCTCTCCTTGATTTAAAAATGTCTGGTTTAAATATACAGATTTGGATTGGACACAGGCAAAATATCATTATTTCTGTTTGTTATTTGTAAACTGTATCCTTTTCTGCCATCAAAATAAAAACACATAAACACAACAACTGAACTGTATCTGTGTTTGCCTCTGGCTAATCTAGTCACTGATTAGAAAAGGACAAAGAGAGCAGCAGGGGAGCATGGGAAAAAATGTTCCTGGTCAGAGTGGTTTAATCAATAATTGTGAGTCTATTGATAGAGTGTTTTTTGTTTGGAAAAACAAAACTCATTGTGTCACACGTGTATTAATGATGAATACGATCAGATCTAGTGACCTTAACCTTCTCTGCATTACTGGGAAGTTAAAATGTGAAAAATTGGATTGAAATATCTCATATACTCTTACCAGAGTTCTTCATCTCTGAGCTACAAACAAATGCTAATATGTATTATCTTTTAAGATGTTCTGTTGAAATATTAGGGTTTTTATGTGATACACCTGTATTTTAATGCATGTACCATTTCTGAATCACTGATTTTCTTTGATTCTTCTTTTAAATGACACCCCTGGTAAGCAAAATGTGTTTTTACCAACACCTGAGTCATTAAAAATCCAGTGGATAAAAAGTTCACCTCACCATTAGTAAATATACAACAATGTAGAGAGATTTGTTTCAAACAAGTAATTATACCATTAAATGTGTTATATTTAATGACTGCAGCAATTCAATGTTTTTGGGTGTTTCACCATCTTGTTAAACCCTTTTTAATAGACTTAAAGTTGTTTTTTCTCCTTTATGAAGCAAAGACACTTTGTTTTTAATTCCTCTATACTGATAGTTTAACTATAATAATTCATAGTTTGTTACAAAAGAAATTAAGATTTTAAATAATTTCAGGAGTCTGGCCTCAAAAGGGCTGAAGTCTCATTAATCTAAAACTTTCATCATATTAGTAACAATATCCATTTCAGACGCCTCTTTACTCAGACTCAATAGCCATTCCAGCAGATCCATACAGAGATCAAAACTCAACGCCCAATTCTAAACGTGCGTCACATTTCTTGGAGTATTTCTTGGTGCCCCGAGGATTATTGCGACCAGTTTTGTTCATGATGTTGATACATTATTAATATTACAGCAGGGGACCATGGGAAATCATTCCTGGACAGATTGGGTCTGATCAATATCCACAAAGGGCAGAAGCCTATAATCTAAAACTTCCTTCACATTAGCAGAACTGCCCAATTCAGACCGCTCTCAGACTCAACAGCCACTTCAGCAGATCCACAGAGATCAAAACTCAACAGCTAACTAAGAGTGCGGTAGAGTTTTTAATGCTGTGAGCTCCCCAAGGAATACTGGGACCGGTTTTGTTCATGATGTTGATACGTTATTAATATTACAGCAGGGGAGCAAATCATTCCTGGTCCGATTCATTGTGATCAATATCCCAAAGGGCAGACGCCTCATTAATCTAAAACTTCCCTCAGATTAGCGGGACTGTCGAATTGAGATCACTCTTTACGCCAGCAGATTTAGAGTGTGAATTTAGAGTGTGCTGGACTTCTGTCGTGTAAAAATATTATTAAGTGTATGAAGCACTTTTTAAAAGAAGGAGTCAAGAACATTCATTTGTTGAAATAACTTTTCAAGAAACTACTTAGGGTAAGACTTCAAAAGCCATTAAGGAAAGATATAAAAAGAAAGAAAAAAAATCAATAAAATGATCATGAATAGTTTTTTTAAAGGGAGGAATAGAACAAAGATAAAAAAAAAAAAAGCTAAACTTTAAATTTTAATTGAAAGAGAAAAGTAAATAAAAAGAGTAGCGCTGAAATTATTACATAATTAATCAATTTTTAGAGTTTTATAAATCACGTGATTGAACCAATTAATCAAGAAAATAACTGGCAAACTAATTGATACAAATTAGTCATAGCCTTAACTGACTGACTGTCAGAACTATGAAGATGATGGCTAATATCGGCACTAAATGTGAGCAGTGTGGCAGACCTGCTGAGGGTTGATACTCTACCTGTGACCCATTGGTGTTTAAAGATGTGCCAGTGGATACACTATATTATCTTCCTATGGACAGGCTAATCCATTACTAGCTTTCTTGCGGTGCGAGTGAAATACTCGTATTAGGGCAACTGTGCGTTCAGAGGCATCATTCAGGACAATGAGCTATAGCCAGAGAGTGACAAGCTAGAAAAATGTCCCCACTTTTCAGGCTGTACAAATGACGTTTGGCCACGATAACTCACAACTGGACACTTCATTTCAAGTCGGGAGCTAGCTGGCCAGTCAAAAGCTATTATACCATCTTCTTTATTTGTGGTCCATGGTTTTGGTAGTGGGACCATCAAATAAATACTGCTAAAATGCCACTTCAGTCAAAAATATTGGCCAATTCTTTCTCTGTCGTGACTTGGTCCGGATGGCAACCTGTTTCTGATGGTATAAACCTTTGAGAGTCAGGTGGCCAGCCAGCCGGCATCCATCAGGCCCAACAGCACCATGAGTTAGTGTTATATATATATATATATGCAAGAGAATAATGCTGCTGATCCCTTGGAGCCACTCTCAAAGCATAATAGTCAAATGAATTGATTACCAATTTATCACTGGGGAATTGCTTGCTTAGAGGAATGATCACTCACCTATAAAGAAGAAATGGCTATGAATACATTTCAAGGATGACAATCTTTGAGGAGTAATAGTATAATTTGTCACTTGTGACAGTCTATTTGATTGTTCTCGATATTTCAGCCTGGTGAAATATTGGACAGAATCACGCAGGGTTGTCAGAGCCGGGGCTGAGGTGTGTGTGGATTTGTCGAGTGGTGCTTTAATACGGTAATAAGGCAGTCAGAAGAACACTTAGACTCTTCCTAAGGTGACAGCAGCTTTATCGCGCATCGCCTCATAAAGTCCCATCATATCTGTTTGCCACTATCATCAAATGGCTGTTTAGCGTGCCTCTGTGTGTCCGCGCGTGGGTGTGTGAAAGAACGAGGATGAGGGAGCAGCCTGTGTTTGTGAAGCCGAGGGTGATGACATGAGAGCACAAAAAGATCAGCGTGAAAAGTGAGTTGATTCTGGCTGAGGGCAGAAAAATACTGTAAGATTTTGAGCTTTTTCTAAGAGAAATAAGCCCATCTTCCCACGCTAAAGTGAAACATTTCTCTTTTCGCTCCTATTCCCTCCTGAAGTCCAGGCAGCTGTGGTCAAACCTAGGTCAATAAAATGTCTGTCTGTCCATTGAGTTGCCACATCTATCAAAAGATGGAAGTTTGTCTTTAAAGGAGAGATAGAATTCAGCGGAGAGAGAGTGGGCCTTTCTGTGAGGCTTGCAGGAAATTAATCAAGGAAATGGGGTTTTTGGTGTGCCTATATCACATCTAATCTATCCTTTGTCCACATGTAGCTGGCTCCAAGCCTCACCAATCAAGAGCGACACGCTGGCTTTATGAAAAGCCACTTGTTCCCTGCATAATTGGGGGGTCTCATTGCTGAGTTAAATTGGAGGAGGAGGTGGAGGGAGGGGCAGTCTTGTTTGCCCATGTAAAGTGTGATCCAGATAATAGCATTCTCATCAAAGGCGGCAATTACATTCATTACAACGGCGCGAGGCGCGCCTGCAAGGAAATTAAGTGGTGAGAGGAAAGAAAAGCTTAATATATATCTCCTTTATCCTATCCCCCACCTCTCCGCTCTTTTTCAAATGCTCCTCGTGGAGCGGGAGACCTCAAGAAAGAAACAGTCTCAGTAAGAGAAGAATAAATCTTGTCAAAGTCCCCCTTCACCTTTCTGCCTCCAAGAGGCTCCCGTCTACCGTTACTATGGCTGCACTTGTCTAGGATTAAAAAGCTTTTCCAGGAGGGTAATCTCCAATGCAGCTTTTACACAAGCCCAACAAATGACACCAAGTCTTTAAAAACTGCTTAAGACCTTCTCTAAATTAAATTCCAATTTCTTTCAGGAAAGGAGGAGCAAATCAATTGTCTTGTGTGGCGTTAAACCACAAACAGCCTGTAAATCAAGCGGTTAGGAGGAGAAGGGAACCTTTTCATTCAGGCCTTTTAAATGTGAATCAGAGCAAGTGGATAACACTGCAACCTTCTCAAAGACAGGTGTTATCCCAGCTCCCATTCTGCGCGTGGCAGCGCGTACATTCAAACGCGCCCGTATAATTTTGATTAGCCTTGTAAAGGTTTTGAGATCAAGTCAGCCCCTTTACAGAATGTTAAGTACATGAGTAATTGTATCAAAATAGATTGATTTAGATTACATTATAGAATCTTATCCATGGCTGAAGGTAACGCATTCAACCCCCCAACAGAGTTTTCCAACAAACATCAAGTGTAGGAAGTCATTGCTATGCAAGTTTCCATCAGTGTGACCACCGCGATATAGGGTGTAAATGCCAGCCCCAGTAAGCACCTATTGGAGTATTACCTGCTCAGTCTCATTAATACATGCTCACTGCCCTTTAAGAGAGCGGCTTAATATATCGCACAGTAGACATGTCATTAATGCAAAATTAAGTTTGACCAATTATTCCCCTTAAGTATTTTTAGGCTTAATAAATCCGTCTCTCAAAGTCAAGGCCGCATTGGTTCGAAATACTTAGCCGGGAATAGAACATAAGATTATTGTTTTAATGATTTATATCATAGGAATTAAAAACAAAAGCACTGAAACAAATGAGAGCGCAGAGAAGTGCGCACTTTGTCTTTTCGTGCCGACAAATCATTGTGGCTGTGTGTGAATTATTCAACAGGATCTGGCCGCGGTGGAAACTTGAGGATAATTAAATTGCAATAAAATAACATTAGTGTGGACAGGCTGTTAGAAGGTGATGTAATTGGCTGCTCCTGTGGTCATGGTTCAACTGATGAGGTCGACTGTCACGTCTTCCACCGGTCCTGTACATCCAGTCCCTGGAGACTGGCAGCTGACAGGACTCAGCAGATGACTGTATACTGAGGTTTCATTGTCTGTACAGTGACAGCCATGATCTGTGTATGTAATCCTGATGACTCAAGCCTTTTCTGTAAGGTTAGGACTTATAAACAATACTAGCCTACGTGTGTTAGCATTGTATCTTGTGTCATGTGGGCTACTTGTGTGTCAAAACAGTGTGCGGTTGAATGGGATGTACCTGCTTCACCACTGAGACAGGTGCGCCATCTAGTGTCCAGATGTTGATCTGTACTTCCATTGGAGCAGGCAACAGCAGGTGTACACACACAGGGCCAAATGTACCTGTCAAAAAAAAAAAAAAAGTGAGAATAGTGTGTTAAAGTCACTCTTGGAAGTCTCCAAAGAGGCACACAAACACCTCATACACAAGTCTATTTACTGTGCAGAATAGACTGAAGATAGGTAGATACATTTGCAAACAAGTGACTCGTGTTACAAAGTAAGGAATTCACAGGTAGCAGGTTTACATTACTGCTGTAACTCTTGCTCTGACAGTTGTTATGCGGTAAAAGGATACAGTGGCCTCACTCAACGTGGCCGTTTGTCATCTTCTCCTCAGTGATTTTCCTACAACTTTGACACAAATGGGGCAACGCGATCTTCACCAAGCGCTTACCGGTAAATTATTGATTGTGATAAAACATGAATGAGTCAATAGCTTTTGAAAGTAATGCAATTGTTGTGCCTCATTTGCCACTTGAGCGTAATGGCAAGCTGTACATCTGAAAGTGTGTCATGTCAGTGATGTAAGTGGATATGCCATCAGTTAACTTCATTAGCTCAGTGGCAAGAGATGAGTGTTTCAAATCCACGTGTGTGATAAAGGAAATGCCACTCTGCCTGGACAACAAAGCACATTTTATGAATGAATTATGAAACAAGAACAATACTAGTTTTGGATTCTTTGAGACAGTAGAAAACAAGTTCTTGTACATGTTGACTTTACCAAACAATTCACCGGTAGAGCCTCTAAAATTGGGCACTAATCAAACTTTAAAAGATGTATGACAGAAAGACTTACTAATATAATGCTGATATTTTATCAAACAGTCAATACTACAATGTAACACCGTGCTCAAGGCTGTAAAAATGGAGATTTTAGCTAGTTGGAAAATGTTTGGAAAGCTGCTGCACACACTTTTGAGGGAAGAAATGCATTTTAAACGAGTGACCAAGCCCCCCTTTCGATACCTAACTACAGAACATAAACTGGAATGGGTCTGTGTGTTCATAAATAATATTTTATTTATAATAAACTGTATCTTACCCAATCCTGTGTAGCATGCTTTTTAGGCCTTCTCTGCTTTCAAAATGCACAACGTCGGCGCTAAGGCACAGAAAATGTGAAGCAGGCGCTCTCTCCGTTCATATTGTACTTTACAAACGTGGAGTAATAATGTTTTTGTTCATTTTACAGTGTGGACAGCTGCTTTTACAAAGTTACCGCTTCAGTGGTGGGAACTAGCGGCGTGTCGTTCGTGGACGTATCGTTCAATTGGAACTACTCTTTTATATGACTCGGGAGTAGCGAGTAGTCTCGGTGAGTGATTCGTTCATTGTCGTGCAGTGCGTTCCCTCGCCACGTGGCAGCTGCATGAGCTCAGTCGGGACAGGAATCAGAAGTGATTAGTTCACGACTCGACGACGTGTGAGTCTCTCGTTCATTTGTCACATGGCATGACAGTTCAGCTACAGACTTTTGTGTAACGAGTAGTATACAGACATTACATCGCACACAAGAGGGCTACAGCACTGCACTAGTGAATGAACAAAATGACTCAAAAGATTCGTTCTCACGTCCGGGGATAAGTGAACCGATTCAGTAAAAAGATTCGAACTTCCCAACACTGGTAGGAACCTTTCTTGGCGGTTACGTTGCGCTCGAGGTGGGACGGTTTTCACTGGTGCGCACACACACCGTGAACTTTCACCTCGTACTGGGTTTATTGTTTTGATTTAGCAGGTTGCCTTTTTTTTTCCCGACGAGCTGTGACGAATGGACCAAACTGAAACACACACACGCGAGAACAACAGCGCTCCCGTTGAGGCAAACATGGCGTCGTGAATAATGACCGTGTCGAGCGGGTGCCGGCGTTTCTGTTGACAAAGATGTCTCGTTAGCTGTGTGGCTAACGTAGCGTACGTAGCTTTGGTAACAACATGACGACGACGACGATGAGGAGCGGTGTGTAGGGGCGACCGACCACACATCGGATCGCGTCGATTTCCTGCTTGCCAATCAGATATTTACCGTGTCTTTTGTGTCTGGATATTTGTGCCACAAAGCGGGGTTTTTATTTTCTTTCTTCCAATCGACAAAACTAACTAAGAAAAACTGGTTACGTTTAACCAACAAGTTATCTTCGAAGAGGTAGGTGTGTGTGTGTGTTTGAAAAGCAGCTAGCTAGCGCTGACGATGCTTTGACTTTAATCTGGTTTGTTTGCATGTGTATTTCTGTAACAGTGTGATGAAGTTTTGCTCTTTGCTCCGCAGTAATTGTAGCCGGTTGGACGCTTGCATCACTTTCTTTCAATGGGTGAGGAAAAACCAGACACGCTCGACTTTGTGAAGGATTTCCAGGAGTATCTGAGCCAGCAGACTCAACATGTCAACATGATATCAGGCTCTGTCAGCGGCGTCAAGGAGGCTGATGAGCTGCCACCAGGTAACAGGCTGTGTGTCATTACTGTCTGCAGCCCTTTTCTGTGAATACCAGCACATTTTATTTTTCTGGGTTCGGTGTTTTTAGGCAAACAGCTGTCAGATTCATGAGCCTGCTTTCAGATGCTTAACACAGTTTGCAGCTTTATGAATGTTATCAAGAGTAACTGCTCGAGAAATCAGGCGTGCCCATCCTGTCTGATAGAAATGTTTTTGCATATTTATTACACATGTAATCATGTAAAAGTGTAACTACAAGTCGTCCGCCGTGGAAATGCATGTGTCCACATTCATTCCCCTAGATGACGTATATAAATCATAAGTCCTGTTAATGTTCCTGAGTGCAGACTGCAGTCAGAATGGACTGGATCACCCCTCAGTGGACATGTCCCTGGAGGACAGCTCAGGGATCCTAGTGGACGGTTTTGAGAGGACCTATGACGGGAAGCTCAAGTGCCGCTACTGCAACTATGCCACCAGAGGCACAGCAAGACTCATCGAGCACATCCGAATTCACACGGGTAAGTGTCGATGGTTCGTTCTCATTCGACAGCGGTGACACATTTTTTGTTACTCAGCCTTGTTTTTCTCGATTTAAACAGGAGAGAAACCTCACCGCTGCCACCTGTGCCCGTTCGCTTCGGCCTACGAGCGCCACCTGGAGGCGCACATGCGCTCACACACAGGTGAGAAGCCCTATAAATGTGAGCTGTGCTCCTTCCGCTGCAGCGACCGTAGCAACCTGTCGCACCATCGCCGCCGACGCCACAAACTTCTACCAATGAAAGGCACTCGCTCACTTTCCCATAAGAAGATGCTTAGTGTTTTACAGAAGAAGGCCAGCTCACTTGGCTACGGTCGCCGACTCCTCATCAACTTCAGCCCCCCGTCTATGGTGGTGCACAAGGCTGACAATGTGAGTGACTTCTCCCATGAGCTGCCCCACTTGCGTCAGGAGACCTATGATAATCAGAGTAGAGCAGCTGAGGACGGGCACTCCACAAATCAAAATCACCATCATCATGACATGGTTATGGATAACCCTCTGAACCAGCTGTCTACCCTGGCAGGCCAGTTGGCCAGCCTCCCTTCAGAGTCTCAGGCCCAGACTCAACCTCCCATGTCTCCAGGAGCAGAGTCTATCGTCGATGAGAAGCCCTTCCTCATCCAGCAACCCCACCCTGCTACAGCTCCCGTGGCTGTCACAGCCAGCATGGTCCATGCTTCGTCCTCTTCCCCAATCACCCCAGAGCCCCGGGCTCCTCCCCACAGCAATTGCAGCCCCGGAGGGGGACCCTGCAGCGAGCACAGTGGGCGCACCAGTACCCCTAGTATCTCCAACAGCCAACCCAGTACGCCCGCTCCCGGCCTGTCCGCCCCGCTCCAGGAGCCCCACATGCTGCATCACTGCCAGCACTGTGACATCTACTTCCCCGACAACATCCTTTACACCATCCACATGGGCTGCCATGGCTATGAGAACCCATTCCAGTGCAACATCTGCGGCCACAAGTGCAAGAGCAAGTATGACTTTGCCTGTCACTTTGCCCGCGGGCAGCACAAGTAATGGACGAGGAGGAAATCTTCGAAATAACTTTTAACGGACAGCTTTGTTCCATTAATTCCATAGTAATTTTATTTATTGGTCTTTTACTTGGCCTTGATGTAGCCTAGCCTTTGAAAGTTGTACTTATACAGGAAAAATGTCGACATTCAGATGGTTTCATTTTTGTATGGTTCCCATTCAAGTGTATTATAAAAGGATGATCAGTGTTTTCAACAAGTTGAGAATTTATTTGTGATGGTGGAGTTAAACCACTTTCCACACTAATTACCCCCATTTATAGATGTCGTAGGTTACCAAATTCACAATATTCCTTGAATTTAGTTTGTCTTTTTGATATTCATGGTTCAGAAAAGTAACACTGTTCTTACGTTAGAGCTTTCCTTTAAGTACATGAACTTAACGGTTTGGCAAACCATGCAACACTAAATCAAATTTAGATAGGGACCATTTATACACGTTACGTGGCCTCGTATCAGACTGAAGCGAACGAGAACCAATGTAACAGAAGCAATCTAAAAACAAGTTGTGAATAAATAAAACGATAACGTGATAAGAAGACATATTTTGAGGAAAGCAAACATTTGCGATTTGCATGTTTTTATTGACTCTGAAGCCTGCTTGCAAATCTGAGTGGGTCGCCCAAATAAATTCTCAACACTCCCGGAGCTGTATCTGCAGATCACTCTGATGACAGGAGTTAAACTGTTGGCCTAAAGAGATCTTACTTAAGCCTTGTTGAAATTATTTCAGTGCTCGGTGCATTACTACTGTTTCTTTGCAGTGCCTGACATAGTCACTTTCTTGTGTGTGTGTCTAAGATAGAGAGGACTGTTATTTTAAAATTTAATGGATATTATTATAATATCCTCTTCTTACTGTAATGGATAGGCCCGGAACCTTAGAGGGGGTGTGGGGGGGTAGTTGGGCCATCATAGTTTTCTATGGTAGCAACAACTTTTTCTTTGCCAAAATTCTGCTCCATGAATGCTGCTAAGAAACTTTGGGATCAAAACTATACGGATGGCATCCACAGTTGAAGAAATACTGGCCAAACTTTGCATCTGTGGTTTCTGGTCAGCCGGTTGTTAAAAATAGATTTTTGTAAAAGTCGTGTTTTGTTTTGAAGTCTTTCCACACAGTGCCCTTCTTTGACCAGCGTTATGGTAACTTCACTCATTTTGTTCAAAAGGGTTTTTCCACGTCCCTTTGATTACATCAAGTCACATTCTGATGTTTTGATATTGTATGAAGTCACTTTGATATCCAGTGTCTCCGTGTTTAGGCCGAAATCACCAGTCTTGTGTCTCATGTAAACACTCTTTCAGAATTGCCACGTAGCGCTGGGAATGCCACGTTTTAGCCTTTCTGATAACAAATGATGATGATTCCTGATTTATCATGGATCCCAGTGCTTTACTGAATATTTACTGAGTATTGTATTCTGAGTGGTTTGGATAGATGTTCAGTGTCAAAAAAAAAAAAAAAAAGCAAAATAATGTTGCAGTAAGACTGCTGCTTTAGCAAGATTGTTCTTTGTCTTGGGTACTGTTGTCTGTTGCGTAGCAACATGCGTGGAGAACATAGTTACTGTTTTTAGGACCACCTCCTTGTCACCATGTTTACCAGTAATAGGAGCATCCAGTAATGACTGCCTTATGTTCTCTCAGTGTGTCGTAGGTTCATAGGTAACGGTGAATGTTGACGCCTGTTGGCGATCACTCTCTCCCTCTGGGGACGGCAAATCATTTTATTGTGACATGGATTAATCTAACTAATTTATAAGTAAAGTGTTTTCTAACTGAGCAGCACTCTGTCTCTTGTCATCTCTGTATTCAACTCAATGAAATACACAAACACAGACTGTCTTTTGATGATGCCTTTAATTAATGTGATAAAGAGAGAAGAAATAGTGTAAGTCAGTGTCACAGTGAACAGAATGATGAGAGCTGTAATGATTGGTAAAGATGACTGAAGCAGCTCACTGCCGTGTCAAGTTAGGCCTTCTTCTGCTCCTGCTCATTAGTGCCATCCTCCTTTTTCTCAGGCTCTGGAGGAGAGAAAATGTGAAATGTCTTTTATTGTAATGTTTGAGGACATTAGGTCACTGTGACTTTTCTTACTGCTAAAATATAATTCTTCAGTTCATCCATTATTGCTTTCGAAACCAGGCCCAAATGGTTACAGACCTTTGAGCTGGATGGGACCCAGCACCAGAGTTTGGCTGTCGTGTTTTGACCCCACGTCTCTGGCCGCACGTTTGTTGCAGCCACGGCGGCAGCGGGAATTGTAGTCAGACGATGGGCAAATCAGGACGTTGCACTGGATGTACACAGAGTCTGTGGCTCGGAGGAACTGGAAGGCCTTAAATCTGAAACGGGCATAGGGTCTGGTGCCAGAGACGTACTGGTAGTAGGTGTTGTCCACGGAACATCTAAAGGCGAAAGAGACAGTCTTAGTGTACACTAGTGCTATAAATATGCATGTTTAACAGAAGAACAAGGTCCTGTAACCACCTACTACTCTATTACAAGTATGTCCTACTTTTAAAGTCCCACTTATGTAAAAGTACAGAATCAAAAACTCTCATCTTACCCATTACGGACCAGGTAATAAGGTCTACTATGGAAGTCATGGGGTGATGGTGAGGCCACACAGGTGTCAAGAAAGAGAACCAGGGTGCTGTCACCCCTCCTTAGGTCCACTTGGACATACAAGTACTGGTTGAGTAACACCTTGTAAGGATTTCCAGTTACCTGAGAGTGTGAAAGCAAAAGGTCAACTCGGCGTGGAAGTATTCACAAAAGAGTTTTCTGTGCATACAGTCACCCGGACACACCTTATAATAGAAGCTGCTGGATGTATAGAAATCCATGCTGGTGTTGAATCTGCCTGTGCCTGAAATGGTGCTGTTGTCATGATGGTCGACAAGGTACATGATCTGGGACACTGAGTCCTGCTCCATTCGACAGCCAACGTTCATCCTGAAGTGAGACTGGCGCGTGATCTCTCCATAGTTGGAGGTGTAGGCACGGACGGTGTTGTGGTAGACGATTCTGCCATTCTCAAACTGTTCCAGGTAGAGGGCATTGAAAGAAAGTCACGTGATTTGTGGGAGAATTATTATTATGAGTACTGTGTATTTTTAATGAGTGTTGCTTACCTTTCGAACGGTTCCACAAGTGTTAATGGGGAAACTGAAGACCACCTGATAACTGGAAACTCTGGGTCGGCAGTATTCGTCATTAAGGTACAGACTATGGCCATCGTAGCCGAGAGACTGCAGGTAAGACCTCTCAATCACAATGTTCATGTTGTCTGAGGAACAGTCCACACGACCTAACAAAGGATATATTCACAACATGTTTTGAAAGATCTAAAAATATATCAGCAACTACCGAAAGGATTGACGGTCATGGTCCCCAGAGGATGAATCCTGTTGACTTTAACAATCCCATGATTTTTCCTTTAGCATCAATCTGAGGTTAACATTTCAGGTTTTGAATTAAATACCTCGACCATATATCCTGAATGACATTCACATCAGCTGTACTAAACTAAATTAAGATGGTGAACAAAGATTAGCATGTTAGCACAAAATAGTACCTAAGTACTGTACAACCTCACAGAGCTGCTAGTGTGGTGCTAGTTTTAATCTCTAAATTGGATTTTAGTCCGGTTTGATTGACTGATACAGATATGCTAATTGACAGTATTCCAGCCTTTTTATGATGTACAATTAAAAGGAGATTAAAGGGAATGTGACTGTTTTGCACTTCAGTAGATTTGGAGGAATCAAAATTTGAGACATATTTAAAAAGAGAATGGACAAAATCAAAGCAGGAGGGGCAAAATATTCTGACTTTTACTCCGCTGCGTGCAAGTAAAGCTCCAAAAATGCTGGATCCTGCATCCAAAAGCATTTTTTAAATTCCTGTAGACATTGTCCACTGTTTTAACATGAGCTAAGTGAGTCTACAATAAACATTTAACGCACATTTAATCAATCAAAACTAAACATCTTACACCTGTGAAATCTGCTGATCATAACCATACCTGAGCTCTGCGGCAGAGTGCTTATAAACTCAGCATTAAACCCTCGACCAACCACGGAGCCGTCAGTCCGGAAGAGCACAGTCAAGTAGTTGGAGGAGGAGTAAAAAGTTTCTGAAATGCTGTTGCTGCCGTTGTTGTTGTTGTTGCTGCACACTTTCCCCAGATATCGTGAGCTAACAGATGGCCCATCATAGACTGCAATGTAGTCACAGGAGCAGCAGTTCTCCAGTCTGTTTTTTGAAAAACACGATTAAGGTTATAATACTTAATGCAGAAAAATTCAAAAAAATAGCTCCAGTCTGTCCTTGATGAATCAGTATCTGTTTACAGTTCTATTGGTAAGGGTTATTTCATTCTGATATGATACTAATGATCTCCAGAAAGTCTCTATCCTTCACTTACTGCAGGTATGTGAATGACAGGAAGACTCTTTGGTCATATGAAGCTCTGAGCTGCCAGACACAGTGGGCGTTGTCTTGGTAGTAGCTGGGATAGTTTGGGCTGGACAAAGTGCCAGCGCCAAACATAGAGCCTCCACAGGGGCCTTCAGGAAAGAAGGCAGACAAGATAACACATAAATTACATAACATGAACAATCCATTTATTCACCTGTACTGTAGGATTTTGGAAGGTTGTCATACTTGGTGTGGTTCCGCTTGTACTTGAATTGCAGTAAGCTACATGACAGAAGAGAGGAGAAAAAAATGACACCTTGTTACTGTGAGAAACACACAACATGCAATATCTGACTTCAGACATATTTTAAAGTTGAAAGTGTGGTCAGCATCAGCAGTTTCTGGCATGTGTAGTACTCATGTTACTACAAGTTTCATTGTATTGTCAAACAGCTCCAGAAACCACCCTTTCAATATCACACAAAACCAGCACTTTTCTTCATGTCAAATCACAGTTTTTCTCTACTTTAACTAATACCCCTTTGGTTTAAAGTTTAAAGGATCTCCCACAGTGTATCCAGCCCCGGCAGTCTCAGCAGGAGATTCATGATATTAAGATGAATAGATGCCCCTTGAGTCACTGTACAGTCCATTTCTATGGAAGCTATTCGGAAGAAATTGTGACCACAGTGTGCCACAGTGTTGTTTTTTGGTGGATATATGTGACCGTATATGATGAGCTTTAAGGGACATGATACTCACAGTAGTAGTCAGGGCAACAGTTTCCATTGTATCGGCAAGAGCTTGAGCAGGAGCAGCTTCCCATGTAACTGCCACAGTAGTTACGACACGAGGGCCGAGCTGGGAGACACAGGAGA
This sequence comes from Nibea coibor, assembly GCA_023373845.1. Classification (NCBI taxonomy): domain Eukaryota; kingdom Metazoa; phylum Chordata; class Actinopteri; family Sciaenidae; genus Nibea; species Nibea coibor. The sequence continues at coordinate 16,415,693 of CM041723.1, forward strand.
GCATAAACCATGTCAGTAATAGATTATGTGTTTCATTCTGTCACATATACTGCAGGTTGTTGAGAGGTTTTCATACCTGTGGTTGGTATGGAAGTGGGTGAGTAGCAGTAAGCTACACGACAAAGAGAGGAGGATGAAACGATTACAATCTTTCCACATCTTCACACAGCGTAAAACACACATTATGATACACCCGCTGTTTGTTCTGTCAACTGTCAACATGAGATATTGTCACACTGTGTCTGTATGTGCTCCGTAATATTTGACTGACTGACTCCCACAGCAAAGAGGCATGCAGAGCCCGTTAATGCTGTTGACTCGGTAGACTTACAGAAGTAGTCATCGCAACAGTTTCCATTGTATCTGCAAGAGCTTGAGCAGGAGCAGCTTCCAAAGTTATAGCCACAGTAGTGACGACATGAGGGCCGCACTATGAGACACAGGAGAGCATAAAACGTGTCAGTAACTGGTGGTGTGTTTTATTCGGTCACATATACTGCAGGTTGTTGAGAGGTTTCCATACTTGTGCTGGTTCTGTCAGGTCTGGGAGTGGCCGTTGAGGAGCTACAGTGAGCTGCACGACGAAGAGAGGAGGGTGAAACGATTACAATCTTTTACACACCTTCACACAGCGTGCAACACACGTTATGATACACCCGCTGTTTATTCTGTCAACTGTCAACATGAGATATCATCACACCGTGTCTGTATGTGCTCCGTGATATTTGACTGACTGACTCCCACAGCAAAGAGGCATGCAGAACCCGTTAATGCTGTTGATTTGTTAGACTTTAGGCACTCACAGTAGTAGTCAGGGCAACAGTTGCCATAGTATTGACAAGAGCTATCACAGGAGCAGCTTCCCATGTGATAGCCACAGTAGTGACGACATGAGGGCCGATCTATGAGACACGGGAGAGTAAAAAACCTGTCAGCAATAGATTATGTGTTTTATTCTGTCACATATTCTCCAGGTTGTTGAGAGGTTTTCATACCTGTGGTGGTTTGAGCTGGGGCAGTGGTGGTATAGTAGGAGTCGCACTGAGCTGCATGACAAAGAGAGGAGAATAAAACGGTGTAAAACTGTAAAACCTTCACTTCAAAGTTTATTTCTATGAGTCCTTATTGAGGTAGCGGTGCATTTCAGCATGATGCAAGCTGTTTGCGCGTCGGCGCAGCGGCTTCGCTGCCGAGCTTTGAGGGACGTGATACTCACAGTGGTAGTCATAACAACAGTTTCCATTGTATCTGCAAGAGCTTGAGCAGGAGCAGCTGCCCATGTGATAGCCACAGTTGTAACGACACGAGGGCCGAGCTGTGGGCCAAGCTGTGCGACACAGGAGAGTAAAAAACATATCAGCAATTGGTGATGTGTTTTATTCTGTTACATGTGCTGTAGGTTGTTGGGAGGTTTTCATACCTGTGGTGGGCTCTTCAGTAGTTGAGTAGCAGTAAGCTACACGACAGAGAGAGAATTAAATTACAATCTTTTTTCTCACAGCATGAAACACACACGCACGCAGACCCTGTTAATACTGTTGGTTTGCTGTTGATTTGTTAGACTTTAGGCACTCACAGCTGTAGTCATAGCAACAGTTGCCATAGTATTGACAAGAGCTATCACAGGAGCAGCTTCCCATGTGATAGCCACAGTTGTAGCGACACGAGGGCCGAGCTGTGGGCCGAACTGTGCGACACAGGAGAGTAAAAAAACATATCAGCAATTGGTGATGTGTTTTATTCTGTCACATACTCTGCAGGTTGTTGAGAGGTTTTCATACCTGTGACGGTTTGAGGTGGGGTAGTTGTATCATGGTTGTACTCACACTCAGCTACATGACAAAGGGAGGAGAATAAAATGATTGCAATCTTTTACAAATCTTCTTGTGGCGTAAAACATAACCTGCATCTGCAGCCGTCAACAAAAGATATTATGACAGCATGTCTGTATGTGCTTGACTCCCACAGCAAAAGACAAATGCAGAACCCGTGAATGCTGTTGATTTGTTAGACGTAGGCACTCACAGTGGTAGTCATAACAACAGTTTCCATTGTATCTGCAAGAGCTCGTGCAGGAGCAGCTTCCCATGTACCCGCCGCAGTTGTAGCGACACGAGGGCCGAGCTGTGAGTGTGGGAAAGTGTAAGATGTCACGTCAGTAATGGATTATGTGTTTTATTCTGTCACATATGCTGCAGGTTGCTGAGAGGTTTTCATACCGGGTGGGGTGGTCGTGGCATAGTGTGGGCAGTAATCTGAAAGAAAGATAAGATTAACAAAACTTCTTCTTCACCTCTTTTAGTTCACACGAGGGATTGATAATAGTGAGACAGTGATCCTGCTGGAGCTTGAAATCTGCTTGACGCTTACACTGGTAGCCGGTTGCAGCAGTTAATAATCCTCCTCAGTAAAAGTCAAGTTTTATCGTTGTAGCTGGTCACGGTGGAGCTGGTTTCAGCTACTTATTTTACAGTTACCTCATTAAGTCCGGTGCTTTCCCAATCGAGGCATCAGGACCCCTCTAAAAGCTTATAAGCTTATCATATGTTATTCTAAAAAGTAAGTATTAACTGTACCTGTGCAATATTTCCCTCCGAAATATAGTGGAGTAGAAGTATATGGTTATGTTGAATAGAAATACTAAGGTACAGTAACTTAAAACTTACTTGAGTAAAAGTGCTTTGCTACTTACAGCTGAAGTCTGAACAACAGGTCCCTCTGTATTCACAGCCTGAGCTGCAAGAGCAGTTTCCAACGTGGTAGCTGCCGCAGTTGTACCTGCAGGAACCTTCAGCTGCAGAAAGACCAGACAAAACTCATTTCATATGCTTTAGCTGAGCATTACATCATGTGTTTGCATCTGACGGCACTGTTCTTTTCATTCCAGTGTCTGTTTTTGTACCTGCCGCAGTTGTATAGTAGTAGCGTGCAGCACCTGATGGATGAGGAGAAAAACAAAACAAGACGTCACATGCGGCACTTGAAGAGTCCTGACGTGAAGGCTAAATATAAAAACACATAAATCATCTTTCCAACTAGTGCTCAGTCAAATGTCTCCGATTACTACCCTAAAAACCAAAATGACAAGCATAATAAGAAAAAATAGAGGACAATACCTTGCACTCCCTGTGAGATGATCACACTGCAAAGAACCAAGAGAGTCCACATGGTGAATTCTTCACGTTCCAGCCTCAGCTGCTGATGCTCCAGACGCTGACCATGGCTGCTTATATAGCCAGCAGCCCAATTAGACAGCCCTCATAAAGTTTCTGCTGCCACCAACAGCGATGATGATAAATTATTATTTTTTTATATTTATATTGTCATTGTGCATGAGAAACACACACTTGGTTAACTATCATAAAGCGTAAGCAAAGTTTGTCCACCTCTAGCTTCAGGATGTGTTTTAAGGTATTTGTTTTAGACTTACGAGCAGAGCTTCATGAGGGTTTTTGGGAACTTGAGGAGATAATAATTAATATTCATAGTGATCACACATGCGTAACATCTGCTGCAGTCATTTTGACTGGCTATTGTCATGACATGAATCCTGCTGCATCTGTTTCTTTCACAGTAGAAGAGTACAACGTCAACGTCAAACATACAGACTTGCATGTCTGTAGTCTCTTATTTATTAAAAAACATACCTTTAAATCTTATAGCAGCATATGCTGACAAATATATTGACAAATGTGTAGTTTATAGCTTAGACTGTTATGTATTAATTCAACCTTAAAGGTCCCGTGGGTTAGTGGCATCTAATGGTGTAGTTCCTGCATTGCAAACCTCTGGCCTCATCTGCTTCTTCCCAGAGTGAAAGGGAAACTACAGCAGCTGTGAAACGCAGAAAAAATCTAAAAGGCCCCATCTAGAGCCAGTGTTTAGTTTTTCTGTTGTGGGTTACTGTAGCAACATGGCGGTTCAACACGTGGACAATTTTATACATATCTAATGCCATTGTCTCCATTTAGAATTTGGCACATTTAGGGATTGTAAGACATAAAGTTAGGGTTAGTGTTTTTTTTGTCCAAAATATTTATACAAATCATGATAAACTGAGAGTTGAAACGAGAAAAGACTCATGAATGTTTTTTTTTTTTTTAGACTTTTCATCTAACCATCAGCGATATCTTTTTTTTTCATTTTTTCTTTAACATTTTTTTCTTCATAGACTTTACGTGATTTATTACTGTACCAATGTTTGGAAAAGATAAAAGTAGGGCTATAAAACATGATGACGTGATATTTCTCTTTCTGGTGAGAAAATCTAATGTTGAATCAGGTGCATGTAAAGGATTTTCCTCATTATGTTCAAGGATGTTGCCTTTTGATGATTAATAAATGAACTCAGTTGCTTAGTAAACTTATTTGCCTGCCTATAAAGGATATTTGAAAGGTGTTTGCCTCCACGTTGGGTTTGTTATCTCTGTGAGTTCAGTTGTAAAACATATTTTTATCAGATTGTTAGTGACATGTAGAGACACGGTATCAGTTTATTCCATTTGCATTCATAAGATATGTTATTAGTTGCTTTCGACGGGTCTCATTAGGTTAAAAAACAAGATAGTTAGACATCTGTAGAATATATCATGAATAAAGTTAATGTGGTTCAAAGGACCAGTGTGTAGGAGGCAGCCCTCGCTTGAACCAGTGTTTGGTTTGCTCATTCTGGGCTACTGTAGAAACATTGTGGTGCAACATAATGAACCTGCAGCCTCCATAAATAAAAAGGGATCAAGGCTATAAAGTAACAAAAACACAACAATTAGTATTTCCAGGTGATTTCACATGAATGACAATACATTTATGAATATTATATTATATTGCCAATAGATCCCCCTAAATCATACACACTGGACCTTAACTGAGCTTTATTTAAAATGTTATAGTAGTCAGTAAATTTGCACTAATGGCATGGAATGAATAATGTGAATAACAATTCATATGAATTATATCAGAAAGAGAGAGTAAACAAGTTATACGCATGAAGACTGGATTACACGAGTAATAGAGGAACTATGATTGCAGAATAATAAGACACAACGTGAAAATCAGAGTTTATTTTTTGCCTTCCCTCTTCCTGTTTTTCGTGTATACATTACAGTGATTCAGGTCTGTGTGATATTTGTTTGACCCCTGGAGTTTGTTTGACCCCTGGAAAATTTTAAAGAACATGCGCAATCAATCAGATAATAAACAAACACTTCCAAAATATGGTGAAACTTCAGTGAGTCAGTCTCATACACAAACAAGCCTGTCCTGCTTCCCACTCCTCCTTTGTGGAAGTTGGGCTCTCCTTTCACCCTATTTAGGATGTGCTTGCATCATCCTCCTAAAGTCAACATGTAGAGGGACATTGGGTGGTCCCTTTCTTCTCCCTGTCAGACCTATTTATCTATAGCAGTAGTACGTCAGTACAAAGCAGGCTGTGAGTCATGGCAGCATGAGCCCCTGACTCAATGCGGCTTTGGTTAATCAGTAACCAGAGTGGGAACACTGAGGGTGCGAGGCTGGGTTAAAGTAAGGGAGCAGAGGAGCCAGGACCTCATTCAGCACCTCACTCAGCAGCAGCAACAGCAGACATACACACACGGTAAGAGCAAACTTTGACTTAATCTCAGTAATTGACTTTTGAATGCACAATATAGTGATTGCAAAAACTCATCAGAGCCGAGGGGGAAATATTTGAGTTTAGAGTCTCATAATGGATGGGACTAATCTATGATATTCTTCAAAATCAAACAATTATCTTGCAGCTGTCTAAAAGTGGAGTTTCTGCAGTTTCTGAGATTTAGTTCAATTAAAGATTAATAATACGGCTATTTTCTGTAAAACTGGTATTAGAAGACGAGATTGATTATGAAAAAATGGAATCAGATTTATGGATCTTAAGAGAGTGATCATGAATCAGCCATGTTTCTTTCTTTTTTTTTTTTTTACCTCTGTCATCAAGTCATCTGATGCACAGGTGGGTTGACTGGATTTAAGAACATTTGAATGTACTGGATAAGGGATCAAGGCCATGTCCTGTGGTACATGTCCAAATAGAGAAAAACCCATTGTTTGTTCACCTCTTCCAAGAGTCCATCAGTCCACATTTCTGCAAATTCAACACAAAGGATAAAGTCCTATCTGAGCATATTTGAGCACTGACCCAAATTACTCACAGAGGTCTCTGCAGAAAGAGTGTTAATGAAGGAGAGAAGTCATTCGACTTTAAACTGTTTACTGAAATGTCTCAATGAACAATAATCAAGCAAAATATTTTGTTTCATTTTCATTACTAATTTTATGTGTAAATGTGTGTTTTGCAGCTTAAATGTATTAATATATTCTAGATATGCATTTATTTGTGCAGTTATTACAACTTAAAATCCATCCATATTTTCCAATCCCAGTACCCAGAGTGGACATTTTTGTCTAAATGTACGGTGACAATTTGTAAATGTGTTTGATACCAGCCTGCATTCAGTCTGAAGGCTGCTTTAATAATATCCAAATGAGACATCCATCTTATTTTAGTCAGTGAACACATACAAATTCACACGCAGACACACGGAGATGCATCTTCATTATCTATGCGACCTCTGTTGCAGAGGGTAATGCCTGCTCTCATTCACTGACCAGCAGGAGAGAGGACACACAAAGAGCAATCAATCCATCACTGACATGCTGCTCTGTGTCCAATGTTCCAATGTTCCTGCCAGCCAATCCTGTCAAAGACGGAAAACCAGATCCAGCCAGATTTCTTACGAAAGGCCCCGCTAATAGTGATGTACCATTCACAGGCAACGCGGCGCTAAGGGCCCACTCAGACTCAAGGTGGTTTATAGGTTGTTAGACTCTAACTAAACCAAAAATATCTGTCTCCCTCCACAGAAGGAATCATTCAGGTGACTACCAACAAAAGGTAAAAATGCAGATTCTGCAGTCGCCTCTTCTTGCCCTCCTACTCGGCTGCTGCCTCTCAGGAAGCCAGGCCAATCGCGTCTACGTTCACCCCTTCTATCTCTTTGCCGCTGAGAATGTCACGTGTGAGACCCTGCAGCCACAGACGCCCAAACCTCTGGAGACACTTCCTGTGGCCCCCCTTGATATTGAAGTCCTGACACCAGACAGCAGGGACCCGTTGAAACTAGATGCCCAGAACATCACAGTGAGGACGGCGGTCCTGGCAGAGCTGTTGAACTCTCTGGGCCTGAGGATGTACCAGTCTTTCAGCAGCAAGCAGCAAAACACCGTCCTCTCTCCAGTCAACACCTTTGGATCCCTCATCACCTTCTACCTGGGAGCCTCGAAGATGACAGCAAACCCATACCTGGTCATTGATTTTGATTTGTTCTCATTGTAGAAAAGAAATAGTCCTGAATGATGGGATGTTTGATACCTCTGATTATCCGGTCTTTCACTCAAATTTTTTCCCAATTCACTCCTTTCCTTCCAGACACTACTGGGCTTGAAAAAGGGTACCGACCCAGAGAACTGTCTGTCCTTAGTGGACGGGCACAAAGTTCTCAAGACCCTGCAGAGCATTAACTCTCTGGTGGACGATGGACCAAAGGATGAAATCACCACCCAGGTGTGGACCTTCATTCGCCAGGATGCTGAACTGTCTCAGGACTTCATTCAAGGCACACAGGACTTCTCAGACACGTCATTCATCCGTGGCGTGGATTTCTCCAAACCTCAGGAGGCCGAGGAGCTGGTGAACACGTTTGTGGACAAGACATCAGACGGGAAGGTGAAGAGTATCTTCAAAGATCTGAACTCCAGCAGCGACCTTCTGTTTCTTACTTCCTTCAACTTCCAAGGTCTGTCTCCTCTCTTTTGTTTAGACCTTGGTTAAGTTAGAGAATACACAAATCAAGATGCATGACTTTTGAAGCTAAAGTTAACTTTGCATTTTAGATTTCGTGATCACAGCCAGATTTGCAAAAATGTCTCTGGACATTTACCATACAGTATACCCAGACCCATGCTGATATCCCAAACTGAAATCCTGCAGATTACAGAGTACTGTCAACTACTGCAGCTCCTGATTGTGTTCTTGTGTTTAGGCAACTGGAGGACAGCTTTCCAACCAGAGAAGACCTCCTTGCAGGAGTTTCACGTGGATGAAACAACCACAGTGATGGCTCCACTGATGACCCACACGGGTCAGTATCACTACCTGAATGATAAGGTAAATCATAGTTCAGGAGATTTGTTTATTTAACTGTAAGATATGAAAAGTACCGTGCTGATCTGTAATATGTCTTGTGTTATCATGAAGGTGCAGCGGTGCACAGTTGTGAAGCTGTCTCTGAGCAAACGATCCTACATGCTGCTGGTCCTGCCTCATGAAGGGGCCAACCTCCGTGACATCGAGTCCAAATTGCGCACTGATGTCATGTCTGCCTGGCACGAGAACCTCCAGGAAGGGTGAGTAATAAAACACGTAAATACATACCTCAGAAGTTGATGGACTAGAAACCTGAACATGTCTTTCATCTCATGTTATGTTTTCTTTGTGAATTCATATTTAAATCCATCAAGGTCAATTGACCTGTCATTGTATATCATAATGTGTCATTATATCAGTGTAGAGGAAATTAGACTATAAGGTGAGAAAGAGTCAGGTACTGTCCTATATCTGTTCAATTTCCATCTTAAAATTTCAAATCTAACCCTTTCTGTCCATCCACAGTCTGTTGGAGTTGTCCCTCCCAAAGTTCTCCATGTCTTCTGTGAATGATCTGCGAGAACTTCTGACCAACATGGGTCCAAATGTTGAAGACCAACTTCTGGGCTCCCAGGCTGAGTTCAGCCAACTCAGCAACATTAAACCCTTCACTATAGACAAGGTGAAATAGATGAGTGGTTGTCTTGTAATGAGTTGTAAAAAAAATGTGTGTGTATCATTAACAGATCTCTCTGTCTCCTCTCAGGCCATCAACAAAGTTGTGTTTGAGATGTCAGAGGAAGGGGCAGAACCTCAGGACAAGATCCAGGAAGCTGGCATCCCTCTGAAACTGTCCATCAACCGGCCGTTCTTCTTTTCTGTCATAGAAGGAACGTCTAACGCCATCCTCATGTTGGGAAAGATCACCAACCCTACGCTCTAAAGTTATATGGCGCTGAAAACCAACAGAAACCTCTGACATGAAAAATGTCCAACGTAGCAGGCCCCATTTCTTGTACTTCATCTGCATCCTACAGCTTCTGCAGGTGCTGAAATCAATCATGTAACAGACATCTCATTTAGAGCATACCCTTGTTTTTCCACAGACGGTACGTGAGGAATGAAGCACAGCCTCGTTCACGAAGGATCTATCGTTATTCAACAGTGTTATCTCTCAACACCAAGCTGATTTATGAAAACAGTATTTATGAAAAGCTGTTACTTTAAGCCGAGTTGTTTTCAAGCAGCCTGTTAAAAATCCTATTTTTTTTCCCCTTCCTGTAAAATTTATGACAGCAGAGTTCTGTACAGTATTTTTCAGTAGAGTAGGTACAGAAACCACGAGGCTCAGTGATGAAAGACTAATGACGATGTATATTGTAACTAAGAGTTTATTTTTGTTTTGTTACGATTTGTGATTGATGTAATAAAACATTTGTATCCCATCACGGTGACGATATCTTGTTTTTCATTACCATTGCAATGCTTCACGAATGCACTAGATCTTATTCATCTTTCTTGTTAGAGATTTATGAACATTTATTGCTGAGAGTGGAAACAGGGATTAGACATCTAATTATTTAGACGGTTATCTATTTTGAGAACCATATCATCAACTACTGTACACCATCTAGCAGCTGTTACCTAGAGCTAAAACATAAGACTGTAATTTCTCACAATCACATCTTGTCACTTATGGTTACTCCTATATATTCTATATATATACTCCTATATATTCCATCAGAGTGGAGAACATGGAGATGTCACTTGGTTAAAGAATATCAATTACTTGAGGGATAATGCAGTGTTCTCTGGAAAACAATGTGAGTTTGCAAGTGAACCAAATAATAAAAAGAGTATTCATTTCAATATAAAACATCTTCATAATTAATAAACTATTACAAGTCAAGCAAGTAATGCACTACCCGAACATGTGGTGTCGTGATATGCACCGATACTGACAATAATAATCATGATATTTAAAGGTGAAATATTGATATTGTGTTATACACATACACATATTTTTTTCTGTTCTTACTTTGTGGTTCATGGCAGTAACACTCCTTAATATAATACAGTATAATACAATATAATATAATATAATATAACTGCAACAATCTTTGCAATAAAACAAATTCAACACTGTATGTAAAGCTCTTTATTTTATTCCCACATTGTTATATTATGCTAAACATATTAAATTACACAACTTTGATTTGAACAAAAATGTACATGTCACATCTTCTTTGAGATGAATCCTTCACCATGGAGCAGAAATTAGAATAAAAGACAGAATAAAGATGTCTGACATTCCCATAGCCCTTAATATGATCAGTACAAGTACAGCAGTGCATATCGCCAGCATCTGGCATCAGTCGTTTTATGAAGAAACATTTCATGTACCATGTAGTCTCATGGAGTAGTTTCTGATTCCAGAATTTGCAGCTTGGTCAGACGCAACTGGTTGAAAGGTTTTGCACTGTGGCTCTAAAGTCTGCATTAAACACATGTTTTGTATAAAAGGTTGAAAAATGATTTCAGTAGTGTCAGTTCTTGTCCTATATTCTTCCTGCGCTGATCATTATAACTCTTACAAGACCATGACTTTGGCCTTTTTTTTTTCCTTCACAAGTCTTCAGATGCAAGGATGAGTGCAGCACGTAAATGAGTTTCATTCACGATGGAGTCACCTTTTTACTGGTTCTGTTCAGCGAGTTCCCTGGCCTCTTTCACAAGGTCCATCAGCGTGGAGAACATGGAGATGTCACTTGGCTGAAGACCCATCTTCTGGATCTGAGACAAACAACAGTACAGAGCACGAGAATAATCAAAAGTATTTCAGGTTACAGAAGTTAGTAACAGTCTGTCCGTGTGTGTTTGTGCACTTGTCAAACACCACCTACCTGCTCCCCCAGGTATTCCACATCCAGCGCCAGTTGAAGTCGGATCTTGCCGTCGTCTGTGGGTCCACCGTTCGCTCCCGTCGTGGCAGTCGTGGTCGCACCCTTTCTGGCTTGCTTTAATCGCTTCAGACTCTCCTCCATCTTTCTCACTGAACTCAGCACCTCTGAGATGGTCTCATAGTATCTGAACAAAAGAACAATGGAAAATGAAAGTGCAGCTAGAACGATGACTTGGAATAGCTTATTCTGCAAACAGCACAGGCACAGGCTCTACTTTTTAAACACAGGTAGTGTACACTGGATCCATTTATGTTTGCAGGTGCGTATTTGTGTCTGTTCTGTATTACCTCTGTGTGCAGTCTGACAGTGCAACTCGCAGCCACTCTTGTGCCGTAGAGGGGGTGACCAGACCTGTTGAGTCAGTCAGCAGCTGATGTAACGGGCGTAAGGCGTTGTCCATGTAGGCTGATGCACGCACGGGCACATCCTGTTCAGGGAGGAAGTAGAATGTTGTATACACAGTGAGGTGCGATGAAATACATGTTGATAGAAAGCTCAATATAAATGCTGTCTGGACATTTCAGTCACAACAGCTCCAGAATCAATTTAAAAGGGTAAAATATAAATAAAATATCCTGGTAACTCTAAGTATCTGCTGAGTATATATTCACCTATATTCACTATGCAACAGTGACTCCCATTGATAAGGAAGAAAATGTTGATATAGATGCAGCTAAACACCAGTGAAGAGGTAATACTACTAGCCGTTAAGGAGCAGACTAACTGTGAGCGAGTGTGTTTCACAGAAAATTCTTGGCACAAGGTCAACTAACTAGAGTCCAGTAAGTGGACCTTGATTTTTTTTTTTTTTTTTTTTTTTGTCAAACTGCCATTTTCAAGATCGATTATTAACCTTTACTGTAAATGATTACGTTACTTTCTGGAACTCTGATGTGTTCCAGAGTCCCCCATTGGTTTCATTAATATACAATGTGAGGGCAAATAATAATGTGTAAATGAATTGGCATTCAAATTTTAACATGCGTAATAAATCTGACCATTCAATGATTTTCAAAATATTAAATTCTGACCTTTAAATCGAGCTCTTCCATCAGAAAAAAAAAATGTATACGTGACAACACAGTTCCAAGTGCATTAGCCCTCCAGGTTCTGACTAAACCCGACAAAGTGCTTCCAGTGTCTGTTCGTGTGTGTACGCTTGCAGCTTCACTGACCTTATTAGTTCTGCGGTAGAGTCGTGGAACCTCAGAGGCACTCTTCAGGAAGCGGCAACTGCGTTCGGTCAGATGCTGGGTCATCCTGGTGTTCAGAGTGGGGATGCTACTTGACAGGCAAGCCTTGGAGTCTAATAAAGCATCTGGCACAGAAGAGAACACTGGTAAATGCTAAAGTACCCACTGCTTAGAGTCTGAGATAACTATGCTGTGCTATAGCCAAGGACAATGAGCCAGACATGATTATATCTTGTAAGAGATATTGTCTTGGAAGATGTTTAAAAGCCTGCTGGTGATTAAATTGCTACATTTTTAAATGTCAGTGATCATTGATTTAGGTTTGTTGCTTTGTTATGTATTTGTTTTTTTACGTTATGTTTTTTCATGACAAAACAATGCAGAGTAAGATCAAGCAAACAACACAAAGGAAGTATAAAGTGTGCCGGTGTGCTGTAGCTCACCTTCCACAACAGCAAAATTTTTGAATCCAATGGCTTCTAACCGCTGTCTGACCATCTGTGACAACTCTGGTATCTAAGAGGCAAAAGAACAATTCTGATGAGAGCGATGCCAAATTTAGAAGATTAACCCAGTGAGCCTAAAATCAACTTATGTGAATGCATGTGTTTAGTTTGTGTGTGTGCACCTGCTCCTGCAGCTTTTGGATGTCAGCTGCAATATAGACCAGCTGTTTGGTGGACAGGGAGGCAGGACTCCCACTCTCGCTACCGCCCTCATCCATTGATGTTCGGCTGGAGGTGGAGGAGGCTGAGCTCGGCAGAGGCCTGGTTGGCTCTTTAGTCACCTCCGGGGCCGGGGTCTTGGTCAACACCTGTGCGGACACCGATCAAGATTTGAAAAAAAGAGGAGCAGGTTGCAGCAACAGGCTATTCACTCTTAAAAAATATTTAAAAATCATTACAATCTTCTGGTTTATTTCAGTTTACCTCATCAAGGAACTTGGCATATCGTGCGTAGAGCTGCAACGTGAGCTTCCAGAGCCGATGAGCCAGAGGTGACAGATAGACTTTGTCTGACCAACATCTCACTAGACAGGACCACAACACCTCAGACACCTGCAGGTGGTATGCACTGCCAGCTGGATATGAAAAGACACAAATGCACAGTTATTGCAGGTAAAACATTAGGTACACACAAGCGTTCAAGATAGAAGGTATTCCCACCTGGTGCTGCCTCTAGTCCATCACTTATGGCATTCTCCAGACTTCCTGCTATTTCCTTGTACCTGAAAAACAAGAGGCGGCACACAGAGTGTGGAAGGATAAAACAATCAATGCGTTATCAGCTGATTTCTTGCGTCAGCTCTGATGCGAACATGCTCATGTGAAACATCACGTGTGCGTTGGCAATGATGGACTTTCCAGACAAGTTGAACTGTGCAGGCTTGTGTTGAGAAATGAGGACACAAGCTCTAATCTTTACAGTGCGTGCGTGTTTGTGGGGGCGGGAGGAGATTGACAAACAGTAGACAGCTTCTCTACTTTTTCACACAAATCAATGGCGATTCAGTCAAGGTCCAGTGTCATGTTTATGGGTTGTGTTTAGCAATACGCTGACACGCATCCTCGATTTTCATTTTGCTTCTTGTCATCGCTCTGCAAGAAACTTACACCCATAAGCAATTTTCCAGATTCCAATAAAAAAAGGGGGCTTTGTTCATCTTGTGAACTTCTGCCAACTTGTCTTTTGCCCCTAAAACATGCTGACAGGCTGCAATTTTAATCAAAGTTTGTCTCTTGAGTCATTAAAGCAAGACAAGACAGTTCCTCATAAAACATGATGCGCAGAAATTTCACCTTCACCAACATCTGACCATATTTACTGAAGCTGAGAAGCAGAGATTAAAACACATCTATTAGCACACGTATGAGGCTCCAGGAAGTCTTTAAGTAGTTTTTATAGCTTTCTGCTCCCAAAGTTGATGGTTCCTGGAACTCTCACGCCATGATTGGCCAGCTGTGTGGAGGTGAGAACGGAGCCGCAGTTTGGACTTCTCTCTCCAGCTTTCTCTTTGCCAAACTATGAGTGTCTGCCAGGAGAGACAGTCTGAAAATGTGTGCCATTACCACTCTATGTAAATGATATCACACTGCCCCCTTTCCCCTTCGAGGGTGGCCGCTCAAAACAACTGTTAATACTCTTGCACTCTGATGTAGCCAGCTAACACAACCTACAAACCAATATAACATAAACAGTGTAATCTCTAAGCTGTATTATAATATATAATATGCACCGTAGTTGAAAGTAGACAGGGAGGTTCCATTTGTTGTGGAAGCTGGTATATGAGGGGTGTACTCTCAGTCTCTTCACACTGGCCTGCGAGCTGCACTGACGCTCGAACTTCCGCACAAACTCCATGCTCGTGCTGTAGCGCTAGAAAAGAAGGTAAAGAGTCAACAGAGGTGAAACCACTTAATATACCGCTGAAAGGTGAGACAGCAAAAGCTTTAAAACAGTGAAAGTGTGCACCAGCGGTGTCACTGTGGCTGTACCTCAAAGAATATGTCGGGGTTTCCAGGGTTGAAGAGGTACGCCAACCTCTCCTCTATCCCTTTGATCATCTCCGGCCACACAGAGTTCACCAGAAAATCATAACCTGGCACCGTGTCAGCTTTGTCACTGAGGGGAGAGGCGGCAGCAGCATATTAAAAATATATTACATCATCTGCTTCTGCCATTCATTCGATTTTTTAAGCACAAACTAGGAATAATAATTATTTTAGACAAACCGCAGAAACTGTCACACTTTTATGACAGAAATGTTCAAATATGTTGCGCAAATGATGCATGGAAATGACACAAATATATAAATAAAGATCAAATATGGTGAATGCAGCAGATCAAAGCAGCCAATTTGCTTTCCTGGCTTTCAACACACAACAAAGAACTACTTGATATGTGCATGCTTTGAATGAATTTGCCAGTATGATAGCATCAATACCCGGATATGGCTCCTCCAGTAACCTCCCTAAGTAGTCTACAGTGATGAGGAACAAAATCCAACAGTCTAGAGTACATCAGCTGGAGACCATTCGAGCTGGACTTCACCACCTCTTCTACAACCACCTAAAAGGAGAAAACAGGAGAGGGTGTCCTGGTTATAAGTTATAAATGATTGTATTCAAAAGAAGCAGAAATGCCTTCAGTAATAAACAGTATATTAAGTGTTTAGTGTGATGTGTTTACCTGGTCCATGTATGGTTTAACCAGCACCTGGCCTACTAAGGCCTCTGCATCTCGAGTCTTGTCTATGGTGGCATATGTCCTCAGGCAGTGACGCACCATGTCCACATTGGATGTCTGCAGACCCTCGATCAGTAGGCCCTCCAGAGACTGCTGCAGCATGGAGGTGATCCCTGCAATACGCTGGCAGAGGACAGAACCTTATCACATACACCGTTCAAAGAAAAGAAAGCGAGAATATTCCAGCAAACACACACATAAACATAAACAAGAGAATCATGAATCAATGCAAAATCTAGGATCGATCATTTCCGTAAGCTCTGCTGATTTTCCTGGAAAAGAAACTCAGCAGATGGACTGCACAGAAACTGATTATCTTTGTTAAATAATTACGTGACTCATAGATTGACAGAGGAGCAGCCAGACAGATAAACTGACTAACAGAGTGGCTATTGCTTCATCAGCTGTCTGGCTGATTGACCTATTAACACTTACAGGTCTGACTTTGTCCAGAAGGGGCATGCCTTTACTCTGCACAGCGTGGAACTGCAGCTGGTTGAATTCTGTAGCAATCCTCTCCAGGATCTGACCTGCTAACAAGGGACTGTACATAAACAGACAGACATGAGGTCAGACACAGCAAACTTATTACATCCCTGCAGTGCAGTGCAGTGCTGAATGATGAAACTGCCATTACTTTATAAATAACCTGCCCTCATTCCCCCACACATTATCTTTACAGGTGATGCCAGTTGGTTTGTTAGCGTGTCAGTTTCCTACCTGCTAATCTCCAGAGAGCTAGATTCCTTGGAGTTCTGTGAGTGGAGGATCTTCTCAATCTTCTCCACTGAGCGCACCACCTGAATCAGCCTCAAGACACACACCTGATGGATGGGATAATAAAACAATGGCGAAAATTAGTTGAAGTTAGAGTGGAAAAGTAATTCAAAAGCAGGTTAATAGTCAGACAGGAAGACGAGGAGCTGACACCTTTTTTTTCTGCAGATCTTCCTGTTTGGACAGCTGGCTGTCTATAGCTTGAATCACTTCACTAACACAGGACCGCAGACTCTGCAATAGACAGCAATGAGAAACATTCATGAACACTCATGTGGCAGGAATTAATCAAAGCGTACAGTTCATTCAGTGAGGACACATACCATAACCTCCTCTCGTAACTGTCCGAGTGGCACAGAAAGCTGATTGAGGGCTTTGTCCATCCCCACCTAAGATGAAGGAGCAGAGATCTGAGATTAGAAGCAGTCTACCTTCACACTATCATATTTATTTCAAAAAACAAAAAAAGAAAAAATGTTTTGTTTTTTAGAGCCCAACAGTACTGAACTTTTGGAGCTGATGCCAACTTCGACATTTGAGAATAAAAGCTAGATAACAATATTCTTCTTTTTTTGACATTAAAGCAAAAAAAACCTGTAGCAACCTATAATGTACTGAACTCCAATAATGTAATGCTGCCAATAATGTAAGTTATTATGTTAAAAAGCGTTATCTCATAATGTAATAATACATAAAGAGGACTGCATTTCTTAGAAATAAAAGATTATTTTGCAGTTTTTGTGCATTCAAAATGGCCAAAATGATTACATTATCAACAGGTATTACATTATTAGACGTTATGACATTATTGGCTGCTACAAACCCTGTTATCAAAGTCAACAGTAGCAGCATTACATAACATACATAACATAAGATATTTGCTGGTATTAAACAATGAATATAATTGACGTATCTGGCGTGATAAATACAAACATAAAAAACTTACCACTGTGCACAGTTTTGTACACACCAATACCAATATGTTTGTGATAATATAAAATAAGAGCGATGTGTGGCCGTGCTCCAGAGCACATGACAAAAAAGATAATACATAAAATCAACAATAAAGATCAAGCTTGCCTTTTAGGAATATATTACTCCACAGATGTTGTCAGTGATTTTCTAGATTCCTTCATTGTCTCCTGTGGACTACAAGCTGCTGCTATGGTTTTAAAGTTAAAAGTGTGCAATGTGCAGCATTAATAAGAACTGACCAGGTTGGTGGAGAGGTTAACAAAGTCGGCATAGTCCTTGTTGATGAGCTCCACCATGGCTGTTTTCAGCAGCTTGTAATAAAGCTCCAGGTCCTCTCTCATCTCCTCCAGCTGCACCTGTTTGCGACACTCCGCCACAAACTGGTCAACGTCAAAGTCATCCTGCAGGACAGACAGACAGGCCAGAAGGAGAGAGACACACTTAGATCTTTTGGGTGATCAGACAACAAACAGCAGAGGTTCAAGAAACAGGACCACAGCTAATGCTAGCCGGTTTAGCAGCATAAGCTATCACCGGCGCGTTAGCAAACGCGTCGTTACCTTCATAAAAACATCCTTATCGAAGCACAAAGAGTCTGGTCCCTTCGGTAGATTCATGTTGGATTATAAAAAAGAAACGCAGCTACGACACACACAGAAAAAGTCACAAGCCTCTCACAGCTAGCTGCTGCTGCTGTAACCGAGCTTCCGCAAACATGGCAAGCGCACCAACGAGGAAGAAGACTTCACTGAGACAGGTTACAGTGCTGCTGCGAGCGCCCCCGAGAGGCAACAGGAGGTAAGTGCACCGTGGCAAGGCCAGGCACCCAAACAAGCGTCTTTTTAAGAAGCTGAAACGTAGATATAAAAGTCTAATAACTTCAAATTTATTGTGACTCCATTAATGTCCTAGATCAGGGGTCTTCAGTCCAAGTCCTTTCAGCCCAAGGTCCCCTAGAACAGGGACCCCCATATCTTTAAGCTTGGTGTATAATAACTTTTATATTTACTATTTCACCCTATTAACCTATTTATATACTGGATTATTAGCCTATATGTTTTTTTATGATTGGTAAAAAGTTCATGCATCATTATTATTGCTTATTAAATGTCAGGAGCTGTGCATCTTTCGACATGTCCATTGATTCATACAACTGGCAGCATCTCTGCCGACCCCCTAGGGGTTGTGGACCCCTGGTTGAAGACCCCTGTCCTAGATTGGTATTTGGAACAGTTTAAAATATTTAAGACCATTGAAAGACTCTGGTATAAGTGTTATACACACTGTACAAGTGTGACAAGGTTCTGTCATGCATATAGAAGTTTTGGAGAAGTATCGCTGTATCGATAGATATGAGCATACTATACAACAATATTTAAAATATTGATAGTAAGAGTACAGTCACATGTGTACACAGGGGTATAGCACAGAGTACCAGTCCCGGTTGATTGCATTATGCACCACTGTATGTGCTGAGATGATTTTGGTAAATATGGAAGATTTCTGTGAATGTTTAGTGTGTTTTATTACCTAAATGTATTTTTTTTTATTCTGCTCCATGAGGTCTGTGTTCAGTATTTTATTCTAAAGTTACATGACCATTAATCATCATATTTTTTTCTATGTTTTAGCTCCAGCAGCTGCTCCTCTCTGAGTTTGGATGAGAACATGCATCTTATTGGATGAGAGGGCACGGCATGGTGTCAGGTGATGCAGAGGCAGCCTCTCTATTTTCTCTCTGTGTGGAGAAATCACTGGCCCCTCAACCCGGATGCTGTGCCACAACTATTGGTGATTTTGCCCAGTGCGCAGCGCTGTAGGCAGAGCGAGGAGGCGGAAATATTTCAGTACCCTTGAGGCGGACAGCTCTCCGCGGATCCGCACGCCGGGCTCCGCCGCATCCGAGGCTGGAGGACAGAGAGGAGGGGGGGGTATCACTACTCATACCCAAGACAGGGGAGGGTGTAGCCGCCACATTAAAGGCAAACACATCGTGACCACTTGCACGCTGCTGAAGCCGTAGTGAAAGAGGGAGTAGGAAAGAGAGAGAGAGAGAGAGGGGAGGAGCAGAGCAGCATCACTACACAGAGAGATGGCGGAGTGCGGGCGGAAGGCGCTGTCTCTCCTGGAAGCGGCCCGCTCCCGGTACGAGAGCCTGCAGATATCCGACGACGTGTTCGGTGAGTCCGGGGATGATAGCAGCGACAATCCCTTCTACAGCACCTCCGGAGACTCCGACTCAGACAACTACATAGCCGAGATAGGCGAGGAGGACCAGCAGCCGAAGCACCACCACCAAAAACGGGGCGATAAGGAGAGTGGGCACAGCTGGGGAGCCGGAGGTGGCAGCGGTGGGAGCAGCGGAGCCGGTCCCCCGGGCTCTCTGTCCCGTAGTCAGGCAGAGGAGGAGGGGTGGACGGAGACCCTGCAGGATGTCACCGTGCCGCCGTACAAAGAGACATATGGTGAGACGCGATGCACGACAAGATGAATAAGGTCATTTGCGCAACGGGGGAGACTCGTGTGGGTGTGTGGTGATTGGATGGAGACAGGAAGACATAGTGCGGTCCACCTTTGTGTGTTTTCAGGTCAGGCAGGCCGTTTGTGTGGCTCTCAATCTGGTGCCAGGACAGCGCACAAAAGGCTATTGCTTTGGGACAACTAGAGGCTTGTTTCATGCTCGTTTGTGTGTGTGTGTGTGTGTGCATGCATCCACCTTGTGCGTGTGTGAGTGACAGAGAGAAGCATGACACTGCATCGTTAATTGCTGTATTAAGTTAATGGCAAACGCTTAGCCTTTGATACTTCACCCCTTGGTGCATGTGGTACACATGCTGGCCTGTGTGTGTGTGTGTGTGTATGTGTGTGTGTGCATGTTTAATTTAGAGAAGCAGCATGTTGTCTCTCCTGGTTCTACACACACATGCATGCACACATATTGCATAAAGCTTATAGTGTATGTATGTATGTGCAAATTCTCACTCTGGCCCTTGTCCTCCTGCAGCGAGTTCATTAACTGAACTCATGACTGTATTAACATGAGACAGAAGCTCGAGGCACCCTGGTTTTGGCTGCACACTTTCTCCTCTAATGTGTGTGTGTGTGTGTGTGAATCGTGACAGCACCGTGCACCCACACGGCTCTGTCTCTCTGTCTTTGTCTCAGTGTTTTGTGATAAAATGTCCAAAGGCAGCGCCTCGCACGCTGTAAAAAACCCACTCCTAGCCAACAAGTAACTACAGTCAGCACTGTCTCTACTCAATAAACAGTTTTTTTATCCATTTATCTGCCACTAAGTACAGTGTGCATCAGGGAGTAGGGTTTTTGGTTTACAGTGCAGTGCCTTCTGTCGTCTCTTCTGCCTCAGCTGAAGCAAAGTCGATGGGTGGAAATGCCATCCTGTATCCACAGTGACATGTTGCACTGTGGCACCCTTGGAGGTGAACCAGCATATGGCTGAAGCAGATATGGACCAAACACACACACACTGGAGCATTTGTATACAATTGTGTAAAAGAACAGGCAAAGTGCCAGCAAACAACAGGCTGTGGTGACTGTGTCTGAGCTGTATGGCGCCCAGATTGAAGGTGGTTGCATCAGATTGTCTCGTAAAGCAGGTCACCGAATAACATAACCAGAACAGCTCTGTTTATGTGTACATGCTCTAGATCTCACTCGCACTCGGCCCAGTCATACAGCTAACTACAGTAATCCTGCTTTGTGAGTCCGAAATATTCAGAATCAAACTGAGTCGAGGGTCGGGGTACCATGAGAGATAAGAGAAAGGTTACAGGATGTTCTGTGCTCTCATGCACATCCTGCTCCGTCCCTCTCTATTTGACTGTTTTTGCTCTGTTGACTTAAGATAGTGAAGCAGCAGGTGTGTCTGTCTGCTTTGGATAGTCTGGACTGGTTTGCAGAGATACAGTTAGTGATTGTTTGCACCTGGCACAGCTAGAGTGGGTGTGGTCTTGCCATCCTGCATCAAGGTTGGGTGCAGGACTCACAGGAAGCATAAATACACCTCAGCCCTCGAGTAGCTCTGATTTAATCGGCCTAAAGAGTA
The DNA here is from genome assembly GCA_023373845.1 of Nibea coibor. Taxonomy (NCBI): domain Eukaryota; kingdom Metazoa; phylum Chordata; class Actinopteri; family Sciaenidae; genus Nibea; species Nibea coibor. The sequence goes on from CM041723.1 coordinate 16,437,074, forward strand.
AAGATCGACTGCATCCTCCTGAGCACCAGCATATCCTCACTGATTTGAATGCCATGGGATGGTAAGCGTCCACGGTGGAAATATCAGCAATATTTTTTTATCACGTGCTTGGATTTCTCCGTCTAGCTACCTGCCCACATGTCTGTTTGTCTTCCCGTCAGTTTCTCTGTCTGTCTGCGTGTCTTAGTGTCTGGCAGTGACAGTGCAGACACAAATGCGACAGATGGTGACAGCCCTACTCCTTGGAGACTGTGCACCCCGTGCATAAATCATCAGCCACTGCCATAAAGCGTACACTCCAACTCATTCAAACTTCTTCCAGCTCATTTGTTTTGTTTGAGTTTGTTTACATTTACAGTGGCACGAGTTTGAAATAAAAATGGGGTTTACCCAAGGCCGGGTTCATAGGTGACGTCTTATCTCAGCATGAGAGTATTTCCCCCTGCAGTGGGAGAGGGGGGTGGCAAAGCACCAAGCCAAGGATTATGAAGCATACATCCACATCTTCGATTATATAACCACCTTATCATGATGTTGAAGGGAATTAAAGAGCTATTTATTCATTGGCTTTGCTGAGCACATCTGGTAGATTAACGGTGCTCTCCATGTGTCAGTTCATTTGCCTGACCCTGTAGTTCAGACTGTCAAACACTCTGTGGAAAAAAAAAGCATGCACTTATGCAGACACACTATGCATTTGAATGCAGAATGCTACTGTAAGGTATATTTATCATTCGTGCATGTATTTATTAACACACACAAATTTCTTAAAGCAGAAAATTCATAAATTTAATCCACCACAGGACCTGGAGAGACAAACAATACAAAATAAAATAAAATAAAATGTAAATAGCAAAATACTGAAAACTATTTTTATTAACACTGTCATATTATTTTAAGTATATTTCCCAGCCATAGCTTGAATTTGTCTGAGGAAACAGAAATAAATGACACTCATGTTCTCTTAATGTAACTTCATCTAAAAACTAAGCTTAAGGCATGTTTTATTTTATCCCCCCGCAACTACGTGGTAATCTCTCGTTCTCAAATCCATGACCATTAAAGCTCGGGCAGGCAGATGTTTGTCCCTCAAACTGAAATACTACAACAGCTGAGGGAATATACATCTGTTTGTATGCGCAACACAAGTGGAGTTCTGTAATGTGGTGAAATGGATATTTCAAAGCGTCCCTTGTAGACGAGCATCAGATAATATTAGTCTGAAAGATGAATTATGTAAATGTTTAATTCAGTTTTATCAGATTTGCCTAGGTTGAAGATCAGCTGACAGGGCTGTGTAAAGAAAAATCTATAGAGGAAGTATTCAATGACAGAAACAATTCCATTATCCGTAAAAAATGATAAGTTCCTCCTCAGGTTGTGTTTTTTTGGCTCGCTCGCAAGATGAGCTGAGGTGAGTCATTTCGCCTCGGTGGACCTTCCATCTGGATGTCTGATGTTTTTATCGAAGCACTGGCTCGCTCCGGGGAAGTCACGCTGGATTTTACATTCAGCTTTCAAGTCTAATGGAATGCAAATGAGTAGATTTTGAGCTGTGCCCTCGCTACTTCTGCCGTCTTGTCCGCAAGCATCTGCTCTACTTGCTCTACTCTTGTAGGCTACATGTTTATCTTTTATCTCAACATTATAAGACTGAATCAAAAAGCTTTCATTATCATTTTGTTGTTTATCTCAGCTGGTAGAGTGAAAAAGGCTCAGTCCTTGCCGTGACGGCCCAGGGTTTGAATCTGACCTGTGGCTCTGTCCCCACCTCTCTCTCCTCATTCCTGTCACTCTTCAAACTGTCTCTGTCACAGAAAAGCCAAAAAAATATCTTTAAAAAAAGCTTTCATTATTTTGGTAGCAGCCAACCGCTCAGGATCATAAAAAGGATAGAGTGAGAGAGAGTGAGAGAGTGAAAACCTTGTTCGGCGCTGTTCGGAGATAATGAGATCACGCTGTTCAATTGAGCCTGAAGTTGCTCTGCTCAATGTCCAAATGCACGCATGCAACAACCTTTGAGAAAATCCCTGATTTACTAGAGCAAACACATCAAGCCAGCCACTCCATTGTGTATTGACTTTGCAACTTCAATGCAAGACCTTTTAAATGTGAGGTAAATGTCACCTTCTCCTCTGTAAACTAGTGAATGGCAACATAGGAAGGGGAGGAAAAGAAGAAAAGGCATCCCCGTTATCTGGAGAGACAGAACAGGAGGCAGTGACTGGCAGTCACTATAGCGTTGATACTGATACTGATGAACTCATTGCTGGATATCCATGAAAGAACATGTGTTATATGATAAACTCATCAAGCTACAGACTAGAAAGTGGCATTTTAACTAGTGCAATGTTTTCAGCTCATTTTACCATAAACCGTACCAGACTGGGGTTAGCGTTAGTTGCTTTGAGCCATTTTAACTGTTAATTACTGTAACTGTTATTAATTTAAGCTAACTACTCTAGCTGTTAATTACTTTAAGCTAACTATTTCAATCGTGACTTTAAGCTAGCACTAACTGTTTTAACTGGTAAGTACTTTAAACTATTTATTATAACTATTCATTACTTGAACTTATCTGTGTAAGTGTTAATTACTTTAGGCTAACTATTTTGAATGCTAGTTGTTAACTAATTGAACTTACTTACTTTAACTATTTTAACTAATTCCTTTCAGCTTACGCTAACTGCTATCACTGTTAATTACTTTGAAGTAATTATTTTAGCTGTTATTACTTTAAGCTAAGTAATTTAACCATTTATCAACATTTATGTTTACCCATACTTTTAGCTTCTACATCAACCATTCGTAATCGCGCTTGGTCACGGTGGGAATTGTTGGGTGTCTGTATATATTATTATAAAGAGTGCAGTCTAGAGCTGCTCTACATGAAAAGTGTCATGAGATAACTTTTTTTTTTTATTCGGCGTCGTATAAATAAAATAGATTTTTTGGTTAAAAGGGTCATCTCTGCTGTTTAAACATCATTGTCTATCATCACCCGATGCTTTACTCACACTATAACATCAGACGACTTTCAGTCATGGCTCCCTCCTGACCTGATATGATTTTGACTCATTGCCTGCCATCACGCTAAAGCCACAAGGCACTGAATCCTTCCGCAAGCAGAGAAACAGCACGCTGTGACAAGGGTCGCAGTGTGGTGACTGTCATGTTGTGTAAACCTTCTAACCGCTGCCCTGGGCTTGTGACATACACACCAAATGCTGCTGTGACTGATTCATGAAAAAGCATAACGATCATGTGAATGTAGTGTATTCTTCTGACCTTGATTATTGGATATTCAATGGATATTATTGACGATGCAGTTTATGCTAGCAGAAAACTGTTTGTATGGATCCTACACAGCCTTAACAGTGACAGCTCAGTGTCACAGTGTCAAATGGGAAATCCTTTTTACAGCAAAGTCAATCAAATTGAAGGCCTGGTCCCAAAGTTTAGATGTGTCAGTGAGATAGCCCATATAGGACTCTTTTATCTGTCAATCTGTCTATTTTCCTCTGCCATAATTTTTAACACTTTTTTTTTACCTCCTTCCTTTCCTGATCCAGGCCCTGCTCAAAAGCTGCCAGCCACCGCCACAGCCCTGGACTTCTTCCAGCTCTTTGTCCCAGACAATTGCATCCAAAACATGGTCGTCCAGACAAACATGTATGCCAAGAAGTTCCAGGAGCGCTTCGGCTCAGATGAAGGCTGGCGTCCCGTCACAGCCCAGGAGATAAAGGCCTTCCTGGGCTTCGTCACCTCCACCAGTGTGCACCGCTGTGAGTCGGTGCTCAGCATCTGGAGCTCGGGCTTCTTCAGCAACCGGAGCATCGCCTTGAAGATGAGCCAGGCACGCTTCGAGAAGATCCTCAAGTACTTCCACATCGTGGCTTTCCGGCCATCACAGGGAAGCAACCAGGGCCTGTACAAGATCCAGCCCTTCCTGGACTCTCTGCAGCAGTCGTTCAGCTGCACCTTCAGACCTTCACAGACACAGGTGGGTGCACTCTAGTCCAGGTCTGGGTCTCCATAGAGCATCTTTTGAACATTATACTTTTTAGTATTTATAAATGTTGTTCAGTCACTGTCATTCTGCTCAGCCATGTAGATTGAAGTACAGTACATTCTTTTAACACACTTTTAATACAGAAGCTACCTATTTGCTGTTGAAGTAGGCCAAATCAACTAAATAGCTCCCACAAGGAGTCTCAGTTTGAAAACCGTCTACACAGCAAGTATGTGGGTGACTCATTTTTAACAGACTTCCCCTCCAGAGCGCTTGTATTCAGTCGCTCTGTATGGACTAGGTCTACATTTATGCAACTGGGGCAGTGGAGCGCCGGCCTTGCTACTCTATTTTGGGTGGGTTTGAGTTTATTCAGCTCCTGCTTCACTTTCTGTTCTAGATGAACAGCAACGGAGCGGATTTACGAATCAACTTCATTACTTGATAACGCAAGCGTACCATGTGTCTAATTAATCTGTTGAGCGTTCACTGAAGGAAAATGGTTTCCTTAAAAAGTCAGACAAAAATTACATTTCATTTCAAACTGTTTGGTTTGTTGTTGGAGGACAACAATGCCACTTGCTAAGAAAATCATATACATATTCACAATCTGGTTAGGAGGAGGGCAACCGGGTGGCTAATAATTTTCCAGTGGAATCTGCCGCCACCCCTGCAGCCACCGTCGAGCTCTTAAAAAATTAATGAATTTCTGGGAAGGAGTTGATTAAATTGCTTTCGGTCTTTCTGCAGTATGAGTGCTATAACGCCGTCTTCGTTGTGAAAGATGATGTCAGTTCTGGTCTGATACATTTGGGAATACACGCTCTTAACAGTAACCCCCTCCTCATATCACATCCTCATTCAGCTGTGTAATTTCACCATCAAAACAGTTTAAAGGTTGATGAGTTCATTTCATTGTGAAGTAATAAAGGGCTTTGGTGAACTGCGGTTTCACATTAGTGCTCTCTATCCTCTTGGATCTAAAAATGACTAAATTGTAACAATGAGGGCTGAGCAGCTTTCAGACAATGTGTGTGTGTGTGTGTCTTTAGCAGTGACGGGGTTCATGTGTATCTAGGACAGTTTGTTATCTGTTAGTTTTCTGTGCCAGGGGCAGAGAGGGGGCCCAGATAGTGAGAGTGGCACTGACTGAAACTGTTGCTCCACAGATAATTGAAAAGTAATCTACCCATTTAATGACTGACAGGAGGAAGGAACGAAGTTTGAGGTTTGAGTTTAGGCTGCACCCATTGATTATTTATGATTCTCAATAAATCTGTGGTTTTATATTCTTCATTAATCAATTGTCAGAAAGTGACCAAGCAAACACTCCAAAACCTATAATAATAATAATAATAATAATAATAATAAAGACAAATTTACTTGTTAATTTAGAATCTGTCAAAACGCTTTATAATAAAGCAGAAGCCAATAAAACCACAATAACAATAATGAAAAGCAACAAATCAGTGAAAATTAGAATAAGATGTGGCATAGTGGAATACATCAACTAAGGCTCTTTTATAGACGGCTATTTTTAAAAGCTGAGATAGAGCTTGCAGCCCTGATCTCCTCAGGCAGTTCATTTCACAGACTTGGAGCCCTGACTGCAAAGTCAGTCAACTCTGGGTATAAATCTCAACCAAGGACTAGGAGTGACGTATCTGAGGAGCGAGAGGGGACATAGGGCAGTCTGTAGCCAGTGTAAGGAAAACAGAATAGGCGTGATGTGATCATGAGTGATCAGAGTTTGGGATGTGCTGGAGAGTAAAGAGGCATTTTTTTACTGAGCAATGAATCACAGTAATCTAGCTGACCCTGATCCTTGAAATGTTTCTCAGGCGACAAAAGCGGGACTGAACCATTATATAAACATGTTTATCTGAGGTTTAGCTGAGGTTTTGAAAATGACACCAAGGTTTCTGCAGTGCTGAGTTAGGGAAAAATACAAAGCATCAAGACTGATTGAGAAGTGATTATTTTCAAATATCTTGAAATATGACTATTAACTCTATAAGTCCTATCAGCATTAAGCTGCAGGAAATTGTGTGACTTCCACTTGTGGATGACCTGAAGGCAGTTTAAATAGTTGCCAGCATCCTGGTAGTGATTAGATGGGTCACAGTTTGAATAGAGCTGGGCATGATCTGTGTAAAAATGGAAATATGTATTGTGTTTATAAATAATGTGACACAGAGGGAGCATGCAAATGGAGATAATAATTGGACCTAGCACTGAGCCCTGAGGCACCCCACAGTAAACAGGATTTGTGGATGATCTGGCTGTAGATGATTATTATATATTTATTTCTATCTATTATTAACTGTAAACAACTGAACAAATGAAGGGGACTGGTGAGTCACCATTTTTGCTCAAATACAGGATATTTCTCTACATGTGAGTCTGCATCATTTTTCCGACGCTTTCAGCAACATTCAACACGATGTGTGTGTTTGTGTGAGAATGCATGCTAACGTGTGAATAATACCAGTGCTGAACATTAGCACATTATCTCAGCTCCTTCTGACAGCGGTTCTGACACATTTTTCATGCGAGTCTGGCAGTTTTGCACTCGCCGTGATGATCTGCTGCAACTGCTTAGTATTGATTTGCAAATATTTGACAGCATTTGTCGTCCAAGCAACATCCACTGCAAGACAGCAAACGCCTGGATCAATCTGTGGATGGATTTCTGTCCTCTCTTTGTCCAGTACAAGTGAACCCATGTTAATGATTTACTTGCATTCAAGTGCACCTTGTTTTCAGTTGCTAGAATAAGGTATATAGAAATATCTGGTGCCGCAGTAGCTGCAGCCGTGTTAATGTGACAGCTTCAGGATGAGATATTTCTTAAAAGGCCATTGTGGTTTGAGTGATGTCATCTATCCAAAGCCTAGGTAGGCTCATTAATTTTCCACTTGTTCAATCCATAACCATAACTCTCATATTTGACTTGGAAATGACTTGTTGCGCCGGCTCCTAGAGTAGGAGAGAGCTGTTGGTCACTGCTCACTTCGGCTTTAGTCAAATCATGTCGGAGTTGGAGGAGGATGCTTGGAAGGCAGCGGAGGAAGGGAGAGCTGAGAGAAATTTGAAATGCAAATATTTGTTGGGTTGAAGGCAGCGCTAGGAAATATTTGGCCAGGTTCAGGTGTATTGTTTAATCGTCCAAGAAAGGGTTAAAAAAATATTGGTGTTCTGTTAATGCCTCTGTTTATGTGGGCTTGTTACATGTATGCTAATACTTCTTTAATCTACATCCAGAAATCATCCTCAGTTTCTGAAGAATTTATTGCATCAGGCAAAATTCACACTCCAAAAAGTCTAAAGGAGACGTTTTTTTCTGTTTTTACCACTTAGATGTATTTTTATTTTTTTCTATTTTTCATGGGTTTGAATAGTGAAGTCTAAAAGTCAAGCACAGAACATGAAAGCACTGTCTTTACTTTCTTCTTTGAAAGTAACCAGGGAGAAGGCATTCTTCTGAGCAGTTTTGCAGACGGCTGCACAGTTGCGAGCGCTTGCTGTTAGGAACTTTCTCTCTACAGCATCACACTCAAACACATACAAGACTTGTGAGGATCTTCGATTGGCTGCTCTCTAACCCTTAGCTGTATTGTTACATCATACACAACCTCACTCCTATCCCGCACACACAAAAATACTTTTTGCCTCCCTTGTTGAGGCCGGCTATTTTTCCAGTAACACAATCTTGCGCTTGACTTGTGATGTGGTTACATAAAAATCCGTGAAGACAAATTCACGTGTGCAGTAACATCGCCTGTGTGTTTCCAGGTTCTTCATGAGCCCTTGATAGACGAGGATCCAGTGTTCATCACCACCTGCACAGAAAGAGAGCTGAGGAAGAGGAAGAAGAGGAAGTTCAGCCTCTGGGTTCGACAGTGCACCTCCACCGGATTCATCTGTCAGGTAGAGACCTTTTCTATATGAACTGTGCACCAGTTTTGCACCGATATGACAGAAGGCTGTTTTATTAAACAAATAATAAACAAATAATGAGGTTCCTATTAAAATGATGCAGTGGTTACTGTCACCTCACAGCACAGAGGTTCCTGGTTCAACTCTTTTCTGCGTGGGTTCTTCCCGGATACTCGGGTGTCCTCCCACAGTCCAAAGACATGAAGGATAACTGATGGTTCTAAATTGCCCGTTGGTGTGAATGTGAACGGTTGTTTGCCTCTGTGTGTCAACCTTGGCTGGCTTCACCTCCCACAACCCTGATAAGGATAAGCAAAGGTTGCAAGAAATGGATGGGTGGATGTCAACCAATTCTAGTTGACGTTGTTGTCTTACTTTGAGCTGCTCGCCACAATGTTCACAAATGTCAGCGCACTCTGCTGGATGAACTTTGCAGTGACACCGATATATTACCACAAGCATATTTTCAGCATTATATAGTGTGGAAAAAAACTGTTTTCATATGGCCGCGTATCAGATAACCTACACACCGATACCAATACAGCTGCAATAGGTCAGGGTTGGCCAAAACAGTGTGTGTGTGTGAGAGAGAGAGAGTGAAGTAGGCGATTAGTAGAAGCAAGAGAGAGTAAAGACATGACAGAGAGAAAAGGTACAATTTAGTTTGCTTGTATTTGGGGTATTTTAATTTTATGCTTTCAAACTTGATGGAAGAAATCTTGTATTTAAGATTTTCATTAAAGTTTGATCTTCACCAAATTTCAAATCTCATTTGAGGTGCATTCGGCTAATTACATGTCAAAGAAAAAAATCACTTTTTATAAATCCATCCTGACTGCTAGCAGCCTTTACATGCAGGAAACACCAAGTTTGAAAAAAGCAGAAACTCTGGCTGTCAGGTTTTATATGTGATGTTTTAGAGTGAGGTAGCTACCGGCTCAGGCTCAGATCTGAGTTGTCACATCTCAGGGAGGCAGATCTGCTCTGCTCACTAATGACCTCGCCCTTAATGCAACGTACCGCTCCTACATCGTTTGGTTACATAACACCAACATTTAACTGGGGCCTGGGACCGCAGGAGGACTGACAGACCTGTCCAACTCTGACCATTACAGAAGACAGAAGAGACAGCGCTAGCGACCAACAACTGCAAGAAGTTGCAAGTTTCCTATTTTGTGTTGTGAAATTGGTGATTGAGAGTGATTGAGACAACCTCCTATTAGCCCAGTATTTGTGGGACAGGATGTGTAGGCAAGCTCTGGGTGAAGATACGACATTTCCCAGCTGAATGCAGGCTATAAAAGTGATTTCTTTTTATTACTGTGTATATACTGAGCAGGACTTCCATCCAGCCACCCACACATGCAAGACACACAAACATTTGTCCTGCTATTATGAAGCTCCTTCACCGATATAATGCATTTACTTCCAGTGTTATCGAGCTATGCAGCTAGACTGTTTTGACAATATGTTTTATTTGTCCATGTCTCCATCTCTGAGATTTCCAGTTACCTTCCAGTCCTCATTACCCAGAGACATCACTGATTTCAGAGGAGTTATTTCTTTGGTTGTAAATATATAATATAGTTTTTTTTTATTGAAGTAAACCAACTCTTCAATCTTCAAGATAGGGTAGTATGTAGACTCCATGGCTAACCTAAAACATTTTCACGGTTTATTTTTGTATCATTGGGCTGAAAAACCTTTCCAGGAGGAAACAGGCGATGCTTTGAAAACATTAATCCCTCACCAGCGGTATCCATTTGGGAATGGCTACGCCGATGTTTACCCTTGTTTTCTGCCGTCTACTGTCTTCTTCTTCTTCGTGTTTTTCTTTGATGCAACGATTCCTGCTCTCTTGGCTTTTCTTCTGCTATATATAATATATATATATAATATTATATTATATATAATAATAAGTATGTTCAAAAACTTCTGACAAAACACAAAATAGTTACTGCCAGCAGCTAGCAAGCATTTCTTCTTCCTCTGTGTACGGATGCAGCAATAGCTCAGTCCATAGAGACTTGCCTTGGGAACCAGGCAGTGGCTTGTTCAAGTCCAGCATGGACCATAGTATGGGAGATGGACGTAGCTGGAGAGGTGCCAGTTCACCTCCTGGGCACTGCCGAGGTGCACTTGAGTAAGGCACCAAACCCTTTGTCTTCTCCTATGTTTCAATATCTCAGTATATGTAAATAAACAAATAAATTCTAATGCATATTGTTTCATCAGGTGTTTTATATATCACTTAGATATAACATAGTTATGCATATCATATTCCATTTCTGCCATCAGATCACCCTAAAAGTTACACACTGAACCTTTAAAACAACAAACATCGAAACTTCTGTTTGCTGTAATCGTCCCCTCTGGCCAATAAAAAGTCCTTTCCAACAGCGTTCAATGTTTTAACATTGACAGGGGGCAAAATTCACAAAATGCTATTTTTTTCACTGTTCTCGCCTTTTGGGCCTCTTATGACTCTGTGAGCGCGTCATGAGGGGAGAGGGTGGGAGTGACTTGCATCAAAGGTCCAAACTCAAACTAGGAAAGTTGCCATTCATGGAATAAAACTTTGTAAAGAATAAATCATTTTAAAGAACAGGGTTTTTACTATACAAAACCCATAAATAGATGAATCTTAGGCATAAGAATATGTTGCAGGGGGAAGTGTCTCCATTTTTAGACTGGATATTGTCCAGAATTACATTAATGGAGAGAGGAGCGACCAAATAAAATAACCGATAAAACTGACTATTCATCATTTTGCATTTTGTCATCCCAAATCTCCCGTGTCAAACGAGTTGTGTGTAAGAAGCATCACAGGCTCTGTCATTGAAAGCCATATTCCATTATCCCATCCATTTAACAAATAAGCATTATCATTCACACTGACTGTGGCCACTCAGTCTTTACCCATCAACCGACGTGTGTCTGCATTGAAATCTTCTCTGTCTAAATGAATTGTGTCGAGGGAGAGAGAAAAAAAAATCCAAGAAATAAAATGAGTTAATGGAGCGAATCAATGAGATTCCATTAGCCAGTGCACCACACAAGGGATACACACACACACACACACACACACACAGGCATGGACTGACCACTTAGTGTAATAGCTAACGGCCTGATGTAGATGCTTGCTAATCAGGCTAATGCCATTCAGCTCGTGAAAAGCAACAGAAATGTAAGTGCAGCGAGGACACTGGACTGTTAGTGAGCGTATATTTCTGTGTGTGATGAAGCCTTTCTGTGGAACACAGTCTCCTCTTCATACATCTTGTATTTTCAAGGGCATCATTTGCTGGTGTGTTGACAAAGTCATGAAATGTGTTCGTAGAATATACTGTATATGTGTAATTTTAGAGCCTATTATTAACTTAATGGACAATTTACCGTGAAATGTATCAAGTGCAGGAAATTATGTATGTATGTTCTTTTACCTTTTAAGAGGCCATAACCAGTAGAGAGATGACAAGTAATTAGATGGAATAATAAACATGATTTCTGCCCCTCCTGTTCCCCTATTATGGCTAAGTTATAGATAGATATAGAATCAGTACACAACCAGCTTGTATCCAAAAATCTGTGACCATTCACAGAGTTACATGGCCACTTTAATGCCAAAATATATCAGGCTGAAAAATACTTTCCTTTCAGCCACCAGGATGATCCTCAATCATCTTTATACATCAGATATTTCATACTCTTATCGACATGCTATGACTTCTCTCAGACGTATTCCTGAGCCCGAGTAGATTTTCATTTCAGCAACTCTCTTCATTTGTTGTGAAATTATTTTTGTAGCCTCTAGAGGGTTCAGACTTCTAGCTGCACAATTTTCTAACCTTGAGGACGATGAAATGGTACTTTGGGGAAAACTGAAATAAAGCTTGCTAGTACTTGCTACATCCGTTTTATCTATATGTCCTGTCTCTTTCCTCCCACTCTGCAGATCTCAGTCCATCTGAAGGATGGCCAGGGTACAGATGGTCTGGCCACCTTGAAGAACAAGCCTCAGCTCCACAGCCTTGTGGCCAAGCAGCTCTGCCAGAACATCTCTGGCAAGAACACCATCATTTTCACCGGGCCATCCATCACAAGTCTCAGCCTCTTCTCTGAATTCAGCAAACAAGGTACACGGACAAATTGCAGCAGCAAATATTGTGTCTGTTGGTTTGTCTGTGTCTGTGTCTTTCTGCTTTTTCCAGCCTCCTCGTCTGTCATCTCTCGCCATCTCCCTCTTCCCTCGTTGATTTACAGTTCCTCTCATCTCTCCCTTTTTGCATGTTTCATTTGTTTATTCATTTTTAATCAAGTTGTGATGATAGCATCCCCAGGCTAAAACCGCACAGAGAGGAAGACAGTCTGTTGCGTTTCACCTTCAAATGAGACTTCACAGCACTGCAGGGTGCAGTTACAATAATTCATTTTCTCGTTGTCATCTGTCCTTACACCCGAGCCAGACATCTCTTACCACGTGGGAATGTGTAAAAGCACAGCCTGTCATATTTAAATACTTACTAAATACTTCTACTTGCATTTTTTTAACTTAAGCGTTCATAAAATAAGAAAAAATATCTCAAAGATAGCAATTTTTTCTATATACAATTCTTAAAAACAACAAAATAAATGTGGTGTGACATCTCTTCCTGATACCAGTCAGTGCATTTTGAGATTGCTGTCAAATCCAGTGTAACTGTATACTTATACACAAAGCTGACTTATTCTGTCAGGTTTTCAAACATTCACATTCATGACGAAAAAAATATTTCCTTTTGGGATTGTGCCCTTTTATGAAAAATGCATCTTGACGACTGTATCTTACATAAAGTGACTTGTTGGGTTTGATGGGGGGGGGGGTCCAGAAAGCTCAACCATAAAAACCCTGGGATGCACTGCTGTAGACTGTAGCACAATAAATCATGGAAGATTCAGCAGGGAGTGCTTAGCCTTGTCACGGCTCAAAAAAATCGATAGATAAAGTGGACACTTAAGTGAAACACTACTTAGCATCTGACAACTGTTTTTTTTCTCTCTCTCTCTTTCTGTTAATGCCCACGTTCTCTGTTTGATATTTTATCAGAAGCAAAATGTTCCTCCAATTAGTCGTGACGTATTTAGGATATTTTATGCTGATAATTCATCTCTGACGCAGGTTTCCACAAAGCTCTAATTGTTCTGCTCATAATACCAAAAGCTTTTTTTGTCCTAAAAGCATAATCCTATTGTGGCAGGCTGAATCACGTTTCTCTGACCCGTTTTCTTCATTCATAATAATAACTGCAGATGTGGGGCAACGTCGTCGTGCCATAAAGGGCTAAAAATTTGTGAATCGGTGGCGGCGGAGAGCAAATATTCCCCAGAACAGATCAGGCTCCTTTACGATATCATCAGTGCAACTTGGAAATTGAGGTTTTCACATTCCCATTATCGCAGACGCTCTTTGACTGAGCAACGGCGGTTTAAAACTCAAGCGGGCAGAGCTGCAGCACGGCAAGTAAAGAAAAACAAGTCTGAGATATAATCAATATTTTGTCATACTAATTGGGCGAAAGCTACCACGAGGCTTTCAGCCGGAAAGAAAGATTCAGTTCTGAGTTTGTGAAGGCATTGTCCGACATTTTTCTTTCAGATTTATCGTGCCGGGATTAATTAGCAGAGTTAATTACCCGGTGTTACTCTGCGGCACTTACTGTGTGCACACACATATAACACAGATAAAAATCATTCTCAAGTCCAAATTGAGAACATTAAATCAGCAGCAGTCAGCCACATGATTGTTTCACGGCCGCTCATCCATATAAGAAATAAAGAAGCGAAATGGGTGGAGAGACAGAGATACGAGCGCGTGAGGGAAGAGACGAAGCGGTGCAGATGTAAGAGAGATAAACAGTCTACAGTTTGTTCTGCGAGTTCACACCAGAAAGCAGAGTGCATAATTATTTTTTGATTAGTTGTTTGTTCTATAAAATGTCAGAGCACAAATAGAAGCGCCCATCACAGTTTCCTGAAGCCCACATTGTTGTTATCAAATGTCCAAAACGTGGATGTATTTGCATTTACAATCACATGACAAAGAAAATCCAAAAACTGATGAGCACCTTGCATGACAGCCAACGCTGTCAGTCTACTAGACTAGAAGACTAGAAAGGTCTGGACAACAGTGCAAAACATTTGATGACTAACCAGTTTTTAGTCGTTAAAATACTAATCACTTCATCTTTGTATTTACCATTCTTCAGATATCTACTGTTGCGGTCTGCTGAGCACCAGGAAGAGCGACTGTACGGGCTTACCACAGAACATGCTGGTCTGCGGCTCCACGCCGGCGCAGCGCGGCCAATCACGAGTAATGATGAAAGGCAGCATGTCACTGATCAGCTGGTACAACAAGGGACACTTCAGGTTCCTCACCAACGGCTATTCCCCAACAAAACAAGGTAAAGTTTTCTCTCTGATGGACGCACAACTAAAACTCTATATGTAGATTTTTCTCTCTGTGAATTAGAAATATTTTAATCATTTTAGGATATGCTCTAGTGCACAAAATGGATGTATTCAGAATTGTAGGAAACCACAAACGTGCCATGATGTTTGAAAAGCCTTTGGGCTGCCATTCAGTGAAAATAAGATTAGCTGTACAGTCATTTCTGGATGTAAGTTACCACCATTAAGCATTCGTGTCAGAGAAAATCAATGAGAGCTTGTAATCCATGATAATCCATTTCCAGGAGGTGACAGGATCATGATATTCAGCTCTTCTTAGAGCATAATCCACTTCATGATGAGACCATTTTGTTAGGTTTTAAACCTGAGTTGAGGGGCTGCGTTGTGTTTGATCTCTTTAAATGAAGCCCCAGACCAGTTGAACTGTTATTATCCAATATTGATTTCCCTCTATGTGTGTGTGTGTGTGGGTGTGTGGGTGGGTGGGAGTGTTTTTTTTTGTTTTTTTTTACAAAAAGCAGAAGAAAATGTGTTGCCAATCCCATCACTAACGTGTTTTTTCTTACCAAGATATTGTGTGTGTAGCATTACATAACTATGATGTACTTCAGAACCAATGGTGGTCCAGAAAGTGAAGCATTCACCAAGTCATGTTGGAGATGTTAACATGTACCCGTTTGTGCCTGCTTACTCACTGCCATGGCTTACTGCGACATCAGTCTGCCATTGTTGATGTTATTCGTTACACCTCCTGCTGTGACAAGACTGAACGCTACGAAAAAGACAGACTGCAAATAGTGTGAGTCCCATCGGTGGTATCGCTCTCAGTTTGTGACGTGTGTGTGTGTTTGTGGCAGGTATGATCATTAAGAGGAAAAGCGGGGAGATCCCATGTCCTTTGGCTGTTGAGGCTTTTGCAGCGCACCTCAGCTACATCTGCAAATATGATGACAAGTACAGCAAGTATGTATAAATAACGTAGACATAACGTGACGTATTCTGCCTTCACAGTGAGACTGTGTAATGTTTGAAATACAATTTAAAAAGCAATATAACACACCCTGGCTTATTTAATTAAATAGACATGTCACAGATACATCTTGGTATGACCACTGGCTCATAGGTATTAATGTTTGGACATTCAATATAGAGAAATCTGCTGTATTTGAATGAAAACTTTTGGGTACTGTTGCCTCCCTTTAATCATTTCTTGACCGTTCAGACTAGAGCAAAAGTGATCAGTCAGTCAAGGGGGGGATGAGGGTAGACAGAAGAAGGGATGACGGTTGAGGGATAAAGAGTAGGTGGATGGAGGGGTAGGGGATGAGAGAAGAAATTGGGGTCATTGATGGATAGAGGACTTCGGACTGATGTCAGCTACCGGTGCAAAGAGAGAAGGGACCCAGGAGGGAGTTGATTCTGAGTCTGGGAAACTGTCTCTTCCTCACTCTACAGATTAAAGCCCTCGGGCTTCGTGTACTTGAATGAAAAAGAGAAGAGAAAATGGAGACAGGAAGAAAAAAAAAGATTAAAACTGAGTCAAAGAGGGAGTGAACTTGATATGGTGTGAGTCATATTTCAAGCAAAAATATTAGGATTCTCTTGGTCAGACAAAACAAAACATTTTAAAATCATTCAGCTTTTTTCTGGCATTTTATGCCCAATTTATGATTTGTGTAACTCTGTTAGTTATAAGCAACATTCAGATAGATATTCCCATGTAACTGACTGACTAAATAAGTTTTTTTCTACTTGTGCAACTGCACAGACTACTTTCAGCATGTCACAGATAAACATTTCAATGTCACACAGGTAGAACACAAAGTAAACACACTGTGTCTCACAAGTTTCCCGCTTGCGGCCCCATCCCAGCCTGCTTCTTTTAAAATGAAGTGAAGTAAAGTGCCGTTAATACTTGCTTCATCAAACGCTACACAGTCACACGTTTTAGGCACATTACTTATACAGTCTTAAAATGTATTGATTCATTCAACAGAGAATCGATTCATTTCCTGGAGTAAGTAGCTATTTTTCCTCCCACAGGTACTTTATCTTCCATAAGCCCAACAAGACCTGGCAGCAGGTGTTCTGGTTGAGCATCAGCATCGCCATCAACAATGCCTACATCCTCTACAAGATGTCTGACGCCTACACGGTTAAACGCTACAGCCGAGCGCAGTTTGGAGAAAGACTGGTCAAAGAGCTGCTGGATTTAGACGACTGCTCTCCCACACAGTGAGGAGGAGGAGGAGTACGGGGACAGCAGGAGCGTACAACAAACGTGCACACACGCAAACACACACACTTAAACACACACAAACAAATCCCAACACATTTACACCCTTCATTACGGTTGTACAGACTCTGCGGTCTGAGTCTATGTGATGATACTGAAGCAGTGCCAAGCTTATGTCTCTCTTCCTCTAGTTGTTTTCTGTGGTACTGTAAATATTCATTCACACACACGACTGCACACTACACAGTAGAGAATCACGAGCCATGAGACAGTTCACATGCCTCAACTGTAACTTTTAACCACGCAGATTTACTAAGGATTTGTCAGCAGGAGCTATTTCGCAAGCAGAGATGCAGGCGGGAACAATGAAACCAGGACAAATTCACCCATAAATGATGTCAGTTCAAGTTTCAACTCTTAAGAGTTAAACATCGATGTGAGCTTGAATCTCCCGCCCGAGCGTTCAAACACGCACTCATCCGACTAAAAGGCTACCCGTAGCTCGAATATTTACACTCTGCAAAAACACCCGAGACCCTGTAACAAAAGCTTAGTAAACCAGGACTATGGTGTGTTCACACGCTGCATGCATAAAGAATCTGGATTGTGACGTTCTCTTGTTCAGTGTGAAAATGATTTCTGCTCCAGGTGGGTTTTTGAAACTTTTATTTTGTGTGTGCGCGTGTGTATGTATTTAGTAAGTGGAACTGCCATTTGTGTGCGCGACATTGAGCCCGAGGATGTAAACGTACGGCTATTGTGACCCAGGTGCGTCATGTTGCTGCATACTGTACTCGCTGGAGGAAAACCGTCAGGTGACGTAAAGCCACACACAGCAGTGTGCTACCAGCTCGCATCCATCCACTCAAAACTGTTTTTTAAGATAGACTTTTTAGTTTCGGATGCCCCTAAAAAAGTTAAAATTAAACTATTATTAATGACTAAAAAGGCAGAAAGTTCAAAGTGCTTGATTGGTGCACCAAACTATGTGATCTTATGTTTTTTTCCACTTCAGACCAGTGAGAAGAGCACAGACAAAACCACAAAATGTGCGTCTACTCAAAGCCGTTCCAACTTTGGCAGGAAATCTAACTCATAACTAAGAAAAATTGAGAACAATAAACACAGCCTACTTTTATCCACAGTGTCACACGGCAGATAAACTGATCTAAATTAGTCTTTTTTTTTATTACTTGTGTAGTTAACTATACTTTGGCTTTGCGGCGCGGAGCACTTTCAAAATGTCCTTGATTTAATGTCCAATAAGCCAGTGTTGCTAAGCAACGAGTACAATCTTGGCCAGTGGGCAGGGGTTTGGATAATATTGCTTGGCAAGATTTAAATCCGGGAAGTAAAAACTGACTCACTGGTGGCTTACAAGATGTCCCAGAAAGCCAAATGTTGCAATAAATCTCAATGTAGATAAAAAGCTTTGGGGCTGTGGCTCGTTTTCTCAATTTGGTGCCCAATTCTCATCGGGAGCTCCAAAAGTAAACTGAGTCAGTAAGCTATGAAATTATTTGACGATTTAAAAAACATTACTTTGTGACACATGATTTTATAACTGGATCGTTACCACTTATGAGGGCATACCTGTTTATCATATATGTCTTCTCATCTAGAGTGATAGCATGCAACAGTCTGGCCTCTTTATGTGAAGGTTGCTGTCTTCCACTCACACTTGGGAGTCGACACTGGCGTCTTGTCCCCAGCCAGTAGAAGCGTGAGCGGAGAGATTTAAATATACTTAATGTCTCCACATCACGCACCACACTGCTGTCTGTGGCTTTAACGAGGACTCTACAGTCCACTTTGCTTTGCTTCGCTATGCAGTCAACATGTTATCGTCATACTGGATTTAAGTGAAAGGTTTTAAATGTGTGCTTACTCAATCAGCATGGTTTGATGTGTGAATACATACGCCGGTAGAGCAGAGTTGTCGAGTGAATCGTTTGGCAGGACTCATGCACTTTCCTCCGACCCCCCCATCACAGTCTTGCACTTTGAGGAGAATTGTAAAGTAGGCGACATGTTTATTAGATTGTCCTTTTAGTTTCGAACCCAATGATACTGTAGTATACATTGCTCTGAGAAAAATATGAAAAATATGAATAGATAAGTTGTAAATACACGTAGATAAATGAAATGGATTATATAGAAGAAGAAAAAAAACACCAATGAAATAAGTCTGAGAATTAATGACTATAACCAAAACAGAAAAAGATTTCCACTGTAGATTTAGAGTACAAGTTACAGTATGTGTGTGTATATTTTGTTTACAAATTACTGTGAGTGTATGTCCATAATCACTGAGACTCAAGATTGTGATTTTTTTAACTTTTTCACTAATCCAAAGCATCGTTGTCGTCACTGTCGCTCTGTGTGTGCGAATGTTGTCATCATGTGTGTAATCACCGTTCACCTTGACGTAACACTGGTCATCTTCGCAGGCGCCCCTGTTCCCCAGTTTTAATACAAGATTTGATATCCACAAATCGCGCGCATGCTCAAGTATGAGGTTTGTTGGCTCGTATAAAATAAAGTACAGCTGTAGCCGTTTTAGAAATCCATCCCGCCAGTTAAGGCTGCGTATGTGCTGTGTCGGTGAAATCCACACTACGGAGAGAAACAGTTTAAAGAGTAACGTAATGCCCTCTCTCATTTGAAATGTTTACGATGATAAGCGTGGTCAAAAGTGTCATCTGTTGTCCCTTTAAACACACCCACCAGTGAGGTCACAGTGTACCGACACACCCTGGAGTACACCTCCGCATCACTGCGACAAAATTCAAAGATGGTGTTAGGTTGCTCTTTATGCATTTGACCAAATAAAACATATTTTCAGTGCAACTTCAGTAATATTTGATACTAGAACTGTTTTAGCTTCCTTGAATATCAATGATAATTTAAGGAAATGTGTTCGGAACAGTCCCTAAATTAAAAAAAAAAAACCTAACCAAGCCATGGATTGGCATCATCCATCATATTAAGACAGGGGTGTCCAAACTGCTCTTTGGTTGGTTGGAACAGAAACCTGCAGCCCTTTGTGGAACAGTTTGGACACCCCTGTATTAAGGGCAGAGAAGCCAATTTCTCCACCGAGGACTGAACTCAGAAGACATTAATACATGCATGTGTGTCCTCAAGGCATGTTGTAGTCTGGGTACATAAGGAGCACGGATGCAATCATCAATAACTGAAGCAGAAACAGATATGGCAGGTTAAGATTCGGTGAAAGAATATCCAGAATATCCAAGTTTAAAAATCCCAGGACTGCAACACAAAATTGTGACGGACATTTAAGCGTCAGGGGTGTTTTAAATTTAATCATGGTGGACACACTTTGAGGTGGCACTCACCAAAGATGTGTGTGACATCCGAAGTAGTGCTTGTATCACTCAGCCGGGAAGACAAATGAGATGAAATTATGCACCGGGGAATCTACAAGGCCACGGTTACTTGGCAACAAATTATTTAAGAGTGATAGAGAGAGGGGTGGTATTTAAATTTTTTTCTGCCCATATGGTAATATTTTTTATCACCCCAGTTGCAGACTGAGAGCTGAGCGGCTTCTTGCCGTCTCTTTTTTTTATCATCTGTCAGAAGCGAAGGGCCGAGGATCCTTTTTTGTTCGTGCAGTTCAGAGGCGGTTCAGCCCACGTAGATCAAAAACATGGCTTCATTTTAAATTCTCAGGTTGCTCTCTGAAGTGAATCTCTGACTATTATTCTGTCCGGCTAGCTCTATTGATCAGCCATGAATTGGATTTTTCTATAGTGCCTTTTCCAGCTCATTTTTTTCCTCTCATCGCAGTGGTTTAGTGTTATTGATGTCCTGGCAAGGAGTTGATGTGAATGACTAGAAGAGATTAGATTTTAGATAAACACATGAATATGGTAAAAACCCTGTCCTGCATGGTGTGAGTAATAGAAACTAGAGACGCAGTAGAGTTTTAGATGCAGCCCTGTGCAAGTAATATTTCACATTTTCACCCAACTGATGCCGCTGCAGTCAACACTGAATCCTTTAATATTTAATATTTAATATCAATATGACTGATAATGGTAGAAAAAGTGACAAACGATCCCAGTTATGGATGTCAGTTATGCTTTTGTTTACATGGGTAAACTACTGTGTAGGAACCTAGTTTGTATGTCAAAGGGAAGCGGGATCAGAAACATCCCATCGCCAAATATAGCCTTAAAACAAATGATAACCACCAATGTGAAAAGCGAAAACGTCCACCAGAAGAGAAATGTCGCTCGTGATGGGTCTTGCTGAAACAGCGTGGATCTTTTTTCCTCTCCGTTTTCTGCCTTGTCTCTTTTTACAAATGGCAAGAGATGTCTGTTATCTTTCATTTGGGCTCATTATTTTATGTCAGATGTGCAAATGGGAGTAAACAAAGGCAGATGGGAAGGAGCAAAAAAAAAAGAAATGCGCAGAAGACGTGTTTGTCTCTCATCCAGTTTTGTCAGACAAATGATGATCCCCAAATTGCTTGTCAAAAACATTTTTGCAAAAAAAGTCGCCATGAAACAAATCACCCCTCACTGTCAGTTGTTTTGTAGTGATGAAACCCGGTGGTGTATAAGATGTCCATGTATGTGCTGTGCTGTATGTGCCGGTGTGCCATCTCTGTGCCGTGCTTCACAGATGTCTCTGTTTATATCCGGTGAGTGAGACGGTTGTCGTAAGAGTGAGTAAAGATATTTAACCGTGGATGTGATACAGAATTAAAATGGCTGACCTCAGGGCTTCATAACTAACTGCTGTGCAATATATTCACTTACTGGACTAATATACGTACACTAAAAGGACTTCTATAACTGTATCAGGTGCTATCAAACCACTGTACAAGTAATAGTAGAATTAGATTTGTTGTTGTTGTTGGGATCTCAGCAACCAAATAATGAACACCAGGGTCATATATTTCAGGAGTTGTGCCACTAAAATCACCAAAAGTTCATGTTTTGTTTTTTTTTCCAAATAAAATGTCAGAAATATTAATGTGAGCAGGCACCAAATGCAAACTTTAATCTAACAACAAGTGGTAAAACTATTTCACTTCATATGATTCTTGGTGGCTGCAGGATGTTGAATAACCGTGTACTGTGGGGCTTATCTAGTTTCACAGACGGGCCAGAAGAAGATGTGTGTATGTGCATGTACAGTAATGTTAACGTTGGGTGGAATAATATATGTAAAATAACTGGTGTATGCTGGACCAAATAACTTTCTAAAATGTGTATGGTGATGAGTTGTACAAGGTTGTCGTGTAAATGTGTCTCCATTAAAACTGGCCACAGATTCGGAGAGGCTCGTTACTCTGCAGCAAACCATCGGTAACGATGAGGAAGGCGCAGATTTAATGTCACATGTGCATCGCCATCCTTTTTCATGATTTGAGAGTGTCTTCATTCAGCCTCTGTTTCTTTGCAGTATAATGATCTCTCCGCATTAGCTTTCAGTTCAGCATTTGGAGCTAAAATGTATCTTTCGTGAAGCATTTCACTACTTCACTATGAACTCAGAGCAGAGGGGTAACTGCACGTCTCCCGTTTGTAATTAGGGACTGTACGAAAGTTACTGGGGTGCGTTTTGCTTTTTAAAGAATCGAGGTCGCCTCCAGCGGTATTAATATTTTCTGTGCACGCTCCCGTTGACTGCAACACCCCACCTCCCCCTGTAATATAAATAATGATATAATATCATTGTCTGCTGTTCTCTGCATATAAGAAAACACACCTTTACTATCTTAGGTATGATATGATCACATGGGAGGGCTTGAAATAAACTCTGCACTCTCAGAAAAGTTCGACTACCCTCCCTTATGAATAAATGAAACACAGCTGCCCCCTTTTCTTCACTCCTGCCACCCTCTTAACTTTCGTACTCTCCCTCATTGGACTGGATTTGTCCTCTTGTCGCCATCTTGAGATGCAAAACTGTGTGAGATTAGTATTCTCTATACAGTTGCCTTTAAAAGTTGCCCAAACATGAACTGAGCAGGTTTAGATCTGTCCTGGAGACTCTCTATACTGTAAAGATTGTTGTTCAACCAGGAGAGCAGTTGGCAAAAAGCCTGTCAGCACTCAAGGCACTAAACCTGTACGTTCACTTAGAAGACCAACCTGCTATGCAGAGTATTTTGTTGCCAGGCTGCTCTCATGTCATTTCTCACCTTGTTTGACCTGTGAAGTGAATTATAAAGGACTGACTCTGCTGTGTACGGCTCCCTCTGTCACTTGTGCACTTACTCCGGCTCCTGCTCTCTCTGCCAAGGACTGATGTTGTTGTGAAGTGCGTGTGTCCACGGTGTTTTTCCTTTGGTTTGAAAAGCTATCAAGGCTAAGAAGAAAAAATAATTAAAAAAAATATGTGACACATATGAGTTATGTGTACATCTTGACAGCTTTTCACCGGCTGACACTCACTGGGGTCTGTCTAGACTTTCTCCCTCCTCTGCTTCAAGCTCTGTATATCCGCCACCATTTTGCACACACAGTATCTAATAAACGTTCATGGTTTGATACACGTGCCCTGTTCAGAGATGTATTGTGATTATGGAAAAGTATTTCATGTGTTTGGACCTGCTTTACATGGGAAATCCTGTTCATACTATATCCCATACAGTACACAGAGAGTCTGATCTAAAGAAAAAATGGCCTCACACATCACTCAGTTGTTATATTTCTATTTATTTATTGGTAATACAAGTATTTAATTGAAGTCCTTTAGGAAAGGAAAGGTGGTGGGACTGAGATAGGACTAAATAAAGGCAGACTGTGGTAATCCAGTCAGGTTTTGGTGGTCAGTCATGTGAGAAATTAAATTTTGCTGTTTTCCTACAAAAAAAAAAAAACGGTCTGTAAAGTCATTCAAAATTCACCGTATTATCTGAGAAAAGGTTTGATAAAAGAGAATGAGTCTGTATATTTTTAATTCAGCATCCATTATCGGAACCTTTCAGAAACATTTCAACGTTTCCACTTCCTGCCCTCCCTCTGAAGAGCAAGTAACAAAACCCGGCATGCATAAAAAGCTCAGAGTGATACAAGAAACTCATAAACCTGCCACAGCAATATTTCAACTATTTATTGGGCTGACAAGACAAAGTGCGAGAGAGGATTCAAACCCAAGGACCATCCCCACCACAGAAATAAATGCAGCTCTAAAATGTAAAGATTAAGAGCTGTTTGGAAAAACTAGGACCAGGGTTTTTCAAGCCCTGGTCCTGGTTTTTACCTAGAAATGATTAAGAGGGACCTGCCAGCCCATATGACGCTCACAGTAAGGCCGGGACATGTTTAGCAGGTGAGGAATTTAATCAGGAGCTGCTTCTGAAACCACGGCCACATGAGTTGGACAATAAATCATACAGGATTTAATTTCTGTCAGCAGCTCATGACCCAGTGTATTGTAATAAGCAAAATATTACTGTAATGTAACAATCAGGGCCAAGATAAACTTAATTTGTGCTCATGGGTACATTTGTTTCAGATGTTAGCGTTAAACCATCATAGTCAGATGAGATATAAGAGCAGCAGCATGAATAATAACACATAAATATAGAATACTAGCGTGCTCTCCTGCTTGTTCACATGCTTGTGTTACAAACCTGTCAGGACAGACACAAAAATGTCTTCACACAAACCTGCTGCACGGCTTTTACCAGCATTCTTTACATCATGTAATACCTGCAGGTTATATAAACAATTAGGGAAGTTAGTCCACTGGTAAAAACCATTAATGAGGACTATAATGTTGTAACCGATGGTCCTATACTGTGACTCCAAAGAAGGGCTTGTCTGTTATAAAATTGAAATATAGATGTAATTTGGGATAAAAGCAGCAGAGGGCAGCAAATCACAATTATCTCAGACACATTAAAGTCTGACCATCAGCTTATTGACCATGCACTGAGGGTAAATGGATTAAAACTGGTCCGAGTACCAAAGTGAGACTGTATAATTGAATTATTTTTGCGTCTTATTGATGATCTGCTCCATAACAGACTGGCTGGCTGGCTGGCTGACCTCCTAAAACTGAAGATATCTTCAAGTGCAATCTCCGGGAAGAGACATGTTTAGCAAAAGTAGTGGCATGTTATCCCATCTGCAGCGTTGAAGGAGCTTTCAGTGAAAATATTATTTCTGCCTCTAACTGTGTGTGGCGGAGCATGTGTGTGTACGTGTGTGTGTGTGTGTGTGCGAGAGAGAGAGAGAGAGAGAGACAAGAGGAAGTAAATGGCAAATGAAGCGGGTCTAACAAAGCTCTGTTTTCTCTCATGCCTCAAGGTGAAACTTGGGATTTTTTTGTTTTGTTTTTTGCAGAACAGAGAGACGTGTGGAGAAGTTACACAACAGAAAAGATCAGTCAAGCTGAGTGCTGAGCGCTCACGCAACCACCGACGGCTCCCAGGGGTGGACAAACACCAGAGGAGGCCTGATCAGTGGTGAGACAGACAGACTGAGAGTGTCATGGGGGAAATGGGCAGAGAGATACTGGCTAAAATTGCAAGTAGTTAATTAGTTCTCATTTGATTGTTATAGACTGTAGTGAGTGGAATTCATTTAGTCACCTCCTGCCTTTGCACCACGCTGAGCTCAATGGAGACAGACAAAGAAAGCAGCAGACGGAGATGAACAGCAAAATAAATGCATCTCTTCTAGAGTTAGTATAGTTTTTTGTTTTGTACAATAAGCAAAAAAATCCGCCTGGAGGTCGAAGTAAAAGTAACAACACCAGCATCAGATTTGACTCAAAGTACCAAAAGTAAAAGTACTAATACGCAGAGTGTCCTATTTCAGAATCATGTATATTATATAATCATATTACAGCTATGGATATATACATGTGTAGGCATCATTTTAATTTGAGGCGTGAGTATTTGTGAGTATTTTATGTACTGCCGGGTTGCTTAATCTTTAAGATTTCATAAATTTGAATCTGGTTACTAAAGCTCTCAGATAAATGTAGTAAAAGTAGCATAAAATGCTAAGAAACAGGGACCTAAAATGAAGTACAGTGCATGCTATTTCTTAAAATTACTTTTTACATTCTATAATGTATCTGTAATCTGTTTATCTAGTCTTCGGTCTTGTGAAATTGTTTTCCTCATCCCACTAGCTGATTTTTTTTTTTTTTAACCTGAGAATAATCTACTTCATTTTGTCTCAGTGTGCCTGAAGTCAGGAAAGACATTCACTGTAAAAGGTCAACAATTTGAGTACACAGTGAGACCAATGTGTTTCAGCTCGTAGCCCCGATAAAGGTCATTTATTACCTCGATATGAAGACAGGAGGAAACTTTAAGTGGCAGTTCTCTCAAACATGCGACTACAGTATTCAGATCATCTGA
The DNA here is from genome assembly GCA_023373845.1 of Nibea coibor. Classification (NCBI taxonomy): domain Eukaryota; kingdom Metazoa; phylum Chordata; class Actinopteri; family Sciaenidae; genus Nibea; species Nibea coibor. Next base: position 16,463,075 of record CM041723.1, read on the forward strand.
CTTCTGTCTCATCTGAGCTCTTCAAACTCTTTAAACCAAAGTGTTTCACACTCGTACATTCAGTTCCTTACCACTTTCACTAAATGCTGTAAAGCCCACCGCGACACACACTCAACCAGCACTGAGCCATATTGTAAAACATTACTCACGGCAAATATACAATAAAAGCGAACGGTGTTGTTGTGAGAAATGTCTTTCCCAAGTTTATAACCTCTGTCTCCACAATGTCTGGATTCTCCACCCACCCTATGTGTGTAAGGTTATGGCATTTCACCCCACGGTCCTTAACACACACACACACACACACACACACACCTGCACTGTATGACATTATGTTGTAATCAGTGGTGGAAGTGATACAAGGGCAGTGATTATATTTATGGTTTTCTTTTGATATCCTTTCTACGGGGGGTCAGTGTCATGTCAAGAGGCGTCACCTGTCGGAAGACTCTTGTACTTTTTTCATCAGTTTCTTAGAAAGCGTGAAATCACAGATCATCGTTACAGATGATTTATTCGCATGTTTCTTTTGTTTTGTTTTGTTTTGGGGTGGTCATATATCCATGTGTTGGTGAAAGGAGCAGATTCTAGATGACTGATTGATGACAATGATTAACCAGTCTGTACATTTCTTTTTAGTGGCTGCTGCCCTGTTGCGACACTGTAACACGTGCCTCGGGAAGAATTGTTTGGAAAATGTCATTTTGACGTGAAATATTGGTGCTTTCACAAACACAGCCTTTGTGCTCGCAGAAACGTATCTCGATAAGGCCGTGGGGTGGACTTTTGACACAGGCACGGATAATGCTAATTACTCCTCTATAATAAGTTCCTCTTTACACAAAGGTGTCAAGAAACTCTCCGCGGACTACATGTAGTCTTTTTCCAGTCAGGTGGCATGCGTGTGTACGTGTGAGGGGATCTTACATCTCTCTGTCATGTTTCCCGGTGGCTGTGCACTCATGACTCACCATCCTTAGATAGATAGCCTGGATGCAGAATATCAAGCTGCAACCAGCGTTGGTTAGCTTAACACAGAATCCTCGCTCCATCAAACGTTCGAATAAAATAAGAACCTCCGATGCTCACTGATTAATCTCTAAACAGGAGTGTAAAAATGACAATTTAGGGCTCTACAGGGGTTTGCGTGTGGGACTATATCACGGGCAGAATAAACAAGCAACATATAACGTGAAAATGAAAGTGAATCTATAAGCAATGCATCGCAATTTAGCTATGTGTGAATCTTAAGCCATGTAAATGCTGTGGAGTAAAAAGTTATTTGTCTCTGGAATGTAGTCAAGTAACAGAAAATGAAAATAGTCAAGTAAAGTTCAACCGGAAAAGATAGATAGATAAATAGATAGATAGATAGATAGATAGATAGATAGATAGATAGATAGATAGATAGATAGATAGATAGATAGATAGATAGATAGATAGATAGATAGATAGATAGATAGATAGATAATTCCTGGCTAGCTACAAGAAGTCAGTCGGACGGTTGCTTTCTCATGGAGACAATGGCTCCCAGCTGTAGTGTGTGTGTGTGTGTGTGTGTGTGTGTGTGTGTGTGTGTGTGTGTTTTGCGAGCTGTGTGTGAGCCTCTTTTTCTCCCACTCAGGTCACATCTAAACAACAGGACAGGGTCAAGACCGTGCAGATTAAACTATTACCATTATGATGTTAGTAGGACTCGAGGGTGGAATCATGACCAGCAGTTATGAATACCAGGTTTCATAGAAAACAGTTAAAATGACGCGCAGCTGCCAAAGAAGAAAGGGGAGAGAGAGGGAGGGAGTGAGGAGGAGGCCGAGAGGTAGGGGATGTGTGATTCTTAGCCTCCTTACACATGTGTGTGTGTGCCTAAGCCATGTGTTCTGTGACTGTGTGTAGGTGTTAGGGGATATTTTGGCTGCATCGGGGGGATTCAGGCATGAGAGAGGCCTTCGTCATATAATAGGATAATGTTTTATCTCATCGGAAGAAAGGGGGAGGGAAGGGGGGAGTAATGAGAAGGGGAAGAGAAAGGCTGATTATTTTCATAGAGCAGATCTGGCATGGTTGTCCACCCACAAAACTTTACAACCTGTTTGACGTGTGTAGTACTCATGTACACACACACACACACACATTGTGTACACAGGGTAATATCTGGTCAGACAGGTTAGGACAAGCAATAGGAACTTCTTTTCATTATATAACGTCTATTCACATGGAGAATTATGTGCTTATCCTTTACAAGAGACTGCACGTCTGTCCGTGTGTGCCTTTTCATGTCATTTTAGCTCGTTTAAATGCGCACATGTAACGTTAAATTGAGTGTTGACTACTTATTTGTTCCAATTCAGAGTCCTACTGGACAAAGTGGCATTGCTGTGTAGTATACTGGCCATATCCTGGGTAGCAGTGCATGAATTTGTGCATCTCTGCCTCCCATTGCAAAAACTTCCCCAGGCCAGAGCTGAAAATTAGTCTAGTCTTAACTGGCCGTGCTAAGTAAGCATTTTAAAAGTTGTGAGGTCTCTTTTGTGCTTTCCTTCAAACTTTTCCCAAACTTCTTTTTTTCCCTCTCTTTTTTTAACCGCCTGCCTTAAAAACAAATCTGTCTACTTGTGAGTCTTACAGAGGTTGTAAATGCCTCTGGGCTGACACCAGAGAATGAAAATAATAAACCCAGACCAAAATATACCCATATTACTCTCACTCTCTTTTGTATCTAAAAAACATGAAATACAAATATGTACTTTATTAAAGCTAAGGTCACGAAAGGTGAGTCGTTTTACAACTAACATCACAATTATCATTACATTTGTCATCGTGATTGTCGCCGCAATTATGTACTAATGTGAGTTAGCGTAAGGTCAGCATTTGTATAGCAGCTTAAGTATTAAGTATCTGTACAGGTGGGTAGGGGTGTGGTTAACAAATGACTGAAGAAATAAATAATGAAAATAGCAATTATCATCATGACTCAGTGACTTGCATGTTGCCTCTGCGTGGATTCTCTCCGTGCATGCTGGCTTCCTCCCTCGGTGCAAAGACATGCAGGTTAACAGGTTAAATGGTGACTCTAAACTGCCCATAGGTGTGTATGTGAGTGTGCCTGTTTGTTAGTTTCTTTGTGTCAGGCCTATGATGAACTGGCATCTTGTCCAGGGTGTACTGGGATTGGCTCCAGCCCTTCACAAACAGAAGAGGTAGCTGCATCTGTTGCCATTACGTGGTCATCATCTTAAGTTTCAAGTTCAAACATTTGATTTCCTTTTCATTCATTTCTGGTCTTTGTTATGATGTTTGTGTTTACCTGCATGCACACACCTGATATTGGCAAATGTATGAAACCTGCATGCTTGGGATGCAACTGAGAAACCGGCAGAACACGCAAAAACCCGACACGACTCTCGATACCTGAAATCAGATTGTCATCAGTGCATTTCCGTGATCCAGGTGTTTTATTCATGCCTGCTATAAAGTATGTTGCTAAAGTGGAAAATTCAAAGTGAGTGAGCAAATTCAAGAAGAACTCAAAGATATAAATTTCACTTTAAACGCACATCTATTATTTAAAATAAGAGCATATAATAGCTGAGCTATAGCTCATATAATAGGAAACATCTACGTGTTTATTGATAAATGCCCCTAGCTTTTATATTTCCTTGAATCTTTGTACACGAAGGATCATTTCTGTTGAGAATTAAAAACTCCCACCGATAAAAACCATCACTTTTTTAAAAAAGCTGGACCCTTCACCTTTCTCATAACATAAACTACCTCAGTTTTTCCACTGAGATCACTTCGGTGTACAATTATAAATAAAGCCTGATTTATGTCCTGTCCGAGCAAAAAGTTTCAAGAGAAATACATTCAATTATGAATGCCAGATATTCTCGACAATACTGTCTCTCTGGGACTTTAAATTCTGGTTCGTCTTCCAAAGAATGAGCGATCAGCATTAAGAGAAAAAAAAAAACCTTGACAATGACACTATTGTATTTTCGAAGTGTTTTGTTATGACAAGAGCTAAAGGTTTCCCCATGAAGATTTACATCGAAACAGAACAAATTGATTTGTCTAACTGAAACAATAACACCACACAGTCCAATCGAGCTCCAGCTTCAATTCATCAGTATCATACTGAGTGACAGGTCTACTGCATATAATTTCCCTCGGTCAACAGAGGGACCCTTACATCCTCCAAAGCACATTTATGCTTTACATGTTGCAGTATCTGACGATGATGATGATGAATGAAGGGCTGAGCCGAATATAATGTTACACTTGGTGGTGGGAGCACACTTTCAAGCAAGGTCAAGCTCAATTTGACTGTTTGACTGCTTTTAAATCAAGGCAACCTGTTCGAAACAAATTATGTGCATTCATCTTCAGACAGGCGAGAGAAATCTTCCTTGGTAGATATTTCCGATTTTCTTTTCTTCATTTGAAATAACGATCCTGCTCAATGTTTTTCTCTGTCTACTAATACCCACTATTGTAATTTATGTATGTTATACAACTTTTCCAATGCATATGTTTTATTTCTTTGCCCCTAAAAATCACAGTTATAGAGGTGTTACACTTCAGACTAGATTTGAAATTGGTGATTTGAATGATTTGAGCGAAAATATCCAGCTGACTTGTTACACTGAATCTGTGAGTTTCCGGTTATAAGTCAGTATGACCAAGCGGCAACCACATGTGCTTCATCACTTCTAATCTATGAAAACCATAAAACATGTGTGAAGACGAGAGGAAACCATTAGCTGTTTGGGAAAGGAGGCGTCTACGAGCTAACGCTGAGCAAACAGCTTTGAATAAGTGTATGACCTGTACACGGATCATGTATATATATCGTATGTATATACATACATATATATATATATATATAGCCTGCAGACCTTTTTCTCTTTACACAAATCACGATAAGAACTCACAAAAAGGCCTTGACTTCCACACGTCAAAGTGTGAAAGCAAAAGGGTCTTGCTTTATCCTTTGACAGCTCATTCTGGGTGTCACCCTGAGTGTTTAGCAGGTGCAAAGATATTTGACTGATATGGAGGAAGCCTAATGGGTTTGTCCTTTGAACTCATTTTACGTGCACCGGAACTTTAGGGTGGCTCAAGGCTATCATAAAAGATTTATGCAAGAGTTGGACCAAAAGTTACTAGAATGTTCTTTGATTACTGTGTTGATCTGCTAGGTTGGTTTATGGTTTGTGGGATTTGTCATTGATTTCTCATAAATCAGTGTGATACTGAAACTCTTTGACAGCTGATATGATGTTATGTTTCACATGGTGAGCCTGCATTACTAAAACAACTTGTGATTGTGAATAAAACACAACTTCCCCTTCCAGAGCAACAGCTGAGACTACTTAGGAATGTTTTGCTGGTGATTATTTCAAGTATTTGATTTCAAAATGAGAGATTATGCAATCCCTACACCCACAAAAAATGAGTATATTTTGCTGAGAGTGTATTTCAGCTAACAAACTGCCTGCAGATCTATTGTGGGATCAGTGAAGCAGCGCTGATTCTGCATTGATTATCAGCCGTCAACCACGGATAATGACGTTGATGTCGGAGAGAGATGAAGTTGGGGAGGTCTCTTTTCAGTTCACCCTTTTGCCTGATAGTCAGACTGATCTAACAACTAAGTACTACTTGTAATCTAGTAGTACTTATACTTATACTACAGTTAGATCAATCTCATCCAGTTTTCTTAATTCTGTCTTTAAAGCAACATTGCTTAACTTTTAACATTTCCACCATAAAATAACAGATTTTAAACCATTTCGTTCTTAACACGTCATAACCTTGACACTAAAGCACACATCCAGGAGCAGAGCCAGTGTCGTGCCAGAACCTGAGCTGGGCAAGTATGGACATAATGAAAGAGGTGAAAAGACCAAAGGGTAGGTTGTCAGAAGACGCTATGAGGAGAAAAGGACAGAGTGACTGGACAAGAAGCCACCAGACAAGAGGAAATCCGGCGAGAGCTTGGTGAAACAAAAGGCAAAAATACAATTTTCTCTGCCATGTTGCTGTAACCCCCCCCCCCCCCACCCATTTTCATGTAAATGTATCGTGTTCCCATCATGTACAGAGCACATGGCAGACTACACATGACTTGTGTAGTCACAGACAGAGACTTCATTTTAGACTGCTGGAATACAACCTGAGCCATTGAGGATTGCTGCGTGCCAAGTAGTTTGTGGTAATTTCAACACAAATATAGGAAACGTGAAGCATGTAAGCATGATATCAACTAAAATAACAAAGGTAGTCCGTAAATTACAGTTTTCCCTTTTTGTTTTCCCTCAAGTAGCTCCAGTGTAGGGAAACCCCCTTATTACACACACTGTGTAAATGTATCATATACATGATGTTTACACAAAAAGAAAATATTTCAACCCAAGCCTGAAAGTTCATCCTGACATATTCGGTATCTATGAAAACTCTACTATGTGAACTCTACTAGAAAATAATATTCAGTGGGTTTGAATCAAACAAAGCGTCTTTCTGTAATGACCGGTTCAACAGATGGCCACTGCTTGTGAAGGACTTACAGTAAAACTGGATTCTGACACAGAGGCTCCCTAAAACAAAAAGGGATTATCAGGCACAGATTCAGGAGCTAGTTTAAGGTCTTGGTCATTTTTTTCTGTATATTTGGTGTCGTTGTGCACACTGCTAAACTAATCAAATAACAAACTAGGTGATCCTGTGGCATCTGTTGGTCTGGTACCATTTTCCCTGTTTGCCCAGTTAATAATTTATCTTTAGTTGAAGCTAAATGGGCTGCATTTACGTGTCGCTTTTATCCAAAGTGATTTATTATTTGCCTCTAATTCACCCATTTATACTTAGCTGCTGGTTTAGTGTCTCGCCCAAGAACACTTTGACATGCAAAAGACACAAATAGACATCCTGGGGGATACCTTAGACAAACTACCTTACGAGTTGTGTTCAAGGTGCACATCCAGAGTGAAGGGCATGATGGGTAAGCAACTAAGCAACCATGTAAGAGAACTTCAAATGCAACTTTTGGATTTACTGCTTTCTTTGTCCAGAAATTCCCAAATAGCGGCTCTCTATAGGGTACTTAAAGGTTCCTGAAAGAGAACCACTACAGTCCGTATCAGCAGCCATGACGAGGCTTTAATATTTGATTTCAAACCTCGACCTTTTTCTAACTAAGCAGTTCACCTGAGGCAACATTTTTAAAAATGAACGTAGCGTCTCGGAATAAAACCCTCCTCGATTTCTGATATTATCTTTAACTTCGTGATAGCATGTCAGCTGTTCTGGTATCTCTTCAATCTCTGATAACAACATGTTCTATTCTGAGAATATTGGGAAGGGTTGACTTTGGAGGGAGTTGCATATGTGTGTGTGAGTAAGTGTGAGTGTGTCTGTGTCTATCCGGGCTCCCCGTGGCCGTTCTATTGGTCTTCTGAGTGGGTGGTCTGTTCCAAGAGAGGAGCAATGGAAACATTATACCTAGATACACACACACACAAACACACACACACATGCGCACACACAGACACACACACACACACATTCAAAGGGAAACTGGGAATCACACCAACGCAGCACAGCAGAGGGTGGAGCAGGCAGGAGCCTTCTTCCAGATGTGTGACATTAATTTAGTTGATCCAAAACATGAACCGGTAGCTCCCACTCACTCATCACCACAGTGTGTGTGTGTGCGCGAGCGCACGTGCGTGTGAACACATTCATCCTAACTTTTTAATATTCAAACGCCGCAGAAGTACACCTGCAAGTCTACGTTTTCATATATTCTGTATACTTTGGACGACTCGGTGAGAGAAGAAATCAAGATAAGAAAAGAAAGAAGAGTCTCAGACGGGATGTTGTCCTCTTGAGTTTTAGGTGGAGGAGAAAATGGCAGAGAGAGCTACGGGGAGACGAGGTAGGTAGGTGATTAAAAGACGGGGGAAAAGATGAGGAGCGGAGCAGGTTATGAGAACAGTCTCCACTCTGACCCATGGAGCAGCGCCCCTGGACTTTCATACAATACTTTCCATTGGGGAGGAGAGGGGGATACGGTGCATGGAAAGACAAAGAGAAAGAGAGCGAGAGAAATGAAATTAAATAAGGAGAGCGGAGGAGGAGAAGGAGAGGACATGTAGGAGGACGGAAGTGGTTGATTGGGAGCCTCCAGAGATTCTTTTGTTTAGATTGTTCTGCATTTCACTTCTTTCACTCTCTCCCCTCCACCTCCCTCTTTTCTGACATCTGAGGTAGATTACAACAGAGACCCCGGGTCACATTTATGACTTAAATCAAGAACATATGGTGTGTGTGCGTGTGTGCATGTGTTTGTACGTCCATTTCAATGCAGTGGGATTCCCCTCCGGTCCCCAAGTGGTGGTCAAATTTATTTTCTTGTCCATTGTCTCTCACTGGGACATCAAAAGACCATTGTTTGTTGATCAGCAAGGGTGCTGCAGGTTACTCGCAGGTCCTGGACGAGAGCGCTTGGCCGCTCCTCCACATCTTCCCTTCTTATCTCCTTTAGCTGAAACTGAACTTTTAAGTATGTCAGCTCTACGCAGAAAATCTGCAGGATTAGCACTTCCACAGAAACCATGTTTAGATTTTAAAAGATTAACTGTGGTTATGCCTTATTTGTTTCACGTAGGCCTCGACAAGGCTCGCTTGTTCCCACAGACACCGCACTCTCTATCTGCACAACATGACTCACTCTTTAAAAAGAAAAAAAAACTGCATTAATATAAACCTCATGGACAAAAAACAAAAAAAAAACGGAAAAGTACCGCATACTTTGACCGCTGCCACACCTAAGCCTTGAAATTCAGTCACTGTTAGCAGGTAAAAGAAGAAATTTCCCTATTAATTTCAGCACAAGATCACATCTGTAAAAGTGTCAGTTTGACTTTATTAGGTTCGGCTTCACTCAGTTGAAGAAAAACAACTTTTGTCTTTGGAACGTTTACCTAGGAAGAAAACAAATCTACAAAATAAGTTGTTGGAAGGACAATATATAAAACAATGGCATCAAAATATCTTTGACAAGAAAACAAAACTAAAGAAAAAAAAGGCTCAAATATTTTTTGGATGCAGGGCATTTTCCTCTTTTTTTGCCCCTTTGTTTACAAAATAATAACAAAAGAGGAAAAAAAAAACAAAAAAAAAGTCAATAGTTATTTACAGTGCATATATTTACATTAAGGCATTTTTGCTGGGGAAAGACGGTTGATCTGATGCAACCCCCACTTCTACACAATCAAATAAATAGTCAGATTTACCATGATACATTACAGTGCTATATTATCTTTAAGCTACCTGCAGTGAAAGAACAATTACAGTTATAGGCGCAGGCTAAATCGCACCATCAACATGGACATTCAAGTGTATATTAAAAGGAGAGGTTCACAGTATTTCCAAGACTGTCTGAAAAAAAATACTCTCCTATTTAAAATGTACATTATCAGAGTTTTTGACTGATGCTTGTTCCTCTTGGTATGAACTTAGCACAGGAGTACCCCAGGGATGTGTTCTGGGACCTCTGTTGTTTACCTTGTATATAAATAATATTGCCATGGATTTGGAAAGCTGTCAAGTTCATCTATATGCTGATGATAGAACACTATATTCCTCAAACTTAAGCCATTGGTTTTCTTTATAGGAATAACTTCTGCCTAACTATGTTCAGTAGAAAAAAAGTTATGCTGGCTACAATATTGTCAGCATTGTGACCTCTATCAACCTGTTGGCTGGTCGTCTTTGGGTCAACGGAAGAAGCAACACAGCAGTTTGGTATTTTGTTTTACTAATCTATAAAACCATTAACTAGTAATCTATAGGACTTTATATATAATCATCAATCAATCTATATGCAACTGTGCTTACATGTGTATATTTTATTCGGATTTTTGTGTTGTCACAGGATCCCTGCTAAGATAAAAATAAATAAAGATAAATAAAGTAATTTTTAAAGGTGGTTATTTATTTCATTGTTGATTCTGACTCCTATCGCTTTCACTAAAAAAAAAAAGTATTATCTCTTTATGGCCATTTTAGACAAGAGGAACATTTGCAGAAACCAATAACTCTTGCAATATACGTGAGCCTATGAGTACTGTCCTGTGAAAGACTGTGAATCCTCTGACAAAACACGTGTCCATGTTCGACCGACTGATAGAGCCAAGTTGCATGTTAGTTGTGTACAGAGTCAGAGAGTGACCCCTCTGGATTTGAATTTATACGGCTGTCAGGATGTCTGTGAAGTGGCCTGAGCCGAGCTGTTAAATTACAATGAATGATGGGTAACCTTGTAATTTAAAAGAAATATTTTTTTTCCCAAAGCTGAGTCTAGAGATCAAACAGATTAAGAAATAAAAAACAGCACCAAGTGTATTTAAAAAGGACTTTCCACATTGATCACAGCTCTGCTACCACTGAACAAACACACATAAACCAGAGAAGGAGGCACTTAATAAGGTGTTGATGATGATGACGACGATGATGATGCTACTTTGGTTAAAAGATCTGAAAGAAGTAAAATTCTGGATGAGAAAGATGGACAGCAATTGTATTTTGAAGCACTTAGCTCAAGCTTGTGCATCGAAACAGTCAATTCGGTTTTATTCTCAATGAATTCTAAGATATATTGACGGTTTCTGCTTACATTTCTCTGGTTGGAAATCTGTCCAAAGTCAACATGAATAATTCATCGCCTAATTGCAGCTCTTTAGCAACCATCCACCTCTCTCTATTTCTCAGTCATCCTCAGATCTCCTCTCTTGAAAATCAAAATTCTCTCTAGCTCACCATCTCCACCCCTCCCTCCTTTTCCCCTGCACTCTATCTTCCCTCTCTCCAGAGTATAAATGCCTTCAATTTTTAATATCTGAACAGCAATGATTTGTGTGGTGTTCACAGAGATTCAGTCCAGCAGTGATAATGATCGTTCCAGTGCTGAATGAGATGCATGGGTCAAAAAAAGCTGAGATTTAAGATTACCAATTGTAGTGCAAACCGAAGGATTTGGTATAAAAAAAAAAAAATTAAATCTGGATATTCCAGTTCTATAAACAAACTAACAAATCAAGGAGTAAACAAAGTTCTATGTTAGAACAAAAGATGTACAAGTTTTGAGTGGTAAGTGCTTTCTTTCCAGTCACACAAAAGAGTCCAAATGGACTGGAGACACGTTTTGGAGCTACCATTTTTTTTTTTGCTATTATTTTTCTTCTTTGTATTCGTCCACAGAAATCTATACCAAGTATATCTGAAGGTTAAGGGACCAGAAACTTCATCTGGCCATTATCTTTCTACTATACAGCCTCCAAACTGTCCCACTCTGGGTTAAGAGCAACACATTTGTCAGGTAATAGTACCGTTTTAGCACATGATAGCAGCACCAGGAGGAGCTGTGGTGTCAGTGAACGTCGCTCTGCATCGAGGGGGGGGGGGCAGCTTGTAACAACGTAGTCGTGGGAGATGGAGCGAGTGCTTTGTGTGTGTGAAGACAGTGCTTTGCGTATTTGTAGTGTGTGTGCGTGTGCGTGTGCAAAACGTTGCTAGTTCTGGTGTCTCTTCATGTGCAGAGCGAGGTGGTCGGATCGGGAGAAAGAGCGCGAGCAGACGGCGCACTGGAAGGGTTTGGCGCCCGTGTGCTTCCGGTAGTGGCGCGTCAGCTCGTCCGAGCGAGCAAAACGCCAGTCGCAGCTGTCCCACGTGCACCTGTAGGGCTTCTCACCTGCAGGATGAGAGGAAAAGAGGAAGTCTGAATGAGGGCAGCTCTGAAAAACTGAGCAAACAACAGAGCTGAGCTGCATTTCGTGCACAATCATATAATCTCCAGCACTATGTATGACAGAGCTGGGATGTGTCAGCGTGATTATAAGCACTATTATAGTACTAATGACTGTTCATTAATAAAACAGACTCCAATTCCTGTAAATTAAATGATCCGTAAAGCTGGGTGGAGGAACTGGGAGAACAGGCTTTAGTGGAAAGTGCAGTTGTCTATCAACATACATTTGTAACGCTGTAACAGACATTCATCAAGTAACCAAGCACTAACGCTGCACAGGTTTCCCACGATTCTGCCTGGCCTGTCTGTCTTTGCCTCTGTGCATTCTTCTCTGATGGATGGAGTTTCTCTGTCACCTTGCCATTGCAATAATCTTACAGCTGCAGCCTCGGGCACTTTGTGGAAAAACTAGTGGGACCTGTCTGCTTCAGGCCCAGCTGGGTCTTACCTACACCAACCCAACCACTGCACAACCTCCAAAATCAGGTTCCCTGACCTAAAGGTGGTTTCTACACTCAAATTACTAAAACATATTTTCAGACCGGTGGCATCTATCCATGCAAATTAAACTTTAAGATATCTATCTCTGACATTTGGAGGAAGTGAATGGAATTTCAGTTATGGCACTTATGCATATTTCTACCATCTCTATGTACTTAATGTTCTGGGGTTGCAGTGGCATGCTTAAGAAATATGGTATTTCTGGAAGGAGCATCATTCTTGCTGAGCTAGTTCCCTCATTTTTCTTCTACTTTCTTTGGTTCTCCTTTAATGCAGTTCCCATTTTTATTTGCATTCTACGAGGACAGGATGTGATAACCGCCTGTCCATGTAATTGAGTACAGAGTGTCTTAAGTGTTAGCCACAGTGTCATGTGTACTATGGCTTGTTTAGACTAATGAGACAAGATTTAAATCATTTAAATAGAATTTTGTCAAGCTCTGTGCACCACAAACAATTCACATTAAATGGGGAAGCAGCAGATGTATCCATAAATGAATCATGCTGGATAGCACTACAGGTAAGACAATGTGGGTTTTTTTTGTAAATTGTGTGATGCAACCGTTTAAACAAGCACAGCAAGCTCTGCAAGCTCGCTAAAACAACAACAGCATTAAACCGATTTAAGAAATTAACCGGCGCGTCGCAGAACTCAGAAACACACAGCTGAAACTGAACGCAATGAGGAGAGAGGAAGACACCAAGAAGAAAGAAAGAGCGAACTGAGAGCAGTGTTCAGTTTTTCACAAAACACTCGCACACATGCACCCATGCACACACACACACACACACACAGACAAACAATCAGGGTAATGGATGTTGATGGAGATTAGAGTGGGAACTCCCACAGGGACCCAAACGCATTAGGAATCATCTCATACAGATTACTGACAGGTGTGTGCGTGTGTGAGTGTGTAAGTGTGTAAGTGTGCATCCAAGCAGCTGAATAAGAGAAGTAGAATGAGTAACAGACAAGGATAGAAATCACAGGGGGGGGGGCTGAAGGTGGGAGGGTGGCACAAAGCAGAGGAGAGGATGATTAGATGAATGAAAGCGATAGAAAAAAAAGAGAGAGAAGAGAGAGAAAATAACTAAGCGTGACTGACAAAAGCGGAGAGGATATGGAAGCTGCTGCTACATCCCTCTTTACGTGTCGTGTTCTCATCTTGTGGTCTGTAATAACTGCAATAACCGCAATCAGCCTGCAGCATGAATGACGCCAGATCTAATTGTCGTGTCATGTTCCCAGTACTGAAATGCGAGGCACGCACACCCACATCGACGTCCTGAACAAGCAGTTCAGATTCACGAGTGGAACAGATTCAGGATCGCGGAGTCAGATTTGTTTGTGTGTATCCAGATGAGTGAGGAATGCGTAGATATCAACAGAAGCTTTGTTTTGTTAGCTGGAGCGAGGTGGGGCCCCCAACACCTTGGCGCTTGTTTGTTGATTTTGCTCATGGAAAACTAACCGTTCAAATCTGAATGTGAGCAGAGACAAAGAAAAGGAAACGAAACAAAAAAAGGGGGAATTGACCATGACGTGCGCACAGATCTTGGATATATTTATAGTCTGAGAAAACTATATTAAAGCATTTAAAGCGTCGATGAACAGGCGCTGAACTCCCGAGAGAGATGGCACCATACGTCTAACGCTGACCACATAGTCCGAGAGTCATCCCCTGGCAGAAGTGTGTCACTTCCACCTGTTTTGATGGAATAGTATATTGGGCAGAGGATGGGAATGGGGTAGGATACATTTACACACACATGCCAGGAACACAACACTCTGCCTAGCAACATGGTGCCAATGCAGATACCGAAATACGAGTCGTACGGCCAGCGTCATTTTTTTGAGTCCGGTTTTAAAAAGCTGGATTAATTAGAGGAAGGCCTTACCCGTGTGAGTCCTGAGGTGGGCTTTCAGATGGGACGACTTAGTGTAGACCTTCTTGCAGCCTGACGACACACAAACACACACACACACACACACACAGATAAACACAAACAGAAGGCTTAATCCAAATCCAAATAATTCATGTGTCAGATATGTATTTACCCAATAAGCCGAGCCGTGGTATGCTAGAAATGTGAACTAATGAAGAGCAGAAGCTGTTCGGGGTGAGAAGTAGTAAACGTTGGTTTTTCGGATCCGTGTTTAAGCGTCATACGCGGCCTTACTTAGTGTTAAAACTGTTTAAGTTTGGTGTGTTTACACAGAAGTTCATTCAGCTGCGTGCCACTAATCACACAGAACTCCCGCTTTGTTGGAAACTTCTGCTCGCTACACCTGCTTGACACGAGAATCGAAACATTTTGAGGATCAGCGTTCGACGACGTAAAGCATGTTTTATTACGCACAAGGTATGCAGATCACAATGTCAGAAGGTCAACAGGATTTTGAGTGATTTAGAAGGATGTTCTTCAGATTTATTAAGAAGGAAATGATAAAACAAACATACTAAACAGGAATAAGACTAAACAGCGGGCAGCAGCGTGACTAATACACACTTGGGAAAAAAGTGTGGATCTGTCCTTCTGTGATTATAATGAATTTGCTTCATCTGACTTAAAAAGAGGCCCGACGTGCGCTAACATGCTGCAGGAGGTACAGCTTAAGCCTATTTTACATGCTGCCACAGGCTAGTTGACATTACATGTCCTACAAGTAGCTGCACATCGTACAGCTACGGTGTGTGTGTGTGTGTGAGTGTCAGCCAAAAATTGTGATCTGGGCAGGCTATCAAAAGGGTGACTGTATGCAAATCTGCGTGAGGCAAGTAGATCAAATGACTTAAGGAAAACTTCTGTCTAATTAACACACCCACACGCAAACGATGGCTCATCCCACAACCATTCAGACGATGACTTTACAGCCGCAGCGATGTGTGTGAGTTCCTGGTTGAGAGTGCCCGAGCCATTTAAGCAGACGGTTAACTGAGAGGTGGTGACTGATGATTGTCAAAATATTTAATTACATACAATTTCAGTGCAGCTCTGCGGTGGTTGTAGTACATATTGTGACTCGTCGGCATTCAAAACGCAGCATGGATTTTTTTTTTTTTTTAATGTACAGGTGTCCTCAAATAAAACTGGTTTTCTGGTCATGTGATATTCACACAACCACAGCGCAGTGTAAAAATAAACACACAACAGCGACTGTAGACGTGTGTTATTGTACTAACCTGGGTAATCACAGTGGTGGATCCGTCGCTTCTCCAAGTCTGGGTTGTTCCTCCTGTTGTAGCGGGCAGGCACAGTGGTCTGAGCTGGGGTTGGGGCTGGGGTTGCTGCAGGGGCTTGAGGAAGGGCTGCGGGATGGCCCTGGACCGGCGTAGGACCTGTAGTGAGAGGCAGGGCTAAGCTGCCTGGTCCCGGGCCGGGGCCGAGTCCAGGGGTGCCACCTGCCAATTTGGAGGCGATGGTGGCTGCGTACGAGGGAGGAGGGGACATGGTGTGGAGGAGCTCCTTCTGCCTGTCAGGGCTGCCGGGCTCCGAGCTCGGCGGAGAGGGCGGTAGGTAGGGCACCTGCTGCTGAAGGAAATGGTGGTGCGTCTGAGCATGAGGATGCGTGTATGCTCCGCCGCCCAGGCTACAGTAGGTGGGCTTGACAGTTTGCTCTTGTTGAGATGCAGAAGACGCTACCGGCAAATCATGGAAAGGCCCGTGGATTGTGGAAGTGGAAGTGTGTTGTATCTGCTGCCGCTGCTGCTGCTGCTGCTGCTGCTGATGGTGATGATGATGATGCTGAGCCTCCATACCATTACCATGGTGATGGTCCAAGCCAGAATTTAGTAGCTGAAACAGTGAGCCGCTGTTGTCATGGTGGTGGAGAGCGTGCTGCTCAAACTGTGATGGCATTTCCTGTTTGACAAACACCTCTGGCACTGAATCGCCGCCGCCGCCGCCGCCGCCGCCACCTCCTGACTGGTTGAAAACACTGGTGAAGTCTGGTAACCCTGTTAGTGTCATGTTTATGGCTGAGGTTTCCATGGCAATATTGCCGGGGCCGCCGTGCCCAGATGTGCCGCGGCTACTAGAGGGCGTAGTGTTGGGGCAGTGCAGCTGTAGGTTTGGGGAGAAACACGGGGAGGCAGCCTCTGTTTTGATATGGGTAAGACCTGTGTGGTTCTGGTGCTGAGGGGGGCGCGCCTGATGACACAAGTCCATCCTCAGGTAGGTGGCGTCGGGGAGGTAAAGATTCATGTTGAGGGTGTAGGGAGCCCCGGTGTGATCGTCAGAGAAGAAGTGATCCACCACAGACGCGCTGTCTCTCTGTGGCTTCTGTTGACTGTCTGCAGGAGGTGGAAGGGGAAGAGGCTGAGGGGAGAGATACCTGTCCATCTCACACTTTGCCTGTTGAGGAAAAGAGAAAACACACACACACACAGACAGAGACACAAGAAATCTGGTTTAGAAACACCTCAAAGTAAACTTTTATAAATGCAACCGGCTCTGACTCCAGCGAGTGCTCCTCATGAGCAAGCATGAAACTATTCTGAGGCGCTATTTTGAGAAGACAAAGGTTTGATAGGACAGTCACCGCGAAAACATTTATCAAGTAGTCATCAATAGGCGGTCGCCACATTCCCTCTCTGCCTGTAAAGCTGAACTCAAAAACCCACGCAGCCGCGAGGCCAACAGTAGAGGATCGGGCCGCGTTCTGGTTGGAAATAAAGAGACGGATCTAATACCTGTCACGTAAAAGATTAGGAAATCCTGCAGGTATGATCACACGCTAAAAGAAGCAGGCAGACTGGGATCACGGATGAGCAACTTCACATCAGACAATGCCTCTTCAGATCCTGCTATTGTGCTCCGATTCGTGTGTGCGTGAAGGGTCTAACTGGAATAAAAAAGTTGGAGAAGCCCTGCAGCAGAGGATGAAACAGCAACATGAAAGGGAATGGGGAAACACCCATGCCTCCCTGTCCGCTGCAGCAGTAGCAGCAGCAGCAGCAGCAGCAGCAGGAGTAGTAGTAGTCTGGGGATGGGCTGCTATTTCTAGGCTCCTGATCCTACCAGCTGTTATATCCAACTCTGCTGCACAAGTTTTTCCCCTGCTAACTGAGGGGGGGACTGAGTTGCCGGGACCTTTCTGTCCGAAAGCTGGAGTCAGTTGTTGTCAGCGTGGTATGATGGTGAGAGGGGACGCCAAGAAGGGACCAACAACTGGTGACCAACTGGCTGGCATAGAAAACATGCGGTGAATGCGTTTGCAGGCGGAGGCTGCTCGGCTTCTTTTTTTTTTTTTTTTTTAAACGTCCAGCTGACCCGCAGCCTGCTCGCTTGCTACCGCAAATAGTGGAAATCAAAGATTAACATCACGCAAAGGCCGATTGAAATTTGAAAGGCCAGCAACAACAACAAACACACACACACACACACACACACAAAACCTCAACAACAACCTGGATCTACAACCAATCTGCCACGCCCATTCAATGAAATACATCAGCAGTGTGTGAAGTCTGATTTCTGACCTGAGTGTAGTCGTTCTGTCCAGCCTTGTCTATGATCTTGCAATCCATGCCGAACAACGCCGAGTCCTCCAGGGGGAATCCGGCGGAGAGAGTCGCCTTCTGCAGCGGATAGAAGGGATCCTCCTGCCCGCCGCCGCCGCTGCTCATCGTGAGTGTCGCGGCCATGAAGAGCTGCAGCAGCACCGCGAGTGATCGCTCGTCCTGTTATGCAAAAAAAAAAAAAAAAAAAAAAAAAAAAAAGAAGAGGAGGATGCTGCTGCCGCGCACCGGGAAAAAGAAGGAGTGGAGCCGACGAGGTGTAGTGCGTGCGGTGGGGTTATTAATGCGCGCCCGTCTGCTACATCTCCTTCCACTTCTATCATCCCACCACCGGCCCACGGACAGTTTTTCTATCTCCTGTTGTAGGGCGGAGCAGCCCAGTGTAAATACAGCACATGCACCGCCCACCCAAAAGGCTTTGATCATTCATTCACCGGCCACCGCCCTACGCTCCATCTAAATACATTAACACTGTGTAAAGTGCACAGACATCCAAAGAGGCTTTAAAGGTTTTATAAAGCTTATATCGAGACGTAAACACCAGGAATGGGTTCAAGGTGTTACAGGAAATATTCATCTTATCAAATTCGGGAGATTTCCATTTTATTTTTGCCTTGCTGAGTTCTGTTTGACACCTAAAAACCAGCTTCCAGGTGTTTATGTCACTTTCATTAGGTTGTGGCAGAGAAGCTGAGGTATTCTCACTTTTCAGTCCCCAATGTGAGTAAAGCTCCAAAAACACTGGAGCCTACATTTCCCACAATTCAAGTTACTCCTTCGTTCCCCCAAAGCACGTGTATCTTAAATGTCCACTTCTATCAACCCCTGCACCTCATGTTTCTAATGCAGGCCAACGCAGAGATGGTTTATTCTTTCTTTTTTTTCAAACTTTGGAAAGCCCCTTCACGGGAGTCATTATTCAACTATTTTCACCGGTTGGAAAATACCCTGTGCTATGGCAACAAATAAAAGGGTACTGAAAATATCTGGCTGACACGCGTGATAGGCATTGTTTTTTCAAAAAAGCATGTGTATTTTATGATGTAGCCAATTGAAATGGCGGGAAAAGAAGCAGGTGTATGGTAAAGTACTGCAGGCTCACTTAGAAAAATGTATTAGAGGAGGGGAAAATACGCTTAAAAAGGGACAAACCAGCTTTAAAGCTGTCCTCCGGCTGAGTTTAATATGACACTGATAAGCCATGGTCTGAAATGATAAAGGTATGCCTACTATGTCTATATTTAAAGCCAAAGGAGCTTCGGCTCTTGCAAATCAGAGGCTAAGCCTCCTGCAATGGTGTTTGTCTGTAACCAGCAGTATCTGCAAACCTGGAAAAGATGAGGAAATAATGATAGACAGACCTAATAAAATAGACCACTGCCAAGAAAGAGGAATTTTTGGGCAGTCAGTTAGCTAGGAATGTGTACCCTGTGGAAGGTAATACCTCTGGTTTTGGACCAGTACGCAGGGAATTTATCCTCTCTGAACAATATGTAACCAAGAGCGAGAACAACAAAACACTCAAACAACCAGTAACACTTTCTGCTTTTGTATTTCCAAAGTCAAGATTTGAAACAAAATGTAAATTACAAGTTTAAAATACAAGCACTGTGATCAAAATACTATATAATAATAAGGTTGTTAAAGCCCTGAGTGACAAATGAATAGCACCAGTAGGAAGATGATTTTATTTGGGTTTCTGCCTCAGTTTTTGGTACCAATCAGGAACTTCTTTATTAGTCTGCAAATAAAAGAGACAGAAAGGAGAAATGATGAGAAAAGTATGACGTGCAAGACAGCAGGAGCTCTTGTTTGGGTTCTTAAGGTTAGAATTTGAAAGTCAAATCTGACCTATTTGACTTTCTTCTACTTTTTCTTCCCTTAGCTGACTGCAGTGAAACGTTCAAGTGAAACTAAATGACCAAAAAAAAAAAAACAAAACTAATTATCGTTTCCTGCCAGTATGAAGCGCTTCGTCGTCTGAACTTCTGTCCTGTCAGGTTAAGGCGGTGTGACTCATACAAGGGTGTTGCCAAGTCAGACACTTACAAACACAGTGGGTTTAGGTTTGCTCGGTGAGTCTTCTTCTGTGGTCCTGTTGATACGTTTGGACTGGTGTTTTCCTGCACCAGAGGTCCCGATACCAGTTTTGTCGGCTTCCAACACGTTTAGAGCGTCTCCCTGTCTGGAGCGCATGCTGATCAGGACTTGCTTCATCACTGCCAATTCCTAGTGAATCACATGGTTCATAAAAATAGGGATGTGAAAATAAGGGTAAAACAATAAACATGAATCTCTATGAGAAATAATGGGAGTATAGAGTCAGAACGGCCAGAAAGTATGATGGAAATACCTTAATGGAAAATTACAGTATATTTTATGGTAATAATTTTGTGAAACATGTACTTGGAAATGGATGTATTCAAACATTTTTATGGCTGCGTTCTGATGACATGTTTGTCCTGAACCGCAGGCCGACACAGCTGAACTCTTGAAGTCCAACTATGGGACGACTTGCAATAAGCTCAACAAGCTCAAGGGTCTGCAGGGGTGGCAGCAGGGCAGAGGGGAGGACTCTGGGCCATTTCACGGTTCTATTTATCACCCCTGAGGACATGAGCCCTGGCATGTCACACACACACACGCACAAGCACACGCATACGCAAAAACACACACACAAACACACGCGCACCCTGGTGGCATCCCAAACAGCCAGGCTGAGGAACAGCTGTCTATGACAGGGCACATACTTCATACAGCAAACGGCTGGCTTTGGTGGGGGGGGGGGGGGGGGGGGGGGGGGGGGGGGGGGCGGTGACACACACTCACGCACGTACGAGCACACACAATCTTGAAGGAAGCGTTGAAACACCGTGCAATAATTTGTCTGGCCTGTATATCAAAAGCCTGTTTGTTTCAAGTATGAAACAGCAGAGCTGCGTCGACGAGTTGATTTATTGTTTTAAACTATTTTAATCAGCAATTCATTGTTTGTAATTTTTCAAGCAAAATCAGAAAAAGACTTTTAATGGTCCAAGTTCTCAAATATGGATATCAGTAACTTGTGTTAAATTCTAATTAAATATTTTGGTTTTGGATTGTTGGTCAGATAAAAGACATTCAATGACGTCATCTTGGTGTCTTGGAAATTGTGACTTTTAAAAAAATGTGATGTTTTACTAACTCATTAAAAGGTTAAGAAATTAAATCTTAAGATGCAGCCATAATATTATTTCTTTTTATATTTTGCCATGAGAAATCTGACCTTGTCAAACATGTGCGGTGGTTTTACTAAGAAGTCTTTATCGTCAAAGGGGTTTGGTGAAATTTCTTAATGTTTAAAACAGCCCAGTATGCAGTGCTGGAACAAAATTGGAGATACTGAATGCAGTTCTCACGACTAAATCATCAAATATCTAACATAATGTATATTTAACAGCGGACATCATCATCATCGTGCCTACCTCTCGATGGTTGAGCAGTCGCTCCAGATCGGCGGCCATGTTGTTTTTCACCTGCTCCAGAGTGGCCCGTTCTTTCCTCAGAGAGCTGGAGTTACACCAAACAGACAAACAAAAAAACCCAATGATCAGATCTTGAACTAAAACTAAAACTGTAAAAACATTACAATACTTATCACACAGGTTATGAATTCAACTTTAGCTACTTAAAGTGACGTGTGAAAGGAAGTCCTGTGAGTCACTGATAAATGGTTTACAGTTCTTGCAGGCAGGATATTACAAGACTGTAGTAATAACATGTACATAATAGATGTCGTTTTATTGTGCATAGGGTGGGGTCAGGTTAAGGTCAACACAGGATTAAGCGTGCCATGCATTGGTAATTTATATGTCGCTTCAACTGTAAAAGCAAAACAAAATGTGAACTGTGTATTAATCTGTCTATATGACAGTTTTACAAGCACTGCAAGAGCATACATCATGGCTATACAACCATCAACAGCCATCTACACGAGCCATGAACTTCTAAAATATGCTAAATAATGATTTTTGTTTTGTTTTTTAAATATAATCTTTAAGTCTAAGGGACTCAAGCTCTCTGCAGCACTGTCCAAGCATTCTTTTCCCGAGGCTGTGGAACACACAAGCAGGAGCTTGTAATGGGGGTGCTTTAAAGCAAATCATCTTGCAAATCATGGAACAACAGCTTTCTGACGTCACCATTGGGAACTCTGGAAAAAAGATTTAAACTTAGCCTGAGTTGTTAGCCAAATTTGAATATCACCAAGCAAACTGTGAGCACAATTAATACGTAAGAGAGAGAAACGAGTAGCATGTAAAGTGACAAACTCCTGTAAATGCCGGCTCTCACACCGTGTAGCCACAGGAAAACTTCAATATTTCTGTCAGACGGGTTAGTTTAAGAAGCATGAGAGCAATTTACAGGATTTTTTGCTCTCCTGTTTGCCCCAGGTGAGCGCCCCGCGTTAGTGAGCAGCAAGAGAAAACCTGCAGTCCGTCAATTTGCATACTTCTCAGGTTCAAATGCAGTGGGAGGCAAGGGTGATTTAGGTCAGCGTCAGGTTGTGCTCATTTGAAACACTCCACTTACTGGGGCATAGACAAAGTCGTGCACACATGCAGAATTGCACGAAGCCTGTAGCGAGCTAGGTGTGAGAGGCCCAGAAGAAAACAAAGACAGATAAGGATAAAGCAGAGACGCCCAAGGGTGGGGAGGTATGGCATGCTGCCAAGAAGAGTAAATTACACGATACAAAATGTAACGAATTTAAGTAACATAAAAATCTTGGCAGGCAAGACAGAAGACCTAATAACCTTCAATTAGAAATGTGTTGATTTTCTTTTCGGTTAAGTTCCTTCTTGCACGGAGAGACGTGCCTCCCCTGTGTTTGTGTGTCGTGTACATGTACCTGACATCGTCCTCGAGCGAGGCGATGCGCCCCTTCATCGTGCTGATCTGCGCGTCCTTTTGTCTCACCGTCTCAATCAGGTAGCTATAGGGTTGCTGCGTTTGCTGTAACAGTTGGTTGGCTGCCAACAACTGAGGGGAAAAAACACACGAGTGCATTATTCAAAAATGAAAGATTTATTTATTTATTTTTTGGCTTTTTTCAAGCTTTATTTTTGATAGAGACAGCTGAAGAGTGACAGGAATGTGGGGAGAGAGAGAGAGAGAGAGATGGGGAATGGGTTCAAACCCCATTAGCACACCTACACAAAATCAGGTCTACTTTGGTTGCGTTTTATCTTGAGACTCGGGCAGACATTGTTTCACTCGACTCCACAAAAGAGTAGTGTATGATGCAACAGCAAGAGCTTAACGTCTGTCACCATGATATTCATCATGCTTATTAGGACTTAAACATTCACTTACAAAAGCTGGTGACAGAAGTTAAGGCATATTTCTGCTTCACGAAAATGGACTTTATGTGTGGTGAATATTATAAAACGGTGCAGTTCTGTCAATATTTGTGAATGGCTTCTCGAAGCAACAACTGCAGCCAAGATTTTATCTTATCTCCGATGTCTTCGGGGTGGCTTGAGTGCCCATAAATGTGTTTTTATGAAGCCTTATCTAAATGGTGTCTGTTTTATTAATAGTAGCAGTACCACTGAATCAAAGTTGAAGCCATAAAGTGGGAATGCAATGAAAATCCACAATCTTAACAATCACAATTCTTGCAATTACTTTCAGAAAAGCATCTTTATAGCGTTCTGTGCCCGCTCTACCTAAGAAAATATTGCTCAGTCAGTATCATGCTTAATCTGCAAAACAATAGATAAAGTTAGGGTGTTACTCATTAAACCACTTTTACAGCCAGCAGTGACTGGGCAGGGTAATGACAAAAGTTAGTCAGAGCATCTGTGTGGGTGGTTATGCGGTTAACACCCTTAGTCTTTATAGTGACTAAAAAGCACAACAATTCACCCTTTCCTTTCATACTCAATGACTTCGGAGGAATTCCAGACAAGTGCCAGTCAATCTCTCTTGACATTTGAATAGCTGCCATATAGCCTGGGTTGCACAATCCCTCTTCTCATAGAGATTCTAATAAGGAGTGGGGGTTGCCAGACCTGTCATTCTCATAGTTGCAAACTGGATGATTTTTTTTTTTTTCATCAGAGCACGTGTAGAAGACATGCAAGTTCACACACAGTCATGTATAGACAAAATACACACGCCCAGCGTTGCACACACACGCACACAGCGTGCCTTACACAACAAAAGTCTTAATGATTGGTGTGCCGAGCTGTTGGGAGAGTGAAGAGCGTGGCCGTCATGGTTTTTGGCCCTGTTTCCCCATTGTGTCAACAAGCGTGACAGCTACTAAGACTTTAACTTCTCACTCTTCTTATATAAGGGCTGCTTGTCGCTGCTCTAAAACAACCTTGTCATTTCCCAGACACGCCATGACTGTTGTTAAACCTGGACAAAAGTTAAAAAAAAAAAAAGAAGAAGAAGAGGAGACTCTCATCAATGAGGCCTGAAGTGTGGTTGATGATCTGTGTGTTGCCCCACAAGCTGCCCAATTCCCTTTTTGTCTTCTTTCTGTCAGAGTAAAAAGCCGGCCCAAATGTGGTTTCATGTCACAGCCGAGGAGTCTGTCTTTGTCAAAGTGTTTAGATGTGCTCTCGCCATTGACTTTCAAAGCAGAGAGTTGTGCAATGATGTGAGAAGGTGGGTGCTAAGAGTTTGGCTCTGTTGTGTCATCAGAGAGGTAAAAGCCAGCTGAAATAAATCATTATGGCTTTGAAAGAAGCTGAGCAGTAACCATAATCTGAGATGCTTGTGGGAGATTTGTGATGGTGGGAAATCAAGTGTGTATGGCAGGTTCTGACTTGTAGTGCTTTAAGTCTTTTTTTTTTTTTTTTCTAAGTTAAACATTTGAAGTTCATCCCATTAATGATGGTCCCCAGGCCACAGGGACACATCTGACTGCTGTGTGTGTGTGTGTGTGTTTACCTCGTCAGATATCTGTCCTGTCTGTGACTTGTGTCTCTCCAGCTCTCTCGTCAGTGACGTGTTCAGCCTCTCGAGCTGCAGCACCCTGCGGGCCAGGTGAACGCTGCACGACAGCCACACAACACAAACAGTTTTGGGAATTCCAAAACATGACAACACGAACAAGTTTACACTAGCTATGTACTTCCACGTTGTTTACTCTACACTTTATGTAGCCAGCAGTTGGGATGATTGGCAAAGATTAAGTGAACTACAACCAAATAATTTTTGCCCTTTTAGAGGCAAATCTAGAACAATGTCTGAACATGTTCTAGATTAGCTTTTTAAAAAAAAAAAGGTACCCACCATCACTTCTCTGAAATTTTGTACACAAGCACACATAAACAAGCATTATACACGCCAAAACACTGACACGGTTTCATTCTACTGAAGAGGGTGGCACTGCATGACTACACCTGATGACTAATACATTGTAAAAGGTAGAAAATTCAGCAATAAAAGAGGAGAAGAATGGCCGACTCTGTCACTATCAATAAAAAGTACTATACAGTGAGATAACAGTTCTGCAAACACGCACATTGATTGGCTATTTCAGAAACAATGCCGATCATAAATAGTATCAAAACTCGTGAAAGTCTATGCATGTGCAGGTTTCAGGAACTTCAAAAGGCAAGCGTTCAAGTCGGCGGAACATTCATAACGTTTATAGATTGTGAAAAATACACATATGATGTTCAACCTGCCTGATATATCAGCTTACTAACATATAAATGTAGTCCGTACTATAATAGCATCCTCATTTTTTAATAAATACAGTTTAATAAGGAAAAAGACGTGTAAAATCTCACAATGTGTCCTATCCTTGAATGTGAAGCGTATCATGCACCGTACCTCTGTTTCAGTCGTCTTTTGGCTGTTGTGGGGACATTGGCTCCGTAGCCGTATGAGAACAGAACTCTCTCTGCCTCCTCTTCATTCTCAACTGGCAAATGAAAAGAATCATAAATACTGTGTATACCTTCCAGGACAGTTATGAATGTGGCAGTGTTTTTTTATTTGTCCTACCTGCAATAAAATTCTGTTACTTTAAACAACAACAAACTTTTGTCCCATCGAGGCGTGCATCTTAATCCAACACCCTGCTATCCGTCACTTCTATTACACACATTCTCTGATGCTGTCAGACCTATCTGACTTCAGAGTCATGTGAGTAATGTAATGGGTCCTACAGAGTAGTGCAGAGTTCTTACTTTCGGCAGCCTGCATGGTGACTTGGTCCAGCTCTTGCTCAAGCTTTTCATAAGTCTCCAGCCGAGACGCCTGCTCGGCATTCTGGGCTTGCAGCTCCGCCGACCTCTTCTCTGATGACGTCTGAAGCCTGTAAAACTCTTGGGTCAGGAGCTGAGGCACGGGAGGAGAGGAACAGGGGGAGACAGAAAGCAAATGACTGAAGTTTCAGCACTGGTGTCTGCGGTGTACATGTGCGGGGGGAAAAATTTTGACTGTACAAAATGATCTCTCTGAGGAATAATGTGAATATACATGTTACATTCTGTCAGTGTAATGAAATGATGAATAATGGTACTGCTGGGTATTCCTTCCTGATAATTCAATATATTTCACATTAACTATCTGCTTTTGCTGTATTGGGGTTGCAACACACTGGAACAGAATGAAAGCTAGACAGCAAAACCTAAATTAGCTCTTCATTCACTGGATCCTCATCATTCCATGATAATGTCATGTATGATTACACCGTGCATGACCTCCTGGTAAGTAGGACAGTGTTAAATACAGGTGAATAAGTGGACATCAAACTGTATTTAGACATCAGGAGCAATTCACACTCAATTAACCGCTTGTATAAATGGGTGTGCTACAGTGGATAAAGATGAGAATGGAGCCACTGGACCGACACACAGAGACTGGACAGATGCATTCGTGAGAGTGGAACATTAATTTTTAAGTACTGTGGATGAGCAATGGTTTTAGACAGCTACACAATGTTCAGGAGGAGTTTGTCCTCCATTTGTCTTTATGTTTAGATTACCTCCAGTTTCTTCTGCTGTTTCTCACACTCCACCTGGCACTGGGCAAGGGCTTTCGCCGTTTCCTCCTTTAACATCTGAGCGCGCTCGGCTTCGAAGGAGTGCAGCTCGGCCTGGTTGGACAGTTCGGCCACCCGGCTGTCAGTACCCAGCTGTAACTGACGAAACCTGCATAGATGGAGACACGCAAGCACACCGGGTGTGAATGTGAGTAGGTGGGGAGGTAATGTGTTGTAATGGGTGTAGATAAACGATGTGGATACGTCTGGATGACGAAGCAGCTGCATCTCACAAAGTGGTGAGACTCAGCTCTAGGTTTCAGGTTAAGCTTAGGCATGCCTGTTGGTTTCGAACAAATGTTGCAATGTTTTCCTTCATATAGATAAAATTTAAATTATCGACAATGATGACATGTTTGTTCAGGAACTGGCAAGGAAGTGACTCTTTGGTGTGCCTTGTGCAATGTACTGAGGTTTTATGTTCAAAGGGTTCTGTGGAAGCTAACAGCCTGACAAAGACAGCTGTACAACAAGTCACCAAGCAGGAAATCGAAGTCTTAAATCATTTGGGTTAAGAGTATTTCTCAATGGCGCTTGCAGCGATGTTTGGTCTTGATCTTTCAAGATTCTAGTCGGCAACTACAGAAAGGTGTTCCTATATAATTGCTTAGTTATGAAGAAAGAAGATATTCTACAGTAGGTACAGGTCATCAAAGCCTTGTAAGTATGTAGCTTGCTCACAACATGGGAGGCACCTTATCAAAGAAATATTGATGAGACCTTCTAATGTGGACAAATGAACTGGAAGTAGAGCATCAGATGAATATATGCTGTTGACAATAGATTATTCTTTATATTAAATCATTTACCAGGCAGCCAAACATTTATTTATTACACCTTCTCAAATATGAGCTTCTTAAATTGATTATCTTAGGTTTTTGATTGGTGGTTGGACAAAAAAGTAATTGTAAGACATCACTTTATGCTTGAGGGAAATATAAAAGGGCATTTAGCGTTGTTTTCAGATATATTTCACAAAATAAATGATCAAAAATCAAGCGAAAATAAAAATAATAATTTGCTGCAGCTCTAAAAGTAAAATCTTTTCTTTCAGAGCCCAGTACTTTTCCCAAGGCAGCTTTCAAGCACGCACACACACATACACAGACTGTATGAAACCATGGAGGTTGGTTGGATAATATTAATAACTCTCGATTACAGCTGACCTGATAGGATTTCATCATCCATCGAGCACAGGCCTGAGCGGTGTGCTCACAGTGACAGACATGTACACTTGGTCGACATTTTATGCCTTGTTTTATTATCGCCGTCTGCAATCTGGACGACCAAGAAGTAAAATGTTCCTAAAAAAATGTAACTTACTTTTCCAGAGGAGTGTAGTCAGCCATGGTCTTTCTCTGTCCTTTCAAATAACAATTTTAACAGCAATATTTACAGCTACAGTAAGTAAGAGCTCCTGACTCGGGGGTTCCCTGAGGCAATTTCATGATAACAAGTTAAGGCCAGCTAGAGAGGTGAAAATGGAAAACCATACTCAATACACTGTCTTTCTTTTGGACAAGTTGATCACTGTAACCAGCCTGTAAGCCGGTATTATGCTACAGAGCGCCGAGATTCAAACTGGCCCTCTATGCTACAATCCTCCGACGCCATTTCAAGCTCGGCAGCCTCATTCTTTGCCCCAAAAATAGGGGCATGCGTGGGGTTAGGGGTTAAGGGCTTGTGGCTAGCATCTGTCGTTGCTGGCTTGCGATGCGACGCAGAGAGGGAATGTGATCGCAGCAGTGGAGAGAGTGCAAGGGAGAGTGAGTGTGTATGGAAAGACCAACAGCTGGTGGTTTGGATCTAGAGAAATGACTGGCATGTAGTAGTAACCCAGGACAGGGACACTACTACTGCTGCTGCTGCTGCTGCTGCTGCTGTTTGTGTCTGGGTATCTGTCAGCCTGTTGCAGATACAATATTGCAAAACAAAGTTTAAAGTGCTAACAAGTCTTGGAACAATGTAAGACATATGGTGGAAACATATTTCTCTACGTAATTCTGTTTCAAAAATGTGTGTCTGACTATGAAATCAAATGAAAGCACAGATCATTTGCTCATATAAGACAGACAGACAGACATGTATCCATGCAGCAGGTTGACTGAAAAGCCTTCACCAATAAGAAGAAAATGCCAGCGACCTGTGTGTGTGTGTTGTCTGTGTGTGCATATCTGTTGCAATTTCCATGTAAGATATGAAATTTCCTACAAGGCCATGACCCAGAGGCACCTTTAGAGGCTATACTGAGATGGGCATTGTTGCCTGGAGCAGAGAATGAGCTAGGAACTAGCAACTTGGAAACAAATCACGAAGGTAAGTTTGAAAAAAAAAAGAAATCACTAAAAATGCAACATAAAATTTAAACATGCTACACAAAATTTAAAAATAGTCTAAAATAAGTAATATGAAGCTGTTTAAAACGAGTTTAAAGAGATTTCCTCAGTACAGAAATGGTCTTCAGGGTTACACAGTATCCTGTGTCCCACTTTGCATTCAACCTGCAGTCAAAGTGTTTCATTCCTGAGAGGCAGGCAGCCAGACCAGTGACACCAGTTGGCACTAAGCTGACCTCTGTGAACTCTGACTTCCTATGTGACCTTCTGACCCGCTCAGTTACAGCGAAGTGTTCGTGTGATGTTAAGCAAGAGACAGACCACAGCCACCAGGGCCCTCCCACACCCACAACGTGCGCTAATGACAGACTGCCGCTGGCTCACACGCCAGCATGAGAGCAGGAACACGTTCACAGCTTTAAGGGAAATACCAGTGATTTAATATAAGCTTACGTTATTTAGGAATAAGTCCCGAATACGCACAGCAACTGCCATGCACAAAAAGCTAAGATGAGGAAATGAATATGAAATATGATGTTGGTGACAATAAACGGTACTGACTGGAGTTTGCTTGACAGTTGAACAATTCCCCTCAGGTGAACTTTCCCTGATATCTAGCTAATAAACAGAGCGTCCAGGAAGTAACATGCGTTTAAGTGCAGCAGTTGTGAATGAGAGTAGCAGAGGCAAGGCAGGAAGAATGTAGAAGAAGAGCAAGAACATTTTGTGAAGTGAATTGTTTTGTATCGTCAAAAAAGCTGTTAGTTCAGTAACAGAAAAACATAATTTCTCTCATCATTGGTGATCGGTGTTGTGTCATTTATTTCAGGAATCTGCCTTCTTGTTTTCTACTTTTGTCACATGGCAAAGAAAGTGAATAGTTTATATTAAACAAAATTTAACTCCTACTAGAATTAAGTCAGAAAGTATGCGTTGTAGAGACAACAGAATAAGGAACAAAAGCAAAAGTAAGTGTGTGTGTGTGTGTTGATGAACACCCACTGTTCCAGCAGTTGGTCGTATCTGGACTGAGTGTCTCTCTCAGCGGCCACTGCTCTGTCCTTCTCCAGCACCGCATTATCTCTGGCTTCACGCAAGTTCCTGGTTAAATACACACACACACACAAGCAGAAAGATGACCTCAACAGCTGTTGAAGAATGTTGAACAAGTTATGTTTTTTATTTCCTTTTATTTTAATGCTGCTGTGGTCTGTGGTGATGGCTCTTCCTCTCATCTCTCTTCATCATTGGTTAAGTAAATAAGTGATATGGCATGTTAACAAAATGTCTCACTTCCTCTGGTTTGAATGGTGCCATTTGATATTTGTACATTGTTTTTACCAACGCACAGATTCTCTAATAAAAACACTGATACCTGTTCTCCCTCTCATACATCTCCCTGGAGGTTCTCTGCAGGTTGTCTATCTCCTGGCTGGTTTTTAGCCTGATGTTCTCCAACTCCTCTTTCAACTTTGTCTCGTACTCCGACTTATAGTGGTCTCTGCAGTGGAAAGAAGATGAAAAGTTATGACAGATGAAACCATCAGTGTCAAAATGTGATGATGTCTACTGGCAGCTGTTTGGTGCCAGACTGATATTCTTTGGCACAGCAAAAAGAAAATATTGGCCTCCGGTGTAAACAGCAGAGCCTAACCTGGATGCTACATATTTTTCATAGGCGTCCTCCCTTGCCTTCTTAGTGTCTTCTAATTGAACCTATGTGACAGAAACAGGAAGTGCAAGTAGGTTAGATGACTCCTTCCAATTACTGAATGCCTTTGTTTTGTATTACATGAGCCTTGTAGCTCATCCACTGTACGGACCTGCAGCCTTTCCAGGCGGTCTTCTTCATGTGCACAGCGAACACTAAGCTCCATGTTCTGTCTGTGTAAGTATTCCTTATCCTTCTGCAAGAGAGTCACTGACTGCTGCAATGTTGCCACCTGGAGGGCAAGAAAAAAAAAGAAATATTATAACAATGCACATGCAAAGAAACTTCATTGAGTATTAGTGTGTGTCTGTGTGTGTGTGTGTGCACGTGTGTGTAGGTATGTGCGAAGCACCTCTTTGCTGAGTGTGTTCCTTTCTCTTGTCAGCGCAGTGTGAGTCAAGTCTAGTGTCTCAAATCTCCTCGTTAACTCCTTCAGGTCCGCTTCAAAATTGTCGCGCTCACTATGAAAAGGTAAACGAAACAAGTGCCATGTCATACTGTAGTCATGCAGTTAATTAATTAAGCTACTCAATGCATGAGTTAGTAGAGAGGTCTGACAATCTGGTCTTCAAATATCATAAAATAAACACCACATCTAAAATAATCTCAAATAATCGAGGAATTCTAGTCGTAAAAAGAAGTTTTTACATCACAAACATGCCAGAATAAGCAGCAAGTTGCTCTCACATTACAGGGGAGAGACCCAGTGGTGTGAGTAGTAGTTTGTTTTTTTTTCTATGTATTGTTCTCCAAATGATAGCTGGCTCCCATTTCAAGTGCTGCATCCTCAAACAACACCGCATATGAAACGGTACCGTTGCTTTGGCTGGAGTCAAATGTGGCTCGACCTCTGCTCATCAACAGAGCAGGTCCGCAGAGGACTCACACAAACACTCACCGTTTGACGCTCGGGTAGTTGTCTCTGCGATAGTCTCCTTCTTGGATCAGCTGTTTGGTATCAGCCAGTTCAAGGGTCAGTCTCTGGCTCCTCAGCTCCAGCTCAGTACGTAGGCGCCGCTCCTCCTCGTAGCTCTGCAGATACACAGTACAAATTAAATTTAAATTTAAATTACAATCTGGATATATCTATGTGAAAAAAAGACTATAACAACAAAATTTACAAGCACCTGTTCGGTTAAAATGTAAAACGTGGTATTCAAATCATGCTCATCTAGTGTCAAACGGTCTTATGTTCGCCCATAACTCTCCTTTCATCAAAAGCCTGAATTCATGTCATTTTTGTCACATATGGACCTGCCTTCAACAGGTTACATCATCATCATCTCATTACTGTGTTGTTTATGCCTACAGGGCCCCTCTCGACTATATTTACAGGATGGATTTCTTTTTGTAAATACTACTACTCTTATTCTGATACTGTGGGATGTGAAAAGGATCATTTCGAGCATATTATAAATCACTGGTTTTAAAGCTGTGGTATGGTTACCACTGGTACATGTGCTCCCTCTAGGGGTAGAAGGAGGAATCTGAAATATCTATTTATTAATGAATATTTTAAAAATGAATTTAAAATGAACATACTACAAGATTGCTAAAATGTCATTTAAAGTGTAGTTTAGTATATTCAGCGTTAGCGATGAGCTATATTGTGACTGTATCTTGCTGAGGTAGCAGAAGTAGTAGATAGCAGAGGTGAAATCAATGGTTCAATAATATGATACTGAAGATAGTGAACCCCAAGGCTGTGCCATCAGTGTGTGAATGTGTATGAATGGTTAGCTCCTAAAACCGACGAGCAGTTGGCACCTTCTATGGTAGCCAATCCCATCAGTGTATGAATATGTGTGAATGGGTGTATGAGATATGTACTGTAAATCGCTTTGAGCGGTCAGAAGACTAGAAAGGCGCTATATAAGTACAGTGCATTTACCATTTATAAACATTCAACAGTAAGTGAAACACAAAGATTAATGCTTCATAGGGGTGTAGTACAAGCTTGTGTTGTGAGTGTGTGTGTGTGTGTGTGTGTAGTACCTCCATCAAAGCCTTCATCTGGGTTCTGTGTGTATCCAGCTCTTCAGTCAAACTGCCTCTCTTCACACTGAGCTCAGCCAGGTGAGCCCGCAGAGGAGTCACCACCTCATAGAAACGCATCTAAACACACAGCATAAAGAAATCGTGTACTGCATCGTGTACTGCATCATATCTCGCCTCTCTGGTTGGAGGTTAGGAAGAGCTCGCCCATGATACTTACAGCTACATATTCCTGTATGGAGATTTTGTCTTCAGGGAGGTCACGTAGCTCCTGGTACCTGTCCTTGGAAATGTCCAGATCTCTGAGAGACCTCCTCAGCTCTCCAGCCCTCTCACACAGCTGTCTGTTGGTCTCCTCGAGCTGCTGCTGCCTGAGCAGGATGGCCTCCATCTCTTGCTTACGCAGCGCCTGCTGCTTCCTGGTGATGACAATATTTATTAGCACAGTTCACATTTTAGCCCCATTTTAGTACCCATCTATCTATCTATCTATCTATCTATCTATCTATCTATGTTTATGTGTGTTGTTGATTGCATTGTCCTTAATCTGCAAATATGAACAGCTCCAGCTGTATACATATTTACAGAGACACCAGCATATCCATGTAGATGTGCAGACTTTCTGGAAGAACAACAGATAAATGCACACATACAATGGCATGGCAGTTTTCCTACAGTGCATTTCACTGTCGCTTCCCTCACCTGTTTTCTTCTTGTGCTAGTTTCAGCTGGCTGTCCAGTCTCAGCGAAAACACTTGTTTTTGATGGAGAGCATCATTCAGCCTCTCCTCCAGCTCCTCAACCTGACAGACAAGAAACGAACACATACGTGCAAACAAAGACTCTTGCATATCATAATGTTACTGAGCCAGACTTTGCATTCCTATTACTTACCTTGGACATATGGTCGGCCTTCATGTTGTCTATGATCAGGTTTTTCTGAGAAAGCTCTATTCTCAGCAGCTGGACGTGGTGCAGTAGCTCTTTCCTCTCGATCAGCTGTCGGGTCACCTTCTGGGAGCCGTCCCGCTGCTCGTCGGACGAGGAGACGTCTTCGGTGGTGGGCACGGTTGTCTCCAGGCTGATGTCTTCAGACTCCAGGTCCAAGGAGCTTGAGACGTTGGCAGCTGTCGCCTTCATGTGTTGCTTCTTGGGGGGCATTTTATATTGTTTTTGCCCTGGCCTAGCTAACGTTAACTAGCAGGTCAAAAGAGCTGTAGCAGAGATTACGTGAGATTAGAAAGTTCGCTAGTTAATTAAGACTTCACGGTTATCGCGATACGTGATACTTTAACGTTAACGCTAGTTTGTACAGAGGACAATTGACAACAAACCCAGAAAGAGCAGCACTCCAGCTCACTGTAGCGTTTAAAACAGACTAAAAAAACATAAAACATAAAAACTAAAACATGTAAACCCTGATACTGCCTTCAAGCGACATCCCGAAGCCGACAAGAGCAACAACCGGTGGGTTGTTTTTATTTTCAAGGGTCCCGCTCCTAGCCGCCTGCTAACCGCCAACGTCTCGACTACGATGGCGTTACCTTGACTACAGCGCCCCCCGAGGCAATGACTGTGTAATACACTCAGCGTCCGCTAGTCTCTAATGCTCTACAATGCGCCGGGCGTGCAGTACCTCATCCTGAACACAGGGGGCGCTGTGAGAATAACAGCCTTCCTCTGCTTTGTTTTCATTTCAGTTGGTCAACCAAAATTAAACACGGAGTTTAATATCGTGGTACATAAAAACAGTAAGAGTTCGTTGCGTTTTTATTTACCGCTTGTCTACCCTTTCGCGACATAGTTTCTAAATGGAAATGGATATAAAGTGAACACATACGAAGATCAACGAACTCCCGAAAATCACCTGTTTGATCAAAACCCTGGAAAGTTTTTTGTCGGCCCACAGATGTAGTCTACTCCACACATGTTTAGCTCGCAAACTGTGTCGCCTGTCATCAAATGGTTGGATAAAAACGTCGGATTTTCACCTTTTTAAGGCTTTTATCGTCATCATGTTGAAATCTAAAACCTTCGTTAAGAAGACCCGGTCGGGTGGAGTGATGAAGATAGTGCGGGAGCATTATCTGAGAGATGATATCTGGTGCGGGAGCGAAAGTTGCTCTGAATGCAAACAGGAGTCCACGGTGCTGCAGAGAGACGCGTGTATCGAGAGCAACCTGTGCCCTTATCCACATTATCTGATCCCTGACACCAATGTGGTGCTGCATCAGGTAAAAGAAAAAGTTTCCCACATCACCTGGATGTCAAATTTCTTAAACAAGAAATGCTTTTGGATCAACAAGCAGTCTAATCTGATGTGTACATAATTTAGTATCTCACGTATAAGTGGGGCTGACCAACCTCATATTGCTGCTACTGGATGCTTGAATTCCCGTAGGAATCATTAAAGTATCTATCTATCTATCTATCTATCTATCATAGATTTAGGTAATAGTGATTCCTTGATTATAGTCATAATATCATAATGACTAATTTCTTATTTAAACCCATGTAACTTCGGCCTCAGATTCTGACCCCCTCTGATTGTTTTCATCTTGTGTTTACAATTTCTGTGTCCTGCAGATTGACGTGTTGGAGGATCCTGTGATTCGTAATGTGATTATCGTTCAGACTGTGCTGCAGGAGGTACGCCACCGCAGTGCACCAATCTATAAACGCCTGAAGGACATCATACACGAGAAAGAGAAACACTTCTACACCTTTACCAACGAACACCACAAGTACGAAAACACCACTGCCCTTTTTTAGCTGCATCACAGCATCTTAATCGCACTAATAATATGTTAAAAGTTCAATTATTTTATCATCAGTCATCATCAGTGGAAAATAGTTTTGCCTTATAATTTGGTATTCTTGCAGTGAGACGTTTGTTGAGCGTGAACCAGGGGAGAGCGCCAACGACCGTAATGACCGCGCAATCCGCGTGGCAGCAAAATGGTACAGCCAGCACCTAAAGACGTCCAAGTCTGACCCAGACGGGCTCAAGGTGGTCCTGCTCACCAACGACAAAGGGAACAAAGAGAAGGCAGAGGAGAGCGGCCTGCTGGTGTACAAATGTAAGTGGTCTTTCCTCAGAGATAGCAAATATCATGCCGTACAGTAGTAATTTGTTACATATCAGTTTAAAGAGATCTGTGTATCAAAAACACAGCGCCTGATCCAACTAGCATCTATTTTTCAGCATGTAGAAGCCTCCTAAGGCCTCCTCACTAAGTTCTGTGGAACATCATTTTAAACTGCCTCAATTGTATTTATAATTGTTTTTATTCACATTCTAGGTGAAGAGTATATCAAGAGTCTTATAGCGAACCCTGAGCTTGTGGATCGTCTAGCTTTGTCCAATGATGACAAGGTAACAACACCTGCACAATTTGTGCTGTTTACATATAGCAACAAAGGCTACTTCCAATTTAAAGTAAAGAGAGACTATGTGTAGAATTTGTCTGTATCTCCTGTTTACACCCCTGCCTTTTCTTTGTGCCCCACACTCTATGGGACATCGTTCTCTCTCTGTTCTCTTACCAGTGATGTCTTTTTCTTTGCTCCCTCAGAATGAGATCACTAGCAGTAAGATGCTATTCCCAGAGCACCTCCCTCTGTCCAGGATCCAAGCAGGAATTAAGAGTGGGTCCTTCCTCCAGGGCACCTTTAGGGCCAGCAGAGACAACTATCTGGAGGCCACAGTTTTTGTCCAGGGAGAGGGGGAAGACAGCACAGAGGTGTGTGTGTGTCTGTGTGTAGTTATTTGTGAATATACAATGTTGAACAAATTATCCCAAACCCGTAAATGTCTGGTTCTCCCAGACGACATGTATTACAATAGTAAATGTCCCATCGGTCTGCTGCCAGGTTCTCCTCCAGGGACTTCAGAACCTCAACAGAGCAGTGCACCAGGATGTGGTTGCCGTGCAGCTGTTGCCACGGGATCAGTGGGTGGCGCCCTCCTCAGTCGTGCTGCAGGATGAAGGCACAGCAAAGGACGATGACGCTGAAGAAGAGGAGGATAAAGCGGTAAACCTGGAGTCTGATTACTCTGGATTTCTCTCTTAAACTGACTTACAGTTTACGGAGGTTGTGTTGTTTCCCCATTTTATAGTCTGAAATAAATAGGGTGTGTATAGATGTGGATGGATGTTGTCTAGGTGCTGTTCTCCATAAAAATATACTTATTTTTAAACTTAAGTGAAATGACAACCACTATTTGGCCTCTGTAGCTACAGTATCATAATGCCCGCCATGTTGCTGTGTGTCTGAGCAGTTGAGGATATCAGCAGCTGAAGCAGCCAGGAAGCCCACAGGGAAAGTAGTGGGAATCATCAAAAGGAGCTGGAGGCCATTCTGTGGCATGCTCAATGTCTCCCATATTAAAGAGGTAACTCTAGACTTTATTTGGCTTGGTTTGCAAAGATTTTTCAAGATTGGTATGCACTTTAACCTGAATTAATAAATCTATCTATAAAACAAACCTTTTTTTTCTTTCCTTTTTCATTCAGTCAACCCGGCATCTCTTCACCCCAGCAGACCGCCGTGTCCCTCGCATTCGCATTGAAACACGTCAGGCATCTACACTGGCAGGCCAGAGGATCATGGTGGCCATCGATGGCTGGCCCAGACACTCCAGATATCCAAATGTAGGTTGAAATCCTGTAGAACCCGTACTATGTTTATGTTTTCTACATTCATATGAATCCAAACTTCTCGGGCTTGACGTGTGATAATATGCAATAAAACACCAACTGTTTCTTCCTCTCTGTTAGGGTCACTTTGTACGCAGTCTGGGAAGTGCAGGGGACAAAGACACAGAGCAGGAGGTGCTGCTGCTGGAGCATGATGTCCCCCACCAGGCCTTCTCTCAGGCCGTGCTCAGTTTCCTTCCCAAGATGCCATGGTCCATCACACCAGAGGTAACAGCAGCTTTTCTTGAGAGTCAATGAGCAGTATTGTAGTCTCACCTTTGTTGATTGTTGATGAGTGAATCTATTACACTATAATTTGAAAGCGCATATTTTTCACCCTGTGTATATTAATGTGGATTTGTGTGGTAAAGGATATGGTGAAGAGAGAGGACCTGAGGCATCTGACAGTGTGCAGCGTGGATCCTCCAGGATGTACAGACATAGATGATGCCCTGCACTGCAGAGAGCTGGAAAATGGAAACCTTGAGGTACGCGTATTGTACACAGGTATTACAAAGCAATAGTAAGTTACTTGTGTCTATATTTCACAGACTGTTGTCTGTTTGCTGCAGGTGGGCGTCCACATCGCCGATGTCAGTCACTTCATCAGACCAGGCAATGCTTTGGACAAAGAGGCTGCGAACCGCGGCACCACCGTCTACCTGTGCGGCAAGGTAAGGAAAAATAGACACACACACACTAATATGCTTTCCTTGACTACAAAATAGTTGAGTTTCAAAATTCATAAAAACAAATTTAGACAAAAAATAGTAATAAAGCAAGTTACATGTTGTGTTTGATGTTGTCTCCATCAGAGGATAGACATGGTTCCTGAGCTGCTCAGCTCCAATCTGTGTTCTTTACGCTCCAATGTGGAGAGGTGAGGATACATACGTGTGCATTCCCACAATAATCCGTATCATCAGTGTTTATAGATCTTTGCCATTCCAGTCGATTCGTGCAGTTAAAATGTTTTTCTTTGATTTTATCAGGATGGCTTTCTCGTGTATCTGGGAGATGAACCACAAGGCTGAAATTCTAAAGACCCGCTTCACAAAAAGCGTCATTAACTCAAAGGTATGGTATCTACACCCTGTGTCCACTGACAATAAATATAAATACTACAGAAAATAATAATAATAACAATACCACCTGCTTTGATTATCTATTTATAAGACAGAAAAATTACAGGGTCAAGATATCTCCAAACCTAATTTTTGCTTATTTATCTTTTCCTGTCTACCATTCGATCTGGGCCAGGCATCGCTGACATATGCCGAGGCACAAATGAGGATTGATGACACCACCATGGCTGATGACATCACCAAGAGCCTACGAGGTCTCAACAAACTGGCCAAAATCCTCAAAAGGCAGAGGATACAGAATGGGTAAGGACTAGGAGTAAGGAAAGGTAGAAATGTAGGATGGAACCTTAATTTAGATTCTAACTTCGATAACTGCTTTATGTTTAAACTCTATATTTAACATGAACTGTGTTTTGTGTTGTATTTGATATCCTTCAGGGCGCTGACACTGTCATCCTTAGAGGTCCGTTTCCACATCGACAGTGAAACCCATGACCCCATTGACCTCCAGACCAAAGAACTCATGTATGCTTTCCTCCACAAAAACTTGTTTCTTTTGTGTTTGTTTGTGTCGTGCTGCGTTTTCAACATAAACCGTTCACTTTGCTTATTAGGGAGACAAACTCCATGGTGGAGGAGTTCATGTTGCTGGCCAATATTTCCGTTGCTCAGAAGATTTACGATGAATTTCCAGACTGCGCCATGCTGAGGAAGCATCCAGCGCCGCCTCCATCTAACTACGACATCCTGCTCAAGGCAGCAAAGTCCAAGGTGAGTGGAGACAGATGGTCATGCAGAAAAATTGCTTTGGTTTTCGAGTTGTATGCTTGCAAGTCCGCAAACACAGTAGCCCAGTGATTCCCAATGGTTTTGGCTCATGTATGATACCACCTACAGCCCTGTCAGTATCTCCTTAATCAACGCAGCCATTTACTGCAACCACTTATCCATTACAGTCATCTATAATAAAAAATAGATATAAAAAATAATCATTCTCATGATTCCTGCTAGAAATATAATTTAAGAGGTGAACACTTTGTTTCCTTTCTCTCATCAGGCTGTTGAGATCCACACAGATTCGGCCAAGGCGCTGGCTGACTCGCTCGACATGGCCAAAGTGGACAACTTCCCGTACTTTAACACGCTGCTGCGCATCTTGGCCACTCGCTGTATGATGCAGGCTGTCTATTTTTGTTCTGGCATGGACAGCGATTTCCACCACTATGGCCTTGCCTCGCCCATTTACACACACTTCACGTCACCTATTAGGAGGTACGAAAACACATATGCAACTCATCTTAATTAAATATGATGGAAACATCATGTCATCTTCCCTTTTTCTCTCTATCTAAACCTCTGCCTCCTCCCCCTTCACCCGGTCCATCCGCTCTCTTAAACAGGTATGCAGATATTATAGTACACCGTCTGTTGGCAGTGGCCATTGGAGCAGACAGCACCTACCCAGATTTGATGGACAAACATAAACAGTCAGCCCTCTCCAACAACCTCAACTACAGACATAAAATGTCTCAGTATGCACAGAGGGCATCTGTGGCCTTCCACACACAGGTAAACACATATGGATGCATTAGTTTGACTTCTCTTAATGTGAGAATGGACAGGGATTTATAACTATCTGAACCTTTGGATTGACTGATGATTGACGTTCTTTATCATCTCTTTCCAGTTGTTCTTCAAGAGCCGAGGCATCCTGAACGAAGAGGGATTTGTTCTGTTTGTGAGGAAGAACGCAATCATTGTACTCATCCCAAAGTTTGGCCTGGAGGGTACGGTCTTCTTTGACACCAAAGACAAGGCGACACCAAACCTTGTTTTTGATGAAGAGGTATAAAGAAAGGTTTTTGTTGTTTTTTTTTTATAGCTAAACTATAACCATCAGGGGACAGTGCTTAAAAGATCTCTTCTGTATGTGTGCTTAGGGTCCCACTCTGAAGGTAGAGCAGCACACCTTCTGCATATTTGACAAGGTGAAGGTCACCATCAGCCTAGACGACTCCAATATTCAGCACCAGAAGATCCGCATGTCTCTGATTAACCCTGTGGTAAGGACTGACTAAACTGTACATGGGTTTCTCTATCAAACAAAATATTTATCTTAAATGTTGGCCTGTTTTGTGCTTCAGCTAACAACTTACCAGCATTATTTTTTAATGAAAGTTAATTGTCTTTATTTTAGATCCCTGGCGTGAGTGTTCCAGCCCCAGATGTTGAACCACAGGCCAAGAAACCAAAGCTGGACCGCTGACACAGACAGACAGCCCAGCCCGTGCCACCAGCCAGATCAAGAAATTGTAAAAAGTCAATGAAAGGAGCTTTGGACTCTGTGCATTGACATGGTTAACTGTTATACTTGGAGGAGCGCATTCAATTTAATAGATGTACCACAGTAAAACTACACTGCTCTGATGTCACATGCAGCACTCTGCTCATATACTCATTTTATATGGAGTGGAACATAAACAAGGAGGGACTGCAAGTCATAAATGCTGCGTAACCTGTCGGATAACGGTGTAGTAGACGACTCAGTCATTAAAGTGTTTTTTTATCCATTTGCTTCTGTGTGTTTTGTAGACCCCGCATGAATCATAACCTGTAAAACTGACTGGAAGCTCTCGTACAGAAAATGGTCCATGACATCAACACAAAGTTGTTATTGTCTATAGCCTGTTTGCCAATGAAATGCCAGAAATTTAAATCAACATCACAGCATTATCTCTATAAATATGTGATTCAAGTCTTCAAAATCCAACCTCCTGTGAGCCAGTGATTCATATTTGTCCTCTCTGGAAGACATGACACGGACACATTTATGAATGTTCTATTTAAAAAAAGCACATCCTGGGCTTCGTAGCGATGTAAAACACTTGGGGGGTGTGTGGCCAACATCTGTCTTTAAGTGTCAGGATGGGAGATAAAAGATCACATTTACAACAATATATTGTTTCTGTTCATCTATGTATGTTAATTTTAACTTTAATGTTCTTTGAAGGGGATAATGAGACTCGCTTCATATTTTCCAACCATTTTTACATGCCTCAAGAAACTGAGCACTGAGCGAGGTAGAAAAGACTCAAATCTGTGACTGCATGACAAACCTGCAAGCCACACATATAAGAGGACTGTGCAAATATCCGTCTTTGATCTGCCTCCACACAAACAGCTGGATCCAGTACAGAAAAAAGATGGTGGAAAGATTGACCCTCTGCCCAATGCAAGAGACATAAATATGTTTCTCGCATGCCAACAGGCCTTTTTTCATGGCAGCCATTTTGACATGAAATAGTAGGGTCAACGCAGGTGTTACCAATTAAGGTTCCATTCCATTTAGTGCAGCAGAGCCTTTCCAGCGAGCCAACATGCACCACAGCAGCACCCTGACTCAGGTGACACCTATGTTTACTATTTTGTGTCAAAATGGCTGCTGTGAAAAAGGTCTGTTACTGTTTAAATTTTTATATAGTTTATATTCTCAACTATTTAGTCATGTGACACTTTGAAGAGTTGTCACAATGCAGTTACATGGAATAAGAATAAATGTGAATTATTGGGAGCTCCACCCTGAACATTATGTCCAGTCTAAGTCAAAATACCCATTGCTTAAAATGAAATAAAAAATAATCATCTTCCCAAGCCAGACAAAAAATTCAAGTTGATTTAATGTGACGATCCAGCCAATGCTTGAAGTATATAAAAAAAATGATAAACAAATGGCTCAATTAGCTTTTAATTCGCTAGTGGCATTATTCAGTGCGTCTTATTCAGGAATAAATATTCAACCAATCCAAATAAGATCCACAGGTAACCTGAATTTTAACAATTCTCGCTCACAATAAAAAGGAAGTTCTCATCATATAAAAATATCATGATAATCGGTTTTATAAAAACATAAATACAGTACAAATCTGATGTCACCTGAATGGCAGGATCTATTGAGTCGATCATGTCAGCACCAAATAAAATCAAAATGATAGCATTAGCAACGATACAGCATTCATGGAGGTTAATGTTGTGCAAGATTAATATAGAATTTACTCTTTTTTTCTTCCCCTTATCGCACCAGTATACCGGGTACAAAAGAACTGCTGACCTATAGCTTCTCAGTGTCTTACTGTGAGACTAAGACAAGGCCGTTAGTTTGCCTTCTCCCTTCTAACCTGTGAGAAATCATACTGCGGTAAAGCACTTGCTTACAATCAAGCAACTTGAACTTAAACCCTTAGAAAAAGAACTAATAACCACTCGTGAAACCTCTCAGTTCTGTTAACACGTCCTCAAACATTCAACCCCATTCACTCTAACCAAACTGTTTCGACATAAATGCTTCAAACTTAGTGTAAACGTTGTATTTGATTGCAAAATAATCATCTTCTGCTTCCACTGGAGGAGGCATCCCTTTAAATTCAGTCAGGTGGCTCAGTGGTGTGGATACAACACCTGGAAAAAAAGGGAAACATACTTTTAATAAGATGAAATGGAAAAAACAGTATTGTCAGTATTTTAAATAAGTGCTGACACTGGATTAGATCTAAAGTTGTAACTACTTAAGTATTCACCGGCTGTAATTGTGTGCAAAGGGCTAACTGTACCTTTGCTTTATTGTGCCGAGTGACTTGGAAGGCTTCGTCTGCCAGGTTGGAATTGAAGGACTCTTTGCTGTGACAGTCTGAGCCAAGGCCATCGATAAGGCTGGCGGTGCCTGCTGAGGTAGTGTTGTACCCGCTGTCCACCTGAGCACACATAAAAAGGCAGTCAGATATTCCATTAGGTAAAACATATCAACATGCAATGA
The DNA here is from genome assembly GCA_023373845.1 of Nibea coibor. NCBI lineage: Eukaryota > Metazoa > Chordata > Actinopteri > Sciaenidae > Nibea > Nibea coibor. The sequence continues at coordinate 16,506,599 of CM041723.1, forward strand.
CCAACAAGAATTCATCCATCCATATAAGAGTAAGTTAGATACGTGGTGAAATTTCTCTGCCTCACACCAACCTGCATGCTGGAATCGTAGCGTATGCTGCTTCCCTCTGCAAAAAGAGATACAAACATCTGCGAGCTCTCTGTTGCTGACACATTGCCCATACGAGAGCTGGTCAGCTGTCCTGAAAGCCCTCCTCCTTCCCCCTCTTCCTCCTCATCCTCCAGTCTCCCTTCTACCCCCGTGTCCTCGTCCATTTTCACAGGGTCCATAGCATCCAGGCTAACTCTCCCAGTGTCAGCGGGGTGAGCGTTGCGGACCATGGGTGAAGATGGATCCAGCTCCATAGGGGGGAGAGAAGAAGAGGAAGAAGAAGAAGAGGAGGAGCAGGGGTGTTGTTCCTCAGCCTCCTGATCGTCTTGGAGTCTAGGGTTGAGGATTGGGGAGATGAGGGGAGGAGAGGCCCAGCAGCGGACTCTGGGCCGTGGCTTGAGCCTGGCACTGTGCTGGGGTTCATGGTGACAGTGGAGCTGGTGTGGGGAGCAGCTACGGATGGGAGAGCATCCCTCGACAAATGGGCTCTCGTTGCAGGAGGTGACATCTATGTCCAGGGGGGTGCCGTGTGGAGTCAAGTTGCTCGGCTGTTTCCTCTCAGCTAAAGAAAGAAAATACAGGTTCAGTTTGAAGAGAATTAAAAGAAGGAAAAAAAAGTTGCGTGTTGGTTTATTTTACAAAACAAAGAGTCTACCTGAGCTTATGGGTGTGTGAGCTGCATGTGCAACAATCGGAGAGATTGTGGGGGAAACGAGGCCAGCAGGAGACGACCTATCAGGGAACAGAGGGCTGGTGATGCTGCCAAGGCTGCAATCCCGGAAGCAGCCATGCTGGATGGGACTGGATGAGAACTGCCCCTATTAAGAGAATTGTTTAACAGTGTAAGTGCTCAAAATAAAGATAGAAAAGATGAAACACAAATGTTCTAAAACGGCAAATCATCATTTGCATCCATACACTTCACTCACCGTAGAAGGAGTTGGAGCCAACACACCGCAGGACAAAGGGGAGGAGAAGATAGAGGATATAGCTTCAACCCCTTCTACAGCTTCCCCTTTCTGGGTTAGAGAAGGCCTCTCCTGGCTGGCGTGGCCTCTCTCTGGGCTTGGTGGGCTGGAGCTGTCAGAGCCGCTGTAACTGCCCTGGCCATCGAGGAAAAGCTTTCGTCTTAAGGAAGAGGAACTGAGACTCTCCTGCACAGCGTCACACACTTCCTCATGGCGGTAATAATCCCCTAAGAAGAGGGAAGAAACAGACACAGACAAACACGGTGATTCGATGGTAGATAACAGACTCTCTGATTTGAGTGTGCCGATATTTATTAGAGGCTTACCTAGTATTTTCTCCAAATCAAAAGCCAAAGGTAATGAAAGGGTTGTCTGACAAGCAACTGCAAAAAAGAAAATGATTTAAAAACCCAAGCTAGTAAAGTCGAGAAGAAGAGATGGAATACTGTTTGTAGAAAGTCATTTCAAAGACCACACCAACCTGAGATCTTTTCTGGCTCCTCTGCAATCATGGCAGACATACAACCTACAAGTGCAAAGACACAAAATGCTTAAATAATGTAGAAAACCAGAACACACATTAAATTTTTATGGCAAATACAGGGAGGATCGATCAACACGATAACCTACTTTTCACAGAGATCTGAGGGCCTTTACGGGTGTCCGGTGCAGCCCAGGGGGAAGGCACGATGGCTCCTTTGGTGAAAAACTTCATCGCGAGACAGACAAATAAGATAATTACAAAACAAATCTAAAAAGCATCGGTATAATAACTTCTCTATGATCACATAACATGATTAGATTTCATTAGAAGCACATACCTGCTCGATAGCATTCTGACGCTTTTCCTCAATGTCAGAATCCGTCCTAGATGTTTAGTAGAAACAAGTTTCATCACTTAAATTTCATGCAATCTTTAATTTGAATCTCTCTGGATTTAATAAACCATGAAGGTCGTCTTTCTGCTACAGCTACTGTGACTGCTGTGTTTCAGTGCATACCTTGTCTGGCTGAGGTAAAAAGACTGCCGCTGGATTTCCTCTGGGTCTATGTGCACTGGGAGAAGACTGGCCATTTCATCTATAGACCAGTTAAACTTGGGAGGTGTCTGGAAGAGAGAAAGATGAGGAAGTGAGTAAAAGACTCTCAAATAGAGTAAAAACCTGTGGAGATCATAACAGTATTTAGATATTTGTAAAAACAGACGTGTCACATAGTAGCAGCTCGAAATGATCTGAGAGGTGTGCGCATACTTACAGCTTTACAGGGCTTGGATTTGAAGACAGATGGGCTTGGCACCAGGGCTTCACGGAGGTGGTGGTAGTCATTGGGGCTTTCAAATGGGTTTCTAATGGAAGGTCTGCCCGGAGTCTCTGGAGTGATCTGTACCTCAACGTGGTCCCCCATCTTTAGCTGACAACAAATATTTCAGTCAGCTTAAATTAAAAGAAATGTTCAGAAATAAAACAATCCCACACAAACACACAGCAGACAGCCTGTGTTTGCTCGACGTTTTCACGTTAGCTTGCATTACTTCCCTTGTTTCTATAGCGTTAAGGAAGCATAGAAGGAATCTGGTCTCCTCCTTCCTAACTCACACACACTTTACTCAAAAACACAAACGTACATTCAAATATTATCGACACATGTTTCCCCCGTTTGTACTTACAGCTGTTAACGAGACAGGACTTTGAGCTCGCAGTTTAAAAAACAATCTTCATTGAAGGGTCGGCAAACAATCAGCAGCGAGAGGGTTCAAACGTTTATTTCAATTTCGTCCACCGAGGCCAGCCAGCCAATCAGAACGAGCGATGAAATAACCTGTGTCGTCACTTCCTCCTCTAGTTCCGGTGTCCGGTTTAGCGGGCTAATAGGTAGCAAGCTACAAATGTCGATCCCTTAAAGAGTGTTTATTTATCATTTTTGGACATTATTGTTTAAGATGAGCGCAGAGCGGTTAAATTCTGGTTGATTTAGTGTGATAACTTCATCTTGTATCGCGTCAGAGACCTCTGCAGGGCTTGTTTGTTAGCGTATAGTCATTGTACACCATGGCGAGTGCTGCAAATGCAAACCTGAACGCGGTCCGGGAGACGATGGACGGTAAATATACAGATTTGTAAATGACTTAACATTCCGTCCCGTGTATTTATTGCTAACACCGAGTTTGTTTGTACTCGTATCGCTAACAAGTTGCACAGGACGAGCAGCAGCAGTGAAATATTGTCTTGTTGAAGCTGGATTATGTCTAATTTCTTTGCATAGGCTCATTTTAAATCCAAATTTATGTTATCTCATAAGTTAATATAGGTTATAAAAATGCAATGGTATGTAACAAGTTTATTTTCTTTGTCACAATTATGATTATTATTATTATTATTATTATTATAAATGGCAATCACCAAATCTAAGCCAACCTGCCTTTCTTTCTGGAGTCAGATAACAAGGAATAAATTGTATGGAATACGTTAAACTTACATGAAGTTGATACGTTGATATGTTCATTTTAAACATGATTTATTATGAGTAATGCAAAGTCTGATCTATCTATCTATAATATAATATTAATCTAACCAGTGTATCCTGTCATCTTCTTCCTCCTGCAGTGCTGCTGGAGATCTCCAGGTTGCTAAACACTGGTTTGGACATGGAGTCTCTGTCCATATGTGTGAGGCTGTGCGAGCAGGGCATCAATCCAGAAGCTTTGTCAGCAGTCATCAAAGAACTGCGTAAAGCTTCTGAATCCCTCAAGGTACACAGACAGACTTTATCATTTTATCAAAGACCCAACCCTGTTGCAAACATATAGAACTGCTGGTCGGTCAATGACAGTACCAGACCTCAATGTGGTGTCTTAATATATATGTATTATACTGTCTAACACTAACCTAGAGTTCCAGCACATATTCAGCTGTTGAGTGAGTTAATTTCAGTACATCTTAGCCTACACCAGCAGTCAACAATGTCAGACTGAAACCTGAGACACCTGCAGCCGTCATGGTTTTTGTACTGTGAACTAAATATCTACCAGTGACGTGGTATAGGGCAGGGTAGACAATATATATGATGAGACAATTAAAAAAAATGTCAGTCGTCAGAAATTCTGCAATGCCATTTATGCTGAGGTGTCTCTCCCCTGAGTATCTGTGGGTGTATTAGGTGATTATGAGCAATGTTTCATATTTTTGAGCACGTATCAATGGAGTTTTTTAGCACAAATGTGATGAGTTATCACATTTGTTAGAGTTAAGTAACAGTTAAGTATTTGGCCAATTAGGATACTCCAAAAAACCCCACAGATATTCCATTATGATTATTCGAATATGAATCTAAATTCATACCGTGATAACGGCAATATACTGACATCATACCGTTACTCACAGAAACAACAAACGTGGTTGAGAACCTGTAACGTTGCAGCACAGTGGAAGAGTTAGTACCAAAAAATGGAGCGACATGTCGCGTGGAAGTGGTTTGGTTACAACAAGAAAATGGAGCAATACAACAAACTTATTGCACCACCTCGAGCAGAAGCACCTGGTTCTACTCTTTATTTTGTCATAACACCAAGAATATAATCATCCCCTGAAATATTGTGATATTATTTTAGGGCGTGTGTTGATTTTTCAAAAAAAAAAAAAGATATTACAGCACACCACAAATATGTTATAGTAGGCAGTACGATAGCATGTCAGGAGTGTCTTCCACTCCTGACATGCTATCATAGTGCTCTAGCTTTGTTCTGTTCGGACTATTGCGTTTTCCGTACACGTTTGTACTCATTTCTGTGCTGAACAAGATAATATCAGTGATAATAGAGCTTACATTTTCTGAGTAAGTGAATGATTAAGAGAACATTTGAATCGCTGCTGAGACAACTGTTTAATAGGGACATTTTTTTTTGTCCCGTGCACAGTTGTAGCCCACCCATGAAGCAGCTGTAATTTGATTATAATAAAAGACACTGTATAATGATCACCTAATAAATCATAATGATGCATCACTGCTGTATATATTTTCTCTTTCAGGCTTCTGAAAACTGCACTAACTGAAGCTGCAGCCTGATCACCACATCAGTTTGGGGGTCTCGTTTGAGAACCTGCCCTAATCCTGGATCTTTATGGGCTCTCCAGCCAGATTTGTCTGTGTTGGCACTCTGTCCTCTGCGTCTCCTTGGCGACTAACTGCTCTTGGTCTGTGCTTCGACTTGTGTCTGAGTTTCTGAGAAGAGGAATCAATCTCAGCCTTTTTCCTAAACCCCAGACATGAGGGCATGCTCAGCCATTCTGTGTCAAAATATTTCTCCTGCTTTGTAAAGTTGGGAGGTGGTGTTAGCATTGACATCCTGCTTTCATTTCTAAGGTGGCAACTTGTGATGCACTTTTTTTCACGAGGAAATGTTTTTTATGATGTTTTGAAATGTCTATAATTTGTTTTTCATTTTTTTTGTTTCGTTATTTCTTCCACGTAACCATCCATAATGGAACGAAGGAAATTAAAGTGTTACAATCGACAGCCACAAGGTGGTGTTGTGTCATTCTTATTCTTACCTCAAGTGTAGGTATTCATTGGGTGTTAGGTTCTAACTCTGCAAGTTTCCTGATGTTTGAGGGGAATTAGATTTTATTGGGTACTTTTTAAAATCAAGTTTTCCGTTTCCATATTCATCCTGCCTCTTTCTGTGTTCTCTTGATCCCATTGTAGAATGTACCGAAGCATTTTTCCCCAGTGATATCACTCTTACAGGCTCCAGGTTTTACAAAGGAAATGATCTTTCCTGTCACACTAGGTGAAAGGGACAAAGATGGTGGTGGAACATTTCACAATAATACAAACACGTACCGTGCAAGGGGTGATCACATCCACGTGTGCAACAAAAAAAAAAGGACATAAACGAGTCATTCTTTACAGCCGGATGTCCTGTTCAACTGAAATCTTAGCTCCCTTTATGTCTGTACTCTCTCCACAAGTTGAGATATATTGCAAGCTTGACAAAAAAAAAAAAACACATCTTTGATCAACCAGAAATGAAGCTCCTACATCATGTGTCTAAGCGCACAGAGCATTGTGTTGTTTCTCCACTGTGTGTAAAATAGCTCTATTCATCTTCGAGACGAAAGAAAATGCTGAGAGCACACAACATTCCTCCACAGGCCAATATACAGGCTAGAAGCGACCTTTCATCCGTATGGGCTTGAATTGGTATGTTTTGTGTGTGTGTGTGTGTGTGTGTGTGTGTGTGTGTGTGTCCCTCGATGTGTGTGAGTTTAGGCGTTCACGCAGTGCTGTAGATGTCTACAAATGAGTAGCCCTTAAGCCATCTGACAGTAACGCCTCACCCCTCACAGGCGCACCGCGGAGAGAGCCAGGGAGAGAGCAGAGAGAGAGAGTGTGTGTGTGTAAGCATTTCTGTCTTCTCCTGCTTTGTCTCGCCATCTCTGACTGACAGGCTGTGAGTCTAAATCTCTGTACTGCTGCTTTGATCTCTTAACACAGTATCTCCTCTGTTCCCCAATACCAGCATCGTGTTAGCCAAGTATGAGAGGCATACAGATACGGCGCAGTGGCTTCTCCTTGATAGCCCATCAGCCTAAACAACCCATGGCCTCCGTGGGGGGTGAGCTGCGTGATGTTGATGGAGGGAGACCCACATTGAGAATCCTTTTCTTTTACAAAGGAAAAGAGTTATGCATGGCTTGATTGGCCACTGTGGGCGTGGGATTCAGGATGCATTGCTCTCTGTTTGATGTGTTTGAAGGGTTTCTCCTGATCTTAGCCAGTTACTTTGATCTCTGTAAAACAAAATATTCACAAATCCCATAGTCCTGACTGAGAGATTAGCGTCCATATATGCATAAACATCTAAGAGGTGTTCAACTAGGGCACTGGTCAGGTCACATGACTGTATAAACTCCAGAGGCTAGCAGGTCCTCACATCAGAACTTCTAACGGTGTTTATGTTTGTACGTCTGATAATTATCCAGGCTGAAGATTATTTTTCTGATAAATGAGGGCAGTCTCATTTAAAAGTGAAACGTCTATGTGTTGCAATTACGGTCCAGGTGTTTGCATTGGATGTTAGAAAAATAATTAGACTGGACTGATTAGACATTTTCTTATGCATGAGGAAAGATGGTCTGTTGATGTTTGTACAAACATCATATTGTCTCATGAAAACAACTACGGTGTTGTGTGCAGCAGAGTTTAACCAAAAGTCAAAGATCTCTACGTGCACAATTATGTTTAGGTTACTAATTAGCATTCGCCATAAACAGGTAGGTTTAATGGTCTCCCTGCAGAGATGGGCTTTGTTTGTTATGTCCATTTCATGCCTTATTTCTCATCATATGATGATTTCAGGGCTCGACTCTTTAGGCCTTTATTTCTGATGAGTTCTTCTCATTGAATGAGTTGTGAACTTTTTGTGTGTAGAGCTCGGACAGGAGACAAAGTTCTTAATTTAACTCTTGCATCAGTTTAATTTAAAAGACTTTACATATTTTTTTTTTTTGCAGTTTTTTTTTGTATCAATCTCTTAAACAACATCAGCTCTGCTCCAAACTACCAAACATTCAATCATTTTAAAGGATTTTAACCCAGCCAGTTTGATTACTTGATGTCACTGTTGTTATTTATGAAAAAACACAAACAATTAGTTATTTTCCCTTTTCATAAATAACATCAAGTAATATTAAACATTTTATTAAAATTAAATTAAAAAAATATGAATTTGTGAAGTTTTCATAGCATTTTTGGACCCACTTGACTTAAGAGGGAAATACATTTTTTCACAGTGTTTTATTGAGCTAGTAGAAACTTGTCAAGAGAAACTTTGTTACAAAAAATTGTGCCATATGAACTAACACAGGCAAAATTTTAAACGTTCATCCATTACGTAGCACAAGAAGAGATGAGCCATAAAGTCAACAGGATCAGTATCTTTCTTAAGTTTGCTAATATGTCATAACTGTAAATGTAAATGTCATAACTATCTAAGTATAGAGCAGCATATTCTCAATGCCCCGAATAGATCAAACTTATATAAGTCTGTATCCTGGCACTGAAACGACTGATTTATTAATATTTCGGTAACTGATCGAGCCTGTCTGGCCCTCATCCTTCAGCAGCGTGAAGCCTCCCTGACTGTATTTGCCCTAAGCGGAGTTCTGTGACCTTGTTAAAGCTTACTTCAATACACCACCCTTGATTAAATACAGGCCACACTTTTACACTGTAAGATTATACTATTTAGATCCCAATTAAATTCATAGCAAGGAAATTGGATCATAAACTCTTTAAAGGATCGTTAACAATCATTAGACGGGATAATGGCATGGCAATCAAAATATGTTAAAAAAAAACAAAAAAACTTCCAAAGTCTTTTAGTGACTTTGTTGTTTTTGGACATTTTCCAAGCTGATTAATGTAGAATTGATTGATTTACAGTTGTAATTAGCTGTCTTCTGCATAGATGCATAATAATCGTATATCTCCCTGCTTGTTTTTAAGTATTAATTGGTTTCATTAACAAAAGGAGTTAATTGAATAACAATTAACAAAGTTGGTGATGGCATTGACGCAGCGCGTGCAAACTCCCTTGTGTTTTCCCTCTGATGATAATGAAACCACCTTTTTATCAGATTGGAATTTTGTGTGTTGGACTATGTAATGACTAATATGATATTGGGCTTATTAGTTTATTCGAGTGGCTCAGTGAGGCGTTAAGCTGGTATTGAACACGTTGTGTTTAACAGGTAGGCACCATATGCTGCCTTAATCAGACATTGGAATCACATTTGGTTGTTAAATTGTCTTCTAATAAAAGCAGGTAGTAAAACAACTTGAGCTAATTCAATTTCAGGCCAATTTGGATGAAGTGAACAGCTGTTCATATTTTGTTGAATTGTTTTAACATTCCCTCTCTTGTTTTTTTTTTTCTTTTCTTTGTTTTTTTTTCTGAGGTTTAACTTCAACAGCCTGTTTGTTCTTCAACTTTTCTTGTAGAAAATAGAGATGGAGGGTGGACTAGCTGTCCACTCTCCTTAAAAGAAGACAATACCAGGCATATTGTAGTGACAGCTTGCATTGTGTGTGTGTGTGTGAGCATGTGTGTGCGTAAGAGAAAGAAGACAGGAGAGTGAGCATGTGTGTGTGTGTGTGTGTCTATGTTAGAAAAACAGAAAAATAGAGAATGTGCGTGTAAGTGTGTGTGCGTGTGTGTGTGTGTGCATGTGTGTTACAGTGACAGCTTGTATTCTCCGTGATTAATGATGTGCTGTGTGACTTGATAAGTGCTTCGGAGGACCAACGCTTGTTTCAATTAGACCTTGTGAAGGTCGCGACGCCGGCGCCGGCCTCTCATTATCATATCCATAATCAATCCACATTATCATAGGGGAATGTGGAATGGATGTGTGATATCTTGGCCATACACACACACATCGAGGGATGAGCACACACACACACAGACACCTAATCACATACCAAAACACAATGACATACTCTCTCACTCACAAGAGCACACACACACACGCCACGCCACACACACACACCCTTCACTCCAAGTTGATTTGAATCATAACAGTGGCTGTCGGAACGGATTGTCTGTTCAGATTAAGAGTGTGTTTCTGAGAATTAAGCAGCGCTGATGGTGGTGGCATTTCAGATCCCCTCTGCAGACACAAATGCCAAAACATCATTCTGTCACCCCCCTCCTCCTCCTCCTCCTCTTCTTCCTCCTCATCTTTCCCTCTCACACAACCACATATACGACCTAATGCACACACACTCACACACTTAACCGGGACCCTGGGGCATTTTTAATAGAGGCGAAGTGATTCGTATGTTTTTACTCCTCTAATGAGAACAGATTGAGTGGTATTTACACTTCATCGGCTGATCTAACCACCTACACATTTCCCTCATGCTTGTGCTGCTCACTGGCCAAAACAGACATGTGGAAAGGACCAGAGCTTGGCTTTCAAACAGCGACACAACATGAACATTATCTTTGTCTCTTTGGCTCATGGTGGCACTACTGCAAGATAAATATGAATTATTAAAACAGGAAAACTGTAGCTAGATTTAGTTTCTTTAAGGCAGTTGTTTTTATTTGACTCGCACAGTAAAAAAAAAAAAAAAAAATTGTAAGGGAAAGGTGCCTGAAGCCTGATTCAAATCTCTGGCAACCACACTGGTCCAGGGGGGTGACTCACTTGGGATCTGACTGTTGTTTCCCACTGAATCTTTAATTTAATCAGTAAGTCTACCTGAGATCGAAACATACAAAAAAAATTAGGTCACCTATTTCCTCCAAAAACATTCAAACAACAAGCCACTGTAAGCCATACAATACAATAACATGAATTAAGGCTTATGTTCGAGGTTAAAACTTAAATTACATAGTACTGGAGTAGTACTGGAGCAATTATGGGAATTACAGGAGATATAAAAAATTAATTAAGGCAGGAATATTCAGTGAGGGGAAAATCTTCCCAGGCGGTCAAGATAGATGAAGACAAACTTAAAGTACTTTAAAGAGTATCCAAGGGATGAAGTCATGCAGCAGAGAGAAGAGATACAATCTTTTTAACTCCATGTTCTTCCACTGGTGCCTACATTACCCACAATGCAACTCAACCGCCAACAGTTTGGTCAGAGATTCGAGTGTGTTATGCTGCTAGCTTCGATATAGCCTCGAGCAGAGCTCATTTCTTTTCCTTTTCATTTCTAAACTTGTAGTCAGACCCAGCTGACGCTGACTCAGGCGGCATCACTCGAGGCCGATGTCACCCAGCTCCCTGTGGAGCCACAAAAGTCTCTGTACAACTTTTTACACGTATGCACTAATGCTCCCCAAGACCCGCAGACAGACTTTGCTGTGTACAAAATCGCGGAGTTCCCCTTCACATAAGCACGACTTTGTTTCTTTCTTGCCCTCTGTAAGGCAGTCTACACTGTATCTTTCTACTTCAGAAACTGGAGAGATTTAGCAGCGAGTATCGGTTCATTGTTTCATTTCATGGGAGTTTAAGCACAATAGCTGCTGTAGGAATTAAACCTATGACCTTCCTGTTGTGAGACAAAGTCACTTCCCACCAGGGCATCCTGCAACCTAATGGCAACAGGGTTCTCGTAGACACTGTGGTTGCTTACCAGACCGTGGATGGATGACAAATTAAACAAACCGTCTAAGGTTATAATAATTTCTTCAGGCAGACATATTACTCATCTGGTCCTTGTTTACACCACCTTTTGTGGGCTAAATGGATTCATGGTATATCAGTAAATCTATGCCACAAGCCTAAGAAGTTGCAAAGCACTGGCCTGGGAGGTTAAAACTGAACGTTTCACCACTTATTAAACACTCAAAGGTGGGAATTTATGACATGAATCAGCTCTGCTTAACACTGATGGCTTTATCGGTGTATTTTCTACAGATGGAGAAAGAGAGTCGTGACATTTCTTTTTGGCAAGGAAAAGGCCAGACTCAGCAGGAGTTATCAAAGGCAAAAAGTAAAAAGTTCGAGTTAGCTATCTCTCTCTCCCTCTCTCTCTTTCTCTCTCTCTCTCTCTCTCTCCCCCTGGAGATACTCATGTTAAGCATAATTAAGCAGATTTGATTAGCATCAAGCCTGGCTTCCTCTCTTGACTTTTAATGAATGTAAATCTACCATCTACATCCTAAAGATTAATTTCTGCCAATTAAAAAACACAAGAGGGCTTATTGGAGAGAGAGAGGGGTGGCGGTGGTGGTGGGGGGGGGGCGGGGGTGGCGGTGGGTTGGAAAAAGAGTGTTAAAGTCCTTTGAGTTGGAGTACAGTCGGAGTTTTATCCTCTTCCCCCTTGTCTTATGGTGAGATGGTCTCTGGAGATCTGTGTCTCTCTCTCCCTCACGACCAAGATCATTATCAGCACAATGTTCCGTGAAAGCCACTTTGAAAGGACTGCGAGCTCCATATGTAAATGATGGGAGTGTGTGTGCATGTGCCTGTGCCTGCGTGTGTGTGTGTGTGTGTGTTCAGACTGGATGAGGAAAAGGGGAACAGGTAAAGGGGTCAATTTGTCAAGCCAAGGTTATTGCACCCCCTCTCCCTCCACCCCGCTCCTCCCTCCTCTCCCCTCTATAAGCTTTTTGCACAGTCTCTCGTCTCTTTTGTTTGACTCTTTCTTTGAGCCTTTTGATTCAAATTAAAATTCAGATTTTTATTTTTTGTTGTTGTTGATTTGAGACCGCGGTGGTGTGGAGTACAAACAACACTGCAACAACAATAAAACAGCAGCACCTGGCGGGAAAGAACGAAGGTCGAACATCCTTTACTTTTTAAATTTTGAAAAATTTTGACCAAAATAAAGAGACTCTTGTTGTCCTATTGAAGCATTTACATCAATTCATGTCCCCTTTAAATTGGACATTAAAATGCATGCTGGCATCCTAAGAGGTTTACTGTCACACTTATTATTAAGTGATATGATTTGATAAAAAAAAAAAAAAAAAACTTCCTACTTTATTCCAAAGCCGATTCATATTTGCTGTCAAGACAAATAACCTCAGTGATCAGATCATAACATTTTCAAGGATAACACAACTATTAGCCCCGCGTGGCAGTGTGGGAAGATAAATAAAATAGTTGTAAAGGAGGCAGATTGAGTGCCACAGACACACTAAGCCTCATCAGGAGCATTAATATCAAAGTGTCTTTTGGTTAGGCGTTCACAAATAGGCTTATCCAAAGTTTATGTAGGCTAATCTTTGCTCTCTCTCTCTCTCTCTCTCCCCTCTCTCTCCTCTCTCTCTCCCTCTGTGTGAATGTGTCTCTCACTCTCCAAGAACATGCCCAGGCTCCTCCTCTTTATGATAATGTGACAGTAGCATCTCCAGCTCGGAGACAAGCCTCCTCTCATTCTGACTCAACTATGTGATCTGTTTTTCCACACACGGACCCTTGTCTCCTCTCCTCTCTTCTTTTTATCCCCCCTCTTCTTCTCCTCCTCCTCCGCACCACTCGATGCGCACCGCCCGCAAAGCAAAGCTGCATTTGTTGTTCAGCGAAGTTACTTTCTTTAAATAGTTGACTCTGAAGTTTACTTTTTTTTTACTCTTAATTCTCGGACATGACCACCATGGCAACTCCGGCTGCTCCGGCTCTGCTCCCCGCCGCTACACTCGGGCACCACCCGACGCCGAGTTCCGTCTCTCCGGCCACCAACTCTCCGCCACCTGCGGCCACCTCCGCCGCTTCTTCGCCGGCCCCTCCGGTGGCGCACCCGGTGCTGCTTCACCAGTTCAGGGCGGACCTCTTACTGCCTAACGGGACCCCATTAAAGACCGGAGGAGCCCCGGTGTCCAGCAGCGCTAAGCCCGTGTACGCCACCCCGTCTCCCGTGGAGAGCACGCCGCAAAACAACGAGTGTAAACTGGTGGAGGTGAAAGGTGCCAAGCTGGCCTCGTTCACGGTGAAAGACACGGAGCTCATCTGCCTGCCGCAGGCTTTCGACGTCTTTCTCAAGCACCTGGTCGGCGGGCTGCACACCGTCTACACCAAGCTGAAACGGCTGGACATTTCCCCGGTGGTGTGCAACGTGGAGCAGGTCCGTGTGCTGCGGGGGCTCGGGGCTATCCAGCCCGGGGTGAACCGCTGCAAACTCATCTCCAGGCAGGACTTCGAGACCCTCTACAACGACTGTACCAACGCGAGGTGAGTGGGGAGGGGGGGGGGGGGGGTGACGGCGTGACCCTGCAGATGTGGGGTTACCCTGCTTATGTGCGAGGGGGGTGGGGGTGCTGGGGTGCTGGGTGCAGCAGGTGGGGTCATGTATGATTGTGGGAACTTCTGTGTGCAAACTTCCATGATGCATCCCAACAATCTAAATTGTGTGAGTTATAATTCAGGATTATGACGTGATGTTTTATTTATTAGAGATTATATATCACGAGAGCCCATTAATTTAAAGCAGAAGCCACTGTCAAGCATGTATACGGGATACGCCATAAATAATTTGTATCTGAAAATATGATCTGCGTCTGTTTGTGTTGGAGGTTTTTATTCCATTTGATGCAGGTTCACAGCCCCCTTTTTATTTGCCACATTAGTGCTGCTCCAGCTTTGTCACTAATTACCATTTTAATGGATGATGAGCGAGTGTGATGATGATGATGATGATGATGATGATAGTGACAATGAATTTCAGTAATCTCAGAAAAAAAACTCTTAAAAGTTTGTCATGTTATCATAGGCTATGATCTCTCTCGCTCGCTCTCTCTGACATACACACACACACACACACACACACATACGCAGCGTCTCCCTGACACACACACACACATGCACACATTGAATCTGACACTGTCATTCTGAGAAATTGATTCTTCACAGAAATTAATTAATTTTCATTTGGCCCCAAGCGGCAGCTTAAATCAGGACAAGCTCACTCACTCACTCACTGATCCCTTTTGCTCTCTCTCTCTCTCTCTCTTTCCTTCTCCCTGCCTCCCTCTCTCTCTCTCTCTCTCCCTCCTTAATAACTCGCTGTCTTATCATATCAACACTCTTTAGCCCAGAGCATCAGAACAGAGAAGATGATTAAATGAATTCTCGGTATTTATGATGCGATTATGTAAATGAGCTGTTTTGCAGAACTCCGATGGTGACCAACTACATGGGTCATCAATCCAGTGCACCGCAGAGATGTTTGGATAAAGTGGCGGGGATTTGTGGTTTCCTGGTGCCTCGGTCTGCTGTTGTGCGGACCACATGCTCATAACAGCATGGGTTTCAATCCAGAGGAGTGTGGCTTAGCCTCAGTTTGGGGAATTTATTATTGTTTGATAGTTAATCCCTGCTCCTTGGAGCATGAATGATCCTATTTACACCTGTCATTAAACTCAAATAGAGGATGTGTCAAGATGTGTCTAGATTAGACATTTAAAAAAACAGATTTCGCAGTGTGTATACTCCCGTTTCTTTTTTTGTTTCCTGGGTGTTGGTCTGATCATTCAGGTGCTCTTTTTTTTTTAATCTTTCATTTTGATTTTAACACCAGATGTTATCCTTTGATGCAAGCTTCGACTTGTTGAGCAAAACCGGAAACAAACTATTGTGAGGAACAGCTTCCAGCTCCACGTGTGTGGATGAACACCTGCGCTTGAGTATTTCAGGCCCTCCAACCAAGATAAAAATCCAGATGCATCTTCTGGCTGCTTTGGGATTTCTTCCGTGTCAGGTGTTAATGGGAACGTTGTTCTACAACCGCTGAAAATACGCAGCCTCCGCCGTCTCTAATTATCCACACAACACTCAAACAGCCTTTAGTTAATGAGATCTGGAAACATCACTCGTCTGAAATCTTCAAACGACTTCCGTGATTCTTTGTCTGAAGGCTTCAAATGTGCTGTGGTAGCCATTAGTATCAACGCCGAGCATTAGGAGTTTCTAAGTAATCCCTCGTGTAGGCACACAGCAGCATGGAGCAGCAGGTAGAACTCTGAGATGGTTAAAGGCTTGCCGATTACGCCCAAAAGTTACAAACATCGCCAGAAATGTGATGTTACGGCTCTCAGGCAGTGTCAGAGCTCAGTGAGGTTGTTGTTACTGATTAAGACAGCCATCACTTATTATTTTCCAGTCCAGTACAGTCAGGCAGGCTTGGAGGAGCAATAACAGCCTTGTGTCATAGTTTGACACGACTAACAGAAGGCTTTACATGGATTCCTGCTGTTTCTTCTTTTGGCTATTTGTTCATTCGTTTTTTTTAAATATTAAAATGAAACATTTTGAAGCAAAGGTTACACAAATGTCCTCTGTTTATCGCCCTCTCCCTCTCTTCTTTGTCTCTTTCCCCCCCGCTGTGCACAAACACACATACACCCTGACCACTGACTCATCAAACCACGAAGAAGGGCCGACTTCACCCTCAGTCAAAGCCGAGTTATAATTCATGCATAGGTGGCACACACACACACGCGCGCTCACACACACACACACTCTGTCATCTCGTAACACACACACTCACATGGTCACGCCTGTGTGTTTGCTGGCTTTGCTGCTAAATGACATTAGTTCCACAGAGAGAACATGGCGTGTAGGAGGCAACCTGATCCTCCGTCCTTTTCTTTCTGCCTCACAAAGGAACAGTTTCATTCTCTGTTAGGAACACACATCAAACAGCCCGCTCAGGTCAAACTGTGAGTGTGTGCGTGCATGTGCGCGTATTGTGGATATACGCGTTTATGTATACTTGCCACCCCTCACATGTTACATAAAAGAAGTGTAATGTGGCGAGATGCAAGATCTCTGGTTACTTTTTAACAAAAGCACGGGTTACAACAGCGCACTGGTTTCTGCATTCGTGCGCGCTGACATCTTTAAAGCACAAACGCCTGAAAGGCAGCACAAGATATGCGTTTCATAAGCAATGCTAATTATAAGTGTTGGATCAAAAATAATAATGTTTTGTCATTTGCCGCTTGATATATACCTTGTTTACCATCGTTCCCGTCTTTTAAGATTTCTGCCTCCGGCCCGGTAACGTGGAGGTGAAAGGAATTTTGTTTGTGGTGTTCAAAGTGCCTTTCCAGAAACAGCGTCCATGTTGTTCTGGAGAACAGATAACACACAGACAGTTTTCCTACTTCTTTAGAAAAAGTCCCCAGGAAGACACACTGACCTTGTGTTATGTTGATTATCCATTTCTGGAGAGAGATGTGCTGAAAATATAATTTTCAAACAAACAGAAAACATCCCTGTTGTATTGGGGTGGAAGCAGAAACTTCATAACCAGCATGTCGAGCATTGCCACTAGACGTAAAAAGGAGAACGTGTTTTCTTTTTCTAACTAATTGACCCATTGAGGGGCATGTTGGAGTCCGCACTTGTTTCTTTGCGCGGACGTTTACAGAAGGCCAGTCAAACATGAAGCAGGTGTAGAATAAACGTGAGTTAAATCAAACGATGAATGATAAATGAGAAGAAGCGGCCTGCCGAGTACAACAAAAACCCGCTCTTTGTGTTTCTCTGTGGCAAACCTCGA
Organism: Nibea coibor; assembly: GCA_023373845.1. Lineage (NCBI taxonomy): Eukaryota > Metazoa > Chordata > Actinopteri > Sciaenidae > Nibea > Nibea coibor. The sequence continues at coordinate 16,523,686 of CM041723.1, forward strand.
CCGCGCAAGTTGGCAGCGGTAAGCCAGTGTTTTGTGTGTGTGTGTGTGTGTGTGTGTGTGTGTGTGTGTGTGTGTGTCTGTGTGGGAAGGTGGACTTCTCAAAGCTGAGCCCCACTGCCATGCCATAACTCACTGTCAAAGTCAGCAGCGTTAAGATGAAGGGGAGGAGGGCTGTGTGTGTGTGTGTGTGTGTGTGTGTGTGTGTGTATTCATTTGTGTGTGTGTGTGTGTGTGTATTAGGGTGGGGTGATTAGCTCAACTTTAACCTCCGCTCTCTTTTGATGTTTTATAGAGAAGAGCCCGATGAGATAGAGAGGGCCTCCATGTCTTCCACTGTGACAGCTTTTAAGGGAGTACAGACTTTTGCACATACACACTTTTACACACACACACACACACACACACACACACACACACTGTCTTGACATCGTCTTGACCCTGGAATGTGGGAGAGGAATGCGAGGCGGTATCAGTTTAGGAGATCAGATTCTTGCCATGATCAAACGTCCTGTGTGTGTCTGTGTGTGTGTGTTGTCCTGCCTGCTTCTTTCATGACATCATCACACAGGCTTCCCTAATAACAATGGCGCATAAAGCTTTTTCAGCCTTCGATTTGAGAGGAAGATCACAACATCAATCTTTCTCTGCCTTCTCTAACCAGCAGCGTGCGTCTTCCTGCGCGCGGCGTCGACGATATGATTTATCAAACCGGACCGTGACGGCGAATACAAACCCGTGTGATAAACACAGATTGAAAGGATGGGAGCATGGGAGCTGTAAACCGCCGCTAATATATTCCAAACAAAATCTTGTTTGAGCTAGTTCTGTTTTTTTTTTCCTCTCTCTCTCTCTCCCTCTCCTACACACACTCACATAAACACAGGCACACACACAGCTGCTACCTATCAGCACCTCAGTCCCTTCAAGCCAGTAGCTGTTCCACTGTTTTGACTGTAACACTTCCTCTTCTTTCATTACTTTTCTTTTTGCCCCCTGTGTGTGTGTGTGTGTGCATGCATGCGTGTGTGTGTGTGTGTGTGTGTGTGTGTGTGTGTGTGTGTTAGCGAGGAAGAGAGAGATCTGTCATCTTTGTTATGTTTTGTTTCTGTTCCACCTGTGCTAAGCTCCAGCTGCCATGTTTGGCGTTTCATGTTTCAGGTAACACACACGCTAAGCTTGGAGGGCAGAACTCAATGTACAGAGTACCCTTTTTGTGTGTGTTTGTGTGTGTGTGCGCGCGCGCGCACGTGTGTGTGCGTGTTTGTGTGTGTGGCCAGAGCGTTGGCATGAGGGAGGACGTCTGGGTGAGATTTTAATTAAAGTTTGAGACAAAGAGGTCATAAGCCATACACCCCCTCCTCTACACATGCACACACACACTTTATACACACACACTTTATACACACACACACACACACACACACACACAATACACTGTTTTCTCTCTTCCCCCTCCTCTCTCTCATTCCATCCCCTCAGCTTGATGACTTTTCCATGAAAGGCTTTTTCATTAATCCTACCTCAGGGAACCGGTGCTCTCCAACCTCACACACACACATACACACTCGCATGAACAACACACACATAGACCTCCCTCTACGGGTCACTTTGATGTATCAACGCACTTGCAGACTAAACACAAAATTAGGTTCCAGTTCTTTATGCCTCCTAAAATGCAACATATACAAAGGCACACACAACACACTCACCCACTACACACACACACACACCGAGGCCATTAATTAGTGTGTGCAAATAAACAGTAGTAAGGGAAAGGGAAGTGGCTGCAGTAAAAACCAACCACACTCTTTGGTCTCTGTGTATTTTATTTCCCCCCACTGGTGCTCGCTTCTGCATTTGAATGTGTGTGTGTGTGTTTATGCGTGTGTGTTCATTTGACGTGCAACATCAGTTGCAGTCGAACTGTGTTGCTTTACCTTCAAACTCAAGACCTATAAATACATTTCCTGCTTTTGTTAAGCACAGTATGCTGCTCTATATGCACTGCAAAAAAATTTTTTGTGTGATGCGATCACACCCTCTCCAGAGCGCGCGCACACACTCACACACACGCGCACACACACAACTTCATCTCTCTTATACGTTACGCTGCTGTGAATATCTGTATGTCTACCTGAGTGTGTGTCTCAAAGTGTCTGCATGCCTGTGTGTCTATGTGTGTCTCTCACTGTCTACGTGCCTCTGTGTGTGTGTGTGTGTGTGTGTGTGTGTGTGTGATATCTGATGTCAGCTGTCACATCCCAGTCGGTCTGGGCCCATAATAAGAGACAATAATAACAACTCATTAAAACCGAGGGCAGGAACTGTGGAGCTCATCGGCTCATCAAATTAACCTTTGAACACTTCATACACACACACACACATGCCAGACACACACATACACACATCGGTATACACATGCACACACACACACACACACACACACACAGAAGCTACCTGTTTTTCTCCCACAGTTAGTGACTACACAATCTTTCTCTCTGTCTTTTTGTCTCTCTCCACCCCCCCCCCACCCCCCCACCCCCCCTTCTCAGTCAGTGGGTGTGTCAACAGGGGATTGGTCCTTTCTGCTGGGTAATTGATGAATTATATGCAATATGCAAATGAGGCACCATTAATCTCCTGACTGACAGCTTCGTTTATGGGGCCTTAATGACGGCTGGATTAGATTCTAATTAAAATCTGCTCAAAGACACCCCACGCTAGGAAGCTGCTGCTGCTGCTAGTCTATCTCTCCCTCTTTTTTTTTTTTTTTTTCCCACCTTTTCTCACTCTCCCTCGGTCTCACCCATCTCTCACTTTACATCTCCTCACCTTTCCCTCCATCTCCCTTTTCATCTTTATTGTTCTTTCTGTTTCTTTTGCTCTGTCACACCTTCTTCGTCTCCTCTTTCCTCTTTCTTTTTCCCCGTCTTTCACTCACTCTGTCGCACGCACACACACACGGAAACACACACTTCACAGACACATGTGCACACTTGCCCACAGACTCATGTTATCCAATGTCAGGCTGGTATGAGAGGAGATGAGCTGCGCTGCTTGTCATTAAGCCTGATGTGGCCCGTGTCATTTCCCCTGTCAGGACATTCACACCATTTAGTCAGAGCCAAAGTGATGTCTGACAGCTTTTCACATACTTCCATGAGGATTGATTGAGCATGCCCAGTTCAATCAAAGCATGTAAATTTGCTTGTAGTCACAGCCTTTACTGAGGAAATCTGTGACATGGCGGGAAAAAAGGGGGGAATGAATGAGCAAATGGGGAAAGGATGTAAAGGGAAGGAGGCGAGCAAACACATTTAATAAGCAAACAAATGAATGAGTAAGCTGAACAGTAATGAGGTGCTTTATTGATGCCACAGGGAAACTCCTTTTTTGCTTGCTCGTATCCACAGGGAGGTCAGATTTGCTGTACAGCAGCCTTCCTGGAACCGGTCAGGTTTCAGTGTTTTGCTTGTTGACACTTCAGCAGGATCAGAGGTTTACAGACTGAAGGACAGTTTCTCTAACCAGGCCACCCATCTCAGTCTCAGCATGAGAAACTGACTGACTGAGGGAATAAAGTATTAAACTGCCTAATGACTAATGTTGGCTTGTGTTTTTTTGCCTGCAGTTCGAGGCCAGGACGACCGCCCAAGAGGCTGCAGAGTGTGACAGAGGGCGGGACTCACCACATGCTGTCCCACAGCGGTCTGATGCACGCTGGGATCATGCCTCCTGCAGGTGACCACCCAGGCCTCACCGTGCACATACAGTACACATGTATCCATGTGCACACATGTGCCGTAGGAACAATATCACACAGGCGCACAGACTTGGTACAAATTAGCACTGTTGAGAGGAATCATTTCTGACACCACATAATTATAATGTCCACTGTGCATTTTAAATTGACTATCTGTCATCACATTCAAGTCCCCAAATTAGCATTTTTTAAATACAAAAAATATATATTATATGCATAAAATGTAATTGAATAAAAACTTGGAATAATGAATTGTAGTCACTGATATACGTGTAGTTATCGTCAGTATTTCAATAGAAATGTTGAAAATGTAGAAATATTCATATGAATTGATCAGAATAAATTAAAAGACAAAATGTTAGAAAAAAAATACATTATTTCTTTTAATAAACTCCTTGACTCAAATATAAATGTGTTTTAAATTATGTATAATTAATATTTTAATAATATCTGAGAGGCTACATACGAAGTTTGATAATGTTGTAAAGTCGATCGGTTTGGGTTTGTTTTGTCAGTAACTGTCACTAAATTGTCTTTAACAATAATTACACAATATTACACAACTGCCAATATTACTACTTATTGTAAATTTAAAATTACTACTTCATATACGTGTATCCCAATGACATATTATAATAGTTTTTCCACTAAATATTTTAGTTTAATTTGAAAAAAAAAGTGCCTAAAAGAGCAACACATTAACACATTAAATCACATTAAAGTTTCAAACATGGCCAAATCCATTCAGTTCACTTCCCAGTGTGTTGTGTATCATTCATTAAAGACAGATAAACTCTCTCTCACTCTCATTTTTGAAGCATTTCATGAGGTCAGTTTTTGTAATTCCTCCAAAGTGCACAGAAGTCACAGCAGAAATCCCTCCGGGAATTGTTTCAAGGAGTGAATTACTGTCATATTGTTGCTTCAGCCCTCGGAGGAGGTGTTCTTGAAGTTCAGATGTTGCTCTATTTACAGCTGTCGGAAAGAGAAAGCAATGACCTGACCTGGCAACCAGCTGCGATGCGCCCATCAGTGTGAAGAAATAACAGGTTGCTCAAGCAGGATAGATATGTAATGGCGTGGTTGTCTACTTTCTCCTGCAAACCCACATAATGACACATTTTACCCATCATCGATAGCATGAGGAGGCGGGGTTCTGGGAGGTGACCTGCGTGCTGATTAATAAAATTAGCATACACTCTGCTGACACGCGAGAAACAACTCATAACTTGCAAGTTGGTGTTTTTTCTTTTTAATTACAAGTACACAAAGTCCTCCGTTAAGTTGAGTCAGATTCGGAACCTTTAGACCTCTGATCAGCTTCCTTAAAAATCTCCTGTTTGGAAAACTAGAAATATGTTCAATTTGTTTGTGACTGCAAATTGTCCCATTGTCCTTTTTATAAACACTTTAATTGTCTCTTCAAGTATGAAATTAAGTTTTAGGATAATTAGGCTATTTCTACTGTGGTGAAAAACCTAAAAATGTTAATATGTCTGAAGGAAAATCTGGTATTTGTGGTGTCAGGATCTCTCTTAGTCAACTGCCTGCTAAAGGCCACGATGCTTCTTGTTCTTGTCACAAACAGTTGTGTGTTTGAGCCCCTATTGTGTTATGTTTGTGTGTGCGTGTGTGTGTGCAGCACAGAGAAAGGGAGAAAAGTAATTGTTGGCACCTCGCCGCTCTCAAAGTTGCCCTTGGCTTTGTGCTCTTCACTGCAACCTGATCTTTTCATTCCCCGCCTCAAAAGAAGCCATTTTCTGTTAGCGCCGCTTCCTCTCACTGTTCAAAGGTGCTTGAGTGTGTGTGTGTGTGTTGCGTATGTGTTGAGTGTTCAAGAGCATCTTTCTCAGTGGGAAAAGAGTCTTTTTCCACCAAAGGAGAGGGCACGGCGGCAATGTCAGCGCCACTGATTAGAACTGGCCACATGAGAGGGGAGAAAGAGACAGAGAGCGGGAGGACATTTGAGCGTAAAAGGCAGGGGAAATCTTTGATGTGATCCTCCTTAGTCTCTTTTTCTCGCCCTCTTGCACTCACACATACACACTCGCAACGCGGTGGCTTATGTCCTGCTGTGATGCTGACATTTGAAAAGGTAAAGTAAGGAGAGGGGATGGGAGGAGAGCAGGAAAGAGGGCAGGAAAGAGAAGGAGAGAGGATGGGGGGGGAGGGAGAAGGAACAATTTGTTGTGGTTGTCCTGGACAGACAGACTGTTTGGCTCAGACAGCATTGTGTAAGAAAAAAAAAACACTCAGCAGCTCGGTTTGTTGCAAATGTTTCGATGTATCCAAGATCAGGAAATTAAGACTTATGGTTTGTTTGCATTTCCTCGGTGGTGTTTGCACAGTTGCGCGGTTTGTCCAACTTTAATAATTTGCTGTGTTTGTCTGTATTAGTGCGAGAGATATTTAATTTTCTGTGGCATAAGATAGAGTTTTAGAGGTTGCTCCGCGGGTCAGACTACCTTCTGAGGTTCAAGACACAAATTAAAACGTGGCTCGGCCCTCCTGCCACGTTTTGTCACTCTCCGTTTCGTATCCTCCAAAAGTGCACAACCCCTATTAAAAAAGTATCTTCGCCTCTTTTTTTTTTTTTTTCCTCTAACGCTTGTAATTTACACTGATAAAGAAGCACTTTCTGGCTAAAAGGTGGAGCTGCCGCTGCCGTGGAGTGTCGTCCTGTGTGCTGTGCTGTGGGATGTGATGTCCCTGTGTGGGAGAGATGAATGTCTTGGCTTGTTCCTATCACTGCTGATTCCCTGGCAGACTAAATGGCCAGTGCAGCGGTGCAGTCAGAATGAATGGCTGGCCTCTGTCTTCCCATGACAACCTCCTGCCTACCCACTGCTCTAATCCTCCACCGGGGCCATTGATCTGGCTCTTATTGATTCTTTCTCTTTCTTTCTTTCTTTCTTTCCTTCTTCTTTTTCTTCCTCTCTCTATCTGTCTCTCTCTCTCTCTCCCTCTCAGATCTGTCTGCCCTGGCCAAGAAGATCAAGCTAGAGGCGATGGCCAGTTACCACAGCAACCAACAACATGGCGGGCCAAACGGAGAGAATGGTGACCACAACCCCGGACTGGGTGAGTCCCATCCGTTTGTCCATCCGCACACACACGCACGTGTGTGCGTGTGAAATGTTTAATTAGGGTCGTATAACCCGTCGTGCGACTGTTGTCTGTACACATCTGTGATGCCAAGTCAATACGACTCGAGCAGCTGTGTTTATGCGCGGCTGCTGAACCAAGCTGATTAAAACCAGGATGTGACATCACCTCTGCTGCCTGTACGTTTCCTTTGAGAGACGGCTAAGGAAAAACAAACTTGAGCAGCAATAAGTCAGATCTTCTGATGATGAGTAGAAATAGACATCTGGGTCCGGTAATCCAAACCACCAAAAACATGGTATATATATTTTTTTATCACCATTTTTTTTCTTGGTCGGGATAAATGCCGCAAAGGCTAAATATTTTCTTCATCTTGGATTTGTTTGCACGCTTGTGGGATTCAATGAGATCCAGGAAATGTATCCTGAGAAACTCACGCTTCCGTGGCCACGGAACGTTACCGTCAAATCATTAGTACATATTAGTCATCACATCAAGAGGAGTGGAGACCCAGACCAGCTCTGTTAGTCACGCTCAACATGGCATCAGTCTGTCATACTGAGTAACATTACCTCAGGATTTACTGGAAGAAAGTCTCCGCTTTTCAGAGCTAAGTAGGCCGTGTGTTCTCATTTACACTTAAGTCACTTTGTCCCTGGAAAGCAAAGAATCACCTCATTTTGGAACAGAGTCCCTTTGGCTACTCATTACATGTGCAGGTATACTTTTTAGTCATATGTTATTTAAAAACTGTTCCCTTTTTCCTGCGACCGATGCCTGGTTCTGCAGTTAAAGAGAGCCAGCCAGCGAAAGTGGAGCACTGGCGGACGAGAGCGAGCGCACACCGGGATGATAGAGAGATGAATAAGATGAGAGGCTGAAGCCAAATCAATAGTCTTCTCTCTAATTCACTATCCTGAATGCAAACGACAAATGCTGGACAATCGATGGCGGAACGGACACACGCACGCGCGTGCGCGCACGCACGCAAACACGAGTACGCACGCGCGCGCACGCACACACACAAACAAATCAGACACACCGCCCCCACTGTTATCGACAGGTTAAAGCGACATCAGTGTGTTTAGACAGATGACAGGGCTTATGGAGGCCTGTGTGGAATACGCTATCAACCTGGGACACACACACACACATTTATGTGGCGCATACTCCGAGGCTTTAGGACAAAAATGAAAAAAGGGAATTTGTCCTTGTGAATTTTTTTTTAGGAATTAAAAGGAGTAATATCACTCTATGTTTAAGGCCACTTGTTTTTTGGCTTTGGCTCTTTTTCCTGGTGTGTGTGTGTGTGTGTCGTAAATTTTGTTCTTTACCCGTGTCTGTAAACACTCCCAGTATTAAGCATTGTTTACCAATGTATACACTCAGTTACGACTGCCAGCATCTGCACGCAGTTAGGTGGCATGGTTACCACCAGCTATTATAAACCTGTAAAGCTTAATCACTGTTAATGATAGAGTCAAGTGGAAACACACACACACACACACACACAGCACAGCACAGGCATACATACACACATAAGCACGTTGTGTTTTTTCCATACCGCCACCCACGGCCTTATGGGAAGGATGGGCCCCTACCAGAGCTTTAACCACTACAAAGGCGATCTCAGATTACACACACGCACACACTCGCAAATGCTGAGTGTGACACCTTATGGGCTGAGGGAAGAGCAGGGAGCAGCCATTTCTGCATTTAACAAGATCTTCTGGGAAATTTACAGTAACTGTTTGTTTACAGTAATGGTTTGTTTGGATAAACATAAGAGAGGCACTTTGACTTTTGATGTTTTTTAATGAAACATAAGAGAGAGAGTGATGGGAGGCCAGAGAAAGTGAGGAGAGGGAGAGGGAGAGGGAGAGGGAGAGCGCTGAAAAGAAAGAGAGAATGAGAGTGAAAATGAAATAATAGGAGCGGGGGAGTGGGTGCTCGGGCGGGTGGGCGGGTGACAAAAGTGGAACACTGGTTTCTAACCAAGGCTTAATTTTTGGAGTTGGCTGCTAGTTGATTGTGGGAGCATCTGGTTATTTAGCTCCATTCAGACAGATCTTTTGTTTGGATTGGTTTCTGCTCTGGGTAAGTGAGAGACTAATCTGCCAAATGCACAAAGCACTGCACATATGTCCGGCGAGCCCGACTCATAAAGTCAACGCCTCGCTCTTTATTTCTTAGTTTGCCTTTTCCTTTTCTTTCTTTCTTTCTTTCTCTTTTTCTTTCCCCCCTTTTCCCCCCACCACTTCTTTCTTTCCTTCCCCTCCATTATTTGTTCTATTTCATCTCTCCTCTTTGGATAGCCTTTTTTTGTTTCCATGCACTCGTTCCATTATTTGTGACAATTGTGTGGAATAGAGTCCAAGATTTTTTCCTTTGTGTTTATAATTACCCAGCGTGCATTGCTGGCCCAGCACCAGGACTGCCATCAGCTTCTTTTGTTCCACTTCCTCCCTGTGTTTCTTTTGTTTTTGTTTTTCCTTTTATTAAATGATAAATATTTATGTCATTTTCTCCCCCCCCAACACGATTGTTTGTTTCATGAATAGAGAGACTGCAACAACCCACTAGGGTGCTGTTGAGAGGAAGGATTTTCTTTAAAGATAGTGGATGCTTGTCTTAAAGAGAGGAGTGCGAACAACAGATTGGCCGAGATAATAGGAGTTTGGTTTGAACTGCTGAAAACGAGTTGGATTATCATCAAGAACACCGGGGGCATTGAGAGAAAACTTAGCCAGTTTGTCTTAATTCCAAAGCTGCTGAATTTGGCAAGTGACGCTCACGACAACCGTCGCGGTCTTTACATCTTCACCTGAGTCCAGTCCTTCTCCTCGTTTTTTTCTTCCCCCTCTGATCCTTCGCTCATTTTTTTTTTCCCCCCACACTCAACATCCCTCGACACATGCACGCATATTTCCGAGGCTGTGGTTCAGAAGCAGAGCAGTCATCCAGGTAATATTGACATCACAGAGGAATGATATTGGTGTCCCGTTTCAGTCGCGTCATCAGAGAACCAGAGACGCTGTGGGTTTGCAGTTGGGTACACAGCAACAGACTGAGGAAGAGGGAGGAAGGCCTTTAAGTTGTGAGGGATAAATTCAACTGAAGCAAAAATATAAGAGACGTGACGTGTTTCATGTTGGCCGCATGTACAGTGCAGCTTTGATGCTCTTTAAACAGATCTGACCTTTGACATATACGAGAAGCAACCCGACTGTACGTGCTTACTGTACCCTCCTTTTTATTCTATTTTATTCTGTTCTCCCCCCACCAGTTCTGGATCAGTTGCCCTTCATGATGATGTCACATCCTCTGATCCCTGCCAGCCTGGCGCCGGCCTCCGTTTCCATGGCGATGGGCCAGATGAACCGACTGAGCACGCTGGCCAGCATGGCCAACGTGGCGCATCTCCACGCCAAGCCCCCTGCCAGGGCTCCCACCTCCGTCATTAAGGTGAACTCAGAGGCCCATCGGCCCGGTGGATCCGACCACCAGCCAGCAACTTTATGAATCCGCGCGACGCTCATGGAGCTCATGACAGTATAATTAGAGGTTTAGTTACGTAGAAGTGTTGTTTGAAAACGGGAAACAAAAGACATCGCAGAATTAAAGAACTCTCCAACTTTTTTCAAAGTTTTTGACTTAAATTTCAGTATGATTTAAATGTTTTTATCGTCTGTTCAGAATTTTCAATTACGTTTCTCTCTCTCTTTCAATGGTTATGGCGGAAAACCGGTAATTATTTACTGGTGGGTATCCAAGTTTTGGAACAGTACCAGAATGTAATCAGTTGTTCCTTGGCTGAAGGCCACTCCCATATCTATTTATAATTTTTTTTAGATATCCTGCATGCAGACACAAACTCTGACCTTCATAGCCAAGTTAGTCACTTTGCTTGAACAGTCCTGCGTTTCAGTGGTTTCACTCTTAAAACTGATTAAAAGAGGATTATATATATATAGGCAGAAAATTCAAATTGTGTCAGTCTCCTCACAAACTATTACATCACACCTTCATCATTTGCAGGAAGTCTGGTCATAATTTTAACGATGCCGTCCATTGTTTTTCACTGGGCTGGGACCCAAGGATGGTTTACGAGGTTTATTGCAGCGAGCACCAAAGAATATCCTAATATGTATTATGCATTTACCTTTTCAATATGAGGTGAGGTGATGTGGGGATAACTCTATTCTGCAGCCAAAACACAGCTAGTCCATATTGTGAAAATATTGAGCTACGTCTAAGTAAAGTTGTATAATTTCTGGGAAAATCATTTTCACCCCGTCACACTCTGCACAAAGATACAACCAAAGCAAAATAGTTTTATCAAGCTAAAGCTGGCTCGCAAGATAGCTACAAGCTAACCTTAGCTAAAACTAAAAGTAGACTACTTTTTCGTGGTTAGCTCTCTCAGTTGAATAGTATATATTTATGATAATGCTGCTACTTCATTTTGTACCAATAGGAAACATTAGTATGACGAGGACGACAGTTTAACTATTTAAGCTAAAACTAACTATCGTTAGCCTAGCTAACGAGAGAGCAGCAATAACTGGCTCCTCACAATTTGGCGTGCTACTTTTCAATCATACATTTAAAAATGAATTTTAGTAAATAAAAGTAAGTGTACCGTAAAATAAAGATGCACAGTCCTCATGAAGTGAAATAACGAGGCTTAACATCTGCATTTTCCAGGTGTATTCACTCGAGATTATTCAATCTAGGGTTCAGTATTTTAGGTGTCGTGTTTAATCTGTGACAGTTATTTCTATTGTTAAAATTGTTAAAATACTCATCATTAAATAGCAGAAAATTGAAGGAATTTACACACTTTACCGCCAGCCCAGATTTGCTTCTGTAGGGAAATGTTGCTTCTTTATTTGTACGTAAATTTAAATTTTTTTTTGTTGTTTGGTAGGAGCGAGTGCGTGACAGCCCCTCCCCTTCTCCCTCATTGGAGGAAGCTCAGATGTCATCCAATCACAGCAGCAGCGTGTCGAGTTCACCGTCTCACACGGAGCGCACTGCGGAAACCACACGTACGTACTTACCCGTGCGATCTGCGCCCAGGTAGCGTGAGAGCATTCTCACAAAAATGACGGATGTTTTAGCTTTAACAATACATGCGAGAGATTTATGAGTTGTGAACTTTCTTTAACCTTTTATATTTTCTTTCCAGACCCACTCGACAACGGTCTGACGTCCAGTCACAGTGTGCTGGGACATTCCCCTGGTGTGGTGCAGGGGGCCAGAGAGACAGATGTGACTTCAGTGGAACACAGAAAGGAGAACAAGAGGGGCCACGCTGACAGAGGTGAGTTATGCTGTTGTGTTTGCAAAGCATGGGTTTAAAACAAATCACAAATTTGAATGCAACTCTACTCTTGTATTTAGATCGCCTTCTAAAAGTAGCGTGACTCGTCTTACAAAGCTCACATTTTACCGAATGACATTGTCAGCTCCAATTCAAAGGTCAAGTTCTTGCTGTTTCCTGAGAATTTCTCGTTACAGCCATTAATCATTCAACGATTATTAATGAGTAGAGATTATTTCTCAGACAAATCAATTGCTTTTAAACAAAGTCTATCGATAAAGTACAACAAGCACTCAGTTTCCGTCCAATCCATCCATCTGTGTCATCATTTATCTTCACACTCGTGGCAACGGTGTGATGGTTTATTTAACACTATCTATTTCGAAAGAAAAGAGGTATCTAACAGTTTGACAGGAAAGAAATATCTTAGTAACAGGTCGATAAGGATTCACAGTCTCACCACTTCTCTCCTCTTCTTCTCCTCCTCGCTGTCGGTGGCCCCCCTGGCTCCCCGCGGAGAGCAAAGACAAATAATTCTGCAAAACAGGGCTCCATTAGACCAGGAAGCAGTGTTACATTAGCGAGCCATTTGCCGGGCCGCGGCCTAACGAGCCAGGCGGCCTCCCGCGCTCTCAGCTGGACCTCATCTGCATAACGACCGCCTCCCTGTCGTTAGGGCCCAGCGTTGCCACGGCGCTGCAACGTCAGTTGTTTGGTTCTCTCTGTCAGGGAGGTTTGCATTAGCTTAATGAGGACTGCTCAAGGACAAACAGTCAGCAGAAATCCACAGCGAGAGAGTGAGAGAGGGAGAGGGGGGGGGGGGTTGAGAAACTGAGAGTTTGTATGTATGTGCACGCGCCTGTGTAAATATATTCTAATACTGAATCACATTATTCAGTAATCGAATCTAAAAATCACAAAGGCCTCCTAGGTAAGGTTTCAGATGCTGTCAGGTATCTGTGAACATATTGACAAAGCAGTGATGGCACCAGCAACGTGAATGCCATGCATCACACATCGCATTTATGCAATTGATTTCCAATTGATTTCGCTGCATGCAAATGAAACACATGTACGTTTGCTGGATGGCAGGCTTTTGTATTTGACCTACAACATCACAGGATGGGTTTTACCATGGATTGAGCAGAGTTTCAAAGAGCACTTCAGCGCTGTCACTCTATCAATCTATTGTATGATAATCTCTGAGTACGTGTGCGAGCCCGTTTTGGCTGTGTGTGCTGTTTCAGTGGTCTTTGAACAACGTATCCATGCAGCAAAGATCAGAGGCCATCCCTGACACCTCACTCCCATTAACCAAACATCAGCAGAATTTTATTCTCTCTCTCTGTCTCTCTCTTTCTCTTCCTCCCTCCCACCCTCCCACCCTCCCGTTCTCTTCCGCTGACTGGCAGTCTTCACGTGGTGAAGTTCATTAGCCCTGGGGACGGGTGGGAGAGGAATAAGAGAGATGAAGTTGGGAGAAAAGAGAAAAACAGACAGTGACCTTGGTTAGGGAGATGGGTAAATGATCAAACGAGCTGGCAGCCGTGTGGATGTGTGTGTGTATTTATGCCAAACGTGTGTGTGAGTGTGAGGTAAAGTAGGCGTAAAACAGTAACTCAATAAAGGATCAGTCACATCCAAGGAGCCTGGGGAGCCCACGCTGCTGACTGCGCACTTCAGCGGCTACGAATGTGTGTGTGTGTCTGTATGTGAGCCACAGGAGTGTAGTTGGATGCCCTCCGCTGAGCTCGCCAGCACCTGCTAATTACCTTTCTCTACAGAGCAATGCTTTTAGCAAGAAAGAGGGAGAAAGAGGAGGAGGAGGAGGGGGGTATTGCTTCTCATCTGTGAAACACCTTGAATGTGACAGTTGCCAAGACGTGAGGCCGAGGCGGAGTAGGGGAGGTGGGTGGATTTGGAGCAGAAGATGCTGTGGTCAGCTAAGTGGAGAAAACACTGTCATTTGTCACAGACAGAGAAAAGTGCCAGATATCACATCGCACGTTCGCACTCGTCTCTGCTCCAATAACCGCCGGACTCCCAGGACGTCTTCGTCCTCAGTGGCTCGGATGACAGTCAACGCATAAAGTGAGCAACTGCCTGATGTGGAAAAAAAAAAAATGCAGAAAATGGCTAATCTTCATCTCCCCCACTGTCACGAATCGGGAACACGCAGTTCTCAGGTTTACAAACAGATGGTCATCCATAATGCAGCTTCTTAGCTGTTTTTATGGGAGATGTCAAGCTGTGATGCATTATCAATAGGCAGAGTGCCATCTAATAAAGGGTAACCACATTTTCAAAACCCCAAACCAGGACTTCTGCGTATGTCTACTCGCACGCAGTAATTAGTGTACACCGATTTACTGCAGGGCTTGATATCTTTACAAGAAATTAAGTAAATATATTGGGAACCTACAAATTACAGACATTTGCATTCAGCTTCGGTTACATATTTTTGCTGGAACGCGTTGAGCAACACACCTGAATGCTTGAAAACGATGTATTACACAAGACTCAAAGACCGTAAGTAAAACTTGGTCTATGAAAGTCCTTTACAGGAGGGAGTAAATAAAAAGAGAAATCTCTTTTGTCTTGTTCCCGATGGAGTTGATTGATGCGGTGATAAAAAAAAAAAAAAAAGCATCTGCCAGATGGATTTAATGTAATATAAAGAGACGACAATGTATCATAGCAACGACACAAAATGTAAAACCCACAAAATAGTTACAGGAGCAAGAAAAAGGAAACGGGCGACTTTTAGGATGCTTTAAAATCTTTTTTGTTCAACAAAACACGAAAAAAGACCAAAACAATGCATCTCACAATACTTTGACTTCCCAAACTTTATCTTTATCATGAACATACCTATATTTAATTTTAAAAAATGTTCCTAAAACAGCTGGGCACTGTCATTTTTTTTTACTCAACAAGAATATATATTTCATTTGTTGGGGATTACTTTCATAGATTTGGTGCACTGCTCCGTATTTAACAGCAGGCATGACATATGTGGGATGATATACAATGTCCATGTTCAGGATAATAAAGGAAGCACAACAACATTGTGGCTTTAATGGTAATTTAAGATTTTAGGGAGCTTATATCTGTGTCAGGCTTTTGCTACCCGGAAAATATTTGTTAATAGGATCAATTCATTGTTGGTTTTGGTCCTTTCATTATATTGTAAGCCTTTTGTGTTAAACTGATTCAACCAGAAGAATATTGACCTTATTAACGAGACATCAAAATGTCTCTCTGCCCTCCAGATAACAGCTCCTTGGCCACTCACGCATCCAGGGAGAGCTGTGATAGACAAGTCTTCCAGAAACCCCCATCAGGCAGGGAGAGCTGTGAGAGGGTATCTTACCCTGCGGGACAGAAGCTCCCAGCAGGTCTCCACCACACTCCCTTCATCTTCCCGGAAGGCTTGTCCTCCATAGAGACCCTGCTCACGAACATCCAGGTGAGGCTCTGCCGGGGCTTTATTATTATTATACTCTGAGATGAATAGGAGGGGAGATGAGCCACTCTTTGGGATTTCCTGAAATGGTAAATAGCAGACGAAGCAGACATTTAGGATATGCTGTAATTGGGGTGGGCGTGTGCTGACCTGCTTCTCAGATTTTACACGTCTTTGTTATTGCAGAGTCACAATGAAAGAAGGCACTCTATGGCTGGGTTTTTTCACAGGAGGAAAAAACATGTTTTAACCTCACCTGACCCTGATGTGGTGGCAGAAAAGAAATCTTTTTTTCTCTTTTCCTGCCTGAATAAATGGCAAAGGAATTATACACCTGAGTAAAACATTAGACAAAACATTGCCAGAGGAAGAGTCAAATTCTTTGTGATCTTTTTACTCTCGCTGATGCAGTTTGTATGCTGCTCATTTTGAATGATTTTACCCTCGAGAATATCGTAACAACTTTATTGTGTCAGAAAAAGCGAAATATTTACTTTTTTAGGTGATTAGGTGAAGTCTGGGATCTCTCAGAGACACCAGTGTTTTCAGTGTGTAACCTGTTGATGTGTGCCTGTGTGTCTCCAAGCAGGGTCTGCTGAGGGTTGCCATAGAGAACGCCCGGGCGCAGGAGAAGCAGGACCAGCTGGAGAGGACAGAGCTGAAGATGGAGCTGGTCCGAGAGAGGGAGCTCAGGGAGACATTGGAGAGACAGCTGAGCATGGAGCAGAAAAACAGAGGTAGGTAATATATGACTGCTGATTAGAGTGTTGTTTCGCTTCCTTATAGAGCTACAATTCAAAATCTCCCCGCATGTATTTATAAATGTTGGCATGGTGTTGATTTTTACACCCGAACAGCCAAGCAAGGTTGGTCTAATCCACTTCTGAGCTGACAGGACATCCAATCACTTGAAAATCAGACAAGGAAGCGAGAACACCTACTGTATATTACCCCTCAGAGCGTCTGCAGAGGTGAATTAGACTGATTTTGGCAGTATACCACAAACTAAATCAAGTCTGGCGTGTTCACAAAAACTGTTATATACTGTGCAGGGACCGTTTGTTTGATCGGGTTTGTAACTTGTGGTGGAAAAAGCGACTGTAAAACTCAGACCAGTCACATAACGTTGTTGATTGCTGCTGCAGGTGATGGTGTATGGGGGAGCAGGAAAAATAGGATTTTGATCATTTACACCGGCAGTGATGCCTCCGTCACAAACGAAATTAAACACTCCAGGCTCACAATACCTTCAAAGTGCCTCAAATCTCTTGATGTAAAGATCCAGGAAGGTCAGGAAATAGGGAAAATAATAAACAAATTCCGACAACAATAGATTCAAATGAAGTCAAGTATAAAAATATACTATTGGAAGCATCTGAATTATTTGATTGTTACCATTTTTGGCATCCTTTGTCATCTGTCCCTCCTCCTCCTCCTCCTCTTCTTCTTCTCTATATTCAGTTCTGATCCAGAAGCGCCTGAAGAAGGAAAAGAGGAATAAGAGGAGACTACAGGAGGCCTTGGAGGAGGAGGTCAAACTCCGTGATCAGGCAGAGCACACCCTGCTGCACAACGCCAACACACACACAGGTACGGACAGGCACAGAGACTCAGAGGAGGCATAAATGTTTTATCTCCGCTTTGACTCGGATGAGAGTTTGAAGCCATCGCAGCTGTTTTTGTATTGAATGTCACCGAGCCTTCAGCACAACATAGCCTTGGCTGTTCATTTGCCTCTAATTGTGTGTCTTTATTAATTAATGACCAAACTACAGGCCATCAATCATCGGCGGCCCCTCCTCACACAGAATCCGTGACCCAGGACGTGGACGGGAGCAACCACGATGACAACAGGCTGGACACCAAGGCAACAGTACAAGGTACAGGTGTCCAGATAACAAACACTGCTTCCTCAGTGTGTAGATGTAAAAAAAAAAAAAGCCTCATAGCAAGAATGTTGCAGTTGTGCAATTATTAGACAGAATAGACTGAAGTAGAAAAGCTGCTGTCACTGCTAAAACGTTCTGTCAAATGACAACTCCAGGAATTAAGACAAACAGCCTTATTATACAGCTTTGAAATTTCCTTTATTATTTGCAGATTGAGTCCAGTTCTAATAAACGCATTTGTTAAAAAAAAAAAAAAAAGGCTGTGGGCATAATTTACTTATTATCAGTGCTAAATTGACTTCAGAATGTCATTTCAGAGGAAGAATTGTGAACTAAGCAGTCATATACCTGCTGCTGGGAATTTATTTAGTTCCTATCAACTGAGCTAGGACAACAGATTTCATTATTCCACCTACTCACTGCTTTTGATGTTTAACTGACCAGTCTACTGGAAGGGTTTTCGAAGATTTCACATGCAGACCGCTCCTGAGAAATTGAACAAAATTAAATGAAGCATGAGGGAGTTCACCGGAGCTACCATTTTAATGGAGACAGACATTTAATATATTTATTTTGCCAACATTGTTGTCTTCACTGGGATAGATTAATGAGAAAATCTCCCATGTAACATCTTAAACAGACAGAAAAAGAAATGGCCGTGATCTGTAGCCCGGCCTCATCAAATGAGTGCATGGTTCCAACCCACCTCTGCTCCGCGTCGTGCCAGGGACGCCGTACCAGACAGCGTGCTTGTTCAAAGGCAATTTTTAATTGAATGTCAGTGAAGCAAGAAGAGAACTGGCCACTAATTAACGGCTGTCTTAATTGTCCTCGTGACGAGTTTGTTTGGACATCATTTGCATAATTAACACCCAGTAATAAATCATTTAAAGGGGAATTGTCTGTCAGACAGCAGGGCAGGATGTGGTTCCTTTGTGCCAGGAAGTTTTATCGCCAAAAACAGGGATCAGGGGCCGAAAAACACTTTCAACTCAGCCCTACTTAATAATGATCTTTTATTAATGATTTGGTCAAGGTTGTAGAAGACCTTGTTCAATATTTATATGAATACATTAATAGCATGCAGCATTTTCCCCCTACTGTTGCAGTGACTGTCGCATAAAGATAAAGGCTAAATTCATTGCAACTTATTTTAAAGAGAATTAATGTATACGTTTAAGACGTTCGCTGTGTTTTATTAATCTGGATTTCTTCCATTTCAGAGGGCAGAGTGTTCCTGCAGACCGCCGGCATGTACTGAAGACGAGGTGGAAGGATGGATGGATGAATGAGTAGACGAGTGGAAGAATAGAGTGACGAAGACTCCTCCTTTTTATGAGAAATACAATCGACAGGCATGCTCAGTCACGCGGTGGCATCTGAGATCTCCGCCTCGTCAAGAGGACTCCCCCACATTTTCAAGGGTGACATCTGAACTTTCCCCATTGTTTCTCTTGTTTAATTTATTGCATTTATCACAGAATAGTGGGAACAGTACTTTATTCTGATGATGTGTTTTGACTGTGTTTCTTTCAATCAAGGTTTTTAGATTCCTAGATGAAGATGACCATAGTTGTTTTTTTGTCAGTGCTGTTTATCTGGACACAAGTGATGAATATAACTTGTAACAGAGTTGTGTACATATATATAGTCATCATTTTTGTTATTATTATTATTATTATCAAAAAAACATAATGGCATGTTGTACAGTCAGTAAATCACTTGTATTGTGTATGTTATGCAGTAGTGCAGTTTGACAATACAAACAATACAAATCCTTTTTATTAAATTGTGTCAGTGCCTCTTTCTTTATTTTACAACTGAATGAATCGTTCATTTTTTTTTGGGGGGGGGGGGGTGAAAATACCTTTTCATCGATTTCTCTGGAAAATCATATCATAGCTTTGTGCGTCTTGTTTTTTTGTGACAAACAAAGCTGTTCCGCATTCAGTAAAACCCTTGGGACTTGTTGTCTATGCGTGGTGGTCCGTGTGCTTGCATGTCTATACATATGCAAGGATGTGGGGAGTGATGTGACATTGATTCCTGCTCCGTCTCCAAAAAAAAAACATACATGTAAGTATTGACAGACAGACAGGAAGGTGGTGAGCAGGGTCACATGTACAGCTGTCCATTACTGAAACATGATGACGATGCACTCTATCTCTCTCTCTCTCTCTTTCTCTCTCCTGTCCCTGTGGTGGCAGTCATTTTTTTTAAAGTCATGTTTCCCACTCAGCATAGAGAAGATTAGGGGCTATTTGTAGAAGGAGAAGGCAGGGAAAGATACAATGAATTATGTTTTAAGAGAGCTGTCATTTCAGCTGCTTGGAAATTAGTCTATTTTTTGTCTATTTTATAATCTTTGCCAGCCAAATGTTAACATCACAGGAGATGGAGCATATCTAATTAAACTAATGAATAAAAATTTTGGCTCGCTTTAGACTGAAGCCCTCCAAATGGGTGCTCATATAAATCAATTGTAGCTTAAGTTGTAATTTAGAATTTGAGTGTAAACTGTTCTAGGATTGTTCTAAGCCTCTGAGAGCAAATACTGTGTGGCTGAAGACATGCAAAGCTACATCAAAAGTTCCTCAATTGATGCAGAGAGCTGTGGGATGACTGTATAATAAATTATATAAAGGATCAAGCATCACAAATGCTGTTGAAGGTTGATTGTTTAGAAACGTTTGAAGCAGATTATTTCCTCTAGGACATACAGTACATGCAGGATCCCAACCGGCAATATTAAGTTTTCAAAAGTCCAGAGTAATATATTTCACATTGTTCTAAACCCATCTGTTGTGTGAGAAAAAAAAACAATCTTTGCAGTAGGCCAGATTTTGCTCATGCAACCTTGTCTAAATGTGCAGTGTGCCATTTCCTGGACACAGGCAGATAAGCTGTGATGCAGGACTAAAACAATACCTCTGTTACGAACGATTCTCCCTGAATGCAGAGTGGCTGACAAGTGAATAGCGATGATTCACATAAATGAACGTGTGAATGAGTCATCAGCTTTTCAGATGACCACCTCAGAGGCTTGTCTTGACTAAAAAGGTTTGTGACTTCATTCAGCATCGCTCTACTCTTCCACACTCCCTTGTATCTCTCTCCTACACGCGCGCGCGCGCATACACGCACATCCCTCACAATTCACTGAGTAGCATTGTCCTGCCGAGAGATGTGTAATGGAAAAGATAAATGGAGGATAAAGCTAAGGTGACAGGATCGAGCATGCATGTGTGTATGTGTATTTGCATGTGTGTGTGTGTGCACCCGCATGTGTGTACTGCACAACAGACCAGCAAACCATCTGCTCATCTCCTCTTAATGAACAAAGCAAACAGCAGGAGTCAAGGCTGTCTCCAAATCTGGAGTCTCTTTATTGGTAAGCACACACAAACACACACAAATACACAAACACACATCTCTGCGCCGTTTAATCTGATTATCTTTGATTGAGAACAGGGGCAAAGCAACCTTTTTAGACCTCACTCCTACATCAGTGACAGAGAAGGTCTGAAACACAATTAGCAAGCTGTTCCTGAGCTCTGCTTTGCAGTCACATCTGACCACAGGCAGCCAAATAGACTTAATGGGTGGGAACTAACCAATGGGAACTAACACGCTACTGCATCTGTGGATGGTGGGGAAATGCAACACTATTAGACAGCTGTTCGCCATATCTTTTCAAATGTACTTGGACGTAACATAAGCATTGGATCAATTGACGTAATCACAGCCAGGCATGAAGGTATACATGAAGATCTGATGTGAATAAAACTGGCAGCCTGTAGTGTAAGACAAAGCAGGGCCCCTGCAAAGGAAGTCTGGACCTTGACAAGATATGACACAGTGTGCATAAGGCCAGAGGACCATAAGAAAAAATCATTAATCTGGACTTTGTGCAGCTACATCCTGCTCAAGGCCCCAAGGATAATTAACACTGTTACCACTCTGTCAGAGAAGCTGACCACATGGCTTCAAGACATGAAACACTCCCTGTCCGCTGCTTCTATGCATAATATAACCCATAAACACATATTACATACTGAGAAAATGGCCCTAGATGCAAAGGCTAAAGATCAAACATTCGTGCTTCAGGGCCTGGGAGTTTCCTGCCTGAGGTGCACAAGAGAACAGCAGGGTGGAATCGTGGGTAAGGTGATCGCCCTTCATCAGGAGGATCATCTGGCTACAATCCCTGCTGCTGAAATGCCTGTCGGCAAGACACCAAATCCCAGCTGCAGGGGTGCTGCAGATCAGAAGTTCTCAGTGTTGGGGTACAGGCCTCTTAGTGGTCACTGGGCAGACAAAGTCTATAGATGATGACCCTATTCTTACCGCGGTGTGGATGCACTGTAGTGAGGTGTACCATGACCATGGTCAGTCATAAAACATTTTTACAGGTTTGATTTAAACAGTTTTCTCTCCTCAGTTCTCCTATAGTTTTATTTGTACAGTGACTTTACATTTTTTATTTATTAATTTTTTGGTTATTGTTTATACTGTGTTTCAAATGTCTTAAATCATGAGATGTGTACATGTGTTTCTGCTCCTCACATGTTCTGTTTTTCACTTCTCTAATATGACTATGTTGCTAAGGTTGAGTAAGGTAAAGTCTGTGTTAATGTGTAAATAGAGGAAGTCTAGAAGAAGGGTCGGGGACAGGTCAGAGTGGCGATATTTAGATTGGGGAAATGATAAGTATTAAAGGAAATAAACTAAAAACTTATGACAGACATACACACACATGAGAAATATTTTAAAGGACTCTAGGTCAGGTTCTAGGCCATTGAGAGCAAAGAGTGTGTGGCTGAAAATGTGTAAAACTACATCAAATGACTAACATTTTTATTTATTTTATATTTGCCTGCTTGTATTATTATTGTTATTATTGTTGTTATTATTAGTAGTATTAGTATTAGTAGTAATACTAATAGCAGATTATCACTGCAGACCCAAATTAATTTTTATTATTTTATCACGAAAGCACTTAAAAGGTGTCAGTATTTATTTTGTCTGTTCCAGGCTACTGTAGAAACACAGTGTTTCAACATGGCGGCCTCAGTGGAAGAGGACCCCCTCCCACTGTAGATATAAAAGGCTCATTTTTAAAGTAACAAAACAAAAAGACTTAGCCTTAGCGACTCTTAGCGTTATCTATAAACTTGACTTTGACTGGATTAACTTAGTTACATGCTCTGGGTCAAGCAAACGCACAGGGACTGCTTGTTTGGTGTAACATGTATACTTCAATGTCCGTCTTAACAATAGGACAGCTGAACACTCACCAACATCTGATACATCATATCATATTAAAGGCAAGGTGTATCATAAAATATAGTTCCTGTTCTGAGTTAAGGAACAGAATACAAATACTTAAGAATTAAATTATACCAATTATCTAATAACTTTAAATGTTAGAAATAAATCTCATCTTACATTAATATACATGCATGAAATCTTGGATATAAATATTATTTCCCACGTCTGCCTTATTCTGAAAATAACAGCCCCCAATCCTACACAGTGGACCTTTAAGTATCTTCAATTTTTAAGTAAATTTAATTAATTAAAAACTCCTAAAAACACTAAATCATACAATCTGACAACAACTTGTTGTGAGGTAATCAGTAAAAATGAGCCTACCTCGTTCTCAATACGGAGCAACAGCGCCCTCATCAGGCCTTTTTAAAAAATATATATAATTTAAGATGATTGCAGAAAATAAAACACACCTTTTGGCCTTCACGGGCTCCTGTAGGAGACACCTCCCCCGCCCCTATCTTCCTCCCCCTCCTCCCCCTCCTGTCTCTTTCACCCTCACAGTCACAGCATGGATCCCCTCTCCAACTTTATCTCGGTGTGTTACTGTTAGTTTTACGTCGCGCTGGGATTAGCGGCCTTCGTCTGGATTCCCCTGAACTCGTTTAGACACCATGTTTACGACCACCGGCTCCCGGGGCCTCTGTAAGTATCCCGGAGCTTGCGTTAAACGGTAGCCGGGCGGTCGCAGCCCTCTCACCGCTTCCCCTGTTCGGTTCCAACGGTAACAGTTAGCTTAGCCGTTAGCCAACCCGCTTACATTCATTTCCTCGAAGCGGCTACAGCTGTGTTTAGCGGTGGAAATTAACAACCTGGCGTTACGTTTCGCTTTTACTTCAAGTCGGTCGATTAGGTTAAGGTGTCATTGAGTAATAGTAATTGAGATTTGTTGAATAACAAGCTAAATTTGCCTTCTCGAAGATGATATCTCTCTCTGTGTACAAGTCAGCCGTTTCTCTCTATGTACATATGCAAAACTGCTCACTGAAGACTGTCCCGTCTTAAGCTGTGTTGTGTTGTGTGTTGTGTACAGACAAGGCTCCTCTGTCTAAAGGCCTCCTGCTGGTCCTCAATGGACTGACTGTGATGCTCACCCTGCTGCCACAGTACCAGGAGCTCTTCTTGTACAACCTGCAGGCTGTCACACAGCAGCACCAGGTACGCCTCCAACATGAGATGAATGATGCCACACTCATTTGTCACACACAAGGTAGATAAGAAATTAAAGTCATGAAGTCGTGCCGGCAGCTGCTGGGATGAAGGAGCAGTGGGAGTAGCAGTCTGTTGCTGAAGGAGCTGTTTAAGGCCTCCACAGTGTCATGCAGGAGACTTTGCTAACACCTCCGCCACTTCCTCCATGGAGTCTGGAGTGCAGTCCAGGACAGAGCCTCGACAGAGACAAAGTCTTTTTCTGTCTCACTCCGTGCTTCCCCCCTCCTCAGCAGACGACCAGCACAGTGTCATAGCGAATTTTTAACAGAGTCCTCCACACCTTATCTCCTTATCTCCTCAGAAAGTGGAGATGACAACACGTCTCTGTTGTCTGACCAGTCCAGTTTATTGCTAAGGTGAACATTCAGGTATTTGTACGCTCCCACCATCTCGATATGTCCATCTGTGTGGTTGGAAATGTCTTCTTCCTGGAGTCAGTCAGTCCATCTGTGTGTACAGAGGTGAGAGACTAAAACTAGCACCCAGTATATCCAGATTTTGTGCGCTTCTCTCTGGGTGCCACATTCTTCTGCTTGTGTTTTAAACATTAATAGACACACATAGTTTACAACCACACATAAAGGCCAAAGGGTTAATAGACATGCAAATGTCGAGAGATGGTGGAGTGACGGACAGCAGCTTAGCGGGAGCCGTTAGCGGTTTGGTACCCTGCTCAAGGGCACTTCATATTGCCCAGGGGGTGAACTGGCATCTCTCCAGCTCCTGGTCCATGGAGTTAAAGGTGTTAGGTGTGTGTGTTAGGTATATGTGTGTGTGTATGACTTTTCCCTCCCTTGTGCTGCAGGTGTGGAGGTTTCTGTGCAGTCGTCTGGTCTGTCTAGACGTGAAGGACGCCTTCTGTAGCAGCCTGCTCATCTACAACTTCCGAATCTTTGAGAGGAGGTTTGGCACCAGGAAGTTTGCTGTAAGTACCAAAAGCATTGAAAGATGAGTACAGAGATGGTTACACAGAATACAAATGTAATAAAGTTGCTGTTATTTTTAGCTTAGATGGATGTATTTAATGTGTATTCTTTTCTTTTCATTTTCATTTCTTCTTGTTCAGTTCCTGTCATTAAAAAAAGGAACCTGTAAAGATCTTTTGTAACAGCATTAAAATTATCATCATCAATCAGAGTCAATATAAAGTTCATCTCAGTAGCAACTTCCTCTTCTTATGGAAGAGGACACACCGCTTCCTCATCTAACATGAAGCAGTTCTCCCTGACATGCTGTGTAACCAACATGAACCAAATGTTGTGAAAGGCATGGACAAGACTTGGGTTTTGTAGGTGTTCTGATCATCACATAAACTCTTCTTACTTCCAGTCTTTCCTGTTGGGTACTTGGTGTCTCTCTGCGCTGATGGACTTCCTGCTGGCTCAGGCTTTCCAGTTTTTATTTGACTACGAGGTGGAGGAACTGCCCGCAGGACTGTGAGTAGCTTGGTCACTTAAGCTTCACTGATGCACATGCTGCATCTCTGAAAGAACAGCATTTTAGTCTCTGAGGATCCTGCAATTAAATTATAAATAGCCTGGTATTTAGTTGGGTTTATGATGTGTTAAAGCAAAGTTCAAACCGAGTGTCACTTAAGTGGGAAATCTTTATTTTTCATCCCACATATCACCATGTAAGCCTTAGGCAGCATTGAATTTTTAATTTCTTAATCCCCTCCCTGTGTTATATTTGGGTCTGTGGTATTTAGATGATGGTGGACTGTGACAGCAGCATGCAGTCCACCTCCACAAAAGGAAGGAAATAAAAATAGGTTGACAAATTCGAAATAAGAAGTTGTTATTCAGAGAAAATAAGTTAGTAATTAGTTCCAAAGGGGAAAACAACATTGACTCTCGCAGATTGTCTAAAATATTACAAGTACTGCTACATACCAGTGAGTTTTTATGTTGATATTTTTGTTTTTTCCTGTCATCTCCATCCTCTCAATCCTCACAGGCTCGCTCCAGTCTTCTCTCTGTTTGTGCCTTTCTATCTGCTGATCCCCAGGATGCCGGTCACCCAGGTCCTGGGCCACATCCACATCACAAACAAATCTCTGGTCTACATTGTAGGCTTGCAGGTAAGCCCATGTTCTACTAGTGTGGAGATGTAATGATGCCTATCTTTCTCTTTAACTGTTTATACATTCTTGAGATCACATGCTTTAGTCTGATCTTCATTGTGCCTGTCTTCCTCTCTCCTCCTCCTCCTGTGGCACAGCTTTTGACTTCAAGCCCCTTCATGTGGCTCCTTGCACTTAGTGGGCTGGTGAGTAGCCGAATTCTTGTTGAAATTTACAGCATATATAGGAAGCGTACCGGTATTTAAAACAAAGATACAGGTTGGCTCTGTGAGCTAACTTTTTGAACAAGTAATTAAATTTCCTGTAATGTTTTTTTAATGCAGACCTGCGTGTATTTATTTGATCAATGTGTCTTTCAGATCTCAGGCGGACTGTACCACTCCAATGTTCTCTGGTTACAGAAGCTCCTCTTTGTACCCATGTGGGTGTCTCGTATTGGACGGTATATTCTGGAGCCACTCTTTTCAAGTGAGTCCAACCGTTAGTAATCGCGTACACAAATCCTGTGCAAATCCTTTGCACAGTGACCGATGTTGCAGGTCCTGACATGGAGTTGTTGTCTCTCTCTGCCTGAATGAGGAAGGACAATATTTGTACATTTAAACAGTGCTGTATAGTTAATTCTCCTTTAAAAACAACTGGAGGAAATGCAAAACATTTATTGTGCGATTTAATCATTAAATAGTAGTATGAAAGAATACGGTATTGTGACAGTATAGTAAATAATATCCGACCCGCTGAAGATGTGATTTTTCACATTCATGCAGACTTTGCATCTCTCTAAATTTGACTTGAAAGGTTGTTTACGTTGAATGTCTTACTAGCTCATCCTCTCCAATATCTAATCTCCTGTTGGGTCATGTGAAGAGTAACTCAACACCCCTTGAAAACCTTGTCTTTGCTGTCCTCCAGTGGTTTACCTTTCACCTGGCTGAGTGATGTTGCACTTCAGGACATGGCAGAAACACTGTTTGGTCTTGTTGCAGGTTAAACCGAGCATACACACGCACCCAGCCACACCCGTCAGGGATGCAGGGTGTGGTCAGAGGTCCAGACCTAAAACTTTCCACCAGAGAGAGCTGCAGATTTTTGTTTTTCCAGCCTTGTGTTTGCTCTTTAAAACCTTAACAGCAATCTAGGATAGAACATCAAATCTTTATGCTATTCACAGACAACAGATGCATGCAGTATCTTTAAATCATGTCAAAATGTCCAGATGTTTTACAAAATATTAAATCTGTTTTGCTTCTTTGTCATCAAGGCTCCCAGCCAAGCAATGAGACACCCCTGGGGATGGGTGCCACTCTGGACATCCAGAGGCAGCAAAGGATGGACATGCTCGACCAACAGCTGCTGCTGGCCCAATACAACGAGGCCAGGAGGAACGCCAGACACCAGCCACAGGTGGATGGGCACACATGCTCACAGACTTATTGCTGCACTGATGTGCAGACTAACACACAGCTCAGACTAACACACTCTACACATGAACAGAGTTCTTAGTTCTGCCTCTGTGTTTGTGTAGTCGGGGTTGTTACAGTGGACCAGGTTGTTCCCTTCCCTGAGACACAGAGGGCAGAACCGACCCCCATTGCAGCCCCGCCCCCAGGCACAGACACCCCCATCTACGCAGCCGCCCCTATTGGACAACTCTCCTGTCGCAGAGGAGCAGGTAGGCGTTCGCCTGTGTGCCTTTATTCTGTGGCCATTGCATTGTTTTTTTCCACTGGTAATTTTGTTTTTGACACATGGATAATTTCCTGATATTCTTTCACACCTGAATATCTCCGAATCCTCGGAGACCAGCAGACAGCTGACTTCTGTTCAGCTTGATTTTCTGGCCCACCTACGCCTTTCTTTGCGCAGGGTTGTCTTATGAAATATTCCCAGGTGATGATTTGTTCACTGCAGCCATCGTCTGCTGGTGTCTCAACATTTTTTTTTGTCCCACAGGTTGCACGGTTGGTGGAAATGGGTTTTTCCAGGATTGATGCCCTCGAGGCACTTAGAGCTTCAAATAACGACATCAACATGGCAACCAACTTCCTCTTGCAACACTGAGAGAGAGAGAGAGAGAGAGAGAGAAAGAGAATGAGAGTTCAGTGAAAAAAACAGAGGTGAAGGAGGACAGAGGGAGAAAGCAGGAAGAGGAGCAACCAAACCAGAGGGAGCCAAAAGCAAAGCGAAGAGAGGACAAAAAAAAAGAGATGGCGGACGATGGAGACAAACGATATTTGTACAGATAATCTGAAGGCTGTGTCACTGCTCCCTGAAGCGGTGTTGGGCTGACCCAGCCTGAACTGAGCACGATAGCGGGCTGATTAATGAAGAAGTGTGAAGCACAAAGTGGGAGACATTTGCGTCATAGCTTTCCTGATGGCCGTCGCCACATGAAGCAGGCGTCATCGTTCAAAGCAGATGAGTTAGACCTCTAACTACGAGGGGGGGGGGCGGGCGGGTCTACAGAAACCAAACCGGTCAGAGCTTTCGTCGCAGTACAATTTAAAAACGTCTTCGGTCCAGTGGACGAAATATAAAGTGGGCTACTTCTTTAAAACAGAACTAATGCTGAAGCACACAAATCAGCTGAGATCCTTACACACCCTCTCCACATGGATACCGTCTTATAGCTAGGTGAAATAGTTTTATATAACCGACTGTCATGTACTGCCAATCTACTTCCACAACGGCTGCAGTGTAACCAGCATCTTAGACCGTGATAGCTGGTGAGAGATGAGTATGACATGGAAAAGGTTTTTGAGACATCAGAGAACATTACGGCATCAGTCAGGATTCATACTTTATGTTCAGGACTGTAGGGCATCCAGTCAATAATATGAGGGAAAACATGACGCTTGCCGGTTATATTTAACTCCACGAGGAGGCGTAAAGGTCATGATTACAACTTCAGAATGTATGATCCATAAACAACATAACCTACTTTACCATGGTTTTATGGCACAGTTGTTATTTCTTTATGTTGGCAGCTTTTCGTGGAAGTAGCAGGGCTCAGCCCTTTCCTGTTTGAGATGTTTTAGCAAAGCAGTCAGCCTGACTGACAGCCGCCGTGCGAGCCAGATTTCCTCCTAGCTGATTGGTTTAGCCCATTTGTAACTCTACAACTACACTGTTGGTGACAGACAGGGCTGTTTGGCAGGATACAGGTTAGATGGGCTATCTCAGGGTCTGTTAATGACATAATCACATTTGCAGACATGAGTGCACATACACAGTAGCCCTTCAAAGAGGTCATGTCTCACGTTTCATGCTCTCACATGCACACACACACTCCTCAAGGTTATATTTATTTGGTTTTAGCTGACTTTGAGTCTTTTCTCTGCCAGCATACATACAGTATCAGAGCAAGTCTTAAAAGACGGATTATATTTATTATGCAACACCACGACAAGAGAAATTTATGGAGACTATGCACTGCATAGTAACTACTTTGAGTGTGTATAAACGTGCAAAACTTTTGTCCAAGAGAAGTCATATTGCAGCCACTATGTATTGATGTCAAAGACAGATGCTAGTTTTATATTTTGTGCATAATAATATTGATAATATATGACCACTGAGATGAGTCTGTCCTTTGTGTGTATGTATTTTTTTAGAGTGATATAATAGTATATGGGTGTGATGAGGGAGTTGTTGCATGACAACTCCCTGATGAACTGTAATGAATCATATGTGATCTGTGGAATAAATCAAATTCCTGACTGAATTATTGAGTTATTTCTGTCACATCCGAGGTATTGATCATTACAAATATCCTACGGCATTCTCCATGTCATCACTTATTACTGATTATCACAGTTGCTGTAGAAAATCCCAAATGTAAGAGTTTACAGGGATGATGCTGTTCTGTGAAAACTCACAAATGTACAATTTGATTTATGTTAATAGTTTTTATGCAGCATTATATCAGATGCTATCAGCATGCAGTACAAGTAGAGTATGGTTTATCCCTGTTTGAGTAAAAGTATGTTGTTTCCTGGCATCATAGTCTCAAAGGGTTTAGAGGGAATCGTGACACTTGTGATTCTGCTTTTCATCACATGATGGCACTATTATGCTAAGATGAGGCATGGGTTCATTCGTATCGAGAGAAACTTCACTGTGTGTCAGTAATGTTAAAGCCCTTGTGTTCAATTGGTAGTTAGTAGTTAGTGTGTATCCTACTGTCTGTTAAAATCCTCCCACTGTATTTAGGAGCAGGCACCTCGCTGGCCGACTGCATCACACCACATGGTCCATGAGCAGAATTGACAGCATCGCTAAATTTGGGGAAGTTGCAGGGGTCAGCTCAACCACACTGCAATGGCAGCGCCTCACCCTGGGTGAACGACCTCCTTGATGGTGGTATCTTCACTGCCAGGTACATATGAGTGGAACATGTGAGATACGAGGAGGTCATTTCCAGACACAGCCTGGTTGATGGTACCCACAAGGTTCAATCCCCCACTGCACTGCTGCACGGGTACAGTGCCACTTGTATTGCATATAGGCTGATATGAGAGTTCACTGTGACATTGAAATGAAAAAAAATTACAATGATAATAATTTAATCTTCATATTGAATCTCTGGCCATGAGGGTGAGCAGTCCAGGGGAGACACCTTTTCCCAGAGCACTGGACAAACCCGTGGGACCCAGTCTCAAGCATCCTCCTTCCCTGTGTCGCACCACGCAGGGAGAACCCGACGTACCACTTGAACCTGTACACTCACTCATGTTTATGTTCATGTTTATATTGTGTTGTGTTGTAAAGAAATCCAATTGTTGGAGTGTAAGTTCCCTTTTGTCACTAGATGGAGACATTGAGTCAGGTCTGTGGTCTGCCACACCCACACGCTCCCATTATTCCACAGACAGCTCCAGCAGACAGTCTCGCTCCAGGGTGGCTGAATATCAATGTAGAGAAAATGTGCACATTTTGAAGTCAAAGAATTTTAAATGCATACGGCTTGCCAACCATTCCACGAAACACAAAGGACAAAAAAATTATACTTTGAGCAGCCTGTAATACATTTTTCATCTTGTATGTCTTGCACTTGAAATCTTATTTGAACTCCC
Source organism: Nibea coibor (assembly GCA_023373845.1). Classification (NCBI taxonomy): domain Eukaryota; kingdom Metazoa; phylum Chordata; class Actinopteri; family Sciaenidae; genus Nibea; species Nibea coibor. The sequence goes on from CM041723.1 coordinate 16,554,936, forward strand.
CAAAAAACATTCAACAAATATTTTTATTGATTTATTTATTTATTTCACTAAAGGGTCTCCTGAGTTCACTGCCACACAGTTCCTTCCACCCTCAGCTTGACGTTGAACCCAGTCATGCGGTGCAACTTTTAATGACTGCTGAATTGAAAAGCAGCTTAAACCAGAGTGATTAATATCTGTGTGTCTCGTTGTGTTTCAGTGTTTAATTAAAGACACTGATTAAAGGAAAAAAAGAAAAAAAAACTCACTGACAACCAACCTCATTAGGCTGATTCTTTTGTGAAATGGCCACTTAATGTGCAGCATTAATCACGCCTCATTTGGAGGTAATGATTTTGATTTTTGGAGCTTTGGGAGGACATTTAGTTATTTCTATTTAAAAAAAAAATAGGATACAGTATACAGTGATGGGTGTCTTGTATATTTAAACCACTATGTGCACAATGAGTCGCATGTCCATGTGTTAGAGCAGCAGTGACAGAATGATGATGTATGTTCCGGGGGTTTCTTCTTGTCTGGCAGAGAAAGCATTATCGCTTACAGCACAGCCGACTGTGGCCTTGAAGCATCAGCAGTTGTTTGGGGCTATTTGTCATTTCAGCTAAGCCGTCTGTGGCTCTATTAACCAAGGCCTACTGGACTGTATATCATGACCTACCTGTACTGTGTAGGAACAGGGTGATGGCTGTGTGTGTGTTTCTGCTCCTGCACTTCTATCCTGAGAAATTTTAGTATTTTATCATGCTTTAAAAGAAATAAACTCAGAGATTAGACGAGAAGATGAATATCACTCTTAAAATAGTGTGTTAAATATGAAGCAACGCCAACAGCACAAAGAAGGGGGTCAGTATTCACCTACCAGCACCCCTATGCTCACTTATTACAAGTTATTTCTTGCGTTTTAACAAGTACAGTTTCCTATTTTTCGCTGAGAAATAAGGTGGCGTAACCCTGCAAGCGAGCAAATTGTTATTTTTTTATTTATTTGTTATTATTAGGTGCACGCCGAGTTTTCTGTCCAACAGAGCCAGGCTAGCTGTTTTCAACTCTCTATGCTAAGATAAGCTTTTTGGCAACCGGCTGTTGTTTCATGTAATGGACAAACATTGACAGTGGTGTAAATCATCTAACTGGATAGAAAGCATTAATGGCCTCACACAACAGTGGTGAATGAATATGTACAGCTATGGTAACTATGTTAGCAAACATGTTGGCAAACGGTTGTTTATACACAGTCAGCTAACGTTATCGTTCACTTGTAATCGTGTCTGTGGCGTCCTGGCAAACGCAAGTCCAACATTCACTCTCCTTTTAACTCTCTTCCACCGACTCCTGAGATAAATATCTGGCTCTTGCTAGCTGCTAAATGCTCCACTGTGTTTGCCAGCTAGTTTGCTGATTTTTGCCGCCTACTGTTTGATGCTGGGCAGGTAGTGGGTAGCTGGAAACGGGGTTGGTGAGAGATTTGAGTGTGAAAATAGACAAAAACAAAGAGCTGAAAGACGCTAAAATGCCCTCCGGAGTTCAGGGGAACAGCAGGTTTGAGTGACCTCTTTCCACATGACGTATTTGATCCATTTCTAGTATGTACGCAGTGCACGACCTGAAGTATTTTTCATGTTTTGAAATGAACACATTTGATTTCTTCTGGTGTTTTTATTGAGTGGACTGATATGTCCGCACTTCAGTGTTTCAGTGTGAGTGAATTACTCGCTGATGCTGTGCCGCTGACATGCATGTATCACTTCAAACAGCCAGAGGCCAGCACCAGCTCCAACCCTGTCTCTGCTATATTCCCTCGCCAGATCTGTTGCCATGGTGAGTGCATGCCGTTTTTGTGTGGTTGCCATGGGGACCCCGTATTACAGCCTTCCTCCTGCTCTCATCATGTTTCTGCTTTATCATTTGTATGCCTCCTCTACACTAATGCATTAAAATAAACATTAGCAGCACAGGGGAGTGCCCTCAGGGAATGCCTTCTGTAGAAACACGCCAAAGCATTCCTGACGCTGTTTTTAGTTCAGTTGGTGACAAAAAAAAATACCACAGCAGTGAGAATGACTTTCGCACTGTGACTTTGCATGTTTGACAGTGAAAATATCAGATGTATGAGAATAATTCAGAACAATGCCGTCTCTTTTTCTTGCTCACTTGTGAGCCCATAGCTATGGAAGGCACGAATGCCAAATGCCTCCCACTGATATGGTAATAATATTCAAGCTAGTGTGCTTTGAGATAATGACATCATTTGTTTGCTTGATTCCTTCTAACAATTACAGTCTGTCCATGTCTTTCACATTCACAGGATATTATGTCTCTGCATATGTTCTGTACATGTGTGTGTGCGCGTGCATGTTATGTCTTCCCACATGCATCCACTTGTATGTGCCCGAGTGCACTGTGCGCCATATGTGTGAGTGTTTGTATCACGTTCTCAGGTCGGAGAGCGAGCGGCAAAAACCACTGATGTTGTGCCCCAGTCGTTTTCAGAGGAACTTCATACTTAATGGTGCACAAAAATGTACCTGCCTCCAGGCCACTTAGGGGCTTGGCATTTCACATTGTGTGCCGGATCGCTTATGCCACTGTTTAGTCTGTGCTTGCTTTGGTTTACGTCAATAGGAGGGCAATCTTCTTTAATCATTAGGGCTTGACTAGGTTCACTTTAGGCTTTGTGGGTTTGTATAACCTGTTTTTCATCTCCCAGCAATGATGACAGCTTGTGCATGGTTAACTTGTTTTCCTTTTTTTTTTTTCCTTTTGTTTGTTGACATCTCTCACTAGACCTGTGCCTAGACCTGCCCGAGCCCAATTATAAGAAACCGACAATCCCACAAGATGCTAGCTGAAAAACAGTCATTTGCAATCCCAGCATCTCCAAAAAGGCTTTCTCTGCTCCGACTCTCTCATCAGCATTACTGTGAGGTAAGCAGCCATCACTCTTGACCATCAGCAGTCACTGACCCCGTCCGTGTGCCTACACATTATGAAAGCTTTTGGAGAGGTTGTCCCTCCATCATCGGGGTCCACATAAACAGCATTTGGATGCTATGACAAAGGTATTATTACCGCATCTGTTTGTGCCGAGGTGACAGAGATGAGATTTATTTGAGGTGACTCAGTGTAAGTAACAGATCAAAACAGGTGCCACTATTATGTGAGACCGTGGCAAAACAAAATTATTGGTTGTTGGCTTTGGAGGAGAGAAAGAAGAATAGTTACCACCAGTGCCATCTGAAAAATTATGAGGTAATGTAGCTGTGGCTGTTTCCTGCTCTCGCTCCCTCTCTCACACACACACACACACACGCACACACAAATGAAATTCTGATAAACCACAGACGCTCACAGTAAAGCTTAAATGTCCAGATTGTTGACAGGAGTGGAAACATCTTCTTTGCTGTCTCCCTCCTCTATAAACTATACCTTGCTTTTTTTTTTCCCCCCGTGGCCCTGTGCAGCACTCCGTACACTCCCAGGAATCTCTCTGTGACCTTTAATAAGGTTCACTTCCTCTGTAATTGTACACACACGCGGTATGGCATGAACGCATGCTTCGTGCGCGGGTGCGTTTATTTTTATGCATCGGTGTGCTGTATGCCTGCTTGTTTGTGTGTGTGCGTCTATAAATGTGATGAACACAGAGTACTCATTCAGACTTCTCGTTAAGGTGAAGGTGTTAAGCTGATGAAAGCTTTCTTTTCCGTCAGCTCCTCTAAGTGAACTTTACACACACACACAAACACACACTCACACACACATACACGCTCCAGCAGATCCATTACATCCGGTCTAAAACCAACTTCGCTAAACACTTCCGACATTGTCCTGACTGTGGAAGCGTCCAGCTGTTAGTGCATTTATCATGGAGGCTTGCAGCTGATTCTGGTTGTCTTTCTGCACCGCTGACACACAGCGGGAAGATGTTTCCTTGACTCAACAACCAGGAGAGAGGCCTTTTTTTTTAGCAGACCCATCTTCTCTCTACACTTCCTTTGCTCTGTCCATCATGATCTCATCCTACGTGTTTTTGTGCTCCATCTGTCTTTCTAAGTAGTGCTAATTGGGCATCCTGTTAGTAAAATTCATGGACTCACCATCCTCTTCCAGTCAGTGCAGCCTCTGGATACATTAGCAGTCAGCAGGTAAAAAGAATGGACAACGTGACGTCACCCATAGGTTTCTGGAGAGCTGTTTCGAGGCTCAGAATGTGTGGCTCTTAGGCCTACTGGCTAATCTAGAAATCGGTACACTCACTGAGCCATGTCTTTGCCAGATCATTGGTAGACCTGAGGCTGGCTCAGTACAGTTGTCATGACACAATTTTTTGTACCAGACTGTGAACATGTTTATTTCTGCTGTGAAGTTGGACATTTTAACATGGGGGCTTATGGAGACTGACTTGTTCTGTAGCCAGCCTCGAGTGGATGTTTGAGGTACTGCAGTTTTTGGCACTTCCGCATTGGCTTTCCTTCACAGCCACAGAGGTTGCTGCCTGGTCTACACATGGATTTTTGCTCTGTCCTTCTTATTATGCTGTATGCCTTTGAAGAGGTTGTTGTATTGCATTGTGGTGAGTGTAAGGACAAGGGTCTAAAATCTGTCTAACTCATTAGATAATTATTTGAATGTAGAATATGTACAGCACTGATATTTGGTGTATTGGCTCCAACTTCGTCAATCCCCACAAGGCCTAAGCTCAGCAGGGCCTGGGGAGAGACGATAATAATACGTTCTTCCAGGTTAACATAAACTCAGATCCTACAGATGGATGCTAGAGTGAGGAACAAAACATTCATGAAACATTTAAAACATTCAACCCACCAGATACAGACATGCGCAATTAAATATTTAGTATTAAAGGGATCACAAACAGATTACATGAAAGTCTTTGCTAAATTTCATGGCAATCAAACCAGTAGTTGTTGAGGTATTCTACTCTGGACCAAAGCATCTGACCAACCCAGACCGACATTATCGTTCCTAGGGCCTAAATCGTTCAAACCCCTGATCACAAAGAAAACAAGGAGAACCATCATAAAAACGTATTGAATTTATTTAATACAGTTATGAAAAGGAGAAATCCTGTTAATGAAGTCATACAGTATGCTGTACCAGAGGTCAATCACGCCAATAAAACCAATAAATGTTCACTCACTGCATTTTATGACATTGTCTCTTCTGTTTGGCTGAACGAGATAGAGGGGAAATTACATTTAATGTGCCTGAAAATGAACAATGGGAAAACCCACCCACCAGATCAAAATTATATTCTTTACTTGAACAGAAGAAGTGGAGAAAAAAATGCTGGCACCTGTATCAATAATATTGACCACACTGACGACAATACAAATACATACATCTCCATCAAAATACTCCTTTGGCACATCTGCTTGCGTGAATGGTCGGACACTTTGATCACCTCAGTGTGGGGACTAAGAAACCCCGGAGCTCGCAGTGTTCTTTTAGTCATGTTTAAACACAAAGAGACCCCCTCCTCCCCTTCCCTTTTTAGTCTGTGCTGATTCACAACGGTCTGGAACCAGCCAGCTCTGGAAGCTTGTCTCCATGGAGACAAGGGTGGGAAGGAGAGTGATGATGTTGCTGGCAGAACAGCAGTCCCGAATCAGCCATGTGTTTCAGTATGTGCTCGTGTGGGTATACAGGAGGCAAACAAAGAAAGGGACGATACTTTTGTCTCTGAAAAGAGAAGGTAATTTCGTTGTCTTAGCGCTGCATGTTAGCAGGATCGCTTTTTCCAGTCCGGTCAGAGGTTGAATACGTGACCTGTCAAATCTGAGGAGAGAACGAGGCGCTTGTGTTGATAAGTAACGTCACGCTCGTCATGATTGATGGTACAGGTTGTGACAAGCAGAGAATGCAACCAATTTCTCGCAACACGCATATTCTTACAGGTTATAGATAGCAACACAAAGAAACAGTTAATAACCAGTTTTCAAGCTGAAATGTCAATATGTAGGCTTGGCCCCATCTCCTTTAAATGTCCCTTTTGAAAGGGTTATTGGTAGAGGTGAGGAGGAGTCAGGAGCCCGAGGGGTCCTGTCAATAAATTCACACAGGGCCTGATTTCATAGGAACTAAGCAACTGAGGTATTTGGCAATCAGAAGGAATCTGTTTTGACAATTAGTAGTATACATCGCAGCTAATCCTCACTTAAACTCATTTAATACATGCCTACAGAACTGGAAATTTAGGAAGCAGTAGACTGCGTGGTGTCCTGGATTTGAATTCTGAAACACGAATTGTTGTAAACATCAAAATGCCACAAGTTTGCAGTTGCACACAGACTTGCTGACAGTGATGATGATGGCGGAGTGGTACAATGCAGGTGTGCACTTTTTGTATCTGCCACTGAAAGCATCATTGTTTTGTTGACCTACTGTGACCCAGTTTACTAAAATTAAACCCAGTGCATTGGGCGCCATGGTGATGGAGAGGTATTAATGGGAATTGTAGATGGGATGGATGTGGAAATGGAGGGGAGGATCGGTTAGTGATGTTTACAAAGAGGTATGTGTGTTCATGAGACATGAGGTGTCTCAGTATCCAATTCTCTGTTTTTGCAGTTAAAAAAAATATGAGACCTCATAGTAATAGTAGTATTAAGGCCATTTAAAACCTGCTTTCAGATTTGTGAAACCCTTGTTCTATCTGCAAGAACAGAAAATAGAACCTGGACCAACATGTATGCAGATGATACAGTTATTTATTGCAGCATGTCGACACTTGCTGAAGTCACTGAGCAATTGCAAAGTGCTTTTAATGTCATACAGAAGACCTTGTATCAACTGAAACTTAAGCTCATGTTATTTTCTAATGCCAAGAATAGGCCACAGAATATCTCTTCAGTGGGCACTCTCGATGGGTTATTGAAAAGGTTAACTCCTATAGTGTCTGGTGACACTTAAACTAAGTTGCACTCTTCTTTTAATGTAAAAAAAAGAGGCTTGTGGCCCTTGGGTTGCTCCCATCCTATATGTGTGCTTGCTCTCAGATGTATCATAGACTTTTATATGGTATCTGTACTAAATAGTCATATGGAAATTGGGAAGAGGGGGATTGGATGCTCTGCACCCTCAGACTGGATTAAATTAATGTATAGTTAAATTAATATTGAATTCTTAAAGACCCGGAGACAGAAGCATGGGCGTGTCATTGCTTAAACTGATATTGTCAGATTCCTGGCTTGTGCTGCTTTACTGGTTAAATAAAATAAAATGAAACTGTGTAGACTCCAGAGATCACATTTGTAAAAAGCTGTTTTTACTGTTTGACATCATATAATGGATCCCAAATCCTCAAATTAGAATTAGATTTAAAAGCTTGAGTAACATAGAAACTAAATAAACATTTTTAGATTTGTCAGGATTTTATTTTGTATTTTTACCTGCATTTGATAGCAGACGGGAAACAAGGTAAGTAAGAGAGAGGTTTACGAAATGCAACAGAAGTGTTCCCCATTTAGAATTGAACCAGGTCATTATACGTTACGTACACGATTGTCACTGTTAACACTGTATTATAGTGAGTTGCTGGCTTACGGGTCAAAGAGAAATGCTGCACACTCAAATGTGATGCAGTAGGTTGTGTAGTAACTCATTTTTAATTTTATTTTATTTTATATTAAACTCAAGAAGACTGAAGACTATGCTTGACCTGGTTAGTATGTTCAATAGACAGAGTGTAAGTCAACAATAAGAGGGCAACAGGCTGGGATAGCTCACTGCTGTAGCCAGTTGAGCTAACGTATTAGCTGCCTGGTCTGTTACGGAGTTAGGTTAAGGTGCAGGAGCTATCTGCTGGGCCAAATAACTGCTGTAAAATGAAGATACAATGTTTCGGAGTTTGAAGCCATCTTTAAACTCCTTCAACAACAAAAAAACAAACTAAAGCTGCCTAGTTCACCATGTTTGAAGGTAACATGCAAATCCTGTTTCCAGCATTTTCTTTAAGTTAAATGCTTCCTGCCGTGAGTTTGGAGTGTGTTCACAAAAATGACTAATATAGACATCAAGAAACAATGTGTGCGCATTGAAAGTAGGCCACAGAGTAGACATTTTTCACAGCAGACATTTTGACTGGTCAAAGCTTGAAAACTCCAGGTGTAATCAATCATTCATGTCATTAATCAAACCTGTGCTTCTCATGCTTTCACAAGTCAAAACGTCTACTGTGGAAAACGTAACATACTGAGAAATGACGGGAGCAACTGACAGAAATAAAAGAAGCTCGTGGAAAGCTACAAATTGTATGCTAATATCGTTTTAACGACGTAGCTTTTAATCCATAATTACAAGCAGCCGAGGAGGAATTTCTGACACAAATCTCCCACCTGGTGAAAAAAACGGTCCATCAGGTAACTCATTTGACAAGGAACTGCTACAATTATGTACCACAAAGTTGCTAAATTAGGCTATTTATCTGGTGTGACTACAAAGTGTAGCATTAGGGCTTCAAATAAACATTAAAACATCAGAATAAGATGAACAATATACCACTAATCAACCAAAATAAGTCTCTTGTTGTTTCTATGAAGAAATGCCTGTGATTTTCCAAACCCTCAAAGGAATTGCAAACAAGAATAGCAGCTTAATTGGCGCTGGTCAAATTGTCAAATGTTCGTGTCACTTCGTCTGCTGTGCAGTGCGTCAATAGACTCTGTGTATTGATGTCCTGTATTGATGTTGTGTGTTTTTTCCCTTAAAACTAAAATCATGTTAAGAATAGTCTTTGAAGATGTTTGGCAGATACCTGAAGTGATGACTTTGAGTCTGTTGTGCCTTCATTTCCATGTTTGCCAGAGTGAGCATGTGTAGAGGGCTTAGCACAGCAAAATAACTCTTTCGCCGAAGGGCTGCTGAGAGAGATAACGTAGCAGAATATATTATGATGATATTAGCCAAGACAACAATGACTGACATTTAGAGCTGCAGGGATAACAGACTTATGGCATAATCAGATTTCTCAACATAAAGACATAGTGATGTAGCAGCAGGGCCCCAGGAGAAAACAAATGACATTTTAATGAATATAACAAGGGACATCGAATATTTAAAACATCCAAACAGGAGTTATTTAAATGGATTTGAGTTAATAATTGTATTTAATTAAAAATAACAGGTTGCTTTCGATATCCTATTTTATCCTGTGAGTTCAGTCGCATTATCCCTTTGTATTGTGGCAGTTTGGGTCCCACATGAGAGGGCCCACCTCACATATTTCCTCTCATCACCTCAGTCAGGACTGCTGCCATTTGTTTCACTCTCTCTCTCTCTCTCTCTCTCTTCTTAGAAGAAAAAACAAAGCTCTCTCACACCGGCGCTCCATCTTCTGGGAATGCCATCCTGACATTAATGGCCCATTTAAGCAGGTAAATGTAATTTCATGCTGTTTCAAACGAAGTTATGTCAAGCTGTAATGGCAGGTAATGGGGCTGTGTGCTGAGTCACTGGAATAAGTTATCATCTGATTCCCAGGATAGAATGGCACGACCCAGATGCTTATCACATTCGGCCATTCCATGACTCAACAATTATAATTGCAGAGACCAAACAGCACGTCGAGCGTTCGTATTATCAGGCTGTGAATAGTTGTGAAGAACATTTTTTTCCTCTCATTTGTTTAAAATATTTTTTTATGATTACACGCTTAAGTTTTATGAAATTTGGGGAGTGTAACATAAAGCATTATGTATAAATTCATAAAGATATACTTCCATACGGTGCAGATATCAAGCCCAACGCATGTGTCTGGTGAATATTCATCTTATTTTTCAGGGATCATGTGACATATATGTTGACTAAATCCAATACCAAATATGAGTTATTTTTGTTCTACGAAGGATTAAATACACATTAAATATAATGTTCATGAGCTTTGTGTTGTGTACATCAGGACACATAATATGAACTTTTGAGTCTAAAAACTTTAAATTACAATAAATATAAATAAACATTTGGACTTAATTTACTTAATTATAACTAGCAAACTATCTTTGGGGCTCAGTGTAAATACATGTGTTTAAATAAAGTCTGTAAGCACAGACCGAGCTCAAGATCAGAGCTGTTTTGGTTTGTTGGATAGGAAACTGGGGCAGAGAATAGAGGTCATATGGAACAATGGGAATAAAGCAAATTCAACCTCACGCCATCATAATCTGCTCTAATGGCCTGCACCTAAACCCATTGTTTAATTAAGCTAGACAGAGAGGAAACAAGACATGAAAATTACATTTGTACAACCTTGTAAATTACCTGAAGTGAACACTTACATTACCACAAAACCATGTAAATCAACACTTTCAGATTTAATTGAACTAGACTTCCATAACACAAGTAGTTTCTCCTCACTGCAACAGTTGACTGAGCCAGAGCATCAATCATAAGCGAGCGCAGACTGATCACAAAGGGCACTTGTTTCTTGTCAGAGCCCCCCCCCCCCAGCTGTATTTAACATTTCAATGATCTGTGGCTGTTTTGAGGTGAACCCTGAGCTGGAGTACAAGTTTCATCAGGATTGAATGAAAGGAATGTTGCTCATGTCAAAGCTTTCTATCTCCTGTGGTATATTATTTCATTGCTTTTCTCAGACATCTCTCATCACGCGTCAGAGGGAAAACAACTCTCTCCATTTTAATTTTAAGGCAGTAAAGCTTACCTGCTTCTGTTGACTGTAAATATCAGGATGTATGCGGGTTTCTACGCCCCATCTCATCTTCATCCTACTGTTATTACTTTGCTTTGGGAGTGGCCACCTTATCATTAAGGTAGTTATGAAATTAGAGTAATTAGAAGGGGTTGAATCAGATGCGCCATCATGACTGAGGAAGTCTGCTGTTAGCCTGTTGTTGTACTTTAAGTAACTCTCTCTTCCTCTCCCTGGCAGCTCTAGTGCCGTGAGACTGGATTGACTGGAGAAATCAGGCAGCCTGTGGACATTGCTGTGTCAGCAACAGCAAGGCGAGTGCAAGGCTCTTCAGCACACTTAACCACTGTGCTCGCTAGATGCAGGACAATATTAAGACCAATACACATCTCTCTCTCTCTCCCGCCCTGACACACACACACAGAAAGATGAACACAGATATTAGTAAGTGCATGTGCTGTGCATATATGCAGAAACATGTGAAAAGCCTCTGCATCAGCACCCTGATCATAAAAGTGCAAGATGCCTCAAGAGTAAAATCAAAATGCAAAGATCAATAGTCAGCTCTTTGTCGTGTTTGCACTGCATGCTGCATTAATTTTTACAATAAGCAGTCAGTTGTGATGGGAGTGCATGGCAGCAGGAACAATGCACTGAATACACTGAATACAATACAACAGTATCGATTTTTAAGAACACCGCTGGAAAGCAGAATATGCCTGTGCCAATTAAAAGATGTCATGTTTATCCGCTCTGGGACGGTGTGTGCGTACCGGCTTTACAGTATTTGCAGTGTGGATTAACAGACAGTGAGGAAGTGACTCGATGTGATGGGGAAAGATGGGGGGAAAATAAGCAAAAAAGAATTTTGTGAAGCACATTTTTAGCCTGTCCGTTAATATGTTGAGACACAGAAACATCTCAAGCCGATGAGGATGTGATGTAGTGTTGTTCAAGAGCACAAAGGTCCATGCAGGGAGGAGATTAAGGTGGACAGATGGATCAACAAAATGTGGTACTTGTGGTATGTTTGTTTGTTTCCCATTTCCAGCAGACGGTCGACATTTGATTTTTTTGGAAGGCTCAAACAAATGATGTCTTTCCGGAGGACACGGAACAAAGTGCGTGTTTTGTTTGACCCCGATTTTCAGGGTGTGGATGTAAATATTTAAACAAATTATGTCAGATTAATTGTGCAGCATCAAGAATGTTACAACTCCTAATATTTGTACAAGCTTTGCAAATATAAAGAAGAGTATAAGCTTTATGCTTTCTGTTTATATCTTTTGTAGTTTATATCATGTCCTTTAAAAGAATACGATAACACAGTTTACAGGAAGCTTTTGTTTGAATATGTTTGGAAAGATGTACTAAATTGGTCCTCTGTTCTCTTCTCCTCTCCCCAAATCTAAATTAATCCTAATTGATCAAAGCAAAATAACACATCCAATGTGTTGCAGCCCCGCTGAAGAGAGTCAGGTTGCTCGCTTTGCTCATTTGTGTGTTAATATCGGTTAGTAATTCAAATGACTCCCTCAACGTTGGAAAAAAATTGCCAGTAAAAATGGAGTCCTCCGTCCTCACAGCTCTTTATCAGTCAGGGAGCACCTGTCCGGACCTGACCTGATTACTGAGGAAAGTAGGTCTGAATTTAACCCTCATTGTTGTCACACTACATGAAAGCATACAGCTGCAAATGAGCCCCTAAGTGTTCTCTGGACAGGCTGGGTACAGTTTAAAGGGAATCGTGGACATGCGTGCGTGCGGTATGTGGTCCTGTGTGTCTGTCTTGTTAAAATTTGAATGGCCATTCTTTTCAGGACCATTTATGGGTTAATTATAGGACTGGGCTGGTGTTGGTGTAGAGTCCTCCAACGGGTAGCTCAGGACGCATGTGTATGTAGGTGTGTCCTTAATCTTTATTGCATCATCTATCCATCCATGCTTCAGTATGTGAAAGTGAAATGTTTTGGCATTAGATAGAGTTAGATTCAGTATCCTAACAATAACCACTAGTTTACTGCTGAGCTCAGGTCAAACACGGCATACATTGAGTGAAAATGTGTGCCAGTCTCTAGTAAATTGTTGGCGTGGTGCTCAGAATATGTTTCCCGAGTCGTGGCCCAGAGACTCACTTCCCACACGAGCAGAGAAAATGACACGGTGTCATCCATTTCATCAGACCAGGCAGCCACTGCCTACTGATAACAAAGCAGTGTGCCTGCAGAATGCTGCTATGAACAAACATATTGGTCTTTAATTGAGAATATAGTTTTACAAATGTTCTTAGTAAGGTACTGAGAATATATTTTGACGGTTGACATATTATCTACAGATTACGGCAATAAAACAAGAGCTGCTGCCATAGGCAATCTGATCGGGTAATAATTACCTCTCTTGCATCCATTGATTGCAGATAAATGTACCAGACGATTTTAAAATGTGAACTGAGAATTGAGATAGAAGTCGCATCCGCTGTTATTTCGTGCACCAGGGCTGTCATTGAATAGATGCTTAGCTTGGTATGATTCATTGGGGGGTTTGTTTTCATAGAGGGAGCAGCATTCATCTCATGTGATGATTGATTTCTAGTGAAGGGGGCGCTTGATTTGCATGGCACCCCTCCCATCGTGAGCCAGGGAAGGGAACCCCCTGTAGAGCTGTCTGTCAGGCCCTATCTGCCCTCCGCGTACAGCGCATTGATCGGAGACTTTTCGATCCGTAGCATGATGGATGTGAGAAGACACTTGACTGTGGAGGTTTACAGGGTGGCTTTAGTTGCAGTCTGTGTAGCTGACATGTCTGAGTTACAGTTCTGGCAGATGTATGTTCACACATTTACATGTATATTAGTGAAGCCTAAGCCACAGTCAGTGGAGGTTTCCTCTTTGTGCTGCTCCTTGGATTAATGTAGTCTACTGACATCTGAGAAACCGTCACTGAATTGAAAGCAGACGTGCAGTTTGCATAATCAATCTACCTTTCAAGATCTTTAGCCCTGCTATGGGCGAGGCTCTATGGATGGTAATGTTGGTCTGTCCATCACGCTGATCTGGATTTAAATATCTCAACAACTATTGATAGATTGTATTAAAATTAATGATCCTCCGAGGATTGGATTGAATCTGAAGAGCTTAGTGATCCCTGACTTTACCTCTGGTGCCACCAGCAGTTTGACATTTTTGAATTGTAGTGACGTGTACCCATGCTTCCCACATGATTAATCCTAATGATCCAGCATTTAGTTTTTATTAAGTGTCTTGGCAGCTGTTGGTTGAATTTAACAGCATTAGCATCAGCCTCAGATGTATTTAGTATTTAGCGCTAATTAGAGTTAAGATTAAGATGGCGAACATGATAAGTATTATATCTGCTTTGCATCTGCAAATTAGCGTTGACCTTGTGAGTCTGTTAGCATGCTGACGCTACCTTTTAGTTCAAAACACTGCCGTACGTTGGCTTGTTGTTAGATATTCTGCTTCATAGTAAGTGTCAATAATAATTTCCACTTTTACATTTAGATGCATTTTTAAAGGTCAGGTTAAAGCATTCGTTTTCTGTGTTGCTACACTGTTTTCTCCGGGACTTTTATTCATACATGTCACTTACATTTGTGCTCAACTCTTCGCAGACCACTTCCATCTCTGGTTTTTGGAGGTCTTAGCAAAATTAGATTTCAGTGCATCCCTTCATGTGTCCGCCTGTGTTTGGATGATCAAAGTCACACTAATGGCAAATGTAACTGCAGCCAAAAGATCACAGTCTGATCCCATGACATTGTCTGGTCCTTGCTACAAGGACAAGACTCGTAATGATAGATCTGGAGACTGTACACATTAATGTCTGCTTCTATCAGTTCAAATACTGTTAGGAACATAGCATGTCACATGAATAAATATGAAGCAGGCGAACCATGTATATGTACGTGTATGTGTGTATTCCTGTATATTCCTCACTATCCTATACTATATTGATATCATTATTGCAATATTTGTGCTATTTTACTCAGGCTGTAATTGCTAACAGCTCATTAAAGCTTCTCCGAGTATTTAAAATGACGTGGTAACTGTAAACCTTTTAATATGGATTAGTAATCACGGATGACCACAGAGACTGATAGCCTTACAGATAACCTACAGTGGCAGAGTGTCTCCTTACAACGATAACCTACCTCCCCACCTCAGACTGCAGGCAAGAGTACACATAGCACACACTAAGCCACTAATCCGCTCAATACCAGCATGTGGTGTATATTCTGTAAATCTTATATCCGCAATATAGGGCTTGCTTCTTATTAGAAAAAGACTAGCTAGACTTTTTTTTTTTATTTTGTGTGTTTTTGCCATGTAACATGGGCTAAATATAAAAATGGTTCACTAGAGTCTCTTTCCTCGTGCTGCATTATTGGGGTCCTAACATTTTGGGGATGCCACGCCTGCCTCTTTAGCGGATTACTGCTAGGAGAGAAATACTTCTTTTGATATGGAAATCCAACTTCCCCACCAAATATAATTCCCCCTTTAAAGAGTACAGCAGGACTAAGTGTACGCACATGTTTGGTAATTTGTTAGGTCTACAACCACCAAGTAAGCCAAGCCAAGTGTGTCCAAAGATAAATAAAGCTAGACGTAGTAGCACTATTTAGTGGGTAATGTAGCATGCAGCAATGGGTTGAATAAGCAAACCATTTAAACGTTTAAATAGGCAATATATACGACATACACACTCGCATGGTTAGTACGACTGACAGTTTAAAGCATGGACTGTGTATGCGTGACGTCAACCGCATGTTTCTGAAGAGCCATTTTAACGGCACCCTCCTATTTAATCAACGCGGCCACGCTGTTAATTATGCATAACATTAAGCGTTAATATAATTTGAACGGGTGAGTTAAATAAGAATCCAGACTCAGTGCAGTAGCCACAAACAAAGAAATTAGCTCAAAATGATTTTTTTTTTTTGCCAGCCTCAAGTGGCCGCTCAAGAAACTGCAACTTCTACATTGGTAAATTGTAACAGTTTTAAATATTTAGATGAAAATTATTTCATTTTAATTTTTACTTAGAAACCTTTAGTTTAGAAACCAAGAACGTACTGTACTGTATCTATATTTTGTAATTCCTCCTGCTCTGCATGTTTTTACAGTCTGATAACGAGTAGCATTTCTCAGTGCAGCACAATCAGTGTGTTGTGAAATGATCTGGAACGCATCTTCTTATAATGAGAAACTAAGCAGATTTCTTTTATAGTGGCAGTAACAGACACAGATATGGATAGTTTCTGTATGACTTTGTGGTGTTTCCCGGAGTGAGGTGTGAGGCTTATAAATCCTAATAAGCGGCTGGCTGATGGAGCTTCCTCCTGGCACAATCAATAATAATCACTGCTTTGCTGCTGGCACCGAGTTGGAGGAACCACACCCTAAAAGACACGAAGACACACACAGTGTGCATCGACGCGTGCAGGCATCAGCCGTACTGTACGTACACACTCACAAAATGGAGCGAAGTGAACATTTCCAGCTGCAGATTAACGTGTGAGGCCGCGTGTAATCCCTCTCTCCTCTCACTCTTGAGGACTCGGTGTTGTGGTTGGGGGTGGGGGTAAGGTGGAGCGAGTGAAGAGAAGATGACAGAGAGGACGATGGTGGTGTTGACTGGAGGATGTCACTGGAGCTACAGCTGCTAATCTGTTGTCGGCTTTCACTTAGTTAGAGCGCAGTGTCGGGGTTAGGACACCTTTGTTGAAGGAAAATCCTGGTTCCAAATTCTGTCCTGTGGTTCAAGAGATAAGTAATTTGACAGGTTTGACAACTTACAGTACAGCATTTTGATTTCAAATAAAAAATAACTTCATCAACTTTTGTTGGTCACAAGTGAAATTTACAGCATACACAGCTCCTCCCTCCTTTCTTCTTCGTTTAATCCTTCGGTATGTTGACTTGTATTTAAGTGCAATTACGTACACTTAGAATAAAATTTAGGCTATACCCCAGTGTCCTGGTTGTCCTAACTGCAATAAGCCTTTAATGACTGTAAAGTAAAACCCCAATCGCAACAGTTTAACTGTTTTTTATTTATGTATTAGTCTATTTATTTATTTATGGAGATTCAGTGTGATTTTTTATTCAGAGTAATTGCAGAGTAACTGAAGCAGAACAGGGTTCCTGTACACAAACAGCCGCAGAGCCAGCGGTGATCCATTTTCCTTCTCTAATGAAATGTTTCCCGTTTGTTACCAGGCAACATTTTCCCAGTTATTCCATGGAAATCGCAACGATTCCCGGTCGTGTCTCTTTGTTCTCTTTGTTTGTGAACATCTCAGCGGATTGCGCATGTTTAAGTAGAAGAGTTAATAAATATTTAAAGAAGTAAATCCTTCTTCACCGGCGTGGTGACATACTGTAATCTTTATTATATTACACATCTGGTTTCATTTGGAAACTGACCTGTAACTGTTATCAGTAATGGGTTGCGCAGGCTTGTGTAGGAGTTACAAACTGATTTCCAGTCAAACTAGATGAACAAGATTTTCGGCCAACTACCCTCAATATTTGAGTGTTGTGAAGTTTTCTGAGAGGCCATTATTTTGGACACAATCTCAGAATGAAAGAGTGTGTGTGTGTTCCAGCTCAGCACAAACCAGGATTTTTTTTGTTTTTTCGTTTTTTTTGCTCAGGTTGAAACACATGTGTTGTATCTATTTAAAGCCTGGTATTTCTGGTGTCAATCTTTAGCCGAGGCCTAATTGACACCAAACAGCGTGGTGGTGATGGCATACAGCTCGTCAGGAGCGTGAGGGAGGGAGAGATGGTTAACAGCAATATACCGCCCCAGAATAAAGAACCTGTTGTTTGGAAGGCAATCACAACAAACCCTGCCTCTCTGTGCCGCTGCCTGCTTCTCGTTTGTTCTTTCATCCTTCCCCATGCCTCCTTGGTTTGTCTGTCTCACTGATATCACATTGTTTTTTTTCACCCTCCCCGTCACCCACTGTCATTTTCTCTCTCCTGTCTGTTTCTCACCCTTCCCTCACCCCCACCCCTCCCTCCGTGTCACCCAGAGCTTTTTGTCTCCATTTTCTGCCCCCTCTCCCTGAATGACTTGCTCTCCTCCTGCCTCATTACCTAGATGTTTCATTGGTGGAGCCGCTGTAGCTTGTTGAAGCCGGGAAGGAAGGCGTGGTCTTTTTTTTTTTTTTAAGTCTGACATTTTAATGCCTGTTGGTTGGATGTTGTTTGGACATTTCTAAGCATGTGTACACATCTCCTCTTCTTCTTCTTCAGCCTGTCTCTCTCTCTCTCTCTCTCTCTCTCTCTCTCTCTCTCTCTCTCACACACCTCAACACGAGTCAGTCAGTCATTCAGCCAGCCAGCCAGCCAGTCAGTGCCGGGTGCAGTTCTGTTCCAGTTTCCAGTAAGCTGATCCTGCTGGCAGAGGCTAGTGGGGAGACTTCCTTTTCTGGAAGGACCTGATGCATCGTGTTAATGATCCTCCCTCTCTCTCTCATGGACTGTCAGAGGAGTGAAGAGTCTCATTTCATATCACAACGTCTGTGCAGGGAGCAACAGCAGAAATCATCCAGCCGGCAGAGTGAAGAGACCGTGTGGATCACGCCCCCCTCTTCTGTCTCAGCCTTGCGCTCCTTCTCTCTATCACTAACCCCAGTAACACCGTTTCACGCTCTTTTCCTTCATTCTCTCCCTGTCTCACCCTCCAATCTTCTCTCTTTTCTCACTCTGTCTCTCTTTTGTTTGTCTCTGTCTTCATATCTACCATTTTTTCGTCTTGTATCTTTGTCTTCTTTGAGAGAGTGTCTCCAGTCTCCAGCCTCAGGTAGGCAGCACCACATCCAACCAGGAATAACACTCCTTCCTTCATCACACACATCCTCCTCCTCCACCTCCTCATCTTCCTCCTCCGCCTCTAGATTTCCACTCCGTTTCTGCCTCCACACCCTGCCTCTGAGTGCGTTGGAGAGAGTCGCCAATTGCGCACGGCAAAGGCAGCAAGTGGGAGTGGACCATCGGTGAGCGTGCTTGCAAGGGTGTGTGAGTGTGTGTTTGTGAACGTGGAGAGGAAGAGGAGAGGAGGAGGAGGAGGAGGAGGAGGAGGGAGACAGCATCAGCACAGTCCTCCCAGTCTCTCCTCTCTTCACGCGCACTCCCACTCTGCATGGAACAATCCTTCCTTCACTGCTTCTAAATGGACATTTCTGTGGCAACGTTTCGCCAGTGAAGACAGCAGCTGCCGCCGCTCCACTCCACAAGCTCCTACATGCTGGATTTTAAAACAAAGTGAGGAGAGGAGTGGAACAGAGGGAGATCTCTGAACATGAGTGAGGAAGCTAAGGAGAAATCAAGCGGCGGGAAAGCAGCCCATCGCAAGAAGAAAGGCAAAAAGGTATGAGAGAGGAAGAGCTTTTCTTTGTCTTGGTGTGTTTCCTTTCTCCTCAGTTGTGGCTTCGACTCAGCAAAAGGTCTTGTATGTGTTTGTATGGGAGGTAAGGGGCTCCTGGGTGAGGTGAGATTAATGGATGAGGTTGAGGGAGCCATTAGGAAGTGACTGGAGGTGTGTTTGATCATGGTTTTATTGCGCTCTTTGTTTGATCGCTTCTTCTGATCTTGATTTACGGGCACGTTTCAGATGAATAAGACTGAGTCGCTTTGTGTTATGTAAGAGGCAATTTATTTAAAGTGGAGCCTCTACACCTGGTTGTTTTCACATTTTTTCTGTCTGCCACAAGCACGCATGTGGCTCTGACGAGAGGGAGAAATATTTGTTCAGCCTCACCTGAAATGCTACCAAAGCCCATTGAAATGCCGCCTGTCAGTCATGGGTTATTATGATCCTGACGCCGCGACTGGTCGGTCTGGTTGTTTTGCTCCAGATGATTGGCTGGAGGAGCAGTGGTATGTAAAGTGGTGAAAGAGTGTGTGCATAATAGACACAGGCATGGGGATGTCCTCAGGGGTTGGGGTGGGGGCAGCAGAATGCACGCAGCGCACAGGCGTCTGTTGCACTGTCAAACTCCTCCACAGCTGTGTGTGCCACACGCACTACATGTATCTACATCGCTTGTTGTTGTTTTCCTCAAGAGTTGTCATCATGGCTTTTAATTAAAGGCGTTTGGAGCCACATAAACATGTTATAACTCATGAACTGGAATGTAGGTTTGTGTGTGTGTGTGTGTGCGGTTGTGGTCCTCAGTTAAAGACACTGAGCATGTCTGTTTGTGTTATTTAAGGTGTTTCCATGCTGTTGTGTCGGTGGCTAGCCTATGATGAATGTGTTTTGGTGCTCAAAGCCACTGATCATGCACAAACAGTGTCAAGAAATTCACACACACACACACACACACACACAAAGAGTATTTTCCAGACCATTTGAGCTTGGACGGGCTGAAGCAATATTCGAGGTGGCCCTTGAGATCAGGGATTTGTAGGACAGGGGAAGACCAGAGCAAAGCAGGGAAGCAGAGTTACAGCAGCCACTATACGTTTTATAAGGCTGAGTGAATCTGTTATTGAGAAGGAGATGTATTCTTTAAATAATTTATAGCTGCTGTGACGTGTCAGTCTCACTGGTAAAGCTGTCAAGCTCCTGGTTCCTCAATAACAGCAAGAGACAAGATGTTCATACGGCTGACCTCAGATCATAGTCTGGTTACCATAATGCATTCTTTTATTTCACAGCGATACAGACGTACAAAGTCATTGAGCATTTTTTTGTTTGTTTGTTACATTTAATGTCGATGTTAAGCCCTCGAATGGAGTCGTGCCATTTCAGTGAGCGTACGATGTATAAACGGTACATTGGTCCTTCTTCTACTTTGTTGCCCTCAAAGCTTAACTATTAATTCGCCGCTACTTTGGTGATGGTAATTTACAGAAACATTGGGTGTAGCTGAGCCGTCACCGTTACAAACCCCTAAAAGAGAAATTGTTTAATCTCTGCATCACTAAGCACAGAGGAAAGTCACATGTTCAGTGGTGTGGTGGCTGAGAAGCAATAAATGTGAGCAAACTGCCGAAATATTGAGAGATATATTGACCCGTGTACAATAATCAGTTAGAACATGGCTACTTCCTAAATACATCAATAATTTGAGACAAAATATTGATTTAAAAATGATTTTATTGGTTTAAAAATGATCCAATCAGAAGCCAGTATTCAACAAGGCTGTGTAATAAATATATGTAATACAGAAACTGTGTATTCACATTGGTCACATTTAAAGGATCTTCATTTAAAACGTTCATTCATGTCGTGAATTTATGCAAATCCCAAGATTCACCCCAACATTATGAAGATCACATCACATCACATCAACTCCATTTCCCACTGGATTATAAGATGAAGGAGTGTTGAATTAAATTCACCAATAGGATTATCACTGAGGTCCAAAGTTCTCAGTCGATGCGTTTTCCCCAACGAGCCATGACCCGTTATCTCTCTCACACAAGCTCCAGACCGCGGCCATGAAACTGAAAACAGCGCAGCGAAATGTTGCATATTAATGCTTTTTACATATGTATGCTGTTTGTTTGTTGTCTGTGTGTGTGTGTTAGTGTCCACGAGCGAATGTGTGTCCACGTTTCCCCCCGCGCGCATGTGCGTGCCCGGATAACTATGCCAGATGTGTTAATGATTGTAGCCATGGCAACTAGTTTCTGTTCTGAGCGAAAGATGTCGAGGGTGAGAGCGGGGAGGGTGGGAGAGAGGGAGAGAGAGTGAAGAGGGGGTGGACTGGTGAACTTGGTGGCCAGAACAGAAATATATTTTTCATGAGGCAGCTGCTGTGACGGAGGGGAAGCTCAAGGATACAATCAAACATCTTTTGACTCAAGGTCCCAGACTTATCCCGATTAAGACGGGGGTCGTAAATCAACGCCAAACACAATATTGTGTTTGCCTTTGTGTGGCTGTTGCCCATGATGTGTGTGTGTTTGTTAAAGTCTAGCGTGTCCGCTGGTCGAGTGTTTGGGTGAGTGTAGCACTTTGATGTTTCTCCAAATGCTCTTGGATCTCAGAGAGGCTTAATGATAAGAATTCGATTGAGCTATAGAGATAATGAGGTTTGCGTGACGCGCGGACCCACAAACACACCCTCAGTGTGTTAAGCAGGAATTCATTGTACGTAGTCCCACAACGCAGAAGCTGCTGTTGGGTCAGGAGAAACCATTTTAATGAATGTTCGCACACGTATACGTGGGGTATGCACGTGCTTGCGTGCGCGCAGTACATGCTTTGGCTTCCTGTGCTCTGATGGGTGCTAGTGTACTTAGTTCAGCTGATTAAATTGGACATTTCTTGCAGAAAGGAAGACAGAAATAAAGAAGAAAAATGTGCCTGCAGGATAAAAAGTCCCTCGGGGACTTATATAGAAATGTCTCACATCCAGAATCCTAAACTATAACTAAGCTCGACGAAAAGGAAGGAAGTGTTTAGATTATCGGGAGAGTAAAATACATTTTATTTACCCTGATCTAGAGACTTACATAACTGTTATGTACAGTTATGTAAACATACATCATATGTTTATATACAATAGCCTATACTATATTAAAGAGGAGTAAAGTGGAGCTTGTGGATCTGATTTGAGCTTGACTTGAAACTCAAACTTATATGACGGACTAAAAGAAAGCCACATCAATGCTTTTCCTAAATAGCAGACATGCTGTTATATAAGAGATGCTTACATAGCTTGAGAAACACTGTATTTTTACCAGGTTGCTATCTGCCCAAAATAAACCGCCCTTAACTACAAGATGTGCGGCGTGTTTACACTTCAGATGGTTGTGTAAGGACTATGTGAGGGATGATTTTTGTTTTTGTCAAACACGCTGATGGATGGAGACAGTTGGAGAAAGGCGCGTGCATCACAGAGGCACTAAAATTCAGTCGCAAACAAACCACCGCTGCTGATCATATTTCTCCACAGTCAGTATATTCTGCCGCCGCTCCTAACCGTATATCTCACACTCTCAAAACAGCCGAAAGCGGCACAAGTTTTTATTTACTTGTTGCTATATTTCTGCTGTAAGCGGCGTACAAATCAGTAGCAAAAATGGAAGACGGATGACTTTAGCAAATTTTCTCCATCCTTCCACTTTTCCCTAGACTGTGTACATCTCTTTTTGTGTCGCCTTCGTTGTCTTCTTCCTAATGAGACAGCCAGGCAGCAAGGCTTGGGCAGCTCTGTTCTTTGTCTTGGATGGAAAAACCCTGCCAGAGACAAGAGAGCCCCGCGTCTGGAGGACTGGTGAAATAAGCCGTTCTGTGACAGTGCTTTCAAAGAGAAATGGCACATCACATCCCCCAGATAACAGCAGGGCACTGGTGAATGTGCTGATGGAAGATGTGAAGTGTGTGCGCATGTGTGTGTGTGGTGAGAGTCTAAGAGAGAGAGAGCAAACAAAGTGCTGCTTTTGTTTTTCAGATTAGGCTAATGGACTTGGCACAGATCAAATCCTTAAGAGGGGTAGATTATGCTTTAAGGGCTGTTTCGGAGCGGAGAAAATGTTTGAGCTAATACAGTAAATACTTTGTACTGCAACAATGAGTTGATTACCAGATCAACTAATCAGCGAATATCTTGCTCATCGACTAATTATGTAAGTCATCTTCAAGCAGAAATGTCAAAGATTCTCCTGTTCCAGCTTGGCCAGACAAATCTTTAAAGATGTGACATTGTCATTAGATATTCTGCATATTAATCAATAATGAGAGTGCTCATTACTCACTAAATAAAGAATGTGTTTGTTAAGACTGGCCACAGTGTGTGTGTCACTGTAAAAGGTGTGATTATATCGCAGGGATGCGGTTAAATGTCAAAAATAACACCAAAAAATACCTTTTCAAATGTCAAACCTGGCTAAGATTTAATAAAGAATTATGTTTAACTCTACAAAACATGTTCTGGGTGGATGTCAAGCTCGTTCTGCAAACTTTTGCAGCAGGCAGCACACACACATAAAACACCAGAAAAATCAATTGAACTTTAATATTGATTTTGGCACCAGGCCAATAAATAAATAAATAAATGAATCATGCAAGCTGTGATTCCCCCGTCACATCACATCATTTCTCTCTGAAGTATATCCTGGGTGCAGCCTAGAAATGTGATAACACATACATGAACACGCACACGTGCATCGTGGAGTGTGGAGGTGTGAGTAAGTGCACATGCTCCCTCAGTAGCATCTATAAATGTATGCATGCGTGTGTGTAGGTGGGTGTATTCCTGCCATTTCTGCGTGGACGTGTGTTTGGGGGGGGGGTAGGCGTCGCAGAGCCCGGGCACAGCTGCACGCCCTGGGGAGAGGGCAGAGGGATCAGCCTGTCATAGCTCCATCACTCTCAGATGAACTATCCCTGCTCCTCTGGAGGGAGGGAGAAAGGGATGAGGTTAAAAAAGAAGATGGGGAGTCAGGGGAGATGGATGGGAGAGAAGGAGGTGAAATAGAGAGGGGTGAAAAGACCGATTGAGGAAGTGCAAGTGAGGTGTGAGTTGCGGGGTGACAGAGGAGTAGATGGAAGGGGAGAAGGAGGTGTGAAGGAGGAGTGTTTCTGTCTCTTTTAGCGTGTTGCACTGGAGCTCTCCCATGATCTCCAAACTGCTGTAGGGGAGGTTTAAGGGACCAAAGTGTTGCAATTTCTTTAAATTCTTCTAAACCATCAGCGTCAACTGTCACAAAACTATGATTTTGAAGTCTTTGAGGAACGACAATGCACAGTTATCCCCTTCATCATGTAAATCGCGTCACGTTTGGCCCACAGCTAACATTTTTTAAAGTGTTTGAAGCATAACCTGACTCGTGCCCTGCAGGAATGTTTGGCTAACTGGCTTCCTTGCTGACTGACCGGTTATTTGACTGGTCTGCTGATGGCTCGCTGCTTTAATCACAAGTCAGCTTTCTGGATACAAACCTGAGGCAGCTGCTGTTGTCAGACAAACCGATGCATTTACACGCTCAAGCAGGCTTTAGTCTGAATACAAGTACAACAGCGCTCGCAGACAGAGGCATGCAAGCACGCTGAGAAATAGAGCCGCCTCGGCTAACTAACAAGACTGTTGAGCCAGACCTAATCAACAAAAAGGCCTAAACAAGAGCTCGCCTCTCTTTGCTCTATCCATCCATCCAAAAAAGAAAACACCCATCAACAAAAACGAGCAATTTGAAGAAATGCCTTAAGTAAGTTTTTTATGTTCTGTCGGTGAGAATGAATCGATACCTGTGAGAGCTCAGTGCAATTTAAAATGAGTTTCTCTCCTTCTTGGAAACTGCTAAAGCCAGTGCTGGGCTGTCATCTGTCAATTAAACACATGTGAAATCCTGTCTGTAATTAACAGAAGGCCAGTTAAAAAAAAAACCTCCAGAGAGCTGAGTAATATTTTGGGCTTTTAATCAAAATACTGAATCACAGGAAGCTTGAATGCAAAAAGGCTCAGTCATTTTCAACCTGGGCTGCTCGGAGGCCCAGACTGAAGTCGCTTTGAGACGTCTACAATGTAATAATGTGTGCCTTCATATCCACTCGACTGATATTTTTTTTCTGCTGGCAGCCGCTGTCGCCTGAACCCCGCAGCCTCTTCCGATTCCCACAGCTCCGTCCGGAAGGCTCTTTACATCTCGCTCCGTCGTGCTCTTCCACTCTTTTCCTCTCTTCTTCAAAAGACTCCGGAGTGAGAGTCGGCAATGGAAAATGAGAGAGAGAAAGGGAGAGTCGAATAGAGAGAGTTCCACTGTCAGATTTAGAAACCCCTTTTTATCCAGTCTGGGATCCTCCTTAAGCCTCTCCTGGTTGGGCGTCACCATGGCAACTGTTAAATGCAACAGAGCGGGATAACAAAAGCTTTTGTTCTGTACTAAAAGCAATAACAGTGGTTTATGCTCGCCGTGGTGTCTGCCGACCTTGTTGTGACCGCAGCATTGTCTCACCTTATTTCTCAATTATTTAACACCAGAGGTTTCACTACAGCTTGTACGAGTGGATGAAAACGGGCAAAAACACTGTATGCAGACAGATTCAAGTCGCTGGTTTATTTATAGACTTCAATGAACAGAGTCACAGATGCTCGGGCTGTTAATTGTTCTTCACAAAAAAAAAAAATAGCACCACAGAAACGGATGTATGAGTCGTTAATAAGACTGAGGTCATGATGCAGGGAAAAGATCACGCCGATTCCCCCTGGGAAGCAGCAGAGAACGCTCTATACATTTATCACGTTGATCGTGCTTATTCACAATGAGATGCGCAGATTCAGACTTCAGACCAGGATCTGAACAGTGCACGCAACACAGTTGTTGTTTTTAATTAAAAGAACTTAATTGAACAAAATGTAATTAACTAAAAAGGGGGGGGGGAGGGGGTCTGCGTCCCTCACTTCCCTTTTGGTTCTCAGGTGTTGTTTATTTGAGTCAGATGAGTCATATGAGGAATACCTCCACGGTGGAGCCAAGCCAGATGGCTCACTCCCGCTTCCTCCGTGGGATGAAGAATTAAAGCTTGTGAGTGAATAAAAATAGGTAAACGAAATGAAAGATGAACTGTATAATCCCAGGCAGGAGAAGAAAAGCCGCAGCCTCTCTCAAAAAGCCCACGTGTTAAGACCCTTCTGCTGGCTCTCAGCTTGAAGGTGCACTTAACAGCAGGACCTGGCTTCCTCTGAAATTCAGATTGTCTGACAGATATCTACAGAGCCGAGGCCGTGTTTTGAAATGTAGAGCAGATTGCCAATTTAGCACTATTCATGCTAAACTGTTACTGGAAAACCAGGTGAAGGAGACATCCTGGAGACGTGCTCGACTGAGCAGTATTTCTTTTGAGTGAAGTGATGATTTCATGGGCATGGTTATATTTCAGACCAAGACTAAATTATTTTTATACACTAGTAGTTTTTGCCAGTTATGTGAGTTCCCAGGTTTCTCAGTGCAAGTGGAAGTCGAAGGCAGCGGTCAGGATGTATAGTGGGATAGAAAGTGTCCGGTCAGGTTTAGGTTTATGAGCAGATCGGGATACGGTCAAAATCAACATCCATAAAATTTTTGAATGAATAGCGGGATCTCCAAGATGTTATGATTAACTTTTTTTTCCCAGGCTGTCTATTGGCTTCCTACAGGGTCGACCCTATCAGTGGGCCTCTCGAAACAGCGCAGAGAAGTGGTACGGGGGCGGAGGGATGTATGCCGACTGGGAGGACCATGATAAATGCTGCCCTTTTTAGATTTCAGTTCAGGGATGACAGCAGGGTAATGCGAGCCTCAAGGCAACATCACCTGAGCCAGATGGTGCAATAGCATTGGGGAAGAGGACTGGAATGAATGAGTAGCTAAGTAGGAGGCAAGGTTGAGGAGGATGACGGTGGATGAGAGACGGGAGAAGATTGGGGGAATCTTTCGAGGGGAGATAAGCGGAGAGACTCGCGGCAGGTGAAACCACAGGGGACTGTCAGATGTTAAGCAAAGAGAGAGAGGGGGTGGGGTGGGAGGAGCGGAGTTGCTCGGAGTTGTCGTGGATGAATGCATGCAATTGAACGCTCACATGTGCACCCTAAAATAAACCCCTACAGGCACGCTTGAGATTCCCAGGGGCTTCAGTGACAGTCATGGCACTGGTACAGTTTTCGCGATCAGTATTACGTAACTCAGGAAATCGTCTTTGTGCCGCCGCACTGAAACTGTGAATTTGTCAGGTTTCGGTGTAAGAGCAAAATCGTTCGCCTCATCTCTTCTGGTAAGACTCTCTGCCCTCCTTTCTCCTTTCCTCTGGCAGCCACAGAGTGGAAGAGCCAGACAGATTGGATGTGCTCGATATTGATATTGATAACTCAATTTCTGTTGCAGACAGACCAATGTGGTTTTGATTTGATGATATTCCATGCTCCTCATCTGCTTGCTATTTATCTGGCCCTCCATTTGCCCGGATGACATTCTGGACTTTTTCCTAAGACAGCTGCTTTGTCTAATGCTGCTACAAACTTAAATCATTAATGATCGGACAATCTCTGCCTTTATTACCACGTTAGAAACTCTCAGCGTAGCCTACCTCTCCTCTCTCCACCATCCATTCCCCACATCATTGACTTTAATGAGAAGCCGGCAGCGGTTACATGCGCTCCGTCATTTTCCAAAACACCTGCTTCACTCAGCAACACACATCCCAAGATGTCTTTTTTTTCATTTATGTTTGTCCACTGTACAAACAACACTGATGTAATGGCCCATTAAATGAAAAAGCTGCTTTCCGCTGGGGCAGCTTTCACTATCCTGTGTCAGATTGAAGACAGTTGGAGATGCGTCTATCTTTATCTCAAACCGCCACTTATTGTGTGTCTCAGTAAGGCCAAACGCAGTATAGAGGTGTTGTCACGCACATGATTTTGTTATTTTGCTGTCAGACGACAGCAGGAGCATTAGACAGTGGATTGATTGAAGGGAATACATACTCCCAGCTAGAACCTTGACAGAAAGTTGGCTTCAAGTCGCTGCTGCAGTGTGGGAGTGCTCAACTATGTCTGCGAAGGTTGACAGTCAAATCAACATTTTTGAAAACACCAACAACACCGCCGGTATTTTCTATTTCTTTGAAACTGGGGAGTGTTGGAGAAGCCCCGGTTTCGTATGGATACCTGATTCGGGGGAAAGGAAAGGAAATGATAAAATTGATCAATGATTATGGCCCCCGGTGCAGAGTGCTTTTTAGCTACAGTTGTCATCACTATGTACACACACTGTGTTTGAACTGTGTTTACTGGCCTTGTAATAAGCAGAGGTGTGGAAGTAGAATCGCCCGAGGCTTAGATGAGGCATGTGGGATTTGCAGGGAGGGATAGCACGGTGAATAGATCGGGTTTTCCATTTAGTTTTACTTACATGTTGTGTGCTTTGTGTGTGTGTTATGGAATGCCCCGGCGGTTGCGCAGAGGGCTGGTGTGTGGAGTGGGTTGGTCAAAGGGTTTCTAGCGACAGTGCACCCGCAATGTGACAACCTCCAGCTGTGAGGGTGTGAGTCTGCTAATGAGATACCCTCTGGACCTGTGCTTGTGTATACGTATGCGTGTGCATTCATTTAATAACATAGGCATCTTACAAGAGGTGATACAGAGATCATTATTGAGCTGCTGCTGATCTTTAATGAAATGAAGTCAAAGCTGAAAGGCAAATTCAGAGTTGATTGCACATTTTGGGAAAAATTTGCCTACCAACAGGAGAGATGCCAGAATTTACTGGTCCCAGTCAAGAAAAACTGGCTTGTAGGTGGATTTTGTTCATTTTGGACAAAGCCAGGCTAACTGTTCCCCCTGTTTCCAGTCTTTATGCTAAGCTAAGGTAGCTGTGGTAGCCGGATTTAAATATATATATACAGTATATTTTAATTCAGCACTATTATGTGATCATGCTGTTAAAATAGCCTCTTCACATCCACATTCGCTCCTTGCAGGGGAGTGAAAATGAATTGCATCTGACGCTGGGTGATTTGATGTGATTAATACGAGTAGGTAGAAAATGAAAGGAGGGAGGGGGGGGCATGTGGGCAGTATGGCGGGATACAGCAGAGAGGAAGTGAGGATGATGTGATGGTGTCCTGAAGGCAGCATGGGAAAGAGGGAGCTGAGGGAGCCGAGGATGAGAGAGGAAGGCTGAGTCTTCACCCACTTGTGTCATGAATAAATCACCGCTGAGATCTCCTTGCTGTCTAGTCCAGCATGGACCGGTATTGCTTTCATAGTTATAGCTCATCCCAGATGGCCCAGCTTACCCACAGAGGATAAGCCCAGCCATAATTTACCAGCTGGGAACTCTTTATGATTGCTTCATCCATCATCAATTACCCGGCACAACTGAAGTCAAACACCTCTAAAGTATGCAGGGGGGACTTAACATCCTGGACATCCCTGGTACTGAATTTGACCCTTTATAGACGACAGAAAAACAGTTTTAAAGGAAGATAGATGAAGCTGTAAAGTATCAACATGTAAAACGGGTCTTAAAAACAGTCACAGAGGAGAGTGTTACATAAAAGCGAGTGGGAAGACGAGATCAGCGCCAAAAAAGATAGATAAAAAAATAAAAAATTAGTCAAAATTACTAAATGATGTGGTCTTGTCAGCTCAGTACGGTACTGCACTCGCTTACGGACAGTAATGGAGTTGTAAGGGAACAAAGAGAAACCATTTCCTCCCTAAGTGTGTCATTAAACAATGGAGACATCCTCCTCGCTGGCCAGGACAGAGAAGGATTGAGTGGTTCTGGAAAGACCTATGTTTCACTATGGCGGTGATTGATAATATTATTCACCATGGCTTGTGTGTGTGTCTCTGTGTGCGTCTGTAGGTTTCTTTATTACAGAGGCATGTACAGAAACAGAAAGTACAATAGTACAATTGAGAGCCAAAGATAGAATATCTGTTTTTCCTCACAGAGGAAAGAGTCTGTCACGAGTAATTAACACCCTCCTGGACCTAAACGACTCGGAGTGTAATGTAAACATGTTATTTAGGATCACTCACTCGAGCCTCAAATCTCTTGAGTCCTCTGTAACATATGATTGTCTATTGATCAGTGACCACAGCTCAAGAATCTCAATGAATCTCCAAGGTAACATGAGGAGAGTTTGTCGGCCCAAAGGCTATTTCTTCTGTGCTGGTGGCAGTTTCTGTCTTTGTCCAAACTTCCCAAAGACATTTGGAATTTGGAGACAAGACGTTTGGAATTGCAAATTGCGGTTTGCAGACAATGCTATTTGTTAAATAAAGGCCTAATTTGGTGGGATTTCCTGTGGCGTCGCCAGCAGCCAGATAGCAGGCATGTGCGGGGGACTTAAATTTGAAGGGAGATCACCTTTTGTTTGTGAGTAAAGCTACATTAATGCCGACTCCAAAGTAACAGAATAATAATAAAAAAAATGATCAGACTGTGCATGGTGGCTGGAGATGCCTCAGGTCCATTTGGATTCAGTCGTGACTGAGTGAAGGCTGCTGCCACTTTGGAAAGTTTTGAACTGCGGTACTGAACAGCCAATTCAGAGCATCAGTGATCTGAAATTGCAAAATGATATCCTATAATTTGAATGCTGCTACAACCCACACGCAAAGCTACTGCTAAAAACGTACCTCAAACTCACTTGGCCGCCACACAAATAGATCTCTTTTGCTGTGTCATTAAATGCGCCATCTGACATGCCTCGAATTGATATCTTACAGTCTGACACAGAATTTATTAGACCTATGTCCACAGTGTGACATGCAATGAATTATTGTTCTGTCACCTATCACTGAGCCTTTACTCAGCTGTGCTCAGTCGTGAACTTGTCTCGGACTTACAGTGCTCGACATGAATTTTGAGGCATCCTCTTGAGCAACCAACTACTGAAGCGTCTCCAGGGTTCCCCTTGTGCCCTACTTCAGTCGTCCAGATGGAAAAAAATGTTAAAAATGTATTACTTACCCAAAGAAGCATAGCCAGAAAGACATTTCAAGCCGCATACTTTAATTATCTGCATATCATGCGATCTCCGAGTCGTGCCGTCCTCCATATTGCTATATGCTACAGGACTGCACAGCTAGGACCTTCTTGAATCTTAATCTGCTGCTTAATTCTCAATGTACTATTGAATTCAATAACATCAACACCCAGTTAGTGTTCTGATTAGCATCTCTGTGAGCTAAAACTTCAGAGAAAACATTTCCCAGCTGAAACTGGCAGCTAAGTGCCTGCTTTACCAGCACAGTCACAGTTAGAATTGGATGAAGACAGCATTAGTATTGACCCTACATGGGCCCGTGACTGAGTAATGTGCTGAGAGCTGAAGAGCCGGGGCTGACAGCGTGGTAGATGGAGGCAAGTGAAGTTAAACGTGACTCCTGCTCTACTTTTGAAATCAGCACCTAACTTGGTTTACACAGTTTTACTGTTTGGGTCTGATAAATCAGAGCCAGGCTCGAGGAGTAACAGATTACATGTTATGTAAACCAACCTAGTCTCTGGAGTATAACTGTAACTAAACTTACATTATGATTGATTATAATGGCCTCTAATGAAATAAATATTTTTACTGGGTGGAAATTTTCCCTTTATTTTGTGGGAAACATGAGAGTAGAGGGCAAATGACGCCTTCCCGCTACTGCCTGAGTTTGCTTAAAACACAAGAAAGACATTTTTGACGTTTGGTCTCCTCATTTTGTTTTCTAAGGATACATTATCGTGTTATCCGTCAATCCATTTTCTGCAACCGTAGCTGTAGCTGTAGGGTGAGAGGCAGGATACACCCTGAGCAAGTTGCCAGTTCATCACAGGGCTGACACACAGAGACAACCATTCGCACTCACATTCACACCTATGGGAAATTTAGAGTCACCATTTAACCTGTGCATGTCTTTGGACCGTGGGAGGAAGCCAGAGTAAGATTACCTCTTTGTAGGTAAGGCATCTGAGGCCAAGACAGGATGAAATATCCATAGAACTTTGTAGTTAGATTAGCCTACTCAAGAATGTTTCATATGAGGCTCTGAAGGGATTTTCTCCACTTTCACCGGGGATGAGATCGGAGAGGAGGACTGATCTACACTCTACACAGAGGCTTTACCTTATTATTCCATCTATAATACCAGCTAATTGGAGCTGTCAAACCGCTGATAATCTGTATTAGGGTGCGCCATTCAAAAAGGCGCCACGCAACCTCAAGATTTCTAAGAGAGACGATTAGAGAGTGAGTGCGTGCGAGTGCCAGAGGGGGAAAGAATATTAAAAAAATAAATACTCATGCAGCTCGTGAGTGAAAATGGCCAAACCTAACAGCGGTTTGTCTGACAGAAAATGTAATGAAATAGATTGGTCTGTCTTTGGACGCTTTGGAAGGCTTAGATCTTTCTGCGCAAAAGAAAACAGACACGATGAACCATAGCAAATTCACATGTTTGTTTTTGACGGTCTCTAAGCAGAAGCTGAATTTAATCTGTTTCATCCATCCATCCATCCATCCATCCATCCATCTTCTTCTGCCTCTCAAACCAAAGCAAAACCTCCCACCTTCAGGCATTCACACTCTCCGGTTCAGTGCAATAAAACATTATCCACTATCTGACCTCCTTTTCTCCTCACACTTGCTGCCTCCCGCTGCACCTCTCTCTCTTTCTCTCTCTCCCTCTCTCTCCTACTGTCTTCTTTCTTTTTTTCCCCTTCTCTCTTCAGTTGCCTCCATCACTGCTCGCTTTCTCGCAGCTGCCTCAGAGTGACGGGAAGGAACTGTGAAAACCTGAAGGAGGGTAGAAGTTTTGACTAAGAAGCCTAGTAACACATACTGTCTCCACATCAAAACTCCCATCATTCTCTGCCTGCCGACAAGCCAGATCACTGGGCGGCAGCAGCAGAGTCGAGGCGAGGGAGTAAGAGGTTGGAGACTGAGTGTAGAACAGATTACAGTTAAAATGTGTGTGTCTGGGTTCATGTGTACACACAGCATCACTATGTCATCCTGTGTGTGTGTGTGCACTTGTCTGTGCTTCACAAAGCTGTATTTAACGCGTGCGTTACGCCGGGTCCTATGTCTATTTCCTCTCTTGTCCTGGCACGGCCAGCAGCCACTCGCCCATCATGTGGCATCTGGAACCTGCCTGTGAGCACACTCTAACAAGGCCCCCAGAGAGTGAGTGCAAGTGTGCGCGCGTACGTATTTATTACCGTATGATGGAGAAAATGTCTGTCTATCTGGGCTGCAAATGAGCATTTTTACACTTTAGTGTTTGAAGTCACAGCGCTACCGATGATACAGGTGAGATGAAGATGTGGGTGTTTCCTGCTGCTGGCGAGGAAAGACCTCCCTCACCCGCCTCTCTCTCTCTGTCTTAGTCGCTCACCTCCTCCGTCTGGGTCAGCCTGTGATTCGTTATCATCCGTTTCCCTTCCAAAACATCGAACAGCGACAAATTACCCTTTTCCACAAGATATGTTATTAAAAAAATACTTTATCAGTATGGCCAGCTGTTCGCCAAAATGAGATTTAGAGCTGCACATTTTAATTTAATGCCATTGAAGCCAGGGTCGGGGCACTTGGTTTTGCAGCCACTGTTTGCGTGTGCTTGACAGTAAAAGCCATTTCCCACTTTTGTGACTGCAAAGTTTAACAAACACTGTCTTAGTGTGTTTATAACAGTTTACAGATGCTCTTCGTGGAAGCATAACAGTTTCTTTATGGGAACTATAACAGTTATGAGCTCAGAGTCATCACCAGGCTGCGTCTACGTCCTGTTTTGGAGGCGAAGGAAAACCAAAAACAATGAATTTTATTTTCCCAGCTGAGGCCAAAATGTGCTTAAACTGACAACAATATGAACCATTGTTTTGTGTTGGCTTAAAGGCTGATTAAGCCCTAAAGTGCTTAAATATGCCAGACACCGTTGCGTCTAACATCTTTTTTTTAATCCAGCTGTAGGCTTGCATAGAAGACAAACAAAGAGGAAGACGGGAGGCATCAGGTGTGCGCCGAGGATGGCCTATTCTCAGTTTGTAGCACACAAACAACACTTTGATTCCAGGGGGGTTGAAAACATCTGGACTGGAGTCTTTGAAATGCCAGTAGCAGGACACATGTTTTTCACCCTCCCTTGTGATGGGCTATTCACGGCTCCCGTGTGCCTGAACGTTCCTGCCCTTGTTTCCATGGAGACCGAAAGAGGTGTGGTGAATCCTGAAGCCCTTCTGTGGTCACTGGCTTTGTCATACGTGCTGCCAGCCGCCACCACTTATCTTTAATAGCCCTTCACAGCCAGACGCTGCGCGAAAGGCACAATTTCTCGACGTTGCTAATTGGAAAGAACAGGTGGTTGTGCTAATAGACCACATCCATCCATGCTTTTACTTATATTATGCTTGAACTCATAAATGAAGACAGGCGACTTCAAATGGTTGCTTTGAGACAGGAAGTCAGCTCAATAATTAGTCCAATACAAATGATTGCAGCAGATATTCCCACCATCAGGGACAGCTTAACGCTCCCTGTCTGGGCACTCAACCCTCGTTTTAATCAGAGTTATGACAGTAATTCTCCTTTCCATCCATCCTGTTGTTCTCTTGCACAATGGCATTGACCCAGTCTATTGTCTGTGCGGTTGTGTCCTCCTTTTCAGCGCTGAGAGGCTCATTTGTTGATCTCCTAACTGGATTATCGCTTGTCTGATTAACTGCATGTAACCCCTGCTGCCACTTGGAGCTGTCCTGCGCTGGGCAGGGATTTATGCACGCTCTTGCTGTCCTGTCTTTAGTCGGTTCATGGCCTTCAAGACACCTTTCCCTTTTTGCACCTGGCACACTTGCGGACAATGTCAGAGACGGTCAGCATTAACTGAAGATGCAAAGAGCTGAAAGGGTGAGTTTAAAAGCACAGACACATTGGCTCGAATGTTTATTACATTGATTTTCCATATGAATACCTACTTACAGTACAACTTCCATCGGAGTTGTTAATGCTTGGCTAACAGGGCTGCCGTAGATCTAAATAGAATACACTGGTAACCTATTTATCTGCTGGTTGGATGAGTCAGTGAGGATTAAGTAAAGGTGAGGTCAAGTTTGGAAGGATCCATGTGTCCGTAATGAGGTGAAACACTGCGGCAATACCTGTTCTTGTTTACCGAGATAGCTCTCAGTCTAATGAAAATCACAGTCAATCTTACTTTGTTTCGCTTTTATTTTTAGACATCCGAACAACATGGCTCAGAGATGCTTTGTTGGTTATTTGTCTGTGAAACTTGAACTTGAAAACTTGCCCAGCACTTTGGTTCAGACTGAAATGTCTCACCAACTTTTGTATGGATTGTCATGAAATACAGGCATTCATGGAGGAGGATGAACCCTCCTAGCTTTGATGAATTTTCCTTCAGCAACACAGTCAGATTCATATTTGTTGGTAAAATTTCTCATTAACTATTGAATGGATTGCCATAACATCTTATACAGGCATTCATCCTGAGTAGGTTTGGTAGGCCACTTTCCCATTTTTATCTTACATTAACCTTTAGGATGTAGATTGATAGAGGATACTTGCCCAAGGGATTTCCTGTTTTCCCTTTGACCCATAACCTTTTCATTCTGGCCCCTGGCTAAGTTACTATGACAGGCTGAACTCCAAGTACGAGAAGGTGAGGACACGGTACGAAGGGGTTGGGGGAGGCGAGTCACAGTGGGATTTCGAGACAGAAAGATACACGCATGGCCGGGCAAATTTTGCCTCCAAGTGCTGAAGTTGGGGTGACAGCCATCGTGTGGGGACTAGGGACAAAGGGCTGAGGGAGAATTGTGTGTATGTGTCTGTGTATGGCCTTTGCCGCAGTACTCCCCACGCTATCCAATCACTCAGGCCGTCTACTGGAGTGACATTTCAGGAAATTTCCACTGATGTGGGACTGGGGCCCCAGCTGTCAAGACAGAGCAGTAGGGAGGGGTTGGGTGGGGTGAAATCAGTAGCAGAGAGAGAGAGAGAGAGAGAGAGAGGAGCGCTGGATGTTGCTTATCAGACTTGGCAAGATCTCACAGCTTTATGGCTCATGGGGGGGCACTGATAAGTTCTCTCTCTCTTCCTTTCTTTCTCCATCACTGTGCCTTATTGCTTTCAGTGATAGAGTGAATGATAGCCTCTGTGATGTTGGCAGCATGAGACTTATCTTGCAGAAAGACACTGGTTTTGTTTTCTGAGGAACCCAAGATGAGAAAAATGATGTTTTCAAGCTCCACAGTAATGAAACCGGATCAGTGCATTGAATATAGATGGGTTTCTGGTTAGGAGTGTTTGTGTTCAAGTCCTCTAGAGGTTTTCTCTGATGTGTTTGGGTATTTTTAAAAATTCTTTTAAACAACTGTATGTAATATTTTAATAACTTTGTAAATTATATATCACCTAACACATTTGATTGGCAAAAATCTCTTTTTATATGCGCGAGGAGTAGAAGGTATCAGATGGAAATGTTGGAGAAAAGTCTTTCACTTTGTCGTGTGGTTAGTGAGAGGACTTGACATTTACACCAACTCTATCCGGCCCTACATGCCCTACTTGCCAAGGAACCAAACCAGTGAGTGTGTGTGCAAGTGCATTTGCAGGCTGATCATTGCTAAGGTGTGAGAGAGACGAGGCTGCTGCATGCGTGTGACTCAGACTCTGTTTGTACGTACAGTATGTATGCTTGCACGTGTGGTTCACAGAGTATGCCGCTCAGCTCTCGCTGCGCAAACCCAATTAGCTGATTTGCATCCAATTAAAACTTCAATAAACTCTATCTGTAACCTTTCCGCGCTCTCTCATTTCCAGATACCATATCAGACGGCATTTCGACCTTTTGGCAACACTAATATGAGAAATGGAATGAGCTAAGCGTAGTAGTGCTACATTTCCATTACCAAGCGTCGGTCGCACAGACCGGCTGTCTGGATGGCTAGCACCTCTGGCCGACACTTGGCCTCATCTTTCCAGCGTCTGAAAATGAAGCCTGCATCAAACGTTCAGGCTTTTACTGTTACTATGCCAAAGGTTACTCCTGGAAAGCTTCATTCCAGTTGGTACACTATTCCACCCTGAACCCTACATGTGTACACTTTGATAGGAAACGTGAAGTACACAGAGATACTTCCTGGAAAACTCTTCCTTCTTTCCAGGGGAAATGCTTGAAAAACACAATTTTGGAATTAGTCTACATTGAACTTGGAGGCAGGCTTGATGGAAAAACCTTTTCACATAAAATTCTGTCTGCTGGAATATTCCCAAAGTATATATTCCACCTGTTTGGCATGATTAAGAGAGCAGTGTAATTGATAGCATTGAGAAACTGATAGGAGTGTGTATTTATATGTCACCTTGCTTTGAGGATACTGCTAAAAATAGAGAAAGTTGCATTGATCTAACAGTTGGTTTTATTTTATTTAGCATTGCTCTAACATGCATGTATCTCATTGCGAAACCTGATATTCTTTGCAACTTACCAGTGTCTTCTTAAATCACTTGAAAAACACATTGACGTAGGCATACTGGCAGGACATTTAGAGGCGTAGATACACCTGCAGCTATTACCAAATACTCTGAAATGATAGATGATTGCACACACTGCGATAAAGTAAATATCTCTGGGCTCAAGTGAAATTCAGGCTGCAAATGCTCAGGTGGTGGTTGACCTTTCATCTGTGAAGAAAACAGTAGCATGCGAGCGAGCAAGTGTGTGTAAATGTATCTGTCTGTGCTCTGAAGACTTTAGGCCTCTCTGGGTCCAGCTGTACTTTTCAGGTGGTTGCTTTGTGTGTGTGTGAGTGTGTGTGTGTGATGATACTTTGATATGGGGCTGGCGTACCATGCGGGAGTGAGTGAGAGTGTGCGAGGCTCCCTAGGCGGAGCGCTTCTTGGCACATCGCTATGATCCCATCATGACGGGGAAACTCGACACTGGAGAGGATATTCCACTGCCCGGTACCTAAGGGAGAGTAACAAAGCTGCGCGCACACACACACACACACACCACACACACACACACATACTCCTCATGCACAGTGTACATCCCTTGCTGAAGAATGCAAAAGTACATACGTACACCTCAGCACACACACACACACACATATATATATATTTACTGCTATGTACTCACCCCAAGCCCAGGATTGCACTAATGAATGCTCCGATTGCTGAGCGGGCAGTGAGATGATTGGCACAGAGAAAGCATTACACCAGCACATTCAGGCATATGGCATGTGGACCCACTGATGGGCACACACATATGGTGCTGGTGGCTTCTGCTGCTTCGCATGGGAGGAAGGCACTGTGCTCGCCTTTGATCAGACTCCAAATCACAGAGCACGGCACACAAAGTACAGCCTAAAAATCTCTAACTGTTTGGGTTGCATCGTTTTGTGTCATTATTTAAAAGAAAAGAAAAACATTGCGTCTTGTGGCGGCCTTCAGTCTTTGTGATTTATTTTAGAAATCCAACAAAATGCTACAGTTTTTCATAACGCGATGTAACACACAAGGTTATTACATCATTTGGCTTTGCCTTGTAAAACAACACACATAGTCGTGTCATAGAGTCCATACACTGATGAACACACACAGTTATTTGTGTTTAAGCTGAGACTGTAAAGATATAATCCTTATATTTGTTTTTCTTTTAGCAGTTTTCATATTAAATCTTCATTTTTTTACATACATGAATAAATTAGCCAATAAAAAAATAGGAAAATATATGCGATATGATTCCTGCAGTCTAACGTAACACTGCAAATGCATGCTCACACTCAGATCCAGCAATATTAATGACAAACACTGAGATGAAACAACACAATAACGTATATAGTACAATAGAAAACTCATCTATAATGTCAAAACTAGTAACACTTTTTATGAAACATAAACTGTAGCATTAAGTACATGTCGCGTTTATAGACAGAACTGTTCTCAGTCTTTTGACACCCTCCTAATTCCCACATCAACAAAATCAGCCTACGGTAACCATGGCAACTTTTTGTTTTCTTGATGTTTTCTTTGTGTCAAGTTCCCGGAATATCCCACCAACTCGCCTCCCGGAGACTTCCCGAGGACTCTGTCTGTAACCGTTAAGAGACTGTATTGTCAGGCGAGTCAGTCACCATGGTGACAAGTCATATCCCTGAGGTTTATAGGCTGACTGGTGGCTGGAGTGACGGGGTCACAGCCTATGAATCTTTAGTCATATACCTCCGTATTCAGCCATCAACAGGTTGCTAATACACCTGTCTCTTTTTCTCTTTATTGCTTCTCACCACTGCCCTCTCATTAGATTTGGGATATCAAAGTAAACACCACAGCCCCCTCCCCCCCTGTTTACAATTAAAATCCACTCACGCCAACACGTAATGGATACCATCAGGAAATTGTGTTTTATTAATGTCCAAATTGAAGTTCCTTCTCAGCCGCAGATATAATCATTCTTTCCATTTCCCAAACAACCTAATGCAGCCGGACTGACTGTATCAACAACAATGCATTTAAGAGACACATTTATCAGAGAAGTACCCAGCAGAACTGTTGGCAATACAATGACTTTGCATCACTTTTATATAATTGCCCTGCAGAGTTAAGACATCGCCACCAACACCGAGATGACCATTTCTGTTTCTTGCTCCTTTGTACAGCATATCGCCTCCTTTTTTTAAATCTGCCTCAGTGAAATGACTTGCTGCGGTATGGTATGCTGATATAAAGCGGCCCGTGAATAGGAAGAAACTGGGTGTGATTGTGCGAGGCCATGTATTACTGTTCCCAACAGAGCGTGAAATTGTTTATTCTTCTGCTGCCATTTCTGTGTATAACAGAAAAGGGATGACTTCCCCCACTGCACAGCCGTCGCAGTCAGACCGCCACTTGTTTCAGCCAAGAAATTAACTCCCCATTGATTACAGGAAATTCTTAATCAACAGGCTACTGTGTTTGTGATATCCCCACTGAAGTTATTGTAATAGCCTGGAGATATTGTCTGAAAAACACTTCAAAACTATCCAAAGTATTGAGTATAGTTTCTCGCTTCTCCTTGTAGTGACTTATTCCACAACACTAACATCAAGGTGAAATGGCAATGATAATAATATAATAATGCAATATGGATTTCTAGTATTTTCTCATTGTCTCCAGGCTAAATTTGCGTAGTTCAAAATAGAATATATCGCAATATTTTTTCTTGCAAGTGGTGTCTTGGTTGTAAACTGGACAGTGCTTTCTTTGAAGCTTGACGCGGCTCTAAAATGTCATGTGAAACCTGAAGACCTAGCTCGGGGGCTTTGAGTGCACACCACTTTCACCGGCGTAATAGAAATATAAACCCGTTTAAATCTGCTTTTTGTTTCATGTGTAAATCCCGCTTGCCCCCAGTGGTTTATCCTGGGGTAACCTGTAAAATACAGCAGTGGACAGTTGCTGCTCACTCCTCTGTTAATGCTGCATGAATCCTAATTTTTTTGAACGCTTGCTTTGATGTTGGAGTCGATAGAAATTCAGGCTGGATTTATAGAGCGCGATACTAGGGATTGTTTTTAATCTTCGTGATCATCTTGAGCTCTGTGATCTTCCCTCTTTGCAACCACATTTTTTAGTAACAGAAAGGGTTTTCTCTTGACTCATTCATTTAGAGGCTCCAATCTGACCAACTATAATCTATATTTGTGTGTATGTTGTGATTGTGTCACTGCTAACCAAAAAAGAAGAACATACCTCCCACTACAGCCTGTCAACCGTTTAGGACCCCACCTCAAAGCCTGGTGTACGCTGCCTGTGTGTGTATGTGTGTGTGTGTTTGTGTGCTTATCCCCTCCACTGTGAATGTCTGTCTGCCCCTCAGTGGGGAAACCATGGAAGGACATTTTGGTCTGGTTTGAAGGGGACCACTTGGTCGTGACACACATTTAGGTAGGTTACCGGGAGCTAACTGGGTTAACGCGTTTGCATTGTGGTACATTTTGCTCATCCCGAGGCGAGGCATTAGTAGCGTGTCTTAGATGAAGGGGAAGGCGAACACGAAAAAATAAAAGGTGTGGAGGTGTGATTTTGTGTGCGAGTGGGACACAGTTTGTGCGTTTGCTCAGGTCAGAGAGGACACGCAAATGGCGAAATGCTGGCCTTCACGTCCAGGCTGCAAACATCCTTCATACACTGTTTGATTCTGTGAAGGAGGCAGAGCTGCAGTGACACTGAATATAAATCGATGCTCTGTGATTCAGTCGTTTTGATCTATGTCTGATTTTTAATTGTCTCTGCATTGTTTCTGCTCTGCTCTTTTATTTCACGCCTCGAGCCAATCCTGCTGCTGGAATTGCTCTCACTTCTCTTGTTTGAATTTTTCTATTTGCGTTTTTTTTTTTTTTTTTAATCTATAAAACTCAGTTTCCGCCATCCACTCCCCCCCCATCTCCTCTTCTCACCACATGCCCCCACGCTGATGCATTTGCCCTGAGGCCAAGTGTAGGTGGTGCAAGGAAGGGGGTTCTCTGCGTGGGTGGATTTGCTGTCAATCGAAAACCACTTGCCATTTGACCTTGCACCTTTCAGAGTCCTCCTCCTGCCTTCCTTTTTTTCTTCTTCTCACCGGAGGCGTTTCCAGGCTGGTCAGAGCACACACAGATTTCTCAACACTTGGGGACCCGCGGAGAGGAGGAAAAGAGGAGGTTTAGATTACAGACAGGTGTGCTGGTGTGGTAGAAACACACTTTTCATACAGCAGCGGCATGAGCTGACGTTTTCTGTGAGATGGATCTGAATCTGGGGAGAAATCCGGCGTGAAAGCTTTAAGCAGAGAGGCAAAATCTTAAACCTCGAAAATAGAGGTTTGGGTGGAACAGGTGAAATTCGTGTGTGGTAAATAGCAGACAAACATTTTTAATTAATGTTCAGACCTTGTTTTGGCGCTGTTTAATCACAGTTTTGTTTGGGTTGACAAATTGGTGTTGCTTATGTCCTTTTGTGTTTTTATTTTTGGATGTACTGTACCCGGCCGACAGAGCACGCTCAGGACGTGTTTGGACTGTTAATGCTTTCGAGCACTAGAGGGCAGCAGAGTACAAAGAATCAGCACTGTCCAACCGGACCACACACTGCTCATCACTTCACCTATTTCAAAACCTCAGAACAGATATTATACATGATTTTGTCCATTATCGTCCACTGTGACTCTTGCTGTTCATACAGGCTAATGAATATTGTAAATGAAGCAGTGAAATGACCACAGGGGAGCAATGTTTAGTTCAGGAGCTCTACCAGTAGAAGAAAATCCAGATTTGAGCTGGTTACTCCACTGACAAACCATCTG
This sequence comes from Nibea coibor, assembly GCA_023373845.1. Classification (NCBI taxonomy): domain Eukaryota; kingdom Metazoa; phylum Chordata; class Actinopteri; family Sciaenidae; genus Nibea; species Nibea coibor. The sequence goes on from CM041723.1 coordinate 16,597,412, forward strand.
AAACACTCTTCTTCCATCCGCGCCCCCTTAGCCCTTGAGTTCAGTGTGACTTCCTGCATGTAGGTCATTCTGTAACCTCACGGTGACCTGTCCAGCTCGAGCCCTCCAGATGCTTTGTCTTTGCTGTGTTTTTTGTTGGTGTATGGGGACATACTGTTGTGGCTGCGGAGGTCAAAAAGGCCAATGAGATTGATGCTGTGATTGGTCATGTTGCACCCTTGGGAATTGCAGCAATGAGATTCACAGACTCGATCCACGGACGAGGCAACTCACCGCAGATAAAGGACTGACCCAAACAAAATGGTCTCAGGGGCATCTGAAGATATATGAGGAAAGTTTGCCTTCTCACATCCATGCTTATATATATATATATATATATTCATACAACAATTAAATTTAAATTTAGTATTGATAGATTCAGCATACTATGAGTGCCATCAGTACTCCAATGACTACTAATGATTAATAATAGAAAATAATCACCCTAATGCACTAATTTGACATGAGTATTATAAGTATTTCTGCGACACACAGGACTATTTTATGCGAAATATTTAGTGTGAAGTATGAGTAGTAGTAGTAGTTTTATTTTGGCTGTGTGTGTATGGCAAAGTGCCTGGAAAACAGTGGAAAACTTCCAATAATCGGTCACTTCTAGAGTTCACCGGCCACCAGCCAGCTCCGCTCCATTGTTGTGATTTTACTTTGCCTGCAAAATGCTGGTGTTTGAAATATCGCACACTTTTGGCAGTGACTTTTACTACGAGTATGGCTATGGGACTTCTTTTGGCTAGCAGACTGTGAATGGAGTTTTATCAATGAATGAATTTGAGGTAGTAGCGCTGTAGTAGCACTGGCAGCTGCTAAACCTTCATTTGTGTAAGATGTGTGGGTTTGTGTGGCGTGTCTTTCACAACATTTTCATTCAGCTGCAGAAAATGTGCGTTTCTCCGTTCGAGGATTGTAATTTCCTGTCCATTCATCATGATTCCTCTTTGCGTTATCTCCTCGGACAAAGATTTTTTTTTTTCTCCCAGAATTGCGGCTTGTCTATCGCGTGCACATATGTCATGTCTTCTCCATCCATCGACATACGTATGCGCACATGTACGCACTCCCTGCTCCCTGCCTCCCCAATCCCTCTTCTTACCTCTTCACGCTCCTTATCCATCCATCCTGTTCTCCCTGAAGCCTCCCCATTGGCCCTTGCCTAGCAACCGCATGATAATTTGGCATAATGTGACACCCCCTGATGCATGATGGGGGATGTAAGTCAGCCTTACCCACCCCTTGTGCCGGTGGCTGGTGTTTGGGGTTGAAGAGAAAGAAAAATGGAACGGGGAGGATGAATATATTTTGGGAAGAGAAAAGGGATTTTCACGCTCACGTCGTTACATGACTGGTGTTAAATCTGTCATCTGTCCCTGGAGGGTTGTCTCCGCTTTCTAAAGCAGCAGTGACCGATCATCTCCACTCATTCTCAGCCTTTCCCCATATGGTTCCCATACAGTCCATGTGTACAGTTCAAGGCATGAACAAACGCAGTAGATTTTTGTGGAAAGCAGGCAGGCATGTGACGAGGCAGCCTCTTGTTATCGACAGGACCCCTCATAGGTGTCTCTGACACGCAGGCAGGCAAGGAAAAGAAACTCAAAGATGGCTGCTGCGTGCGCCGTCTGTCTCCATGCTGCCACGTCTGACGTGAGCGCGATGGGAAGGACATCCTGAATGAGACGTCTCGTGTTTTCTCTCTTCCTCCGCCTCCTCCTCCTCCTCCTCCTCCTCTGTATTTCTTTTCTCCCCTCTTCACTCACAGAAAATCAAACAGGAGCTTTTGTTGTCTCTCTCTCCGTCTCTCTCTGTGCAGACCTTCCTCTGTCTCTCCCTCCTCCTCCTCCTCCTCCTTGTTCTCCTCCTCCTCTGTCCCTCTGTTTGCAACAAAGACCCGAGTGATTTGGCGAAACAAAAGCTCCCCTGGTCCTGTTTGACCTCTCCATCACGATGTCAATGAACCCAGATGGTGGGATGACCACACTGACAGCACAGCACAGAAAATGCAAAGAGCGGGGAAACGTCTCACCTGGCTGGTTCATTCATTTTATTGGCTACAATTTAAGGTGAAGGTTGGGTTTAGGTTAAAAGAGGGTTAGGGTAGTTCTCCAAGAAATGAATGTAAGTCAATGTAATGTCCTCTGAAGTGATGGAAACACAACAATGTGTGTGTGTGTGTGTGTGTGTGTGTGTGTGATATTTGTGCAGGTTCCCTCCCCCTTTGCCTTCACCCGTGTCCTTTGCATGTTCTCCCCATCCCCATCCCGTTACTCCAGCTGGTTATGTGTGTCCATGTGTGTATGTGTGTGTGATAGTAGCTAGGTGGGGGGTACACAAATACACACATGCACACACTCTCTCTATCTCACACACACACTCCCTGCCACCATTTGCTTTCCTTTCCTAAGCGGTGCCTTTGCTTCATTCATGCACTCACACCCTTTCTCTCTCACACACACACACACACACACGTCTGCAGGTGGAGCACCAGGCGAGGTGCAGCAGCAGGGACCAGAGCAGAGAGAAAGAGAAACATTTAAGAGGACGGACTGAAACAGAGCGTGGTTGCCGTAGTAACCATTCCCCTCGTACCGTCCCTCCTCCCTTCCTCCACCTCCATTCTCTCTCTCTCTCTCTCTCTCTCTCCCTCTCTCTCTCCTCCCTCCCTCCACCTCTGTGCTGGTGATGCTCGTGTCTCTTTTCTCTCCATCCGGTTTGTCCTCACCTCTCCTGGACGCGCTCCTCTCACACTGCCAGCGGATGACACACGAGGAGGAGGAGGAGGAAGAGGAGACAAGGAGAAGCTGTTGTCTCTTCTCTCCTGGCTTTACATCACTTTAAAAAAGAGAGAGAGAGAGAGCGAGATAGAGCAGACCAGACCAGAGCAACAACCAAAAGAAAGGACACACAGGATACATACAAACATAAAAGAAACCCTACTCTTCTCCATTCTCCTTTTCAAGGAGGGCATTTTTCTTCCCTTTCCCCCCCTTTCCTTTTCTACCCCGATTTTTTCCTCTGAGATCCCGGTTTTGTCACTTATAGCCCCTGAACTTCTCTGGGATTTCAGGTGAGGCACGCGTGTGTAGTGTGCGGTGGTTGTACATTTTTTCATAACCTATCATGGCTCACGCGGCCTCCCAATTGAAGAAGAATCGGGGGGAAGTGGATGTGAATGCGATAGAGGACGAGAAGGAGAAGCGGAGGAAGAGCAGGAGAGCAGCATCCCGGGAACAAAAGAGAAAGGTAACAGACGAGGGCTGGCTTGGCTGGTGGCTTCATCTGCTCCGCTCCACTAGCAGATTTTGGAGCGTGACTCTGTGTGTGTGTCTGTGTGTGTGCGTGTGTGCACGTCTACATCTCCCTCAGCTTCACTACCTAGATCAACTGGGCTTAGAGGTTGCCTCGTCTCACACACACTTACATTCATGTACATGCTCATATCCAGGCATAAATCAAGACACACGTGTGGAGTCTTCTGTGCATTTTAAAGAGCGTCTTTGACCTTGTATACTGTGTGTGTGCTTGTGGATCTTTCTTTCTTTATGTGAGGAGTATGTGTGTGTGTGTGCGTCCTCAGTATTCACGCAAAGTGTTTGCATGTGCTCGTGTGTGTGACAGCTCGAAGTCAGAAATGATTTCACCTGTTTGTGCGTGATGATGAAGCCGCCCATCTCTGGATGAGCTGCACGGACACACCGGGGTGTTTTGTTTCCAGCCTCTGACTCTTTCAACGTCTCCTAATACCGTGCATCTTCAGTAAAACTACGTCACACGGGGCTTCCTTAAATATTTGCACATCCCTCCTTGTTTTCATGACAAATTAGGTGGCAAGCTGTTATTTGTCGTCCTGTGCAGAGTGTGATTCGTTAATCAGCGCTTCCCGGGCGGAATTCAATCTTGCTTATTCCAAATAAGATGAATGCAGGGAGTTGCAAAAAGTGTGAGGTCATGTTTGCGTTTCGTTTTTAGAATGCAAAGTAAGAACACATGTTATGAAATGAGGCAAACACGGGCTGTGTTGCAAAAAATAAAAAAGTCCTCTCTCCGCTTTCTTCACTTGATCATGGTTTTGGAAATGCATGAGTGCTTTAGTGGGTTTTTGTGGGTTCATGCTAGTGTGTGTGTGTGTGCGAGCGTGTGTGTGCCTGGATGCACAGACAGCCATGTATAATGCATACACGACTGATTTATTGATGACAACGCTTTATATGATGGAAGAGGAACTGAAATGCACGTGGGTCGCCCTCCTCTCCCTCCCATCTTAGATGTCGGCTCCCTACTTTAGACACGGCAGTGGGAGAAAAGAAGCGAGGGGTTTAATAAGGTTTAGAGTTGTGAGCTACTACTGATGGAAACAACAAGTTTACTTCTGTCCACAGTTACGTCTAAAAATAAATTCCTCCCTGTCTGGACTTTTCTAGTGTCTAGAGAAAGCATTCATTGCACTTTGCGTATTGAATGTGGGGAGATTTGACCGTGAGAGATCTATTCAATAACAGTGACATTTACTGCACTTTGCGCCCATGGGTGCCTGGTTTTGAATTATGCTGCTGGCAACGTTATTTGACCTCAGCATAGACAAGAAGCGAACTATCGCGGCCTAATCTTTTCCAAACCAAAAAAAATGAAAGAAAAAAGATTCATAAGGTCAAGTGAATTTATGGATCCGCCTGTCTGTCCAAGTCAAGTATGTTTCAGATCTACGTGCCTCTAAGTGCACATTACCTGCTTCCTCTCCTTTGTGTTCCTGTGTCTGTGCGCGCCTGTGTGTATGAATTATATGTGTCTAAGATGCTGATCTGTATAGGAGGTTTTATAGTCCTTATGAAGGGTCATGTTTCATAGAAGAGAACAGGAGACAGAGATGAAGAGGAGAGGAGAGGGAGAGGGTTGTATTGATTGGATTGTGCACAGCGCCATCCATGAGGATAATAAACTTTCTCTTCTCACCTCAGCCCGCCCCGCGTCCTTCCCTCTGTCCTCACACGCTTCTCTCCCTCATCCCCTGCTCTGTCTTTCTGTCTCTTTTTGTCCCTTTTGTTTTTCTGTGTCTTTGTCCCCTCACTTTTGGCTTGGTTTCTGACCATGTCTCCTTCCGCTCACGTATCTCTCTCTCCCAGACCTTTTTTTTTTTCTATTATTTATTATCAATGTTCTGGCTCCTGCTGCTACTTTTGAATAAATACACTGTCCCAAAGTCAAACTCTAAAGTTAATTTGTTTGCCAGTCGAGGTTTACTTGAGGGACGTGAACTTCAGTCCGTCACTATCGGTCACTTTCTCTCTCTCTCACGCGCACACAGCTACAGATACATGGCGGTTGTGGTGCTCACACACCTCTTTCGCCGCGGTTTTATTGCCCGGCTGGCCTTGCTCGTGCACCGCTCACCCCTGTTGGTGGCCTTCCAACTCTCGCCGTGTCCCACAAAAACATGACCGACTGAGAGGTGTCAGTGTAGTAGAGGCACATGACAAAAGAGTGAAATAACGTACAAGACATTACATGCAGACAGTCACATGCAACAAATAACGAGTGAGAAATCTCACATGAAGTTGAACTTACAGTGTCGGCTCCCCTCCATCATTCAGCCTCAAACCCTTCATTTCTGTCTCATTGCTAAACTGATGTAATTGTCTTTGAGTCGCTGCTCTCCCAGCTCTACAGCCTCTATATATAGACGGTAGAGCAGGTACAAACCTGTTTGTAGGGAACAATTGTAAATGCAGAGTGGCATATCTTTCCATTCGTACATTTATTTTGCACCAGTCTAGCCACCAAGCAGGTGCATAACTGTTTATGTCATGCACCGCTGCAAAATATTCTGAGGGTCATGGTAAATTTAAGGTGTACACACACGTAAAACACAAGCTGTGTTCTTTGCGTCGTTTATAAACAACATGTCAACATTAATAATGATGATAATTAGGGCGCTGTTATTAAAGGATCTGCCAATCAATCAGTCTGGGAGTGATAGCAGGTTTCAGTATGTATTTTGAGCATTGGCTTGTGGCTACAAGGTCACTAGAAATGTGTGTTTATAGTCCGATTTTCCATCTTGCTGGGTTAATGTCAGAATATAACATAATTCCCAATCCCAAAGTATTGTATGCAATGGATATTGCTTTTTGGTCCCATTGTGGGGATCTTTTAGAGTACTGGATAGTAAATAAAGTCAAATCTGGACAGTTGTATAGTAAATCAGGAGTGATATTTGGATTTAGTTATAATACCTGACTTTTAAAAAGCAGGGAGAGATCAGCAAGGTGCATGTGGGGGAGATGAGGAGGAACAGGAACAGACAGTCTGGGGTGTCTTGGGAGGGATCCCTGCTACAGATGCCTAACAACTCGGTGTACCGTGCGTGCATGTTTGTGGTGTGTGCGATCAAGAAAGCAGCACAGAGGGAGATAAAGTTCCTACCGTTAGCACCCTGGGAATAGCGGGATGTTAACCTGAGAGACTGAGAGCAAGGGAGAGAGACAAGAACACACCTGAGAGAGAGAGAGAGAGAGAGAGAGAGTCAGTGAAAACTCAGTAGCCGCAGTGGTCAGGAAACCCCCGTTACACTGTCACATAAATTCTCCAAGCTGCTTCACTTCTAATGACATTATCTAGAGCCAGGAGCCCCCAATGGATTCCCTGAGAGAGACAGAGAGAGAGAGAGAGAGAGAGAGAGAGCTAAGCGAAGCATAGGTTTCCTTCTGCCGAGTCCCAGTTTTACACACCGTTCTGGTACACAGAGTGCGCGTTGGTACAGTATTGTTTCTCTCGCAGGGCTTATATGGGCCATGTGCTAGCTTTTTTTTTTCCACAGGCTTATTCTACAGTCTAATCTGATGGTGTTTCATCTGCCAAGGAAATTCTGTGTCTGTTACGCAGCTGTCACGTGCACACGCGTCTTGACTTTGTCGCCGAAGTCTCATATCGCGCCTCGGAAAAAATTTACCAAGCGTTGGCGAAATTCGATCCACTTTGTTTGAAATTCCAAAGATCACCGGCACGTCCCGCTCATCAGCGGTGAATGTCATCACCATTTATCACCATCATCACTTCTCATTAGAGGCCTGCGTCCAGATCGCAGGAGTGAATCTCAAGCAAGACTTTGAAATGACTGCTCTAAGGCGAATGGCATTGTTGAAATTGGATTTCAGCCCTGTGCTGCCTTCGGAGCAGGCCCATGGCAACAGTGGCAAGAGTCTGCACGGCCCTAAGAGGGAAAGTGAAGCTTAGGGAAAAGAGACGTCAGGCCGCATGAAGACAGGAAGGAAGAAAACACGAGAGCAGTGCATACTTTAATAGATTTCTCTCCTGTTTTTCTTTCTGTCTCGTTTCTCTACGCTCACGTTCTGGTTTGGCTGAAACAAAGCCGGCACGCGTGTTGCTTCCCTCCCCCCCCCACACACACACACACCTACTCCCTCACCTCCTCCCCCTCCCCAACAGCCCATAAAAATGGAGGTTAATGAATTCGGCGCTCATGCATGCCTCAGCTAATTGCATTGGCATTGGGAACTCCTCCCAGTATTACAAAATGTTTTCACCACCAAGATGGCCACCGACTGGACGGCCGGTTAGCGTGACTTTGAGGAGGCTGCCAAGCTTCGCTTCGTGGAAATAATGACAATTGATGTGGCGCGCGTTGCATTTTTATTCGCTCAGAGGGAATATGATGTGCAGGGTTTAGTAAGATTAGGTTAATCAACTGAGACGCCGCTGACCGGTTTGTAGTGACACATTGCTTGGGTGTGCATTAATCTCAGAGGGGCCGTAGTCATCAGTCAGAAAAGCTTCTGATGTCCACAGAAAGTCAAGCTGTGAACATTCAGATGCAGACACACACCTAAATTACACCTAAATCCTTTCTACTGAGACTTTTCCTGAAGGCCTCGTTAGTCTAAATAAGGTGTTTTATGTTGTAATGCTCCGTGGAGAGTGACAGTGCTGTACTATCTCTACTGGCTCGACTACAAGAAGACTCATGGCTTAAATATAAGACAACCCTTAAAAGGCTGAACAAGATGCCCTACCACATTGAAGGATGTTCACATATTCAGGTGTCCATATGAACACTGATACAGATTTTGCTCGCTGTGGTCGTTAAAAAGATCCGTTCCTACTGCGCTTTCAGTGGAAGTGACAACATCCACGTCTTAGTTTTGTGCAAAAATGCATATAGTTATAGAAGTATGATGCTTCAGCAGCCTCGTTTAATCAGATCTAGCCGTTATCTTCCAGAGTTACAGCAGTTTTAGTACAAAATTCACTCTGTTAGATTCCCACTGCTGCAGCTCGGCACAGAAACAGTTTGTGGAAGCACAAAAAGGGTAACTTTATACTAAATAGACCTCATTTGACTAACTCATCATTCATAAAAGCTTCAGATAAGCTTTCAAATATATATTTGAGCGGCCTGGACTTTGTCCTTGGAAACAGGGTAGGAATTGATGAATGGTGGCAGCAAGCAAAATCTGTCTCGGTGTTCGTACTGTACGATGATCTGACAGAGTCACACCCTGTAAAAGTCTCAGGAGAAACAATGTACGGTGTTTAAATCAGTCTCTGTGCGTCCCTTTCAGTGAATGAGTGTCATACCATCTTGAGAATGTCAGCCGTGCCGGGCATACTCTGGTCCATTGAACCAACTTGTGACGCGTTGATCAAAACTACAGTAGATCGGATTTCAAGAAGAAACAACACTTCCTAAATCTTGACAATGCATGCGTAGTAGCTACAACATATCATCCATTTCGATGCGCACTGCAATACAAGTAAACCAGCGTATTTCATTGCCCACTCGTGCATTAACCTCGACCTGAAACGTGCAGGATCCTCCAGTGAGCGTCACGGCGTCCTCACTCTACTGTATGCCGCCGCTATTGTTCTACATTAGCTTCAGTCTCTAAGGGGAAATGAGAGCGTGTAATAAGGATTGTTCTAATTATTGATCCACCACTTCAAGGGTCCTCACTGAGAGCTACTGCTGGGGGATGGTGTGTGTGTGTGTGTGTGTGTTTTGTGATGGGATTTCTTAGGGAGCCTACGTAACTGGAAACCCGTGTATGTGGGGATTTGTTTGTCCTACCACTGGGGGGGAAAAAAATCCATGTTGTCTAGTTGTGGTTCCTGGTCTGGTACATCTTTTTTTGTTGTTGTTGTTGTGCATCAGGTGATTTAGATTGCGTTCAGCGCTACATTTTTACATCCAGTCACAGCTGGCTAACGTGCATGTGCAATGAATGTGAGTCGGCGGAGAGAGAAAGGCGGTGAAAAGGAGGAGAGATTGAGGTAGAATGAGAGAGGAAGAGATAAGGACTAATAGATGAAGAGAGAGAGTGAGTGAGCGTGTGCGTGAAAGAGAAGAGAGTGAGAGATAAGAAGAAATGGAGAGAATTAGAGAGGCGGGGAGAGAGAGAGAGGCGAGAGCATGATCGTAAGCCTAAAGGTCATTTGAAGGTGAGTGGCGTCTTTCTTGCCGCTCTTCAGATCCACCCACATGCAGCCTCTCTCTCTCTCTTTCTCTCTGAGTCCTGTGTAGAAGTACTGGATGTAATTTCATATTTCACATAATGAAAATTCACATTTCATATATTTTTATTGCCTTCTTTTGTTCAAACATGAGAACGCTAAACACGAAACGTGTTTCACTGGGAATTCAATGGGTTATTAGAGTGCTGTATTAGCCTAAGACGTAAGAGAATCAATGAGAGAATCAATAAATATTTCAGTCAGTTTATTTCAGTAAAAATATAGATTAAAACTTTTCCATATTTCCGCTTCTCAAGTGAATTTTTAAGTAGAGTTAGAGTTTTTAATATTTTGGACATGTTACGGTTCCAAATGATCCAGGACATAATCAGCAGATTAATCATTGTTAGTGTGCAGACAGAATATACTGTAGCTTGTGGCTACAGGAGCAGAGAATGTCATATGCAAGTAAATACAAATACCAGTGCTTGTTGTGTAATTCTGCTGCTGTACAAATGAGCTTTATGTCAATGCAACGCAATTTCAGTGTTTCAGTCATTTCATTTCTCCAGTCCTGCTTGGCAACAGAGGGTGAAAAGTCCTTCCAGCGGGATATGGTAGCGCGTTTTGCAGTTTGTCTCGCTGGAAATACAAAACCGGCACCATCAGATGATGCAGATAACGATGCAGGATTATCATTTGATGCCATATAGCAGCCAAATGAGAGGATCGTAAGATTCACCGGAGCAGATGTCAGGAAAAAGCACCTCCTGCGCTGCTGGAGTGGCACCGAGTTATACCAAAGACAGAAGAGGAGGAATGAGGAGGGAGGAGATAAGGGAGCAGCAGAGACGTGATGAGGCAAGGACAGAGGGAGAGAAAGAGAGGCCAAGGGGGGAGCAGGTGCGGAGGAGATGCAGAAAGGAGAGAGGGGAAAATGTGACATTCTGAAAATAGGAAATAAGAGAAAAGAGAGACAAGAATAGAAAACTGGACCAGAGCCTTTGCTAGAATTGGTGTTTGAAAGGCAGCGGAGGAAGATCATGGCATGACGGAGAGAGGATGAGGAGCTCTCCCTCGCTCTTACCTACTTTAGCTATCATGCCTAATTGTTCTTGAAAAGCCTAAAGCTACCTACAGCTTCTTTTTTTTCTCTTTCCATTTGATGCACAAGTCTGCCTTGGGGTCAGTCCCGACTCACTGTTCACTGAAGCAGCAGTGTGTGTGTGTGTGTGTGTGTGTGTGTGTGTGTGAGAGAGAGAGAGAGAGAGAGAGACAACGCCCCCACTTCTGCAACATCACACTCATTAATCCCCTACTGTGCATCAACGCCAGACCTCTTCCATCAGGCTCCTAAACGCGCCAAATGGTGTGTCACGGGTATGTGTGCATGTGTGTGTGTGTGTGCATTTATGCATATATGGCAGGTGCTCCTCATACACTCACAGATAGAGCTTATCCTATTGAAATGGTGCTGTCTCACACACACACACACACACACACCAGCACCACTCTGTTGACCCTTGGGACTCACGCCTGTACGGCTTGATAATTACTTTCTTTTGCTCACCCCCACCTCCACCTCCACCAAACGCCGTCTCCCAATCCTCCACTTAACCACCTGCCATTCCTCCATCACGCGCAGCGCAAACTAGAATCACATGGTCATCAGTTTTGTCGTCCGGCTTCACGAGACGACAATGGGAGCACACAAATTAAGTCAATATTTGAGTAATATCACGTCTCAGATTTTACAGTTCCTCCCTCCAAACAGTTCCAGATCCAGCACCCAGGCTTCTCACATTTTCTCCCCCAGAAAAAGCTCCTGTCCCTGGGCAAGGGCAGAAGCGTGTGGCCCTGGCCTTGTGGAGCTCAGAGCCTCTGGAGCTAAGGAAATGGGCTGTGTTAGGACAGATCGATGGTAATCACACCTCTTCACAGTTAGCTCTCTCACATGGGGGGAGGGAGACGGATGGACAGAGGGAGGGGGGGTGGCAGCAGGGGGTTGGGTGTTGTATGCAGGGTCCCTTTGGGAGCAGAAAAACGCCTAGATTCATGATTAGGGAAAAAATATTCACCCCATCCCCCTCCACCAGCTCCCAAACACGGATGCACCCTTCTGTCTGAACGTGCTCCACGACTCCATCCATCCACACGTACACTACCTCCATCCTTCCATGCTCTTTTGTTGTGTATTATTACCCACTGAAGCACAATAAACCTCCTGCAATGTCCAGCTAATAGACTCAGCTACAATGCTGGCTCTTAATACCACTTTGTCACAACATATACTGTCGACTGTGTTTGTGCTTTTGGCCTTGAGGGAAAGACTCCATTGCACCTTAAAGGAGGTAATTTAGTGTGAAAAGGTTGCAGTCTTTATTGCAGTGTAATCTTAGTATGGAAATTCCATATTTTCAGTGTGTGTGTGTGGCCTTGGGTGTGCTGTGGGAGGTAAAACAAGCAATGAAATGATCGCTTTTGTCATCTGCCGGCTCGTAGTGTACATCTTTAAAGCAAGCCTGCGCGGAAGGCAGTAATCCAGTAAAATGCCGGCTGATGGGGAAAGGTTGATTGTAGCTCCAAGGTGGGATTGGTATTCTTTAACTCAGCTTGTTATGTGTCAGTTCACTGGGAAAATAGTCACACACACACACACCAGAGAAGTATTTGGCTGCGTTTCTTGTGTTTTCATTAACACTTGTGTGGAAAACCAGAATAGAAGCAAAGCATTCTGTCTACTTCACGTTTGATACTGAATTATTCACAAGCAGCTTTGCCAAACATGTTTGGACTCTGCTATCAGTGAACACTTACAGCATATTGTCAGAGGGAAGTGTATTTTATCATCCCCACAAAGACTGTCCTTAAAGATAGATGACTGAAGCAGCAGAAAATACAAAATAATAACAAATCTACTGTACGGGAGATTTAGAAAGGTCAGAGAGGATTCCTGCCGCGGCTCGACAGAATCGCAGTGTCAAATTGTACTATGAAATTCAAGGATGAGGCTGGGGACAGAGCAAAGTGGTGATTTATATCACGCCTATATTTGTGCTCTCCCCACAAATGTCCTCAATTTAAAACCCACTGTCTGCTCCGTTTTTTTACTCCACCAGATTTTTTTTTTCTTTTTTCTTTTTTCTGTCCTCACCTCCTGCTCTCTTCCTGGTTCATTCTGAGAGTAACCAGAGAAGGAAAATCAATGCCTGGCCCGGAGTTGTTAGCGAAGAGTCGCGGCTCTGTTCTGCACTCTGATCCAAACTGTCATAGTTTCCATCATTGCCGTACTGTCATCATCCCGTCACCAATGATTTTTTTTTTCTTACGTGGTTATACAGTCAACAGCGGTCTTTTTTTTATGTTTGATCCTGTTATACTTTAATTAGAAAAGCTAGATATAGTACAACACGTGTTTGTGTGGCTTATTTTCATCTGTGTTGGATAAGTTTCTGTTGTTTTTTTGTGCTGAATGTGTAATTAAAGTGAGGCCCTTTGAACTGATTTCTCTTTACATTATTATTACAGCAGAGGATTGGCGCTCAGAGAGGCATTGTCTGTACATGTTGTGATACAAGTTTACCCCCAGGGCAGAACAGGTATTCAGGATTGATGCTGTGCGCCGGCTCTAGGTGCCCTCCGAGCCCACTGCTCCTGCCAGAAATCCATCACTAATACTGTCCAGCAAGGGCAAAAAACACAGAGGAGAGGAGAGGAGTAGATAGGTGAAACCAAAGACAAGTTAGTCAGGTAAAAGTTAAAAAGTAAGGTTAAGCTCCAGACACATTGTCATGTGTAAAAAAATGAAGAAGGAGGAGGAATCAGAAAGCTGCAATATGATGAAGGAGCTGAGACACTTTGTTGATTAACAGGTTAACAAATCAGCAGAAAATGAAGTAAGTAATTAACTATTTGGTCATTTTTGATTAGTTTAAGTAATTTAAGTGCCAACCGTAACCCAGTTTCAGCTTCACAGTTGTGATAGTTGGCCTTCTAGTATTACAAGTGTAAATATACGCTGATGATGTTGTTCCCGTATGATAGTAAATATATATCGTTTGTGTTTTGGACTGTTGGTTAGATAACGGCGAGGGGGGGTTTTCACTGGGGTTTCACATTTTTTTTTGACCTTACCGATAATGATTGTGAGGTTGTGAAATGAGTCCCGTGTCCGGCAATACTGCAATAAAGAGGCATGCGTCACCGCTGAAACACCGCTAATGTTAAACATAAAGCAGAGACGATGACTCCCATCATATTGATGATGACGGCGAAACTTTATCTTTGCTGCGTCAGCGTTTACCTCACGCAGTCGTTCGAACACGCAAGGCCACTCTCCCCCAGACGCGAGTGAGTCATGGCGGTTTCCCTCATTCCTCATGTGAGCTGTGTATTTGTCCGCACCATCTCCGAACGCGCATTATCTTCAGCTTCATCCCTCCTTTCTTTAACCTCTGTTTGGCTCACGAGCAGCCAACTTGATCGTGAAAATAGAGCAGCCCTACAGCAACGTTTATATAGCTCCCTTGATGATGCGTATCGCCACGTTGGCAATCTCACCCCGGATATTTTTGGTTTTGTTGTTTTGAGAACAGTTCAGCTAAGACCTTCTATCTGTGATCTGTCTCATCTGTTTCATTCAGTTCATATAAATCTATAGTAGTAGTATGAGTTTCCCACCTGGAGGGAAGTGAGTAATAAGTTGGACTCTGGACTATATCATCTCTTATTTTTCATATTTAAGCTTTGAGGTTGGAAACTATGACGGTTCATCATCATGCTGGTATTGTAGTCGCGCTGAAGCATTAATTCTTAAATTGATCCTTTGGTTGAAAATTAATCACCTGTGATTGTGAAAATTGATCGACGTTGAAGTCGCCTATGAAGGACAAATGCCAAACATTTACTTGTTCCAGCTTCTCAAATGTGAGGATTCGTTGCGTTTCTTGTAAATTGTACAGTATATATTTGGGCTATGGACGGTTGGTTGTAACGATGCACTCGATACTGATCCTATTACGTAGATCAGGTATCAGTCAGATGTGACTGATCCACATGTGTCCAAGGAGTTTGGTAACGTCAGGCCACAGACGCAGTTTTTAGTGTCACAGCTTTCCCCGGTGTTTAATGTTGTCATGTTTTCCAAAATTTCCACAGTTGCTGTTTGAAAGATTTTAAATTTGGGATAAAGAGATAGATCAGATCGCTAGTGAGTACCCGTACGTACCGTTATGACAGGTATTTGAAAAGAAAAGGTTGGAGGTGCCTCGTTGCTTGAACAGATCAAGGAATCTGAAGACGTCACCTCATTTTCTGTGAAATAACGATGAGTATTTTCACTTTTTTTCACAGATTATCATTAGTTTCTGCTCTCCATGGTGGGATTCAGTCTTACAAGTCACTGTAACATATGATGTACTACAGTATTAAAAAGTGGACACCATGTTGTCCTCTCTCCGTCTATATGCACTTCTGTCTAATCACGCACTTTGCTATCTGTCAGCATTAAGGCTTGATCTGATGCGCCGAGACGCAGCAATATGAGTCAGGTTGTTGTTAGTGTTGCTGCTGACTAGGTTGCTGTCACTGTGTGTGTGTGTGTGTGTGTGTGTGTGTGTGTGTAAATGCACGTGTATGTGTGTGTGTTGCTGACTGGTATGCTGTCAGCTGTGTGTCAGCCATCTTGACACCCACAGTGCACTTTTAACTTTTCTGGGACCTTCCCTCCTGACAGCCAAATGGCCGCTCCAGCCATTAGGAAAAAGCATGGATACACACACGCGGACACAATTTGCTGAAGTGAACAATTAGAAGATTGGAACTAAGCAGAAATGACACAGAGTCAATAACAATAGAAAAGAGCTGCGCTTGTTCTTCCTCCCACAGGGTCATCGTGATTTTGTATCATTCTAGTCTCAACCTTTAAATTAATCTGTTATGAAATGTATTTGTTTAGACCGGAGTTAATGGACTTTCAGGTCTTGCTAGTCTGTTCGGTGACGGTCAGCTGAGTACAGTGACGACAATGACGAGTCTCCCATATCACATTGTGAAGTGTTAGCACAATTGAGATTCAACAGTTTAATTCAATGTCACCCATTATGCCGGTAATGCTGTGAGTCAGGCACGGGCCGTTTTTACAACTGGTGTAATGAGATGCAAATGGCTCACTGAGTTAGCCGCAGAGTAGAAATTCACGTGTTTGTATGAATATGTGCATATGTTGGGTGGAAATATACAATATGTGTGGTTTGAACTATCGCTAAACATTTCTGAATGTGTGTTTGTGGGTTACGTACATGTTAATGGAGATGGTGACTTGAAGTGTCCTTATGGGAACACATACCGCCTTTAACTGACCTCAATTTATCTGCATGTGTCTCCTTGCTGTAGTGGGAACACACTGTACACGCCCGTCAAAAGAAATTTCACCGACATGTAAGAAATATGTTGCAAACATGTCAAATACTGAATTAATTTCAATAACCTGGATGACCAGAAGATCATCAGAACATTATTAAACATTTATTTTGTTGATAGGAGGTTTTCTCAAGTAAAAACTCTGCTGACTAGAGCTGCGAACAAAACAGAAACACTCCAAAGAGGAGAGACGAGACAAAACCGCATAAAGAAACGAAGGTAAAATTAAGTAAAGCAGATCAGAGTCCACCTCGGTGAAAAAGCGCAGACACAGAACAATGATGCTGACTGAGCTGCAGAGAGCACAGCGCTATGTGTGTGTCTTGTTTGTGAGTGTGCATGTGTGTGCCGCTCTGTTTGCCGCTATAGCCAAGCTAACTGACTGTACCCATCAGTCAAGGTTGTGTCTTATTATAGGTCATTAGTCTCTCTCCTCAGCTGCGACCTTGACGCTACCTGCTGGAGCATGTATATGTACCACAGTAGGCAAAATGAGTGTGTGTGCGCAGCGAGGCTGCTTTGTGTATTGCACCACACAAAATATGCGTTGAAAACAGTGTGTACATGTTTTTTTTTTTTGTGTGTGTGTATACGTGAGACCACACGTGGCAGGAGCCTTGATGAGCAGTCAGCTCCGGCTGTGTGTGATGGATGGATGGACACGAGGCGGGGGGTCAAAGAGGGTCAGCCAACACACCCTCATATAGAGGGGGGCGGGGAAAGCTCACAAGGATGTCAGTCACAGATTTTACAGCTACAGGACGCTGGTCTAAAGTAAAAGTGCTGCCAACCACGATAAAAAAAAATTGTCGGCCATGCAGGACAATAGGCTGAGTCCCGGTCCCAACTGCCAGCAGTCATTTACTGGTTGTTTCCTTTGACCCACCCTGACAGTTACAAAGTAATGTGCAAAGCACAGTACACGTTCTCACCCAGATATTGGACTTATTGTCTATGTGAGGCATTGAAGGAATAGTTCGATATTGAGTCTCCCGGCCAAGAAATAGTCTGGCACATAACCCCTAGTAAAACCACAAGGTGTCAACTTTACAATTAGGTTTTTGTGCAGTTTAAACAGACAAGCTATAATGTGTTAATTAGTGAGCTGAGAGGTACTGGCAGACAGATTTAGCTGCCTTTGGACCGAAGCCTCTTTTCCCCCACACTTCCTTTCTTTGTGCTAAGTAAAGCTAAGCTAGCCTTCAGCTGAGGGCAGCTGCATATTAACGTGCAGATGCAAGAGTGGTGTTGAACTTGCGATTAAACTCTCAGCCAGAAATCAAATAATAAACTTCCAAAAAATGTTGCACCATATTTTCAAAGAACAGTCCAAACACTGCTAAACTAATACATTCAAAACACATTGTAGTGTTCTGAGCGACCAAGGTTATACCAGTCTGTTAGCTGCTGATAAAGCTGTTTTTTATGGATATTATGCATTAAATATATATTTATTTCATTAAACTGTGTAGCATACTATGGTCAGGAAACGCTGTTTATTTCTGGTTGTAATTATTGCGCTGTGCTTTGAGAACTGTCAGACTGCGTAGTAACTGATGAAACGTTTGCACTTTGAAACAGTCCTACTAATCATCAGCTGCAACCGTTGGCCACTTCTCTTTGACAGTTTGCATCCGCTAAATAAACAGCTGCATTTACGCGTATGAATCCGTGCAGTGTCAGGTCTGAGAACCACCAAAATGTGGACGACGTGCAGGACGCTCGAGCAGGCATTGCAAAAAAAAATACCCATCCTTGTGCTGCGTGATCTACGTGAGCTGGCGCGCATCCTGAGCCCAGCGGTGTAAAGCGGCGTCTAGGTTACTGTATTACTGTATTCCAGTGGATCGGATTCATGTTGCAGTATCCCGCAGAAAGAAAACAGCCAATCAAAATTAACCTGGGGAGAAGAAGAGGGAGGGAGACATTCTGGATCATCCTGTACCCCTCCTTCTATCGATTTCCGTG
This sequence comes from Nibea coibor, assembly GCA_023373845.1. Classification (NCBI taxonomy): domain Eukaryota; kingdom Metazoa; phylum Chordata; class Actinopteri; family Sciaenidae; genus Nibea; species Nibea coibor. Next base: position 16,615,319 of record CM041723.1, read on the forward strand.
TCCCGTGTCCTGTGCTAAACGCAGCACAATCCTTAGAGAGAGGCCGCTCATAAGCATGCATTAGAAAGAGAGACAGCAACAGATAAAGATTTTTTAAAATATATTTTCTTTTTTTTGTTTCTTTTTTTAAAAAATGTCACAAGATATGACTTTCAGGGCCATTCCACCTCGTGTAAGGACTAGGATTGTTGCACTGACATCTGCTGGTGTAATTAATCTAAATGAGTTGCTCCAAGCAGACAGACTGAATGGCCATTCCACTACTCAGCCCCCTTAAATATATTAAAATCCCTCTTCAGGCCACGCTTGACCCGGTTGACCCCTCTAAACTCTCGTGACCTCAGGGATTGATGTTGTGATTTGGGCACGGCATTATTATTGTGAAACGTAAAACCTAATATGGCTGCAGCTTTTTGCTGCTGATTAGACAAAACAAAATGACATTTTCAAAATTACAAACCTGAAATATGTTTCAAAACAGCAGTTTAGCTGTTAAAGAAATTCTCTCATTTTTGTTAGGGGGTGATGTTGGGCGTGAACCATTTTCTAGCAACAAATCGCAGGTGAATTTCTTTACCCACAACACTCACCGGGGCTGTCTTGTTGCCACGTTCGGGGGAGTGCTGCTATTATAGATTTGGGCCTCCCCATTCAACAGCCTATTACTTTGTGTTGCCTGAGGGGCAGCTGGCTGTTTCAGCATCTAATAGCCTTCTGTTTGCCAAGCAGAAACGCCAAGATCCGTAAGACCATTATGCCAGCATAGGAGTCTGTGGTGTGTAATAACCTCTGTACTGATTTAAGGAGTATAAACAAAAGATCAGCAGCTGTATTGGCGAGCGTGTTTGGTTCTCTCGTTCTCACACTTCCTCACTTCACTTCTTTCCCTTCTCTCAGACATCCTACACGTCTGGATGGAGCGTTTGGTCCGCTTGGCCTCGTGTTAGAGGGCGATCACGGAGGATTAGAGCGCCGTCCCCTAATTTTAACATGTTTACCGAGCCGTCCGTGTTTGGATCTTTGTGTGCACGTTTGTGTCTGCCTGCGCGTGTGTGTGTGTCTGTACGCGCTGTGTGGAGACCGAGGGGGGTTCGGGGGGGACAGATGGCTTGTGGTCTGCTCTCGTCTGGTGCTCTCTGCCTGCCAAAGATCAGGCGAAAACAGTTACAGCGCTCTGGACTTCATTCAGCCCTGCTTGACAGGCCAAAATAACAGACCTCTTTCTGTTTTATAGATAGCTTTATGAGCTATCAAAATGTTATGGTGGAAGCCACAGAAATGACATTTACAGCAGATTTTGTTTTGTTTCGCTGACAGACTATATTTGACAATGAATGCCTGGTTTTGTTCTTTGGCTCTTTGCTGTGGGAAATCTTAAGTTGGACGATTACGACGTAGTCTTTGACTGGCAGCGATGTGTGTGTGTGTTTATTTACACGTGAGCGTGATTTTCTGCATTTCTGATTTCGCTCGGCTCTCCCGGTTTGAAGGCGCCACGGGCATCAAACGCTCTCCCATTTTGCAGATTTCCATTTCAAACATTTTGAAAAGACAAGAAGTTAAAGGTGAATGCAAACATCCTTGAGAGTTTGAGAGTGTTCCCAAACGAACAAGTGCCCGATCACACCCCAGATGCAGTAGGTGTTGTGTTAAATGTAAGAGCACCGAGCTGAATGTATTTCTCTGCCAAAGCGGTCCTGTAAGAAGCGATAATGTGGGCAAGAAGCTTTTAGAATTGAATATTTCCTTTCCACAAAGTCTGGAGGAGAGCCTCCCTGTCTGCTGTAGAGTCTGGGCGGAGAGATAATTATCACACACACACATACACACTCACACACCTGCTGTAGATACAGTGCAGCGTTCCTGTGATACATACGCGCACACACGCACACACAAAGATGTAATGTACTTTCAAGACATTGAGGTGCGCTCAGAAAAAAAGTCACTGACAGTAGTTGCCAACAAACAGGACACTGGAAAGAGAAACGGACAGACAAATTGGCAAAACATCAAGAGAGACACCTTCAAACTTATTTTGGATTATGTAACTCTGAAAGTCATCTTGACTTCAATTTAACCATGCCCTGTTGAATTTAGAAGCCAAATGGACTTTCAGTCTCCCGTTCGTTTACAAAGTAATTTAACTTGATGCTGTCTAGCTTTGGTGCTAAGTCAGTGGGACGTGGAAAGATGAAGTCACCTAGGCTCAGAAGGCACCGAATGACGATGGCTGTGTATGGGAAAGACGGAGGGGAGGAAGGAGGATGAAACAGATAGAGTAGAGATGGATAGAGGTGGTGGAAAGACGGATGGGAGGGAGAAGGGACGGGGACCTAAAGAAGTGAAGATGCAGAGAAAAGAAATCGTGTGTCCGCTTCTTTTCCACCACAAATTTGAGTTGAGGGGGGGGAGTAGAGTGACAATCATGAAGTGGTTTAATCATGCACCTTTGCAAGCTGTTTTGAAAGAGACACTTCTCTTGTCTCCTGCATTTGCAGGATAGTTAAAGGGGAGATAGTGAAGGGCATAGATTAGTTTCTTGGAGCAAGCTGGATCTCCTTGTTCTTCCTCCTTCTCCGGATCAGTTGCAGATCTAACATCCTGGTAACAGATACTCTACGGCTTAAACTGGCACTGTCCCCTTACAAACTGACGCAGAGGAGGGGGGGAAAAAGAAGTCTTTGATTAGATTAATTATGTCATATCGGTTCAGGCTGCTCGAGTTTATACGACACCCCGAGAAACAGAAGAGACGAGACGAGAAAGAATTGATCCATGTTCTATTTCTCGTGTCCTGTGCGTGCGCTTGTGTGTGTGTGTGTAAAGCCAGTTAGTGTGTCCGTATCCATCTTTTGCCATTGCATCTACATTGCAGCATCAAGCTACAGTATATACGCTGTGCAACCAGAGAAGTATGTGGCTGTGATGTTGACTGAACGAGACACAGAGCCTCCTTACACAACACTTTCTTCATGTTGTTGGACTACTTTGAATTTCTAGCCCCATAAAAGTGTGAAGAGGGGAAAGTAGGACTACATTACCGAGGTATATTGTTCCGTAAGCCTTTGTCTTATTCCTCTTTTTGATAGACTGACCTCTTTCTTTGTCACGTTTCTCCCACATGCTCATTGAAATTCACAGATATGTGTGCCACACACACCGCGCTCTCTCTTCCACATAGCCACACACACACACACACACTTACAGCATAACTCAACTCAATTTCAACTACCACAGCTTGCATATACTATCTGCTGTTCACACAAGATTGACTCTTATTATTGGGAATATAGCCATTTCAGTCCATCCACTGGTCAGTCATTTGCATTTTTATGTCCTATTACCGTATTACAAAGAGTGGAAACTCACTCATAAGAAAAGAGAGCTGCCTTTTTGACACAAAGCATGTTCTTAGGCGGTTTATGGACTTGAGTCATTACCTTGAGACTGATTCCTTTCTCGGCAATGAGACGGTTATTATTAAAATGATACTAGTTACTAGTTGTAACCTGGAGGCTGTGACTGTATGCTTACTTAAATGTTGCAGTGATGGGAAGAAATTCACAAATTCATTCATTAGGATGCGAAAAACAGCTGTAATCACTTTTTATAACAACAACGGTTTGAATGGCCATGTGTAATGTGAAAAAAAGTCCTAAAGCCATCGGCAGATATGAATCAGAGAGCGATGTGATACATAAAACAAAACAAAAAAACACAAGTTGTGCACAGTTACAAAATGTTACAGAGAGGCCGATGATGTTTTATACAGCTGTCATGCAGGAGACCGTCCACCAGAGTCCAGTGTTTGACTGTTAAAGAGAGTCTGCTGCAGGTCAAACTGAGGCTAGAGGAGGAAGAGTAGAGGGGAGAGGAGGAGGAGGAGGAGCGTGACAGATTTATTTAAACTCTGGTATGTTGTTTAGTTTCCTTTGGTGTTTTGTCACTATTTGTCCATTAACACTCTGTCCTTCTGTTTTCTAACACCGTCTGTTCTTCAGTCCCTACCTCTGTCCTCCTCTAATTTGTCTCCAACTCCTGAAATGTATAACCTACCTATTGCTTTCCTCTCACCCCGTTCCACCGCCTCACTTTGTGACTTTTTCTCCTCTCGCTTCCCTTTTTACCTCTTCACCTCCCGCTACGTGCATTTCGTTGTCTCGCCTTTGCTCCTCTGGAGCCTGTTTTAGGGTGACTTTTTGGCGGGACAGCTATTGATCCGGAGCGGCGCACTAGTGTGTAGATTTCACCTTTACAGCTGACGAGTCAGTTGGATGAAATCCAATGCGACATTCAAGTTCTCCCCACGTCGGTGTCAGCGTTATTGTCCCCGCTCCTCGACAGTAGAGAGACAGGAGAACTGATGGCATATGGTAATAAAGTAGTAAATTGGATTTTGTGTATTTGAAGAGATATTTTATTTTATAATAAAGTAATATGTGACAGACACATACGGTAGCCAAACTGGGTCTTTGTGGTGCAGGATGATGTCTGATGTTTGCTTATTCACGCGCTGCTCTAGTTCAGTGGTTCACCTATTTTTCTTTTCAAGTTCCCTCCTTCCTCTCCTCATCTTTCCTTTCTGTCTACCCTTTCTTTCAGCTCCCTTACTTCCTCTCCTTCTCCCCTCCCTCTTCCCCGGCAGTTTCGTGTCCCAGGTGACGGAGGGGAGCTGTGCCCTTGAGCGAGCTCCGTACAGCAGGAGCAGTAAATATCCCTCTGTCTGCTGCTGTGTGTTGTATGTTCTCTAATATTGAAGATATTCCCCAGAATGAGGATGGTGTGATATTTTACAGCTCCTCTGAGATGGTTGCCTGCTATGTTTGCGAAAGCAGGAAAGTGAGGCCAGCAGGAAGACAATCGGATTAGCCCAGAGCCATTTTTATTTCCTTTGAATCTGTAAGCATATCTGCTTTGTTAGGGTTGGATGTCACAAGCATATAGTAGCGTACAGTTCTGCAGCTTAAAACTACTTCCAAGAAATATTAGCGTTTAGTACTCTGTGGTATAATGTGTCCACTTATATCTGAGAAGCTCTTGGTGGTGAATAAGTCATGTTGTATATTGTGATATAAGATTTTGCTAACATATATCTTAAATGTTGGTATGTTACAGTTAGATGATTTTTTAGGCTTATTCGAGCGTTCTAACTCAATAAAAAACTGGTGATTTTCTCGGTTTCTTATTTGAATATCCAGGAAAATATACGACGATATTATTGCTATGTGGTGTCATTTATTTCCCTTAGACTTTGTTTGTTGAGTTTCCCAACACATAACAAGTAACTAATCAAATTTCTGATCAGAAATGAAAAAAAGTAGAAAAATAATAACAGAAAGAAACAAAAGCAGAATATATATACAGAAAAATAACTTCTAACTGCAATGTTATTCTCTCTCTTGCTCTACAATGCATGTATGCACGGTATGGCTCCAGTGTCACTGTTGACATGTGCTAACATAAAAATGACTGAGGTGGTGTTGGTTGGTGTGTGTGTGTGTGTGTTAGCACAACTGTGTCAAAAGAGATAATTTTCCATAAGTAGGCTTGACTCCCTTCCTCTTCTGTTGTAACCTCCCCCAGTAGCCATGGTAACCCTGCCGTTTCCAAGGAAAGGCTGCTCACTGCAGTGTTAGCGTGAAGGGGCCTGTGATCCACCAATCACATGTTCAACTTGCCTCTTCTGGTCCAGAGCATCTGTCACTCCCTCTGTCAGCGCTCACGTACATCCCTCTCTCTCTCTCTCTCTCTCTCCTTTTCAATTTCTCTGCCTCTCGCTCTTTAACTCATCTGAAAGTTGATAGCACTGGAAAATACCCATAATGCTGCGGTGCCATTCCTCTGGAGCAGTGACAGAATGTGAAAGCAGTGGCTGAGGGATGGATGGCTGCATGTGCGGCTATCCGTTCTGTCTGTGCAGACGTGTATTCTTGTGTGTGTGATCTTACAGCCGGACCAGCAGCATTCCAGCTATAAATAACGCTTATCCGTGCGATACTGACGAACTGCGTTTATCGGTTATTATCAAAATATGACAGGCAGAAAGGAAAGAGTGAGCGCAAAGTGGTGCGTCCCTGGGATTTTCCATATCCCGGAGGTTAATGACCACAGTATTTGTTTACACAACTGTTGACAACAAAAGTATCTATGTAGTAGATGGTGAGCATGCTTTTAATGAAAAATAATTACAGTAGTGTAAGTGTAGGCTTTGGTACTAGCCGTCACTTAAGAGACCACAAGTTTGCATCCTCTCACAGATCAACAATCAGTGTTTGTTTTTGTTTTTCTTTAACTATTTATAACCATACTTTGACACATTGGCTCTCGGACTTTCTCATACATACTCCCCTTCAGAAGCCGAAAATATCCCATGCCCAAAGCAACTCATGAAAAAGGATTCAAGTTGAATTCTGCTGAAATAAAGATCAGCACAAAAGCATCATCAAAGCTTTGTTTGTTTATTTACCCTGCATAAATCATGTTCATTCAGTACTGTTTCACTCCATAGTCCCCCACACCCAAATTTCTTGTATCTATATATTATTTCCTTGGCCTTTCTTGTATTTTGCAAGTTTTGCCGTCATTATAGGTTCGCCTACATGCTTGAAACGGGCAGTGAGGGGTATTCAGTTGGCTGCACTGCTAGATCCCACTAAATCCTACACATGGGACCTTTCTTGTTTTGCTGGGTGATGGAGACATTCCTTGAAGTGAACGCTTTTAGACTTTTGAGTTTTGCTGGCTGCCGGTTTTCTATCCATTTGTCTCCTCATCTAACTCTAAAACATAAACAGAACTTTGTGAACTTTGCCTAGCAGAATATTTATTTTCATTCCTCCAAAAAGAAGAGGTTACAGTCTATTGTGGAAAAATAGCTTTGCTTCACTAAGCTTTAAGAGCCCTATGTAGTTATGTGTGGTCTACCAAGATAAGATCAGATCTCTAACCACTAACAGGTAAAATAACCCATGATCAAACATATAACACGGATGCGGTAGTTATGCTGCATGTTACGCTCAGCCCCATCTGGCTTTTCCCTTCTGCTCACACAGATAGTGATCAGATCCAGGCAATTTCCAGGAGAGCAGTGAATATACTTGACTGCTATCTCTTCCTGAGCTGAGGAGAAATCAGTGGGGGTGAGCTTCTCATCCTCAGGCTCCCACTCAGCTTACTGCAGTGGGGCGTGTCTGCTGAGGGGTGAGAGGTGGGAGGACAGAGGGTGTCCCTAATACGAAAGGAAAAGCCCCTAATCCTCTGTTAAAGTGTCCCCATTGACTGTTGGGGGCGGGAGGGGGGCCCCCACTGGTCCATTCGCTCCAAAAACAGCGTCTGGTGTTATTGTTGTTCTTCTCTGCTGTTAATGGACTCGTAAAAACACACACATGCATAGAATGCTTGTCCCTATGTGTTGAGATCCCCATGGGTGATTTCACGCAACCAGGTAGAGCAAGCCCAGCCTGGATGCTCACAAAACACACACACACACACCCACGCTGGTCTTTGTTAGCAGTAAAAGAAAAAAAAAAAAGCAGATAAGCAGGATAACAATAAAGAGGAACATGTTGGCAGAAACTGAGGGAGAATAAACCAAAGAGAATGAGTGGGAGGGAAAGAGGGAGAGTGGGTGGGATAACAAGAGAGAATAGGAGGAACGGGGGGGGTCGACATACCCCGAGTCGAGTCATTTTAGCTATAGTATTTGTTTCAGCTTCTATTTTCAGTTTGGCCCCTCTCCCTGCTTGCCTCCCCAACCTTGGATATCAAGATCACACTGACACCTTCCCCCCACCTGACACCCCCCCCAGATTAAATGAAGGTGAAGAAGAAAAGGAAGGAGGCAGAGAGGGAGGGAGAAGCCTCAGCTATAATGGTAAGTAAGGGCGCTCTTCCTGCACCCTCCCCGTTTGAAGGTGTTTTCTGGGGCAGGGGCCAGCTTCTGTGAGGCAGAGGGGATTTGCCCTTGTTGACACATTTTTATTTTTTTTTTTAAGAGAGAAAGAGAGATAGAGAGGGGAGGGCGAGAGGCATCAGAGGGGATTTGGCGTGTGTCCTTTCGGCAGCGTGAAAGACTGAGAGATGCTCAGCGCTTTGTTTATTCATCACTGGAGGGTTAGATAGTCCCGCTCATCTTCCCCCCCCCCACCCTCCTACGCCCACCATCCCTCCGTCTGATGTGCAGGACATCAACCAGACAGCGGAAGGAACCCACACCTCCAGTTGCTTGCATATGTTGGTGTGCTTTGATTATTTTTACTGTTACCTGAGCTGACGGCACCTTGCTCTTTGCTCTGAGTGGGATGGATGCCCGTGAGGTTAATATAGGGACGGAGCTAACTGACTGACTGAATAGATGACTGGTTGGCTGTTCGCTTGCTTGGCTGGCTGGCCACGCTGAGCTCAGGTTTCACTCAGAGGAGAGAAAGTGAACATGGCTGTGGAAGAGGGTGCTGTCTTCCTAACACAAGTGAGTAGTGGATTTATTCTCACATTTTTATTTGTAGATTTTTTTAATTCTGAGAAGCTGTGGTGAGTGGTGTTGTGATTTGGTATTATCTTTAAAATATATATATATATATAAGAGAGGTTATTGCCTGTCTCAGTGGTTGATGTTATGAATTCAGTGGCTCATTTAGTCCTGTGTCATTCATTAAGACTGCATGGGTGTGTATGAAAATGAAAGGCTGACCTGCTGCAATCAAATGTGAAGTGCATGTTTGTCTGCAGGGCAATAACACACAGTTCTTCAGCATAGATCAGGGAGTTTGGTGTCCAGAAAGTTAATTGCTGCACCTACAGGTTCTTGTTTTCTATATAGAGGTATATGTCAATTATTGAGCAAGCTTCTCTTTTAAATGAATGGTTTGGCAATTTCAGTTATGCTGCAACACGCTGATTAGTGAGCGTTTTTGTAACTTTTAGACAGAACCAGGCTTGCTGTTTACCCATGTTTACAGTCTTAATGCTAAGCTAAGCTAACAAAATCTCCTGGTTTCAGCTTTATTTTTAGCGCGCAGACACGAGAGTGGCATCAATCTCATTTAACTCTCTGGCGAGACAAATAAAAAGGTTTTCCAAAATGTCAAACTACCTCACACATAATGAAGCTTTTAGCAGCTAGTAAGAGACAGATATTGATTAGTAGAGGCGAGACATGCAACTAAATGGAGAGTAATTATTGGACCTTTTCCCTCATATCTTTGGATATACAGTGTTCCTTGATAATTGCAACCTTTTATGAGTGGTTCGTTCTATCAATTTAATAGCGATAATTTGTCACAGCTTGTTTCTACTGCCCCCAAGTGGCCAAAAAAGGCAATGGGAAAGAACATATTATATAGAGTAATTGAATTCAAGCTATTATAGAATTACAGTAGATACTGTAGTTTAAACTTTCAATGGAGAATGCAGCACAAAAAACATTTATATATTGCAATATTTTGCAGCCATAAAACACTTGGTCCCAGGAGGTGATTTACTGACTTGCTCATTCATTCATTTACTTACTCACGATGTGTAATACACTGAGCCATGTGTCTCCTCGGAGCTCCTCTAGTCCTTTCCAGCAAAACTACTACAAGAGAGAGATGTCGTCGATGTTGATGCTTAAGATAACAGCATACAATCTGAGTATGATGAGAACTGTGAATCAGATGTTGACGCACTGTACATAGAACAACTTGTACTTTTGAAATCTGAGGAGACTCCTGTTATAGATTACCATTCATTGTGTTGCCAATAACATGATTTTCATCCATACGTCTTAAAGCTTTAATAATGATTTTCTGGTATGAGCATGTTGACCGTGAAATGAAGGCGTTACTTCATCAATAGCTTTGCTATATTTAGCCTTGAAAGAAAGGAAGAAATCAGGATACTATGGGAGACTATGCAGAAAAGAGGGACTTTGGCAGTGAGAGAAATGGATGTGGTTGTTGGGTGGGTGTATTTTCGAACTGTATATGTGACCCAAAGTTAGTGCCAATTCAATCCAATGAGAATTGCTTACCTGGCCTTTCCTAGTTTCTGGGTTTACTTCCTGGATATGGATCCTTCCTGGATTTTCTTCCACTTCCCCACCTGTGAGTTTTTTTTTTTTTTTAACTTTACTCAGCTTTAGAAAATTTTGACAAATTTAAAACCTCCACCGATCAAAAATTCATAATGGGAAGAGTCTTAATTGACCATGTTCGCAGACTGAGGTGCCCTGTCAACAGTTTTAGACATCTTGAAAATGGTTGTCTATGGGAAAATTTCCACTGCAATGCCACAAGTGTCCACTTGGAAAAATTGGAAGAAAAATCTGTGAGGTGGTGCCATATCCGGATTCTTTAATACATCCATGGATGAAGTCCTCTGGCACCAGTGGGTGCTGTGGCCCACCACTGGATGCCCCTGGCTTTGTCCTGATGAAGCTCTGTCTGTTTTGAGCTGTCAGGAAAGAAGGGGATAAAGTGAAACAATACAGCTGCTGCTGGTTTGGCTCTCCTCTGTGCTCACTCAGTTGTCCCATAGCCAAACACAATGCCATCAACATTTGTGTCTATGTTACACACGTGTGCATATTTTTACCTGCATGTAACTAAAGTGAATACAAAATGCAAAAAAGTGTCCAATGCAAAATGTTGCATTAGTTTCTATTTGGTTACATGCTAAAATCATAGTGCAGGGTGCCAAACTGACATCATCGCAGCCTGGTCATCCATGGATATCAGTCTTTATACATCTAAATATCCTCTATCCATCTAGACTGTCACAGCATTGATGTCACCAGGAGAATAAGTGCCAAGTACAGATTCAGCAGAAACGAAAATAAATGCTCTGCAGCTCCAAAACCTCATGAATCTCAATGCTGACTGCCCTCCCTCTATTTGAGATCATGACAGATGCTGTGTCCCAGTTTAATACTAAATAATGCTTGTATACACTCTGTACAACATTGTATTTTAGAGTTGTTTAGTTGATTAACATACTTGTCAATTTATCCGAAGAGGAAATGATACAATGTGTGCACCAGTGGAGAGAAATTTGCAACTTACTGCCAATTAAACAAAAAAAAGTGACAAGATATTGCAGTGCAGTCATCATTTATGATGCCAGCCAAACATCAAGCAAGTGCAACAACACAAGACATGGCAGCCAGCTCCATCTGTCTTTCAGTCTTTTATTTCACAAAGCTCTCGCAAAAGACAAGAAGTCAGTCCCTCTCAGTGCCTTGCTTAGTCACTCTCTCTTTTTCTTTTTCCTCTATCAGCGTCCTCTTTGCCTCTGCCATTATGCTCAGCATTAGAAGCTGCTGAGCCTGGTTACATTGCCCACTTGACTAGCTTCAGTTCTGGCCTGACAACTTAACCTCTTCTTCCCGGTGGTCCAAAACGCCTGTGGTACAAACATTAAGACTCTCCGGTGCCCTGGGCACGCAACCCAGCTAACAACGACCTAAAAATTCAGCTAACAGTAGCTACAGTTTACAGCAGTGTGCTCTATCAGGAAAAACACAGTTGATGTGTAGTAGCTGGAGGACATCAGAGGGATAAAATATGATCCAGTTTCCCCTTAATCAGTGAAAGAGTTGGAGGTGTGTGACTTTGTGCCGTAAAACATTGCGTTTCTCCTGGGAAATTGTAACCGGAGCGCAAAGTTACAAGTGCAAGAACAGGTGTAGGTGACAGAGACGCATTCATTCACCTGATTGCAAGTCAGTGTAGCATCAACATGATTTAAAATCATGTTTTGTGTGTCGCTCAAAGGCTTGACTGTAAAGTAGTATGTCAGGTTTCCTCTCTCTTTTGAAGAGCATCAGCAGACTCCAGTCAGTGACCAGAGGGCATTTTTAATTAGAACTGAGATGGTTAATTGTCATTTTTACAGCGATTTACCCAGAAATTGGTGCCACTTTCGACTTTGCAAAACTGTAATTGGGGAATAATGTAATTCTCATCTTTTCCGGTTATCATTTATGTGTCAGATTTCTCTCTCTCTCTCTCTCTCTCTCTCTCTCTCTCTCTCTCTCTCTCTCTCTCTCTCTCTCTCTCTCATACTCTCCCTTCAATCTAACATGAGATTAATGCTTTCCTTCAGGCTTACCCTAGTCTTTAATGGCCCCATTTTCTTTGAACCTCTGATCTGTGGAGGCTTAATGATATTTCTCTTACTAATCTCTTGCCCCGTCCTGTGTAATGCTTCATTCACAAAGACTTCAAGACCCCTCATGTTGGACATAGATGGGATGTGGATGGAGGCTTGGACATGTTGGTCACTGGATGTCACTGCGGGCATTAAGGGATAAAAAGACGAAAGCATTGAATAGTGATTTATGGATGAAGACTGCTTAATCTGTTGGCACTTCAGCTCGGGCGGATGCAGAAGGCAAAGGCGAATAATATTTCAAAGATTGCTGCAAAATAGTAATCTGTAAACATGTAAATTTGCTTCTAGACTTCCATATTTCTAGAGTGAAACCATGCATGTGTGTGTAAGTGTGTTAATATTACATTGTACCACCACATCCGCCAGTACAAACCAACCAATCGTCTCATATCTGCACTGAAAGCTTAAAAGCAAACGCATATCTGAGTTACGTAACATTTGATGGTGTAAATCACCGAGCAGTTGCCATGCATGCTTCCTGTCTTGAGCCGTGCATTTACATATGGGAGGTTTCAGAGCGGTCAAGTATTCAGTGACACTCGACAAAGCCAGAGAGTCGCGGGTCGCACAGGCCAGCTACACGCAGCATGGCACACAACAAGGACACATGCTGCTTATGTAAGAAACAGGACAACTGTTGGCATGCATATGTGCACACTGACGCACACATGCTGTGCAGATATTTTGTTATATGGAGAGACTTCAGCTTGAATAATTGATGATGAAGCTGGGATGGATGTGATATTGTGAGGGTGGAGTTGCGATGTGTGCAGCTTTCTTCTTCTTTTAATACTGTTATTGTTGTTTATCCCATGTTTTTTATGCTGCGCCAGACCCTCCAGGAACAATAAAGATTTGTTGAAGTGAACTGAAGTGTTGGAGAAAGTCAAGTACAGTAAATGTAACACCTCTGCCAAGTTCAAACACTCGAGAAGTCTTAAGTACAATGAAAATCCATGTGCGGCTGAATAAATCAATTATGAAGAAGTTTTTCAAAAAGCTAAAAAAATATTTTGAATACTGAGACAAAATCATTTTTTTCTTTATTTCTTAGATTTTGCAGCTACTTAGATGCAGGAAAGAAGTTGTAAAATTGAACAGTCACTTTGACTCATGCTTATACCGTACGATATGTAGCCATAACGTTGAGGTATCATAGGAGAAGTGCAGGGAGTTTACTTCAGTGACACTGTTGAGGTGTGATACTGTGATTACAGAGAGTTGATGGAGAGTGTCTGCTGGCTCAGTTTAGACTGGACGGGAGCCAGAGTGTTTCTAACGGGTCATCATGAAGGACGCTTGTGAAGGAGTCTTGGTTTCCATGATATAAAAAGTAGAAGACCTCTACTTTCTTCTTCTTTGTTAGATCTTTTGTTGTGCCGTGTTTCTAAATCGCAACCTCTTTGTCTAGTGTTGCTAGTTTGCTCATCGCAGTGGGAATGAAAAATGTCGGTCACTTTTTATGGTTGACATGAAAAAGAAAAACAGAAACACTAGACAATCCAGCGCTGAGACGCTTCATTTGCGCATCCACGCTGTCTCTAAAACATGTTGTACTGAGGCAACAGGAGATTCAGGACACTGCGATGGGTGTTTAGTTTTCACAGTCAATGGCCTATTTTACTGTACACTGCAGCTGGGACAGAATTAATCAAGTGGTTCTGGCAGCTGATCTAACTTTGCTTACCTCACTTTTAATGAACAATCTTAAGCTTTTATGATGCCTAGCAAAGTTTTTGACACTTTTAGAATGTTACTTCTGCGTGTTAATGTTGTAAAGTTGTTGTAATTGTTCTTGACCCACAGCTCGTTTTTGGTTCGGGATCTGTGCCAGTGACACAGTCTGTTGTAACGTGACTTTTCTCAAGGCCACAAGAACAGAAATATCATTAGTGGTTCAGTGCTATCACACAGTTCTCTGGGGGCTGGGGGTCTGGAAAAAGAGAGATGTTTCTAGATGTTGGCTGCAGAGATATAAACTTTAACTTAATGGCTGAGAAACAACTTGGTTTCCAGTGAACACTGCTCTGCCATGATTTTGTTTGTGTACACATGAGGACACGCAGACACAAATGTTTTTGCGCTCACAGTTTTCTCCCACCTATCAGTGGAACAATCTGATTCTAGATGTCTTGTTCACTCACATCTTGGCTTTGGGTCAGATCCCTTCATGTTCGTCAGAGTTATTTCTGGAAATGCTTGACAGAGGGGGAGGTGGAGACTACAATGTTGGATAACCGCTCGTACTGTTTGGCCCCGCTGCGTTTATCCTAAGTGTCTCTGGACACAAGGCTAAATTTAGCAGGTCTGGGCTTTTGATAATTCCAGGGAATTTGGTTTTTGAGCCTCTATTATGAAGCAGCATATCACAGCTTCTCTCGCCCCTGCTTTCGGCAGCTCTGCTGCTGACTTTTACAAAATGCTTTTTTTTGCGAGGATGCCGTCAAAGAGGGAACACAAAATGAGCAGAGTTTGCTGTGTGTCATTTTATGTCAAACCCAACGTCGTGGGAGCTAACGCGAATAAAGACAAACACAACCTCCCTCTCTCCTGTCTCCGTTTCTTTGTCTACTCTCATCCTTCTTTCGATCACTCCCCCTCCCTTTCTCTTCCTCTCACACACACGCACATTTGTTATAGGGGCTAAAACATGCTTGCCTCATCATTTTATTTTGGTGTGCAAAGCCCTATTTCTGTAGTGGAATAAAGGACAGCCAAGCAGAATAGAGAATGCTCTGCTTCTCGTAGCGCAGCGACATGTAGACTCACAGCAGCTTTTACTGCTGGATTCAGAAAAGATTTCTGTGGGAGGAGGTCTCTGTGGCGGCTGTAAGGACTACCCGGTCATCGAACTTCCTACCTTTGGGAATCAGAGACATTTGGATTTAACAAAGCTGGAATAACAGCCCAGCGGGATCAGATGGATGACGATGATTGTTGGGATTTTGTCCTGTGGCTCTGTTGGCTTTCTCATGGATTTACTCTTTGAGATGTTTTGCATTTTAGCATCTTGATTTGAGACACCACGAGACTTTGCTGATTTTACTTTCTTTAATGTGACAATGGATCTACTGTGTGTGTGGATACTGGCTTCGTTTCTCCCCTGTTAAGATGTTTTTTGGATGTCTGAGAAATTATGACAGAGTTTTACCTGGTACAGTAATATTTCACTATTTGAATATGCTTTTGTCTTCCCTTGTGTCTAATTTGATGCAGATAAGCATGTGGCCAGAGTCTGACTTGACATACTCACCTCGTCTCTCCCCCTCTCTCTCTCTCTTTCTCTCTTGTCTCCCCCTCTTTCGCTCTTCTCCTCTCCAGTCTGACAATAATGCAAGTTACCTGCGAGCTGCCCGGGCAGGGAACCTTGAAAAGGTCCTTGACTACCTCAAGGGTGGAGTTGAGATCAACATTTGCAACCAGGTACGTTTGTGTGTGTGTGTGTTCCCTGGGGTTACAGATGAATGTAATTAATAATTAATTGTTTTTTTTTCTACACACATAAACATGCTTACACCACACTGCTGCATCAGCTGAATTTCAAATTGATGGCTCAAGGGTTGACGTCTAACTGAACACACAGGATCATCCTCTAGATGAACCTTTTTATGACCTTAACCCATCGATTAGGAACAACGAAACATTTATCCTATAATATATCCAGCTGCACAACTCCACTAAATGTGTTTTTTTCTCAGAATGGTCTGAACGCTCTCCATCTAGCCTCCAAGGAGGGACATGTAGAGGTTGTTGCTGAGCTGCTGAAGCTCGAAGCTGCTGTAGATGCAGCCACAAAGGTAAGGCCCACCCCATCACCTATCACAGCTCAGCTGATGCTACAGAGAACTATATTTGGATCCGGGACAAAACATGGCAGCACTGTGGGATTTAACAGCATGCAGCTAGAGTATGTCTACTGTAAGCGTGGAGTCTTGGTTGGGCTTTAATATCCGATGAATATTTAATGATCCCTGTGGGGATTGTTGCTAGAAAAAGTGAGTGAATTAAGCAAGAAAGAAATAAAATGAGTTCAGTATAATAACAGTAAAAATAGAAATATTCCCAATAAAGAATAAGGAAAGTTATATTTTATGTGCTATGCAATATAATATATATTCTGATAGTTTTGAAGCATCTTTACACTGATGCTAAAAGAAATTGGGAGAGAGAGCCGTTGAAAACATTATCCAGATTTGAGCCCTGAAGGTTTAAACTCCTATTTAGTCATCTTATTCGGCCTCTATGCCACAGGCCACATGCCTAGTGCTGACATTAACACAGGACACAATGAAATATTCAAGATCAAGGAGAAAATCTCCCCAATTAAAGTCTCTCTCTAATGTGACCCCGAGGATGCTGGGGGGATTAGTGTGAGATCTCGGGAATCCACTGCCTGCACCCTTATAAATGTCTGCTTTATGCAGCCGACGGAGACAATGAGGGAGGCAATGCTATCGAGGATACCTAGATTTTGTAACACAGAGTGTTTAATTTAGGCTGTGTGGGTGTTTAACGCTAAAGTTAATTGTGTCCACCCCTAATGTTTTGCTGCTCTTGTTGTGTGAGAATTAAACAAGAGGCCTTGTCCTCGGTTCATTAGCCCCTCAGCAGAGCTGTAACAGATGCAACCTTTGTGAAGTTTACAGTGTGAAGTGATGTCGTACCAGGTGTGGTTGTTATTATGACACTGCAGTGCAACGTGGAGTACTGTTTTTAATCAGGCGCTATGAACATAGCCATGAAAAAACTCCAGATATTCTACTGCACGAGCAGATATTGTTGGGGCGGGTAACAATGTTGTCAGTGAGCTTTTGAGCATAAAGAAGGGCAGAGAAAAAAACGGTTGTCAAGGTGGGCGCTCGTAAGTGTCGTGCATCTCTTCAACACTCTCTCACGTCTGGGTACAGAAATTACAATGAAGTTGAATTAATACTGCTCTCACCAAGTACATTTCACAAAGGCCTGTGTGTTGCAGAGGTATTTCATGGTTGTATTATATGACATTGACGATCATGACATTGTATCTGCCCCCTGTGGAGGCATATGCATATTCTATGAATATATTTGCTGTAGTATTTCTCAAAGAAAATACATTCTAGTAAAGTTTCTATGGGAACAAAGCGATATTAATTTAACTACGTGTGTCTGCACAGTAGGCCATAAGTGTCTATAATAAAAATCAGTGGTATAGACTCTAAATCATGATACTGTGAAGTAATAATATTTCATTTTATGATTCAAATTATAAACTGATAGTAGAATTGGTTTTATTGTCTTGTACTTCAGCCGGCACTCTTAGTAAAGCACAAGCTTCTTCAGCTACATTGTATATTCAGTCTTGCCCGTCTCTTTATTAATCCGCCTCGTGCCTCAGCAGGCACGGCTATCTGATTTCCATGCTACAGTATACAGCATGTGACAGACGATCACTATTGTGCAACAAAGCCCGGTATCACGCGGCCAGCAGACTGGCTGGGGGTCGTCTCTGCCTTCACAAGGATCCAGTACAGGCTCATAAAAAGCCTCGTGTAGTTTTATTTATGGCCGAGGCTCAGCGCAAGATCATTTATGTGTGGGACGTGAGCTATCGGAAGTGACACATTGTTGGCAGCGCAGGCAGGGGGATGCCAGAGTTGGAACACCAGCGGTTCAAAAGTGTAGCTGGGGTGAGGGAGATTCACCGGGGCACATGGTTACTGACATGGATATGTGCACACACAGACAGGTGGGACAGAGATTAACGCTCATTC
Source organism: Nibea coibor (assembly GCA_023373845.1). Lineage (NCBI taxonomy): Eukaryota > Metazoa > Chordata > Actinopteri > Sciaenidae > Nibea > Nibea coibor. The sequence continues at coordinate 16,633,219 of CM041723.1, forward strand.
CTCTGGCTGTTCCATGTAATCTAGAAAGGAAACACTGCTCTGCACATAGCCTCGCTGGCTGGCCAGACGGAAGTCGTCAAAGAGCTGGTCAATAATGGAGCCAATGTCAACGCACAGTCTCAGGTGGGATATACTCAACGCACACACACACGGACGCACGCACAGTGGCAACACAGCTGCAAGGTCCTGCTGACTTGAATGTTATTGCACTGCTGTGATGTACATATTTGTTTGGATGAGACTGTATCATGAAGTCTGTGACATTGAGGGAATCACTCAGTGGAAAGATCCTCTCTGACAGACTCTGGCATCGCGCCAACTAGGCCTCTGCCTCTCCAGGATACTGCTGTCTTTGCATTTCACTTTTAACCGTCTCAGATCAAGGTGAGAGGAACGATGTCTGTCTCTTGGGTCTTATCAAACCCTGAAAACCAAGAGAGAGAGATGTAACAGCAGCACTTCCAGACTTTACCTGAACATTTTGTTTCGTCGAGGAGATCTTCTTCTCTGGGTATCGACCACTCTCAAGATCGTCAGCTGCACTGATATCGTTCGACTGTGTCATCATTTCACATTACACTCAGTGTATTTTTAGGTTTTTTGTTTGTAAATGTGGTGTTTTGGTCTGTGCAGAATGGCTTCACCCCTCTTTACATGGCGGCCCAGGAGAATCACCTTGAGGTGGTACGGTTCCTTCTGGAGAACAACGCCAGCCAGAGTATGGCCACTGAGGTACTGTACATGCGTGTGCTGCTGTGTGCTTGTGTGTGCCAGTCCTGTTTCCACCCCTCGTACTGTTACAGTCTGTCTCCATGCATTTTCTCTGCCTCAGTCATGTATGGTCTTTACATCTGTTGTACTAACCACCTTCATCTCCTCTCATCCCCCTTCCTCCTTTTATCATCCCGACCCCACTCACTCTGCATCTACCTGTGTCTCCGTCTGTCTCTCCACCTCTCCCTGTCCTTCCCTGTGGCTTCTCCCCGTCTGTCCTGTCTCACGTTCTCGCTCCGTCTACCTCTTGTCTTTCCACCATCCTCTTGTGCCTGCCCCCTTCTCCTCTTCCCCTCCTCCCTCCCTCCCCCCCGGGTCCTCATCTCTTCATGAGGGACTAGGCAGAGCATCATTGATTGGTAGTGTATGGTGGTGGAGGCAGAGTGACCTTGAGTCGGTCACTGATGAGGTCCGCTCCGCTCGCTGCCTCTCCTCCACGGCTGCTGCTGCGGTTACTGCTCTGATTTACGTTGCTCAGCCCGTGGAACCCATGCGCACACATACTTACGAGTCGCCACACGTACACGCACACAAGCACATGCACATGCAGAGATAAATAGCTGATGGGGCTAATGGAAAACCCCAGCGAGTCTACAGTCCACTAGTTTACATCTATGTGCTACGTGGTAGAACGCAAGATGCCCTTCAAGACATGCATGCACATGCACATAGGAGATTTTTGCACATGAACACACAGAGTCAGTTCTCATATGAACCTGATATACGAATGCAGACACATGCGCACGTGCACTCAAACTTACAGTACATGCAGAAACGCTTTGGCAGCGAGCTTTCAGCTGAATTATGCATCATAATGTGTGTAGGAGATAGATGCGAGGCTTTTCCACCCCATCCTCTTATTATGGAATTTACAGTAGTGTACTAAATGTTGAGGAGGCCTGGAAATGTACAGTAACCTCTACATCTGTTTGACACATTGGCTATTAGGGTAGAATTTATCATCCTAAATGCTCCAAGCAGGTTACACTGTCTGAAGGTTGAACTTAGTGACATTTTCTTGACATTTATGCACAGCCAAATCAAGCTTTATCTAGTTTTTAGGATTTGTCGCCTGGATTATACTTCAATAGGACTCATGGATCTTGTATTGCTTTCCTATACCCTTGGAGCAATACAATATTTTGGCAAAGTATAACATTGGAGCACCATCATTCCATAACCTCATATCATCCATCCAGTCACGCCCATCATCCCATATCAATTCTGCATCACAGTGCCCGTCCGGCCCCAGTGACTCCTTTTTCTCTTCATACGTAGGATGGCTTCACCCCTCTGGCGGTGGCCCTCCAGCAGGGCCATGACCAGGTGGTCTCCCTGCTGCTGGAGAACGATACAAAGGGCAAGGTGCGCCTGCCTGCCCTGCACATCGCTGCCCGCAAGGACGACACCAAGGCCGCGGCCCTGCTCCTGCAGAACGACCACAACGCGGATGTCGAGTCCAAGGTGAGTGACGGCGCTGGTGCTGCCTGTCTCCGATCTTCAGCCGGTTGGATTTTTTATTTTATTTTCAACTCTCTCCCTCTCTCTTATCCGATTCTTTAATTGTTTCTTTGATTATTGATGCATTTTAGTTTTATTTGTTAGTTTCAGTTTCTTGCTGCCTTTCTCTCTCTCTCTCTCTCTCTCTGTGTATTGGTTGAATTTGGTTTTGATGCTCTTTTTGGCAGAAAGGGGAAAGGAGCAGATGTACATTTAAGTTGTTTTTGTGCAAGCTTTCAAAAAAACGTTCAATTGAATCATCTGAATCTTAGAGTACAACACTGGCTTCATGTCCAGAACTTCATGGCCATGAATGATTTTGTACTGGGCTCCTTCTCCCTTCTCTCTGCTCCTCTACTTCATATCAGTAGAGGCCCTTTTCTATTTTTTGCTCACTAACTGCCAATTCTCTCCTCTCTTGCCTAACTCTGTAGATGATGGTGAATAGAACAACAGAGGTATACCTCTACTCTGTACATTATGTAGTCTCTCCATCGCAGCTCATAAAAAAACTCAGAACAAAAAAAAAACAACAACAACAAACACTTCAGTGCCCCTGACTTGATGCAGTAGTGTTTCTGCAGCCCTCTGTCACATCCCCTTTTCCCATTGTAACTAAATCTCATCTTCCTCTCCATTGCTTCATTCATGTAGTGGATATCTCTAGTCATAGAGAAATTCAGAGTAATGGCGCATGTTTCGCTAATACTGATTTAGGAAATCCTGAGGCTGGAGGCCTGGGTATCATCCTTGATTCTAATGGTTTCATGGTGTCCAAAGCTTAAGCGCTGACTGTTATTTTTGGCAAATTCTTTGGGACTGTTGACAAAATGTCGTCCTAATGTGTCCTGACACAGTCCTTCCATGAAACTGATTAACATGATAACCGGCGTTAGCATGAAAAGTGGTTATCATTCACTGAAAAGCAGCAGTCTGTTCATAACCTGCATGACAACCAAATCCCCATTCAGCTGTAAAGGAACCCAGCCTTCCAGCAGCAGCAGACCCTTAGCCTAATTAGTTTAATAGTCTAGCAGCTATTGATTTTAGCTCTTCTAATCCTCAACTCTTGCACCTAAAGCATTTTGCATGGGACCAAAAAGCAACAAGCTACCTCAACACTGCTTCTATGGTAGCAAGGGCCCCTTCGTCACACCAAAGCCAGGTGGCCACCTTCTGTGTGTGCCTGTTTTGGTTGGCATTGTCTCTGGCTTTGGCAGGCACGTCCAGTTATCTGGTATGATTCATCCGAAAATGGCTTTGATGTGAGGCTCCTGCATCGTGGTAAACAAATCTGCACAGTGCTCTGATGGAAGATGGAAATGAATGGATTTTTATAAACTTAAAGATTAACCCGCTCTACGTCTACAAATTAACTTTGTGTGTCAGTTTTAGTTACTTTTCTAATAGGATTATATATATAATAATTATCCATACTCGTGGTTGGGATTTTTGAGCCGCCAGATATCAGCAGAGGGGATACTCAGATAAGTCTGAGACACCTGTTCTCCACTGGATTATTGGTTATTTGAAATTAGGATTCCGACAATTAGATGGCTTATTATGAGATTCATTCGCTCAATGGACAGATTGTCTACAGTGTCCCTCTGTTGCTTTGACAGCTGTAGCTCACTAAGCCAGGGGTTTTGCCAGGAAATGGCGTTCATTCATGATGTTAGCAAATGGACATTAGGTTCATTTGCGGGACATTTTTAAAAGTATCAGGATATTGTGAATGAGATAGTTGATGAGTTGTATATTAGTTTGACTTTACGTTTCCCCTTGTGATAGTGTAATGAGTTATATTTCAGGATCATAAAACTACATAGAAGCCTGTACTGGATCTAAAATCCCTCTTGTTGTCAGCGTACCATTGGACCCATGTTTGATGCTTCAATAAATTGACTTTCTGTGCCACTGTGAGGAAAGTCAGGTGTCAAGCAGGTGTAACAGTGTCAAGTAGAGTGTGTCTACGTCTGATGGAGTGTGACTGTGCGTCCACCATAGCCCCGTATAGTCTGCTATGAAGCCCAGCGTACGGACTGAACTGTACACGTGTGTGACGTGCTTTCACAGCCTGTAATGTAATATGTGCGCTTGTCTGTTTGCATCTGTGTGTCGTATGGCTTTCTCCAACCCTCAGAGTGGTTTCACGCCCCTCCACATCGCGGCTCACTACGGCAACATCAACGTGGCCACGCTTCTGCTGAACAGAGGGGCTGCTGTGGACTTCATGGCACGGGTGAGTTTATTCTGCCCTCTGCTGTTAAGGAGGGGTATTACCAACACTCAAGGTAAACAAGAGTGACTGTTAATGTTGCATATATGGAAACAAAGATCCTACAAGGATTTGAAAACTGTGGTCTAGTTTAGTTTCAGTTACCAGAGGCCTGTTTCACGACACGACATTTTGACTAGCATGAAAAGCACAGATGTTACTAAAAAACTCTACAGCTAGCTCTGCTCTATTAAAGTGTCTTCATAACAGTGAGCCAGCATGCACAGTATCAAATCCCTGAAACTGAATCAGCTAAACGGGATTCAGCTATTATAATTTATCATTCGTATTTTGTTTTTACTGTGAGCTCTTGACGGTAAGAGCATCAACTGAAGACACGTTTGTTACAATGTGAGATGAGTGCATAGTTGTCATTATTAGTAGACTTGGCGTTGAGGATTGAAGGTACATGCTGCTACTACTACTACAAGAGAGAGAGAAATAAAAAAAAGCTGTGAAACCAAAAACACCGATATAGTAAACAATCAAAATGGAAATGTGTCGCACAACTCGTCTCCAGTGCACTATACGCTGTAAACAAGAGTATCCAGTTGCAACACAGTCACATCATAGAAATGAAAGATCCCTTCGCTTTAAATGTGAAGAGAGAAGTTTTGGAACTACTTCTTAAGATGGTACACTGGATTTGTTCTCAAAGCACAGATGTTTAGTTAAACGATGGATGTGTGACGTCAACCTCTGATTAGTTTTAGTTCAGGACATTCATAAACATAAAGACATGGAAAGCCTTATTGACAGAGCTGTGCGTTTAAAAAAAAAAGATGTCGAAAGCAGAATTTGCTGCTTTGTTTACAAAAATGGAGATGCTGCCGTATACTTCATATCCACAACAACAGCCTGATGAAGGCAACCTAGCTGAAAATGCTTAGTGAGTAAAGCACGGTGTACCGGAAAGGAGCTGTGCGACATGTTTCCAGCTCACTCATATTAATCTGCAACTTGATGTGTGTTCATTCTCAAAGCTACACACTGCACACAATGACAGCTAGCAACAACGTCATTATTATTTATTTTAAGCGGCCATCAGGAAACAAATTGCCCGCTGTCCTTTAAATAAGTGTTGCATTAGCTGATATGCCTCTAAGTGTTCATAATTTGTGCACCAATAAGTAGGATTACAGTTATTTTCTCTTATATTTACATTGCAATACCAGAGTGGGTGCCATTAAAAATGTTTTCACATCAGACATGAGCTAACCAGAGCCAACAATGGCCCGTAATTATATCAGCTTAGTGTGTGTGTTGGTTTGTGCTGGTTTTTGACACTGATTACAGGTTAGTGGTTCAAAGAGACATTGTACAGCAGTGGGAGAATGATGTGATTAAACAACAGAGCTGTTTTACAGCTGTTCACTTGATAATAAAAGACCTTTAATAAGGGGAGTTTAGTTTTTGTGTTTGTCCTGAGCAACTAGAAATTAAAGCATTGCAATCTGTCTACAAGATTACACGTTCTAATGAATTAATTCAGTTTAATTATAGACTTTAAAATGGTTGCTGTGTAAATAATAAACCATTACACTTAACTTGACAGCTGAATCTTAACATGAATTTCCTCTTCTTCTTCCTTTTTTCTTTCTTTTTTAGAACGACATCACGCCACTTCACGTGGCATCGAAAAGGGGCAACAGCAACATGGTCAAGTTGTTGCTGGACAGAGGGTCCAAAATTGATGCAAAGACCAAGGTGAGACTGTGGAGCCATTCATAAACGAAGCACATGAGGCCATGCGGTGTTGTCTGCCGGAGGCCGATCATTTTCCATTCTCTTCGCAAACGAAATCATCAGCTGAAGTTTATCAGTCTGACATTTCTGTTTCCCAGCATGGCCTTTTTTATCAATTTAGTTTATAATTTGAATCATAAAATGAAAGTCTGTGGTGTTTGCTGCTTGGCTCCTGTGTCCACGACTCTTACACCAAATTATTATTCACCTTATATATATTATCCACCTTCTTCTTTTCCAGGATGGGCTGACACCTCTTCACTGTGGGGCGAGGAGCGGGCACGAGCAGGTGGTAGAAATCCTACTGGACCGAGGAGCTCCTTTCCTGTCCAAGACCAAGGTAGCTACTGGGACGATCTATTCCGGAGACGCTGCTTAGTTCAGAATAGGAAAGGAAACATCACACAACACATTTCACATATTTGTTTTGTTTTTTTCTCACTGGTTATTAAAAAATAAAATTTAATAGAACAGATCACATTTCACTTCAAACAGTTGCTAGTAACATTGTAATACAGATGTATAAACCAGCTTTCCTAACCACACAGAGCAGGTTGAAGATCCAATCAGATAGCAGGCCTGTTGTTGTTGCTGTAGTGTTGTCGCATTGTCTCCATAACGTGTGTGCGACCTCTCCAGAACAGCCTGTCTCCGCTGCGTAGCCCTACAGTTTGACCGCGCAGGACGACCAGTGTAACAAAATAGACATTGTTGTAATGACCTCGTTATAACAATGCTTCTGTAACCTTCTCAGCAACTTCCTTCACAGTCTTTCTGTGTAGCGCACTGGCCACGCCCTAACTTACTTTGTCTGTCTGTCCATCTGTCTATGTGTCCGTCTGCGTGTGTGTTTGTCTCTCTCTCTCTCTTTGTCTCGCCTCTCTCCCCCCTTCTCTCTCTCTCTTTCTTTCCCTCTCTCCCACCCCAACTGTAGAACGGTCTGTCGCCGCTCCACATGGCCACTCAGGGGGACCACCTGAACTGCGTCCAGCTCCTGCTCCAGCATGACGTGCCGGTGGACGACGTCACCAATGACTACCTGACGGCGCTGCACGTCGCTGCCCACTGTGGTCACTACAAGGTGGCCAAGCTCATTGTGGACAAGAAGGCCAACCCTAATGCCAAGGCTCTGGTAAGGATGAAGGAGTGGGAGGAAGGAAAAGGGAAAAGAGAGTGAGAACAGGTTGCAATACCTGAAGGATACAGAGTTCTCCAAAAAGCAGAGAACAGGTCGTAAACGAATGTTTAATTCGGAAGTCTAGGTTGGAAACTGACACAGGGGGATCTAAGAATCAGGATTTTAGAGGGAGCACTGAAGGTTCCTTTCTTGGCCTTGTGGTTTGCAGCTGATATTTTTCAGCACCACCCATTCATTTCCTGGCAGATCATTTGCCTCTCCTTATCAGCCTAATAAAAGCAGCCACCCATTCGCAGATGTTTTGGGCTCTGCGGAGAGAGTTCATCCTTTTACTGGCGCACAAAGCGTTACGCTGAGAGTTTCTTTCTTCCCTTCCTGTGTGCAGAATGGTTTCACTCCACTTCACATTGCCTGCAAGAAGAACAGAGCGAAAGTAATGGAGCTGTTGCTGAAACATGGAGCGTCTATCCAGGCTGTCACCGAGGTACAACAGACACCACATTTACACTTCTCTGCTCGACTCTACACATGAAGTGTACTCACTTTTGACCATTCTGAGCTGCTCCTTGTTATGTTACATTATGACTTTTCTTTTAATAGTGATTTGTTTGGACTTAAGAGGGCTTTTTGACATTTATTGTTTCATTGTAATGATTTAATCTGTTTTTCCACAGTCTGGCTTAACGCCTATCCATGTGGCAGCCTTCATGGGCCATGAGAACATTGTGCATGCACTGACACACCATGGAGCATCACCCAACACGACCAACGTAGTGAGTGAATTATTTTTGATGCACTATGACACGTTAGAAGTAAATGTTTCTCTGGGTTTCACGTCCCACATCTTTGCATATGAAAAGCTCCCACTGATGACCGTTTCTTTGTGTCTTCCAGCGAGGTGAGACAGCCCTCCACATGGCAGCCAGGGCAGGCCAGGCAGACGTAGTCCGATACCTGCTCAAGAACGGAGCCAAGGTGGAGACCAAGTCCAAGGTTAGAACACTGCGCCTCATTATCAATCACTGTGTCAGGGAGGGGGAAAAAAAACATGACAAAATTCTGGACCGAAAGTCATTTTCTCCTCCTTCTCCTCCGCAGGATGACCAGACAGCGTTGCACATCTCCAGTCGGCTGGGGAAAGTCGACATCGTCCAGCAGCTGCTGCAGTGCGGCGCCTCTGCCAACGCTGCCACCACCTCAGGCTACACCCCCCTTCACCTGGCTGCCCGCGAAGGACACCAGGATGTTGCTGCCATGCTGCTGGAGAACGGAGCCTCGCTCTCCTCCTCGACTAAGGTGGGACTGGTGGATGGTCTTATTCCAATGCACGAACTTGGATGTCTCTATTTATTTCACAAGACACACACACACACACAGACACAGGACAGACCAACTTCATTATTTCGGTGCCACGTGTCTCCAGTAGTGGGCACCAGTCTCCATTTCCATTGTGCTTGTCTTTACATGCTTATTAGTTGGAGTATGCTGCTATAGAAATATGGCAGAGAAGTGTTCACGATCTCCAATAATAAGACCTACAACCGGCCTACAGGGCTCGACCATGTTAAGTTCTGTCACATAGTGGAGTCAAACCAGTTTTACTGTGTTCACCTTCAGGTCAGCGGTAGTATTAGTGTTGGTTCAGTAATTTCAGGCAATGCTTTTTACCTCAGGAGGGTTTTTTTTTCATCCATGCAGTGGACCATTGACAGATAATGTGACTAATTGCAGAGATCAAGGTCAAAAAGAGATGTAGAGTACACTTTATGGAATTAGTTTGTGCACGTATGTGATATGTTGCTGGCGGCTATCTTTGAAGGTGACCTCTGTCAGTGGAACAAATTAATGAAAGATAAATCCCATGATGCCAGTGCTTTCTCCTTTCTCTCTCTCTCTCTTTCTCACCCCCACACACACACACACACACATGCAGCATCTTTTGGGACATCACCTGAGTCAGCTGTTCAGCGAAATGATGTCACACCAACGTGGGAACAGAGAAAATTGACCCATTTATGATGTTTACGAAATAAATCTATCGCCAACGTGCCTACACTTTTTTTACAAATATTTAGAGACAAACCTATCGAGCGACTCATCTTCTCAAAAACTCATCTTTTACTGTATGAACACTGACACTAACCAATCACACAAATGAGGTCGTGTGTTTCAGAGCGTGGAATGGTAATCTGTGGGAGTCCCACATTCCTCTGGAAAAAATGACCTAATGTCTTTAAATATCTTCACACACACACAGGAAGGAAGCCAAGATTAGCATGATCACATTATGCAACAGCCATTTATAGACGTGGAATACAAGAGGAAATAAGGGCCTTCGGATTAGACTCACACATCACATACCTTAAAACCTTTATGCGAAAACATCAGAGCTGAAGGACTTTTTCATTTCAGGACAAAATATTCTCTTTGCATGAACTAAACTGGGTTGCTAATAAAAATATTTGCTTAGATACTCATTGTATGCACTTAATTGTTAAAAGAGCGCTGACCTCAAACAATGCAAAGATTCCCTTCCTGTTTGAATCTCTCCATCCCCACGCTCTACATCTTTCCACTGACTTTCATCTTGACAGCGTATCTCATTTTGTGTTCAACAGAAAGGGTTCAGTCCCCTTCACGTTGCAGCAAAGTACGGCAAGATGGAGGTGGCCAGTCTACTCCTACAGAAGAGAGCCGCGCCCGATGCTGCTGGAAAGGTGAGATGCCTTAAGAAGAGAGGAGAGGCCTGGTGAACAGCACACTTTAGGGAGACGATCCTGATCTCGACCAACATTTAAGGGGGTTTTCAGATGTGCTGGAAAGCATGAGCTGTCTGTGCAGGGAGGGGCCTGCCTCAGAATGACTCTACATATAAGGCAGGAGATGACACTCCTACACAAAGCAGAAAAATGAAGGCAGGATGACTATGAACTCAGATATCTGCATCGTCTTTACAAGCAATCCTTAGCAAACTGTGGAATCAGTGTTTTCATATAAACCTTCATAATTCCTGTGAACAGCCAGTAGGATTACTCGCATCTGTATGAGACAACCTTATGTAACCAAGTACATGCAGCTGTTGATGAAGATTTTTTAATTCTGCACTTTTAGAGAGTCAGCTTGGCCGACAAATGGCCCAAAATCAGAGAGTCATTCAGATACTGGGACCATTTCTCCTCTTGCAAGTCTCCCTGTCGTCTGCCCTTATCCAACTTGTCTCCAAGAGAGTAAACAGAACCCTTTTGGAGGTGTATTTTCCAAGCTGCAGCTGGACACGGGGGTGGTTGTGTGGAGGAGTAGCAGGTTTCGGACCGATCCCAGGACAACACAGCCAACAGATGCTTGTCCTGTTGCAAAAAACCTTCTGGGTAGATTTGCTTTTATTCCCCTGATGACACGGACTCATTCCACCTCCACATGCACCCTTGTGCAAATGCCTTTCTATACACATGCACACACACACACACACACACATATTGACACACTTACTTATCACAGACCTACTGGCACTGATTATGGCGTATGCTAGTTTGTGTATGTGTGTGCATGCGTGTGTGTGCCACCATCTGAGAGCATTTAACATAATGGCAGTCAGGTATGATAATGAAGCTTCCACTCTGCTTGTTGGTGTCGCGTTAAAATCAGTCCCATTGTAATGCTGACTGCGAATGCAAAGTCAGGCTTTTATGCTGTTTAATTTCAATAATTTTCAATAATCACCAGAAAGACACTGGCGTATTTTGTGTCACTTTGTCGCAAAGTAACAAACAATGTGTTTCACACCTGTGCAGTGCAGTTGTAGCAACAGCTCACGAGATTATCAGGATATATCCTACACATTTTTCTGGTGTTAAATACGTGGGACATTCCAGTGACTCAGCGAGCGTCCTGGTGACTCAGGGTCGGTTGCTAAGTCTGGAGGGGTTTTTTAATCCAAGACAATAACAACAACACGCTGCTGCTACCGCTACTGCTCCTGCTCTAATACTGCTACTCTTCCCAGTACTGCAAAACAAAGAAACTAACTGTCACATCATCGCTGTCCAGTGAAAACCAGCTCTCTCTCAGTATCTCTAAAGGACTAAAGGAGATGATGGTGATTTACACATCAGTGTATGTTTTAAGATCTCGGGGAGTACTGCTGCAAATGGAAAAACACCTTATGTGGCTGATAAACTGCCTCATGTTTAAAAAAATGAACTTACCAGATCCTCATCGCTGCTTGAAGCTAAAAGACTAGCTGCTCATAGCAGAAAATACCTGAATCTCAGGCCGAAATGGTGTTGCATTGTGGGTAATGTAGACACCACATTTTATGAAAGAAGAAGAAGGTGTTTCTGGTTCTCCTGCATCAGTATCAGTGACTTACTCCTTTAAATCTTCCTTAATGGGTTCAGTAGATTCGTCTAATGAAGCTTAATAAGCAATTTAAAAAACACTTACCCCAAAGTTTGCAGTTTGGAGATATATTTTACAGGCCAGTGAAGACATAATAATCTCTTTCTCTTTCTCTTCTGATAATGTCATCCTCCCCTAACTTCTTCTTCTGTGTTTCAGCATGAAGCTAAACTGTCTCTTGTACTAACTATCTTCCATCAGTTTGCTGTCCATCTCCTTTGATTCTGTCGTTCGGGCTCTTTAATTTTACTTTGTGCGTGTGTGTTTATGTGTCTTCAGCGATCTTCTAACCTGGTGATGTGTTGCATGCATTGTCTATATGTGCGTGTGTGTGTCCTGTGTGGGTGTTTTAGAGCGGGCTAACTCCACTGCATGTAGCTGCTCACTACGATAATCAGAGAGTGGCACTGCTGCTGCTGGATCAGGGAGCTTCCCCACATGCTGCCGCCAAGGTATCCACACAAACACACATAAACACTCATCCTGCAATAAATTCCTCAGTGCCATCTCAGACCATTAACAATGTCCTGCATGCAACCTCCGTCTCTCTCTGAAGTTCACACATTTTTTTCCCATTCCATCTTGTCAAGGCCTTGACGTAGTGAGTGAATTTACGGCGTTGAGCTCACTCTACCAGCCAGAATTGCTCATTGTGTCAGCACATTGGACTTGGCGGTTTACTGGATGCCATATTTTCATATTTCTCATAAAATAAAACTGGAGAGAACATGTGAATCAACTGGCCATGTATTATACATGTTGTAAATGTCTCCGGAGTCAGTGACTACTTACAACCTCCCACTTTTGTGAAGTCTGTTCCAGAGCTGTAAATTTTGTGTGTTCCCAATAAAACACAAAAAAAAATAAAAAGGACTTTGGTTACCGCGCTCGTTGAAATGTCTGACACACATGGTCGGTGACATGTGGTTAAGTTGTGGTCACTCTTCAGCCAGGCTATGGTAGTCTGTCAGAACCGCAGAACAAGTATGAGCAGAATGGCAGAACAACCAAAATACGGCAGGAAATGTTTTTGGCTGGACTGACAGACATCCTGCAAGAAAAGTCCAAGTCTTGTAAAACTAATTTATCTTCGCTTTGCCGTCTCTCTCACTGGCACGGTCTCCTGCTCTCTCGCTCTCTCTCTCCCTTAATCTGTATCAGTCTCTATTTATTCTTTTTCTTTTCCTGCCTCCCTCCCACACTCTTAGTCATTCCCTCCTGCCTCCCATTCTCTCAGATTCTCCCTCAATAAATAGTTTTTCATTTGGCCGGGTACTAAACTTGGTGTGCTCGGGCTAATTTAAGTGCTTTTGGAAAGGGATAAATCTATGTGTGCTAGAGGAGTTGTCTTGTGTGTTTGCACACTCAGATGCGTGCAGTTTATGGTCACAGAGTGGTGGCATAACACATGGGCATCGAAACTGTGATTTTGGCTCGTGAAATCTCGTTATAAACAATGTAAGTAATGCGAACTGGATTCAAGGAGGATAGTTTGGACGCTTGGTGTGTGACCTCAATAGAGTTTTCAGTTTTAGAGCTCAAACACAGTGACAGGGGTGTCACAGAGACTTCGGGGCTGCCTAAAGAGTTCAATAGAGCCCGCCTGCAGCTCACCCTGCCTCCATTTGGGTCGTCTCTGTGGTGACCAATGGCGTGTCCTTCACGTGTCTCATTCACTGGTGGTTCTGCCACCAATGATAAATGGCTTATTATTGGTGGGCAAACTGATGTTTCCATGTTTGTCTTTGAAAAGGATCAAGCATGGCTCAAACATGAGAGTTTAAAACTTCAAGCTTCATGATTGTCCATAAATCAGTATTATTATTATCACCTCATCTGCGGGTCAGTCCACAGCTCCATAAATCCAGTTACATGACTGTAAATTTGGTGTCATGACTAAATGGATTAAATGTTGAGATCTGCATCATGACTTTACTGTGCTGATTCTGTGTGTTACATCTGTGGTTGCAGTAATGTTGAACTACTTTTGCAGAACTACTGAAACTTCTGACCTTGTTTGTTGGTAGAAGCGCATTATTCTGAGTCTTAAATCAGGATTGGATCTTTCCACTGCGTAAAAAGAATGTTTTATGTTGTGTTAATAAATAACCTATAACCTTGTCTATACTTGAGTCTGTAATTTATGGATGGAATAAAATACATAAAAGTAAGGAATATTCCAGCCATTCAGAAGAGGTGAAAGAGTTCAGTACATCTGCCTAACCCCTGCATCTCTTTAACCTGCCTTAGAATGGCTACACACCACTCCACATCGCTGCCAAAAAGAACCAAATGGACATTGGGACCACACTGCTGGAGTACGGCGCCGACACTAATGCCGTGACGCGGCAAGGTATCAGCCCCATTCACCTGGCGGCGCAGGAGGGCAGCGTGGACCTGGTGTCACTGCTGCTTACCAAGAACGCCAACGTCAATGTGTGCAATAAGGTACCAGGCATGGTGGCATGTTTCAGTCTGGTTACGTGCTCCGATCATAGCAGAATTGTTTGTGCGTTCATACATGCTCGTGTGTGTCCTTCCCTCATATACAGAGCGGACTTACACCACTCCACCTAGCAGCTCAGGAGGACAAAGGCAATGTTGCAGAAGTCCTTCTCAACCACGGGGCTGATGTAAACCCACAAACAAAGGTAAAGCTTTCTCAGATAGGATACACACACACACACACACACATTTGTTTGTTTTGTTGTTTGGGTTGATGCATAATCTTTGATTTACACGCATCACTGATTTTGCTGCATATGCTCGTCGCTCTACTTGAATTCTCAAAACTATAGAATAAAATAGTTTCACTATATTCATGGCATCGGAAAAACACTCTCACACACACTGTTGGGCACACAGACACACACACCTGCGACCAGAATCATCTCAGGTGCTACATAAATAAAGGATTGATACCTGAGTGGAAGGTGTTCATGTCTTTATAGATGCACCACACACTGCAGCAAACACACACACCCCACACACACACACACGGCGCGCACACACAAACCAGCACGTACATGATCTAATATTTGGTCACACTCTGTCAGTTACATTCACCGACACACAAACACACACACGGGCCCCGTAACAGGCTGCTCACGTCCACGTAGATGAAGGTTGAACTAACACAAGGTTATCGTGCATGTGTGTGTGTGTGTGTGTGTGTGTGTTTGTGCTGACATGACAGTTGTTTACAGCGAATAGGTTATTCACTCACTGATCTCCTTTATCATCATGCATTGTACTCATAATTCAGTGTGTGGGCGTGAAATATGATCCAGTTTTGAAGTTTTATGTAGAATCAGAGATAGCATACTAAGCAGGAGAGGTGCATAAAATTTCCCTGTGGAAAGCATTTGTGTTTCTTTCTTGCACAGTAATTACAGAATTCTTTCAAAATAAGAGCCACTTTTTTTTTTTTGCAGAAAGCGTGATGTAACAAGAGAAGGCCTGCAGTCAGCATGCATAGCTATATTACCCTCTTTTCATCTGCTCTCCCTCCATGTCTCTGCCCCCATCTACTTTTCCTAATGCAGATGGGTTACACTCCGCTGCACGTGGCATGTCACTATGGCAACGCAAAGATGGCAAACTTCCTGCTGCAGAACCGTGCCAGAGTCAATGGCAAAACTAAGGTAGAAAAACACACGCTATTATACACACAGTATTACACAATATTGTATTGCTCTTCCTGTGTGGTTCTTCCCTTACACCCAAATTTATACGTTTCATAATTTATATATTTTGATGTTCCCTTTCCCTGACCTTGTTTGTGTCTGTCTCTCTCTAGAACGGATACACTCCCCTACACCAGGCAGCTCAGCAGGGCCACACCCACATAATCAACCTGCTGCTTCAGCACGGGGCCTCAGCCAACGAGCTCACCATGGTCAGTGCACAAACACACTGGCGCATGCACAGTCCGACAGAGCTAAAAAAAAAAAAAAAATGTTGGATGAAATGCTGAATGCTCTTTGTGTTTTCTGTGTGCCTCCTATCAATAACTTCCTCTTGGTTTCACACTGATCAGAATGGGAACACTGCCCTATCCATCGCCTGTCGCCTTGGATACATCTCTGTGGTTGACACTCTGAGGCCCATGACAGACGAAAACCTGACTGCCATGGTGAGTTACTATCTTTAACTGGTATATGTACAACATATCTACATTACCGATACATGTCAAATTAATTTAAGTCTAATCTTTTGGCCAGTGCAATAAATGCATGTGACATTGAGGAAAATAGCATGTTGTTATGAGACAGTATAAAACATTTTTAAAGCGAGAATTCAGCATCCTCGGTTTAAATAACCACACATTAAAAGTTTTGCTTGTACCACATTTTGTACATTAACAAACCTCAAATATTAAACTGTATAAAAATCTTCTTGAAACTAGCTAAAGAAAAGTTATCAGCCTCAGTGAGCATTGAATATGTTCATATTTCGTCAAATGCATTCACGGTTTCTCTCATGTGTTAAGAGTTAGCTACCACAATGCATCACTTTATCTGCTGTAGATGTGGAAGAATGTGAGATAAGTCGTATAATCTCGGTTGTTTGTTGCATTCAGAGCTTTGCTTTGGGATATGCTTTTGGAAAATCATCTGTCATAATTAAGCATTTGTGGCTATTGGACTAAACCATTATTGAGCAGCTGGATCGAACTGTATAGTGTGACCTACTCCTTGCCCAAATTAAAACTTGGCCTGCTTGCAACATGCCAAGTGGGAGTCAGTCAAAGAAATCAGCCAGCAAGTAAGTCAGTGAGTCTCGCTATGTCACATGCGTGAAGTTATCCTGAGAGAGCGGGTTTAGATTAGAGCTTAAGGTTTCTCCTCAAATAGCCCAGGTCACTAACAGTGATCCGATCCACACACGTGCCTGGAAGAGCGAGGGGGAGGGAGAAGGGTGTGACGGCAGGAAAGAAAGGGAGACAGTAGGCTGATGAAGAGGTGAAAGGAGTATGAAGGAGACAGTGAGTGACGGGACGGACAGAGAGGTCACGGAGGATCCTGCACAATCAGCAGCCAAGCACATTAGTCATAAATGAAGCAACTTAAAGATCAAGGTCATTTCCACACACCTTTGTGTGATTGATCTATTATTCACTGTGCAGAGGCCTCTGCTGTTGTTTTATGTCTCTATTGAAGCTACATCTGCAGCCTGTGGGACCTGTGCTGGCCAGTTATGTGGGGTAAAATGGCCTCGTGACCGAACATACAGTATCATGACTGCTTACTGTGACAGGGAGCCACGGCTAACATGCAGTTTAGTGTCCATATTTGAAATTGGAAATATATGTGAAGGTCACACCAGTTGTCATTGACTGACTACAGTTGTCTCTGAAATATATTGTTTAAGATTTTGAAAATGATTCATATTCAACAAATAGTTGAATATGACACAAATTTGACCCCTGAATTTCTGTATTTTTCTCTCCGCTTGGTGATTTGTAACTTTCCAACTCTCTCTTTAACAAGATCGGCAAACATACTTTTAAGGTTTAGGATGTCAAGGTGTGTAAATATGAAGCAAGCAGACAAGACACTGCTCATGTTATCCGATAGCTGACTTTATTGACAGTGAACTGGAATGATCATTTGATATATGAAATGATAATAATATTTAAAAAAAACCCTGCTCATATTCTCGTATTTTCCACCTGAAACTGGTTTAAAGTGTCAAGGATTTGTCCAGAGTATCAATATGTTTTGGCAATATAATCTTGTTTTGCCAAAAACTGGACTGTTCAGACGTCTGTCTTCTTTTCACATTGGCAGAGTGCATCAGAAAAACACAAAATCAATGTCCCAGAGACCATGAACGAGTTCCTCGACATGTCGGACGATGAAGGTACGTGAAGAACGCTGGATTATTGTTTTCATTCACGTCATTTTCAGGCAAATAACTGATACTTGTAAACTGAAAAAAGGTCATATTAATACACTGCACGATGTCCATACACTAGAGACTTTGTGCTACGTGATGTCATTTTCATTAACATGTGCATGTTTCACTGTATGTGCGTCTAAATCACACAGTCCGGGCCAATGTGCCAGAAACTCTCAATGAGGAGTCTTTGTCAGATGTTGATGAAGGTATTTGTCACCGGTTTGTCTCCACCGTTCTGCCGTTTGTCTGTTTTTCTTTAACATAACACACTTCAGCAGAACTCACCTGCCTGCTCTGCGCTGCTACTCAGCTTTGCCGTTCATCAGAGCACACTCACTCAACAGCGACTTTCCACTTGTGCAGAATGCTGTGATTATGCGCATTAGTTATTATGCAGCCCAAAGCACTATGAATCAGTGAGATATACTATTGATGTAGAATTATTCTCATCCCAGGAGCCAATAAGAGGGTCAGACAGCAGATCTCCAGTTTCTGTGAGGTTTTTTTGTGTGTTGTGTAGTGTGGTGATTTGTCCACAATCTTCAGACAAAGAATAAAAGTCTCCGATATTTTCAATCCACCAGCCAACATTAAATTATTAAACAGTTTTAGGCTTGAATCTGGTTTGTTTTTCCGTCAGGTTTAAGTGTCCTCTTTCTGTTCACAGACTGACACTGCTGATGTTATTTTCACTGCAGCTTACAGACACACTTGTTATTTTTAACTCGGCTCTCATACTGCACTATTTTCCTCATCAAAAACACTTTGTGATGTGCCGTCGCTGGAATCCTTTTAAATGAGTCGCAGTGAGAAAAATGAAGGTCAATGTGAGTCAGTTTAATGAAATAATCTTATGCTGTTGTATGTAATCCTTGATAAATTGCACAACAGTGATATCATAGTTAGCAGCAGCTGCTGTAGCTCTGCAGAGCCACATAACGCAGCCAAGTTCATGGTACCAGCCACATTGTTTCAGGCTGCCCACTTCAGTCTTCTGTCCTTTGTTTTGGAACCACAGAGCCAACAGGCCTGTAAAATTGATGAGCTTGTTCACGTTGTTGCTTAGGAGACAGTCGGAGAGGAGCGTGTGTGTGCGTGCGTGCGTGTGTGTGGGGTTTCTATGTCAGGTGATACAGCTAGACTCAACAAGTTACGTGCACACACATATCAGGTGATAATGGATGACTTTGTACTGTAGCTGCATGATGAAGATCCTCATCGGCACACATATGATTCAGTGTGTTATCACTACCAGGCAGGAATTATAAATACAGAGTATCCATGGCCTCATATACTCCACATAAACTGTTTATACTGTGTGCATAATTCATCTGCATTGTACTTGTGCAGCACGACCTCGACGTTCAGTTTGCCCAGTAGTAGCAGCACCAGACAGGCTTCAATTAGCTGTGTGTGTGTGTGTGTGTGTGTGAAAGGAGTTAGAGGAAGTAAAGAGTTTCCACATCTCTCTTTAATCCTATATAGGGAGAAGTAGTAAATCCTATTAAACTGTAGATTGGAGTGAGTGTGATGGGTCAACTCCTGGTCTCCTGGTTGTTCATTTTGCAGTGTGTGTGTGTGTGTGTGTGTGTAATCACACGCTCATCTCATGCTTTCTATAGGCTACTACAGCCACGAGCTTTACCATCTTTAGACAACAACTTAACTCCTTGTTGTTCCCTCCATAATCCCCAGCACTGGTCTTAAGAGGACAGTGCTGTCACACGCTGCAGCAGCTCTTGCGTAATTGCTCATAAATTCACTTGTTCTTGTGCAATATCTGGTCACTGTGTGCAACACGCAGAAGGAAGGAGTAGTTTCTCAATTATTTGATTAAGAAAAAAAATGGCAATGTGACGCCTGCTGCCGTTATTTCATCACCATTTTAAGCCCCACTCCCAGTTTGACATGCGGCCAGGCTTCCACCACAGAGGAAGAAAAGGCAGGAGGAGCGTCCAGTGAGAGTTTTCTTCTTCTTCTTCCCTCCGTCACTGTCTCCTGCGCCGAGGTTCCCATGCGTTCGCTCCATCCTGCCTGTCAGCTGACTGTGCTCTCCACGGAGCCGTAAACACTTTGAGCGCGGCCCCTGTTGACTCTCTTCAGCTGGAGTTTGTTGTCGGATGCTGTCGAGCCAGGAACACACCGAGACTTTCTCTCTCTCTAAATCCAATGAGATGAGCTTTTTTTTTCTTTCTTTTTTGAGCCGCTTGCAGGAGAATTAACCCCGGTGTGACCGCTGGTTTCAGATGGCTCGGACTTGTTCTTGTTTGACGCGCCCCGTTTCACGGCGAGGAGACGCAAAACTTTGAGCTTGAGCCCGAGTCGTGTTTCTTTGCGGAAAGGAGGCGACAGAGATGCGCGCACAGGTTAGAAAAACGCGCAAGTTAGAGTGGAGTTAAGTGCGTGGGGTGAAGAGAGGGCAACATTTTCCATCAGCAGCAGCGGCAGCAGAAACTCTGAATGGACCACTTGATAGTGTTCACCTCTCGCTGGATTTACTTTTCATCCCCGGGACGTTTTGTGAAGCTTTAGAAATTAGAAATAACATATTAAAAAAAAAGAGTTGTGAGAAACATGGCCGCGCTTGAAAAAGGTAAGCATCAGAGGAAGTTTTTGAAGTTTTGAAGGCTGAAGACAAAAAAAAAAAAAGACAGAAAGTGGCGTCATGGTGTGAATTTGTATTCTTTTATGATCTGCTTTATTGTTTTTAGTTTTCTACCAGCTGATGACAGACATGGGTGGCAACCTGATCAGCCTTTTGGTTCCTGTGCATTTATTAGTATTTTATTTTATTTCTTTTTAATTTTTAGTGTTTGTCAAAATATGCTGTGTGTGTGTGTGTGTGTGTGTGTGTGTGGTCTGAGCTTGAATGGGACGGTGATACATTATTACAGCCGATTGTTTTCCAGTTTTCTTTTTTTGTCAAGTCAGACAGACACAGCTCGAAAAACACAGGACGTTAGGTCAGCAATTTCACCATCAGAATAAAAGCATAACACAGGCCTCAGGAAGTAATATTACAGCCACGCAGGCACATAATGTATGATAGTTTTCTTTTTGTCCTCGGGTGGATAACTTTTGGGTAATGGACTGTAAAAGCTGGAACCCACGGCGTGTCGTTATGTGTCAGTGTTTGAGAACAAAGGTGCATGGAAAGCTCCAGACGTGACCCTCTGCCGTGACATCCACCTATGCCACCGGCGGGGGAAAATATACAAAACGAGCACCGTTTCTTCAGCAATTAACGCCACAATGTTTGTCCATGACTGGAAAGACCTTGCATTTTTCTTTTCTTCCTAACTTGTATCCAAAAATAGAAAATGGTCTCAGATTTCAAAAGTTAGTTGAGAGTCAACAAAGAAACTGGAGCAGAGGTACAGCTACACTTCCTAATGAAATAATCCAGGAATGCATTGAACGTAAACCCTTTTTTCTAAAATGTAAAACCTCTCTAAAGGCCAGGATTGTAGAAATACATCAAGACTGAAGGATGGAAATCGAGGCTGGAAAATAGAAAAGAAGCATATGTAACCATGAGCACAATATGTCCTTAACTTCATGGATATTGAGTTCCCTAATGTAGCCATATTGCTTCTTGAGAGTTGATCACGTGGATCTTTGTTATCGTCCCATTATTTTTAATCATTCCCCTCGTTTTATTTTGAAATGTGACACCGGAAACACCTACTTTTAACGCCACCTAACTTGACAGTGGTGCTGGTGTGTGATCGGAGTGCGGCAGTATTGAAGGTAGGGGGGAGGGGCTGCGGTGAAGGAGCAGAGTGTTGCAGGCAGGACAGAGCCGGACATGAGGGAGAAGGGGAAGCACGGTAGCCGCTCCGCCGGCTTCGTTGACCGGCGTGTCATCGTCCACCGGTCCGCCGATCGAGGTGCGATGCGGTTCTTACACTCTCTGCTTGCTCTTTGCTTATTGTGCTGAGGCTTTTTTTGGTGGTGGTGGGGGGGGTTGGTTGCTGCTAAGCCCTCTGCTGCGCTCTGCCTCCTGAGTGCTGTGAAAGGAGCTGCGTTTGGTTTTACAGGAGAGCTCCAGATATACCGCAAAGTGGCTCCGCTGCTGCTGCCTTCCTCCTAAAAATGATTACTGTCAAGCATCTGCGCTGCCGCCTGTGACAGCTTCATGTTGTTGTGCTGCCACAGTCAGATGAATAGACAAAAAGAAAAGTTGCAGGGGGGCTATGCAGTTGCGGTGAGGTATGCTGGGTTTAACGACAGAGTGGTGAATGATCCAAGGCCTCCATAATCAAATAAGTGTGAGACTGATGTCGGCAGTGAGGGCTTGTTTTTATCCCCGAGGTGCCGCATCGCATCTCTTACCCGGATTGGCTTTTTGAAGTTAACAGGAGGATTTTATTATTTCATCCCACCTCCCCCTCCCCCCCATCAGGTGAGGATGCGATGACCGGGGATACGGACAAATACCTGCGGCCTCAGGACCTCAAAGAGCTGGGGGATGACTCTCTCCCCCAGGAGGGGTACATGGGCTTCAGCATAGGAGCCCGCTCCGCCAGGTAAGCGCCTGTCATTTGTTACATGAAAAGCACTGATGTGCTTTGGTGCAGTGCTGTCAACTGTTTGGTCCAGAATATTGTGGCCAGATCATGTTTAACTCCAGAAAATGAGGATTTATCGGTGCTGTGGATGTTCACTCTGTGCACATGATGCCATAGTTGCAGTTGTTGAGATTGTATGTTGGACTGAAACGGATTATATGATGTACAACCCCTCCAACACGACACATAAACAGAATAATGGAAATCGCCAGGGAAAGCAGCTGGAAAGTTGCCATCTAATGATTCAACCTGACATAATGATTCAGCGTTTTGCGTGGCCTCATTCAAAACCCAGACAAAGAATACAAACGGCCCATGTTATAACACAGGCTCTATCTTTGAACTTCGATGTGTCCTCAGGGAACAGCTGCACGTCAGGATCCGCCACAGGGCCTAACAGTTTCAAATAGTGGACAAAGTATGTAGTGGAAAACTGGGCAGGCTCCAGTGAAAACACATCAACAGGACACACAGGACAAGTGTTGTGCCTGCTCCAGTGTGTATTGTAGCCACGCTAACAGATGGCAGATGCACCGTGATGGTTGGATTGATAAAAACAACTACACTCACTGTGACAGGAAGCCGCTTACATCAGCGGGCCACAGCAAACAAGGGAAACAGAGAAATAAATGGAGAGATTCCATGTAAACAAGCTTGTTTGATGAGGTTCATGGGTTGATGCTGGAAAGAGTTTGACAGAGGTAATGGATTAGATTATGTGAATTGTTGTTAGCCTTTGAAAAAAATAATAATACCAGAGGTTTCAGGGTCTGAATTTAAAGTTAGTTAGTGTATTGGCACGCCTAGAATAAAGAGTTACTACTGTATATGTAAAGTAGAAGAGCAGTTTGTGAAATCTTTACAGAGGTGTGAATGTAATGCTGTGTACTTTACTGATCAATGAATGTATGATGCTGAGCAAGTTCTTTCCTTTTTCCTTGCCTTTCTGTTTATGACATCGACATTGCATGGTTCGCTTTCTGACGATTGCACACACACACACACACACTCGTGTGGAAAAAAACCTCGACGCGTCTTGTGCCTAGTCGCAGCGTGCAACCATGCAAAAGCTCAGCATCAATGTCATACGGGAAAAAAAGAAAAAGCCACATCATGCCTGAATGTCTTCAGAATGCTTCGCTTTTCACTCTTCTATTTTGTTCTTTTCCTTGTTTTCCTGCACCCTGTCCCTCATTCTAGCCCTAGACTCAGGTAAGAAAAGAGTAGTAGTTGTAGTAGTTGTAGCCGACATTAGCCGTGAATGGTGTCCCTTCCTTTGTGATAACTAATGTTTAACCCCAACCCTACACTCATGAAACTGCTAACCCAAATCACAGGTCATCCATTGTGCAGTGGTGTCATCCAGTGTTTCCGCTAGTAGCAGATGTGTCACTTTGTTGCTGTCAAGTGTCGTACTGTCAAATCCATTTTTAGATGATCACCATTCACCTCACTGTCTCATCCCTCTAAGAAAACCATCATATCTGCAGAATAAGTGTATTTTTTGACGCAGGTGTGGAAAACAGGCAATCTCCCGAATTGCCGACAATAAGCTGCACTTTTGTTATTTTGCAGACTTTTCTTCAGTATGAGTTGTGTGGAAATAATCCCCTAACTTTTTGATGTGGCTTTTGACCAAGTGGCGCTTTTGTTGTGCCACCGAGTGTAACTTCCAGGGATCAAACGCACCCGTTTATTCATAATACATCCCCTTTCATCCGCCCTATTTACATGTTAGTAATTGGATATATCCCAGCATTATTCAGGATGATTCTGAATGTTAAATCATGGTTTGCAGAGATGGAAACTTAACCCTGGAGTTTAGAAATCCCCTCACACACACACACACACACACACACACACACACACACACACACATCAAGGCACTCGGTTACACATACACAGCACTCACACGGACGCACAATGACTCAGACAGCTGTCTCTTTGAGTCCACACAGATGCGCCCCCTAAAAACCTTGGACTGCTATACGGCATATGCATACATGGAGGTGGGAGAAAAAACAAGTCATGTGGATGATGGGGAGCGTAGTTTACAGCAAGGCGGTCTTGATTGATCAAGAGTTAAATGAGTGTAGTGGTGTGGAAATAGGAAGGGAGGTGACAGAGAAGGACGGGGGTAAGAGGAAAACAGCGAGGCAGAGAAAGTCTTCCACTGAGTGAAATGAAGGGTAAACTCGATGGGGTCATAGCAGCACGACTCTGAAATATAGATAAGATAACGGAGAGGGGAAAAGAGTGCTGCCAGGTGCCTCGATGTGCAGAAATAGATGAAGGAAACACAGGCAGAAATGGAAAGACATGGGAGGATGGACAGAATGAGAAAAAGGAGGAAGTGTGTGAATAACAAACAGAGTCCGACTGAAGGCGGGGGGGGGTGGGTGGGTAGGAGGGGGTCGTAGCACGGCACTGCCATGCCAGCGAGTCCATTCAGGCCGCGCAGAGTTGCTTGGTAACTTCGATGGTGAGGTAGGCAGGCTGTGCTGAATAAAGGGCTTCTCTCTGTGCTGAATAGTGTGCCCACTCAAACACGCTGAGCACTGCATTTTCTCCCCCCTCCTCGCTCTCACCCCGTTCACCACCGCCCCCCCCTCTCTTTGCACACACACACATAAACAGAACACATCAGTACACACATACTGTAATAGACTCTGACAAAATAAGGCACAGAGTTGTCGGGTCTGTCGCTGGCATTGTATCTTTTCGCGAGCCCCATTATAGCGCGCAAACGCACGCAGAAACACTGTCATCGCATATGTTATTTATGTGTCCACGCAAACATTTAGGCTCTTCTGTACTGATCAATTCCCTGTAGCAACAGCACAAGTAAATAAAGAGGAAAAAAAAAAGCACCGCATTGACTCTTGAGTGCCTGCAAAAATAGGCACACGTCACCACGCACACAGTCATAAAGCAGACTGCAGCAAGACAGATAGAAAAAGACCAGCTCCCCCCTTTGCTTCTCTGAAATAGGTCTAGGTCAGCTGCAAATGTTAGAATAAAGTAATATTGATCTTTAAGTTGGAGTCTGAGTATGTCTTATTTCTGTTACTGTAAAAAAAAAATGTGCACCTGTCAGCCAGGTGCATATACGGTCCACTAACCCACCACATCTCATCATTTAGATACACTTAGTTACATCCGTGTTCATTGTGCACACCAACCACAGCTTCATACAAAGATGATCACAACAGCCGTGTATGTTTCTTTCGGTCTCGTCCTCTTTCCCTCTATCTCTTAATGCAAACAACCTGAGCTCACTCTCATTTCCATCTCTGAATAACCTGCTGCGGTATCTGATCCTTGTTCAACTGCAGACTCCTCTCTCTATTTCCCACTTATTACTTTTGGACTCTCTCTCTGTCCAGTAACTAAAAACACTGGTTCCCTGGAGGTTGCATGTAGTAATGGATTCCTTGCTTTTTGTTTTATGCTATGTTCCCCTGCCCGTCACTTGTTGTTGCCCGCGGCACTGGGTTGCGTGGTAACATGTAGCCTCCGCTCCTTCAGTTCGGATAGGTCCAACACACTCAACCGGAGCTCCTTCGCACGGGACAGTATGATGATTGAAGAGATTCTGGCCCCCACAAAGGACACGGTAAGATTCCATTTCTGCTCTTCCTCGTCAGCTTTTGTTTATTTTCTCTTCTTTGTCTTGCCTCTTTTCACCCTTTATGCCCAACATTTTCCTCTTTCTCTCTCAGTCCCTGATCACATTTTCCTTCCTTGATATCTTTACTGTAGCCGTCTGGTTTTCAGCTGTCTTTCTGTCAGCGTCCTGGTGAAAACACAGACCGGGTAGAATTAAAGCAGGGAAAAGGGTAGCTTTACTTGTCTTGCACGAAGGTCATAACAGAAGCAGTGCTGATGCCATGCTTGCTTTTGCCAAAGTGCTGAGGGTGAGTGTATAGCACCTTGACATAGAGTTTATTCAAACTTAAGGGCTTTGGGAGGCCTGCCTTTGCTTTCTCATGGGAAAGAAAAAGCTCTGCAGAGCTCGACGCCTGCCCAACGCTTGTTTTGGTAGTCAGTGTGAAAATAGTGAAAATAACTGTATCCTTTACTACATCAGGTCAAATCTTTTTTTTTCCACCTTGGTTATCCGTTTCAATTCCATTGTACTATACTCTATATACGAGATGTAAAGTTTCAGTTACAGTCACATCTGCTACGTTCTATAGTGAAGATCATTTGAATTTAGATAGCTAAACTCTACGATCGTCTCAACTTCACAGAGATTAGATCATGTTTTTTTGGTTGGAAATTGTATCCTATAGTGCTACAAAGCAGCATAAATTCACATGTCTGGACCACACAGTGCCCTCGGAGTGACATCTGAACTGTCTGTCTTCTCCCCAAAGCTTCAGAGTGTCTGTAAAGACATTTCCTACTTGGTTGACCCTCTCAATAAGGTATAAAGTGTTCGTAGATGTCTGACTCATTTGTCAGTGGTTCAGCTCCCATTTCTCTTGAGTTTCGGTCTTTGTGTATTTTTTTTTGTTTGTTTTGGGTCAAAGCTATTCTTATCTCATTCATTTCTACCATATTCATCAAGTAGTTGTTCCCATGCTACTTTATGAGTTCCCATGACTCAGCGTGCACATACACTTTTCAACCAGTTTCTCATTGTTGCACGTCGTGCATTCAGTGTATTTCCACTGCACATTCACTGCGCTATTTGTTGTCTCTTTGTCCCGATTGTGGTGAGGCTGTGGGTAATGGTGACAAATGTTGTTGAAATATGAGTTACGAAGCTGTAAATGTCAGTTCATTGCTCCATACCATGCATGACTCAAGGGGTTGTTAAAAAAAAGGAGGCAGGGTCTATCTGTCAGCTGTTACATCCCTGCAATGATTAATAATTAGCTTTTTTTTTTGTCTTCTTCGCCTGCGTCTTCCTTTCCACTCACTATTTTTTGTGTCTCCTGTCCGTTTTTCTCAATCATTTATCCGCTGTTACTCTCATCTCCCTCCATCTTCTCCTCCTCGTATTCTCACCCTAATCTCTATCTGACTTTCATTACGCCCTTAAATCTTTCTTATCTCTTCTCCCAGCACCTGGCCGTGACCAGAGACTACAGCTCGGACTGTATGCGACGCTACAGCTGGACTCCTGACACCATGGACCACAGCACACACAACACTGTGTCCAGCCCCATTCACTCTGGGTAAGAAGAGCTGTGCTTTCTCATCCGACCTGTCAAGATACATTGTAGCAGCATTCATACGCTACGTGCACAAGCTCAGCGCGCGTATACTGATACATAAATTGCTTGTACATCCACATAACTATTGCAGAAATCACACATTTTTATATGCTTACCGCACACAACTGTTGTGATGTCTTTTGTTCTCCCCCAAAGAGTCAATATTCAGCAAACCCTGCAGCACTGATGCAGACAAGGTGCAGGGCTGTGGGATTTCTGCAGTGCCGCCACTGTACACATGATATTACGGCAACAAAAGACACAGATCATCCTCCAAAAGCTCTCAGGTCATAGCGCAGGTCTAGAGACACGGTCCAGACGTCATGTTCCCTGATATTTCTATCATCACAGAAACAAAGCACAGACTCATGACTCATGTGTTTCATTTGGCTAAACTGATAAGATTTTGCTCTCGTGTCATTCACGTACTTTGAATATATGACGTTATGAAGCGTTAAATAAACGGCGCTGTCTTTGCAGAGACGACTTAATGCTTCCTTTCTTCGGTGTTCTGCTCAGAAATGAAATAACGGGATCTGTCATGCAGTTCTTTATTCCTATTTTGGCCTCATTGTTATGCCTTGTGTGTTTGTCTATTTATACATTTTGGTCATTTCGTCCTCTGTGTGTCTTATGTTTTCCGTTTCCCTCGATTTTTTCCACTCCTGTATTTTTTAATATTTCTTTCATCTTCGGTAGTTATTTACAGATCCCGATAGTGCTTGTCAAACCTGTGATACTAAAACTAGGTTCTGGGGGTTTGCCTCCTGCATTGCCTCCATGTGTTTATTTTGCAGCTTCTCCTCCCCGCTCCCTCAGTATGACTCCAGGTGATGACTGAGTTCGCTGCTTTCACCCATGATGCCGCAGTGATGTCACTTACTCCTCCACCTCTGTCTCCCCTTCTCATCTTGGTCCCTCTCTCCTCCCTTCTTAGCCTTCTTTCCCTCCTCCTTCGGTCTGTGCTCATGTCACCCGTGTGGTCTGGTGTTTCATTTGCACTGCCTAGATATTAGAAGTGTGTAGTCAAGTGTGTTTGGAAGTCTTCCATTGATGTGCCATCTCTCTCCTCTCTCACCATGCACATAAGACCTTACAAGCATCCTGCTGTTTCCAACATACAGTACAGAAAACACAACACAGGCATAATGACAGCTCACAAAAACTTTCTATGCCTACATTCTACTCCATCCTCTGTATTTGTGTAGATAATTATATTAATGGGACGCCAAAACAAGCTCTTAATTAGAAGAATGGGTCACATCACATATCAGTTACATTAACCCTATCTTGGCGAAACATCTGTGAAGGTGTTTAATATTTGATCACTGAATGCTGCTTTAGAGGAACTGAAACCTTGTCAACGGTCTCACCTTCAGCCTCAGAACTGGAAACTAAACTTTCTGCAACTTTATTTAGCACCCTGTTTAGTTTCAGACTGTTACTGTTCTAAATCGAGGCAGATGAAGGCGAGAGCTGCCAGCTTTCAGAACTCAAAGCATCGTTTTTTTCTTCTTCTTTCTGTCGTTCTGTCTCTTGCGCTTTCTCTATTTTCGTTCTTTTCTCTCTTCTCCTTACTTTGTTTGGGTGTACGGTGATCACAGCATGGGAATCGTCCTCCTCACTTGTGTCCGTGGTATGGCTTCTGTCTATCTTTCTCCCGTCTGCCTTTTTTCATCCTCTTAACATCGCTCGTGTTCGTCTTGCAGGTTCTTGGTCAGCTTCATGGTGGATGCCCGGGGTGGTTCCATGAGAGGCAGCCGCCACAACGGCATGCGCATCATCATTCCTCCCAGGAAGTGCACGGCACCCACGCGAATCACCTGCCGCCTGGCTAAAAGGCACAAGCTGGCCTACCCCCCACCCATGGTGGAGGGAGAGGGGCTGGTCAGCCGGCTGGTGGAGGTCGGACCAGCTGGGGCTCAGTTCCTCGGGTATGACGCTTGGGGCTTTCTTTTTGCTGCGTTGACGAGTTGCAGTTTTCAGCAGAGAAGGGGACAAATCAAAGAGGATGTTTTCTATTATGTAATTAAAATACGATGAGTCAGAGAATGGTTATGGACCGACAGTGAAGCTTATTCATCAGTAATTAAACCAGAGAGAACTTCTCAGCTGGCCTAAAGTTTATGGTTCATCCGTTTCCTCAGAGTGCGTTTTATTGTGTCTCCTCCAGTCCTGTGATTGTGGAGATTCCTCATTTTGGTTCCATGCGGGGGAAAGAGAGGGAGCTGATTGTGTTGAGAAGTGACAATGGCGACACGTGGAAAGAGCACCAGTCTGACGCCAGACCAGAAGACCTCACTGAGCTGCTTACCGGAATGGACGAAGGTAAAGGAACGGTCATTTGGCACGGTCCGACATTTGGTTCAAAGCCACAATTCGAGTGAATAAGTGAAGGTGAATTAAACCTACACTACATATCCGAGGGCTATATGTCAGATGGTGACCCAGAAAATCAGATTTTCACTCCAGAAGCATGTTTTTTTTCGTTTTTATTCAACCTGTTTAGCCTATTTAGTGACCTCTTATGTGGTGACGCTGACCAAATGTCGCACCTTTTTATGTAATATTTCCGCTCACAGAGCTGGACAGTCCTGCCGAGTTGGAGAAGAAGCGCATTTGCCGCATTGTCACCAGGGATTTTCCTCAGTATTTTGCTGTGGTATCACGGATCAAGCAGGAGTCTAACCACATGGGTCCTGATGGAGGCTTGCTGTCCAGCAGCACTGTCCCAATGGTCCAGGCATCTTTCCCACAGGGGGCACTCACCAAGAGGATCCGTGTTGGCCTGCAGGTGCAAGAAGACTCTCAGCTCAGACTGAATCTGTTTCATGACATTTTGTTGTTGTTGTAAAAACAATATCATTCATTATTTATATCTGACCTATTTTTGGTTAAGTATTTGATTCTGTTTCACATGCCTGGGTTCTTTCATTTCACAAAAGTTCAGGAACAGTTTGACCGCTGAAGTTTCTCTCTGTCGTTTGATCAACAAACAAATATTGAGCCTCTTTCTCCGTCTTCCTGTGTTTGTGTTTAGGCCCAGCCTGTGCCTGATGACATGGCGAGAGCAGTCCTTGGGAACAGAGCCACCTTCAGCCCCATCGTCACTGTGGAGCCCAGGAGGAGGAAGTTTCACAAGCCGATCACTATGACAATCCCCGTCCCTCCTAGATCAGCAGAAGGCCATCCCAGCGGCCACCGAGGCGACTCTGCACCCTGCCTGCGCCTGCTCTGCAGCATCACAGGCAAGTAGACTGCAGATAACTAGAGCATGACTGACAACGCTGTAACAATACCTCTATCCAAATAGCTTATGCAGGATTAGCTTTGAGTTTCAGGTTATATAATTAAAATAGTTTCACAGTTATCAGAGCTGAGATAAATATTATTTGTGATACAAAACATTGTTTGAGAAAGAGAAAAGAGTTAATCCCTTAGTGTCACCATGAATTGAATAGCAATGGGCACATAAGGTATGCTTTGATGTGTCATGGTCAATAGAGGAAAGATGAAAAACTGAAAAGATAAAAGCACGAGGGCTACGAAAGCTGAAATGCTGGCTTGGCTGGAAAGGCAGTGAGCTCATCTTTTGACCCTGTTTCATGCAGGAGGGACGTCCCCAGCCCAGTGGGAGGACATCACCGGGACCACACCACTGTCCTTTGTAACTGACTGCGTCTCCTTCACCACAAATGTGTCGGCCAGGTGAGACACAATGCAGATAATGGACACAAAGTAAAAAAGAATATTTTCAACAGAAAAATGTTTCCCAGGGACTTCCCAAGGAGATTTTTCTACAGACTACAATACATAAATTAATGAAAATAGATCAATTAATTGACAATTAAATATGTCTTAGTTCTGTTTTTATCTGCAAAGCTGAGTAATAAATATTTACAGTATATGCAGTTTTAGGAAAAATATAAAATATTATTACAAAAACATTAAAATGGGCTTAAAAGTTCCCACTTGGACAAATAAATTAATCATTAATGAGTCTATTTCTTTTATTTTTCTTGTGTGTTAGAAAAGCACTGCTACACACTTAAAAAATACAAAATTTCGAATGTTTCCTGGTTTTATGGTAATTTTTCTGTTCCAAACTATCAAAGAGAAAAATTCAAATTTGGCACTTGAATCAACATTATTATACTGGATGTCCGTTTTTCCTGAACTGACCTCAGCAAGTGAACTTCTTGGTGAACTTACAGTACGCAGAGTCATGAATTCTCAAACTAACTAGATTGGAATCATGTGGTGAGTGTGCGGCCTGATATTAACTGAGCACCCGTCGGTGCTCTGTAATTAGATTACTACACAGCTGTCATGTGTTTGACTCTTCAGAGAAACAATCCAGCTTGATTTATTACTTAAGATGGTCACTTGAACTTTCAGTGTTTCAGTCTTGAATGAAAATGTGCGATGTAGATGTAGGCTGTTGTAAATCTTTAAATCTCATATTAGGCAATTGTTTACTTGGCTGACTTCCAGGTTTGCCCCCCACACTCACTCCTCTTTACTCTCCTTTCCTCCGATCTCTCGTCCGCAGGTTCTGGCTCGCAGACTGTCACCAGATTCCTGAGACGGTGAGCCTAGCGTCTCAGTTATACCGGGAGCTGATCTGCGTGCCGTACCTGGCCAAGTTTGTGGTGTTCGCCAAGATGAACGATGCCATCGAGGCTCGGCTGCGCTGCTTCTGCATGACAGACGACAAGGTGGACAAGACCCTCGAGCAGCAGGAGAACTTTGAGGAAGTGGCCAGGAGCAAAGATATTGAGGTAGGGCCGTGTGTTCATGCAGACTTGTGAAGAAGAATCTAATAGAAATTAAACTCATATTTTGTTTATGTTTATTTCATTAATCGATTCCTGTAGGTTCTCGAGAACAAGCCTATCCATGTGGATTGCTATGGCAACCTGTCCCCTCTCACCAAAAGTGGGCAGCAGTTGGTTTTTAACTTCTACTCCTTCAAGGAAAACAGACTTCCTTTCAACGTAAAGGTATCAGATGTATTCCTCTCATCGCCCTCGTCTCTCTGCTAGCATTTACTCTCTATGTTGTCCACTCTGGTCTCCTTTGTGTGTGCCTTGCTGATTAAATTATATCCAAAATGATCATCCTCTGGTAATTAGCTAACATTCATAGCAACGGTAATTTCCTTTTCTCCATCGCCCAGGAAAATTAGAATAGCACAGTGTCATACTGCAGAATCGAATAAAAGTGAATGTTATTATCTCCGCAGATCACATTTTTTTTTGTAGTCTTTTAACTTGCATGCCGACTGACAGATGAAATACATCCTTACATTTATAAACTGTGTGACAGTATCCAGTTTTATCAACACGCAATTGCTTGAGGTAGAAAAAAATACAGATTTCTACTCCTGGATTAGGAAAGAAAAGCTTTTTCTCTTAACATCCCCCCAATGGGTATCGAAATAGTCTGTTCCAGTCAACTTGTGATGCAGTGTGTTTTGCTGTCTTTTTGCAGGTCAGAGATATGGGCCAGGAGCCATGCGGCCGCCTCTCCTTCCTGAGAGAGCCAAAATCCAGTAAAGGCCTTCCACAGACTGCCATATGTAATTTGAATATCACACTGCCAACCCACAAGAAGGTAGGATCACCATGTTTGAACGGTCCATCCTTTTAGGCCATATCATGTCATCCACATGTAAATGAAACTGAAATACAGAAAGTTTCCTGACATCGAGAGGAGCCATTGAAGTTCATTTGGTCCAGAAATGACTGCCTGCTGCTTGTGTCTTTTATTAGTGTTAAAGCCTGTGCCAGTCATAAGACCCCACAACGTACACATGCAGCCACACATGGACATTGTGCTTTGTTCTATTGCCTGGCTCTCTGTGGGTACATAAAAGTTACGCAAAAACAGAACCGACACTTCTCATTTGTTCGTTTGTTGTGGTGTTGATTGATCACAAGAAACTGAAATTATTTTGCTTTTGCTTTCGTTATTTTGCCGTTTACTTTTGATTAATCCTAAAGATTTTTTCTGATGCCTTTTGTTGTTTTTGCTGCTCCATTTTCATCCCCTGAATTTTGTTTTCACCTCCCCGCTCACTATAACGCCCCTGCTCTCCATTGTGTCATCTCTCTCCTCTCCTGCAATGCATCTTGGAATACCACAGGATATGGAGTCTGATCCTGATGATGAGGTAAAACAGATTCTTCATCATCACATGGAACTGCTTCTTCTTTGTCGTCCTTTCTGTTGGCTTTACTGCAGATGCTGTCGTGGACATGCGTGTCACAAACAATCTGTCTCTGCGCAGTACCTTGGTGTGAAAGATGCTTCTGACTGCACGTTTTTTTTTTACACAGCTACGTCATTGCTGAAGTGACCCCCCCTTGTAGTGCATGAGTGGAAATGGCAGTTGTTTTAATCAGCGAGGATTTATTTATTGTTGTCTTCATCCCAAGTCCAGTGGAGCAAATTGCTGTGCCACACCTCAGCTTGTTTTTCATCTCTATCTCCCTCTCCATACATGTCCAACAGGATCTCACCATATCTCCATCCTTACTCTTAACTCATAGGAGGTTTCACACAGGACTTATGGTATCTTTTGTCAGCTAAAGATGAAACCCTAACTCTTATCATTTGTTCACTTAGTCACTGTTTTGCTGTATTTGGGGTTTCCCGTCTTCACACTTGTCCTTGGCTTGGTGTTTAACAGAGAATACTAATACTCTCGGCTGCATGCCAAAGCAAAGTTTAACCAAAGGGAGATGAGGCTGTTTTTATGTTTGAGTATTTACATTATATGTAGTGACCATGTGTGTTATGTTCCTTCTACATCAAGATATCAACCCACTCTGCAGACTGAATGTTGATACGCAACAATTCAGCACCCGGATTTTGCTCATTGACGGCATTTTTGAACATTCAGTGCCAACATACAAAAAAAAATAGATAGATAGATAGATAGATAGATAGATAGATAGATAGATAGATAGATAGATAGATAGATAGATCAATCTAGAGATTTGTTACTGCAGTCGGTACGGAGCCTCAAACATACATAGATACACAGATAGATACAAACACCACACCATAACAACAAGAGCAGACATTCAATACAATACAGCATAGTTCACTGCACTGCATAGTTCCCGCCCATAGAGGTTACCAGGGTTCCTCACATTCCTCACACTGACCTTCTCCCTTACGTTTCATTCTGTTACATAATAGACACACTATTAACTGCGCTGGCACTGAATGTTGGCATAAACTGTAAAACCATGTAATGCAGAGTTGTCCGATATCAACGCATTCCCCAGAGACTGGGCTGAATATGTATAATACCACTGTCCTCATGCTAAAATTTAGATTAGCGCTAGCGTTGTAATTTTTAGCCGCCGTTCTGTCTCACCATGTTGGATGATGATGATCTGAGGAAGGCACCTCGTGATAGGAGGACACTGGTTTAACTTCCTGTACCAAACTGGAAGTTGGATGTTGCCCATGTTTACCCACTCAATATAATAGGTCACACAGACAAAGCACATACGGTCTGTAGTTATTTCGTCGTAATGGCATTGAGAAATGCAGTGAGTGAAGAGTTGCAGGAAAACAGTCCGTTGCTCCCCAGAATAGACACTACAGTGCACCTGCAGTGCCTCCTTGTGCCAGCACTAACAGCATGTACTGATTCACTAAAAACAGGACAGCGTTTGTGCACTGCACTATATAAATTAATACATCAGATCTAATTCTGATAGATTAAAATACAATTTCACCATATTTTTTATGTTAAAGCATCCTTTGTTCTTTTTTTGTTTGTTTCAGACTGAAAAGCCAGAACGACGTCATACCTTTGCCTCCTTAGCTTTGCGTAAGCGCTACAGCTATTTGACCGACCCAGCAGCGAGTGAGTTTGCCATTTTTACTTACATGAAATTTTTAATTGATTCCAGATATTTATGTGATTTGAATTAGTTTTAGTGTCTAAAGGTCCCTTTATACAGTGTACATATTTTTCCATATACCCATAGTATAGAACGAGATCTACTTGACAAAACATGTTCATCAATCATTTATTCTGTTCACCTGACACATACTCTTTGATCATCTGTCATTCATCAAACATTTGCATGGTTTACTGTGTGTTACGCTTTGCTTACCCACTCCATGTTGACAATTAGTCTCCCTGTTTCAACTGTCATGTTATTTTACATTTGTGGAAACATTGGGAATCAATGTCTGTCTGTCCATTTACCATTTGAACAAAAAATGTTTTAATTCATGTCGAATAAAAATATTCTTTTGAATTGTTCTCATTCTTTTGGTGGCCATTTCACTCTTATTGGCTTTATGATTGTGTGCGGCTGTGTATATTAATGTGGTAACAGGTTGCACTTTACATTAACTTGATTTCCCGTACAGGGAGAGTATTTTAGAACAAGCGTTTTTGCCATTTACTAAATATTGGCATAATTTCCATGCGACCATCTTAGGGACAGATTTCATATTTTGAATTTATATAAATTGAATTAATACAATACCTGATAATACACAAAGTTTGTGTATTATCAAACTTTTTGTTTTGTTATTCTACCATTGTCCAACTGAGTCCTTTGTGGACACTGATTTGATTAGACTTGGATTAGATTCATAAGTATGACTTGAGAAATCTTTGGTTATACTGAAAACGGAGCCAATTCAAATATCTAAATATAAAAATACATGGCATTCTGGAGAGGCCTGAATGGCTGATTTACTTACTTTTTCTACTCTTTTGTAAAGTGCAACCTCATATTTTATTTTTAAGTCATGACCAAACAAGTAAAGTGATCTTTTTTTTATTAACGGTATACACTTGTGGGGTCGTCTCTGGCATTGAAAATGAACCAAATGAAAGGATAACACATGTCAATCAAACATGTACAGTAAAAGGCACTGTTGCAAGGAGGCAAATAGATTAAGCACATCAAAAGTCAATGGAACTGTATTTTTTGGTTATCATGTCATTTCTTGTCAATTCTACCATATGTCAAGCATTTTTGTTCATACACATACTCGATTCTTTATTGGGTGTATTTTGTCATTAGTCACTGATTTTAAATCTTCATTTGTCATATCATCCTTGGTTTTGAATAAGGGCCTTTCTTACATTTCATGTGTAAAATTTTGTCTTGCTGTTGTGAATAATCCTGTTTCTGACTGACTCAAATTTCTCTTTCTGGTTTTTATGTTTTATTTCGAATTATTTTATGTTATATTTTATGTTTACTTCCTTATTGTTTTTGGTTTAAATTATTTGTTGAAGAAACAACTGATCGAAGCTCGCCGAGAACACAGCCTTCTAGCTACCCTCACAAACCTGTCTTTTCAACGAGATCTTATCAGGCGTGGTCGCCTGTTCCTGTCGCCGTCCCTGGTCAAGCCAAGTCTGGGTTTGGCTCCCTCTCCAGTTCGTCATCCAACACACCTTCTGCCTCTCCATTAAAGTCTGTCTGGTCCATCAACTCTGCCTCCCCCATCAAGACCAACATCCCTGGATCACCTGCCTCCTCCGTTAAGTCAGTTAGTGACATGGCCTCTCCCATCCGATCTTATAGAACCATGTCCTCTCCTATAAAAACTGTAGTCCAGCAAAGCCAGTACCCAGTCCAGGTCACCCCCAGTCCCCTGGCCTCACCAGGTAAAAGTGCCCCAGATCCCATGTCTATGAAAGGACTGGCTGCATTGTCTGCTAGGACCTCCCCTATAACTGTCTCTGGAGGAGGAAGCCCTCTTCTTGAGAGAGCATCCATTGGCATGACACCACCGACCTCTCCTAAATCATCTCTGAATATGTTCAGTTCACCTCTGCCATATAAGACCGTTATGGGGGGCTCTAGTGGCTCCTCCTCACCTATAAAAACAGTTCCTGGTCTCTCCTCTATGCGTTCCTTTGCCTCGGAAGCCATTGGTCCGGCAAGAAACCTATTCTCCTCTCTTTCATCACCACTTAAATCCAACACGTCTCCAAGTGCTGCAGCTCTGATCAATGGAACTGTGTCGCCTACACAGTACCGCTCTTCATCCCCAACATCTCTTCTCACAAGCAGTCTGCAAGAGAGAATACAAGCAACCACCAATGCCGCAACTACAAGCGTCAACGCAGCCTTCGATGAGGTTGAAAAAACATTCAATTCTTGTTCTGCAGGCTATGGCACGTTGAAGTCCATGTCCTCTTCTGCATCCTCCTCATATCAGTCCATTAGATCATCAGCTTCTAATTCCCTTTACGCCTCACTAAGATCCCCTCCCAGTGCCACCACTGCTGTAACATCCAGCACAATGACTGTTCCAGTGTACTCTGTTATTAATGTGTTGCCAGAGCCCCAGTTTAAAAAGTTACCTGAGGTATCCAAGTCAGCTGCTGCACTTCTGTCCCCACGGAAGACTGTGCCCCCTGAGGTGAATGCTCAGTTGCAGTCTTCCTTTGCCAGAACTCTTTCCCCGATCAAAGCCCCTCTTTTTTCTGCTGGCCTGAAATCAAACACCACATCACCGCTGTCATCCAGCCAAGAAATTCTGAAGGATGTAGCTGAAATGAAAGAGGACTTGATACGAATGTCAGCCATTTTACAGACAGACCCAAATTCCACAGCCAATAAAGGATTTCAGTCTGATTCACCCAAAGAGGCTAAGATAGAGGATGAGGAGCCGTATAGGATTGTGGAGAAAGTAAAACAAGATTTGGTAAAAGTGAGTGAAATCCTTACTAAAGATACTGTGAAGGACGGTAGGGTTTCCCTGTCAAGGGGTTCTTTGGATGACATACACTTCTCAAAAGTACAAGTTGAACAACCACCAAGCAATTGGAGCTATCCACCAAGATACGAGACTGTAGTTCCTCAAGCCAA
The DNA here is from genome assembly GCA_023373845.1 of Nibea coibor. Classification (NCBI taxonomy): domain Eukaryota; kingdom Metazoa; phylum Chordata; class Actinopteri; family Sciaenidae; genus Nibea; species Nibea coibor. Next base: position 16,671,624 of record CM041723.1, read on the forward strand.
ATCAAAAACTATACCAGATAGAGATTTCAATCTCTCCAAAGTGGTTGACTACCTGGTCAATGATGTTGGTAGCAGCTCTTTCTCCAAAATGCATGACACAAAGCATAAAGCAGATGAGGGCAAGAGAGAAGGAGAGGGCAAGGAGAAGCAGAAACGTGTCCTAAAACCCACCATAGCAGTTCAGGAGCATAAGCTCAAAATGCCCCCGACAAATATGCGCTCTTCAGCTTCAGACAAAGAATTAAGTAAAGTAGCAGATGCACTTTTTGGAGCAGACACTGTGCTAGAATCCCCTGATGATATCTCACATGAACAGGATAAAAGCCCCCTCTCAGACAGTGGTTTTGAGACCAGGAGTGAAAGGACACCTTCTGCCCCTCAGAGTGCAGAAGGCACAGGCCCCAAGGCCCTTTTTCAGGATATCCCTGTTCCCCCAGTGATCACTGAGACTAGGACTGAGGTTGTCCATGTCATCAGGAGCTATGAGCCTCCAGAGGACAACAAACAACCTGCAATGGAGGATGCACACCCTGTCAGATATATTGATTCAGATTCTAAAGGAAATCTGAATCAAACTGCATCAACTCCAGAACAGAATAAATGCTATTCAATAAAAGTCAGCCCTGATGAGGATCCAATGGGGAAGGGGATGCGAGTAAAGGAGGAAACTCACATCACTACCACCACCAGGATGGTGTACCACAAACCAAGTGGCAAAGAAGCAGCAACAGAGAGGTGCGAGGAAACCATGTCTGTGCATGACATAATGAAGGCTTTTCAATCAGGCAAGGACCCATCTCGAGAGCTGGTTGGACTGTTTGAGCACAAATCTGGCAATGAGGAAACATCACAAAGAGTCCTTGAGGACATCAACTCAAAGCCTAAGGTTGAAAGAATAATAGAGGTCCACATTGAAAAGGGCAATAAAACAGAGCCAACAGAGGTCATCATAAGAGAGACAAAAAACCACGCAGAGAAGGAAATGTATTACTACCCAGGGAATAGACTGGAAGACGAGGAGCCTGAGGAATCACTCCCAGTGTACCTTGACTCTCCCAGAGTGAACACACCCATGTCACAAGAGGAAGACAGTCGCCCTAGTTCAGCCCAGCTCATGGCAGATGACTCTTACAAAACACTGAAGCTACTTAGTCAGCAATCTGTAGAATACAATGAGGATGAATCATCAGAACTCAGAGGGGAATCTTATAATTTTGCAGAGAAAATGCTACTCTCTGAGAAATTTGATCAGTCTCATTCTGACACAGAGGAATATCTAAGAGATAGGTCTCGTTTCCACTCACCAGACAGAAGCAGTCACAGCGAGGGCAGATCAGTCGGGCCAAGGACAGAGTATGTCTTTAGGTCGTCGAGAAATGTGTTTGACAAATCTGGAAGAATGGCCAATGTTGATGATAATTTTGACAAATTGACACTTTTGCAGTATTCTTCCGAGCCTGGTAGCCCAAAGCAGTCAGTTTGGATGCGTGTGTCAGATGACACACACAGTAAAGAAAGAGAACAGCTTATGTATGAGGACAGAGTGGACAGGACTGTAAAGGAGGCAGAGGAAAAACTCAGCGAGGTATCTCAGTTCTTTCGTGATAAAACAGAACAGCTCAACGATGAGCTCTCATCTCCAGAGAAGAAATCTCGCAGACCAGACTTCAGAGAATCACGATCAGGGCCCAGTTCTACACACAGTAGTCCAGAGAGGTCAGCTTATAGGAATGGTGGTAGTGGGGAAGAGTGGAGCAGAGAAAGGCTTAGAGACAGGTTCAGCTCCAGTGACAGGAAATGTGCCAGCTTACCCAGCAGTCCAGAGAGGAGAGTATTGCTGCAGTACAGTGAATCAGACCCAAGAAAACAAGGAGATGGTAAATCACAGGGAAGCACAGGTGAAAGCCCTAAAACTTTTCAAATGTCTTCTTCCAAAGTTAGTGCAGCAAGGCTAAAATTTGAGCAAGAGGCTCAAAGGCAAGATAGGAGTCCTCAGGGTGGCCAAAATTCAAACACTCATATTAGGAAACTCCAGGAAAGTAAGTCACCTGTGTATCAGGTGTTTGCCGGTTCAAACATTCCAAAAACACCGGATAGTCCAGGAAACCAGAGGAGATGTCTAGATAGCGAATTAAACAAGTTCTCACCCAAGCATGAGAGCAGTGGAAAAGATCAGGAAGAGAAAAGGATATTCAAACCATGGGAAAGCCAAGAGTACGGGAACTACAAGCCCCAATCTCCCAAATTATCTCATTCAGTAATTCACGATTCTATGAAAGATGGCAATAATAGTGATTCCCAAAGACAAGAAACCACCAAGAAAATAATCTACACAGAATTTGTTGTCCGAGAAAGTCCAAATAGCAATGATAGTCTAAAAAAAAACTCGGAATCGCAAATTCCTATAAGAAAGCCATCTAATTTCTCAGAAAATCACAAATCCACCACTTTAAAATTAGATTCTTCTGTTGAACCACATGAGAAGGCAGGGTCTCATATACCTACATTAGCTAGAAGTCGGTTACACAGTAGCTCTGAATCCAACAAGTCTACTCGTGGATCATCAGTAGGAAAATCCACAGACTCATCAGACAGTAGCCAGTCAAATGTAGTGTGTAATGGTGTTGATAGTGACCAAGTAGAGTATTTGGAGCAAGTAACTCCTGTAGTTGTCACAGAGGGTTTCAAAGATATTAAACCCTTACCTGTGTATGTTAGCATCCAAGTGGGAAAGCAGTATGAGAAAGAAACAGCTTCCGGGCAGCTGGGAACATACAAAAAGATAGTAAGCCATGAGAGTAGGACAGTGCACGAGACTAGGGGTGCATTTTACACTGTCAAGCAAAAGCAGTCTCCATCTCCTCAAGGAAGTCCAGAAGATGACACTCTAGAACAAGTGACTTTCATGGACAGCTCTGGGAAAAGTCCTGTTACCCCTGAAACACCCAGCTCAGAGGAACTGAGTTTGGCCTCAAGAACACCAGACTCTGTCATAGGTTTCATGCCCGGCGTGCCAAGCCCTATCCTAGAGGAGTCCGAGGAGGAAGAAGGGAAGACCTTCATCTACAAGCAGCCCTCAAAGGAAAAATCTAAGCCAGATTCCTCAGAGAATCACAGTAAAAAACAGGATGCAGAAAGGCAGAAGCCAAAGGAGAAAAGAGTGGCTTACATAGAGTTTCCACCTCCTCCTCCTATAGAGACAGAGCAGTCGGACCCTGAGAAAAGAGGGTCGTGTGCTTCTTCTGAGGCAGAGACAGAGATGATGGAAGTGAACCTCCAAGAGGAGCATGATAGGCACCTATTAGCTGAGCCAATCATCAGGGTTCAGCCTCCATCTCCTATTCCCCCCGGAGCTGATAACAGTGACTCTAGTGATGATGAGTCTGTCTTCCATCCCATCCCTGTCAAAAAGTACACCTTCAAAATGAAAGAGGAGGGAGAGAAATGCCCAAAACCAAAAAAATCAGAGAGAAATAATAAGGAGTCTGGGGTCAATGGTGTTGTAAAGGGGGAGGATGGAGACTTTGAACAAAATGGCAATGACCAGTCCATCACAGACTGCTCCATAGCAACTACTGCTGAGTTCTCCCATGACACAGATGCAACTGAAATTGACTCTTTAGATGGGTATGACCTTCAGGATGAGGATGATGGACTAAGTGAAGACCCCAAAACATCTAGTCTGTCCAATGATGGAAAAACAACAGACCGCTCATTTAGTCAGTCAAAGCTTGAAGTGATAGAGGAAGAGAAATGCGAGGAAGGGGGGGATAATGGAAAGACTAAAACCAGCACATCTTCAGCAAAAAGCAGTGGTGATGAAAAAGATTATACTCTTGAAGGAAGACACCCAGATAGGCAGGGCTTTGGAGAAAACTACTTTGGCTACCAACTTGAAGAGGAGCTGAATTCAACCTTTAAAACTGTTGCCACCAAAGGCCTGGACTTTGACCCCTGGTCCACCAAAGGGGGTGATAATGAGGGAGTTTTTGAGTCCAAAACAAAAGAGGAGGACCCCAAGCCCTTTGGTTTATCGGTGGAGGACAAATCACAGGCCACAACACCTGACACAACCCCCGCTCGAACACCGACTGATGAGAGCACACCGACTAGTGAGCCTAACCCCTTCCCTTTCCACGAAGGGAAGATGTTTGAGATGACCCGCAGTGGTGCTATTGACATGAGCAAGCGGGACTTTGTTGAAGAGAGGCTTCAGTTTTTCCAGATTGGTGAGCATTCCTCTGACCCTAAAACAGGGGAAAAGGGGAGAGGGGGCAAGATCCTGGGGGTAATTTCCTCTCAGTCAAAAACAGGGGAGAGGGCCACAGTAGATGGGATGGTGAAGGTTATAGATACTACCACAGACAGCAGCACTACACCAACAACACCAGCAGCAACAGCAGCGAAATGCAGCCCTGCACAGCCTGGCAGTGACACTGGCTATACCGGTACTGATGCCCCCACCTGTGAAGCCATAGCTGAGACCGCCTCCTCATGCACAATCACAGCCTCTAAGGTTGATCCCAAATTACGCACTCCTATTAAGATGGGCATAGCTGCCTCTATAACTGTGAAAAAAGACTCAGGGGATCTCACCGATTGTAAAGCTGAAATGTCGGAGGGTCAGATGGTGCCAGAATACATCAGTATAGAGGGTCAGTGTACAGAGAGCCAGTCCAGTAGACACACTGAGAAGTTAGAAAGAAGAGATTACCCTTCTGAAAACTGCAACAACAACAATAACCTTGAGTCCTCCAGTGTTCAGGCCAACTATATTCAGTGCGGTAGCGTGGTGTTTAATTTGCAGTCCTCCTCTGAGCCCACTCTTCAAAAAGCTAGCAGGATAGAAACATTGTGCTGTAGGGATTTAGAAGAGAGAGCGGAAGTACAGCACAGCAATGAAGCGCAGGAGCCGAAAAGTGAAACAGTTAAGGAAAGTGAAGTGAAGCAGCCCAAGTCGAGGCTTCCAGTTAAAGCATCAGGGTGGTCATTTCACACGCAGGGAACAGCCATAGGCAAACAGAAGCCCAAACAAGCAGTGACCGTTGAGGTCAGGAAAAGAGGAGAGCCAGCCATAGCCAAAGTAGAGCCCAGGTCTAGAATACCAATCAAGGATGTAAAAAAGAGCAGCCCTGCTGCCGCAGCTAGCTCACTTGTTTCAGTTCGGGTTACCTCACAGCCATCAAAAGCTTTGGACACAGGCAGAGCAGCCATACAGTTGCCCTCAAGGCTACCACTGAAGGACAGACATCAGGTCAGCAATGTCACAGTTGAGGGAGCACGCAGACAGGACAGACAGGAGAACCCTAGTGAGATTTGTAAGCGCACCATCGAATACTTTAAAGGCATTAGCGGGGAGACGCTAAAGTTGGTGGACCGCCTGTCAGACGAGGAGAAAAAGAAGCAGACAGAGCAGTCGGAGGAAGACAGCACCTCCCGGAGCACCTCTCTGTCGGACGCCTCCCAGCCTTCCCAGCCCTCCCAGCCCTCCCGCTCATCCAGGTCTGGTAGAGGTTCGAGGGCTGAGGCCGGGGCCGCGTCCGTAAGGGCAAAGGTGGCGACGACGGACAGGGCCTCCGGCAGTGAGAGAAGCAGGAGGAGTAGGCGGACTGGTGGGAAGGAGGGCAGTCAGGGACTCACAGGGTCTCGAACGCCTCCCATCGCGGAGATCAAGCCTAGTTTGTAAAACTTTCACACTATGTTTAAAATACATCTATATATTTCTATACTTCACTTTTAGTTGCATGACATCGTTGTGATCGTTTAATGGATTGACTGGAATGCCTGTGGCGTGTTTACATATTCTCTTCAGAACAGTAGCTGTCATTTAAATTTATTTTTTTGTCATTGATGTACTGTGTACTGTATTGTCCTTGTTGCAAGATTCTCTTTCCTCTGTTCCCCTCTTTCAACCCTTTTTAACCTCCGTATAGTAGAGTGAGCATGCCAGTAGTAGTGACTGGTCCACTGGCACAACCAGTCCCTTTTTTGACTCCCTGGTCTGTCTGTCTGTCTGTCTGTGCGGGGTGGCTACCAAGTTATTGTAGTAGTTTGTTCTTACAGAATTGTCCGTGCTATCAATTGTCATTTGAACCAACTGGCGTTGGCAAAGAACCTACAAAAGCGTCTTCGCATGTTGACATTTTAGATCCTAACATAGACTTTTCCACCCTAGATCTGTAGAACTACGAGTCTGTTGTTGAGAGTCATGTTATGCTTTGTTTTGTGTGGTTCTCATGACAGTTACTGCTTGCCTAGAGGATACATACCACAAACAGTCACAGAGCACCACTTACTCTATGAACATATTTAAGTTGCCCATAATGTCTCCAATGTGAAACATCCTTTTCTTGCCATCCTGGGGAGATCATCTAACCTATATTACAGTCATATTGCAGTAATATACTAACTATTGTACTATAAATATTTTAAATACCCCGTTGTTAATTCTCATGAATAAGTGGCCAGAAAAGGAAACTTATGTACATGTTCATTTTTCTCGTTTGTGTATGGGGGGGAGAAGAATGTGAATGTTATTGATCAATCATTGTCCTCTATCTTCCCAGGTCCCCAGAGTCCTTGTGAGCGAACAGATTTGCGCATGGCTATCGTTGCAGATCACCTAGGACTGAGCTGGACAGGTGGGAAACATGCTGCATTGCTTGCTTTCTCTCTCTTAGTCCATGTTGTCCAAACTTTCTCTCTTTGGCAGTATGAAACCCTGTTATTTACTGCCATCTTCAGGCTAACAGAACAACCTGCAATCTACTGCAGAATCTACAGTAACTACAATGTTGTAATGAAAAAGGAAGAGCTCCTTTAATTAACAATCTCTTTGTTATAGTAATTGTAATTTAAGTGTTGTGATGAGACAACTAGATTTAGAAGGAGTTTGCTCTATCACATGATTTGAATCATACTGAAATACAAATATATGTATTGTGTATCCCCCTCTGCAATCTGCGTGTTTGCACTGTGAATAACATTACAGACATTTAACGTCTGTAAATGAAAGGTTGAATATTTTCGTCTGAGTTGCTGCTGTCTGTGTTGCATCACAGAGTTGGCTCGGGAGATGAACTTCACAGTGGATGAGATCAACCACATCAGACTAGAGAACCCCAATTCTCTGACAGCACAGAGCTTCATGCTACTTAAGAAATGGGTCAGTCGGGAAGGGAAAAATGCCACAAGTAAGACTATTTTTATATCTACAAATCTTACTTTTCCAACTCCATTTCTTTCTTTCTCCCTCTGCTCTGCCCTCTCCCTGCTGTTGTTTTAAGACTAAAAAGTTCATCACCTTGAGAAGATGAACTTCTGATGCTAGCTCACTAAAATGAATGTTTTTGAATGAAGTGTGTCCAATCAGAGTTGGAGTATCCTCCCTGTTTGTCTTCCTTTCTATACTCCTCACTAACTTTCCGTCTGTCTTTTTATCACTGCCATCTCTCATCTGTTCAGAAATCCTCCACCAATATGGAATCTGGAAGATCAATTCAGGAACAGCCTAATTGTGTTTATTGCCCCTATGAAACTACTACCCTACTTTTACCTATAATGTCAAAAAACATCGTATTAAGCAGTTTTATTCAAATACACAAACCTTATTTTAATCATTTTCAGGTGACTTAATACATTTTTGTTTGTTTCGTTCCCCCCACAGCGGATGCCTTAACTGCAGTCCTGACCAAAGTCAATCGGATGGATATTGTGACTTTACTGGAGGGCCCAATATTTGACTATGGTAACATTTCAGGCACGAGATGTTTTGCCGATGATAACGCTGTTTTCCGGGATCAGGCTGATGGTAAAGTTTAGCTCTGTTTAGCTGACCTCTTACCTCTCCCTGCTACCTTTTGTTGTGCCAATGCATGGATCACATATGTATAGTCTCTAGAGAAGTTGATTTACAGTCAGATTTGGATTTTGTTTGGACAATTGGCTCCTACTGTTCTCAAAATGCATTCCTGATTACTGTGTTTTTACAGTTTTTTGGCCATTGAAATAATTATTTAGTAGTAGTCTACTTTAAAATTCATTCTTTAAACTTCATTCTGGAGCCTCTAGCTTCATTTAATTTAAATTAAACCCATATTATAATACCACTTTACCACTTGCACTGATTTGAATTGGGTTCTGTTGAATTTTTATTTAAATCAGGTCTTGTGTATCCAGTTGTCACAAATGAGCCCCATTCTAAGTGCATGCTGCATACTACATAATGCTTTAAATATATTTTTTAATTATGTCTAAGTTGATTAGTAATTATATAACCCTGTATAGTCTGCTTCCCTCTATTGATTTAGCTTAGCTCTCCTAGTTCTCCTCCAGTTCCTCTGAGCCTTCCTTGGATAGATGAGAGAATATCTGTGAAACCAGACTGCCTCCTCCTCCTCCTCCTCCTCCTCCTCCTCCTCTTCCTCCTGCCTCCCATCACCATCCTGCAGCAGTATCTACTGCTGATAACAGCACATAACAGCTCTTAACAAATTAAGAGTCATGTGTTGCTGATATCTACGTGTGCCCTCTCCTCATCCATCCCTCACGTGCCACCTCCTCCACACATCCCTCGGTCATTCGTCGTTATACGTTCATTGTTTTATTGTGCAAGCATGTTTCACATTAAACAATCTTTTGTGTATTCTGTTTCCCACTTTCTTCAATTCACGTTGTGTTTCTTTTTATCTCTTCTGCATGTATCTTGCCTTTTTCCTTTCCAATAGTTTGCATAATTATCCCTTTAACTCCCAGAAGCAGTGAAGCCTCCTTCATCCTGCAGACACCCAGCCCCTTTTATCCAACGCTGACCCCGACACCCCCACCCACTCCCCTCGCAACCACTGCAGCACATGACTGTCGCCCCTTTTCCTCGCGCCGCTCTCCGAGTTACGAGTCCTCCATTTCGCTTAAAGACTTGGCCCCTCCGGCCCAATTTGAACAGTCACAGTTCAACTTCCTCTCCCCCTTTCCTCAGTGTCCCACTGCGGACCCTCGTCAATCCCCTACCTTCCCTTTCTCACCCCACCCATCCTCCCCGATCCCCCTCATCACTTCCCCATTACCGCCCTCATCTGCGGCCAACTCTCCGCCACCTGTTTCTTTTTCGGCTACATCTGTCCCCTCAACCCCTCCCTCAGTCCCAACCTCCCCCACCCACACTACGCTGACTCCAAACCCTTCCCAAGCAGATCCAAGCACCTCCCCTCTCACATTATCTGAGTGTACCTCCGATCTGTCGTGTCATACTACTGCAACCACGCCCACCAACCTCACCCTCGTTCCCTCCTCTATTGCCCCTAACCAATCTGAATCCATCACCCTACCTGTTTCAACCACCCCCTCCTCAACCTCAGAAATGGCATTGCCTTCTGCTACCGCGTCTCCAAGCAAAGAGTCTTTAGCGACCCAGCTGGCTTCCTCCTCTCGCCCTGTCTCCCCTCTCTCCCACTCTCCTCTCCCTCCCATCTCTCCCTCTGGGTCCCGATGTCCTAGCCCCGGCCCTTCCTCCCCTCCTCTCCGCTCTCTGTCTCCCTGCCCTGCTTGCCAGTCTACTTGTGTGCCCTCCATCCCTCCACCCCCTATGCAAACCCACACCGACCCTTCCACAATGGAGATATTAATTTAGCGGGCTCTATCCTTTACCTTGTCCCTTCTCCTCCTTCATTCCTTCTCACATCTCTCATCTGTCAGCTGTCTCACGTGAGCATGTAACAGTACACCCTGGCAAACATTAATATCTCACACCCGTCACATCCAACACGACATGATTAATATGGCCTTATGTCACTGATGTGTCCCACTTTCAATGTCTTACCTCACCACAGCTGTTGAATTAACACTCACTGGAAGATATACTGACAAACATGACATTGCTTTTATGATTACTGACAATTTGAATGTATTTCTTTATATATATTTTTATATTTTACTATTATTTTTATTTGAATATGTTGAATCTAGCATTTATAAACATATACAGTAAAATGCATTGTATGGTTTAATTACATTTTACTGCATATGTTTGATATTGGTTTGTCATTTAGCCATTATACAGTAACTGCTGACATATCAGCATCTCAGCTGGTTGTCTGGATACATGCTTTACACTTCTTCAGCATCTGTGCCATTGTCCTCGTCATATGGTGTATGTGTTATGGTGTATGTGTGTGTTTGCGGTGTGTTTGCTGCGTGTTCTGTTATTTTGTGGCATGCTTCGGTGTGTGTGCGTGTCTCTACATATGTCATCCTGTCACCTACAGATTATCAGAGCATTCTAGCGGAGCTGCAGTCCCCCGCCGCACTGCACTCTGACCCCCACTTCCTGGAGCCCGAACTCCCCGTCACCCCCAACCCTTCCCTTGCCCATCACCAGCCCCACCATTACCCAGAACCAGACACCCCTTTGCTGGCTGACTCCCAGCCTCTTCCCTGGAGCCCGGAGATAGAACCCGGTAGCGGAGAGCCAGACAGCCCCCCTAGGAGCCCCCCCAGACCCTGCGAGCTCGCCCTGTGCATACCAGTCTTTGAGCTCCCTGATCCTGTTCCCTCCAAGCTCAGGAAGCCCCACATCGCTCTGAATGACCAGCTGCTTTTGAGCGAGGAGGAGGACAGGTCTTTTCATGAAATGGAGATGAGCCACAAGCCCAAGTCACAATCCCTCCCCACGATGTGTGAGTTGGACATCAGCATGGCTTACTCCGCGTCTTCCCCCTCACTCTCATCTGTATCATCGATAACCCCTTCATCGCCTGACAGACCACAAATTGGAGATGGAGGAGCACAGATGGATGCCCCCAATGGGCTGCAGGAGGATGCCAATTTGAAAGGAGGCGATGGTGAAGTGACAGAAGTAATAGAGGTTTTTGAGATGGTTGTAACAGAGTTAGCAGAGGGAAATGGATTAGTGGAAAAGTGGGTAGAGCAGGACTTGATTAAAAATGTGGAAAGAAAGTGTGAGATGATAACACAAGATAGGTCCAAGTTGGCAGAAGAAAACAGCATTTTGGTGGAGCAGAAGGAAGGATTTGCAGAGGAAGAGAGAGATGTGACAGATGAGCAGCTCGCCCTTATTCAAGATGGGAGTAAGGGAGCAGCCTGTGAGGTGGAGGAGGTAAAAGATGTGCAGAATCTGTCAGAAGAGCAGCATAATCTGATAGAAATTGGGCACGAAGCGGAAAAAGACACTAGCATAGAAGCTGAAACTGTCAAAGAGAGTATAGATGAAACACCTGAAGTCCAAAAAGTTGATGTGGACAACGAGGAAAAGCTTTTCCAGGGTGACAAAATAGATGGAGCCATAGATGGAGAACTGCAGTTGAAGGATGAAGAGGTGTTATGTGGCAGTGAAAGAGATAATACCGGGACATCAGAAGGGGATGCAGTAGCCGAGGACCCGGCTGTACTGCAGCTCTCCCCTCAGGACTGGGTTGAGGCACTTGGGGAACGTCAGCCCAGTGACTCTGGATCCATTGAGGAAGAGGAGGAGGGAGACAGAGATGAAGTAATCACAGAAGAGGCATTAGGATCGCTCGTGGAGGAAGTGAAGAGCGAAGAAGGCTCAGAGGAGAAGGAGGAGGTCGAAGAGATAACCGAGGCCAGTGTTGAGGCGATTCTTGATCACGTTGAGCAGGCAGAAAAAGAAGTGTGTTCGCTTTCAGGTTGGCACAGTGATTCATCCAGCGTCAATGTGGAACCACCAACGCCAGGCCGCAGTGTCAGCTCAGACCTCCTTGACAGGCGGGAAAGGTAAAAGTATTATACAACTAAAGGCTTCAAACAGAATTCCTTAAAAAATATCAGGTTTCCCAGAATGACAACCTGAATTTGAAATCCAGCACTTTACTTTCAGAAATCTTCTCAGACGATCTGTTTTTCAGCTTGTAGTGTTATCCTGCAACTGCGATCCTAATCCTGTGTTTCCTACCCAACAGCCAAGAGAACTCTAGCGACTCCATCACTTCCTCGTCTAGGGGAGAATCAGGGAGGTCCCGACAAAACGGCGACAACTCAAAGCACTCACCTCAGGACGGCTCATCTGAATCATCGAACGGCAGAAAGGAAGAAGGAACACTAGTGTCAGAGAAAAAAGTCCAGGTAACGTTACAAGCAATAATAATAATGTACAGAATCAAACAAAAAAATAGTAATTTAATCCTCTGAATTGTCCGTGGCTGCTAAAGCATTGCATTGCATTATGATTCTGTTATCGCAGGAGAAACCTAAACCTTAATGTCAGTGTTTCATTCCAGGTTTCTCTTTTCTGATACAGCCAATCTTGGAAGTGAAGTACACAAAGGACATCAACAAAATGTCTTAACTAACTAATACTATTGCCGATACACGTGCCTCTCCCTCCTCCTGACTCCCTCCATGTGTTTGTGTAATGACTTTATAACACCTTCCTCAGCAGCGGGTTAGTGTAGATTCCGGTTCAGAGGAAGAACAGACTGTAACCACCAGAATCTTCAGACGCCGTATCATTTTAAAGGTACCCTGAAAGCCTGGAGCAGAAGCTGGAATGACCTTTGGTTTGGTTTGGATTGGTTTGGTTTGGTTTGGATTAGACCGGTTAGTCTGGTGTGTAGTGTCGTAGTATTGCTTGGTGTACTAATAGCTCTACGCTCTTTGTGTGTTCGTAGACATGTTTGTGTACATGACTACTGAGTCTGTCAGAGGTCATGGTACCTCATACCTTGGTGTTTACATTGGCTAGTTGAAGACTAACCTTGTGCTCGGCCTTTTTCTGATAAGGAGATTCTTTCTTTGGGTGTTGTTTCGGCGTGGTTACGGTGAAGGACTGTTTGAATCAGCTATTTCAGCCCTCAATCATGTGCTAACCGAAAACATTTGCAGGGAGAAGAAGCAAAGAATATCCCAGGCGAGTCTATGACAGAGGAACACTATATGGACCAAGATGGTAACCTCATCAGTAGAAAAGTAACGTATAACTAAATTTCCTGTTCATCTGTGGAATAAAATCACACAGAGAGAAGCTTAATGTTTTTTTATAAAAGCAGACACCATCAGATCTTTTCCTCCTTTGTCGACATCCTTCTGCCTCGGGCAGGTAATCAGGAAGGTTATTCGCCGGGTGTCTACTCCCACACCAGAAAACCAAGGAAGTGACAGGTGGCTACAAGACCTTCAGCACAGTCCCACTCTGCTGGAAGACGGGTCAGAGGTTGGCATGAAGAAACCCTTTTACTGTATTCTAGGAGAACATTGTTGGGAGGTCAACAGCTAATGCAAAAGTTAGACTTAAAGCTGCACGGGGCAACATTTGGGCAATCATTTAAAAAAAGTGATTTATAGTTTATCAGTCAAAGTAGGGATGTAACAAAAAAGGAGCACTGTATCTTGTCTAAGATTGTCAGAAACCTCTTCAACCTGGTGAGATTACACTTTGTGACATGTCATGCATGTGAATGAAATAACTCTGAGGCTTGTTTAAGAGGAATTTAAAGAAAATCACATTAAAGTCTAGATACTGAAGACCTCAAAGTTACTTCTCAGTGCAGCTTTAAGTCAAAGAGGATCAGTTGGATTTGATCATGTACAGCTGTGTAGGTGAATTTCTGATTAACACTGGATGAACTGGTTTGGGATAACTCTCATTATCTTCTGGACAAAAAAACATAAGTGCAGTTGAAGTGCATTCTTGCACATGTTGTGTTTTGACACTGCATGGTGTCTATTGTGTTAGCATAACAAAGGGTTGCTGACTCTGCTCCTGACTGTGTGCTTTTAATGGTCTGTTTAAGTGTTTAACCGATTAGTCAACCGTCTGACTAATGAGCACCGTGACTCTTTTGTTTCGAACTCTTTCCACGATAACGTAATCCTTCTTTTTCCAGGTGTCTAGTTGGTGTGTGGTTTGGGTCCTAATTATATGCCTAACAATTAAGCTCCTACTAATCTCCGTTAGTTTCAGATTCCTGCAGTGTGTGGACTTTTGCTTTCTCCTTTGTCTCAGTTTGCTGTTTCAGGTTTGTGTGTTGGGTTGCAACTTGTTTTCCTCCAACGAGAAGATAAAAAAAATCAACCCTCACCTTCATTTGTGTGTGTGCTGTGTTTTTTTTTTTTTTTAGCAAGGAGAAGGGTCGAGGAATAGCAGGCGAAAGGATGACAGAAGATCAGGGGATAAAAAGCTCCACTCATAGGGATGGTTGTGTTCCAGCAGGTACAGTAACTTACCTCGTCTTTGTTATCACCGCGTACGTACATTCATGCAAAACCTCTCTGCTCCATCTCAGTTCAGTTTCTGCTGTACCGCTGCTGTGTTTACTGTATTCTGTTTAGCTTGTGTGTGCGCTACTCTTTGCGCTAGTGCGATCAGCAATTATCTGCTCTCTCTTCTTTGTACTGGACTCTATGAAGTTGTACATCAGTCTGCACACACTGACTCTGTACTCTCTCCTCAAAGGGAATAATTCAGCATTATGCTGATGCGCTTTCTTTCTCCAGAGTTCAAAAATACGTCTACCAGCGCTGCCAATTAACTTGTACCACCAGGAAATCAGCAGCAGCGTAGGGCAGTTTGATAAAACTGTTTTTTGGGAGAAAACTTGTTAGAGAACGAAACAACCACCTAAAGATACAAAAGGTCATTTTCATGTTTGCGTATTTATTATGCTAATTGGTGAAATTTAGAGATGCTGGTACGACGTGGATATATTTTTAACTCCGCACAGAGCCAAGCTACCTGCTTTCTTTTGCTTGCAGTCTTTATGCCTCGCTAATGGCCTCCTGGCTCCATCTCTATACCTAATGCACATACATGAGAACAGTGTCGATCTTCGCCTCTAACTCTCGGCAAGAAAAGAAAACACGGCCACTTTCCAAGATTTCAGACTGTTACTTGCATTCTGCAGAGAGCTGCTCTGTCTCACAGACTCAAAAACAGCAAATGGCTGACTGATGTCTGAGTCTAGTTATCCTCTGTGCTCACTGAGTGCGTGTTTGTGTGTGTGTGGCTGATGGTGAAGGTACACACCTCAGCATTATATTGACCCACTGATGCCCTCCATCGCCTGTTTTTGTCCACTAAATCCCCGACGCACAATAGTATTGTCGCATCCAAAAAAGAGTTTGTTATCCCGCTGGCCAAACTGTTAATCCCTACTGCTGTTCACCCTTATGTTATGTTTGCAGTGAATCATTCCATCTGTACAGAAAACTGACTTTCAAATAATATGGCTCTCCTGCGAGGGCCGGGGAAGAGTTTCTATGGTAACGCAGGTCACCATAACAACCCACAGACCATCGGGTCTCATTAACATGCTGTCATCCAAAGATTATGACAGTGTTTTGCCATTAAAAAGGTTTTCACACATCGAACATTTTTCCTTTATGAGACAAGAATTACACCTTTTCAACTGAATTTAATATGTAGGTAAGATAATATTTTCTCTAAGGATAATAAACATCTGTAGGTGTTAGAAAATGTCTTATACAGGCCAAATGTAAATGTATTAACTGATACATTAAATGTGCTACAATATATGATTTCCTGTTTTGTGTCTTACAGATGTACAGGAAGTTAGATGTTTCCTGGAAATAAGTGTTTAGAGGGCTGAAGAGTTCCTGTGTGAGCACATCGGGCGAGGGTCCAGTCTGCAACTATCTGCTTCAAACAAATGGTTTTCACGTGAGAGGGAGTCGACCCTTCTGACTTACCGCATGAGCATGAAAAACTCACCTCCTGTCATTCGAAGGATTGGGGAGGTTTCTCACTTTCTGACTGTGGTGGACCTGTGGACAATGATTCTGCTTCCAGGTTTTGTGTGAAACAATACGTGCCATTGGTCCACTGGTGTCTGTGAGAACTTTCTGAGGAGCATCGTTTGCTGTGGAAAAAAAAACGAAACAAAGACTCCCTTACTGACAACCACACAGGTGCAA
The DNA here is from genome assembly GCA_023373845.1 of Nibea coibor. Taxonomy (NCBI): domain Eukaryota; kingdom Metazoa; phylum Chordata; class Actinopteri; family Sciaenidae; genus Nibea; species Nibea coibor. Next base: position 16,687,527 of record CM041723.1, read on the forward strand.
ACTGTGACCAAAGATGGCACAAGAGCTCAATCCACATGGTGGGTGGAAAGAATGAAGTAGACACAAAAACACACAAAAAAATCTAATGGAACACTTCTGATCCAATTTCAACACTCGCCTTATAGTTTTTTCTTGAACCCATTGTTGTCAGGATGTAAATTGTTTTGGGATTTTTTTCTTCCTTTTTAAAACTTAAACTAACACAAAAGCTTTTTTCTGTATATAAAATAACAACGTGTAAAAATCTTAAAAAAGGGGAGAGCTACCGGTTGAGAACGCACTGAGGAGAGTGACCTTTTCAAGTGCTTTCAAAATTTATTGAAACAGTTCCACTTTTAAAGATTTGAGTGTAACTTCACAGGTTCTTGTATAATTAATTATTAGAGCAGGTATAATGTTTGTACATGAAAAAAAAAAAAAAAACGCTGGTTTGATTTTAACAGATGAAAATTTCCAGAAAATCAAATTTCACTAATTCCCAAAGTGGGAATGGATCTAATCCTACAAAAAGCAGCCTTTCAGAGTTCTCATATTTTCATGCATGCTGTTCACATTATTTTAAGTACAATTTTTACAAGTTTGCAAACACTGTATTCAAATGACAAATAAAACCCTTTATCTGTGTACACATATAGCCCTAACATTTGTCACCAATTTTATATTTTAAATGGAAAAAGGATACCATTAAAACATTTATCATGTTGGGGTGAGAATGGAAAAAAGTTCTATAGCTTCTTTGAGGGTGTGATGTCTCGTCTGTCTATGTGAAACCGGAGGGCAGCTTCTGCTACGAGAACGAAATAATCTGAATGTAAATGCTAGTAGGCTGGCTCGCTGTAAAATTATAAATGTATCGTGCGTATTGGCTATAAGGTGTAGGAGTCTCTGTACACTGTTAGACTGTTTGTAATCATTTTAGCAGTGTGTCAATTTGGTTTTCTAACGGCTGCTGTGGTATTTAAGGAAAACTGGGGCATTTCATTTTGGATTTTTTGGTGAAGTATTTCCTTGATTTAAAATCCTACTCACATTAAGGACACATAAAGACATTATTTGATTGTAGCTCTAAATAGCATATTGTATGACAAAAACACTGGATGGTCAAAAGCAATTATTTAAGCATTAAATAAATTGTGTTTAACTCTGAAACTGTGTGATCTTTTTAGGCTTGAGAGTCTGTATATGCAGTGTCGAATAGAATTGTTTTCACTAGCTCATTGGCAAACTTTTACTTTACATTACATTAGGAAATATCTTTGTATTGGTTTTCATTAGATGCCCATGTAGTTCAAGTGTGGTGTTCTACTGGTGCGATGGCTCAGTATGCTGATGTCTATGCTGTGGACATGAAAACTATGTAACTTTTTTTGGGGGTGGGGAGGGGTTAAAGGAAGTCAGGTAGGGTGCTGTACCACATCCCCTTATACTACTATGTCAATCAGGGGGTAGAGGATCCTTTGATATGGTTGAACTATCAATTTTTGTCAATTTTGTTTGATATGTGTTTTCACCTGAGCAGATTTTTTGATGTACAATTCTTACTAACAGAGTGAAGCCATTGAAATGTAACTATTCTAGCACTTTGGTTATTCAAGGTCTTTTAGAGGCTATAGCAGCAATGAAGCCACCACAAATGTTTCAGACGTCTTTAAAAAAAAATCTACCTAAAAATAAAAAAAATAAAAATGCATTGATTTCGCAATATATTTGTCTCTGTTCTTGTCTTTGTGTCCTTGAACTTTTTTTTTTTTAATTATTATTATGTAATGGCAGTCAGGCAGGTATGTCATGAGAGACACAGCCCTTCGACCACAATCATGCTTCCTCCAAAGCGTCCTTGAGGAAATTTTTACAGCGCTGCGTGCTTACATGTTTTGTACGGGCTTGTGGGAGCCAGGCAACAAGAGTTTCCCATAAGGATGTTGCTTTTTTTTCCTCTAATGGATTGCATTTCAGTAGCAGTTTTATCTAATGTGCTTTACAATTTGCCTTTCATTGAGCTATTCACACACACACGCACACACATTCAAAAATGTAAGGTTCACTGCCTCGCCCAAGGACACTTTGACATGTGGGCAGGAGGCCCTGAGGATTTAATCACCAGCTCTCCCTCCTGAGCCACAGCTGCCTCATGATAAATGATTAAAAATATATATATTTCAAAGCAGTCCCACCGTGTTTTGCCTCTCATGTATGATTTAGATGATGGAAGAAAAATATACACATAAACTCTCTGTGCAGTAGCTTCATGCAGAAGTAAATCAGTGCACGTAATGTATTAACAACTGCTTCTCCTCTCTCTACACAGATGGGAGTATATAGATATATATATTATTTCTTAACATAAGTGGATGTTGATGATTTTTTTAAACCTACAGTTGCTGTTACTGCCGAGCTGTACAAACCCTGTTGGCCATGCATTTTGTTTTCAGACACATTCCCTCTCCATATTCCTGTTTATGTACATCAGGTTTTCACTGTGATATGTTTGAAAGAGACTGATCAGTAAAGTTTAGAGAGGTGTTTATGGGCAACAGTGCATATAGTATTTCTTAACATTAAGTGGATGCTGGATGAGACTAATAGTAGTAGTAGTAATTACACCTGTAATTACTTTATTTTCATTGTTTTACCTACAATTGCTGCTACTGCCAAGCTGTATATATCTATATCTATATGTTAGTATATTCATCTCAGCCTGTCCATGCTGCATTTACTGTATATATCCTATGATATATTCATATTTATACCTGCATTATATGTTTATATGTGCATACTCTGCACTTCTGGTTAGATGCTCAGCTACATTTTGGTGTCTAAGTACTACAATAAAGTTGACTCTAATGTAATCTGATGTAATCTAGTAGTAGTACTGGTTGTTGGTACACAACAGAGAAATGCTCTGACACTTACGGACCTTCCTCATCACCCTTATGTTAAGATTATCAGGTCACTGTAGGCCTCCAGTGAACTCTTCTTTATGGCGGTCTGATTAAACACAGATATATTATCCAGCATTGAACTTTCTGACACGGGGCTGCAGGGTAACGCAGGACACAGGTTTTAAATCATTCAGCTGAAAGTGTGATTTGAGGTCCGGGGAATGTCCGCTTAGCTCAGCCGTTATGATGCAGTCTCGGATGGCGTTGATAAGGTTGCAGACTCGTGTGTCAAGGATGCAATGTGTGCGCGGTACTGGAGACATCCTGGTGATGGCGCTATGCCGGCAGGCGTGCGCAAGGTCACACGGCGTACCATTCTGCTGTCTGCGCTCCTCAAACGCTGCAGCTGCCGTCGTGTTCCCCTTACTCCACCACACACTGTCGCACAGCCATGGCGGACAGCGCAAGCGAGAGCGACACCGACGGAGCTGGGAGCAGCTCGGCCACCCCGATGTCGTCCTCCGCTTCAAATTCGGGGAAACCGAGCATAGTCATTTCACAGTTTCGCCTGGAGGAACTGACGAACCGCCTGGCCTCGTTACAGCAGGAGAATAAAGTTCTCAAAATTGAGCTTGAGACGTTCAAACTCAAGTGCAAAGCCCTGCAGGAGGAGAATCGGGACCTCCGCAAAGCTAGCGTCACCATTGTGAGTAACGTTAGCTCGCTAACAAGCTAGATGCTATACCCACGCCAGTTATTATATGGCGTTTGTCAGCAAGTTAGCAACGTCTGGTGTTGTCTGCCTAGTCAACGTCGGCCTGTGTCATGTGTTTAATGTGGATAGGTTATCTGTATTTGACAACACAACACTCTGGTGTTTTGGTAGCACCCGCTATCATTAGCCAGTTGCTCGGTTTTAGCCAGTGGGGGCTAACGGTTAGCCCAGCTAGTTTTGCTTTGTTTTGCTTTGCGTTGCTAATCTTGGCTAACGTTAGCTCAACGGCTAAGTTAAGGGCGTTTTTTTTAAAAAACGAGGTGGGCACCTCACGACGCAAGTTACCGGGACTACTCTTTATCTATTTCGGTCTTTGATTCATCCCTGTTAGACGCTGTCACCACGTTATGTCCAACGTTGCTAACTGTGGGGGGAAAATAAATAGCCCACCAGCAGCAGCCTTGGCATGGACGGGTGCGTCATGTATCTTCATGGTCGGTTAATCAGCCTCAGCTTCATAAAAATGTGTAACCGATCTGTTGGGTAGATGTTGGGAGGTATGTAGGCCAAACTTAGCGAGCTAGCTGAATGCCAGGATGATGTGTTGGCAATGCACCCTCCTGTCCACCACCACCACCACCACCACCCTCTGTAAATGTGTGAGGCTTAACTAGCTGTTTGCTTTCTATTGTTCCTGAACAACTGACAAATTCTGCCAGCTTGCAGGAACAGGAGTTTTTTTAGCTTTGAGGTCAGTGGAGAATGGAGGAGGATGGAGAATTTGAGACCGGTGCTAACAAGGACAGACATCACCCTGCTGTAATGCTAGCTGTAGCTGTCCCAACACATTTCCTCAGTGCCCCCCCCCCCCCCTCCCTCCCATGTTTCACTCTTCCGCCCCCCTCACCAACACCACCACTGTAAAGTCACCCGTCACTGCAATGTCTCTTTGAGTCATTGGAGAGAATTGTGCTTCCTCTTTGGCTGGCAGTCTTCACTGCAGCAGATTTTTTTTTTTGGTTGATTTGTGCGTGTGTTTGCAGTACCCGTACGGGTCGTTACAATTTAATCAGGATAAATGTGTGTATCCAACAGTTTGATGTGCCAGATCTGAGAGTCCACTTTCACTGATGTTTGCCTCCGCTGCCGTCTCTCTCTCTCTCATTTGTTTTATTTATTTCATTTTGTGTCCTGCAGCAAGCCAGAGCAGAGCAGGAGGAAGAATTTATCAGCAACACCTTGTTCAAGAAGATCCAGGCCCTCCAGAAGGAGAAGGAGACCTTGGCGGTCAACTATGAAAAGGAGGAGGAATTTCTCACCAACGAACTGTCAAGGAAGCTCATGCAAGTGAGTGATGGGAAGCCCGCTTTTAACCCGCTCTCGTTAGTTTGAACTTCCACCCCTGTTTTTTTTTTTTTAAGCATCACTGTGATTCAGAGGATGTGTGTTTTGATTTTTTTCTTTTTAATGCTCAATTATGCAAATTTGTCGCGCTGGCAGAGTTGTCACGCGTGTTCAGCTCGAGCCCACGGGGTGTGTGTCTGTGCACGCGATCCCCCATGTATGAGTGAGCAGCAGCTAGTGCATTATCATCAACTGTATTGGTACTTGCCTGAAGCCTGGAAATGCTCAAGATGACTTCACTGCGGCTGCTAGCTACTCTAAATGACTCTCAAATTACTCTCCTCCCGTCTGTCGGTTATTCGGCTTCAGTCTGTTTTCCACATCTTACTTTCCCGACTGCTGAGCGCACAGCAACGCACACGCATGCTCTCACACTTTGAATGGCTAGCTGTTGGCTGACTAATGGTTTGTTGATGTGTAAAGAAGTGGGGGGGGGCTGGAAGAGACGCGTGCAAATGCCTCGGCGGACCCTGCTTAAGGTCATACAGATGGACTTGTTTGGGTTTTTTGTTATTTCGCCCATCCGGTTAACATGAAACAGACCTGTGTCTGCCTCTGCCCGAACATCCATAGTGTGTATGTATATGCGTGGGTACATGGGATGATTAATGGAGAATTGAGCAAATGTGGTCATTTATTTCACCGGGTGTTTAAACGCTCCTGTGCAGAAGCACTCCAGTAAACAATTTTGTCTGACCTGCATTTTCCCTGCCATTACTTTTGATGACGGCTACTGAAGTTTTGACTACTTAAGTAAAAAGTCTGAATGAATCAAGTACCTCAGCAGGTATATGAATCGATTGCTCAACACACCGTATGACCCACGCACGGCCAATTTGATGTAAAATATCGTTTCCGTCCCCGTTTCTGATATTTTCTAACGTGGCGATATAGGTTCTTCTTTGTGGAGAGGAGGTATATAAATGTTTCAAATGGTTTCAGTCCCGTTGTTGTTATTAATTCATGAGATAATGAAGGGAAAAACTTTCAGACAGTTGCCATTATCCACATTATGTACGGCGCTGTTGTGCTGTTAGTTACAGGCTGCCTCTGCTTTGAAGAACAGAAGAAACCAAGTGGGATAAAATATCTTTTCACACAGACTCAGACATAGTTGCCACTCACCACACAGTACAGTGGGCTGGAGGCCTGTTATACAATAGCTCTTAGTTAAATTGGCAAAGAAAGGGAGGCACACTATCAGAACAATTCATAAAATTGTTAGTGTGTTAATTAGATGAAAATGGCTGCACTGGGTGTGGCGAAACGTGGTGGCCTTTTTTTTTTCTTTCAGCCAGAATACCACAGAACACTCGGCTCTGTATGAATGCAGTCATTGTAAGTTAAAACAAACTGTGTTGTTCTGAGGTGTTCTAGTTGTTTCTGTTAGCAGCATAATAGAAATAATTATTTTCCCCTCTCAAGTCCTCCTATGAATGAATTTGCATCCCCTTTTTTCCAGTAATGAGTAACCACTTCTATAATTCACCACACAACTGTCCCATTTTGAATCAGCGCTGAGCCGCACCCTTTCTTTTTATTGGTGAGCTGCCAAAGGTGGTTCCTTTGGTTGCCAGATCATTATTTTACACTGTTTCATTCTTCAGGGAAGTTTAACCACAAATCCAGTAGAACTGTAACATTGGCTTCCTGTTTTGCGTTACTCTCAATGTGCGAGCTAAATGATCTGACACCAGTGTGTTTGTTCACTGTGGTCATCAAATAGTTTATATGTGACTCATCATGACTCTCTTCTTGTGCTGTTGCTCCTCTCCCTTCTTTCTCATCTCTCTTGTTCCATCCACCTCCTCCTCCTCTTCTTTTCCTCTGTCCCTGCACTGCCCTCCTCTTTCTCTACCCTAGCTCCAGCATGAGAAGGCAGAGTTGGAGCAGCACTTAGAGCAGGAGCAGGAGTTCCAGGTTAACAAGCTCATGAAAAAGATCAAGAAGATGGAGAATGAAACCATTTCAAAGCAACTAACCCTGGAGCAGGTATGCTTGTCCGATTAGAGCAAGAAGATTTCGGCGTCCGGCGCGGAGCAGCGTATCCCTAGACTCGTGTGTCCAGTTTTTGTGGTAGTGTAACATACCAAAGTTTCACCATCCCTAATTCTTCCCACTGAATGTTCGCTGGAAAGAACATTTTGGTCTGTGGCTTTGTCAAACCTGTGTGTGCCGAACCACTCCATAATTTTTCCATGCTCTGATGACAGGATTTTTCTGTGGATGTGCATGCATGCATTCGTCGGTGCTCACTCATGAATGTATGCATCAGATTGGTGCCTGTGTGGGGGCGTAATGAAATGGCATATTTACAAAACGCGTGACTTAATTTCACCACAAATAACGCACTAATGAGCAGCTTTTTTTAGCTTTAGGGTTATATCAGTTGGCAAAAAAGAAATCTCTGTAGACCACCCTGCAGCACTGTTATTCTGTCACTGCGGCTCTCGCAGAAGCCAGCATAGAGACTGTAGCTCTATGAAAGAGAAGCTTATCTAGACAGAGACTTTGGGTTTGCAGAGTAGTGTATTTGTGTGCACTCCCGTGAATGCTTTTGAAAACGTCAAGGTTTCTGTGTCTCTGAGTGTCACTCTCTCCTCTTCCTTTTATTCTCCAGTTGAGGCGGGAGAAGATAGACCTTGAGAACACATTAGAGCAGGAACAAGAAGCCCTGGTCAACAGACTGTGGAAACGAATGGACAAACTGGAGGCTGAGAAAAGGTGAGGAACGATCATATTATGTGTAAACCGTAGGTGCACATTTTAGAATCTGCCCCTTGTGAGCCTGTATTCAAAGCTTGTCCATATCCATACCTGAACATGTTTGACAGCCAAAGTCACTTCAGTCCTTTTAACAAGGAATAAAGACCCATACCAAGGGTCAGATTATGTTACTGACTGCTTTTTTTTTAATGTCTTACTCTAAAGTGTTAGAAAATAAGGACCTGCCCAGGTCACTGTCTTCCAGAGCTTTCAGCCATTAAGTGGATCATCTGTCGATCAACTAATATATAAATAGTGTCAGCTCTAGCTGAAACCTGATGGTTGCATGTGAACATTACACCTACATTACACTTGCATTCTTAGCCCGGTTAAGTGTGCTATCACATGATTTAGCTTCTTTCTTTTTTCCATCTGTTTTGATATGTTTGAAAATGTGCGAGCATCACTGTCTCTGGCAGTTCCACGCATGCACAGGCACACATAAAATGCCTGTCACCAAAAACAACTGACTCAGCTCCACTTGTGATGGAGAGTAAAAATACCAATGATCGACTGACAGTCACTTTAAGGTTGTCAGGGTAATTTATTTTTAAAGAACAGAATTAAAGATTAAAGTCTTATATTCAACCGACTATTGTCCAGATTCCCGTAAAAACTGCAGGATCTGAAATGGATTTTATTTTTTAAAAACACAGCTTGTCACCGTGCCCATCCTTTCTTTCGATTCCTAGTAACGGTGCGGTCTGTTTGTTTTCTAAACTAGAATCCTCCAGGAGAAGTTGGACCAGCCTGTATCAGCTCCTCCCTCCCCGAGAGACGTTTCCATGGAGATTGACTCGCCAGAGAACATGATGCGGCATATCCGCTTCCTGAAGAATGAGGTGGAGAGGCTCAAGAAAAGCCTGCGCACCACAGAGCTGCAGCGTAAGTGGCCTCTCAGCTTGTCACATGATCCAAGTGTGGAGTGTGGGCTTTGAAGAGGCATGGTACCCACAAGTGTTGATTAAGGATGTGATTGGTAAAACCGATCCTCCGATAGGCTGTGAGCGGTGAATTCACCCTACACCCAGCCATGTTTTGTTTTTTTTCCCCCCCGGAGACCAGGGAGAACAGGATACCCTCTGGCCTTGGTACAGTTTATATCCTCGTTACCTCCCACTGGTCACATTACAACTGAAGATACTTAAGCTATATGAAGAAGTGGAACAGCACAGTGGCCAACAACAAGCCTCAGCTTTACTGGACAGATTGAAAATAAAGAGTCAGACAGGAGAAAGATGCATGACATGCACCGTCTGAAATCAAACTGGTGACATGTGACGTGCCGTTTAGATGCATAATAACAGCCATATTCCTAATATCCGCTTCATGATATCTGTACATACTAGTGCTTGTCGTTTGTCATCATTTTATTTGACAGTGTCACCATTGAACAAAATATTCCTTGTGAAGAGTCTCCTCATCCTGTGGATTTGACTAACAAATAATCAGTATTGCTTTCCCCTATCTGATCGTGTTGCTTGTGACATAAATTTTGTATCACAGGCGGCTATAGCCAGTTTTTACCGAGAAAAATGTGTCCAGTTGGACCTTTTTTGGATGGATGCTTATTTTCATAACTTCATAAAAATGTAGGGCAGGGCAGGTTATGTTTAATTTGGTCTCTGTCGGCCTATAAAACAAAATGTACTTGTATAGACACATGCAATAGGGCCAAACTGTCCCCTCCCTTCATCTCACTTCATCATGTCACTGCTTGAATAATGTTTGCTTCCCAAAGCATGATGCCACCCGTTAATACATAAGATTAGAACATAGGCTGCCCGAGAAGGCATCTGGTATCAGGAGGTGGAATCCATATTAGGGCACTGCATTACCAAAAGTGTTTGTAGACTCAGTGAAAGCAGCTTCTCGTGTTTTATGGGCTCTGCTAAAGGACTCGGGGTGTGGACAGAATAACAGAAGCATTTCACAGTTCCACAGAACTGTGGTAAACATTTTGTTGAAGCTAATAACATCCTTCGTTCAGACAGTCAGAAGTGTCGATCCGGTTTGAGTTAAAGAAAACAATTGATAGAGATTAAGTTACACACGCCTGGGAGTGTCACTGAACTTTATTATGTATGTGCTTTGTTTTTGCCACTAGAGGGGGCTGTTCGTCCAACCTTTAACTAATGTTCAGAGCGTTGCCTGTATATAAAGATGACTCCGGTAGATTGCTGTGATGCTGCTCAACCCACTTAAACTCCAAAAACTTTGAAACTGAATATTGAAAAGAAAACGTGATTCCACACAACCAGATTTGGTGGCTGTTGCAGTGAAACAGTTTTGACAGTCAGCGCAGTTGTTGCTGATAAGTGTTGATACGCAGAGGCCACAATGTGAACTATCTCAACTGACTTTATTTGTTCTGTTTGTCTTCAGATACAGAGAAGCGTGCCCAGTACATAGAGGAGGAGCGACACATGAGGGAGGAGAACATCCGGCTGCAGAGAAAGCTTCAGAGAGAAATGGAGCGCAGGGAGGCCCTGTGCAGACAACTGTCAGAGAGTGAATCCAGTCTGGAGATGGACGATGAGAGGTAGAGGATGGGGAAAAATGATAGAGCAGATTATCAATAAGGTCACAATAACTCAAGTGAGGTAGATAGAGAGACTTTATCTTAGTAAATGGCACGGCTTGCATACCGGAGTCTAATGTTAGAGAGACATTAGCCTTTATACTCCTGACAAAATGTTGATCACGGTTTCCCATGCTGACATCTTCAGATGTTTTCTTTTGCCAACAACATAAGATGTTTACTGCCGTAGAAAAAATTCAAAGTCAGCTGGCTGAGCTAACTAAGCTTATTTAGTCTCAGTGAGCGGTGCGCTAACCAGAGAGCTTAGGGACAGGGCAGGCTCCCGTGTCGCGGCCATAATCCTTCCTTGTTCTTTCTACGGTGGTCGGTCAGCTACAAGCAGACCACGCAGAGATTCAGAGACCCATCAGGTCTGTGAAAAGGACCGTGGAAGAGAAAGGAGAAGAGGGGATGATCAGAAGTTTTGTTGACCAGGTTGGGTGGTCATAGCGATTAAAAAGCACCTTTGATATCAGTGCATATGACTTGTTGCTAAATAACAAGTTTAATTAATCTTATCTCATTAAAATCCATTTTATGTACGACATGTATAACAAACATGTATTGATCAAGTGTAAAGGTCAGTAAAACCATAAATAAATTCCCTGTGTAGATGGTCGACCGGGTTTCCGGGTCGACCAGGTGGGGCAGTCATATTACAGGTCACAGGATGTAATCTAGGCAGAGGTCCGACTGTAAATGTAATGGCTTACCTTAACCCGTTACCCCCTGTCCCCCTGTCTGTTCTGAAATCAACACAGGACTGTACGTTTGTTGTGATGTCAAAAACACTCAGACACTGTTTCATCTCACTTAGAATGAGGTCACGTAGCATAATTCAGTATTGCACATGAGTCTATCTAATTCTATGAATGTGTGGATTGATATTCAGTTTTCATCAAGTTGTCATTTCATCCTTTCAGGTACTTCAACGAGATGTCTGCACAGGGCTTGCGAGCAAGGACCGTGTCCAGCCCCATCCCCTACACCCCCTCCCCGAGCTCCAGCCGACCAATATCACCTGGTAGGCACATTTTAAGGCATCGAAAGCATCCTGGTTTCAGTTTGTCTTCCAAGTAGTATTGACCGATTGCGATTCAGCAGGCTTTAGTTGCTTGTAGGTAAACAAGCCGCGCAAAGAGTGAGAGGCGGAACACGTCAGCTTACGATGAGCTTTATTTTTAAATGCTCTGTCTTCATAAGCAGGAATCTGTTTATACAGATGATCTGAATGCGTCTTTCTCGTCATCCTTATGTATCAAGTTGCTAATTTGACTGCAGAGGAAGTCGAGGCCAGATATGGCTTCACTGGAAGCACTGAAACTTCGACCGTTGCCCCCAGAGACTAAATCATGATTGAACAATAGCCGATGGTTTACGAGATTGATGTCTGGGCAATACAGTAATCGACCAGGTATATCACGTCAGAGAATGGCCAGCATGGCAATAAAAAGCACCTTTGCTATCAATTCATATTGCTTGTTGCTAAATAACAAGCTTTATTTATCTTTATAGCAAAGCGTATCATTAAAATCCATTATTTCAAATCTGGAACAAACATTCACTGACATTCAAGTCTATTAAAGGTCAGTAAAACCATAAATAAATTCCCAGTGTAGATGGCAGTGAAATACAATGTTTCCCCCACACAAACAGTCCAATAAAATCTAATGCTCTGTTATGTAATACCACCTGACAGCTTCTGCAGTTCTTGTTTTTGTTCAGGAGGAACAGTAAAACGTTATGTTTGCAAAAGTTACGGTTTCCTAACAAATTCATTGTTTTGATTAGAGTTTATGAAAGACAGAGATTGTGTAAAACAATTCAGCGTTTCACTGGAGTCAGCTGCTAAGTCATTGAACACGAAATCAAAGTGACTTTTTTATGATTATCAAATATTCAAGAAACTCCTTGAAATAAGATCTGCTAGAAAGCAGCTGTGCGCCTTGTGTTTCTATGAGCGTTGCTTGACGTTGGGAATAAAAGTCATTAAAAGCAGGTTAATAGTGGCTGTGTGGGAGTGACAGGAACTGAAAAATAAACAACATGCAGGTACTTTGGGGATTGAATGGCACTTTTGGTTAAACCAAAAACTCCCGTGTAATACTAGCATCCAGACTACGCATTAAGTCCAAATTCTGAATCCAGTGCTATGAAATATCGAGCCTTTCCAAGTCTGCTCAATTATGTTTGGTGTGATTCAGCAAGGTATCTGATTACAGCCTAAATATTTGCACAGGGATAAGTTGGTCCTTTATGAACCAGAGCACAGCCAGTTGCATAAGTTAAGCTAAGCTAAGTAATCCTGATATTTTAGGTAGGTTGAATACAATTTAAATATAATGCATTGGAGCAAAAGCACAGCAACATGTGCATCTTTCTCTACACGTCTGTCTTCCTGCCTCTGTCACAGGTCTCTCATATGGCAGCCACACAGTTGGCTTCACCCCTCCAGCAACACTGTCCAGAGCTGCCATCTCCCACTACAACACCCCTGCCCTGCACGTCCACGGAAGTGCCTCTCACGCAGTAGCGGTAAGTAACAACCACCCACACGTCGTCAACCAGGCAAATTGTATGTTGTGTTTAATTGGATGTCAGTTTTTGAGCCACACCAAAGGCCAAAGACAAACGTCTAGACTGCAAAAGACGAGATAAGATAAGATAAGATAAGATAAGATGTTTTTAGTTTAGTAGTTGTTGATCACTCGCAGCTCCTGCTAGCCAGTTAGAGAACTGAGGAGTCAGCAGTCAGTCAACAAAGTAGTCAAAGCCAGTCACTGTGAAGTTCAATTTCCAGCCATGATGGTGGATTACATGTACTTTTACCTGGCCTATTTAGTTTTCAGTAACAGGCTTATCAAGGAAAAGAATTAGAGATTTGAAGTTTGAATGTCAAGGCATGTGCTGTGTGCTAATACTGTGCAGCATGTTTGTTTTACTCTGTAGATCAACAAACATGGCTGCACCGTTCACCAAATATGAGTGTGAACATTTGAAACCTGCCAAAGAAAACAGGCCCGTTCCTGACACGGATATCGTTACATCACGGCCCACTTTTATATTGATACCAGGAGGACATTCAATAACTCCATAAATGTCCCAAGGTCTAGTCTGCTGTTTATCGCTTCAGTAACGCAGCGATAGCTGAGTCAACACTCCCCATTGATATCATATTTATGTCTTTATTAACGTTTTATTCATACATATACCATCGTCATCGTCCATCAAAGCCCTTTGCCAAACTAATCAACAGTGTGTCAAATAAGGTCATAGCAATCAGCAGGACTTAAATGGTAATTCCTCTATTTTTAAACCTGGGCCCTTTTTTGGTAAAACATTTCAGGGACTAAAGTCAACATCAGACATCACCATAATCCAGAACTGACAAGAAGACAAGCCTTAAAGTTTTCCTACTGAACATGAGGAAGTGTGCTCTGTTTCTGTACAGATATATAATATTTTGTTGCCGCAAGTGAGTCAACTTGAAATTTAAACATAACCTTTTTAAGCCAACCAAGATAGTTATACTCCGAGACCCTCTCAATATTTGCCTATTGTCGACTATGTATCTGGCTCTAGAGAGTCTTGGTCATCTTTGCATTTAGGTCTAATTTCAGGTTAAAGCCGCAGTTCTCAAAGTGTGGGCACTAGAGACGTAACAGGTGGGGCTCGCCAAACGCCAGACGTCCCGCTTATTAAACCGATCACCCATCTCCCACCCCCCCGGGGGCGACATCAAGTGGAACAGGAAAATGCAGAACAATCATTTCCCAAAGTTATGCATTGCTGTCTGAGACAGCTAGTCCTTAAACCATTTACAGGGTTTATGATCAAATCATATAGTCTTAAGAGGACTGCAAGATTAACGCTCTCAAATGCTAAATCAACAAACAGGGCAGCGCAGCATTTCCCTTTGTCAGCAGCAGATACAGTGTGATTTATAACCAGAGTAACAGCAGTGGTGGTACTACAGTATGTTTAGCTGTGAAACCAGTTTAATGTGGACACATCAAACAAAAATGTACAAAAAGTTGTTCCAGAAGATCACCTCAGCTGACATCCACAACAAATCATGCTCAAATGAAGTCCAGCCTGTCTCGGTGATATTTCTCTTCCAGAGAAGACAACAGTCAGGATACACAACTGTCACCAACGTTCAACTTCACAAAGGCTGAGCCCAGACACTGCAGCTACAGCTGCAATTGTGCTGGACAGTTTTGTGGTATTAAATTATAAAAATGTCGAACTCACTGCACAGAAGTCAGTTTGATACTATCCAGGTCTCTGTGACCCGAGTCTTGACCAGTTCATGAAGTTTTTGTGACGATTTCCTTGTGGAGTTTTATCTGTTCATTACAAATTACATGTTTGCTTCATTTCACATCAAGATATACGACCTATTAGGAACTGTCTCACTGTTGACATGTTTTTCAGAGCAGGTTTAGGTTACCAGCTTTAGCTCGACTTCAGCGTGATCAGCATCCTTGTATTCACGTTACTTGAACAGGTTTTGACCAAAGTCCCCGGCAGTAGCAGCATCCATTCGGTTAAAGTTCAAAACATAATGCTATGCTTAATGTACAGTCAGCTGAATTCATTTATTCAGTCCTTCCTCTCACAGTTCCCTGCTGTTGTGTAACTCAGTCTCATTTTCTGGTACAAGGATGGTACAGACCACATCTCCCTCATCACAACTCAGCCCACCCAGGAGTTAAAACCGAGAAATAACTCTGTCTGGGAGATCAGAACCTCAGACAGATTAATTTTTCTCTAAAACCCTTTTTTCCTTTCTTTTTTACATTCCACTGACTGGAATTGTAGTCGTCAGGTCATGACAAATGGCTCAGTGTGGGGGAAACATGACTGGGACAAGTAATCTTGCCACTCAACACGATGTTGGTTGGACCGACTGACACAAATTGAGGTTTTAAATGCCATTGTCCGATTGCATTATACAAGATGAGGGATATTTATTTATGTTTCTCTCTCTCTCACTCTCTTTCTCAAACAGAGGCCCTCCCCAAGAAGAAGCACCAGCCCCGACAAATTCAAACGTCCGACACCCCCACCCTCCCCCAACACGCACTCAGGGGCCCAGCAGGCTCAGCCCCCGCTACCCCCACCAGCTCAGCCCATGGTCCAGTCCATGTCCTCCCCGGCAGCTATGTCGCAGCACGCAGCAGCACAGCAGCCTCCCTCCCAGCCTTAACGCAACACACAGTCTCTTGTCCTTGCGCGCTAGTGCGCCCACCGAATGCCACGGCGCTACCGCAACAGCAGCTTCCATCATTACCAGCTCTGGAAGTCAAGTTTCTTACTCTTTACCAACTCCACAAAAGAAGCAGCTTCAAAAAGTTTTTAGAGGGGAAAGAAACAAGATGGCGGCTCATCCTCAACGGAGCCGGCCGCCTGCCAAATCCACACGTGGCGTTACTTAACTACTCTTAAAAGGAATGGATGGACTGAAAAATAATCGCTTCTGGGATTTGTAGGCCAATTATCTGTTCCACCTTCTGTCTTGTACATGTTATATATTTTTTTTTCTTTGCTTGGGACTTTAGCTGGTTGGAATTGTTGTTGTGGCGCTTCTAAGATAGCACAAACAGCACATACAGTATGTTTCATGGTGGTGTTTTCTGGTAGGTTGGATGTTTGGATTCATGGATGGATGTATGGCTAGAGAAACGGATGACTTTGATAGACGGACGTGGTCGAATCTTTTCATGCCTATAATACGACACTCAATTGCAGTAATGTCCTCCACGCCTGCTCACTCCCCACACCCTTTGTCTCTGAAAGCAGTGTCAACACCTAACCCGGGCTCAACGCCGCTTTGATACGGTCAACAGGAGGTGTCATAGAAAACTTCTAGGAGGTTCTCCATTTATAGGGCATTGATCAAAAACAGAGCTCGCACCACCGTTATTTTAGTCCCTGAAAGCATTCAAAGCTCTGCTGCTCTTCAGTTAAAACGAAAAGGAAAAAAAAAAAAAAGCAGCAAGGAGGATGGACACTGGTACATAAACCACAGATCAATGTCGCCTTTTGAGGTGTTTAAAAATGTAGTCTGAGGTGTTACAACTTAGTCATGTACTCAGTCTCTTCTCTGCTCTTCTCTCTATCTCTCTGGTGTATTTCTGAAAGCTTCTATCATCCTTGTGGATATTCCTCATCAGAAAAAGGAAAAAAAAAAACATAATGCTCTTTACACTAAATATACATACTGCTAAAACATTCTAAATGAATGGTACTGTTGAACTAAATTTCTATGTATGATTAAAGCTCTTGAGATGACAACTTCTGTTTTTAATTGTCAGTTTTATGGATAGCACATGCTTTGCTCATTTGTAATGCGAAAACTATGAGTGTGTGTGAACGTTGATCAGCTTTGTAGACTTCAGAACTGTTGCAAATACCAATCAGTCTGTTCTTTGTGGTCTTTTATTTTTCCAAAGCAGGAGACTGTGATAACATGCACATGTTGAATTTGACAGATCCTAACAGGTACACAGGTTCAGTTGATCTCTCTCTCTTTTTTTTTTATGTATTTAGCTTCAATGGAATGTGTCCTTGTGGAAATCATGAGATCCCACTACACGCCCTTCAGTAGTTGATGGAAAATGTTTGTGCCTTAAATAAATTCGCACCATCACAGCTCACACCCTGTTTGGGAAGGCAAAAATGTTATATTTCTTACAACGGAGGAATCCCTCTTAAATACATTGAGTGATGTGTTGCACTTGCACAGATGAAGAGTTTAAAGGTCTGCTGTGTAACATTTAGTGTCATCTAGCAGTGAGACTCCAGATTGCGAACTCTTTCACACACAGCGTTGAAGGAGCTAGTGGCCCAAAGAAAACTGTAGAAACTTGGCGGACTATAAGAGGGCTCACTCTTTCTTTAGATATAAAGGGCTTCATTTTTTAATCTTATCAATATTATTCAGTTTCCATCTATGGACCATGCTAAATGTTACACTCTGGACCTTTAACCTCCAGCATAACAGTTCACGTCTTCTCTACACATCAACACTAAGATTTGATGTTTTATTATCATCTTACCACCATGCTTTATAACTTTGTAATGTCTTACCCCCCTTTCTCCCAAAGCCACTGGCAGATATTTCACTTATTTGGGGAAGTATCTCAACAATCATGGTTCCAAGATGTTGCATACCTGGCTTTTACTCTAATTCATCCTATTTGCCAAAGGATGAATTGTAACAACTTTGAACCCCTGGTATAGATTCTTACATCTAGAGTGCCATCATCAAGCCAAAATTTCTTTTTGTCCAACACTTATTAATACGGCTGCTACAATGGCTGTTTAGATGTTAGGTGGACAGGTGAGAAGGTCAAAGCTGCAGCCAGTTTGGGATTAATGATCCTATCCACTAAGAATTCTTATGCCATGGTTTGTTTTTGATGATTAAAGTTAGCTAAGAGCTATTAATAGCAAATAACTAAAACTAATGATTCAATTCAAAGGCAAAACAAAACCACATCAAATGAAAGATAACTCCATGAGCCAATTCTCAAGGTGCAAAATTAATCTATAGAGTTTGGATGGAAACTGGTAACTTGGATTTTCAAGATGTTTTGGGCAATATTAAGTTTCATAACATGTTTCATATTTAGATTCCATGTTGAAAACGAAATGCAGGAGAACTTAAAGTGTATTTTGCTCAACTGTCATGTGACATGTGACCCATCACATCAGTTAAATTTGGACCACAGAAAGTTGACTTCACAGTTTGCTCAAACACGACAACATAGCAGCTGAATTAAATTAGAAATCACAGGGTATTAATCAAAGTCATAATCATATGTTCTGTGGTCTTGGTGTGCTGTTTGTTCAAACCAATGTAGCATTTGTTGAGTTACTTTAATCTGGATCAAAGTGGGGGATCGACCAACAGACAGACTTTGCCGCTACCTAGAGGTAAATCCTGAATTCTGGAGTCAGTCACCTTTGTATCTTAGCAAACATAACAACTACATCACACGATAAGCCTTCTTAGGAGCGACAGTGCCATTGACTCCTGATTCTGTGCCAGTCTCTTACTTTCACTTCCTTGTCTACGTCGGTTTTAACTGGTTCTAACTGGCTGAAAACCGGGGGAGTTTTTTTCCCATAAATCAATCTTTCCAGGATCATTTAACATTGTAAATGATTGTAAAGTGGGTGCAATAACCTGTAGAGGGAGGAGAACAGGGAAAGGATGACTACCCATGCAACAGTTCAGGCTTTCTTTACGTCTCCACAGGTAACTGTAGCCCATTCACACATACGGCCGGTTCAAACTGACCAGAATCGAAATATACACCACATCGTAAGAGTGACATGAGTATATCTTTGTCCAAAGACTTGCTGAGTGTTCCGATACAACCAAAGTGCATCCTGTGTTTTTCTATGATGTTGCAGTGTTCTCTCTTGCCTCTGAAGCCAGCAACCTGAACTAATGCAAGCAGGAATCTGGACCGGAGGCTCGGGGTGACCATGCTGGGTGCTAAAACGGCCTTTCACCTCTGCAGTTTGATGGAGCTAGATGGCCAAACCAAGAGACATTTACCCAGACTGCAGGGTGGCTCTGTATGTTTACACCTGCCAAGCCTCTTACGGAAAAGAACAGCGGGCTGCTGCTTCTCAGGTGTCACAAAAGTGCTAGAGGAAAAAAAAATACTTACAAATGTCAGAATATCAGGTTCACTCACATAAAACTTCAGGGAAATCTCTGTGTGTTTACAAATGGCGTGTGGATGAGTAGCAGCTCTGCAGGAAGGGCAGAAGTAAGTGATACATATGTTTTGTCTTGACTGTGTTCGTAATAAGATTTTTCATATTTGCCCATTGAATCCTCGTAATTACAATAGATTCTGAGATACATTATACATCGAGCAAGACCTTGTGCCAGGACAAGGTAGCTTTTACTTGGTTAGATAAGCAAGAGATCTCCAGTCAAAGAGTTTGTATAGTTTTAGCTCAAATTTGAAGAAGGTCTCTAAAACATTAAAGACCAACCTTAACTGTTAGGCATTGCTGACCCAGTTATTCATGCAATCCACGATTTACTCTAATTTTTCATAATATATGACAGTGGTGGCCCAAGCATCACCATCTAGAATGAAACACCTCACATCCTTATACAATTAGGCAATTAAAAATAATGTCACACACTAAAAAGATACAATCTAATTAGCTTTGACAGCTTTACTCATTTTTATTTTCTCAAATTATCAACAGTCCAATTTTTTTTCCAGATACAGCCAAGGATGAGACAGTAACCATAGTTACTAGAACCATGGTGAATGGCAACTGTAAAATACCATCATAGATCCAAAATTAGACAATCTCCATCAAGGACTGTCAACTCCGGGACTATCTGAAATCAGATGAATTAAATGTATAAAATCTTTTACAAGAAAGGTTGAGGGTTGACTAAAAGCAACCCATTTTAGCTAATTGTACTACCACTTGTGGGATTTGTATTATGTTGTGGTTATATACCTGTAGCGTCTAGATGTCCATGTTTGTTCGTCTACTGGTGTATTGTGGTTTGTGCATTGTGTTCTGTGCATTTTACAATATTCCATATCTGTAATGTATTGTCGTTTTATAATACTTAAAGTTGTATATTTTAATAACACTGTAAAAGTAAAAGCCCAACTGGGGACAAGAGTCGAAAATTAGCAAGAGCCTTAAACAATCTGTCAGTCAATTTCATGCTTTGCACTGAAATGATGTCAAATTGCATCATCCCTGGGGCAGTGTTTACCTGAGTTGGTAGAGCAGCCGCCCCATGTGCGAAGGCTCAGTTCTTGCTGCAGAAGCCCAGGGTTCGAATCCAAACTGTGGCTCCTTCCCGGATGTCATTCCCCGTCTCTCTCTGCCCACATTTCCTGTCTCTCTTCAGCTGTCTCTATCAAAATAAAGGTTGAAAAAGCCAAAAAAATCATCTCATCAAAAAAAATTGCATCATCCCTATAAAATAAAATTCACGTATTCACGTATTATACCACTGTGGTGGTACCATTGCACATATTATTCCAGGTTTGTGATCCTCCTGGTAGCTGAGTGGGAGATACCTATGTTTCTCCAAAGGTTTAGAAAGGATAAAAAAAATCATTGTGCAGTTTGATGTCAGAGGACCGCCTACAGAAAGAGCTTAGCTACAAAAATTGCATGTGATATTACAAGTTATTAAATGTAGTTGTCCGTGTTTACTGATTTATGGTGGAACCAATAAAAGATGGTATAATCTGCATACAATAGAAGGTGCTGAGATGGTGAATAAATATTACATGTATAACTATACAGAGTAAATGTTATGGGCCCCAAAATGGAGCCTTGTGGAGCACCATCAACACTAAACCAACCACATGCAGCTTATCTAACCCAATGTTTTGATCAGTGTTAAAAACCTCAGATTCACTAAGTTAATGTCACCAACAACAGCAGTTACAGCAGATATATATAAACCTTATAGGCACATAGTTGAGAGTTTACCATTAAGTCTGGGATTTTAGACAGCTTAGATATAGGCCAGTAATTATTTAGGTCAAATATTTCCACATCTATGCAGCGGAAGTATATGATGTAAATCATTTTCCTTAGAAGACATTACATGTACTCAGTGTGTCGTGCAATATCTTGCATTGTCAGCAGAATAAGTGATCCGTATACTGAAACTGGACATGTGTCAATAAATGTATTGAGTAACTTATGCAAGCATGTGAAATTCAGCACCGCCAACATTGATTCTAAGTTGTATCATGGCTGCTATGTAATCCACTTCCTACCCTCCCTCGGATTGTCCTCCACATGCACTATATCTGGTTGAAACTGGTCTGGGGCAACATGTCAATGTAATGCCAGCATAGAGTACAATTAACTGTGCCTCCCTTGTTCTTTTTTCACTTCATTTTTCAGGCAGAAGGGGATTATGGAGCCTAAATCTTTTCTGTAAGACCCTTCCTGGCAGCAGACCTCAGCTATGGGAAAGAAAGTACCAAAGTTCCTGAAGAATTGTAGGTGTGCTGTAGTGTGAAAACCGGTTTCAGCTCTCGCCTGCTCTCTTCGTCTGTCCCCCATTCGTACTCTGATCCCTGTCCTTTCATCTTTCAGCTCCGCTTTTCTTTGAGCTCTTCTTTCCCGTCACTTCTCACCTCCCCCCTCCTTGGCTTCTTTTTTCTCCTGACTTGGTTCAACAGTGTTTCTGACCTGAGGTTATGAGAATGCTTGCGGTCACATGGTGTTTTCATTTTTATGATGCCACTGCTCTGTGACTGCTCTTCGACTCTTCTGTCTGCTCTCACCCCACAGTATGCATGAAATAACCGAACACAAAACAGGAAAGAATATTTGTTAGTGACTGAAATTGGGAAATGCATCCATTTAAATGTAATTCAGAATGTGTCTAATTCTTGTAGGTTGTAGAAAGAACTAAAACTTTAGTAATTAAATTAGTCCCACAAAATATATATATATATATATATATATATATATATATATATATATATATATATATATATATATATATATATATATAATCTGTTTCCTTGGCTACATCTCATATATTTTACCACTCTGTGTTAATGTGGGCCTCCTCCTTACAGGTCACTGAATTCTTCCTATAATAACCTTGCGTGAATTGTCTGTATCACCAAAACACTAAAAGCAAACCCTGCAGGCATGTATTTCCCCATCTCCGGACTATTTTTAACTCTCATGCTACAGCTGCATGGTGGACTGTCTACATGTTGCTGTCTGTAATCCGTTTATCATTTAAATTACTTTAATCAGACTCCTGTTATGTTCAAGTGTTGTGAAGGCCGATTAAGGTTTGATTCAAGAGTTTTTGCTCATGCGGTGCTTTAATCGGTGCTCACCAGGGAACGAGTACACCAGGCGGTGCGCCCTGCTGGTGCAGCGTGGTTTTGTTACCATCCATCAACCGGTTCAGACTGGACTGATGGCAATATCCACAATGTTCCTGGAGAGACGTGGCCCCACAAACCCAGCCCCCCATCGTTAGCACATGGATACACAACTTGCAGCTCGACAGAGGTGTATTTGGATGAGCTGAATGGGTTCATTTTTTTAAAAAAATATATGATTTCATATTTTTCAAATGATTGTTTTCAGGTTTTTTCACTTGATTCATTTGGTGCTTTAAAGGAAGAACCTCATTTGTGTTGCAAGACCTGGAAACCACTCAGGTAAAGAGTTTTTTTTGTTGTTGTTGTTTGTGCATGCCTGTGTTTGCGTGCGTGCGTGTGTACGCGCGCTCCCCAATTAGTTTTCTGAAGATTTAAAATTTCAAATGTGAAATAGATAAGTGAAGAAAACAGATAAGTGCATATGACCTATAAACCCACAGCGGCTGCACCGCTGTGCGGAGAGAGCCTCCTGCGTGTGCGGTGCGCTCCAGGCGCGCAAGAGGAAGCGGCGCTCTTCCTCCTCCTGTAGCTGCGTTCAAGCTGCTGCTGCTGGACCAGCAAGAACAGCTTTGAACCGGTTTTGTCGCCGGCTACAAAGCAGTGTGAAACTGATGCACAATGCGCATTGTTGATGGAAGGATGCTCTCCTAACACACGGACAGCGTAGATTTCAGCACGGACGGACCCGCGTACTAAGGGGTTTGTTGTTCGCTTGCAGCGGTTTTTGTAAGAAGGCATTTTTAAACAGGGGAAACCATCCTACATGGAAAGTTCCCGTAGAACGCGCAGCTCTGCAGAGTCCTGCTGCTGTTTTTGTAGATGCTGAGGTGAGTGCCGCATGTGTGTGCGCGTCTTTTTTTATTATTATTATTTAACAAAATAACAAGCACAGTGTGCCTCCCTTTGTAATGAACTAACACGATGAGATGTGATGAGAAAATAGTGTCAGTGTTGGTGTCGAACACAGAGCTGTTATTTGAACCTATTGTGATTTTCGTCGGAATATTGTTGTTGATAGATTTTCATAATAAAAGCAGCATATTTACTGGCAAACGCGCAGTAAGCCGAGAAATGTGAGAGGCACTGCATCAACTTTTCCCCACCAATAAGCCTCGGTGTAAACAAAGTGAGACCAAACATTTAAAGCTGCCGCAGTGATGGATAAAGTTGCCCCCAGGCTACAAATTATTAATAACACAGGTCTGAGAAACTACGGGAGACACTCTCCCGTTTGTCTAATAAGGGATCAGAGCTGACTCATGGAAGAGGCAGGTTAAAGGTGCATAACGGGGGGGGGGGGGGGGGGGGGGGGGGGGGGGGGGGGGGGGGGTGCACAAAGTAGAGCAGTTGTCTTTACTTTCTCCCTCCTCCTCCAAGGTGTGGTTATACAGACAAGAACAAAAGGGGCAGTTGCCTGTGGGTAAGTTGCAGTCGGTGTTGTGATGTTCAGGACCTCACACGGGTGCCCTGCCTGTGAGCTGCAGCAGCCTACACTCCATCCAGGCTTTGTGTGTGAGTGTGTATTTTCGGAAGCTCTTTTGGGCCTCGTTTAAAAAAGGCCGTCATGGGCAATAACTTGCATGTCATCTTTCCGATCATTTCGCTGTCAAACGTTGTAACTGTGATGTTTCGTTTTAGTCTTTTAGCCAGGAACACAAAGCTGTAGCAGATCCCCCCGGGCAGCAGTAACATCAGCACCATGGCGCCATCTACTAAAGTTCAGGACGGAGGCTGGGGATGGGCGATCGTTGGGGCGTCCTTCATGGCCCAGCTCCTGGCCTATGGATCACCCCAGTCTGTGGGCGTCCTGTACCCCGAGTGGCTGCACGCCTTTCAGGAGGGCAAGGGCGTCACAGCCTGGGTGGGCTCCCTCGTGGCTGGAGTGGGACTAATAGCCAGTGAGTAGCACATGTTGTAATAATGTCATAATCCTTAACATGGGTAACATAGGTTTAAAGACCCAAACTTAAAGGCCAGTTGAATTAGATCAGCCAGATCAAACAGGACTGGTCCTGATACTGCTGTGAAATTTTAGAGTCATGTTACAGCAGCTCCTTAGAGCGAGATATACAAATGATGAAATATGTGCGTAATCCTTCAGCACCTTTTCCCTCCAAATGATTGTTTTTAGCATCTGATAATTGCATGCCGAGCAGTAAATTGATGTTTTGGCACTGCATATAATTATGGGCAATATATCTGCTGATATGTCCGACTGAGGGAGAGATACATACAGACTTTATCTGCTATGTTACAGATGTAAAACACTAAACATTCACCTTTACACCTATTTTCCTACCAGTTCCTTCCCAATCATTATATCATATGATGTCACTGATAACAAAGCAGACATAATACTTGTTCAAAGTCTAACCAATGGTCACTATATAAAACGACAATGCAAATTATTACCAAGCAATATATTTACTGTGGCTACAGGTGTTCTCTTCACTGTAATGTTTCAACAGGGTGGAGAGAAGAGGTGACTCCGTGACAAAGACGGCACTTTGTGGCACCCTCAGCAGAGTTTCTGCTATTGATTTTCTAGGAGATCCAAGCAAGTGCAAGTCATCAGTGCTATGAATGTAGGAGGATCACTTAGCCCCTAATCTAACCACAGAGCAAGGGAGAGAAAGACAAATGGAAAGCTAGACAGGGGGAGAGAAACACAGAGACAGACTTAACATGCTGGCTTTCCTTAGCCTTCATAAGGCTGTGTCTATGAACTCATTTGAACTGGAGCAGAAATGAAAAAGGGAAGAGCCCGAACGTGTGGCTGTGCGGTAACAGCTGGGTTGTGAATATGAGAATTAGTTGTTAAACAAACAAACTCAGTAACCTTTCAGTAATGTCTGGAGAAACAAGGTCAGTTATAGATAGTGGTCTTAGCTGACATTTCTTGTCTTAGTCAGGGCTCACCCAGTCTGGCATCTTGTTGCCTTTCTCAAAGAGGTGAAGTGAAAATCATGACTGGACAGTTCTGGCCTTGGGTCTGGCCAAGTACTCGATACGTGTCCCAGTTGTCAGACCGCTGCAGCACTGCAGTTTTTGCTGCACAATAACAGGATCTTCCCTCCTGCTTCAGGGGAAGGATACAGTAAATGTCGCATGATGCATGAGTCAAGCAACCTCAGGATATGGGAGTATTCAGCAAGCAGTGGGAAAAAAACATTGTGTCTGTGGTTTAAATACTGCACCCACTATACACGTAGCATCTCCTGAAGAGGTGAAACAAAGTGATAAACATATGTGTCACTGACAGACATGTTGATTTTCCCAACATTGAGCTAACTAAAGTGACAATTAAAGGATGTTGAGGAGCTAAAGTATGAACCTAATTCGTTTGCATTAACACTGGATCTCTCGAGTATCTTCAGTGATGTGTCAGTGTTACGCTTAAATGCAGCAGTGCTTTGTGAGATGGGGTTTGATTTTTCCAGAAACCCTGTTTACAGTTAAGCAGCCATAGCACCACCCCTCTTTGAATCACTTCCTGTTTGTTTCTGTCTCCTCTCTCTGTCCCTGTCTGTCTTACTTCCTCTTTTTACCCAGGTCCTGTCTGCAGTGCCTGCGTGGACAACTTTGGGGCCCGTCCTGTGACCATCTTCAGTGGCGTAATGGTGGCAGGCGGCCTGATGCTCAGTGCCTTCGCTCCAAATGTCCAGTTCCTCATCTTTTCCTATGGGATTGTGGTTGGTAAGGAAACACTTGATGATAAGCTTGAGGGCCATGCGCCTGTGTGTTTTATACAGCACTTTACTAGTACAAGCCTGCAGACTGAACACTGCGAAAAGCCGGGACACCAGGCTTCACCTGACTGTCAAACAGACGAGTGTGAGAAAAAAAATGTGTTTGATGTTGCTGTGGACATGTGGATTTAAGTAAGCTTCTTATCCATCTTTAAGAAAAACTCAGAACACATTGTACAGTCATCGCATGTTAAGTCCAACTATTATGCAACATCAGAAGCTAACTATATCTATCCATTACCAGTTAATGAATACCACTGCCACGGAAAGCCACACCAAGACAAAATATGAGCGTTGCATCATTTGTTTGATATTTTTGTTTGGATTTATTAGACGTTGAAAGAAAAATAATATTATGGCCTGATCCCCAGGGGTGCAAAACACTCACCAGCATGCCCATGAGGTCCCACCACCACCTGTTATCACGTATTAACTGACAGCTCAGATGTGCTTAATCCCGGTAAACCCTGCACAGTCAGTGCTGCCTGTGCAACATGCAGTGCTGACTAGTGGAGAAGGGAGGCCATGCATATTTGAAGACAGTCATTTATTTTTAGAGGTGCCTTTAGGTGATAGCTGGGACAGTATATCCACGTGCAGCTTGTTTACTGCTCTTGATGTGCCCCTCTCATGTTTTTCTACTTGCATTACATAAGAAGCGTCACACACAGTGCCCTCTGAACTTATGGATTTCTGCACATTGTAAATTTATCTGTGTAATTTGAGTTAATGCACAGAAATACACTGAGCACAATGTTTGTAGTAATTTGTAATAGTAGCAGTAATATACATCATTCATCATAATACAATTTTCTGATATGTACTATGCAACCGAATTCCCATCTTTGTGTATTTTAGAGGTGAAAAGCTAATGGAGAACCTGTCTTTGTCCTCTCTCCTGCTATAGGCCTGGGGTGTGGCCTGGTCTACGCAGCCACGTTGACAATCACCTGTCAGTACTTTGACAAGAGACGCGGCCTTGCCCTCGGCATTGTCACCACAGGTACTGCTGCCCACCCTCTGAGCTCACTGGGTGCACACCAGTTCTCCATGCTCACTTCTTTCATGTATGAGCTGCTGGGAGCCTTGGGATGATGAGGTAAACATCTGTAGTGGAGCTAAGGCAGAGTAGTCTCTTAGGTAGGGACATGGATTGGTGGCCAGTGACTAGATCTGCTTGGCTGAGATTCAAAACTTTGATGGTAATGGTTTGGGAAGGTCGACAGTATAACCTGAAGCTGAGTTACTATCTTTAACGAGGGGGGTTATTAGTGGCACCCAAAGTTTATTTTTTCAAGTTTAAATTAAATTCCTACATTGGCGCCCCCCAGTGGCAGTATCAAAAAAGGACAAGTGTGACCTGGAAACAGATGAATGAGCAAAAGAATCACAGATGGACTTTTTTTTTTTTTTTTTTTAAATCATGATTGTGTAATTTTTCAACAAATAAAAACGCATTTGACAGGTCCTATTTATCTGTACGTTTCTTACACAAACACTGAATTTCTGTCTTTCTCTGTTCACCCAGGCACAAGCGTTGGAGCGTTCATCTATGCCACCGCTCAGAACGAGCTCATTGTGATGTACGGCCTGGATGGCTGCCTGCTAATCATCGGAGCTATAGCACTGAACCTCATGGCCTGCGCTGGCTTCATGAGGCCCCTTAACATGCCAGGGTACTACCTCAAACAGAAGGCTGCCCTGGAACGCAACACAGAGGAGCAGATTTTCGACAAGCCACCATTGGACGACCTGAAGATCACAACAGGTTCCAACGCAACCACTCCAGAGAAAACTCTGATGGTGAAGGAGTTGCTCATCACAATCGATGCCAAGGACTTGGCCACCCAGACTGAGAAGAAGAAAGGCAGCTTTCTGTCCGGGTTGGCCATCATGAAAGTCATCAAGAAGAAACAGCAGGCTTACTCAAAATACATGCAATCCATGTATGAGATCCTCCAAGACCAAGCCATGGTGGCCTTCTGTATTGCTGTCTTCCTGTTCAGTCTGGGGGCGTTCCCTCCTGTGCTTTTTATAGAGGATGTGGCACAGAGTCAAGGACTCATTGAAGAAGTTAGTGTCATTCCTCTGGTATCAATAGGGGCCATTGCTACTTGCGTGGGTAAACTAGTGCTGGGTATCCTGGTGGACATCAGGTGGATCAACGGCATCTATCTGTATGCCTTCACCATGTTTGCAGGAGGTCTGTCACTGCTCCTTATTCCCATCACTAAAACTTATACGGGACTGCAGATCCTGTCCGTCATCCTGGGTTTCTTCTCTGGAAACTGGTCTCTGACCTCCTACATTACCACTAAGATTGTTGGCTTGGACAGATTGACACAAGCCCACGGTATCCTCATGTTCTTTGGAGGATTTGGGATCATGCTTGGACCCCCTGTTGTAGGTAAGATGGCTTGTTTTTATCTGAGTTTGTGAGCATTGCTACACTGTGAATTATTGGTTAAATGAAAGAAGTACGCATATTTTTGCGCAGAGATAAACTCCGCTTTAAAATCATGTTTCCAGAGACATTCGGAGAATAATAAGAAGACAGCTTGTCATTATTTAGCTGACTGCTGTAACTGTTGGGAATCCCTGTTGACTATGCTCACTGTCTGTTTTTCCCATTACTTTCAGGGTGGTTCTTTGACTGGACGCAGTCATACGACTTGGCGTTCTACTTTAGTGGAAGCTGTGTGGTGCTGGGAGCGTTCATCCTATCCGTGCTCACCCTTCCCTGCTGGAACAGGAAACACTCCGAGAATGACAGACCAGACGTCCATTACACCAGCAACTGTGACAAAGTTGCCTCTGTAGCTTGAATATACTGCCCAGCAACTGCCGCTGACAAACTATACCTGAACCACCTCTAGGAGGAATTTTCTTTCTTTGACTATACAAGGGTTCCCCCTTTATTTCTGCTGCCAGATCCTAATATACCAAAATATTTGCCAGGGGTTTTGAAATACAGGCCTTTCCTCTGTACTTTGCCTGCGTTTCTCAGGTTCGAACCATATACTGCAGATCTCCTTAAAGGTTTGACTCTGATGCCTGTGTTGATTTTGTATTACTGCCTCATTTTACGAGGTCACCTGAACAATACTGTTAAACTCCCCAATTCTACATTGTGTTTACGTAAAAAAAAAAACTGGTTTTCACTTCACCGTAGCTCTGAAAAAAACACATGGTGCCCTTCATGGAGGGAGAAAAACATCTTTAAAATTGTTGGGTGTTAATTTAACACCACCAATGACATTTAAAAACACACTTTGAAAACGCACAACTATCTCCCAGGATGTCTCTATAGCAGAGAACACAGGGACTGGAATGAAGGAGGGAGCAGTTGTTTTTTTTGATAATCGTAATTTTAGCAACACATTTTATTTTATATTTAGATTAAATGTACATCTTAATTACACCAATATGTATCCTACCAAAGCATCAATGATACTCAATGCCTGTCAACACATAATGCCTGTTGGAACAATACAAAAGCCTTGCTTTATAGATAATTTTTGTTTTCAAGTGCATTGACTGAATTTATACTTTTTTAAAAACCAGTTTGAGTTCCATATACCTCCTGTTTCTGGATCACACAGAGATTTTTTTTTCCAACGAAGTTATTGCTGATTCAAAAACACTGAAACACGGAAGAGATCCTACTGTATTTCCAAACTTAACAGCATGTTGATTCTCTGTGTGGCATGATTATCATGGTCTCTGTTGGCACTCATTTTGACCAGGCTGGTCCTTTTCCATCATGTTTTGTGTGTGCGCGTGTGTATATATGTTTGTGTGTGTGTGTGCACCTACACATGTTCGCATACGTGCACAGGTTTGTATGTGTGCATTGTTTGATAAACTTTTGTATTAGAACTAGTTTGTAAAGTCCTATGTGCTAGTGACTTTTATATGCACAAAAACGGCCATAGAGCTGTAAAAACTGTTTTTGTTTAAGTTGAAACTTGATTATTGTGATCATAATTGTAATGTATGCATTACAATAGGCTTTTAGAATCACTTGAATGTTGTTAAATATACCACTACAAATGTATTTTTGATAGTTCCAGTTACAGGAGTAAATCTGGGAACCTTTAGTGTTTGCTTTTTGTGTTTATAGACGGTATATACAAGGTGCAGATGAGGTACAAATAGTACCGACTTAGAAGAGACAATATGTTTGGTTGACAGCTTTTAGCCACTATTATTTTTTTATGTCAGTATTATAATATGTACGTCTACATTTATGTTCTGTTATTTTATTTTAAAAGTGCCAATAAAATATCTTTGAATTAATAATAATGAGTGCAGGGTATTTATTATGAACTACATTTGTGAGTCCCAAGTTAACTGCGGCCATGTTTGTTAGCAGTAACCAGGCTGGCTGGCAGAGCTCTCATAAAAAACATGAAAAACATCTCGACTTTGCTACATTTTGTTCCCGCTTAAGCGCCTCTAACAGGTAATGCGTTTACACAGCGTGTTCAAGAAACGAACAGTTTCCATATTAAATAGATAAAATAAAGTGAGTTTAGCATCCCAGGCTAGTCTGCTTCTCCTTCCCCTGGCAACCCTGCTACAGGTCGCCATGGTTACGCACGTGTCACGTGACTAGCAACATAAACAATTTTCCAGGCAGCTAACGTTAACGGTAGGAGAGGTAAGCTAACCCTGCTCCGGTTTAACGGCACTATTTCACGGTTACCTGGAGCCCAAACCCTGAGATGCGAGAGCAATGGCGGTAAAGAGTCGTACGTCGGCCTTGGCGATAGTTTTTGAGAGCGGAGCATCATGCCGAGGACGGAAAACAAGTGAAAAATGGAGAGCTGTCCCGCTCACTCTGGACTGAAAAAATGGGAGCAAGCGCTTCGGTGTCGCTCTGTGTAAGTTAAGCTACGTGTAGCAGATAGCTGCTATTTTATTACATTCTTCGGTGTTTTAGAGCTGTTTGTCCGGTCGATTACACTTTGTGCACGGTAGTCTTACCTGCTAATATTAGCTATGAAGGGCAGAGCACTTCTTTAACGGTTGTATTATCTAGTAACTCCACAAAAACCGGCCATTCTTGTGTTATAATATACATTCAGCTCTGGAGGCTTTAACTTGTCTAACATTAGTGCCTTTACTGGCTCAATTTCTGGACGTATCTTTTTTTTTATCCAGGAGATATGCCATTGTGTCCTGGTTGGGTGCATAATCTTATTGCTAAGCAGATAATGTAACATCATAACATGGACTGCGTCAAGGATCTTCAGTGTATGTGGGTTAATGAAGTACATGAAGTTTATAGCATGGGGATTAGATATTATACTATATATACCATACTATTTCTATTTATGTATCCACAATAATTTAAGGATGAAACAATTTGATTTCATTCAGCTGCTGCATGTCTTTTTTCCCTGCAGAACGACCCATCTTCAGTGAGTATCCTGAGATCCACTGCTAAGGTCAGCCCAGAGCCCGTTACTCCCACCCTGGTTTCAGAGCCTGAAGTGGCCACCAGGTGTGTGTTTGGTGTTGCCTTGGGAACACTGAGAGAAGCTGGGCAGATGGTTGGAGGAATTCCCTTTGTGCTAAGAGACATGGTTGAGTTCCTGGATAAACATGGTAATTTTCTTACTCTTGTATCATGATGCATCTGCTATTCTAACTTATTTTTATCTCAAACATCCGTCCTCCCTTCACTCAAACATCTCCTGTATGTGTATCGACTGAATCCACCTGTTTCCTTGCCAACAGGAATGGAGCACAGAGGTCTGTTTCGTCTGTGTGGCTCAGTGGTGCGTACTAGGCAGCTGAGGCAGCGATGGGACCGCGGAGAGAGGGTGGACCTGGAGCACGAGCAAGATGTCCCCACTGTTGCCTCGCTGCTTAAACTATTCTTCCGGGAGCTGCCCACCCCCATAATTCCTGAACCAGAGCGGAAACAGCTGGTCCTGAGCCTCACAGGTACTCAGAAATCAAGTTGGACTGACAACGTTGGGATTAAACTTCATTAACTTTCAGTATACATGTAGGAATAATGAAATGAATGCTGTTATTACTGTTCTTTAGATTTGAGCAAGGTACTGCTGTCCTCAATCCATCTGTCACTTTACCTCTGGACCCCATTTTGAAGCTGAATAAGCAGTATGTGCATTATGTGCTGAGTGACAGAGTAGGGAAACTGTCAGTGTGGGCCTGTTATTGGCAAAAGCCTGCCCGACAGAAGGGTCCCTTAGCAAGAGGCTGAATCCCTCACAGTAAATTAATATTAATGGTGGTGTAGACATGTTTAACATTTTTTTGAGACAGATGTTATTTTGATTTTCCACTTTATAAACACAGGTATACTTAGATGATTAATGTGTCTAAGCTATTAATTAAAGGTCAAATGTTTGAAGCCAGTATGAGAACTTGTGGGATGGTTGCTATTCTCATAACAGTTTTTATTGGCAGTGCTTCTATTTCTCGGTATGTTTCCACCTCTCAACACTTCTGCTTCTACAATAGGGAACAACCCGTTGCTCAGACAGCAACAAGAAACACAGCTAGGGCTTGTGGGATGTCTTAAATGTAAAATGCATGTTATTAAATGCTGTTTTTGATGTGTCTGTTGACTTTTAGGATATGCAGATGAAGCAGAGATGAACCAGTCTCTGAGAGAAAATCTTTGCCACCTCCCTGCTGACAACCACGTTATTTTGTCTTACCTCATCCGCTTCCTGTCCAGAGTCGCCTCACACAGCCAATCAAATCACATGCCTGTGGAAAATCTGGCAACCATCTTTGGGCCTTGTATATTCCAGTAAGTTGCTGTTGTTAATGCCACATTCAAATCCTCTCCAGACCTGTAATGGCACACAAAGTTCTTCCAGACAGTTCAGTGACTTCAATGGATAACTGTAAGATTGCTTTGCTGTATATACATTTTAAAATGTTGGTTGTCACACTTAGTTTGGAGAGGAGACACATTAGGGAGATTCATCTGAAAGCATGACAACTCTCAACTCTCATTTGTTCACATCAACAAATGAGAGTGCAAATGTTCCGTCCCAATTACTGGAAGTGAATGCTTATGGTCTCTCTTCAAGCTTGTCTTTGTCAGATCCAGATGCAGAAAAAAAACACTTTGTATGTTTGTCACGAAAGCAACCTCGTGTGTCTGGTGCAATTCATCAGGCTAAGTGGTTATGTGTCTGTTGAATTTTTCCACAACTGAAGCACTAATTTGGGACTTGGACTTGGGTTTGTCACAGAGGAAATGGGTGTGGATTGCGGTTGATAACGTGGGGCACGGCACACGAAAAGACAGACAGATATAACAGGTCATCAGGATTTTGTCGGTTGCTTCTCCCGTCCTGTTTACAGAAGTCAGCCATCACTGTAAACAAACACAGTCTCTAGGGAGACACACTTACACTTAAGCAGGCGTTCAGTTTTTGCCATAGTGGAAAGGACTATATATATATTCACTCAACACCGTTTCAACTGTGCCCCCGTCCCTTGATCTCACATTCTCATCTGTGTCACCCCTGTTAATGACATATCAGTGGAATGTGGAGTCTGTCACGCGGTGAGGTCCTGGATATGAGAGGAAAATGTCAGATGATTATAGCTGGGGGAAGAAGACTTGGTTTCGGGGTGTGGAGTTGGCAGCAGATGCTTGGAAAAAAGCTGGGGGTGGGTTTGGGTTGTGGTCGCTGCAGAGAGTTGGAGAATGTCCTTTTCGGTTCTTGTTCCACAGGCAACACAGAGGAATGGTGCTAATAGTTTGAATGAAACGGGTTGGAGAATGACATACATGCTGCAAAAACAATGTTGAGCCTAACAAAGCAACTAGTTAGCTTAAAATAGTTAAAAGCTTCTTTTAATGCGTTATTTTTGGATGTTTTTTATGCTTGTTCCAAAATTTTAATATTTCTGTCAGTTTAAAATCGGCATATGTAACATGTAAAAGACAGATCATAAAACTGAATGACAGACAGCGTAGCACATGCCATGCAGCACGTGCGACGCCTTGCTTGGCAGTGCCCCCCCATAACTCAGGCATAGTTGTCATCCAAGCCTCTTCATAAACTGCCTGTTGCCCTTGTTTGTGTCTGTTATGTAATCCACGTAACAGGCCGTTCCTGTCCTGTCATTGCAACTGACCTGTCCGCTATTTAATCACAGATCTATAAATACTGAAATTTTTCAGATTCTCTTCCCTGATTATATGCCACCTTAACCTTTACCTGCTGTATATATATATCAGTCAAGAGCTAAAAAAAAAAAAAACAACCCAGATGTCAACAGCACGGCATCTTGAAAACAAATAGTCCGCTTCCATGTAAACACGTGAAGACTATTTTGGTCCGGGGTGGCCCTCTCTAAGGTATTTTCAATGTTATGACAAATCACTGCTGTATATGCCCATCCACTAGATGGGACCCTTTTCCATCATGTTTGTTACAACAATGTACAAATATTGCATTGTTGCTTCCTCTCTCTTCTTCTTGCAGTGTTGCAGCAGGACCCAGCATGCTGGAGGAG
Source organism: Nibea coibor (assembly GCA_023373845.1). NCBI lineage: Eukaryota > Metazoa > Chordata > Actinopteri > Sciaenidae > Nibea > Nibea coibor. The sequence continues at coordinate 16,722,086 of CM041723.1, forward strand.
CAGAGCGTGTGCAATGCCCTGTTGCTCCATCTTCTCAGGCACCAGGCTGTTCTTCTTCCAACCGCAGCTGAGGGCACAGTGGCCTCCTCCATCGCCTCCTCCTCACCCCCTCCTCCTACTCTCTCTGCTCTTTCACACTTTGAGGTGAACCATTTTTTTTCCTCCTTTGACGGAAATTGTAATTGAGTTTTATGATCTGTGTTTTGCATATTGCAGTAACTGTAATCATTGCATCACTTACCAAGAAATGATTTGAACTATTTCACATTCATGTCAATCTTTGAATCAGGTACTGAAGTCTTGAATTTCATTTCAAAGGCCTTGAATTTGTTTTACGTGCATGCCATAGACAATAAGACAGTTGCGGATGGTCAGGAGACATTTTTTGTCATCTCTGTGTCGTTGTTGTTTGCAGGTCCGACCCAACAGCTGTTACTCGGAGCGGAGTAGTGTGGAAAGATTGGAGGGAGAGGCCACCTCGTTCTCAGCGACCTGTGCTTTTAACCAAATCAATAACCAATCTCAACCCAACAGGTACTGTCATCACCTTAGCTTCAGTAACAGCATAGATAGATGAATCACTTATGTCTATGCTTGCTGTTTCAAAACTGCTTTTTTCTGCCTTAACCACCGTTAAACTATCGTGTGCTGTGAATATACACAAGCCTCTCCCTTTACATGTCTTGTCCTGGGCGAATAATTAGGACCTGACCTTTTCCCTGTAGCATTTCACTCTGTGTTCAGCATCGTTTAGTCAGTTGTCAGGTTGGTAGTTGTATCGCTGGTGATAAGGCTGAGACGTCATTCACAGGGAATTAAGGTCACCCTCTGGGAGTCTTTTGCACTCTGCTCGTGGAAGTCTCAAAGATGTGAACTGGTGTCGTTCTGTTTTTATCGTCGCTGGGTTCACACAGGGTTAATCAGATGTTTAAAAAAAGAAGTCGACCAGCTTCATGATAATTACACATTAAAGACTAATAGACTACAGATCAGTTATGCCTTCATTTAATACTTTAGGGCTGTTTGATTTCTGTCTGCTAATGACAGCACGGTCAGTAGGGGCAGATGACAGATTGCCGAAAAGCTAAATCTCGTAGCAAATAGCTACCTACAGAGTGAAACACCCAGTATCTGAAAAGTGCTGTTCCTTGAACAGATGACTGGCTTTTCAGTCTAATGGTAAGTAAAAATAGCATCACAATTTTGCTGCTTGAAGAAGCAGAGAAGTGGAACAATGGCACATTGGTCCCCCAGACAGAATCCACATACTGAAGGCCATCTGCTTTTCCCACACAGAACTTGGAAGCTACTGTCCTCGTTTCTATTTTTAAATAGTGAATGCTGGTTGCCGCAAGGTTTCTGTGCAGACACTAAATTACATTGATATATTTTCTATTCCTGTCCGCCCCAAGTGAGCATGTGACATTGCATCCTCGTGCATTTGCGGATTAATTCTGTAGGTGTCACTCACGTATATAACTATAGCTGTGTGTCTGTCTTAATCTTTGTGTGTGGACGGGAGCTCTGCTCGAAGCTAATAGAAATGAAAACAAACCGGCAGGCGTGCATTGCGGTGATAAAGATCTGTTCTCAGTGGACTTTAGGTTAATGAAGATTTTATTTGAAAACAGGCATGAGGTATCACTAATAAAAATTCTTCTGGACTGAAGGCAAAATGAGATATGAAGGTCACGGACATTCATAGGCAGCAGCATGGCAGCCAGATGCCAGACTGCAATCAAACTACCTGTCAGTTTAAAGAGGAGCTATCAGGTCAGGTCTAACAGGTGGCATGAAATGTGCAGTCATTATGAGCTGACATGGGAAAAGGTTGAGGGCTGTCCAGGTCTTTCCACCAACAGACAACTCACCTGCCAAACGACTGTTTTGCCCTCACCTTCAGACATTGAGACGATATCACTTTGTAGACCCGAGCAAGAACAGTTTATCTACATAGAATTGCCTATCCAGGCAGTAGGCTCTCTTTCACGTCACTCCTACACAAACAGCTACAGATATTAGATTCTTAGCAGCAAAATATGTCACACCTGCAAAGGAAGGAAGCCAAGCATCATACCGTGCTTTGCCTCTCAACCGCCTCTCAACCGCTTCTAAGTGGGTTTTTATTTTCGCACTTATAGGGCAAACAAATATCAATAATTTTTCATTTAACAACTTCCCACTCTCATCTGTTTATCGCGGAGAAGATGCTGCATCATTCCAACTGTCTGTCTTTCTAGATCTGATACATTGTCTGAACACACAGCTCTTCCTCCTCTTTCCACTTTCTTATTAGTCCAAGTTCCTCAGTCAAATCAGAGGGTCCAGATTAAATAACTACAGTAAATATTGGAGTGTGTTTTTGTACCATGACAACAGCCGCAACACAGGATCCAGTGCTATTAACTGCATTTTTCATGGTTTATTTGGTATTAACGGTTCTTTGCTTCCACGCGTCACACCAGGATTTGTCACTTGGATTATCCGAACATGTCTGGCATTTGCGTGCTGTTACGTTTGGTCGTGTCTGGTCCTCTATGCTTCTCGCTAATGTCACAGTCCGTATTGATTCCAACTTAATTACACCCACAGACGTTGATTTCAAAACAAGTGTCTGTTTTCCGTCTCTCAGCAGCTACATGGGTTAATATTTCAAAAGCCCTGATTTAATTTGAAGGAAAAGGGCAGAGAGTTTTCAGCCATATATTTACTTCAATAATATTTGACAATAAATCAGTTGTGTATTCCTAAAATGTCTAGATGTATAGGTCAGCCATTACTTTGATATAATAGGGTTTGGTGGTTGACACACATGATTAATCTTCCCTGTGAGGTCATGTTTTTTAAAGGCAGTAATTCTGATTACACGCGTCGTGTTTAAACTGGGTTGCTTGCTCTTATCTGGCCTGCTTCCACCTTTATTATAGAGCTAGAACTGGCATTTTTGACCCCAAACATGACCGCTGTATGTAAGAGCGCGTGTGTGTGGACGAATAATTGAAGGGGATGGGTCAACTCTCTGCCTCAGGGGGTCACTTTTTTGTTCACCATCAAATCGACATCTGCGTTCTCTCTCTTTTTTTAAATGTCTTTGGCTTTCTGCGTCCCTCCGAAGCATAAAGACGGTCACTGTCACATGCAAAGCCTGACTGCTGTGAACTTAGATGTTTCAGCAAAGGATGTTTTTCTGTGTCGTCTGCTTCAGCCCATGACAACAACGACAAGTGAGATGTAGTTGCTTCATATACATATAACATATACAGATAACATGCTGTCCACCAACAAAGAAATCAGAGGTCTGAGAAGCAGGGGACAATTTGTGCATCTTCATTTGAACTTACTGTCGCCTGCTGTTTTTGTCTTCTTTCCTAGTTATCCATGCGAAGTTTGGCTTGTTTCTCCTTACATCTGAAAAAGTGGAAAAGCTCTGTAAATATAAAGGATGTCTGAGGAACAGAAAAGTAATGTGTTTATAAAGCAGGCGGCTGTCAGCTTGGCATCTCATTTTTTTTTGACTGAAAGCCGAAGCAGCTATCATTAGTTTCCTGCTGCTGCCGCACTGACCCATCTGTTGTAGGTTACAGCTCTCGAGTCATACCCCGCTTCGAGCGAGCGCATGACCGATGGGCTGTTTTTGGTCCACGTCGCTGCAAATCAGTTGTGCTTGTTTTTGCTGGGAGCAGCTCATTAGAGCTTCATGGGACGTGTCGTAGCGCGGCATTAGATTAAACACTGTTGATTCATGACGCGCCTGGATGTTTGTTTTGCAGACTACCAGGTGCAGAGGACAGCAGTTTCCTCGGGGATCCGTTCTTGGACATTCTGCTCTTAACTCTAGTTGATCCTTTTTTTTTTTGATACACTTGACATATGTTGTTCCAGATGCTACATGTATTGTTAAAATATTTGTGTAACCTTCTAGTGATTTTGTTGGAATCTTTTATTCTTTCTTTACCGTCATCAAGTCTATCAGTATCTCTGTGTCTTGATATCTTTGGTGTTCCTCTTTCTTTTTCTCTCTTCACTCCTCTTTTCACTCACTTTTTCCACTGTGTTTCACACTTGTCTGACGCTCTCTTCTGCCTCGCCATTTTGTGTACCACTTTCTCACAAGCCATAACATGGTCTACCAATGCTTTGTACATCAGAGATAAACCATGAATAAAAAAATCTTTTGGGTTGCCAGGTTGTGAGAAATCCCATTGCCTGGTATTTATCCTCCTCCAGTGTGACATTTTCTTTCAAACACTGGACTCTCTTCTTAGCTAGCCCCTTTGTTCTTCAGGAACGCCTCTGTAATGGACCATTCAACCACTTCCCTTCAAGATAAAAGAGCCACAGGGCACCTGGACCGAAATGTATTTACAAAGAATGTGCTTAAAAATGTGATGAATACTTGTATGAACCCTATAAAGGACATCTCCTTCTGTGTAATCACCCTTTCTGTCTATCCCACTCTCTCTCTCTGTCTCCCCGTAGTCCTGACGCCCTGGTGCAGGGCTGTGAAACAATCTCTGACGTCAGCGCTGACATTCAGAAGCTGATTCCAGACCAGAAGGCTGTGGAGGAGAGCGGTGCATGTACAGAGGCAGGCTGCGTGCTATCCTGCCCTGCTGACCCGGGGTCAGAGCAACACGAGCACCAGAGCAGACCATCTCAAAGCACACAGGGAGAGCCACCGGGGTTGGACTGTACCACACGGGGGTAAGCGTTTCTTTGGTTTTGTCTTTCACATTATTTTGGGGAGATAAGAAACATCTGTCCATTTACTCCTTTTCTCTCTGGCTTTCCCAAAACTCACACACCGAGCATTTAGAAAGAGTGTATCTGTGTGTTGTGGAGAAATTGCTGAACTCAATGGTCAATGGTGAGGTCAGGAGGGAAGAACGTGTTCAGGAGCCTCTGATGTCTTATGCTGTAATATTTATTGACGCTCAGCCAAGGAGAATTCGAGATACTCTCAAAGTACATCAGAAGTGCCTGAGCCGGTCTCACATTCTGCCAGACTCATGCTGGTGGTCAGACTTTAAACCCCTACAGATAACACCACAAATACGCCCAGCATTAGTCAAAAAGGGCACATTCTAGTCTGGAGACACTGTTAAAGAAACGTCAACGGCCAGTTATCTATTATGTCTAGCGACACATCATTAGGTCTCTTCGAGGTGACCCCGTCTAAACTAAGGATAGAAAATCCCATAACACTGTGTTTCTTTATCAACAGGCTATTTTCAAATTACAAGAAGTCACTCTGCACCTCCGTGTCGAGGGAGAAAGGGGGGGAACAAGAAGAAGAGGTAGAGAAAAGAAGACCTTCCTCATCCGTTGAAGACAACCGTTCAACGGTGTGCATTGTTAATTTCTCTTCCTTTGTTTTCCCCCTTTTTTCATTTCTTTTTCGTTTTCTTTCGCATTTTTCTCCCTTTCCTCGAGGCCATTAAACTGTGTTTCCAGCTGTTAGCACTCAACAACTCAAGCTGTGAATATCATTCGGCAACAACTGCTTCTAAAGAAAACCTGTAAAAAAAAAAAAGAAAGAAAGACAGCTGCTGCCTCCTGCGTGAACTGCAAAATACTTCCTGTGGAGTGTTTAGCGTTTGCCCGAATGAGATAATGAAGCACAATTGTGCTTTAATGTTTAAAGTGGAAGGTTGAATGACTTTGTTGTTTTTCAGGCTTCCACGGATACAGGTCCGACATCGTCGATTTCAGACTGCAGCACAGCGAATGCATTACAGCGCAGAAAGCAAAGACCGACGGAGAGGTGAGAGGAGGATTTCAGCAAGACGATGGCACTTTGTTTCTGCTTTTATATCAGCAACAAAAAATTCCATAAATCAGACGCAATCTCAAGCCAAAGATAAGATAAATGAATCTGTTTCAAGTAGATTTCATTTTATCCGATTCCTGTTGCTACAGTTGTTGTCATCCCTCTCCGTCCCTGCGTGGTTCAGTTCAGCTCATCTCTCAGACTTGCAGTCAGTTGAGAAGTAGGTTATCGGAGCAGTGTGCTGCTCACAGTCATGGTTTTAATATGTTTCTAGTCCAAATAACACTGACTTGCCACAGGGGCCAACTAGCTATATTAAGCCGAGCTAGCATGTAGGCATGCTGATGTTTTTTTCTTTTTTGTTTTGTGCTGCAGGACAGGTCATCTCAGTTATACCTCATAACCATCAAACATGAATAAGCCATGACCTTAATGACAATGCCAGATGACCGTCTGGCCTCATATAGGGCTGGGCAGTCGTGCCTGCGAGCAGATTTGATACAGTATTGATTTTGAATGACAGGCAGACTTTGTTTTTTATTCTAATAGTTCATGTGATTTTATTGTGCTTGCCTGGTGTTGACAGAGTTTTGTCTTTCAGCGTGCCGTGCCGCACGGAGTACCAGACAGAAGACAGAACCACAGTGCCTGCTTGGAAGGTAAACAGGCCTTAGGAAGCGTATGGCAGCACACAATCATTTCCACTCTCATTTAAAATACACCCAGGGTGCCTTTTTTTTAGTTTTGATGGCCACACAGCTGGATGATAACAATAAGTTTGAAAACATATTGGTCTTGAGATTTGCTAAAGAAACTGTCACTGAAAAACAAATTGGGTCTTTTGGAGAAGATCACGAAAAAGAAATTCATCATTTCTCTGCTGTGTATGTGTCACTGTAACCTACATATTTAGCATGCATGTAGGTGCGTGCGTGTGCCCACACTGGTGTGTGTCAGTCAGTGGGCTTCAAGAGCGAGACTTCATCTGCACGTATGCTGTCTGTTCCTCCAGGGGAGAAGAGGAGGAGGAGGAGGAGGAGGAGGAGGAGGATGTAGTGGTTCTCATGACAGACACAATGATTGCAGAGGCAGGAACAACAGCCATGACGTAAGTTCTCCTTCCCCACAGTGTTTTTAGATACACAAATTAACACTTTCTGTAGGATGGGCGTATCTATGACAACGGGTTCGCTGACACCTCTGGTGATCGTGTGTGTGTGTGTTTGCGCGTGCGTGTTTACGCGCTCACCTGTATGTTTCTTGCTGCTGTGTGTGAGCTCGCTTGCCTGTGTGTGTTTTTCTTCAGTGATAACAGCCACACTCCTCCTCCTCCTCCTCCTCCCTTCCACCTCCCCCCCCCACCTCCTCTTTGTGACGCACAAAGCAGCTTTTTTTTTTTTTTTTTTTTTTTTTATGAATGAACCGCCGATGGGGGTGAGAAAGGAGAAGCCAAGCCCTTATCTGCTGCTGCTTGGTGTTTGATGATGCTGAGAATGATGTCAGAGCACCAAAAAAAAAAAAAAAAAACTATTATTATTACAACCTCCCCACTGAGCTGACAGATCTTCCATCAGAATTCATTGCATATACACCGCCGCGCACCCACTCACACCGAGGCAAACCGTTACGTGACTCCCCACGGCTTCCATAAAATAGACTCCTTTGCTCGGTCTGACAACGTTGCCGTGGAAACGCCTCGTCATATACAGTGCCTCCTCTCCTCCCTTGCACACACACACACACCCCACGCACGGAGAGGAGCGGTATTCCCGCCGCCCGCCCCCTCCCACCCACTCCCGTCTTCCATGCGTGTTGAATGATGCATGTGGAGGCAGTTCGGCGGCAGAAGTGCCAGGAATGCCGGACGGAAGGATAGCCATGTGGATTTAGGGATTCTCTTCTGGCGGCGAGCTATATTCTCGTACACTCGCACACCCACAAACACGCGGAGCAGGTGATCTGGGAGTCACGGTGGTATTGTCAGTGGAATTATTGCTCATCAGGGATCCCACGCCGGATGCTGATGTGTGTTGAGGAACCTGACTCTGCTTCTTGTCTTGCTGGTCAAATGCCTTCCATGCTGACGAGTCTCACAGAGACAGAGCCACAGCGGGGGAAAGTCTGCTTTTGCATTGCTAACAATACCTCACGTGCTGCTTCTGATCGCGGCTCTGTCGAGGAGTGTTTGAAGATCAAAGATTTGCTTTTGTTTTTTTGAGAAGTTCCTCATACTTCTACCACCCCCAAAGCAGCCTGCTCATAGTGCTGTATTCTGCCTTTTGACTCATTCCTTTCTCAGGAGGACGAGGCAATCACTCATCTCACTTCATCTTGCAACTCTCTGCCAAGCCACGCTTCAGCGCCAGAATATTTCTTTCACGCGAGAGACTAAAATTATTTTACAGGACCTCGCAAGATTCCCGAGCAGCATGTGAAACACCGAAGACTCTCTCCGCGCAAACTACGACACATCTTTCAGGCTTCTCCTGTCTCTGCCCGTCTGCGTCCCTGAAGCAATGTTCTGCTTCTGTTTCCAGAGCCCTTCTCTCAAGCTACAAGCCCTGGAGGGTGACTTGGGATCCCTGCCACCAACGGGAGACCCCGAAGCTCAGGATAACCTACCTGCCCAGCAGCAGCCTCTTTCCACTGGAGAGCAGAGTCTGACCCACGAGCTGCTCCTCCACCCGCCACCCTCACCACCAGCTCAGGATCAGCAGACGCTCGAGTCGTCACAGTCTGGTAAGTGTTAATGAAGCGCTGATATACTGAAATGATAATATTCAAGTTTCTGAACTTGGGCAAATAGGAAATGATGCCTGTGCAAGAGCCATTCTTCATATACCATAGACCATATTAGTGTCTTTATTTATAGCATCATTCATTATCTATTTAGAGTCAGAGTGTCGTCCTCGCTGCTGTAATTCATTTGGTGCATTTTAAATAACAGTCAATAAATCTTCACAATGTCATTGTTTCCCAGAGCTGGGTGTGTCATTTATTGATAACAGTGAACTAAGGCACGATACTGTTTCTGTTGCATCACTACACCATGATGTGACATGATGTATCGGTACATATATTCAATAATATTTCATCTTTTTCAAAAAATGTAGATACTAATATCTCTTATTTCCATGTCTTGGAAAAAAAACAAAGAAATTATGAGTGTTTTCTCACCCTCTCTCCCTCTCTCACAGCTCTCCTTTTGTCTCCTTTTGTCTTCCATCCTCCCTTATTAAAATAAAAATGGCATTTATAATCTACCAGACTCAAATGAAACATGAATATTGTAGATTCCCTTTAAGACTTTCTCCTTCATCTCTCTCTCTCTCTTACAGTTGACTCTCCGTCCCCTCATTCATCAGCATCCAGTCCCGTCCTCTCCACTGCCTACCTTCTCTCTGAGAGGATTTCTGGAAACGACACCCTGCTGAGCCCACCGGGCACTCACACCAGCCCACTCCTCTCCCGTTTTACCATGAGCGACTGCCCCGTTCCCTCGCCGCGCTGCCCTAACCTCAGCCACAGCCTGCGCTACAACCTAGACCCTGATGCAGCCCCATCTCCACCGTGCTCACAGCACATACGCATGTAAGGCAACTGCTTCCTCACCAACTTTATTCGGGAACAGCAGCTCACAGATGGGATAGCCTTGAACGTTCTTGCCGTACTGCTGGGCCACAAATAAGAAGTGGTTTTAAAATATATCAGTGCTAATGCCGTACGCAGAGTGGAGGATGTCCAGCATATTAGATCATGGATAAATGTACATTATGGTTACACAACATGGAAAAGGTGGAAGAAGAGTTCAAGTAGCTAGATGTGTGCTCTTGTCTCCAGGGCTCGCAGCAGTGTTCATACAGAGCCAGACGAGGGCTCTGTGTCCATCTCGATGCTCAACAGACACATTCACAACCTGAGGAAGAGGATTCGGCGTTTTGAGGAGCGTTTTGAGCAGGAGAAGCACTATAAGGTGAGGAGGAGGAGGAAATCGGAGCTGCTTGGTCAGCTGGATTTTCTTGAGTCATGATAAGTTTGCAAGTTATCGCCTCAGAGTGTGATGCTCAGTGCTGCCTTTTTTCCAAAACCAGTTCGATCCAGCTCTGACAAAGGCGTGGGAGGGATTTTGACGTGTTTTTTTTGTGTGTGCATGCCCCGGCTGGGTGTGAATTAGCTGTGCCTAACCTCTAATATGATGCTGTGGATGCTAACCAGAAAGATCATGCTAGAATGAAGTGCTCCCTCTAGTGGTGCATTGGAAAAATTACATTTGACATCCTTGGTCTTCTGGTTGGACAACAGAAAATATCGGTAAAAAGTAAAAAGAAATTTTTGTGCAAAAGATGAGCCTCTGTTCCGTCAGTGATGTAAGTTTTGTGACTTTTTTTTTTATTCAGCCAGCCCACAATGACAAGACGGCGCATCCAGAGGTGGCCAGACTGATGAAGGAGCTCATCAAGAGTCGCAAACAGCTTAAAGGTCAGTTACATAACTACACAGTCAAATGCAGAAATAATGACTGCGCTGGTGGAAGAAGTATTCATTCTGCAGGGGAAACGGCCCCTGTGACTGACATAGTGTAATATACGATATTAGATTGTTAATAATGATGCATCAGTGCCATTGTTCTGTTGTAGCTGATTAAGATGAAACTGCATGTAACTCTTTGATATACAGCTAGTTTATTGCTAGAAAATCTGAAGGGATGTGAAATGATTATTAACAAAGGTAAATTAGTATTTTTTGTGTATGAAATATTGAGGTGAAAGAGGTGAAATCACTCTTTGGGGCTAAAGAATGTTGGGATTATCATATCATTTGTATGTTTAGCAGAACAGAAGTCCATATTTTGGATTGACGGTCCCTGTTTCCATATCGGCTCATTTTTCTGAACTGCTGTCCTCTTTTTTTAGAGCTGAAGCTCAGACAATCAGAAGAAGGTGTTCTGAGAGAGCAAGGAGGCTCCAACCCATCGGCTGAAACATGCAGGACCAACACGGACCAGAGGGAGGCAGCACTAACAGGGACTGAACTGCAGCAACTTAACAACAACAGCAACGCCAAGCCGAATGTGGAGGAAACGGTCAACATCATAACCAACAGGCTGAAGGAAAGGCGACGAGAGCTGGGCCTGCCTGACAACATTAAGGTCGGTATTGCAGAAGTGTTTTAGCCACACGCACAGATGTTGCAATATGGGTTTGGTGCTCTGATTTCATGGGCTGAGAGGGAGACTCTGTGACTCACTGACCCTGGATAAACAGACTGATTGCCTGTCTGTATGTGCAGGAGATGTCCCACTTCCAGATGACGATGGAGAAGACCAGCCTGCAGAAGTGTTTGCTCTATTTCGAGGGACTGCACGGCCGGCCGGTAATACCAGCCTGTTGTTCTCCCTCTCCTCAGATCATTTGTTTGCCTCTTCTTTTTATTCATATACCAGCACCAATAACAAAGTGACCTCTGTCTGTGTGTGTGTCTTCAGAGTACCAGGCAGGAGCGGACTCTGATGAAACCTTTCTACGATCGGTACCGCCTTGTTAAGCAGCTGCTGCTTTCCTCCGCTTCCGCAAAGGTCATTCCGACCATTGTGAGTAATCATCTTATACTGAATTTTAAAAAAGAGATGGCTGTCTTGTAGAGGAGGATGAGATCTCCAGAACCGCACAAACCCACTGTATTTCATGTGACCGACTGACCGTGCCCTCTGAGGCCAGTGCAGAAGAGTGTTGCTGTACAGCCATCTAATGGCCAGATATAAGAGCTACACCAAATTATTGTGGAACATTTCAGTTCATTCAGCAAAGTATTCGTACTTTGAAGAAGGCATACTTTGACTTCCAGCGGGCTGAATAGAGCTAACAAAAACAGACTATATTTGGACAAGCATCTAAATGCTTTGCTTCTGATTCACTACTTTTTTGTCAGATGTTTACTACAACAGATCATTGACCGCTCTGTGTTTGTGTGTCTACGTAGGAGGAAGAGGACGGCTCTGATGAAGAGCATCCCAAACAGCGGAGCCCCAGGGCGCAGCCTCTCTGGGTGAAGTCTCCCAGGTGTTTGTCTTCAGACGACTCGCTGCATCTGCCTCCTCTGGAAACGTCTGAAACACCTCTGGTGTCACCGCTGGAGGAGGTGAAGAGTTTTCAGCCACAGATCGTCACCATGGCAACACTACACGAAGCTTCCAGGTAAAGTTTGTGTGTGTGTGTGAAATGAATTTAGAATTAGCTGTTAATATATATCAAATATCTAAGAAATGCTTTGATTCTTTCTTCACAGACAAGAATTACTGGATCACCTCAGGACGGCACGATTAGAGAAACGCAGGCTTCACCAGGCGCTCCGAGAGTTTGAGGAGCATTTCTACACGCAGACCGGCAGGTACAGATCGCACACGCGCCAAATGACACACACCCCACATGCAAACTACTTGGCTTTTGGAGTTTTATTTTGTCTTTTAATAAACTGGGAACATTTGGTTTCCAACAATGCCTTGTGAAAAACAAAGAAAGAAACATCCACAAAAGAAATGTCATCGTAATGGTACGACAGTGTAATGCACACTCACTTAACGTTAATACAGCACAGAGAGCTCAGGAAAGAGACGGAGAGATAGACGTTTGCTCTGAACTGCACACATCCTTTGTACTGTACATAGTTAGTCCTCCAAAGTAAATACATTAAGTTTTTGATTACAATACACACTGTACAAAGCTATCTGAGTAAGGCAACATAGGGACTATCAACCAGTTAATGGAAGCGGCTGCAGGTTGTTTAAAACTACTGAAGTTTTGCCTTTTTCTTTGCATCTTTTTTCCCTCCACGTCTTGTTAACAGGACTTGTCAGAAGGAGGACCGCGGACCGATGGCGGAGGAATACTGCCAGTATAAGAACCTCAAAGCAAAGCTCCGTCTACTAGAGGCCCTGCTCAGTAAACAACAAGACTCAACCAAGACCAGTTGAGTTAACTCACAGTGGGACTTTTGTCTTAGTTAACAGGACTCGTTCGTTTCTGGAAAATCAGATTGTGAAGCTGGTGGGTCTGGTCTTGTTTCATGCCATGCTCCTTGAGTTGATGCACTTTACATGAAGAAAAAAGTGATGGATCTTGGTGGCAGTCTGAATTAAATGCTGTATTAAACTGCAGAGTTTTTATAGTCCCAAAAACACATCCCTTGTCTTTTATGACTTATCCTAATATAAACTTGATGTAGCAAATGTATCTAATGTAGCACTAATTTATGTCAAGGATGAGGAGCTGTAACAACGTCATGTTAGTTACATTGGTAAAGATTACTGTACGTATATTATGGCACTTTGTTACTCGCTTTTCTGTTGGTGCCAAAATACAAATTCTTGCACAGCTTTGTCCATAGTTAATGTGGAAACTGCATTTTTAAAAAGTGCTATCTCTGCAAAGAAACGTGTAAGCTTTAAATGCAGTCGTCAATGAGACAATCCTGTAGTTTTTGTGCATGTCAGTTTTTTTTTTTTAGTCCTACATTGTGCTATGATAGGTATTAAGGATTTCATAATCGATCTAAATTCACTTTACATCATCGCCTTGGAAAAAAAGTGTGAACGTCGGTGAACGTTGGCATTGTAGTGCAAGTCATAACTGCTGTCAAATTTGCGTTTACCCCCCCCCATGTTTGACCTGTATGAAGTCAATGCAGTTGTTGACAATGATCAGAGCTTTTGACATTGTGCACTTCTGGTTTATATAATTTTCTATATATATATATATATATAGATATGAATGTATCAATAAAAATAAATATTTTTTCACATTTATTCTGCTAAACACAGTTTATGGTTCTACTTTCTTTCTTTCCACTGACTACAGTAAAATAAGAGCGACTTGAAAAGGTTGATATGGTCGAGGTACTGACAGCTTTCATACTCATGCTGCACAGAACTGCATCATGCTTTTTTTTAAAGGTTAACAAGTTAACACGGAGTTCACGCTTGGTCGTCAATGACTTAGTGAATACACATTTTAGAGGCTGTTGCATTAGTACTGTTAAGATTCCACAGCGGTTTCATGTCTGTTTGTTTTTTTAATACCTTTGGTATAAATAAAGATGACTCTCGATGCTGCAGCCCTAGGATATCGTAGTACCAGTCTGTGCCACTAGTCAGAGGTAAAAAGAAGTTTGAATTGTCTACTGTGGAATGAGAAGCAAACTTTTCTAAAACGTCAAACAGTCAAAGTAATTGGAAACAGCAAAATGCTCGTCCGAACACTCGATTAACAGCATATCAATAATAACAAGGCAAAGGTCATTAACAAAATATGGAACGACTTATTAAAATAAACGACAGGAAACTGAATTGAAGCAGCCCGTGTATGTTAGTACAGTTAAAGGGTTTGGTCAGTACGCCGGTGTTGACTTGCAGGATGAATGGATGGATCTGTGTTCTTGGTGTCCCGCGTTTGGATTGCTCAGTTTTTTTATGCATGTTTTCGACATTTAGGTTAACCCTTTTCACATGAGGAGACATCGGTGCAGGCGTCAGAGTGTGTACCTTCCTATTTTTTTTTTTCTCCACTCTTCTTTGGGAATGGCGGTCTCTCGAGATTACAGAACGGTGTCAGAGATATGTTGGTGTGCATGTCTGGGAGCCTACTAAATCTGCTGCTTCATGCATGTGTTGGTCTGCTTCATCAGTACATGTGGACTTCCTGTGTGTGTAGAGGCCAGTCACCTCCAGTCCTTCCCTCTCTCCCTCTCCTACGTTCCTTGCCTTTTCTTAGCGTCCCACACTGATGTTGCAGGTCTTGCAGCTGGGGTCCTTCTTGGCATTTACCGTGGACATACTCATCAGTTGGTGCCCGCTGATCTCGGCCACCGTGCCCAGCGCCAGGTCTAAAGGCTCCGTGTAGATCACCTCGAGGATGACATCCTGGGCGTGGTGAAACACCAGACTTCCGGCAGCATCTTCATCCTGCTTGCAGGTGAGGAAGCGGTTGTTGGTGATGTCGAGCGCGGGAAGCCTCTGCTTACAGAAGTCGTCGCCCCTGGAGCCCTTCGGCGCCAGAACCAGGATAACATAGTGGTAGGCTGTGTACATGCAGTAGAAGTCTCCAAAGTACAGGTTGGTGTTGGGGTTAAAGAGCGCGTCGGCATGAATCTCAAAGCGGTGGCGGCCATAGGGGGAGTCCTGTGGAGGCTTGCCCGTGTTGAACTCTGTGTTGCAGCTGAAGAAAATGCCCTCCAGCTTGCCACTGATGGGAGAGCCGTGACTGCCGCTGTTGTCTTTCACTGACGGCAGCATCCGGTTCTCCTGCGCCTCCCTAAAGTTTGCAAAAAAAAAAAAAAAAAAATGAAATTTGCTGTCAACAAACATCACATATGTTATTTCTTTTGGGCTCCCTCTCACCCACTCAAAGTTTTGATTTTGATTTTTTGGAAATGCCAGAAGGCGGTGGCATCGCTCCATCATGTTTCATTAAAATATCATCGACGGCGCTCGAGACAGTTTGACACATGGGAGAAAGCTAATTAAATGTATAAGCTGCAGCGAGCCCGAGACTGATAGCACAACAAGCAGAGTGAACGCTCAGTATAGAAGACATATCTAGTTTCTGTAATGGTGTTAGACTGGCCAAATTCAGAGAAAAACAAAGATGTTTATTTAATATTGTGACGAACTGATAGATCACAGCATCATTGCTGAACGTTCAAAGTGACTGTGGCAGCTGCATATCTTCCCCACTGAGTAAATCTCGGCTCCCAAGCTCCAATTATGAATTATAATTATACTGCGCTCACACCAGAGGTTGTCATTATATTCATAATTGATGCTTTGTTGTGGGCATTATGGAATTATTCAGCTCCCACCCGAGGTCACGGGAGGCAGAGGCCTCGTCGAGCGGTAATGTCAGTACTGTTACGCTCCACACGATGGTGCAGTTCAACAGAAGGACTTTCAGCAACTCAGCAGAAAGGGAGAGGTCTATCTGGATGACGTCATGCTGCACAGCTCCAACCGGATTGTTCACAAGCTGCAGTTTAAAAACAAAAACTGTGTGCTTTGGTAGGCATGCAGCATTTCCTCTGAGGGAGAAGCAGACAGGAGAAAAGACAACACCATCGCAGGAGGAGGACTGACCAGGAAGTCTCACCTGAAACCAGAAAGAATCCAATATACACTGTAACTCAACAATGCTTCAGTAAACAACTCGAGGAGGCTACTCCAGAGCTGTTTCTCTCCCACGCCTGTCACACTCTCCTCCAACATCACTCAGCTTTTGCTGCCTTTCTCCCACATTCCCTAACAACTGTCTACTATTGTCTGATGGAGTTACAACAAGCACCGGCCCTTTGCAAAGAAATCACAAGGCAGAGGGGAAAAAAAGTACGTGTTGCAGAGGATGTTGCTGCAAGAACCAGTTTATGACTGTCCACATTAATATTAGATAGAGCAGGATGCTACAGTAGTTTGGTGCACTGGATTTATGGGACTAATCAACGTGCCCTTCAGCTGAATCTCCATTTTTGCTTGGCTCCAAGCAGGTTTCTGTTTAGGGGAATACATAAGCCCACAGTTTCGTTATGCTGTTTGCAGATGGCAAGGTGCTGCAGTGATACACACACACACACAGACACACACACAGAAATGCAGCACTGTCCTGAGAAAGATGCATTTTCATTGCAAGATCAATAATATACTGTCAGCACCACAGCATTATTATCACAGTATATTAGCACTGTAAGCAGTGCCACCTCAGTTTAAAGGTCATATTAAGAAGTACTGACACGTAGTGTCATAATAACCTGAGGTCAGTAAAGGCGCCAGATTATTAAGATGATGTGATTTTAATGTGTTTTATGTGCAAGATATAAAAATCATTTAAAAGTGTTATAACACACCTCTGGCGGACATGGTTAATGGTTAATTCAGCCCAATTAATTCTCGAAAAGCTTTAGAAATGAAGTAGCTCAGGCTCTCAAGTACTCAAGTACAAACGTATAAAAAACAGCAACGGGCAATGTCAAAAAGCTAAGCTGTTAATCACTTTTAAAGTGACAAATTAAAGGTGAATTTAATCTCGGAAATAAATAATTGATACGTGTTCACTGGCTTCACTCATTTCAGTCCCAAAAGCAACAATACTCCTGTATATACCATGAATAGAAAATGAATTGGATTACATTTGATTCATAATAGATATTCTGGATGAAAACACTGTGGTAAAAAAAAAAAAGCTAAAGTTTCCGGTGTTACCAGAATTCTACATTAGCGAAATATAGTGCGGCCAGTGACATTTTAAAAATGAAAGAAACCAAAGAGAAAGAGACGGATAAAGCAGCAGAGACTCTTAATAGATCAGGACAGCTTATTAGATGAATGCGCAGAACACAACTGGGGCTGGCTGCCTACCTGGCGTGGTCGAAGTACTCTTTATTCTGGTTCCTGTAGAAGACAGAGAAACGCAGCATCCGGCCAGCGATGACCTCCGCCTTTTCTAACAGCTGGTTTAGATGCACTGTGGAATAATCTGGAAAACACATACAACACGTAGATCATCGTGAAAATTAATATGCTGCCATCAGGAGGGTCAGAAATGTTATGAGTAGAGATTCGGTTATTTAATTACAAAGAGTGACTGTGTGCGCTGGCTAACTCATCCTTGACTTCTTCGTATTTGCAGCTTGCAGTGACTCAGCATTTAGACCACCAAAATCATTTTCACTCACTCCCAATGTAGATTCCCTCCACTCATCACCATGTGAGCCGGTCAGCCAAATGGGTGTGGACTTAACCCGAAGAATATAATAAGTTTCATCATAATAAAGACTCTTTGTTATATTCCAATTTTTCTACAAGCGCACAAACACGCCGACAAGCATGATTTGAGGAAAGTTTGCTGGTCTTTCGTGCAGATATACCTTGAATTAAAATGTAAGAGGCATAGATTTAGCGGCAGCATCTTTTGATCAATGACATCATTAAGCTTTCTCTTTCATCAGTTTCTCTCACCAAACTCTTCCCCTGCCTGTTCGCCTTCCTCCAATCACATCCATCTCACAGCTGACCCACCCTCTCCGATTTAATCAAATTCATACCGTTACCATCAGGATAAATTGTGATACTGTATTGTTGTACTATAACATTTATATTTGTCTAATACTTTGATTAAATACATATACAGTATAAATATGGACGTTGTATCTGATGTCACCCGCAGGTTCCTGAACAGCTCTTTGTGAGGCTCAGAGTTTGTTGTGACTTTGGCCGCCGCCATCTTGGCAATCCTGCCTGCAGCCACACTGTTAATTATGTGTAATTTCATAATTTCAGCAGTCGTCATGAACTGGGAAGTAAGCTGTAGAGACCAAAACAGTTTTTTGTACCAGGCTATAAACATGTTTATTTCTACTGTGAAGTTTTAACATGGGGACTTATGGAGACTGACTCGCTCTGTAGCCAGCCTCAAGTGGCCGTTTGAGGAACTGCAGTTTTTGGCAGTCCCACACTGGCTTCACTTCGCAGCCACAGAAGTCGCCACTTGCTCCACTCAGCTGTTCTTTGCGTTTAATGTTAATTAGCAAATGTTGGCATGCAAACATGATGAACATCATGGTAAACATTGGCATGTTTGCGTTGTCACTGTGACCACGTTATTATGCTGACATTAGCATTACGCCTGCACAGCCTCGTAGAGCTGCTAGCATGGCTGTAGAGGAGGAATGGAGGGAGCCTGACAAATGATTTAACCCGTCACATGACAGCACAGACTCCTTCCCTGCCTGTTCTGAACTGCTGCTCCTCATCCCTCTCACAACTACCCCTTCTGATAAATTCTTTGCTCCCTTTCCAATCACACCTCCCCCATCTTCCCTCCCCCACTCTAAGCCTCTAGCCAGTGATGTTGAACTTGTTGACCTCTGCATCAGAAGATATACAGCACAGCGCCCTTCTTTCCCTAATCCCCCCCTCGTCCCTTCCTCCATCTTCCATCTCCATCCATCTTCCCCTCCACTCAGTATAAATTAGCTTCCCTTTAATATTCTCTCCATCCTTTATTTCACTGTATTCTTGTCTCTTGATGTCCTACGCTCTTGTCCACCAGTTCTGCTGTCAGTACAGGCAAAGATCACAGAAAATGTATGTTATGTAGTCATGGCACCGTAAGCTGCATGTTACCCACCAGCAGTGCAGAACTCGATGATCTCGCTCCACTCGGAGATGGCGTAGTCCCCGTCAGTCTGTTTTGATGCGGTCTGGACGGCCACGGTGTACTCCGTGCGTGGGCTCAGGAACCAGTGGCCCCGAACCGTCATGGGCAGGGGCACTGCCTTGGCAACCAGCTTGGTAGGAACATCCTGGACGGAGAGAAAAAGGAGGCGGGTGATGACAGGAAGGAATGAGTCAGTTACATGCAGAGACTTACAAACACCTACAAACATAAAAGTGGTGGACTGCAGTTTATACCCGTGGCCGCCCTTTTGTTTGTGTATATACACTATTCTGTATACTCTTCACCCCCAACCCCCCCCCACTTTCAAGTTGCAGTGGGCCTTAGCAGCTCATTGATTGGACCAGGATCCCCTGCCTAGCAACAGAGTCAGCCCATTAATCCACCAACACTGTTGCTGCACATCGAAATCAAAATACTAGTAAGCGGTTGCCCACTAGAGCAGATTAGAAAGAGGAGAGACACTTTGCTCCGCAGCACCCAGGAAGTGACTGCAGGAGGAGAGGAAGGAGGCTAATGAAACAAACCAGATCACTGACGATCTGCTGGAAGAGCTCAATTACTCTCAAGCAGTGATATTAGCCTAGTAGAGCTCGGAGCAACAGCTTAAAATGGAGCACTTTGAACAAATCCACCTTGGTTTTTACCTTTAAATTTGAGGGTTACCTTGTGTTTGAACTTGTTTGAGTTTTTGTTCTCCTTCTTGTTCAGGTCAATGAAGTAGTGTGTGATGCGCTCCTTGCTGCGCGCCTCCATGTCCCAGCAGATCTTGAAGGAGTCGCAGGTGATGTTGCTGATCTTGATGTTCTGAGGAACGGGGAGCTCCTCCATCTCAGAGATGCTGCCGTCCTGGGATTTACTTCCTGTGTAGTTGAAAAACAGAGAGAAGCGTCAAGTAGGAATCTCTC
The DNA here is from genome assembly GCA_023373845.1 of Nibea coibor. Taxonomy (NCBI): domain Eukaryota; kingdom Metazoa; phylum Chordata; class Actinopteri; family Sciaenidae; genus Nibea; species Nibea coibor. Next base: position 16,741,978 of record CM041723.1, read on the forward strand.
TCTCTCTCTAATATGTTCCTCGGTGTACACACGTTATCTTCTGGCCACAAAAGCTTATTTAAATTTGAGACAATCGTTCATTTTGCGAATGTGAATCAAATTTTTATCATCTGAGACACATATTAAGTCTCGTATCTGTGCTGTTTATCCCTCTGAATGATCTTTTTATTCAAATTTCTTTCTTTCTGACTGCAAACCTTCACACACTCACTGCAGTTTCTCAGAAATTATTCCACTAACAGCAGTATATGCAGTGTATCATACGCACATACACACACACACATATGGTAGCCTGTCGCTACCATATGTTGCCATGGAAACACATCGACCCCCCTCAGTACAAACACACCTATCTGCTTCCAAGAACATACGCGACATTAAATATTTCAAACGCTGCTGATTCAATTTCCTCTCAGCAGAGAAGGATCCATTTATGATCAGCAGTAAGGGAAAAAATGCAGCTACAGCTGCAGTTTAAGTCGGGTAAACTTCATGATTTCAGTTGTGTTTCATAGCATATTTCGCCTAAACAGGACGGCCCCTACAACTCCGTTTTCCATTGAATAAGTTGATAGATCTTCCATTTCTCTGAGCTGCATGGATCTCATGTATTAGTCAGGTCCCTGTAAGTAACACAACGTGTTGCAAAAGCGTACGACCCAAAGTGCACACTGAGGCCAGCGCGAATGTCACAACGCGGGTGAATGAGAGCTTTGTAGAATCGGGATGAATATAGATTTTGCGTCACGCTCTGAGACGCCCACTTGGCATCGCAACAATGTGTTTTCTGTGCACGCTCTGGGGTCCAAACACGAGAGTGAGTAAAATACAAGAATGCAGAATTTGGGAGTAACGCGCAACACGACTGGACTGTATAGAGAGCAAACAATGGCAGAAGCAGCGGAGCATGGAACATCCATCTCCGCTCATCAGCTTAGAGAGCGGGCGACATAAAGGAGAGATCCCATAATTGGGATGTGTGGACTCTCCTGTCTCACCTCCTCCACTAACAGTGAAACATTTGTAGATTGATTCATTTCAGGAAATAGCCAAACAGAAGGTAATACCTACACCTAGTGAGCTGAAAACACCTAAAATCAGCGTCACAATTTGCTCTACAATTTTTTAAAATAATATTCATAAAAGACAAACCTGTGTGTGTAACTGAACCTGTTACTACTTACTTACATAATCACTAGTTCCTAATCACAACTAGATTACCAAAACTAATCATCTCTAACCTTAATAGAAGCTGCCTGTGATGAATTAAACTGAATATATCTTGAAAAAAAAATGATTTTCTCTTGATGAACAGTCAAATCTTTGAAACAATTTGTTCTTCATTCTACAGAAAGTCAGTGTATTTAGACGTAGGATTCATTATCTGGACTTAGAGAGATTTTAGAGGCACCAGGGGTTACGCCTGTAAAAATGCGAACAAGCCAGCGAGTTCTAATGGCATTACTCTTTGCTCTCAGACCTAATGCGTACGCTTTCACCTCCCTGCTTTGATTTGTGAAAACATTTTGTCCTGCTGCCGCTGCTGGTCCACATTTAAATCTCATCTCATTATACTTAAACTCCACTGAGCTGGTCAACACATGACATGATGGAGCGGACCACTGTCAGAGAAAACGCTCCGTCAAGTCAGCACGGAGCAGACAGTGATGTCAGCGCCGTGACTTCCCACCTGAGACTTTAAGTTGCTGATCTGTAAACAAAAAAGGGCCTGTTGTCATTCTCTGACATCTGCGTCGGGGAAAGATAAAATATACCTAAAGGAAGGGAAAAACAGATTTCCTTTGCAAGTTAAAAAATGCCTAAGAGAAGAGTTCCTTTAAAAATGCTGAGTAATAAAAGTCTTAAAAACAGATGTGGGCAGTATTTCATCAGGAATTATTACCACTATCAGATGTCCTATCAAACTTATGCAGGGAATTTATGTAGATGGCTATTTTGTGCTGATTCATAACAACAACAACAACAATACCAATAATAATAATTACAACATCAATATTAATGTCAACACTGATGTTTCCCTTAAAAACTCAATGCAGGTCTTGGCTCTCCCAGCTCCTTGTGACTCCGTAATGCTGACTTAGCTGTGTACTCTAATGCTTTCCTAATTAACCTGCAAATGGAGGCATTAAACAGACAAAGTGAAGCTTTTCAAATGCAGTCAGATATCGCCTACATGACACTCCCGAGGAGATGCAGTCGACCTGAAATGATTGTTGGTGAAAACAAGCCCTGAGGGCTGCAGCGTGCAGGGCAGACACGAGAAACCTGCAGAACAGCCAACAACATAAACAAACTTCATATATAGGTTAAAGTACGCCAACATACTAACACATATAATAAATAGGGTTAACTGCGATGAGAATATAATGTGTACCAGGTAGCCTTGTCTGCAGGTGTTGGCCTATTGAGAGCGAGTGCTGAGCTGTGCTCTGAATCCTCTGGGGCTCTGAACAAAGGATAAAAGATGGAGGAGGAAAAGCAAAGCAGGATGAAGGTCAGACGGTAAGGGAGAGAGTAAAACGCATCTTTACAATCTCACATGGGAGGCCTAAATTCTCAGCTTCGACTTAAATCTATATGCCAGTGTTGTACCTCGGCTCTCGCTGCGTTGTACATGCACCGGGCTTCCTACTGTAGCTAATATTCATTTTGCCGAGTCATTTCATTGTATTATTGTAGTGTATGTCTGTTTTTGAGCCCTTGCTTGAGAGCAGGGGTCATGAGATACTGGTATTAAAGGCAATTATCGATACTATTGTTAATAATAATGATTGTTTCTTTCCGTTCTCACCGTTCACACTCAGTGTAAGTGTCACTTGTAATTTGAGTTTAATTCATTTTGTCAAAAAGTTATTACGATGATAATATAACTGTTATCGTGTATCGTTTTGGCCACGATGATCATGTATTGGAAATGTGATCATGACAGCTTCACTGTGCATACACGTACAGTGGGTTCAAAATGACATAGGAGCTCTGTATATGCTTCAAATAACTTCACTTCAGAGCAAAAGATGGAAGGCCTACTATCCTATTGGATCAACTAAACCCTATTAAATTGACCTATTGGATATTGCCCTTTTACTCAGCGTGCAGTCAAATGCCACAGTGTGGAATAGCAATAGAAGCAGAAGGATCGATAAAAATCTTGTTAACATGCATACGTAGGGCCATCCTAATGGCTCTCTGTGGTAGGATCTGTTCCAGTCACACCTGGCTCGCTTACTGCGAATTATTTGTTAGCGCGCATTAACGACGGGGAGGAAAGTTATTTGATTTCCATTCAGGCCATCTACATGATGTAATGTACTCTCTCAGAGGTGGTTGGCGATAAATGCGTCCGCCATGGTCGATATGAAGGTCCACGTGTCTCAGTTTCAAAACAAGTCAACTTTAAGTTACTGTTAAAAAAATCTATTTTTCTCTTGGCAGGTGTGTGATAGTTAAAAAAAGGATTTGGCAGATGATAGTAGCGCTGATTGTCTCTGACTGTACAAGTGGGCACTTGAGGTTCAGACCAACCTCCTACTGTTTAAGTTCCAGTGTTCGGTCTAAAATTGAACCGTAGACATGAGCCGTGCAGCAGACACTCACTAGGCATTGATGCTTACAGGCCTTTGAAAATCGGGCTTTTTATTCCTCTCGATGTGCGGGCTAGACTGAGACAGAGCGCAACAACAATGCCCTGTTCATCAGGGTTGCACAGTCTGTGTTCCAGCTTTTACACATCAATAAATCCCTGAACAGCAAACAAAGACCTTGTAAAAACAATTTAATAACACAACCTTTCGTAGTGACGAGGACTCGCCCAGCTTCAGAATCGACCCATCCTTATTCTTACAATTCATTAAATACAGAAGACCTTTAGGAAGGACACAGCTCTTTTTCTAAACTTGTCCAAAACCAGAATGACTCATCATCTCTCATTTGCATAGTATTTGAATTTTCAAACAACAGGCTGTTGTAAACTCCTTTTTTTTTTTTTTTTGCAGTACAAGTCTTGAATTTCTGAAAAAGCACAACAAAAAAAAAACGGAGGTTCAGACTTCAAACTGCAATCAATCTCAAACAACGTCCTGAACTATGTAACACACTAAAGTCAACCGATGCAGCTGATAAGTGGCTGCATAATCACCTGTAACTCTTGCCAGCACAGTCATGGCACACAACTGTTCACAGCGAACATTAGCCAAACTAAAATGCCAGCTTACTCAGACGACACTGTATGTCATGAGGCTGGCTCGGTGTTGAAACACGTTATCACAAGGCAAGTTCTGCAGGTTTTGTTTACCGCGTGCGTCATCTGTGTTTAGCATGTTAGCTTTAGGCTTTAGGCTAATGGTGATGTGAAGTGAAGGTATTCCCAGAGTTGTTACAACGTATCATCGGGTGAACGTGGATGTCTGTACCAAATTCCATGGCAATCCATGTGAGTGACGCCAAGACATTTCGCAACCATTTAACCAAATTAAAAGGCAATTCATCCAATAGTTGTTGAGGTATTTAAGTCTGGATCACCATCCGTAGAACCACAATGGTAGCGTGGACATGCAGCACATTTGGGCCGGTGAGATAAAATAAACGGCTCCTTGCACAATCCTTCCTCCCACTGCCTATTTCATCTTTCAAAACTTCTTCTCGTGGTGTTTCTCCAGCTCCACTGTGGTTTTGAAGGAACTGAAAAGTACGTCTTTTGTTCGAGTGCTGCGGCACTGTATTTGAGGAAACAATGCCACTGCTGACAAGTAAGTGGCAGGCTCGACGCCGAGGGAGATTTTCTTCAACATAACAGAATCACTGGTTAACGTTGAGGCACTTGTGGAAGATGATTATCATCTGTCTCTCTGTCCTGTCTGTCTACCACAGGCCCACACGGCTAGGCTGAGCAGGTCACAGCTAGAGCAGCAGTGTTTCGGGCCGAGAGATTTCAGAGGTGCAGGAACAGTACTTGCATAAATGGCAGCCATCCATCACGGCAACTTAATTATGTCAGCGGATAAGACAAGAAGGCCTCACAAGACAAGATGCGTATTTCATTAGCTCCTGTAAATACACATTTACCGGGGATATAAAATCCAAACGGTGGTCCCAGTTAGCTTTGCAGAGGTAGGCGGCAAAAAATGTATCCAGTACATCATCATGGAGCACAGTTGGCAGAGACTTTGTATTCACATGAGCCAGTTCTGTCACTTTTCCACTACTCCTCGCTCTTAGCGTGTTTGACATACACACCCCACCCCCAGCGTATTCACTTATGACTATAAACTGAACCATTAAGGCCGTAACACCCCCTCTGAAACAGGGGACACACAGGAACAACTTGTGTCCCACTCTTCCCTTTGTGCATTGAAATGCTCAAACAGTCCTCGGTGTGTGTGTGTGTGTATAAGAGAGCTCTTTTCCTACTGACAGTAGGCCTACTGAAGCTGCATACATTTCCATTTGCTGGGTCAGCATAGGCACATAAGCCTCTCATGCCGGCAATTAAATATTAATGGATTTGGGAGATAAATTTAGAAAGCTACGTGCATGTGTAATGAATACAGCCCTTGGAAAGACGTACGTATCGACCAGATTATAAAGCAGACAATTTCAAAGGAAGCTAAAAGTGGACTACGCAGTCTTCTACACAGGGTGTGGCAGGGTGAGTGTATACTAAACAGTATTTCTAGGGGTCAAGTAAGAAGCCGATGCACTAAATACACAAGGGGCGGTCAAACCAACAGGAAGACCAATATAATCACTTTGAACCATTTTGAACATGACAAACTTCTCATCCCTCATCATGAAGTTCGAGTGCGTTGTCTACAGTAATCAGATAATTGCATGCATTGTGCGGCGACCATACTTGAACCGCAGAGATGACAACATGAGCGCTTCAAGTAAACATCAGTAAAATTTTTGGAACTAACACAGAAGAAGTACTCAGTCGTAAATGAAAACCACCAATTGTTCTGCACAGAAGGTAGACATTGTAACTGTGTTGCTCCATAAACAGGCTATGTGGGTGTCTCAAGGACACAGATGTACTGTTTACACCGGGCAATCTACTTGATAAATAGGAAAGTGGCTCTCCTGCTGCAAAGACCAGGATTATCAAAAAAAGCTCCCCGGTAAACCTGCACAAAGCTGGCACAGGATCCATTAGAGAAATCCAGCCCCAACCTATATAGACTCCCATTATTAAAATTACAGCTTTAGAACCAGGCCAGCAGAGCACTAAGAGGATATAAACTGTGTCCTGCTGTATTACATTATGAGGAGCAGCTCTGGCAGATGAAAAAAAAAAATGAAGCAGCGTGATACAATGACTGCACTGTGATCAGATGCTGGGGGTCGTATGGAGGCTCAACGAAGACACACCGCTGACTCCGTGTAACCAGCCAATCCAAATACAGATCAAGAAAATGTGACATAGCAAGACAGAAAAAAAAAAACTCCATTAAATTAAATCCATTAAAAAGGTGTGCTCTCGCTTCATCACCGGGGATGTGAATTAATCTGCAGTTTTGATTAAAAGAGAATCTCTGTGATCTTGACTCTGATGTGGAATTAATGGTGTGTAATTGCACTGATGGGTGTGTAGGGCTGCACACACACACACGTGGGTGCAGCCATGTTTGAGCCTCTCATTCTCTTCTGATGATGACTTGCTTTTTTCCTCCTCCCCACCATTTAATTCGCGTCAGGGTGAAGCCTGCTCATGTAAAAAAAAAAAAAAAAGAAAGAAAAAAAACCTGCTCATCCATGTTTGATTACAAAACTAGCTTCTAATATGTGATCAGATATATATGAACTCTCTTTTTTTGCTGATAAATATGCAGAAAACTTTTGAATCCGGAGAAGTCAGACACTGATTGAATCCAGCATGGACGCAGCTGGATGACTTGATGAATTATAAATGCAGTGTTTAGTTACATGATTTGAAAACCGGCTCGTTGGTAATCATAAAAATGTGCAGGACATCATGCATATGTGTTCAAATAAATAAATAAATATAACATCAAGGCAGCTCCTAGATAAGAGGCAGCGGTTATAGGCGGGGTGGCTGCCGGTCTCTGTCCGTGTCTGTGGTGCTGAAATACATCCACTCATCATCACAGCATCGTCCCCTCGCTTATGCATGCTCAGTTTGCGGGAATGTGCATTTATTTTAAGCACATACTTCTCTTTTATGAATGAACAAACCGTCAAAAAAAAAAAAGCACTCAGCTATTCCACACACGCACACGCATCCCGTCTATCCATCCAACCAAGGAACCGGTAGAGCAACCGGCCCCTACTCCGTTCAAACACACAATAGGGGTAGAGCATGCAGCTCAAACCAATGTCAAACAGGCTGTGCGCGTTGCAGCAGCTCTGGAATTGATAGCAAGGCGTATTGCATCGATATATATATTATTTTTCTTTGCGCAAATCTGTCTTTCTTACCATCTCGTTCGCATAATTGTATGGCGTCCAAGCTCAGGTCCTTGATCATCCCCTCGCAGGGACTTAAAGGGCTGGTGATGTTGTGCGCCAAACCTGGTACCTCCATCTCTGCAGAAGAGTCTGGATGGTGCTACTGGGTGAATCGCTGTCGCTGGGAAGGGAGGGGGGAGCGGTTGAAATATCGTCCGACGGGGCTCGCACAGCGGCAGGGTTCAGTCCACGGTCTTTCTAGGAAGGAGAAACAGAAAGAGAGACCGGTTTCCAGTCAGTCTGTCAGTCCCCCTGCTCGCTCCGTCGCTCCTCTCCTGTCTCCTGGGTGGTGCGGCTGGTGGCGCGTCAGCGGAATCGTCACGGGCGCGAACAGTACGAGCCGCCAGTTTGCTCTGGCAACGTGAGGCGCATAGCAGAGATGGCGATTAAACCTCAAAAGACACCAGCCTGTGCGCTTTTTTCTTATTTCATACGCTCCCCGTGAGCTTCTGTGCCCGCAGAGCCACAAGTGTCCTGCGCGTTATTCCGCCGTGGGACACTTGAACATGAATAGTTGATCGGATTAGCGCGGAGACGTTCCGCAAATTCAATGGCTTCTTATGTAACCAGATTAGCTCGGTGTTCCCCCTCCGGTTTAGGTCTCCATCTAAACCCACCACCACACACTCCCGGTCTTTGCCATTTCACGTCCAACGTCATCCCATCAAGGGTCTCTCACATGTCCTTATTTGGTGAGGTGTAGCCCTCTCTCGCTGGAGCGCAGGTGCGAGTGGACCGCCCAATAATGAGGCTGGGGGACGACTCTGACATATTGCGCGCCATAATGAATTAACTACCTCGGCTTTCAATCTTATAGACGACCCTTCTTGCATTATAATGGCGCTAATAAAACGAGACACCCCGTGGGTGCCAGAAAAACCATACTTCATGCTTGGCTGTGGGGTGTGTGTTTGTAATTATCTCCCCTAGACTGCTACACCCTCTTTATCAGTGGCTCCCAGGGACACGATTGCCAAGGCACGAAAGGTCAAGTGCACGGTTAAATTGTGGCTAAACACACACAGACACACACACTCTCTAAAGGCTGCCACCATGGAGTCATTTTCACTCTTATATTTCCCAAAGCATTGTTGTCTTCTCGACGTTCTCCATAGGGCAGCATCAGATCGAGGTGATGTCACTTTCTATTTGTTTTTGTCTATGTCAGTGTTTCACAAGGCACCCTGAGGAGAAGCCAGTGTTTATCCGTTCAGAGGACAATGAATTCTGCAGCTGCGCCTATGGGACCCCTGAGTCATGCTGTTCAAAACGGCAGAGGTAGAACTGGAGGATACGCTGCTGAGCTGCAGGAGGAAAGCCACCCTAACTCATCTCTGAGTGGGGCACGCCGACGAAGCACCCTCACCTTCTCCTTCGAGCTGGAACCCGGAAGAGGTCCTCCTTTGAAATATTTCATGCAGATTCAGTAAACTAGCTGCTGAGCACTTTGAGGATTAGAAAATCTGGGTTATGGCGGTCAGGCGAATTCAAATCCTGGTAAGCTCATAATCACGATGGCATTCAGATTCAGTAGGAAACGTATTGGACGCGCAACCGAAGGCCTGAATGTGGTCCACACTCCAATGCTGCATCTGGCTCAAATTTCCTGCCTGGGAAAATACAACTCATTAAAAGTGAAGGTCAGCATGCTGATCACTCCCTGTAAACACAGAGCCATCTGTGACTGGGGGGGGGGGGGGGGGGGGGGTGAAGATTCTGCTAGATTCAGTATGAAATGATGTATAATTTAAAAATAAAGTTACATGCGGAGGGATGATATATGTAGCATTAAGCTCGTGTGTGTTTACTGTAGGAAAACTGACTTACCAACTGCCACCCTGCTGTCTGAGATGACTTGATTACTGAAGTGCTTTGCACTGACATCCACAGATTAACACAGCATCTGTTTAAATGACTCTGTTTCCACTAATTCCATAAACCAGTATGTGAGCTCATCACGAGTCTATAGGCGGTGATCAGAAACATAAACAGAAAGAACCAGAGCTGGGCTAAAAGTGAAAAAGAAAAAAGGCTCATTGGTATGTATGCCACGGTGTATTTCTCTTTGTCGCCCTCTCTCCCTCCCCCTTCCCATTTCCCCGCTCTGCCTGCTGTGCTTATCTGGTCACGGGGAGAGGAGGAGGAGGAGGAAGGGGGAGGAGGAGGTAGCAGGGGATGAGGCTGACCGATTCTGGAGGGTTCCTTCTCATCCTAACTCCATCCGTCCTCCTTGCCATCCCCTCTCTCCACCCATCCGTATCCCCTCCAGCGAGAGTCATCAAGTGTTAGCGTCACCGCTTCCAACGGAGCTGCAGGAGGACGAGGGAGAGCGACACTGTGTCCCATGTAACACACACCCCGGCCAAGTTCGCCCCCTCCCTTCTCCTCCTTCACCCACATCCCTCCTTTCCCCCTCTTCACCTCCTTTACCTTTGTTCCCCTTCACGTCCCCCTCTACCATCTTGTCTCCTTTTCTTTCCTACGTTCTCTCTGCTGTTAGATCTCATGAGAAGCATAGTGTGTGTTTGTGTGTGTGTACACTCTATGTGATAGTGTGCCCCTGTAGTGGCAGTCCACTCTGATTTGCTCACTCTGCTGTGCTCAGAGGCCACGTGAACACATGGTGACAGATGGAGAAATAGCAGGGAGAGGGGTGTAGTAAGACTTAGAGAACACAGGCCAAAATAGGTAAGGTGATCCAAAATCCAAACATCTCTCTTGGTATATTTACTCCTCGCTTTCTCCATCTTCTTCTGTCTCTCATCCACCCACGTACGCTCACATCCTGCGGTCACTGCACATCGCTTCTCATCCAAGAGGTCAGTTATGAGGCAGTATATGGAGCAGTCAGGCCACAACATTTTAAATTAGCAGAAAACAATACCGAGTCTCTGGGGGGGTCAATGTGTGCGCTGGTGTGTTGTTGCGTACCATAAACACATTTGTCTGAGGGACGCCAATGAAGCGTGTCATTGATTTGGAGGGTGAGCTCTGGCCTTTAGCCGAGCTGCAGTTTGATTGATAACGGCCACATGTGTGTCTCCAAATAAAAACCCAGTTTATCTGAAATTATCAAGGATGAAACAAGCGCTGGGAAAATGATCCTGCAGTTGCAGCAAAAAATGTGACGAATAATGACATTTACAATGAGCCCACATGCAACAGCAAGTTGTTTTAATCGGGAGAGACTCATAAAAATCACGCTGAAAGAGTTATAAATAAAATGCACGACACTGAGTTAGAGTTAGATGAGGAGATCAATATCGCCGTCAAGTCTGTATAATAAAGCTTAAAACGGGGGTTTATGTGCTGGACTACTTCTTGGAAGGAACAATAATATCTTGGAGCCTTTGCTGGTTGACTGTCCAAGAAATAAAAGAGGCGTAACAACCAAACAACAAACCAAACTTCTTGTTTTTACACTTCAGTTTTTGTACAGATTAAACAGACAAGACATAATGTGGTAACTAGTGAGCTTTCGTCTGCTTCCACTCTCTATGCTAAGCTAAGCTAACCAGTTTCTGGCTCCGGCTTCATGTTAGTTTACAGCAGCAAAGTGAATACGTGTAGTTTCTTTAGGATCATGTATATGACAAGTGATTTCCTACTTTACACTATTATTTTTGTCATAAGCTGTATCGGACTATCCCCTGATGAAATCTAGACAGATCTGGATGGAGTTGACATGGAGGTGGGGGATACCTGGAGATCTCATATGGATGGACTCAAAGCTGTGACACTCTCTGGGTCTGGCTTTAATGAAAACTGGAGGTGGAGGTAGGTCACATCAGTCAGACACGGAAACGACAGCTGACAGCAGCCTGAAGACGTGAAGTTTTACACTTTGACAGCAATGAGATGATTGAACAGAGGTTGAGGCACAAGGACAAGGAGGGGAGAAGAAGGGAATGAGCATCACTGCAAACTGAAACCATGTTACTGAAAGCACCAAGAGCTGCAGGCATGCAAACAATAAGAAAATGCTCTGCCTCCGTGAGACTCGTGTGTCATTTTGCATACGAAAGAATGCGCAAGGAGAGAACGAAAGCAGATAGACAGACACAACGAGGCAGACTTACCAGACACTGTGACCATATTGTCCACTGGACAAGAGCCAGGTATGGTGAGGTAGCAACCAAGTCACAGCTCTTCTCATTTACACCTTTCCTGCAGAGGCAAGCTGCCCATGAGAACAATATGTGAGGCTGTGGACTCGGCTGGTCTTCAAGTGGGAAGGCCGCCAAGATACAGAATAAATGCATGGTTGGTCAGTGATAAAAAGCCAGTCGCTGCTTTTCTCCGCAATTTAGCCGTCTTTCACTCTCCGTCTCTCACAATAGAACATCAAATTGAAATTAGTCGTGCTGGGCACTGAGAATGATTGCCAGCTGTGTGGAGCACGTTAATTGCCCTAAGTGAGGCGGAGAGAGACTTGAGACTGATATTTGTGATTTAATAGCTTATCTCTCTGGAACTATTTTAATGCATGTGTGATTGTTTCATGATATGAGAATATTTGTTCCTGTAGAAACCAAATCTGAGTGAGGAAAAACTGAGATTTCTCTGTTTATCATGTGAGGAACTGCCAGCAGACACACCACATCAATATTTTTGTTAACATCCTTCCTACACATTAACCCCGAGCTCCTCAGGACAGCACACCAGCATTCAGATCCCGCCCGGTGTTGTGGTGTTAACATGAAGGCGTTCTTTCTCTCGCGGAGCTCCTGTTGAAAATAATAACAGAGGAGGAGGAGAAAGTGAGTGACTCACAGGCTGCCACGGAGAACACAGTTCAGTGGCACCACCTGTTTCTGTTAAAGGGCTCATTTGCGTCGGATGAGAGGCTCTCTCTGTCTGTATTCGCCATCTGAGGATTAATTTTCTGTCATAAACAGAGAGGCCAGTGCATGAGGTTTGGAGCAGTCCAATATGATCATAGATGAAAACCACTTTCCTCACAGGCAGGTCCATAACCTGTGCACCCGATCACATAAACACACCTGAACACCTCTTAAGTCTGTACATTTCAAAAACTAAATTTGGATCTACTACAAGATAAACCATATATTAGAGGTGATGCAGTATGTTATACAGTCTCTAGTCTCGCTCATAAATGTATGTTAAATCTAACCAATAAACAGACAGTTATTTTGTTATGTTATTTAATAATGCATCTGTTGCTGAGTAACCTGCTCATGGTTCACTAGAGAAGAGTCATTTTTAAGTGGCAACACTGCCCCCTTGAGGTAGAACACTGCCTGTGTTATTGCAGGTTGTTTGATCTTTACAGTTGGTGGACTGAATTTTGCAGAGCTGCTCATGCACATAATTAAAAAAAAAGACATTATCATGGCCTGATGTAAATAAACGCGCCACAGATAAGTGCCACAAAGACTGACCTCATTCAAACGGCTGGTTTTCAGATCTGAACTCTTCACCCCACAATTCATCATGGAGGGATTGGATTATATGACCTGGATAATGCCTGTAAAAAAAAAAAAAGAAGAAGAAGAAGAAAAGAAAAGAAAAAAAAAACAAGAGAGGAAAAATCGAAGAAACCGAATACAAAAATTGTGCGAAAGAAAATTATGCAAAATAATTTCCACTTCTTTGATGGTCCAGTAGCTTGAGGGAGAAGACAGATGGCCAGTAACTTAAGAGCTCCAGACTTGAGACTAAGCCTAAAATGAATTAGTTCTCCTGTCTTACAATATACAGTATATTGTCTCTGGCAGCGTCTCCATCAATTGCAGCAGATTCATTCTTTTGGATTAAGCAGATTAGGCCTCATGTAGGCATGCATGGCACTGTGACCACACGGCATGGGGCTGGGTTGTTTCTCAACCTGCAGGAGGATGAATGTGTTTTTGATTACAGTTAGCTGTGAGGCTTTTAAACGGAGAAACCAAAATAAAATGAATGCAGTGTGGGGCTAAACGACCGGTTCCTATTTATAAGCCTCATTCTTTATGGGTACTAACTTTGTCAGCGGTATTTTTTTTTTTGTATATATTTAAAATGTAGTGATTGCATAATGCTGCATTAAAAAACTCAGGCTACAGCAGGGGCCTCTGTGCTTTGGCTGGAAGCAGCAAGGTTAAAGCATCTTACAGAAATTAAACATTTCCTGACACTCCTCTCCTTTCATTCTGATACCATAAAGATATGATTATGGACATTTGTGCACGATATGAAGGAAATGAAAGAAGGCACTTTGTTTGCATACATTTATTACCTTCATTATATCATTTGAATGTTTGAACAAACATTTTTTTTTTTTTGCCTGCTGGACAGTTTCTCCAAAAAGTCCTGTTTATATCTGTACTGCAATACAGTTAGAATAACAATAGCATCAACAGATGCCACAGTGAACAGAGCTTTGGCAACATGGCAAATTCTTCTCTGAATTGTACCTTTCTCACACAAAACAATGGTTGTATAAGATGAAAAAGTTGTACAAAAGTTACGTATTACATCATTTCCTTAGTGGTTTACATTTATTATAAATGTACCATTTGATTGCAGTACAAAGACTCCTTCAAACAAATCCCTTTGGGAACAATATGACTAACACAACAAATCAAAGACATAATTGTGAAACTATTCTATCAAGGGCAAAGACTTGACACGCTGGCAGTAAACGTTTCGACTTGATGAGTCCCTTCACTGATCCGTAATAAATCTGCAATAACATGCATCAATATTTTTTTTTTTCTTCTTTTAAACATTCACTTGACAAGACAAGAACCTCTACTGCCCTCCGAGCAAACGCATCCGAACAAGGCTGAAGGATGAAAACAAATGTCTGCTAGGCAGGAACACGAGTCACAGCACTGGGAGAATCAGTGCTCAACAGTTTCAATGTAGTACCATGATGAGCGGGGGCGAAGCGGCCCCGGGTTTCCTCTCAGGATAAAGAATCCCTTTCCATATTAGCTTTCTCCCTCTTCATCTCTTTTCTCAAGACTCCGAAGGGAAAAAAAAAATACCTGGTTGGCGTAGGCAACCATGTCAGAATATTATTTAGTATAGTGTTACTAACTTGACAACCACATTGAGAATGGCTCAAATCAGATGCGAGGGAGAGTGGAAAGTGGTTAAAAGTGAACCTGATGAACAAGTCACCTTAAAGGGAATCATTCCGAATTGGACAGAGGTGACAAATGGTCACCTTCTCCCGGTTTGACAATGTATGAGGACTGCTGTTATTTTCTGGTCATGGTTAAATTTGTCGTCCGTCGTACCGGACAGTGATAATTTCTCAGGAGCGTCCTCTACATGCCTAATAGATTTTATACATTGTACTCTCATTTAAACCAAGATAAGCAATTCTTTAGTCTTAGCTTTTAAACTTCTTGAACTGCAAATATAAACACATTTTCCCAAAAACAAAAAAAAAAACTTTACAAAGAGGCACTTAATTGCACTTGATACAAAATGCTCAGGACCTTGGAAGATGGATTGGCCTGTGGGTTAAATCCTCAGATAAATTTTAAGAACAACACACGCAGAAAAAAAAGAGTTATCCAAAGTGAATGAACTGTTAGAAAAGGGCGTCTTCCCTTTCAAAACACATGACCGAACATAATACAGGAGCCCAGAGAGAGAACACAAGCTTTGAGGATAAACACTGCTGCTGCACGCATAACCCTGTTACTTCATTAAACACTGCTTAACCAGGTTTTCTGGATACTAGATGGCACGACTGATACTAGAAAATTCCAATTTTGTATTTGTTATCATCTTAAATCTCACAGTCCTTCTGATGACTTTGGTTTCTTATTTGCGTCTCTTGCAGAAATGCTCATGTGAAACCGACTTGGCTGCGAATATACTGCCTCTTTGTGTGATGCGCCTCCTATCTCAAGAGCACGGTCAGACCAAAATATTAGTGTTCTTAACGAAATATTTCCCTGCTGAAAAAACGAGTTATGTACATTGGCACTTTCTGCTACAAAGGCATGGCCTTGCTTTGTTCCGAGGTCTTTCCTTGCTTGAAGTGGAACAGCCAGTGAATAGAAAGATAAAAAAAGGCGCACAGTTTTTAGCATAGCAACTCATGGTCCGGATACATGGAGGAGTGCTTTTGTGAGATTTTAGGCACACAGAAGGGGCCACAGGGAGGCCAAGACTGACAAATAACAGATGAGACAAAAGACCATGTGCTATAAACAAACAGAGGAAGAAAAACCACAGAAAGATGCCTGTTGACACAATCAGAGCGAGGCCTGTAAAGCTGAGCGGAAATGCCTCATGTCTCTACTGCTGTCTAATGGCACAGCCATATCACGGCTCCACAGATTAAAGGCCAGAAACAAAAACAAACAAACAAAAAAAAAAAATGTAAAAGATACTGATAACCTAATTACAAAATCATAGAAACTCATTCATGAATGTATAAAAAAATATGTAAACTGATTACCGTTAAACATCCCACCCTCCCCCCCCTAAAATGGTAATAACAACTAAAAATAAAATCATAATGCATAATGAGTACAAAATATTTGATTTTTTTGTTTTGTTTTGTCTAGAAATACACAGACACACACACACAACAGACTGCGGTTGGACGCGAACACTGACCTCGGAGGAATGTCCACCAATCAAAACACTTAAGGCGGCCAAAAGTCTAAGGCCACAAAGATACTTTCCTTTGGTACACGTGTTAAAGTCGATGAAGTCGTCACTTCTTTGGAGCGCTGACATATTTTGCACTTCATTTGTTGGCGCCCTAATCTCGCTGGTTAAGTGCTTACATTTGGTTTGGTACAAAATGCATCTGTGCTTTTAGTCAATAAAAAAAAAAGAAATGCATAGTTATTATTATTTCAATCTAAGGAATTAGGCTCTCACAGGCAAAAATCTAGTATTATTAAAGTGCATGTCACTGATACAACAGCATCATACAAATGCAGGTAGTATCAATGTGTAAAATGATTGTACTAATCATTCTGCCTGTTCCCTTCAACAAAAAGTGGACAGAAATACTGGACAGTACCCTTCTTCAGAACCATAACAACAGCCTTCATATATAAATGCTCCAGATAGATTTAATGGCTCTATAAGGAGTGAACACTGAACCTCATGTGTCTGAAACATCCCTTTTTTTTCTCACTGTTGGCACTTCAGGTAAAACTATGGCTTTTTTAATATATATATATAAATGTATCTATACTATATGGCAATGACAACATTTTGAAGAGTCTTCATTCAGCTGGAGCTGAAAACCTGGGCTGCTGAGGCACATAGAGATACTGGAGGCAGGTCTCCATCATGGACGGTTCTGGTCTGGCCTGGAGGTCTGGAGGCGCCTACCATCGCCCGCTGATGCTGGCCATGTCTGCGTGAAACTGACGGGAGAGGCGGCCGCTCGCTCCCCCTTCCAGGAAGGAGGACCTGATGGGTGGCTCAAATAGCTTCCTCCGGTTCTTGTTTAGTTCTACAAAAAAAATAAAAGAAGAGCACCACAAAACACACACAAATCAGTGGTAGCAAAGGTGACACATGCACGGTTTGAAATGTCAACGTTCTCTCCGTCTTGCTTTGGGAGCTGAAATGAATCAAAGTAAAGGTATAAACACACCCTGCGGAGTATGTTAACATTTCTTTTGAGCCCCAAATGATCAACAATGACAAGAAAATTGGATTCAAATCACTTCAGGATTGCTCAGATCAACAAAAGCTCCCTTTGTGTCCGTCTGGTTTTACAAAGCAGCTTGGACAAAACGCTTTCATAAAAATGTCAGAAGCACACTGGAATCTCTGAGTTATTCATATGATAGCTGCGTCCTGTCGCTGCCAGCATAAACCTTCAGTTTGATTACTGGAGACAGGCAGTTCGCTCTAGCGGCTCTTTTTACTGGCAGACTGGCAGGAAGTTTAAAAACTGGATTGCCTGAACTGGTGTTCTATCTCCTTATAATGAGAGGCAAAAATACAGAAAGACAAAGAGACAGACAGAGGCGTGCATATTCCTGTTTTGGAGCCCTAAAGTCCGTCAGCAGACATGAAAGTTGACCTGCACTTGGCTGAGGCACCGGGCAGCAAAACCAGTTCTAGCCTTGGATCCCTCTGCTTCCTTAATAATCAGAGCTCTGGCCTCACCATTTCCCCTTGTTGTTCTCACTGTCAACCCTGGCTCTCCTCTGAACTTTTACAGAAAATCCATAGCAGGAAGCTCACAATCCCACCACGAGCATGAACGGCCTACACAGCTATTACGGCGTCCAAAACATGACATCAGTAATGAAGTGCGACATGCACAACATTCAGATTAGATTTAGTGCAACAACAGGACAGGAGTCAGGAGACAGGGAGGCAGCTGGAACATCTGGAGAAACACCAGCACACTCATCTGAGAAAAATGTCTCTTAATTCCGTTTACTGCTGCTGGTGCGAATTACTGTAACATATTCTTTTGTATCTTCACAAGATAAATTAGTTCTGTCTTGCACTTCCACTTCTCTGCCAATACGAAGGGCCACCTATCGCTTTCAAATCCACCAGTTGGCAGCTGAGATGACCTCTGCAGCACCGCTCTGCCTTCCGCACAGCTGGGCTCCACTCAGGCTAGTTACGGCAACAGACAAAATAACAAACATTGGTGGGAGCCAATTTGAACTGCCGTCAGCAGGAGTGAGCTGGCAGGATGAGTCCTGTGTGGGCATCTCTGTGCTGAATCTTCCATTCAGTTTTGGTTTTGCCAGCGCAGTCGAAAGAGACACTAAAAATATATAATGCAACAGAGACATGCCTTTCTTTATTTGTACCTGAGATGGCGAGCAGCATTTTCCTGCGGGCTCCAAAGGTGGTGATGCCCAGTTCCTTCAGGTCCTGGTCTGTTAGAGTCAGGAATGTCTGGAGGTCAATCTGCAGGCAGCAACAGGTCCATTTAATACAACTATTACCCTGAGTGTCTCCTACTTTTATTTCATGTTGCTGCATTGAGGAAATGTTAGAGTTCACTTCAGAAGCCAGAGGAAAAAAAGTAAATATACCCATGAAGTGTGCAAATATCGTCCGACCATCTTTTTATTTGCAGCTCATAGCTTTAGTTTCAGCAAAGCTTTTAGCTGACCCGCATGTCCATCGTCTTCATGCCAACATGCAGATGTTTAACTGATCCGCTCTACAGTTGTAGTTTAGCATGACAGCATTCTAACATTTCTATGTTACAGCTGAGGTTGATGGCATTGTCAGCTTTTGCAGGTATTTGGTTATAAATGAAAGTGTTGGATAGATTAAAATCCTGAACTTTATGACTTTAGATCATGCCTGCAGCAAATATCACTGCAAGTCATCCAACGGTTCTTGAATTTCAGTCCGTACCAAAGTGATGGACCAACCGAAATGTCACGTCTAGAGCCTCGCTGATAACACAGCTAAAAACTTCTTGGAAAATGTCAGAGCCTGTCTTCAGGCTGTCAGTCGCACAGTTAAAATCCTGATACCAGAAGAAGTGGGTTTACGTTCTATACTACCTCTTGTTGCTGGAAGACGTCGGTGTACTTCCCCAGGCCCAGTTTGCTGAACAGCTCAGGCAGGTCTGAGCCTTTCAGGGACGAGTTCAGGCTGCAGCCGTTGCTGCCAGTTACCGAAGAGATGCAGTCCATGTAGTTGCTGCTGCTGAGGTAATGCTCTGCAGCTGTCCATTGAAGGATTAAGAGAAATATGAAACAAAAACAAAAAACAAATGATGATGAATTAAGCATTAATAATCCATTTATATCTGAGCTATCACAGATGTCAATTTGTACAAAGAATCAAAGAATATGCAGCACGAAACTTGAATCAGATGAGACCACAGACTAGCCAGGTTGGTACAGCACGAGAGGCAGGTTCAAGGGAGGTTAGCTGAACTTTGCAAAGTGTAAAGCAGTAAAGTAAGAAGCACAAACCCTTGAAGCTTGTTCTGAAGCTTATTAAACACAAAATAAAATAAAAAAAAAGTGACCTTTTTTCTCTTTCTGTTAAATTATCATGTGATGTACTGGTAAATTGCTGTTGCCCTCGATGCTCGCATGTTTGACCGTTGCAGTGCTTCATAAATGTCACTGCTTGTTTATACTCGCAGCATAAATATTACAGAAATATGCTTAACTGACCAGATTTGTTCTGCTTTCTCTTTGGGCTGCTGACAGCGGAGGGAAACTCGGCGTGACTTGGCAGTCCGTTACCGGTGCCGTTCCTCTCTCGCCAGTTGTCGGAGTCGCTGCCGTTCCCGACGCCTTCCCGGCTGCTGGATCGAGACAAGGACAGCGGGGAACCCTGAGAGGGAAAAGACAGTCCAATACACGTGTCAATACAGGGTACAAAAACACACACCAGCCATACAATGTGGTCAAATAAAATGTTATATAATATACACATTATGACATGAGGGTGAAATGTCTGACCTCGTAGGTGGTACTCATACTGGGCTTGTATGGAACATGATTGGCTCTTCGCAGCTCCTTGATGGTCTCAGCTGGCATTGACTTTGAGAAGCCCAGACCGCTCCAAGTGTTGGTAGGGGTCCGTACCTCGGTCACCACAGGCTTCTTTAACATAGCTGTGTGAATACAGACATATGGTGAAGCACACGTACAATAAACAACCGCAAATTACCTGTGGACAATCTGAATGTTGTCCCTGCTTCTACACAATGATTACAATGCTACACATTGTCTCGCACGCTCTTTATGGCAGCAGCATCAAATCAAAGTTGGACATAATTCAGATCGCTGGTATCTTTGGAGATAGCTGCTTGAATTTCCCAGAAGAGTCGTGAATTACACATTACTAAAAATTCTATCCATAGGGATAAACGTTTGCGAGAGGGAAATTGAGTCATCTCTCAACATACTTTTTCAGGAGACATATAACTGTTGGCAGTTGTAACCTTTATATCATGTGGCAGCCTGTCTTGTCGCAAGGCTAAATTATGGGCTCCATCCAGGCACTACTAATGACACTGCATTATTTGACCACTTACCTTTGGTTGCCAGCAGCTTTTTCTGTTCATAGTCGAACGCCTGAAATGACAGCAGACAGTTTTATTCCTTTATTATGTAATAGCACTCAAATTGTGTGGTTTTGTGTGCGTGTGTGTCTGTGTGAGTACCTGCATGTTGGCGAAAGAGGTCTGTGGTGCCAGTCTGATTCTCTCCCTCTCGTTCTGCTGCGCTGCCCTCTCAGCCGCCCGCTCGCTCCCGGGCGCCCTCTTATCCGCCACGGGGCTGTCTGACGAGCTGGACTCAGCATCCGAGAGGAGACAGTCGGAACTGTTGGGATTACACAGAAATACAGTGAAGTGAGTGAAGAATATCTAACCTAAAAGAAAGGTAGGAAAAGTACAGAGCCACAAGGCACTGCTTCGTTTTATTATCTCGCCACACGAGCATGGAGGCTGTTAATGTTCCCGGCTGCCCAGGTTTGACAATCCAAGTTTTTATTATCAAGAAACAATAACAGATTCATGACATGCCAACAATTAAACCCCCGAATCTCCATGTGTTCTCTATTAATTTAACAATCATCGAGTATCTCCATTTTTTAAAAATAAACTCTGCATGCCTGGGTTTGATCCCATTCAGCACACTTTCATTCCAGTGTTTCTCTGTGGCTTTGTCCATGTGTGAAGGAATCAACAGAGGCCTGCCAAACTGTAACAGCACGAGCTGTAAACGATGTCAGAAGGGATGCTAAACAGAAACAGGACGAGCCGTAAATGATTTCTGCATTTACACGTACTGTAGATGGGAGTTCTTGGTGCCCTGCAGGAGCTCCACAGCCTGCCGTTTCCCTGATGACGTCTTACACGAAGCCAGCATCTGTTTCAGCTCGCTCCCATTGGCTGAGTGCGAGGGGCTTCTGGGCATGCCCACCTCTACAAATGTGTCGGAGCCTGAAGGAAACAAACAAACATATTTCAATTATCCTTTTTTTTTTACAGCTATCTTCTGCAGAAAAAATACACAATACTGCGAGAACTGAAAAGCTTCACGTTCCATCTCTTTTTTTATGTATATATTTCAACCTGAACGGTGTGTGTTAGCAGTGCCAGTGTAAAGGAGTGTGTGTGTGTGTGTGTGGTTTAGTGGGCATATGTAAATGTGCACGAGTTTAAGTGTGACAAGTCTCAGCTGAATCCAGGATTAATTAAAAATAACAGCAGCAGTAATTATCGTGGTTTTCCCCTGTTACTCCGCTTTCAGCCTGACAGGAACTGCTCTGAGTAACAGGATGTGTGTGTGTGTCTCTGTGTGTATGTATGTAAGTGCACAATCAAACATGGTGAACTGTATAGCATAAAATAATATGATGTCAGCGAATCTAATGAAGCGCTCGCTGATGTTTGAACAGTCGCCCTGCGCTCCCTCATTCGAGTCGAGTCAGACTGGGCGAGCCAGTCCAAACACATTCTGGGACACAGGAGGAGGTAAGGGAGGGAGAGGAAACCTTACTGGGATGCACCACATCGGGGGAGGACCAGCTCAGAAAACAGCGGGGAAAACCGAGACGCGTGAGAGTGAAAGCTTGAGGGGAAAACCGCGAGCGTAGGTTCTAGAGGAAATAAGGGCCTTTCTGAACCACGAGGAGACCAGCAGTTAATCTGTCTCCGTTCCAGCACAATAAACGCAGACAGAGGGGAGTGTGAGGTTAGCAGGACAGTATGGGGAAATAGAAATAAGTTCATTCGAGGCATTTTCCTCAAAGTGGGTTTAAGGGTTACATAAATCTCAAGTGGAAAAGCTTAAATTTGACTTTTATGTTACGTCTGCAAGGCTAAGCTGCCAGCAGCGTGAAAAATAATCAAAAATTATGTCCATCCAAGGTTACAATCACACATAAATCACAAGATTTTAAGTGTGTCTTTAACATAACTGACTCACAGGAAGGCCATCCTGCTAATAAAAGAAGGAAGTGAATATTTAAAAAAAAACCTGAATGTATTTCCTTTAAAAAAATGTCCAAAGAAAATAGTGAGGAATAAAAAAAAATCTTAGATTAGAAATTAGTTAAATATAGCGATGACCACTAAGCTCAGTAGACATTACTGATGATAAGCATGAACTTGAACAGGATAGGCTTTATATTTTGGAAGGGAGGTGATGAGTTGATAAGCTAGGAAATGAAAACAGATGCGGCCAGGGTTGTCTCTATGCTATATTAAGTGACTTACAATTTCAGCACACACAGCAGTCTAGACAGTCATAAATTTCAGGCTGCACATGGGCAGTTGGTGTGATTTACAATGCACGGACCCTTGCAGCTATGTGACCAGATAAAGTATAATTCAGTGTTTAAGACGTCACCTCCTTTTATGTTTGACCTGTTACAAAATAGGTTACATTTTACCATAAAATAACAGCGACGATGGAAGATTTTGCAGCAAAAACACTGTAGTTTAGCCACTGAAAAATGTTGACATTTTGCACAGTGTGTCTGGGTTTCTTCAGAAGATTACCTTCATCTGGGCTGGACTTGCTGGATAGCGGTTCTGATGGATTGTGTCCACTGGCCTCCTGGACAGAATCACATGGGGTTGGACTCAAAACAGTTTCGGCAAGTGACGCAGTTGCTATCCTTCCATAGACTGAGCCAGGATGCTAAATATGCACACACACAGATGCATAAACAGGCAAAACTTAATACAAGACAAGTAAAATTTAAGTGAACTTAAAGTAATGCAACATATGGAGTATGAATGACCAACCTTGACATGTCCATTGAGAGTGCAGGGGCCCTTGGTACAGTCAGGGACTCCGTTGGGCTGCTTGTCTATGGGGGTGAGGCCAGGCGGAGGGGACGGTGTGCTCTGTGTGTAACCCTGCACGCCTGACAGCAGTATGCTGCTCAGGGTGGCCTGGGTGGCAGGGTGCAGCATCAGCTGTGATGAGAAGCCTAAAAAACATAAGCAGTTACAGAGCATAGCATTAACAATTTTCAATTTTTACTAGTTCGTAAAAGGATCCTCAAGACCCGTAGGTCTCTGAAACGGCTCAGCGGCGATTCATCAGTCTCATACAGAGCATGTTCAGGAGCTGAATGCATCATCCAAGAGTTTTCATAATTGGCATCAATTACCCAATAGTTTTTCTGTAACTCAAAAATTCAAACATAAAAAAAGATCTAATAATCATAATAATAATCTAAATTTGATATGTTCCTTGGATTTTAAATTGTGATAAAGATGTTTTCTCATTTCAGTAAGTGTTCAACTGCTTGAAAATGTTTGATTTTACCTAAGAGACAAACAGAAGAAAACAAAAAATAAAAAATATTGGTGAATCCCAGAAATAATGAGCACTACAAAAACAAAAGAGGAGAAAATGTGTTTCTTTGAGGCCCATTATGACATAAAATAAAACATTTCAACTAACTGAAATGACATTCAGGAGTCGATTACTTCCACATTGAAGTAAGATGAAATACAGACAGACAAACTGGTCAAAATACCAACCTTGGGTGCTGGTGAGTGAACTGGCCCAGAGGGAGGGAGAAGGTGTGGGGGTGCTGGGGCTCGGGGTCTGCAGGGGGCTCATGGACGAGTTTAGGCTGTTGAGGACGGCGTTTGGGGCAGCAGTGTTCGTGAGGGAGTGCGGCGCGGTTGCACCCAGGAAACCTGAGCAGAACAGAAAGGGAAGGGAGAGAGAAAGGAGAGAACAGGAGATGAATAGATCGGCGGTGGTCCTGTCAAAGCGCAGAGCCATTTTTCAAGTTAATCACATGTTACACTAAGGCCCTCAGAAAATAATCTCGATCTCCCAGCTATTTAACTGGAATTCCATCAAACTGTCATCAACCAGGCAGCAAAAAGAGAGAATTTCTTACATTTCTACAAGGTCATGCATGCAAAAGTACATATCTAGTGTGTCCTCATACCCAATAAAACCATGTTATTGAGAGCACCAACAATGTGGTGCTTGGTGGCTTAACCCAAAGACAGTGTATGAAAACAGAAAGAAGCAGGTCTGTGGCTTTAACAAGGGGCTAGTTTGGCTCCAGGAATAAGGCCAGGGATTCTTCTGGCAGACTGGCCTGTAATCTGAGGAAGACAAGCATGTAGCAATTACTAAAGGCCAGGATGTGGCCATCCACAGCTTCACCCCCGGGCCCCTGGGTTTAAAAGAGACAGCAAGAAACCAACCATTTCTACTGTTCTGGGACTTCATGGCACAATGTTTTGTTTTGTGACCAATTTTTTAAATTTAATTTCCCCCGTCTTCCCCAACTTCCCCATTCCCCTCGTTCGATGGCTGCTCGAGGGCATTAAATAAAGGATGTCTGGAAAAAATGTATTTATTAAATACCAGTACAGAGCATATTCTTATCAAAAACAGACAAAAAGTGTAAAAAAATCTATTTATTTTGTATTTATCAACACAATACAGATCCAATTATCAGTGCTCATCCACCCAATATGTCCTATATATTCCTATATAGTCCGAGATATTATTAAACTTTAGTCATATTCCTTTCACTCATGAAAAAAACTATATCTAAGTAATGTAATGTAGATTTGCTATGGTTAATATTTGATGATATACTTTGATAAACAAAACAAACTGCATTTATACTGAAGATAAACTGTGATGGATCTCTTGCCAGCATGTGCTTTAGGCCATGAGCTACTTCCTGTCAGCTTGTTCCACTATCTGCTTTTCCTACCGCCACTGATGCATTACTTGTGTCCTCATTTCCATGATTTTAAATCCTGAACCAAAACGATAAAAAAAAAAAAAAGAAGTCAAGAACGATATCATATGAGAACAAAAAGCAGATAATTCGGGCTACATATTTTTTCTATTACACGACTCTTACTAGATTCAATTAAAAGTCACGCTTGGAAACAAAAAGATCCCAACATGTGTTCCAAGCTGAACTCTGTGCCTTCATGTTGAGGTCAGCGCTGCAGAAAAACAAACTCCTACGCGATTCTAACCATTCATCATCCTATGAATCATAAGCTCGCGATTCATTCAAAGTGGCACAACTAAATTCGTATTGAGGTTATTTTCTGATGGTTTGCTGATCAAAAGATTT
This sequence comes from Nibea coibor, assembly GCA_023373845.1. NCBI lineage: Eukaryota > Metazoa > Chordata > Actinopteri > Sciaenidae > Nibea > Nibea coibor. The sequence goes on from CM041723.1 coordinate 16,767,490, forward strand.
GAACATGCGGGACTCGTTTCATGCTACGAAATTCAGTCCTGCAAACAAATAACTCCTACCGTGCGCTGCATATGGAGATGGCGGTGCCATAACTCACTGCCTGTGACTTATGTGGATGTTGAGAAGAGATTTGAGTCTGATTTTGAAATCGCTTGCACTCAATTATTCAGTTAACCAGGTGATAAAAGGCTCTGAGGAGATCTGCCTCAGATACATCCTCAGTGGATGAGTTTCTCGTGTTGAGTGTGTGACTGGTACAGCTGATGTATGAGGATATTAATTCCTCTCCAAAGACATTTAATCTCTAGGGCATTTCATGCAAAGTGAAAAGAGGGTTGATTCTTATCTTTCCTCATGAATTTATCTAGTAAAATAATAAAACTAACACAAGTAGCAATTTTTTTTATCAGGTTAGACAATGTCGTTACCCAGATTGCTCAGCCCCAGGCCAGCTGAGGCCAGGATGTCCAGGCCGACGGGGCAGATGAGGGATGGGGACGGGCCGTTGGTGGCAGGATTCAATGGCACAGAGGGCGAGGAGGACGAGACCCCGTTGCTCTCCAGACCCAAGAGGAATTTTCGGGCTTCGTACATATTCACTGCATTCCTCTCCACGCTCTTGACTATTACAGACTGAGAGATTGAGGCGGCATCAGAGAGGCAGAAGAGGAAAGGCAGGGGAGAAGATAGAGTAGGGAATGTTGGCACCAGAGACAGGGAGTGAAAGGGAGGATGAGGGGGAGACAAACATAAAGGGGAGGAAGGAAGAGGGAATTAAGGGTAGATTAGAAGGATAAACATTGAGGCAGTGTGGGAGAAAGAAGGAGACGTGAGAGCAACGTTTGAGAAAAAGCATTTCTCTATAAATTGCACGACACACTACATCTCACCTCATTGATACTAGTGAAGAGAATATGAGGCGATAGATACTCAATGACTATTATATTTATAAGGCACTTAAGCGGCAAGAATTATAAAGAGGAAAGATTTTAAATCAGTAACTTTTACATTTTCCACATCACCAAAAACCCTGCTGTCCATAAACATCAAATAAAAATGAACATGAGCACAAATCACGTCCTGGCTCTTTATGTTTTTGCCAGAGTTAAGCTTTTGAAAAATGGATTCCAATCACGATCAGTCTCTCAGTCAGACACACACACACACACACACACACACACACACATACACTCTTTTATGGGCCTGCCAAAGTGCCGGGAACACAGAGGCTACGGCATAGCATTTGGACGGGCTTTTTGGATTACTGCTGTCACCTCGTTAAAATGTTTAAGTGAAGGGTTCTTAAGAGGATCTGGGCTGGGTCCGTGTTTACACTGGCACCTCGACACCAGTCCCCACAGGCCTGTCTGGTTTGGGCATCAGGCCCTGGCTCAAGAGTGGGACGTGGGCACCTCGGAGAGACAGTCAGGACTGGGCCAAGTGGTGAAATCTGATTAGGAATATTATGTATTTCAGAACAGTAGACCATGAGTAACATCAGAGGTTGGCTCTGGATGTAACAGGTGTGCACCACAGTTAGTGTAAGAGGTTGCAAATCACAATCATGTGGAAATGAACATATTTCATTAATACGGGCTGTATTCACTAAAATGTGAATGAGTGGACCTCCAATTTGCTGCTTCATTTAATTTAAAAACATGCAAATCAAGTTACTTTTTTTTAGTTGGAAGAGCTGAGGCATAATAAAAAGATTGAGTGTTTGCGTCCATCAGGTGAAACATGCATGGCAGGCTGTGCGCAGATGAGAGAGTGGGCTGTGATTCCCCGCTGTGGCAGATGCTGATTTGCCAAAACTCTTCTCAGTGTTGGTATGGCACGATTCCCTTCAGCATACGGTTCCAGGTTTTCCTTTTCATATTTCATGTAATAGTGATGAAAAGTGACACGGCAATCTATAATTTATTTCGATGTCATACTTTGACATTTGACAGAGGCTCATTCCCATATGGAACAGTGGCTTATTTGTTTCTTGGTAGTCTTTTTTTCCCCCGTTTCTGTCTGACACAACATTTAAACAAGTAAGACAGCAGATAGGTTTTTTTTCTCAGGAGGAAAATTTGGGATATGTTTCCTTTTAAAACCTCTAAAGAGGAACCAGTGGCATTGTGAAAACGGTGGTAGAGGAAGCTGCCGGAGCTGAAGCGGTTGCTGTGAATACCGCAATATACAAATATAAGTTGTGCGTATATACTTTATATTTATGTTTTAACTGTCACACGTTGCGATGTTGCAATAGTCATTTCCAGTAAGTAACGGAAACTTGAATTGAAATACTACCTTGCTGAAAATGGAGCACTACTTCAGGAAGTACATAGTGTATACAGTGTACTATATAGAAGTGTATAAAGGATGAGGGGAATGCCATTAGTTTTGCAGTTATGTAGTCATAAAATAAAGTGCTATCATTACTATTGTTTTGTGCTGTTTCTTTATTTTCTCATCGAGTTTTGTGCATTTTAAAGACCATCTAGGAATCGGGACGGCAAACTAGTTCAAGCGATTAAGCTCGATTGGCTCACCAGTGTTATTATAATGCAGCCTCAGGGGAGCACGAATGTCTGTACCAAATTTTATGGCAACCCATTTCATAATTGTTGAGATATTTCAGTCTGGATCAAAGTGGCTGACCAGCCAAACCGATCCCTGGAGCCATGCCGCTGGCATAGCTGAAAACCCCCTAAAAACTTTCCATGATGTGTGAGTGTAGAGCCAGGTGTCATACCTTGCTGGGCTGTTTTGGCTTTGGTTTGATGCTGATGAAGACATCCAGCTGCTCCATGAGTGCTGTGATACACTGGGGCTCCACTTCGATGTCCTCTTTAATGTCAAACATTAATACCAGAGGCAAGCAGCCCTGCGGAGCAAACGCAAAATAAAGGTTGTCTTATGCCAGCTGCAGGCTAATAATCTTTCCGAGCCTGCCTGGTATTCTATAACATAACTCTGTTCCTATATTATAGGCTATGTCTCATAACACTAGTAAATTTCCTTTTATACTATACCATTTGGGGACCTACATGTTAGCCATACCAATAAATACAAGATTCACTGCTGGATTCATCCCACACAGAGCTTGGGAAATTCCGCCAAGAGCAATCTGTTTTGCATGATCACCACCACAAGCGCCACAGACATCTATATTTTGGGCCGAGTGCTGGACAGCGCTCCTATTGTGAGTGGGTGTAATTAGCAGCAGAGTATAGGGCCAGGCTGCCTCTGACAGGGCCTGAGATTGGAGCTGTAATCTACAGTCTGGCTGGAAGAGGCCAAATCACACAGTACACCCCACTCCACTTCTACTTTCACAGCGACTCCCCCACTCCTCTTTATCCCAGCTCTCCTCTCCCATCCTCTGCTCTCTAGGCTTCTCCACTCTCCCTCGTAAATCAATTGTTTTTCACTTTCTCACACAGACGGACGGACAGTGAGAAGCTCCTACTTGTGTGTCCAGGCCGAGAGAAAGTCATGTTTAGTCACTGCAACAACTTTGGCATTTGGTAAATGTCTTTGGGGCCAAATGGGAGACCGCAGACAAAGAGAAGGCAGCTTTGGCAGAATTACTGCCCCACATTATGGATCTCCAAACAGAAAGCCAAAGCTATTTACGCCTGAGATGTCTTATATGCACCAGCTCAGCAGAAGCTTTTAGCCAAAGGTAATTAAACAGCCATCGCTTTTACACATTTTTGAAACAGACATCTGATTATATTCAGTAATTCAGATAAGGGTAGCCTCAGTGGTCACAGGCAACGTGACAAGAATGACCACAGAGCATTTTTAACCAACAGATATTTAAATGTGAGGCGCTTCCTCCTGCTCCAAAAACTAATGGTAATGTGTGGATCTCTGAATTACAGACACGGCTGAAATTTAAATCCACCAAAATCTACTGTATATACAAGCCAAACCAGTACCATTAACACCAATAAGGACAGTCTGTATACAGACAGGACATTGACAACTCAAGCCAAGCTGATGCAAATGTGTGTGTCTGTCTCACATGCAGGTATGTGGCTATAAATCACGCAGGCTAACCTTGAGTCGGCTGCAGATTGTTGTATAAGTGGACATTTCAGCGGCCCGAGCAGAGCCAAGAAAATCTCTCTCAAGGCTATTCAAAACCCCCAAAGGCAATCATGGTTTACTCCTTAAACCTCATCGCAAAACCCACGCATCTTTCACACATACCATGATGATGTTAGTGAAACAATGACATCCATTACATCTACCACACAGCATGTGAAATCTGTAAGCGCAAGGAATACGATGCCAATGTCATCTGTTCACTGTGAAAACCAAACAAAGCGTGGTCGTTTCGAGTGATTCTTTTCAACACACCATGAGGTACTGCCGTGCCAGGCAGACCGATTCAATGGTGCCCTGAATGTAGACTGTGGATTTCTTCTGGGGGCTGTTGGGGTCAGGGAAGTGGATCTGGGCTCCCGTTCTCTGGGTGATGTGCTTGATGTTGCTTCCGTTGCGGCCCTTCATGAAGAGGTGGTGCTGGGGTGCGATGTCCAGGTGGGTGGTGACGGAGATGGTGCTTGCCAGGCTACCGGCTAGGTGCTCCAACAGCAGAGCTGTACCCCTCTGAGTAGACAAAGACAAGAAGGCAGTAGATAAAATCCATGTACATAGAAAGATTTTAATGTTATATATCATTTTATTCTGATAACATGAGAACTTCAAGAATATTAAGCAGCACAAATGATGTGACGAAGAGTCAATGAACAAAAGAACAAAGCTGACACATTATTTCATTTAGAGCTGGAGCCAGACCACATTACAAACTAACTGGTTAAGAGAGGAGAGCAGCAGAGAAAACACGAGTGTTTTCTATTTAACCAGTGGAAACTATTGTGTTTTCCACTGCATCGCCTGGCCAGTTGAACAGCCTCATTCCTCGATGTCTCTGCAAGCCATCACTTGGCCAAGTAAAGTAAGTAATTTCCAGCGTGCAACAGGAATTCACACACTGTGGCCAGCATAACACAACAATCCACAGCGGTTTTGGCAATCCTCAGAGGTGTTCCAAGGGTCTCACACCACCACATAACATAGCACACATATTCCCCCTAATCCCACTAGGCTTCATCTGGCACGCTTCCCACTCTGGACTGACCCCTCAGACCTACCACACACTCGCGGTCCATGCTCCAGCATACATACATATGCACTATAACTGTACGCGGAACACAGCAGATATACGCAATAGCATGCAAACTCAAACTAAAGTGCATGCACATACATGAATAAATAAATACAGAGATGCGTCTATGCAAAATGCAGCTATGTGCAAACTGAAGTGAGCTCCATATTGCTAATGGAGGCTCAGGAGTGTAAAAAAGAGAGTTGATAGATGCCAGTTGAGGAAGTGCATCTGTGCGTGCTGTATAGGTACAAAAATACACACTATGTTAAACAACCTGCAGAGTCATTTCAAATAGAAACGTAACTCGGAGCCTTCTGGACAGTACAGTAGCAAGGCAGTGTCTATCTTTTAGTGGAAAGCTGACCCAGCAGTCATGCAGCTCGAGCGACCAAACATCTCTCAGCACTCTCTTGCCCCTGTGGTGTTGTAAGTAATGAGGCAGTTTATATGAGTAAATTGAGGAACGCTGACAGTGTTGGTGGGTTTTTCACACCGTGCAGCTTTGGAAACCTTTTCTTGGTTTGTGGCTCGCCATGTAAACAGGTGGAGACTGAGGGTATTAATGCAAATATTGTTACACTGACATGACTGACAAGGAGTGCAGAGGTCAGGGTTCAGTTAGTTATTCTAGCGGAGGACTCACACACTGGCTGCTGGGAGGGTTGAACCTGTGACCTTTATGACTTGGTCTCTTCATAATTTTACAATAAATAATTTCAAAATTAAAAAATAAGGAAAGTTAATCAGAATTTATATTGTCGATATAACTGTTATTGGTGGAGAAGACAGTCGAACTCCAAAATGGGAATTATAGAGCAGTAACACTGAAATAATCTGAATGAGTTTAATTCGTACTAATCAAGTACTAATAATACTAATATTACTGAAGCAATCAGTCAGTCATGTATTGAAGCTTTGCTGCTTTGCTTAATTTCCTATATTTGAAAATTGGATGTCTTTAACAAAACAAGTTACTTAAAAATGTCACTTTGGAAGATCTAGGGAGGTGGAACAGGTTTTTTTTCCGCTATTTTCTGACATGGTGTGATTTGTTAAAATCAAAGAATATATTAGATAATTAAAATAATTGTAAGTTGTCTTACGAAATAGATATGAATGTCTCTCTGTTTGCGGATTAAAGACAGACTCGTTCAAGTTCAAAAATTAAATGTTGACTGCCGAGGTAGAGGTTCATGTTAGCTCTGCTGCCACCAGTGTGTGAGAGTGTGTGTGGGTGAGTGAGAGGCAAACTGTAAAGCAGCTTTGGGTTAAGTACACGGTTCAAGTCATAAACTCTCATAAACTTTGTGGTATTTTTCTTTTTGAAAGCAACAAATAAAAAATGTTCACGATTCAGTTTGGTTGCATTGTTTTTGACTTGATGATTCCATTCACACACTTCACTTCCAAATGACCACGACCGGCCTCACCTTGACAGCGTTGGCGTTATTCTGTGAGCCGCGAACCACACCGGTTGCCCTGTACAGGCGAGTCGGGGGCTTGAAGGAGACTGTGAGGTTGTAGGTCTGCGAGATGTGCTGCACGGTGGGGGAGCTGGGGTCGGACTGCATGATGGCGGGAAGCTCGAAGGACAACACAAGAGGGAGCAGCTCCTGCAACGTGAAGGGACAGAAGGAGAGGGGAGGAGGGAAAAAAGAGAAAGTGTAATGACAGCGAGGGAGTCATCGCGTTTCGATGATCATGGCGTGACTGGCACATCATGATGGCTGCTGAAACACTGAAGTTATGTAAATTTGAAGAGCTTATTGTTATGCTGACACCGCTGCTGAGAAAAAAATTAGAAATAAAACATGTTGTACCAGAACAAAATCAGAACAGGCGCAGGATTGCGGCTTGCATCACACTGTGCTGTCATTCAGGCTGATTAATACCATTTGGACACAAAGTAAAAACACGGAGGTAAAAGAGCGATTTATTTACACAGCGCAGACTTATGTGAACTGACGCACAGACATAACAATCCTTCCTTTAGCAGAAGGTGGCAAAACTTGGAACCTGTCAGCTCAAATAAATCCACAGATGTTAATCAAAATGAGGTCAGCAGCGCCGGCAATAAGAGAGACACCCTTTGTTACAGTGAGTATACTTACAGTGTACTGTGGCGGTGTCACAGGGGAGATTGATTTAAACATTATGGCTACGCAGTCATCAGCGGTCTATGGTTCATTCTCATACATTAATTTCAAGTCGCTGAATCAAACCGCGGAAGCAGCAACATACATCAGCCCTTGTCATTTGTATCACAGCAGCAAGTCAAACAAAACAGATGCAGACAGGAAGGCCTCGTTTCACGCACACACATACTTATGCATGCATGGGAGGCACACACCCATACGGAGACAAACGGAGATGGGGAATGTACGTACACACACTTACAAAGAGGAGAATGAATACACACACACTCTCTCTCTCACACACACACACAGTGTTATCCAAACAGTGACTCTTGGGCAGAGCGCCACTATGGTTTTGGCTGCCAGTGAAGGGCAAGAAGCATGAATTGCTCTGACCAAAGAAATGCAACCCTGATCAGTCCCATATGCGCTTGGCCTTACATTTATATCACGTTTCAGCACTCTCCCTCAGAGGGCTCGAGAAATTTAGGTCAGCACTGAGGGAAATGCAAGAGAGGACACGCAGAACAGCAGGAGTCAGGCACTGAATGAAGAATAGACTGATTTTTATGGTGGAGCTGACCTCAGCGTTTTTTTTCAAAAAGTCTACCTGGCAGATATGAGCTTCACATGTATTAAATCTGAAAGTGCCGTTAAAGGGGCTCAGTTCTCCTGACAGAAGAGTGAGAGATGAAGAAAAATGAAAATATCTTTGAGGTAAAGCAACTGGACAGACCTTTCAGCACCTGCTCGTCAGCTCCATCCCCAAGGCTCCTATGAAATCCCCTGAGAGTCAATCACCTCACCAGCCGACTTGTTCCAGACTCAAACAGATCTCCACCCAACAAGGCCCCAGGAATACAGGAGACCTTAAAAGTCCACTGTAATATGTCTGAATGTTACGGGGGACGTTACTTTCATCGCTGGCCACTTTTGTTTCAGGATCGATGCGAAGAGGATGTGGTCTCAAGGCCACACAGGACCAAACACAGCTTACTGTGTACTGTTGTGTGCTGGCAACCTCAACTGCAGGGATCAAGACAGTGGAGTAAAGCCCCTTCATCCTGTGTTTTGCAGTGTGTGGTTTTAAAGGACCAGTGTGCAGATTTTAGAGGCCGTGTAGTTGCTGATTGCAACCCCCTGGCTGCAGCATCGGTAGACATAAAAGGCTCATCCTAAAACGTTACTTTGAGGCGATTATACACAAATCACCTCAGAGTACTTTTTATTTCCCCTTAATTTTACACACTGGACTTTTAATACTGACACAGCCACACCTACAGAAAATCCCCTATCATCCCTCTTCTTAAAATAGACATAGGGTTGGGCTTTTTAAAAAAAATATTTCTTGAAGAGTTAGATGAGAAGAACTCACATTTGTCTGTTTAATATGAAAATAGTCATTGCTCAAATGACAACTTTAGATTTGCTGGTAGGAAATGGTAATAGAAATGGTAATAATAGAAATGGCTTGCCGGTAGTTTTTTTCTTTTACCTTTAGACGGCAATCCAGTCTTGTGTGCTAAGCTGACCGTCTCCTGGCCTTCACACTGAACAGATAAATATGAGCATGGTAGAAATCTTCTCATCTAACTGGCCTTTGAAGAGGGTGCAAAACAAATGCAATGTTTGTTAAAATTGTTATTCATTGATAAATATAATTAGATATCTGCCATTTGAAATTACGGCACTGACATCTACAAAGCAACCTTTTAATCTATTCAAAAACACTCACTGTGGACAAGGTAATATGCAACGATGTGTTGACATATATCTGTGAATATATTCTGTTCGTGCAGAAATTAGTTTATTTGCATGCTCGCAGTTAACTGAAGAGAAACAGAAATTACATTAGTAAAAAAAAAAATATATATATATATATATATATCTATTCATGATTACATATAAACTCACACAAACACAGGTCACACTCATCCGTACACAGAGATACATACATTACAGCTGAATGACAGAAATGTTGGCTTGTAGATTTTTCTTGGTGCAGCGGCTTCCATTTGTAGCTTTTGATTAAATTGCCTCCTGGGTAAGTGATGTAGCTCATGCATAAATTCAAGCCGTGTATGAAAGGATTGTCTTGTTGTGAGTGTTTCAAGAAGCAGCACAGAGGGTATCTGAGTATAAATGAATGAAGCATCGAGGTCTGGTTCTATTGTAAGAAGCCAAGTTGACCGAGAGGGAAACCTGTCTTTTGATCCACCCTCGTCATCCGCTGACTGTGTATTCTTTGGAGGCCAGAACAATCTTTGTGGTTCCCTACAGCTTATGTTATAAACCCCTTTGGACACGCTGCTACAGTTGAGTTTGATTATTCTTTTTTTTCAGCCATAGCAAAAAAAAAAAAAAAAAAAAGTAGGTGGACTGGGCTGCGGCTTACTGCTTATGAAAACAACCATTAAGCACGGAGAGGTATGGGTACGCATACGTGCCGACATTTGCCAACACACACAGTGAAAATATCCAGCATGACCTTCCCCTTCTCTCTCTCTCTATCCATCACCCGCTCAGTCATTCTCACAGCCTTGTTAGTGTTGGTCAGTCTATAGTGGAGGAGCGTGTTCACTGTAGACAACTGCTGCGGTGTGGAAATAAAGCAAAAGTTCAGGGATGTAACACTTCGCGCGAGCATAGAGGTCCTCCGCCCACAGAGCTGAGGCTGGAGGTCGGGCTTCCAGTCAGACTGAAAATGAAGACGAAGAGGACTCTAGGAAATAGACTGGAGATGGGCCTGCCAGGGGCTGAGGATCATGCTTGTATTTTACAATTGCTCGAGGGAAGTGGTCTGGGAATAGGTTAGGAACGGTGCCTAAGGCTTAGAGGAAGTGCTGAAACAGTGCCTGGAGTGCACAATTACGTACTGTAGCCCTGAAGCTTTAACACTGGTAGGATTAGGTAGGGAACTTGGCCATCTTGGAAGTCACTGTTTGGAGTGATGCACTTGGTAGCCAATGAGTAAATTACAGGAAGCAGGATTTCAGACTAACGCATGAGCTGGAGGGGGTAGTCAGTCAAGATAATGAGTGAGCATGAATGGAGTGGTTCTGACAAATTTAAGAGCAGGGGGCCGGCACTGCGAGGTTGCAAATGGGCCGAGGTTCACAAGTTTACTCACGTGGTGTGGCCAGAAGCAGGGGGAACAGGATATAGTGTGGGCAGGGTTGTAAACATAAACTGCAATAGCCGGTGTGGCTCGCAGGCTAACAACAGCACTCCACAAATGTGTTAATTATACGGGGGTTTCATCAGACGCTTTCCTCTAATTAATATCTACAGCCGAGCAGCATCCCTCCCTCTCTGCTGCTTGCCTCGTTTGGCTGAGCAGTTATACAATAAAAGCAAAAATGATCAATACTTCCCAAGCGAGCGACAGGACGCCGGAGAGCCATGCCATTTCATGTGTCAAAGTTCAATCTGATTAAACCCGCAGCGCGAAAGAGGAGGGTCGATTTGCAACCGGAAAGCAAATGTATCTCGTCCTCTCCCACGGTGAAATGAATGGCTGCGCCGTAATCTGTGATACGAATTCACGCGCCTGCTCACAAGCTCAGCGGGGTCGCCGGGTTCGTGTGTGCGAAAAATGAGACAGAGGCACGCATACATTTGGCAAAAATATGATATGATGATGCTGTGATAGTTTTTGCTTCCCCGCTGTAAAAATTGGTCAGTATTGAAATCAATTGTAAACTAAAAATTTACAAGCCTGCAGGGAATGAGGGTTTGGGTGGAGTATTCCTTTAAGATAAACATGGCAGAGTTCCAACTTACCCTTATTTTTACTCGAGCTGCCTCCACCCCTCCTGGCTGCCCTGCAATGGACACCTGTTCACAATAAAAAAGTAACATGTAAATCAGTTAGCCAGCTTTAGCCCCATCCAACACAAACAAGGGCTCAGATCGTTGCATACAGTTGCACTTAATTTCAATGTTGAAAGCAAAATCTAGAACAAACATTATGAAAACCACAGAAGTTTAAAGGCCGCCTCTAAACTGAAACCTAATCCATTTTTGTGACATATTTCCAGTTAATGTTTTATATTCCCGAACCGCATCATTACAGTTACAATGAATCTTACATTGTGATTAGAAAAAATGGCCGCCGCAACTCAAGTAATTGACCTTCTAAGACAACCCTGAACACGAGAGGCCAAATTAAATTCATTTCCATGGAAATGAAGGAGGTGATAAATGGTTTCGTAAGATTTATCCTCTCCTCTTTCCACCTCTTTCGCGGGCAAGTCAAGAATGACCGAGCGTGCCTGCTCCAGAACAAACAAAAAACTGAGCAAAAATTCTATTTCAAAAAAAGAAAAAGAAAACTCAAAGCAGGTCATGTCTGGCTCATCTTTAGCCCCCATTACTTCAACAAAAACAAAACACATGTACTACAGAATTTGCACACACACGATAGGTTGTAAGAGGCAAATTTATCTTTCAAAATGAAAACCATTGTTAGGCTTCAATAAACATTGTGTGCTCAGACTTTATCCTGAATCCTTCCAGACGCAGTGAGAGCGGAAAGCTAAGTGGCCAATTCATTGATTTTCACTCTTATTTGTATTTTCTTATCAGCACCGCTACACTTGCCCAAATCTCAAAGGCTCGGCTGCAGCCAGGAAGCTTACAAAACCAGAAACGAGAGACCGCTTATGGGTTCTTCAGCCAAAAGGAGTCTCTTGCTACGTATCACCCTATATTGCATCATCAGAGCAGGATTGGAGGGGTGAACAGTTCGAGCTGCAGAGAACTGGTTTGGTTCATTAAAAATCAACAGCTTGTCAGTGCTATCTAGCACAGGAGCTCTGCCGATCACCTGGCAAAGTTAAGTGTCTAACGGCAGTCAGTGTGCCTTTGCTGAACTGCTCATACTGCACTTTAATGGTAATTACAGCAGGATCGTGCTGCTCTTCCAGTGAATCCAGCCAAAACACACCGGCTTCCCCTGGCATGGCCAATCAAAACACACAATTGGACCAGCTCTCTGCAACTTGTTTAAACCTAACAACCAAAGGTACTACTGAAGACAGTTACTCGTGACAACTGTAAACAACAACAAGCATGCAATACACCCACTCTCACGATGCAGCGCTGTGCTTCAAGAGATTAAAGCAAATTATCTGATGAGAAAAACTCGGATCAGCCAGCTGTAAACACATCGCTCCGCCCCATCCATCTACGTCGGAGGCAAACTAACCTGGTTGCTTTTCTCTGCCTGGTTGTTCCTGTTGGAGTCTGGGAAATGGATGTGACAGCCCGTCTCTTCCATAACCCTCTTGATGTTGTTGCCACCTTTGCCAATAACGTGGGAGTGCTCCGTGTGGGAAACATCCATCTTGAGAGTTACCCTGTTACTCTAATGAGCACAAAAGAGAGAGTTGGGGTGAAATGATGATTGATAGCACTTCTAACAAGCCAGTAATCGAAGCATTGCACTGAGAAAAAGATGCATGTCACCATGCATGTGGAAGACACTTCATAATAAAGATAGAATAACCAAATATTAAACTTTACAAAGTAAATTTCCACTGCATTTACTGCAAGCTGCAACCATCTTCAAGTGAGTGCTTTGTAATGAAACCATCTAGTATAGTGCAGTCAATAGTATTCCTGAGGCATTATCGTGCATCCAATATCCAGACAGCTTATTAAACTCGCTGTATAACCATCATCATATCAAATGTGTCTGTTTTTATGGCTGTGTGACATTTTAAAGTGTATAAAGCACACTCTGTTTCGCAGCCTGCTCCTCTGATTAAAAATGCTGTTTCACTGCAAAGGCCAATGCAGCATCTGTCCCCCTTTATCCCACGTAAATACTCTTAAGACCAAAAACGTGTTCTTTCAAATCTCTTTCACATGCTACAGTTATTTAGAAAATGACTAACAAGCAGGACATTAAAAAAAAAAGAAAAGGATGAAATTATGAAATACCTCAGCTGCGTCTGCTCGACTAAAACGACCTTTTCGTGACAAAACCATATGAAACGCTACAAACTAAGCCGGATCATGTGCTGTGTGTCTCTGTTTTTTGTGTGGCTGCTCAGAGTGCATGAATGATTGCCGGCCCCCAGGGGGTGCTACAGCGCAATCGTCCAGGTGATGATGATGATGATTTCTTGTGTTGCCATGGCAACGGAGCCCTCAACGCACATACTGCAATCCACGGCATAGCTCGGGGACGTGACTATTTGGCGAGATTAGTGGCCAAGTCGTACCACGCTGCCGAGCGCAATCTGTCTCTCGGACAGCGGGAGAGCCGAGGTGAAATACGTTTGGTCCGGCTGAACACCAGGAGAGGGTGAGGAGGAAAGGAGGAGAGAATTGCACACACACATACACACACACGAAGTCCATCATCACTGTGATAAAGATAGTGTACCTTTGTGTCAAGGACAGACATAATTCTGTCTTTGGCTTCCCTCACATTCTCCCTCTTCCCGCACACTTTGATGTGTGGATCTGCAGGGGCGAGAAGAAAAAAAAAGGGGAAACATTAAAAGCTGGTGAGGAAGAGTGTGTGTTAAACGTGCGAGTGAGTGAGTCAGCGCTGATAAAAGGCCAGAGACGACTCACGAGTGTGAGAGTGGGACACAAGTTAAACCCATTTAATCAAACATGACACAGCAGTCTGCATTTGTCAACAAATTACAGCGCGTCACAGAACAAGCTCTGCAACAGTAATTGCTGCTTTGATATCTGCCGCGTCTCATTCAAGTAGGCAAGCAGCCACAGAGCATGGGGAGGGCGAGCAGGTCCGTGGGATTATATTCAGCCAACGCATCGGTCGGGAGAGCTCACAGAAACACCGCGAGCTAAAGAGAAATGTTCTGCTGCGATTAGGTCTCAATAGGAGAACGAAACGTTCAGCGCTCATCGCTTTATTTTCGTTTTCCAGCATCGTCCTCGTGTGATTCAGTGCTGTCTTCTCGAGAAGTGACTACATAGCACCCTGCAAGAGAAAGTGTGACATCCTATAACCTTTCTGTAAATACACTCAGTGGGCACACAGAAAATTGTGCAAGTAAAGGTCCTAATAGCTTGAGTAAACTGTGCTTCCAGAGACCTCCTCAGCCTCGAAATACTTCAGTTAAAATAACCAAACACTGCATACCTAAACTATTCAGAGCTAATGCTTGTGTCTGTGTAGTGTTGGCTAAGCCTACATCTGGCTCTGCCGCATGCCGGACCCCTGGAGAACGCAAATGTGAAAACGCACGAACGCACGCACACAAATTCAAAATGTACACACGCATGTACTACACACCCCATGGTCGATCGCCCCTGTGTTAACTGTACTGAGCAGCAGGAAGCCGACTAAGCCCGCTTCCAGGAATACCCCTCCCCGTACGCACACTTACAGCATCTCAGATTTACAATATAGCCTTTAGACAGGCCTCGCTGAATCAGATTTACTGTTACAAAGTCGCCGGGACCTCGGAAAACCCTGTATGTGCATGTTCAGGCTTTCAAGGAGCTCGGGAGTGAAGCACCTAGAGAAAAAAAGGTCAGGACATTTTTTTCAGATGACAAGGATAGTTCTCAATTTACAGGAAGTTTTTGATGTATAAGTACGTCACAATATTGACTCATAAAGGCCAAACCAAGATGCTCTCTGTGGAGCTGCAAAATAAAAGAATGATCTCAGTCTTCTTTAAAGAGAGGCAAAAAACCTGGGTCGGACAGAATGAAGGATTGTGTGTTTTCGACGTATCAGAGGGAGGTTTAGCTCTCTGTTTAATGTGGGACTGGGAACTATGGGGACCGTACTATACTAGCAAACAAGCACTGATCTCTTTGGAGTGTCACGGGTCAGACAAGCTCAAAACACGCTGCCAGAGATGCTAGATCATATGGGAGAGTAACAATATCTCTTAGAAGGCTTGATGGGTAGGAACTAAACAAAAAGCAACCCACAGTCTGAAAGAGGCAAACAAAACCAAAGAAAACAAAAGAAACACGAGCAGAGAGAGCGGTCAAAGATCAATCACAGTATCTGCATCGATTCCAGGAAATTTTCCCATCATACAAGCTGCTGCTGTGAACAATAGAAATCCCTCAACTTCCTCCTGTGGTACCGTTTCTGACCTCTAGAGGGAGTAGGGTTCTTCCAGGATTTGACCTGCACAGCACATCTGGCAAACATTAGCCAGCCTAAACGAGTGTTGCAGTCATGATGTAGAACACCCCCGCATTTTTGAAATGGACTGTGCTGTGTGCTCTCTCTCTCTCTCTTTTTTTTTTTTTTTGATGATTGATTGTGGAATAAAAAAATGAACACCTTAAGTCTTAATTTGGCACGCGCAACACCTAGAAAAGCAAACGAAAAACAAGAGAAGACTTGCAGCTGCAAAAAAGTAGTGAGCCTTTTCAGTCGCACAGATCTTTACACGGTTACACTTGACAGAGAAAAAACCTTTTGACCCAGAGCTCTGCACTGGCAAAGCAAAAGCATTTTTCCAGCTGAGGACTACATTTGAAAATACCACACAAATGAAGAGAATTAAGTCCTTTTGGCTCTGCATCTCTCATTCAAAACATCTGCGGAAATGTTGGAACAGACAGTTGGCAAGTAGGACGGGTATTAAGATATGTATCACCTCAAAACAAAACACAAACTTAAATTGGTCTTAGACATAAAAACATGACATCTCACAGTATCGACTCCTCAGTCACACAGTTGAAGTTGCAGATCTCGTACGGTTCCTCGCTATATCATATCGCAGTGCTGATGATTGCTTGCCCCGGAGGCTAACAACTGGTCTTATCGCACTCGTGCAGGTGGCAGGGACAGCTAGCTGCAGGTGATAAATGAAATAGAGGGAGCTGGCATTTTGATGGAGTGTGGCCCTGTATGGGGGTTACAAACATACAAAACCCCCTCACATCTGCCGCTATCCTGCGGAGTATAACTGATTCCAGACCGCACATAAAAGACTAATGCAAAATTCCAGGAAAACAAGGCAAAGTGATACTCGAGGAGTACGATTTTAGATTGGGATAACTCAAAAATAATCAGGACCAACAAAACAACTACGTCACGGGCTATTTTAAGGGCACAGCAAGTGAGTTTTGTGTTGCTCACATCCAGTGAAAGAGTGATGAGGGATGAAAGGAATGTGGATTGTTGTCTCAAGTAATCTTCCTGATGGCTCGTGTGAGGTTTCGAACACCGGGTATTGCATCTTCAGTCACGTACAGTAGAATATGCTCCATTTAGACGTCTTGCCCTCTCTCTTACCCTCACGCCCTCCCAGGAGTTCAGGTTGTTGAAACACACATCTCTTCTCCTACAGATGCATTCGTTCAGAAAATAACTAAGTGAGAATCCAACATTCTTCCCCTCTCTGCTCCTCTCGGTTTACGCAACACAGAGGAAAAAATCCGACAGGCTACAAATCATGGGACAAAGCTTTAAATATCCTCACTTCGTATACAGATCATCATTCCCAGGTGTTGTTGGAGGCAGGTTTTGTGAATGAACTAATACTGATGAATGGATGGTTATGTGCGAATGGATTGCCAGGGCTTAGAGTTGATTAAGCATCCAGAGGGAAAAAAAATGTTAAAGATTCTGATGTAACCTATTTTTCTGTACAGAGCGAGCGAGGAAGTTACATAATGTCACTGGATTCCACATCTGGCTTGAAGACGCGCACTGTTGATTCCCCTGAGGACAACAAAGTGGGCACGGCTACACCTACTCCTCACCCCATCCCCTCTCAAATCCCTGTCTCACACGCTCCCGCAAGAGCTTTAAATAACTGCGATAATGTTTTATTGGTAACAGAGTGCTGGAGTAATTCTGGCCAATAAATGCGCAAGCTTCGACACAGGCGACTTCCACCCCTCCGCACAAATTCCTTAGCGCAGATGAAGTTGCTGGCTTGTGAGGAATGCAAGCTTTCATCTCCTCAAACTTGTCAATTAGCTTTTTAATGTAGCGCTTGAAATTGTTCCCGCTCGTCCGTCCAATGGCTTTCCTGAGAACATAATTCCGCCTCAAACAAAGCTGAGTCATAATGATTAACCTCCGTTAGGTGGAAAAGGCCGACACAACCGTGACGTTACGCAAGATTCACACATTAAGTTTTGGTTCAGCAGTTAGTTTTGCAGACGCACATCTCAGAAATGACTTGCGAGCACCACGCGTCTGTTAAAGCAACACGTTTCAGTCATGAAAACTTATGCCAGACCTCATGGACTTTGATGCACGGCAAGTTAAACATTCATCTGAAATCACATTCATGCATTCAGTAGGTCCATCATCAACACATAAGAAGAAAGCAATGGAAGCAGTGCATGCATTCAGTATAACAAAAATCTGAATATGGGATTAATAGAAGAAATAACATAGTCACCTTTTTTGGACTTGGCTCCGATTTTCAGTTTGGACGGCCAAGCTATCTGCGTTTGGGTGTCATCCATGATCTGGAACAGATTATTACAGATGTAAGTATTGGCCGATAGCTACTGTGAAAAAACAAGCTTAACTCTTCAATATTGACAATAATGATTATACAGTTAATAGTAGGAGAGTTTTTTTTGCTTTGTTGATCATCTTATGCCATACTTTTATACCAGTAAAACCTGGTGTCCACTGGGCTCTAGTCAGTATTATATAGGAACTTCTTTAATATTATTTCAGTGTCTCAATGTGGCTTTGGCTTAGCCTGAAGTGTGGACAACTCCCCACTGCTTCTCCTGGAATAACAAACATTCATTTTGCTGATTTTAGAGAACATATGAAACAAGGTATTAACAGCCAGCAGTTGTGAAAAAAAAAGGCCTGACTCAAAATAAAATGGCTGAAAAAAATAAATCTTTATAGGTTATGGAACCCTGAGAAGTCAAAAGAAGCTGCGTGTCCAGTTTAAACATGCGTGGTGATATGAGCTTATACGACGTTTCCAGACATTGCTGCATTTCTGCTCAACACCCAAATCCTCCCACCCGAGCACCACCAAAAAGACGAAAACAAAAAAAAAAAGAAAAGAAGAAAAAAACACTGAGTACACTTGGCTTTGCTGCATGTGAAAAATGCCAGGAGCAATCTATGCGAAAACTCTTTGACAAGTCTAGTCATTGTAAACCAGGAGCATGTGTACCGATGTGAAAAAAAGCCAACTACTGGCATCACGAAGAGAGAAAAAAAAAAGATTTAGGAGCTGGTAGACGCTGTCAGCGTTTCAGTCAGGGGAAATCTATTACCCAACCTCCCGCTCCTCGTTTCAACCATGGAGGAAGCTCTCACCTTTCTTGGATTTCTGGCTACAAACCCGCAAACAAACCCCTTGAGAACTGCCCGCCATGACGAGTGCTTGATGTTAGTGGAAAAAACACACAAGGGGAAAAACTGTCAAACCTTCCAAAAAATGAGAAGCTGACATGCTCTCTCTCTCTCTCCTAATGGCTCTCTGTCCTCGATGTGCACTATCCTTGTTTTCACAAAAGTCCCGCGGTCTTTTGTTTGTTTTAATACTTTCCAGGGGTTTGTGTTTTCGGGGTGGAGAAGATATGAATTTCTCAAAGTTTAAGCCACGTGATTAAGCACCCGGGGACTGCTTCAAGCCATTACATGAGGAGCACTTAATGTTCCTTGGTGGTCCAGCACATTAAGCAATGAGCCACGTATTGTAACTCAAATGGGAGAGAGGCTGCATTAAGAGCCATCAGCACTCCCAGTGAAGATTAGAGATTCGGCGTATGAGCGATGCTGCAGTGATTCATAGCCGCCATTATTTTACAAACTGCTTCAAAGTCCATCAGCTGTTTTTTCCTTGCCAAATAATATGAGCTACAACAGCCTGTATTCCTGTGGGAACTGGTGCACAAATCAAAAAGGGAAGTGCTTAAATTCCCCATATGCTCTTCTGGAAGTAGCATGGTCTGCTTGGCATCCTTCACAACAAATTCTGACAGCTTGTCCGCTGCCAGTCTCACGCACCTGCAAAAAGGAGAGACGGCTTTGCGAGGCCTGAGGTGTACCTTTCTTTACTCTGCAGCTATATACCCAGGATACCATGATGGTTGACTGGAAGCCCTTTCAAGCCTCACTGGTTTTCTAAAACATGCCACAATCACACATTAAATTAGAGAGCCTGGACGAGCAACAGGACGGGGCGCTGTGCTGTTATTCTGCTATGTGCTATTATCAGACAAAGATAAATTTCAAACTTGATGCAACTTTTATTAAGCACAGATCAATTTATGAAAGCAAGCTGCGAGTTATTTTTTAGGCTCTCTGTGTTGGAAAGTCACAGCAGAAAATTAATAACGCTCCAAGATCGCCTATATCTGTTCTTAACTAAAACACCACTCAGCATTCCTCAGAAAAAATCATGCAAAATCATTGCAACACATTTATACACGAAAGTGCGTTTACTGATGTTTTGTCCCATTTTTCCGTCTCTCCTATAAGCGCTTTCCCTGTGTTGTGCCTCTTTAGACATTATCACTATTCATCTAAGCAGACAGACACTCAGTTCTTGTTTGTGTTCAGTTTCTATTGAATGAATCAAACCCAAAAGAATTTCAGTATCATTTTGTGCAATGAAAATAAAGGAGAATTCCTTCCCGATGATCTCACTCGACTATTTTTGTAAAGGAATTCATCTGTGGTAACATCAAAGTGACTACTCGGAAAGCGGCTCCAGCTTTAGCATTCAGAAAGTGCTGCAGTAATCTCTATTACTCCGTTCACTCAGAACGGTTTCACACGCAATAAAATCAGCCGGAACCCTAAATCTGATGAGTTTTGTGTTACTGGGTTTCACACTAGCCCGAGGTGCAGACGACTCTAATCTACAATGTGACACTTTGCTGCCGTCGTCTGGCACATGTGAGAAAGGATAATAAATCGCAAACACCCTGTAGCTAAATGCAAAAAAACTAAATGCTTTCTCTACAACAACTGAAGTCACGTCCTCACACCAACAGCTGGATGTATTACCATAACATTACAGGACATTCTGTTCCCAGTGGTGAGGAGAAATTCCTTTAAGTTTCGCCTCTAACATTCCACTTTTTTTGGCTTTTGTTCTTAAAATCGGTCTCCTGCGACAATGACGGATGTGTGTGTGGATTTTGCCAGGGAGGCTTTAAATTCAAAACCGCAAATTAAAAGAAATACAACACTGTCGTCACCTCTCTGAGGTTGTTGAAATCATAATGGCAATGTGGGAGCAAATGAGTGACTGGGACTTCCATATGGACATGTCGTTAAAAAGTGACAATTTCAAATGAGAGTGTCCGATTCAGAAATCAGTTCAATACAAAGCAGTATAGAAAACTCTGTAAAGTGAGAGCTTAAAATTATAAAAGTATCATATCATAAGTAACTGGCCTATGCCTCATCAACTTTTTCTCTAAAAAGGGCCTTGTTCAGAGAGACCTGTTTCCTGTCCAGCATTGCTGTTCTTGGCAGCGTCCCGCAGATGGGACTGATTTCTGACAGACCACACACCATTTTAAAGGGTGGATGGCGTTTATTTTTATGAAGGGGCTTGCAAATACCTCTCAGATGGGTCAAGATATTTGCACAAATTAGGTTACCTACACATTTCGTGTTCCACCCTTTCTTCCCTGCCACCCCACCCTTTTCTGAAATGAATAAATACATAAATGGCTTTGGTTCCGATCAGTTCCTACGGCACGGCCTTGACACGATGATTGGTTCTTAGAGGTTCGCAGCTGGTGTGTGTGCAGAGCTGTACGTGAAATCAAACAGGATGTCATTAGGGCGATGTCCTGAGAGAGTGCACA
Organism: Nibea coibor; assembly: GCA_023373845.1. NCBI lineage: Eukaryota > Metazoa > Chordata > Actinopteri > Sciaenidae > Nibea > Nibea coibor. The sequence continues at coordinate 16,788,574 of CM041723.1, forward strand.
TGTGTTCAACACACGTGACTCAGTGTATGTGTGTGTGTGTGCGTGCGTCTGAATTGTGCGTATGTATAAAAACAGCAGCAATCAACATGGCAGAGGCATGTTTCCTGGCCTGCGCTGCAATGGTACAGCTGTTTATTCAGCTGGAATATGTGTGTGTGTGTGTGTGTGTGTGTGTGTTGGAGAGGGAGACGGAGAGGGTTGTTAGGGGGGTGTGAAGAGGCTGTGAGGGAATTAAGAGACTGACTAAGGGAACGGCATGGACTGAACCATTCCCGTGAGACTTGACAGTCATAACTGAGTTCATGTTAACAATTCAAGCGCTAACTGCCAGCTAAAGCCCCATTACACCTCAGTGCTAATATGAACATATGCATGGTTAGGCACGAGCTACACACAGCACAAGTAGGGCACCACATGTCATTAGAATTATTTAAGCAGCTTGATAAAACACAAACATTTGTTCATATACATATTGACCTGGTTATTTCAGCATCTTGTGATTTTTTTTTTTTTTGCCAACAAAATATTCCATCCTGACCGTCTTAAGTTTTCCTACTTGCCCTGTGTCAGCGCAGCGAAATACAAGATGTGCTATAAACCAAATGAAATGGATTACGCCTGGCCTGAGATCTGAGCACACTGGCACTTACATATTGCGCCTGGCATTATTTACAGAGCCACAACTCCTGGGACGGAGAGATGGAAGGGGGATCAGAGATGAACTCGCCAGGGGTTCAAAGGAATCTCTCAACCCAAATCCACTCCAAGCTCTTCTGTGGTGCACGGTTATCGGCTCAACCAGCCGAGCTTCTCGGTACTTGGCTGTCCCATGGCTCAACTTGTGCACGGCTCTTCAAACGGCTTTGTGGTCTGTGCCAATGATTTGACACTCCAGAAATTCACAGTCCAAAAACGTTCACTGCATGAAAGAGTGCTGGACTGTTCAATAATGAAGCACTTCATTTGCAGAAAGGTTCTTTTTGTTATACTGGACTGATAACAAAGACAGACTAGCAGTTCAATAAACTGCAAAGATGAATTGACGTTCGAAAAGCAGGAGGGAAGAAGAGGGAAAACACGAGGCAGGGACCAAAACAAAGCTGAAAAAGAGAGAGGAACATGTAGCTGGCGAGGTTCCCCCGTGTGAGCAGCTGTGGCACCCTCCTGTGGTCCCACTTTCTCTGCCATCCTCTTTACTCTTTCATTGACTGCACAAAGAGTTTGCTCTGTGTTATAAAATGTTGCCCTGGACTCAAAGGAAGTTCAGCAGACAGTGAGTAAGAGAGTTTGATCAACCACAGCAACTGGGCCTAGGGAGAAAGTGCGGGGGTGGACCATTTTATGTTGCTCTCGTCAGCGACTCCACTCTGAGTCTCACTGCTGAGGCAACTACAGAAATCTCATTCCCAACGCCGAGCGAGTAAAAGTGTGTGCTTCAGCAATGACCATACGCTCCCCTACGTGAGGGAGAGAGCTGCGACGCACGCACTTCATTAGTCTCACTGGGCGCGTGTTGCGTGTGCGGTAGATGGGTGTGTTGGACGGGAACCTAAGAGTTTCCATTTTCATCAAGTTCAAGGTATTTCACACACCTCATCCATTTTCTTTCAACAATACCGTTCCACAGTCGCACTCGGTGTTTATTTTCCTGACTTTAATTGGGCATGCACAGTGATCACGCTATCAGAGGGAAACTTTACAGAGTTATCCAAATGGAAATTCTACAATAAAAACACGACTTTAGCACTCCTCCTTTACTGCTCTTTGCCAGGATGCCAACCCAAACAGCTGCACACTAATTTCTAATTGACAATTTAACCTCTGGTAACCACAGTTTCTTTGAACGAGCTGTGACAATATTCAAGCCAGAGGCTTCAAGAAGCAAGACTGGCAGCGTCAATGCAACAACAGCCGTACTTTGTCAGAACAGCTTTGTGAAGCGAGGTGGACACCTACACTGGATATCTTATACACTGCAGTTATATCCAAACCAAAAGAGGTGGAGACAGAAGTACAGCATATCTAGGGTCCTTGTTAAAATTCCATGGAGGGGAATCTTAAGGCGCCTGGTTTGCATTACTTGGTTTTTGAAAACTGCTTCAGGGACAGTTAAATTGCCTCCTTCTTTGACATTTAATTCAGCTTCCTAACCTCCAAAACCAAATATGGAAAAATAGACAAAAGAGGAATGCTAAAACAAACCGCCGTCCATCATTTATTTCATTACAGCCCATTAACATACTATAGAGGGAGTTTAACATATTCAGGAAACTGGATTTTAAACAAGAACGAATCCACTCGAGATGCTTAAAAAGAACCACATAATTAACAAGATACTTCATAATAGCTGCTGTCAAAACTCAATTAGTGCTAACGGTTAACTGTGATTGTTGAAAATGTGCTTTCATTCTCAGTGCCATGCGATTAGCCTTGTCTCGATTCACTCTTCAAATGAAACAAATGGAGCCGTTTCATGCCCTTTGTTTGCCAGTTCATCAATGCGTTCACTGTCTCGGCAAATGTTAGCGGCTGCTTTCCCTCATAACGATGCTTCATGAATAGAAATAAACAGTGTCAGGATTAAGGTTGGGCAATATTGAAAGAATAATAATGCTTTTCACAATCTACATGGAGCTGTGACCAATAATTGTTATTTGAAAAGATAAATTATATAGAACTTGTCAGTCATTGTGGTGCAAAATGCCACATTCAGATTGGTATATAAAGGTTCATAGTATATCACATTGTCTACTATTCATACAACTGGTCCTCTTAATGCAGAGCTGACCTGTTCCTCTCATCCAACACATTTTATTGTATCGTTGACCCTGTGTTAACCTGCATATGGGAAATAAACCTGAAAACTGACCGATCAGTCTTTTATATAATTTCTATCACACATAGTTAGGATTAGTTGTAGAAGTACAGATGAGGAAAGTCGTCATCTGTGAAAATCATGCTTTAAAATCATTTTATTGTTATAGACACGGAGGCTTTAATCAAATAAAAACTTATCCTTGTAGTTAAAGCTTGTTTGAAAGGTCATTAATGAATGAAAATAGCCATTTAAACTCTAAAGTTTAAAAAGCAGGCCGAGTCACACACCCGTCTGATCAATGCGAGCAAGTTGTGATTAAAACAAAGCCCGTTCAGGACTATTTAAGATCACTGAGGCAAATCCTTGTTTTATTGCATGTAACGAAGGTTCAGACCATTAACTAATTAAATCAATGAGAAAGAAAAAAAACAATGAGGCAGAGCTGGTCGGAGCAGACCTGTGTTCAACCTCTCCCTCGTGTTAAACTGGTATATTATAGTATATTATGTAAGTGAGAAAGGCCCACTGTGTTGTGTCAGCTGTGTTATAGGATCAGAGCCCTGGAGTGACTCTACGTCAGTGTTGTTCACTTGTTTTTGTTTGTTTTGATCTGTAATTAGGAGTGACTGGAGGAGCACCTGACATCTGCTCCCTAACCAAGAGGGAAGCGCCGGCTCAGTGGGCTTGAACACAAACCCAAAGACAAAGCAAACACTATCCAAGTGCAGACTACACTCACCTTCTGAAAGAAATCCTCCCCGCCGTTGACTCTCCCCTCAGAGGCAGCTAGAGTGAGACAGAGAGAGAAAAATAAATTCATAAAACCACACAGAGCCACTCAGTTTTATATACACAATGTAACCTTAACACAGCCAAATCACACACAGATTATCCAGTCTCCTCGAAATGTTACGGTATCTTCACTCAGACCAGTGTTTATGGTGGATCTCCATTTCTCTGGATATTGTGTTTGGCACGGTTACCGATACTTCTCATTTGCAGGAACGGAATAAAACGTTCCAAGTCATTTTCTATAATCCCAGAGATTGGATACAGCTTCCGTGTAACAAATTGATGGATACAGTGCAAATACTTGGATATTTTACAGTAGCCGTTAATGGAGAATTTCATACCACACTTGGGTCAACTGGTGTCCCTTTTCACACACTTTTCAAAAAGGCTTTTGAAATTTGTCTGTCAGCATAATACACACTTCCGGACTTGGGAAGTACATTATGGAAATGAGGGGCAACAGCCCAAAATCACCTGCAAATATAAAAAAGCTCTGAGGAAAGCCCCAGTGTTTTAAAGTAATGTTTCATGCAGATGACAATGCCAACAAACTCCCCCAGCTGATGCAGTAAGCACCAAAGTAAGTCAGGTCTGTGGCCACTCCAACACATCTGCAAGTCCTTCTAACTGTAGCAGCTCAGTCGATGCAAAATACATATCTGCTCTCCAAAGATAATTCTCGTGTTCCCCTGTCATTTGGGAATACAGGGAAGGTTTAATAATGCATTTCAGCCAGTGTTCAAGATGGATCTGTTGCTGTCTGTGCAAATCTGGGTCAGGAGCAGCAGCAGAGTCGGTGTGGGTTTTGCAGTTCAGTCATAAACGCTGGCTTCGGTGCACGTCGTGATTACATGAAAAACAAAAAAGTCCTGGTGTGTTTCATCTGCAGATGAAAAAAAAAGCTTTTATTTTAGAATAAGTGGTTGATCAGATTTAAAAGTGATTAGGGGGTTTTAATTTCTGGACGAAGCATGTTAGTGTTGGCTGATCGCGTTTGGCCAACGTGGAAAAGATTAACCGATGAATCCATCAGCCGAACGACGGGAAAACAATTCTGGTAATCGGATAACTGAGTTGTCAGTTATTGTTGTCTTTACCTTCGGCATTTATCAAGTGAACTGATAATAAAAATAGTCTCAAGTTGCAGCTGGACACCTTAAAATAATCTCTGCTACCATGTGTTAAGTTAGAAAAGCTAAAAAAAAGTAGATTATGTGTCATATATCAGAAAAACAATAGCAAAAATGGATGTTTTGGATCAGAGAGACAGAAATCTGCTGTTTTCTTGTACTAAGTGATTATGTTTCTTCTGTAGACTCAAACACAGACTGTATCATTACAGTTGCAGTGAGGTTGCATGGGTTTCACCTTCCTTAAATCTTGCTCACACAACTGGAAAAGCGCATAAAATGTTTTAAAGGACATACAATCTGTTCCCCTTAGTATACCACGCCTGCAGTGCGCACGGTGCTACACGGCGATCACCATGTGAAACCTGGGTGCGAAAGTCATTGTTATGACTTCCCCCATCAACACCACATTATAAAAAGGGACAAACACGGAAAATGAAAAGCTTCACGACACAGTTTCGTTTTCAACCAGACCCGACATTATGGCCTTTGGCGGTGCAGTAATGCCTACATCATGAGCATTTAACAAGTGTTTGTACTTACGTAGGCTGCCCAGTAAACAAGTCCAGGCCACAGTTTATGAAGACATGGAGACTGGTCTGCCTACGCTCAACGGTGAAATCAAGTTCACATGAAAAGTGTGTACATCTAGTGCTCATCACCCCATTACACTGACTGGAGCGATGAGTTCTGGCCACTCGTTAGGTCATTGTTCAAAAAGAAGAATAACAAAAGGGAATCTAAGAAGGATGTAGATTAGAAACGCATTGTCAGTGTAGGGTAACAATAGTTTAACAACATTTCAGAGTGAGGTTTTCATAAAGCGGTCACAGGAATGAAAGAAATATTCCCACCACCACCACCACTACCACTCTTCCGTCATCCTTCTCCTTTTTAAACTCCTGCATAGCCTCAGTGTAAACAAGAGCTATTCCCAATTCAATACTTCACCCACAAAATGAAGCAAATAAACAGTTTGCCAATCAATTGAGCTACGACACATCCAATTATGCCAGCGTTTCAATCACTGAACTGTTGTGAAAACTGAAATCGTGACTCTAATGGAAAATTAATATGAGCAGATGGAAAGTGTCACAAAAAGGGGAAATAACAAAGTTGCTAAATCAGTGTTGGATAACCACTTTGGCCACTTCAAGAGCCTCCAGTTTTTGTTTATATAAAATATAGTAATTTTATCAACCGGCTGATGCTCACAGTGATGCAATTGGCGTACGACCAAAATGCCGTGCATAAATAGTGGATGGAAATGGCTTGCAGCTAGGCACGCATAAACACTCGCCTGGACTGAACTGAAAACATGTCAGAGTTGGGACAGCAGCTGAAACTCTTCAGGAGAAATAATGAATCCAAAATTTTGATAACTGTTTTCCAGCGATAACACTTTTTAAAATTGGAGAATTCGATGTCAGGGGTGGACAGGCACTGATGTTTACAGGCCAAACGATTAGACCAAAGAAATATCAACATATTAACTGACTTTTAAAAGCAATGTGTGCTTGACGCAAATAATGTTGATGATGATTATGATCCGTGACATCCGGTATTTGGTCTAGGTAACATGAGGTAGAGAAACAGCTGTGACTGAACTCAGTTCTTCGGTGGTCTGACGTTATCTAAGATTAACTAAGGTCTTGTTACTGGTTATTGGTTTCCTGTAAGAACTAAGACAAATAAAAAGGAGCTGTCTACCGAAAACTAACGAGAAGGCCAATCCTCTTTTACTTTGCGGTCTCGGTATTCTTTTATCGTCTAAATAAAAGTAAATCCCAAAGGTAAAGTCTGTCTCAGTGCTAAATTAATCAGACAGATATAAAACAGGGTACACTGTAGGCCAATTAAAATGCGTCTTACAAACATGTCATTTGCATGGTTAATCCCCTCCTTGGTAATGACGCTGAAATGAGCTCTTTTGATCTTATTATACGTTTCACTTGAACGATCACTGATATGTAAACTCGCTGGATGTGTAACAGAGCTCTCTCATTATTCACAGAGAAAACAGGTACTTAGAAGGAAAAGGAGAAACAACCACTGCCGTTTTTCTGCCCAAGTTTTGAAGATGATGTGTACTGACTGTGTATGTACGACAATTAATAATAATCAGAAAACACACACCCTCTACTGGGCGCAAGGTATCCCCAGCATGATAACTACATTTCAATGCTAGTGGATTAAAACTCCTGCTTACTGAAATTTGATAGCATCTACTCATGAAATTTGCATTTCCATATAAACATAATGATGCAAAGAAATACATCTAATCTCCTCTCCTGCTCTGCACACATGCACATAAAAAGATGCATGGCCCTTGCGCATTAATTTAAGCGTTTAATCTAGTGGGAGATACAGGAGGGACTCAAGCCAAACAGTAGAGTAAAATAAGGCCTAATGACATGATTCAAGACACAAATAAAAACATAAATACGTACGAAAAGTTTAGTTTTAAAACTTGCGGCAACCAAAAACAAACACAAACAGTGCAAGAGCATTTTTGGCATGTGAACGCAGGGAGCTGAAAGAAATCTGATATGGAAACATGAGTGAAAACATGAGGCATGTGTTACGAGAAAAACATCCTGTTGGCACATGCGTGGCGTACAAACTGGCCGTGGGAGATCCCAGAAGAGAAACAGGAGCGTCCGATGAGGTCTGAGACCTGCTATGAACTGGATCCTCCTACACGCCGCATATTGTAATCTGTAATCTTACTTCAGGTTTTTATAGACGCGTGAATTTCTGACTTTTCTGAGTTTTCTATAAGGCGATACCTACACAAGGCACCTGTAGCTGTTCAGTGAGCTCCAAACTCTCTTCAATACCCTTTCACCACTGGCCTAGTTCAACAGCTCTGAATACAAGGTCAAGCGTCGTGTTCAATGACGGCCATTCCCCTAGTTGGAAACAACTGAGCCAATAAAAGCTTTGTAGGTGTGATTAAGAATGTTGTTAGAGCAGTTACGGAAATAAATCGGAGAACAGCGAATCAGAACTTCAAATTTTACACAACAAATTTGTTTACAGGTCTTTGGAGTGCAGCTGAATTTGTTAAAAAGGTTATTGTAGCTCCAGAGGGGGGTAAACAGGTTCATTTCTGCTGTGAAGTTTGGCATTTTAACATGGGGGCTTATGGTGATTGGCTTGTTTTGCAGCCAGCCTCAAATGGCCGTTCGAGGAACCGCAATGTAACGTCCGCATAGGCTTCACTTTACAAGCACAGAAGCTGCCTCTTGGTTTTAGTCCACTGACTACAAGCTGTATATATTTTTGACCATTTTGTTGAAGTTGTTGTTGCATTCAAGGGCCCACCAGCATCTGAGATTTGAAAGTCAGCTGACATCTGGACCCTTTTCAACGCAGGAAACCACCAAATTCAAATATGGTGATTCACAAATTCACATTTTTCACAACATTCATGTTTGCTTGTTTGTCTTGTAGATGTGATCGGCCAGAAACATAAGATTAATAGGAAAGAAGATCTTTTACATTCATCTTTGCCCATTTTCCCAAAGAATTGACAGGCATTTCACCACAAAACTACATAGCTCATGCCTCATTACTTAGATAACCAAGAAACCTATTATTTTGTCTGCCAACTGAAAAACCCAATTTAAATTATAGGCCTTCTTTAAGACAAAAATCGACTGGACTGAAGGGTTGAAAAGCACATCCCTCTATATATTTTTCAGCATTTAGTAGCTCTGATTTATATCAAAGAGGCTTTGTTTGTGTTTGTTTCTCAAAGTACTAAAATGGTCTTCTAATAGTGGCTTGTTGGCCCAGGTTATATGAGGACAATGCACTGCTCCTCCCTTCCAGCACAGCAGACTGTAAAGGCATCACAGCTAAGAAACGACACAAGACTCCAGAGTACAGATCACATGTCGCAATCAATTCTCTTCTCTGGTGTTTTTTGAAAATGTGGAGCAAATAATGTGGCACTAATTTAAAGCAGTGATCTCCGCTGTCTATTGATTTGACAAAGTAAACACGGCGGTTACAGTTAATTACATCTACGCCCTCTAATGCTCCCCATATAATTATTTAATGTATCTAATCAGTGTCACTGCATGTAAAGAACTGAGAGAAGTTTTAGTGAATGGTGAAAAGGACTCCACGCTGGCAGATGGAACGAGGTCTGCTATCTATTATTTTGCGGAGAGGCTAACTTTCTGGGAGATTCCGCTGTTTTGACACTGAAGGAATGTAAACAGTGTTGATTTCTACAGTTATGGCTTCGATCCACACACAACAATCGAGAAAAACAATAGATGCAAAAGCCCTAATAAACCAGTTCAAGACATTTTGACCTGAATATTTTCACTTTCACAGCTCGTTTCAGCCATACACTGTTTGGGTTGAAACGTTGAGAATATGCACCAGTCCAACAAAAGCCAAATTAAAGCTGACAAATCCACAGTGACTAATAACAAGAGAGCATAGTCCAAATGCAAGCTAATATCTAGTCATTATGAACATGCCAAATCAGTCATTTAATAGCCACGAAATAATAAAGGAGAAGTTTATAGACCTGGTTATTCCAGTTTTTGAGCTGTGCCAAAATATTTGAGTTGCGCCAAAATCAAGCAAATCCTTCATGTCAAAAGATTTCTATGAAGACAAGCGATTTTGAGATTGTAAAAAGCAAAGACAGCTCCCGAAGGCACCAGCTAAATCTCTAAACTGCAGAGCTGCTTAGACAAAATCCTCTGCGCTGGCAATAATCATAAGAGGGCTTAAGGTGAAACTTGGGACATTCACAGAAAAGTCTACGCAAGCATTAAAAAGAGCAATGGAGAAATGGTTATACAACTTCTCTTTCCGTCGGATAGCATTTCATAACAAATGACAGCTCCGATCTAGGAAATGTTTGACATCTCAGTCCACCGTCTGTTCACATGCCTTTACTAAAGTGAGACGGATTGATATTAAAGCCAGACTCATGAGCTGCCCTGGTTGAGAGGACAATGACTCGTATGAAACTGCCTTTCTCACGTTTTCTGAAAAGAGCGGGAGACCGTGATGTTTTCACAGCAGCTTTCTGGTGTCCCTCCCTCCAGTGTGCACAGCAGCTCTCAGCTGATCCAACATGGAGCTAATGAGAGGGCCTCAGGAAGCCGTAGCAAAACAGGAAGACGCGCAATGCAACAAACAGACTGTATAAGCATGCTCATTAAAACATGCATTTTTAATGTGTCGTACAGATTACCCATAATTTCTGTATAAAAGCCATTTTTAGATGACGTAGTGTATTTCCTAGAAGTTCAATTGAGGATTTTGGTTGAATCACCAGCTGGGAACATCCAATTTTGGGCAATCAGGTGATGACAAATCAAAGCACTTGATCCCGTTGCAACAATTGTGTAAATCCAGTGTTGCAATAAAGCAAATTGGTTCAATGATTTGCCTGTCAAAGCCAAGTATAACCACAGATATTAAAAGGAACAGTTACCTCTTAGGTACAGCTTTAACAATGTACATCTTTTATACACTGTAACATTGTTATAGCTGTAGTCTATAGTCACCACTATACCTCATAGACAATGCACACACACATGTACACACTGAGTAATTTAAAACCAAAAGGCCTGTCTAAAAAGGTAAATATCAAGCTTAGACTATAAAGAAAACATTTAGTACAATCAATAGTACTTAAGTCAGGCTGTTTTTCAGTGATGGGGGCTGTTCTCATCAATCAAGCCTAAATGCCTCACTTCAAGGACAGGATGTCTCTATAAGTGTATCACCTTGCAGCTGACAAGTAGTTGGCAGGAACAGGGTTGACATTTAAATGAAAATAGGCAAAACCCAACACTTTAGCTTCCCAGTGAACTGCTTTGGCGTACTTTCCCTACGTTGGCATCTAAACAAAAAGACTCCGGCACCCGAGAAACACATTAACTGCTTCTCCGGGACAACAGTGGTATCTAATCACAAAGTAAGGATTGGGGAAGGATACACATGAAGCAGAACCAGCTGTTTGCTTTATGTGATCTCTTGTATCAGGACTGCCAGAGAAGCTCCCTGACTTTTCAACACAGACTTCTTTATCTTGGTTATTAATGTATTGTGACAGACAAATATGCCTCCAACTACTAACCCTGCTTTTGGGATGAAACTGTTGTGCAATTTATCAATCACGCAAGATCATTTGTTGACTTAATGCTCGCGTCTAAAAATCACTTCACACTTGCTGTGGGTCACTTGGAAAGTAGTGGTGCGATGCGGTTTGCTCCAAGTCTATGCAAAAGCTCGCATCTTGGCACCACAGCTGGTTTCCATACAAACAATATTTAACTGCCAATTTTATAGATTTTATAGATCTAGATTTGGTAATTGACGTTAATACCCCCAAAACTGAACACCTGTCACTGCTGTTCTGTGCCGTGCAGTAGCCGCCCGCTGTACTCAAAAACTGCTCCTCTCTCCTCTCAACTCCTGCAGGGTTGCCAAGCAACTGCGCTATCAAATAAATGCAGTCAGTGTCACACATCGCTTCCCGGCAGACAAAAATGAAAGCCGGGCCAGAGAAAGTAGACTCACTGACCCACAAGGTCAATCAGATGAGACGTTCCAAAAATAATAACAACTAGTCAAATGCAGTTTATGCCGCGGGATGTCACTACAACAAAGTCCATAAACAGAAAATCCAATATGACCTCACATTAGCAGTTTTGTTTACACACAGGCATCTTTGTAGTGGGATCATCCAGTCCAGGAAACAAGGCATCCAGCATCAAGCTGTTGTTGGTAACATGTTTGGGTTATCGTCTCGCCCTTTATCTCTCTCCTTGTGTGAACACTGCCAAGTGATTACACAACACTGTGCATTCCTGGTGCCTGGTATCTACTGTGATAGATCCCCCACGGAGCATAGGGAGTGAGTCTCACTTAACAGGCCGAGAGTTGCACTGTAAACATAGCACTGTACTATTGGGAAATCACTGACATTTCACATCCACCAGCTTTTCAATCTGTGCAGGACTTTAGGGATGGCATTTATTTCCTGGATTACTGTACTTTATTGTACTGTACTGTTATCGCCACTGTCCAATCAGAGTACTTTTATCCATAACAGACCAGCTCTAAGGAAATGAACATAATCCAGTTAGGGTGTTTTATGAATTTCCTGCCCTTGGACTAACTTAAACAAATGAGTTTTCCTTTTCTTCTCCCCTCCCTCCCCTGACCGTTTCTCTTTTGGTCAAGTGGAGAAAATTCTGGAAAAGGCCAGAACCAGATGAAAAAAGGTCCTCTTAAAAAATGCTTTCTCTTCAATCAAGGCAAGTGGAGAAAAGGCAGATTGTACTGGATGTTGAATGAGGAGAGAGAACAACAAACCAAAACCCGAGGTTCTCCAAAGATAAACACTGAAAGCTCTTGGGGGGGGTTAAGGGCTGGGTGGTGTGCATGCGTGTGTGTTTTCTGCATTTATGTGTGTGATGAGCGCACACGCGTGCGGGATAAGTCAGGGGTGCCCCCCCCCCACACACACACACACACACACACAAGAAACATTTCTAAAATAGCAACCGCAAACCAGACAGAATGTAAATCTGCACTTTGAAAAGGGTTGAAGAAAAAGATCTTTGAGGGACGTAGAAAAACAGGTATTCATTTCAGCCCATTTACAGTTCCAGCAGCATAGAAATGGGTCACAGCACTCCAACTCCACTCGGACTGTTGAAATAGGACTCCTGGTTTTATTTTCTTGAGTAATGAATTACAGGTTTTTCCACCGGCTGAAGCTCAATTATATTACAGCTCCTGAAAGCTTCATCATGCCCAGGATGAAGGAATTCGACGCGTAAGCAAAGTCGAATAGAATTGTTTAATTGTATCAGCATGTTTCAGTAAAAATTTGGGAGAGAGACAGAGAGCGAGAGAGAGAGAGAGAAGTGAGGTGGCAAGAGAAAACTGAGCAAAGCCCGGCGAAGAGCAAAATTCAGCAGTTAAACCATTTCAGTTACAAACTGAATGTTCACGCTGAGGCTGGTGATTTGTTTCCCATGTTGCGGGGATTAATTCAGCGGCTCAGGCAGAGAGAGTTCATCGGTGTGGGTGTCCATAATTTGTATACATGGTGGAGGTAGAAAAGTAATTGCACTCAACATTAAGCAGACATATAACAGCCTGTAGCATGCCGTTATTGACCAATCATAAGTACTCAACAAGGCAGTGTAATAAACCTCTTTAATCCAACACTCATTTTCCCTACACCCTTGTCCTAATTAGGGTGGTGTGGAGAGACAACAGGTCAGCTGTATACGCCACATAAAATGGTATACATCACCTGAAGGCTGGGAAGCTGTAGTTAATCTGAGATACAGCTCAGCAGTGTCTGTGTTTCTAGTCATAAATGTGCAATACATATTAAGGTTTGTTTAGGTGCCTATGCAAATATTGAAAGATTAGAGCATAGCACATTATGACTGAAGTACATGATATGCCCTATTGCTGTACTGTTTGATAAGTTGTTGCAGCAGTTTTTGGGTCGATGACAGTAGTTTAATATGATCCATTTATGACCTGTGGTCAAAATTCACTTATTATACAAGAGGTCACAACAGTTCATCTTACACAGTCTAAATTTTCACTATGATGAAATGGCTACTATGGAGACTAACATCATTACACATAAATACAGCTAGGATCATCGAAACCACAAGATTCTCAGCTTTCCAGTCATACCCGATATATGGAGCTTCAGCAGTGTTTAGAGACTCCAGCGTGCATGAATATTCAAAATAATGAACAATGACAACAACACATTTACACCGCATACAAAAGACTTGCCAACGCTGCACGGCGTTAGCATAATATGTCTGTTAAGGGGAGACCTGCGGGTACCCATTCAGACATCTTGAGGTGCAAAGTTTTTTCATGGTCCAAATTTTGACCCCTTCATCATAGTATAAGATGGCCTGCTCTGAGAGGCCGGTGGCTAAGGATGTCTGCATTCATGCAGAAAGGAGGAGGTTAGTTTAAGCCATGCAGCATCCCTTCCTTCTCTGCTGCTCCTATGCATGAATTATGACAGGAGATAAACAAGAACATATACAGTCGATACTACCTGTACGACAGAACAATCCTACATTTCCTTCAGACTTACAATTCACAAGTCAAAGTTCAATAAGGAAATCTTCCTCACAGATGTGAATTAATCTTTTCTTTGTTGAAATGAATCCTTTTATCTTACTGTGGTCCAGAACTTCAAAGTAAGAACAGTTTTCGTTTGGGCAGATTTACAACCCGATCACACATTTTGCACAGAATCCACGTAGAATCTGGTTTAAAAATCACAATATATGACAGATGACAAACTCATCTGAGGAAATGAACAATTTTCAAATCTCGACACAAGAAAAGGATTTTCCTCTCCGGTGCTGGCTCTATCTATTGTTTTCCACTATTCACTGCATTTTTTCCAAAGGGTGGTGGTCTGTGTAAGGTTTTTCTCAAAGTTCCCAGCTTCTCCATCTTTACTTTCACTTTAGACTACTCAACTACAATGGCCTTATACGACCTAGGAGGTGAAAGTAAAAAAAAAAAAAAAAAACGTGATGTATGATTATATACAATCAATTACTGTCAGCTTTTTAAACAGAAGCCTGAAGAACTGCAAGACTCAAAAACACAATTGTTGTTTTCAGCAGCAACTTTGTCTGCCTTTGGCTTTGGTTAGGTTGGAAGGTTAGAGTGAGGATTGTGTTGTAGTGTAAGGATAAAGACCAGGGAAAGTCCAACAACTCCATAGTGAATCCAATGGAAGCTGGAACAACAGAGCAGTGTTCAAACGCTCAAGAGGGAGAAGTAGAGGGGGGGAAAAAAGAGAGGGAGAGAAGAGAAAGCCTGCAGCACATTCCCCACAAGACACTCACTTCCTGTCTGTGAGTCTTACTCAGCACCCAGGAGGAAGAGGAGGCTGAAGCCCTCACACACACACACAGACACTTCCCTCATTATGTGGGTATGGAAGCCTGAGAAATCATTTTCTAAACAATAAAAGGGAAAAATATAATAATCACATTTGCACCAGAGGCCGTTTTCCAGTTTCCACTGGCCTCCAGAATAATATATTCTTATTTTGCAGCCTACAAATGAAGCTGTGCGTGAGAAACATTTTAACATGTCTTGTAGGATTAGCATCCTCTACACAAAAGATAACTAGCAGTATGTATTATATAATATACTGACAACATTCTAACTACACTGCATGGTGAAAATACCTGTGAAAACCCTCCTACGTTCTCATTGCCGCATGCGACAGTTTTTTTCCGTTCAGAGACAACGCTACCCAATAATAGTCTGTGGTTTAGGAGCAGGAAAACAAATTAGTTCAATGAAGAAAATGATTCACTTAGCCTAATTGTAGGTTGTTGTTGCAGCTACTCAGCAAACATGTTGTTACCATGTATGCACACACAGGCCCACCAGAAGGCTACGCTCAGTCACAAACACCACGAAACTCACATCATTATTAGTCTGAGCTGGGAAACCCACAGCCAGAGCTCTTCACCCAGTAGAATACCTCTGTGATGTACGCTCAAAAGAACCCATGGAAAACCTTGTTGCACATGCACACACTTAATTTGGATAATCGGGGTTTGGAGAAAATGTTACTCCTTTCCCACACTTGCTCCTGGTCTCTTAACTTCACGGTGAATGCAAAGAAAAGACGGCACAAAAGTACTACACCGTGCGGTGTACACATAAAACTATCTTTCAAGCTTTCATGACTGTGTCAGGATCTCCAAGCCATTAACTTGGGAGTTCTATTCCAGGGTGCCAACAGTACAACAGTTAAACCCAGATGGATGTCAGGGTGAGATTCTGTTGTCACTTTACACTCTGTTTACTGATCTAAGCCCAGGAACCTGCGTCCCTGCCAATGTGAGAGACAGTAAACTTGTAATTGCTTAGCAGTTAACAATTTCCATTTTCTCCTGATGCAAATTGTGCCAGGGCAGGGGAGTAAAATACGGCTGGTTCAAATAAAGCGTAGCTTAAGTGTGTATGCTGGGACATTGCTTCAGTGTGGAGACAAGCTAGTGAGTCACTAACACATATTTTAATGGGCACAGAGTGCTTCTGGGTCATTTTTATTCTCCAGAATTTATGCAAAGCTTCACTAAAAGGTTCTTCCCCAGTATGATGTCTGATGCCTCACTCTGATCCTGTTCCTGCAGTCTCTAAGTACAGCCAGGTTTATAATTAGGAAAACATTTTCAAATTCCTGATTAAAAGCCAATAATAATTGCCATTATGGCCCTAGGCTTCAGACACATTGAGGTAAATGCACTTTCTCTTTGTCTTAAAAAGACTGTGACAGTCTGCCTGTCCTATCTATCAACCAGTGACTGAGGGGTGAAACAGATGAAATAAAATAATAATAAAAGATGAAAGCAGATGAAATAAAATTAACATTAATTTATGAAGAGATATTTTTAACTTCCTATTTCAGACAGGAAAATATTTCAAACACGTGCACATACAAAAGGTAAAAATATCCATTCATTACACACACACGCGCACAGACAAGTGTCAGGCTCATTGCACTGCAGCTACTGCACCACACTACAATCACAAATCACACCCATTATGTAGCTTCTTATCTAAACAAAGTCAACAATAAGATAGCAAAGCAAAGGGAGCAGGTCAGTACTGAAGTATTCAGGCACAAACCAACCAATCACAAGTTGAGTATGTGCAGCACATAAATGGGATTTGATCAACACAGCCTGGTCATCATTTATTGGATGAAAATGAAACTGAACTGCAACAAATTTCAAAAATTGTATCCATTTGTCAAAAACAAATGTGTTCAGTCTTAAACATATTCATGCTGTAATAAGACAGTGACTGTTTAATAAAAATAAATCAACTGTTCTGGACATTTCTACAGCAAAACTGGCAAATACAAACAAACAAATGTCCTGTCTTATGAAAAGCCTCTCTAATCTCACAGATTCGTCTGGTTCCTCAGCTAGCATCTCACAGTAGTTCACTTAAAAAATTGACACTCACATAATTATTCATAAAAAACATGGTCGTGAATGTTGTTTCTAAGAGTTTCCAGTAACAAGTTCATGAAATTTATGTCCGGCTCTGGAGACATGAAACCATTGATATTCATCAATTATGAACCAGCTCATAACTGAAGCCCCCCCAAAAATGCAAACTAGTGGTGGATTTGGCAGAAAAGCTGAAATGATGACTTATTGGTTTCAAAGTCGTCACAGCATTATTCGACCCTGTGGCTCTTTGCAGAGTGTCCAGCGCACTTAATTTTCCAGTACGGAGGAAGCCAGAGATACCGTCACAGACAATAAAACAAAGAGTAAAAATATACTGGAGTTCCCATAAAATGATTTCATTACAGTCCAAACAGAACATGATGTACCACGTCAAAGTCTACAGCTTATCCAGTCAAAACACAGCCAGATGTTATAACGCTCTGACCCAACTGGATGAGACTAAAAGAGATACACCTTTGGAGGAAGAGGAAAGAGGGGATGATCATCTAGAAATAAATCTAGACCGTGATGCTAGCTTGTATTAGTAGTAGTAATTAATGACTCATAATGGATGATATGACTGTGTAATATTTCAGACCAACCAAGTTGCATATGATGCAACCAGACATCTTGGCCTCTTCAAGACCAGAGGTCAAAGGTTTAAGCAGTTTCACAGTTGAGATTTTGTGGCATTACAACGTGAACCTACAACTGACCAGAGACACACAAGTCGAACACATCAGCCATTCCGATCCTACAACCCAGCTACAATGTCAGCATGAGCAATGTCAGCCATGATGTCATGATGCAGCAACAAGATGTTGGCAGACGGACGTGCGAGACCAAACTGTGAGGTCCTAGTAGACTGAATAGATCATACACATCATAACACATAGCGACGCACAAACAAAATTTAGGCACAGTGCGAGACGTGGCGTATGGTATGTCCGGGACACTCAGATTTAGGGCCGGCCTCTGGTTAAGTTGTTTTCCTGGAAGAGTTAGGGATGACATGGAGCTTTGAGGAATGTACCGAGGAGCGGGGCAGCAACCGGGACATTCTCAAGGGGAACCACGTTTGCGTGTGTGTAGGATAAACTTAACTTCAAGACCGGCGGCTTGTTGACGAGCTATAGGACAGCTATAACTCATCAGCAATGTGGAAGCACTTAATGTCACGCTCGGTTTAATTACAGCACGACTATGAGCGATAATGTTCCTCCTAGGGTGTTCCTGTTTGTCTTCTCCTTACTGGATGTCTTGATAAAGAATCCAGCCCGCCTACCTAAGGCGCTAATAGTCCACATGAATGTGTTTTGAAATGTGTGATACATGACCTCAACCAGAGACTGTCCAGCCCAGTCTTTATGAGTCTGTCATCACTTGTTTAACTGTTCACTGTCACTTGTGCTTCATTAAAGGTGAGATCATACAGGGACATTATTTTATCGCCACAACAACGCACGCCACACCACCCCCACAGGGAAAGTCAGCATGATCAGTGTCTAAATGAATCTGCCATTAGGGTGGCAGATTTTTTTTTTTTCTGAAGATGATCTGCTCTCAGTCTGTGTCAGTTCCGTGTGTGGACTGTTTCTTTGTGAGAGTGAGAAAACTGCATGTTCAGGTCAACTTCAGTTTAGTCTAAAAACAAATGCACGCCATGGGAGTTTGTGTAGCGACAGCTTGTGGTCGGTGCGCGTTACTGCGTCCATTAGCACAGCACGACATCGTTCCTCCGTCGTATCTCTGACCTCTTAACCTTCTGTTCAAACTTTAGCGTCCGCTAAATTACACGCCCGCATGTGGTGTCGAATTTATTCAAGTACTCCATATTTAATTCCCTGTTCTTTTAGAAAGAGGTAGCAACTAATTGAAAGTCCGAAGCTAATTGGACTCGACTTAAGTGACTTAATTGGCTCGTTCCGCATCACGCGCGTAACACGCTCGAGCTTCCTAACGAACCTAACGACGAGTTTTAAAGTTTCCAGTTAGCTAACGTGCTCATTACGTCCTCAAAGTGTCTTTTTGTGCGTCTGAAATAAACAAAGGGCCGTCAGAGGGCTGCAACAACACAGACAGCTTCTCGGAAACAACCACAGGCTACAATTACACCAGATGAAACGTGGACAGGATATAAGTTGAAAAAACTTCATTTTTACCACATTTAACTTTTTTCCTTTGTTTTTTTTTTTTTTTTACCTAATAACATGATTTCCAACTTCTTTCGGTCCACTCGAAACCTCTCCTCAGTCCACTCCGGATCTGGAAGCGGATGAGGTCCGCTCAAATCCTCCTCTGATCCCGGGAGAGGAGAGTCGGTGCTTCGCTCGCTGTTGGAGCCATGGTCCGACTGCTGCAAGTATCCGCTTAAAGAGTCGCACTGGGCAGCCATTGCGCTGCGCAGCAAACTTCTCCAGTGGCCACTGCGTTCTTTGTTTTTTTTTTTTAATTCAAAGTGTAAGTTGGAGCTGAGGCGAAGTAGCTGAACTTCTGTTAACTTTTTTTTTTCCTTTTCTTTTATTCCGTCACTTCGCCGTGCTGTGCGAGCTCATGGCAGCGCAGCTGAGACCTTCCTCTGCAGTTTGTTCAAGCCTCTCCGTTTTCCCCCATCAGGCGGACTCCTCTAAAAATAAGCAGGAGCACGCTCCTTCCACTCGGTATAGTTTGTCTGCCGAGTTAACGGAGCTCCGCGCAGCACACAGAAAACATACCAGCCAACTGCTCAGGAAAGTTTCACGTGTCATCCTGAAAAAAAAAGAAGAAGAAAAAAACCGGGACTCCTCCCAGAAACACTTTTTTTGAGCATCTACCTCCCCCTGGACTCATGTGAAGGTTTCCAAACGAAAATGCACTTTTATGTCTCATTTATGGGAAGCTGCAGAGGGATTACAGCCAATTATAGCAACACACACACACACACAGAACATAGCTATTATAAGCTGAAAATTATATTACAGTCAATTTAATGGCACTAGATATAAAAGGAAAGTCACTACAAATGATTGAGCACAAAGGAACTTCATTTGAGTACTTCTATACCAGTCAGTCTCTTTCTCAGTCAGGCACCGTGCAACCGGTTTATTGGCTTGTAGAGGAAACACTACACATCCTGAGAGAGTGGGTAAAGGGAAGCAATACAGGAAAGAGAAACCAAAACAAATGTGAAGCAAGCCAAGGTTAAATACATCTGGTCGATCAAGTAAAGATGCTGTGTATGCGCTGAAGTAGAATATAGTAATACAGAACCAGGAGGTACGATAGAGTTCACTAAAGCCAGTAATGTACACAATAAAGTTTGAGAGTCCCTATGAAAGTAATATTATGGAGCCAATGTCATGCTGTGAGCAGGAAATGATTAATGACAGTTTCCAGTTACGTGTGTCCTTGTTGTAAATGTTAAATTTACATTTGTTTTTTTTTTAGCTCAAATTGTTTCTGTTAATTCAAAAAACATTTTGTATTCATAATGATAACGGGTGGTCTGTTTTCAATGGACAGTACATCTCTCATGTTCATTTAACTGCTAAAACAAGACACTATAATAGCCACTATCCACACAAATAACCGTTTACTGAAAGGTTTTATTAAATGTAACACAAACATGAATATTAAGCTGTCCAGGAGGGAAAACTGCCTTATGCAGCAACAAGTAAAGGCTACCACCTAGTGGCCATCTGAATGATAGAATAAAGGATAAGCTGGTTTGTTGGTTATAGAAATATACTGTATACAGAAGCAAACATTTTATACCAAAGCTGGTTTAGAACTTCATGCGTATACCAAGAAACAACTTACAATTCACTTTGATTAATATCTTTAATGTAAAATGATAAAAAAATAAATTCAGTATAGTCTTGTACAATCTATTAAAAGAAAAATACAATCAGCCCACCTCACCACAACTCATAATAACAATAATGATAATAATAGTAATGCCAATTTAAGGGAAAAATAAAATAACCTCTTCATCACGAGAGCCCTCTGTACAGGGGGGCTGCATGCAGTACAGACAATCAATGTGCCTGTTAGGAAGCACTAATCCTAACATGTAGCATACCATACTGATGGAGAGAAACTCAGGTGAAAGCCTGTGCCAAGCATTGCCTCACAGACAAAACACAATTTGAACTCCAAGTGATTATATGGGCATGTAACAAAAACAGCGCATGTCCACTTCAGTGCTTCACCACTTCAAGCAAACCACACAAACAAAATGTCATGTGAAAGCAGAGACTCGGCGGGCTAGCAACCAAAGTGTTGTTAAAAGTTTTTCCACAAAATGATAAAGTATGTCTCATCTTTGTTTTTTGTTTTTTTATTAAAGTTTTATTCCAGCTCGAAAAAATGCTGCTAATGTCTTCGTGATGAAGAGGATAAACAGGTAAGTCAAGTAGAGTCAGAGTAGAGAAAGTGCCTCAAGCGGAAAAAAACACCTCAGCTAGAACCAGTGTGGATGAGCAGGTCAAACAGTACTGTCATATTTTGAGGTGTTAGGGAATGCGTCACCATCTTCACATTGCATACCTCGCAGTCCATTCTCTGGCGAGAGTGTTGTACCTAAAGAGTAAAGAGAGTTAGGACAAGTTTTTTTTCCTCCCTTTATATAAGCCAAATTCCTCGAAATTCGAAATTACTTTGGCTACATAAATTAGCCAAATTACTCACTTTTGTCTGTCAGATTTGTAGATGCGTGCAATGTCTGGGACGAGCGGGTCTTCCGGATTTGGGTCACACAGCAAAGAGCATATGGATAACAACACTGAAACAAGAAAGAAGAGAAATCTATTCGCATACAGGTTTCAATTAAAAACAACTTATTTGGCTTCTTAGCTTGTTCTCCACACACCAATTTAAATACAAATGGAAGAGTTTTGATTTCATGCATCAGCCCTGAAGATCCTGTTACCTGTGCTCATAGAGGCTGGAAATCATTTGGTGACAGCACTGTGGATTGGTTCACCCAAGGGGCTTCACTGCTAACATACCCATTACTGACATTCCCTCACAATATTATGTTTTGCCCCATTCTCCTAATTTAATCATTTACATAATGTTACGTTACATTAAACAAATCTTTATTTCCTGAATTTGAAGTGCTTTAATGGCAAAATAGATCTTAGTTACCTTTTGATATCGTAAGCGCCGGTGACCACTGTGACCTCAAGATGTCAAGGCAGATGCTGCCATTGCTGTTTATGTTTGGGTGATAGATTTTCGTCGTAAAGGCAACCTACAAAAATAACAAACAAAGCAGTAATAAGTAATAATAACCCGTTTTGTGGAGTGGATGATGTAAGAGTACAATTAATGTTCTGAATGTTTACATGCAACGAGTCAAAAAAAAAAAAAAAAAGCTTACCTTTGGTGGTTTGAAGGGGTAGTCAGTGGGGAAATGGACAGAAAGGAAGAATATGCCTCCATGATACGGGCTGTCATTCTGAAACAGTGAGGTAAATTGTTAAATCATCCCGTATTTTATCCTCGTGGGACAGAATATTTTTACTGACAGAGCAGCCATACGGTTAGATTTGCCTTTCACATGTTTGTTGAACGTTTTCTTTGTTTAAATTAAGACACTGTGGTATTCCCCCTTTTCCTATTGTCTCAGTAATGCCATGTGAAGCACATTGGGACAGAGTGTGCCAGTCAATGCTCTCCATACAGAATAGAAAGGCTTGTAAAGTCATCATAAAACACTATTGTCTAGAGATCCAGAAGCAGCAGAAATCCAGAAAACTAATCCAGAAAAAGCTCACCGGTCCCGTGATGGTAGCTTGCCAGTGAAACACTAAAAGAAACAAAGATAGTAAGAGAATATATATTTTTAAAACAAATCTGTATGATACATTGTAGATTACAGATTATTCATTTTAATGTCATGAGGTGTCTTCACACTTACAATCATCTCCGACAGGTCCAGCTGAGCATGAAGCTGGCGGATCTTTCTGCAAGTCATTTAACTCCTGTACAAGTAAACAAGAACAATTTCAGCTCGGTTGACAGCTTCCGCCTTAAAGTGCTGAGCTACACTACTTATACTTTTAAAAAATACCGTGCTACGTTTATAGTTTAGTATAACAAAGGTACAATCAAAACGTCGGGGAGGTTAAATATATTTAAAAACAGGCTTCATGGCTGGCTTTAAAGTGATTTAACGCTGCTCGTTTTCTAGGCCGAAGTTCAACTGCTTAGCTAAGCTAACTGTCTCCTGTGTGGTGTCATCGCTGCTGGCATAAACACAGACACTTTCTGGCAGTGAAAGCTGCTTTTTTTATTCATTACGCTAGCGTTAAAACGTTTTCAAAACATTTACGCGACATTTAACCGCGTTGATTTGGCGAACAAACGCCGCTAAGATGACTGGGCTAACGTTAGCTAACGCTACAGCGACGTTTCCGCATAAGCTCCAACCTTTCCCGTAATTTACAGGCATTACACGCTCTTACCTTGTGTATTCTCTTCAGGGCCATGGCGAGTGTTTCAGACGGGAGCCGTGTTCACTCTGACAGCTGTCTCGCTTTCTGTTGTTTGTGTTGACAAACTGATTATTTTCTTTTGTTTCCGCGTTTTTATTCGAAGACCTGGAATGACGCGGTGCATTGTGGGAACCCCGTGGGAGTTGTTTTGGTCGAGCTTCTTAAAGGGACAGTGCACCGAAATACGCTCAACACTTATTCATTTACATAGAAAATTACATGGTCCTAATATAAATTCACTAACAAACATAATGTGAAGCAAGTATTAAGATTTATGTAATAGTACTAATAAACTCAAAATGACTATTTTTCACTAATGACTATTTTTTTTTCTGTTGGGTTTTGGCAGATTGGCTTTATTAATATTAAATGCATAAACCTGGCTACTACTACACTACTGTATGGTGGAATCACATTGAGTTTATTTGTGCTATTTACTTACTTACTTGATTCACGTTAAGTTTGTTGGTTAATTTGCATATACGTGGGGCAGCTGTGGCTCATAATATTACTTTCTGAATGATCTTGTTAAAGACAAGAGCAAGAGTGACGCGAAAGAGTGACACGTTTTGAACTTAAATGTTAACAGACTTTGCATTACTCATGCTGCCGACGCGACGTGGGGGTTTATTCAATTGGTTGCAATCTGTGATTCCACTGCTCGGTACTAAATCCTATACACTGGACCTTTAAAGATGACCTTGCTAAAGCTATTATATTTTTATTATTCAAATTAGGAAATAGGTAACTGAGATACATTCCAAATAAAGCTTGAAGTGTGTAATCTATAGCCTATGACTCTTGCCTAAATTGGTTGAATATGGACTTAGTCCAGTGTTGATTGCGTTTAAAGCATCAGACACAGTGGCATTCTGTTGAATGAGTTGCCCTAACATCACTGTTATGAATAATGTCTGGCGCTCTGGTGATTAAAGCCACACAGTGAAAGTATTGAATAACTTGATCTAATGTTGCTTTGTGGAAAGGGTTCTTGACAATGAAAAATGGCTTTAACTCCTGCACTGGGGAACATTATGAGGGGTTGAGGTGAGGGAAGATGGATGGATGGTGTCATCCTTAGCATGAAATTAAGCAAAAAAACATTTGAAAACATGAAACTTGATGCTACATGTGTGAAACTCAATAACAAGCACACACAACATTTTGCTAAAAAAGAAATAAAGGTAGTAGATAATAATAGTACAGAACAGTAATAAATATTTAATAAGGGAAATAACATTTCAGCAGAGAATATAATCTACCAAAAGCACACAATTATAAAAAAGTCTTTAATTTAGATTTGAAAGTGGCTAAAGTTGGCTTTCATTTAGGAAGCTGATTCATTCTGTATGCAGCATATTAACTTAATCCAACACAGTATTTGGTTTTGACTCGAGGCACTTCTAGCTGACTGCTTCCTAAAGATCTAAGGGGCCTACTAGGTTTTTATTCATCAAGCATATCAGAGATGTATTTTGGCCCTAAGCTATTAAGTGATTTATAAACTAATAGCAGCATTTTAAAATCTATTCTATAACTGCCTGCAGAACAATGTATGAATTCTTCTTGCAGCAGTGTCCTGAATGGGTCTGCAGGGATCTAGTGGTCTTGAAAAACAAGACAATGTTAAAGTCAACCATGTTGAGATAAATGCATGGACAAGTTCCTGGAAAACATCTAATATTTGCTATTTGTAGATGATGAAAGGCTGAGGCAATTAATGCGTTGATGTGGCTGTTGAAGCGTAAATGTAATTCCATTATAACGCCAACATTTCTCACTCTGACTTTAGTCTCGTAGTCCCGTGGCTCCCATGACATGAGTTTAGAATAATCTGCAGGATGCCAAAAACTTCACATTTATGATGTTGTTGAACTGAATAAAAGGAACCTTTTTTTCAGTTTGGGGTGGATGTATTTAGTATGGAAAGATCTGGGTTGCAGGCAACATTAAATGACTTTGGAAAACTGCCTGACAGTAGTGACCCATTTACCACACATTCAGTTTAAAAAAAGCTATGGCACACAAACAGGCGATGATGATAAATGATGAGGAAAATAATGCAAAGAAAGGATGAAATATGGACATCTGCTGAGTTAGCATCCTCCAAGACTGTAATATCTGTTGCTGTTTGGCTTAGTAACCTATACCTAGTTATACATCGTTGTAATTCTGTAATTCTGACTAAGTTCATGTTACAGAGATAAGGGAAGACAGAAGATAGATAAATGTAGTCATACAGTATATAGGGAGAACTGGCACATCTGGCATCATTCATGCCTGGACTGCTGCATACCTCAAAGCCACAGATTGCATCAAATTAAGAGGTTTTCTATTTATGTATTTATCTATTTATTACTGCGGCATTGAATCACAGCTAATGCATAATATTCTCTTATATCTGCAGTCAGTGTCTGATAGAGTTTTGTGGAAATTGGTGTAAAACACAAGTGCTGAATTTGAGTGGAACACCTCAAGCAGGCAAAGAATATATTTCCAGCTCCTCTGCATACCCACCACTGCTTATTTTAATGGCATAAATGCTAATCTGGTTTCTTTGGGTTTAGAATTCTGCTACGGTAATGTAAAAAACAAAACGAAACATTATTATAGGATGATATCTTAGTAGCACAGCTCAGAAGTTGCTAGTTTTACAAACAATTTCTTATATCTCATTACTTTTCATCTTCGTTGAAAATATTAGGCACAACACCTGTGCCCCTGTGTTTATTAATTGTTGTTTTCTGATTAAATTAATTAAAACAAGAAACCTTGTTAAGATGAAACAAAAACCTCATGACAAAACACAAAGCCTCAATTAACCATCAGGCACATGTAATCAGCAAAGTCATTCAAAATGAGGTCTCTAATGAGAGTGATCTCACACTAACTATCATGTAGGTGACATGCAGTTTTCAACCAGATGCTCATATATTAATAGTTCCTCCAAGATGTTACTATTCTGTCTGCAAAGGTTAGCACCACGTCGACTGTCTCGGCACACCAGGATTGAGTTCATTGATACACCATCTGAAAAGTGTTGACCCGGGGAAGTTCAGGGAGTGAACATCACCTTATATGATACATGACTTCTGTCTTAAGAACAATAGTGGAGGAAGCATTCAGATCATATTTGTATTGATCTTCAAACTACCACTGTGTAAATAATAAAAAAAATGCTTCTCTTAAAGCTCGCTAAAGATTATCATCAAACTATCAAGTATAATCATAAAAGCATCACTATGCAGGAGAAATGACTTATGTCAGTTCTACATTAGCCTATTCTGTATAATTGGATAAGAGCCTACTGATGCATTCTCATGTAAGCAGCACTTTAGTGTTGTAACAGGCTGCTGTGAAGCCAACTCTAGATAATACTGTTGGGTGGTTTGATTTACTGCATAACTGCATTGTATTTTATTTATTCATGATAAGTTTTTGTAGAGGTGATACAAAGCAGCATAAAATTAAAAGAGAAAGTTCAAGTTCTTCAGATTTGTGTCATATTGTTTATTTGTGAACCGCCTCTATTTTAGTGCTTTTATTGATTTTGTAGATGCTTTTAAGACATGTAGATTGTAAAGAATAGATTTTTATTATTGTTATTATTTACTGGATGTCTGTCTTTTTGTTGCTTATTGTCTTAGAGATTCTATATGTGTTATTTGCCATGACAAATGATATCGGGGACCATGTTGGAAAGTGTTTCACTTTACATGTTATCCCTTGGATTGTTTTCTATATCTACTGTGTAAATAGCACCCAATCAAAACAGTGCTGCTTAAAAAACAATTATGAGTAAATATTATAACTTTTGCTTTCTGAATAAGAAAGAATAGACCAGAGTCTGGCTGTATATATCATTACGTTCAGCTGCAACAAAAACACTGTCTGATTGAGGCTGATTTAAGACGTTTATCCACCTGGTTCAGAAAATATGGAAAATGCACATTTTGTCCCTTTTTGACCTCTGATAAAGATTGTTAAAATATTAATATGCTGCAGGTCTATTCTATCTCCACCTAACATCTCAGTGGTGGTGCATATAGCAGTGCAATTTGAGCTGGGAGGGGGGAGAAGAAGAAAAAAAAAATCTGTATGTATCCAAAACGGGTTGTAATTTATTCTTCACACGGGATTGGTCATGGATCGATGCGCGTTCACGGCGCTCCGAGGGTCGCGCGCCCGTGCTTTCTGAGCATCGTTTGGGAGAAGAGGAGAGATAGAGACACAGAGAGCTGTACCACACCAAGTGTCCGCCGAATGTCTGCCTCTTCGCGTTGCCAATGAATAATCCTCGCATTCCTGTGTCTGCCAGTTGACACACTGAACGCGAAGGACCAGGCTTCCACCTCTGCACGGATTCGGGAGTCCTACCAGCGGGGCTGCGCGTTTTTTCAGGTAAGCCCACCTCCTCTCCCTCCATCACCCTCGTCGCTTCTCCTCCGGTGACCGATGTCGCCCGTGTTTGTCTGTGCATTTAGCGTATTCGTGATTAAGGAGAGGGACGGTAACGGGCGCAGGCGGCTTTTTTTTTTTCGCGGTAGCTCTCCAAGGTACTGAAAGGGACTGTGCGTGTGTGTGTGGGGGGGGAGAAAACACAGTATAGTAGAGCTAACGTGCTCGTGTGAAGAGCAGGTTATACATGACTTCGCTTTTTGCATGCTATAGGCTATTTTACTGATGCAGACCAAAACCTCCCAAAGATGTCGTGTGGGTGTCGTAAGGGGAAGAAAGAATGATGAAGCCGTGCATGCGATCTCCGTTACATTTGCACAGTCTAGCACGTTCTGACTATGGCTGCTCTACCCTATTGGATGTATCTAAGCTGCATTGTAGAGTAGCCTACCTCCTCCGGGGACGGTGTGTTGTTTTACTGCATTTACCGTTGTCAGGGTCCGGGTCTTCACCTCACCTTATCTTGCCATTTGCAGTCTGAGGATGCACAGTAGGTGCCGTGTAGGACGCTGCTGAAGGCTGTGATGTCGACAAGCAGTAAAATGTTTTGTTTTTTTTGTTTTTTTCTGTGTGTGTGCACAATGAATCCATCTGAGAAAAGAGTGACAGTAGTCCTACATGGTGCCAATCGTCGCTTTTCAAGATGAACTTTTGCACCATTCACCGGGAATTCACATTGCACCTGTAGACACACCTCGTGCGAAATCAACTGGCTTTTTTATTCATTTTTAAATGTCCTTGTCAAGACCTTGTGAAATGTGAACACGTGTAGCCAAGTAGGAGCTCTGCACATCTGTTCCATGTGGAAATGTCAAATATGTTGAAACGTGATCGAGGCCACAAGTCATGTAAATTGTTCTTTTCTTGGCAAGGTAAGGGCAAATCACGTTCAGGCTCCATAGTTCTTCTGATGGACCAAAATACCTATTCTGTCCACAATAGGAACACCTGACATTTCCTGTGGCAGACTTACTTACTGGATCATGGCACAGACCAACAGCGGTGGGCTTGGAACCAACGGGGTAGCGGATGAGTCCCCCAACATGATAGTGTACAGAAAGGTAAGGCAGCTGCTATTTTTAGTCTGCAAGTGCGTGTGTGTGTGTGTGTGTGAGCGTGAGCGTGTGTAACTCTCTCTTACATCAATTTACTTGACGATGAGCTGTGCAATGGAAATTGCTAATACTAATGGCAAGACAGTGTTCTTGTGCCATGGTTGATTTAGGGTTGTAATGCCACATCAGCCCGATGGGACCATGGAGAGAACATGCAATTTTTTCTCACACAACTTGAATAACATGCAAGAAGATTCAGAGCATGCTTACGTACTCACTCAAACACACAGTGAGACACACTGACAGACATGCACGCAGTTTGCCACTTAAACCGTCGGCATTTATGGCTAACATGTTGGAGGATGGATTTTTAACCGACTGACATTAATGGAACCAAAAGGGAGCCAAAGGCTTTTTAACCATTGTTCATTACGCCGCTAGTGGTGTATTCCTTCACTGTTAAATCTGTTACTACATTAGGCAGTTGAGAGAGGGAGGGAAGTGAAATGGACCGCTGCCGAGACACCTTAATTCAGCACTGCTCCAAACATCAAGCAGATTAATGAAATAGTAAACTGCGGGGAAGATAGCGTTTGTTTACTCTGAGGCTTGTGGTCCAATTATAGTTTCTTATAGAAACTTTAACAGCTCTAGTGTGTAATATAGATATACAAGGAACCTCCCCTTGTGTCTTCTCCCTCCACAAAACCAGCCAAATTTGAGACAACCTACAAATAAACTGCTTTGAAAATTGCATCTGTTCCCTGGCGGTGCTGTTCTTGTCTAATTCTCAAAGATTGTTTCTGCTCTGCTTTAGGATAATCCATGCTGTATATGCTACATTTCTTGCGCATAAAAATTCAGTGCCTGATTCACTTTAACTTGCATCTACATAACCTACAGTACAAATGCATTAAACACCTGCAGTATCGCACCGGAGCAACAACAGCTGCATGCATGCGAACACAACACTGCCTGATGGGCATTGTAATGTTTTACTTCACTCTCAGATGCACCAATGAAGTGATCATTTTCTCATCTTACTTGTGGATGACTCAAGCGTTGAGTGAATTTCTTCATTTCATTCTCTTCACCCTTCAGCGAATGCTCTCATTCCATCTGCGACAGCTTCTGCACACCAGGACAAGGATACGCTTAGCATGATATCATAGATTGACGGTATTTTATAGCACTCACAGCGTGTTAGGCAATAATACTGCCAGTGTGGGACAGGATTTGCTGGAAGTGTCGCTATACTTGTAGCAGAAAGGAATGCTTTCTATGTTCTAAGTCATCATTTTCAAGATCTTAGTAAAGTAGGCCAAATATGAAGTATAAAGGAGATAGAATAATGCGACTGGTTTTGTCATTGCTTGTAAATTTTATTTGTGGAGACAGTGTAGGAAATCGTGTCTCTTATTAAATTTCAGTTAACAGTATCACAATGCGCTAAGACATTAAAAGTAGTTGCATCCTGTGCAAGAGCATCAAATATTGACTTGAGGTCTTTCCAGCTATTCAATTACATGTGACGTCTTTTCCTCTCTCGTGCCATCGATCCATAAGTGCTGCTTTTTCCACCACGTCATGAAGATTCTGCAGAACCAAGTATACAAAGAAGCAAAAACATCCTCAGCCTGCGTGTTTGTCTCCAGCGACTTAAATGCCGTTTGCCTTATTTCTTCAAAATTCAGAGACAAGACAGATTTCAGAATTAAGGAGCCGTTTGTTCGCCACTGTTTGGTCAGATTAATATCTTAGTCATCCAGTGCTTCACTTCTCACTACTTGACCACACATGGCCACAGCTTGGCTCTGTACACTGACTGACCTAGATACACTGCAGAATGAAAGAACATGGTGTAGGCAGCGAGGATGAAATCAGGTTTCTGGAGTAGGTTTAACTTAAACTGCAATTCGAAGAGCACTGTCTGCAGACGTGTGTATACCGCCAGGATGAACAGGTGCCCCAAAGCTTTTCAGATGGAGATGACTTGGCAGAGGTGTTGCAACCCACACTGACTGAGCCACACTAAGATGAGGCGAATTCTCAAGTGAGGAATGTGCTTTTATGCTCAGTTTTGCTACTCAGACCTCTTGTGCATCAATATCATAAATGCACAGCGGGAAACGCTAATGTTGATGTTAAGCAACTGGCCACGTCTACTTGATAGCTGACAATGTGCTAGTAGTGTATAGTAGCAGAGGGATTATGTAACATGAGCAGAGGGACTTTTATGGTTGAGGACAGCAGAAAGTGGTTTGATAGTCTTTCCGCTGGGAGCATAACTATATCCTTTCACTCTCTCGATCTTTCTTTCTCTGCGGCCCGTCCACCCCTCCGCTCCTGTCATTAACATCTAATGAAAATGGATGGGTACGCTGAGGTGTTGACCTGCTTGCTGTGGAGATGCGTCAAGAGATGTCTGTTTTCCTCAAGGATGCATGCACACGGGCACCCTGCCTCATGGGTGTACACATGCATTGAAAATGTAAATGTGCGCGCACGGTATTTAAACAGACACGTGCAGAAACACGTACGCACACACACACACACACACACACACATTTTGCTTTGTGATAAACTGATTTATTGACAGGAGTCGGCGGTGACCCTGAAAAAGCAATCATTTTCTATATGAATCCGTGGAAGATGCTAACAAGTAAAATGTCAGAGCTCGTTTGGTTTATCAATAAGAGCGATAAAATGTTCAATGGAATGATTCAGTTAATATGCACAGCCTGTCTGAGGGTCTAGATCATTATATACTCTGTGGCAGCCTCTGTGATGTTGCTCTAACGTTAACCATGTCAGGCTTATATCATCAAGTGTAGCAGATTGTACCGTATGTGTGTGTGTGTGTGTGTGTGTGTGCGTGTTTTTTTTTTCATTCCTGCTCACATGTGTGCACCATGAATAATGCCGTGATGCATGCGTGAGCATGTGTGTGTGCCGTATGTAGGGCGAATGTTGCTGAGAGTCCTGAATTTTTTATGCGTGCCTAAAACAGCTCTGGCGAAGTTCATAGTCACTCAGCATGAGGAGGGAACATCTTCTCTCACTGGCTATACCGCTTTGTGTGTGTGCTTGTGTCCCTGTACTGTGTGTATGCATGTGTGTGCGAGCGAAGGAGGAAAGAAAACACACAGTCATATACTGTATATTACAGTGATTAGATTTAACACATAGTGAAGAGAGATATAGGTAAAATATTGATGTTTTCTCAGCAGCCTCTTACAGCTTTATTCAGTCAGGGAAATAAGTCGTAGGATGAGGACAAAAGCTGCAGACAAAGTCTACAGCTCAACTGAAAATTTATCAGACACTTTACCACCTCACGTGTTCTTCCGTGTTTGACACATTTTCCCTCAGAAATGGCACAGCTTCTCTGCTGCTGAAAATGTGGGATGTTTCCTTGATTGAAAATGTTATGTTGCTCCTTCCAATCACATAAAACTGACGTAGCTTTTCAGACTGTGAAACAAAATGTCATCATCATCGCCGCCAGTTATTTGACTTCAAATGTAACAATGTCGACGAGTTACAAAATCCCACCTCCAGCTTTACTTCTCAGAACATTTTCGCAAGGAACGGTTAATGCCTTTTGATTTCATCAATTCAACATTTCAATCTTAAATTTGTCTTACAGTGATTGCAGATTCACCTGTGGTTTCTAGAAACTCTGATTTTTAGGACTCAAATAAATTGTTAAGATTCCATCGTTTGCAGTTTACATTAACTACAGGAGTCTGATCTTCCTCTGCGGTGTAGTATCTGACAGCTGAAGCCCACTCTTATTTGCATCCGAGCTGCCGACGGGCATCCAGTAATTGTTCTTCCAGCAGCCAGTTTGGCTTCTGTCTCTGTGAAGATCCATTAATCCTATACTGTACGTTTATTTTCTGTTCAGTTTCCCATTGAGCACATGCAACATCGCACCACACAGTTATCTTCAGTCGATACGGGAGAGTACTGTTTTACATTCTGGTGCTTGAATAAATATCAATACTGTGCATCTTTGAAGTAATTGGGCCCTGGTGAAACTTCTGTTCTGCAGATGACAATGATGTAAAAACAGTGCATGAGTCCGTGGTTATTGTTGTTCTTACACGTTTCACCACTTTACAGGAAACAGACGAACTAGCTGTACGTACTGCACACATACAACCACACATAACATTACTGAAATAATATTATTAGCAGTTTTTTTTTTGGTCATGTAAAGGTAGATATTGGTGTAATAAGTAGATGTACAACTAGCATGAAATGAAGATGTTTATTTCAGTGGTTCCTTCACAGTCATTAGTAAAATACTAGCTAGTTATGTAAGCTTGTGATTAGCATCATTTAACATAATTATGCAACTCATTTCATGTCAGATGACCAAATGCTACCTTAAATGTCACAGATTTAACTTTGATCACAATTTAGCGTGCCATGAGGAAATATTTTCCTCATTTTCCTATGCATATGCAGCAACAACCCCCAAATATGTTGTGCATATAACATATAACAGGAATTCACTTCATTTCAAAAGATTTCTTGATCGGCTCACCTTCTTATACTCTTAGCATTCTCTCTGTGTTTCCAGCTTCAGGGAACTCTGTCCTTCACACATTCGAAAAGGGTGTTGATGAAGCACTGTGAGATTTGAACCATTTCTCCTTAGTGTGACTTAGTAACGAAGTAATGAGCAAACAGAAATAACAAACGGGGCAAAGGTATTAGTGCATGCTATTGATTTGTCAGTTGATTAAGTGGTTGTGTACAAGAGATCATTTTGCAGGAACAAGACTGTCCCTCTCCTCTGCATCACTGCAACGCAGCAGTAATACAATGTTGTTACACGATGCAGAACTGCAGTCATTATTAATACACTGAGTCTCGGTTTATACTACTACAAATCCAGCAGGACTCTCCTCGTTATTTTTCAATCTAGGCCTAATCTGCATCTTTTAAATCTATCCTATATGAGTCTGCTCTGTTGTCAATATAATTTCCCAACCATCCTACATTGTTCGTGAGTCATAACTGAGTACAGAGGGAACTGAATACATTTTCAGCTTTTTCTCAGTTAAGAGCCAGATTGAAGGGTTCTTGTACTGCCTGTCTCCCTCAATCTGCAATCAGAAGATCAGGAAGACTGGGAGAAAGAGAGGGGGGTGGGGGTGAGGTGGGATGATCTATAATTGCCAGATCAGAGAGAGATCTTTGTGTGTGAAGTAGGGCTCTTTGTATGTCGTCTTGCCAGCCAGGCGATTTCTCTTCCTGTGTATGAAAACATACATGTTCTTTTTTGCATGCACTATTGAGGGAAAGTGTGGGTGTTTGGCAGACACTGCTGGATGGAAAATTGGCATTCATGGCTTTGTCTGTTTCAAACTAATCCATTTTGCCTGTATTTACTGACATCAATACCTAAAGGCCAATTAGAAGGGCTGACATTAGTGACAGAGTCGATAGTAGTGTAGTTCTGGTATATCTCGTCATACTACTGAAGATGATCACCCAGCCATGCTAAATCTTGTCACAGTGCGATGTGTAACTGCTACAAATACCATAAGTGAACAGAGGCTGTTTTGATAAAAAAACAATTTGAGATGTTACGTGAGGAGTTCACGCTCCTCAGTCCTACCTTTGGTCTTTAAAGAGAGTAGATAAACAGAGAGCCATGCAGAGATATACACAGCACACCATTGGAGGCAAGTTGAGACTGTTGCTCGATCATTTACCACATCTGAATACTCATAAGTAATCTTTCTTTGATAGCTTTGCAATCAGTCAACATTAGTGGCTAATGAACGTTTAAATCCTATAGTTTGTTTTGGTTGGAGCTATAAATGATCTTGGGCTGGAAGCCAGAACCATAAAACTGACACTCTGCAATCGTTTGCAGAGAATTATTTTCATACAGTATGCAACTATTTTGTAATAGGAGAATAGTTTTAGCTGCAGATATAATGCTACCTTGATTATGTTTCATCAGATGAAACCTATGTTTGAAAAAAACAAATCCATCTTTGGCATTTACTAGCATCAAAGATAACACTGGTGCATAGCAATACTAACTGCTACTACTATTAAACATATCTGCAAAAACCTTGACTATTAAGTTGATGTTTAAATCTGGATTTTTCTTTCCCTTTAAGAAGTATCTTTGTTGAGTTATTTAGATAAGAGGATCAATACCTCGTATCCATCTGTTCTCCCTCCCAGCACATCTAAACTTGCTAATTAACACGTTATACAAGTTTATACAATAAATAAATGAGATATAGTGTTTTAATTAGTGAGTGTTAGAGATGCTGGGACTGTAGGTGATTTCTATGTGTGGCCTTCATCCTGAACTGACAGATGTGAGAGCGAGTTAATCTTCTCATCTAACGCTCTGCAAGAAAACAAATGAGTCTGTTGGTAAAAAAAAGTTTGGTTTTAACCCGAGGTTACCGAGTGAACGTGGTCATGGTTAAACAAAATAACAAAACTCAACAAGATTTGGCCACTGAACTCAGGAAACGACACAGTACTTCCTGCAGTTTCACTGCTGCAAATGCTGCTATAGCATAAAACATGAGCTTAGTTGCATACAAACAGAATTACAGGAGGCAAAGTTGCATGGCAGGAACTAGTTTGATACATAAAAAATTTTAACCCTTATTTTTTTCCACATTCTTGTGTGTAATGGGGACAACAATTTTTGAAATAGGTCCAGTATTGAGTGAGAGCCCTGCAGCTGGCAGAGGCAAAACTGGGCTGCAATGTAATCCTTCGGGACCATTGAGCACCATTATAGTACGTCCACTAAAGTGCTTGTTTTTGCCATTGACGGGCCCAGGTTGTTATTATAAGTGTCAGAGAACATTATGGGAAGGATCCCTACAGAGATGGACGTTCATAAAGAGTAAGATCCTTCTTTGTTTAACCCGAAACAGCCGCTATATCACTCTGTACGACGCCACCGGACCGCTGACAAAAAGCAGTCATTTTACCTCTCTAGTCTACTGCTGCCTCGACAGGTTAGTTTAAAAAATGCGACATGGGTCACCTTGTCCCGCAGGGATAGTCAGTGAGGTGACAGGTAAAATATTTAATAGTGGCCTTCACTGGATGATGGTTTGGGCAGCTCTGAGAAGATTGTGGAAAGGTACATAGGTCTGTCTTTCTCTAAACTCTCCCCTCTGTCTATGTCTGCCACAGCTGGAGTTTTAGCCTTGTCTTCTAACGGTTACATAAAGGTCTAAGAAGTCTGGGCATTAATATAGAGGATGTCTGGTCATTTAATTCCAGATCAACATTTAGCGGAAGATTACAAGCGAACCCCCTACCAGAGTTGTGAATGAATCCTCTGCCATCTCTGGGGTGATGATTTTAATGAGGACAGAGATGCTCAGTTAGGACTAAAGAGAAACGGACAAAATGAGAGAGAGAGATCGTTTTATATGAATTCCTTTTCTGTGTTTCTTTGTATTCACCACGCGCTAGGTATGCGTCCGTCCAAAACATCAATGTGTCTGTGTTGTTTGTGTTCATCTCTCTCTCCCTCTCTTCTCCTCTGACCCACCGTCCCTACATACACCATCTGCATCGCAACTCTGTCCATGCAGTCTGTACTTCTGATGCACTTTCCTGTTGTTTCTGGTGACGGCTCGCTCCTTCCCACACTCTGTCTACGAAGTATGAATTCCTGCTGGCCTCCTCGTCTCTACGTCTTCATGTGTTAGACGTCGAGTCTGTCTTCTTTGCAGATACTCTGCATCCTGTTTGCTTCTCATTTCGCTGTTGTATCCCTTCCAAATATCTTTACGTCCAGTTACATTTTGGTTGTAGCAAGCGACTCCTTGTCATATTGTTTGGGACAGGTCAGATACTAACTGTTTTAGATCAGTGTTGACTGTGCATTTTGTGAAGAATATATATTTTTTTAAACAGACATCAGATCCATTATGTAACACGAACCACGACACCATCACCTAATTTCTCCTAATTGCAAGAATGTTTTTTTTTTTTTGAAAATGTCACTGCTTCTCAAATCTATGATTACAACCGCTGAAGCATTCTGCCAAAGATATAGAAATGATTGGAGGAATGCTGTCCTCAAAAGCAAGCACCGTCTGCTATTTCACAGCGGCAGCCTTAAATCATACTGTAGCCAAGGCTAAAACCATATTTGCATGTCAAGAGTATTCAAAAGTAAACAGAAAAAAAAGCAATTATATTATTTTCTCTGCAGAGTATTTCATGCATTACCTCCCGTCTCTCTGCAGTGTATTTTGGCAGCTTGAAGCAAAAATGTAGTTTTTCCGCAAAACAGCCATTTACTTTTCTCGCTCTCTCTGTCTAGACTGATAAAAACATTCTACCCTCTCAGTCCCAACACTTTTTCATCCCGGTTTCCCTCTCGCACCGGTGTTCACACTTTGCCCTCTGTTATTTCTAGTCCCCGCTACCCGCTCACGCTACCCTCCCACTCCCCTGCCCTCCTTTGTTCACTTTCAGGTCTTTGATGTTTCTCATATTCTCACAATACGACTCTAACTTTCTCCCTTTGTCTCTCTCGCCCTGACATATGTGTGCCCTCCGCTCTCTTTCTACCCCTCCCTCCTTACCAGCGAAGCATCCATCCACCTCTGTCTCTCTGTCCCCTCCTCTCACATCCCTCGCCTCGCTTTGAAGTCATCAGAGCCCTAGCCAGAGCCCATGCCACTCCAGTCAGCTTTTATCCTCACACAGAGAAAAAGAGAGGAGAGGAATGTATTTAGACCATGCTGGAGCACAGTCATCTCTCCTCCTGTGTGAAATGATTCACTTGTGACTCATAGCTTTATTGGGAACTCTCTCTAAACAAACAACCAGTGGATGTGGCATTTTCCATCCAAATTGACTGGAACTGTAACTGAGAGTGCTGGCCTGATTGTACCCCTGCAGCTCGGTGCCTCTCTCAACAATGAGGAGTCAGTCTCCCAGAAGCAATCACGTCTCAGTGATTAGCCTGCCATGACTGAGTGCCATTGCACAAATCCAATACCGGCAAAATAATAAAAGTCAAACAGCAATTGTTCCAAAGGGTACATTTTCATATGTTTGAGACATACATTTCCATTTGCCAAACAGACGGAGACACACCTTTGTTTGGAGTCGGGCGCTTTCCAACTCATCATTACAGACGTGCTCTCTCGAAGCTTTGCAGGTTGCACGGTGCCGAGCAGCTTCCACCTGCAGTCTACTGAGGCTCACAGCTTCACACCATTAGTTCAGCTTAGCAAGCACAGCCATCCACAGTACAGCCTTGTCTATAAACCTCAGGCGCCATCTTGGCTCAACCTGCTGCTGTTGCTGCTGCTGCTGCTTTTTCTTCTTTATCATCCTGTGCCTTTTACTGCTAAAATGTGCCAAAATGATGATTTCCAGCCAAAAATGAAATTGCTGCAGCTGAGATAATACAGGGAGTAAATGTCCTTATTTTTAAAAAAAAACCAAAAAAAAAACAATGTTTCAGCAAACTACCCTAATAATGTTCAAGTCAGGCAGACCCCAAATTATACACACACAGGAAGCTGTTTGGGTGTTTGGTTTAAAATATGGGCTTAATTAGCTTCTCTTGCTGGTTATGTAACCTGAAGCAAATGCTAAGCAGCCTATATTGTTTCCATATATTGTAATATTTGGAGGCTCACTTGATAGAATTATGGCATCTGTAAAATATGAGGCTGTAAATTAGGATCTGAGTGGAGGAAAGTTGGCCTCATTAAATGGGTTTAACGTCTGTCTTTCTTGTCTATGGGAACAAGATTATTAAAAGCAACAAGTTGGCAAAGGAAATGCATATTAACATGTCGTTTTCTTGAAAATAGACTCTTATGACAGGAGAGTTTTTAGCCATAGTAGCTGTGTAGCTCTATGAATGGTCGACCCACCTTTGATCAAGACCGAGAAGTATACGATAGAAATTTTGTTCATCCATTCATGTTCCCCGGGCTTTTCCTTCATCTCCAGGCTCCTCAGTACTTTTATGACCAAATAATTTGAATGAACAAACAAACTAATGACATTCCCATCAGCCTTAGCTGCACCTGCTGTCCAGGGCTAGTTAGTAAATGATCATGCCGGCTCACTAGACTAAGACGGTAAACATTATACCTAGCTAGCCTTTGATGCTATCATTTAGCTCAAAGGTACCTCACCTGAAATCACTGCCTGCCCATCTGCACTAAAGTGTCTTTTTTAAGTTGTCATTTAATTTTTACTTTTTAAATAATGCCATACATACTCTTTTCAGCCATAACGTGGCCAAGAAAAAACAAAACCACTTTCAGAATTCCTCATTATTTTAATCATCTTGGTTCCCAGGCGTCGTCTCCGGGTTCGAAATGTCTAATTGCTAATTGAGAGATGACATTCCTGCGGACAATACTGTCTACAATGATTGTGCTTTCTCCTGCTGTCCGTTTTGTTTCTGCTGTGGTGGCTGGTGGCTGTTCTGTTGGCATCCCCATGACAACCACACCAGCAGTCTGTCAGATGCTATTATCTCAAACACTTCAACAATGTGTCCAGCACACCCTTAGCTAGCAAAGTGACAGAACACGAGTGTGTGTGTGTGTGTGTGTGTTTCAGTATTTCTGTGTGCTGAAAAGCTGTTGGCATTTGATCAGTTAATGTACTAAAGTATATTTTGTGTTTTATGTTATGCAAAGTATTTACAGGTATCTCCACCCTAGCCAGCCACAACTCTATAACGCTACCCACGTCAGCAATAATTATACTATAACTTGTTGATTATTTACATCAGTGAGGGCAGACTGCAACAGAAGAACGTCCCGTGTGATGCCACATGAGTCGACACGATGACACAAACCAAAAAACGATCATACAGTAAGGTCGAGTGTTGGATTAGTGTTCATTTTAGCGAGGTGAGTTCAGTCGCCGCAGCCACCGTTACCGATGGGTGCAGTCAGAGGTGCTATGTCGCACCTGTAACCACACACTCGGCAGTGATGCCGCCGTGTGCTGACCCACCCTTGGGTACATTTGCATGCCAGTGCAGCAAGGTGAGAATTAAAACCACAGCAAGAATAGATTTTTCCCAGCTGGTGTTAAATTGCCCTTTAAGTACAATTTGCTACTTATGCTAATGCACCTTTCTTCAAGCACTGTTCTCTTCTTTTTACACCATTTATTGCCCCCCTTTTAAAGGCTCAGATTGCTTTGTCTACCACTGATAATTAGAACATACTGTATATCAGATTCTCCATCTCTTCTCTGCTCGGCCTGTAAATCAGTGACCGGACGGTGTTAACAGTGTTTCTCATCTCCCAATAAACCCGCACCCTAGATCTTGTAGACATGTATATTGGCAGCATTGCCTCTTCTTTCTTGCAGCTTGCGGCTGGACAAAAGATAAAAACCTGTTATCTAAGCTTGAGGAGAGTGGAAAAAAAAGAGAGAAGGTCAGGTTTAACAATGCATTAGGATATGGTGGGAATGGTCTCTCATATTCCTTGCAACGGACTGATTTGATTTGTTGATATTAAGCGAGCTTCCCTTGCCTGTAATGTCAGCGGAGCCCTGTTTGTAAATGGAAGAGCTGGTCTTGGAGCGGGTGAAAGAGGATATGTCAGGGTGAGGATGGATGCAAATGATTTGAATCGCCAGGCTTTGACAAGATTTGCTATTAATGAAGCTGTACTGCATGAATTTATGCACTGAAGCGATTTATTTTTCCCAGTGGCCTCATTGGCAACATCCCTATCCTCTAAATTGTTCATATAAGACAAATTGACAACCGTGACCGTGACTCTTGCCTATTATGACATGTCACACTGTACATCCCCACTGTAGCAGAGATAATATTTGAACCTGTCTCTAATTTAGCGAGGTAGGGATCCCGCTATTTATCTGAAGCGTCACCACCTGATGACGGCATGAGTCACTCCATGAGTGATTGCCGTTTTGAAAAGTTCAACTAAGCCTATCGTCCATCATCTTCACTGCTCCCTAGTTCAAGTGTCACTTGCGTTAAAGAGTCTGCCCTTATCGGTTTATTGTCTACCCTGACTGTTGTGTCCTCTGAAGTGTGCATGTGTGCGCGTCCTGTCAGATACCCGGTCCTTGTCTCGTCTCTGTTCTGCAGACAGGAGAAGAAGAGTGTCAGCCTGCCAGTATCCAGCTGCTTCTCTCTTATTGGTATTCGTGGCGCACATAGCCATCCTGAGTGTCTGTTGCACGTGCCAAGGAGGAATGTGGGAAATAAGGGGATTGAGAGAGGAGGAGAGAGAGAGAGAGAGAGAGAGAGAGAGAGA
This sequence comes from Nibea coibor, assembly GCA_023373845.1. Classification (NCBI taxonomy): domain Eukaryota; kingdom Metazoa; phylum Chordata; class Actinopteri; family Sciaenidae; genus Nibea; species Nibea coibor. The sequence continues at coordinate 16,829,640 of CM041723.1, forward strand.
GTCAGGCCCCCTCCATCTCATGTTATGTGGACCTAAAAATAGAAAGCATCCTCTCGTCTTCTCTATTCCCAGTGCATCTCTGTTTCCATACCCAGAGTCCCTCCCTGGATCTCCCTCTCTGTTTTCCTCTTATCCTTGTCCTCGTCCTCCTTGTCTCTCAGTTTAGTCTGAGTAAACATTCTCTCTGGTGCCCAATGATAAGCCTCCTCAAGTGTAATGCCAGACAGTTTGGACACTGCTAACAGGCTTGCCTTGATGAAGGATTAACTATAGGGGTGATTTAATTTAACACTTCGGTATTCCCATGGCCGGACTGCACCAAAAATAAAAGCATGATTATTAAATGCTCCAAAGTACAAACCCCTTTAGTGTCGACGACTGCTGATTGCTAATCATGAATAAGCGCTGAAATCTTTTATTATAGTTTGATTAAATTATAAATTAGTATATGTAATTGGCTGTGCATGGCTAATTAGTTATTAGTTTTTTTTTTTAAGTGTGTGTATGTACAGCCATCAGCAATTAATTAGATAAACTGTCATATTAGTTTTAACTTTTTCATGAAACATCTGAAGGTAACGTGGCTTTCGTCTTCATTTATCCACTAATTTATGATAGCATGCTGTTTGAGTGATGAAATCATGATAGGTGGGCAGGAGGGATATTGGCTTTCAGTGGATTATGTTCTAGCACATGGCCAACCTTGGCTTAGTCATCGCGCCCACTGCCCGCCCACCAAGACGATGAGAGTGAGAGAGCTGGAGAGTGTTAGAGAAAGAGAGAGTGAGAGCGAGGCCTTGCCCTGGGAACACTATCCCACCACCAGCCAGGAACACCGGATCATAGTAGACTTAGAAATGAGTGTCTTTAGAGGCGTGCTATTCCAACATGATCCAGAAACTGATGTATAAAAACAATAAAGGTAACACTGAAACAGTAATACAGGACAAACAAGTGTGTGACATGGTTCCTTGGGTCACCTGTTTCAGAAAAATATTTGATATATCAAATCTGATATATCGTTTTATAGTCGATCTTTTTCCACAAATAATCAGTATTCTGATTCAAGAGTCACAGATTTCAACACAACTACAGTATAAAAGAACAAGACACACAAGATTGAATAAGTATAAGACAGATAAAGACCTTTGGATAAAGGAATTAAAGTCCGTCCATCCATGACTAGTTGTACTAGTTACTGTAACTGCTCATCAGGGTCGCAGGGGGCTGGAGTCTATCCCAGCTGACAAACCGATGAATGTAAGTTCAAGATTCACTCTCCTTGTAATTTTTTTGGGGGGGGTCTCTAACAATTTTTTCTCTTTTGCTGCCTGACATTTCACTATACTCACTATCTAGCCAATTTAATATGAACAAATGTAAGTTTAATAACTTTACTTATTTTTTTTCAGTTGTTAGAACCTTAGTGCGTTTCAGTTCATTAGACAATAAACAAGCCTCATGCTTTTACAATTTTAACCAGGATTAAAAAAAAATCTTGTTCAGAGCTCAGTATAGACCTGAAACTCTGAAGGTTAGGCTAAAAAGCTTCGTTACACCCTTGTATCAGTAAGTTTGGGAATTGTACGATGCTTTAAAACGTGTTGCGGATATTTAAAGGTTGAGCTAGCAGTAACCTACCGGCTGGCAAATTTGGAACAAAAAACGCATTAACCGCAGCAATGTCAAACGAGGATAAATGCCAGCGTGTTTTTTTTTTTGTTTGTTTTTTTTCCAAGGAGCAGGCGTTGCTGGCTGACTACCTCTCATCCATGATTCAATGCTTGTCTCTTTCTCTCGAGGAGAGGGTTGTCCCTCGGGGAGGGTAGGGGGGGGGTGAGGAGTCGGGGGGTGGGGATATTGAACATCCTCCTGCAGCCGCGCGCCGGGGACGATGATTCTCTGGGGGTGTAAGGAGGAAGGAGGCTGCGTGTTCTAAAAAGCTGTAAAAGTTGATGAAAATACTGTGGAAGCTTCGGATGCAAGTGTCTGTTTGGGAACCATCTGGAAAGCATCCAAAATGAAATAGTGATAACACCATCTGTCCGTCAAAACAGATGACAATACTGCAACTGCTGCTTCTGCTGTTGTGCACGGGAATGCTGCACCAATAAGTTTTGATTATTAGACTCCCTGCAGGGAAATTATGGAGAAGATGATGGACTACCAACCAAGTACTACATTATGAAAGGTTTTTAATGTTGTTGGCGTGATGTGTAAATTGAAATTGAGATAGATTATTATACAAAAACACCTACATTACTTCAGTTTCCTCAAAAGGTAACTTTGGGAAGTGAAAGGAATACTACGAATGAATACTACTTCACTTTGCTCAATGTGGCTTGGCAAGGCCATGGATGAATTAGCGTGAGACCGACACCAAGGCTGTACAATAGATGACAATTATCTCTTTGACTCGGACATAAATGTGAACCTCTCCTACACCTGATTAGACAAAGATACCATTCACTCAGCTGTTATTGGTCAATTTCCAACTTGGAAATATACCAACTACCCAATGAAATTAGTTTCCGAGTAAATTAGAGGCAAGACGCCTATCACAGCGGCAAGATCCGGCTCATTTTTATCTCCTCAGTGCCATGTTTAAATATTTGTTTTTGAGGTTGGGGAGTTTCACACAGCTACTAGCATAGTGGCTGTTACTTTTGGATAATATCTATCTTGGGTGAAAATCTACAGCAAAAACAAAATGTAATAGATGCATATTTCCTAAAAAAAACAAAACAAAAAACACTCCTACTGCAGATAACAGTATATCAGATGAGGGCGATGGTGCTGAAGGTCATACCATGTGTTGCCACACCTCTTTTTGGACACACTCAAATGCTGAGCGAAAGGCCCGCTGCCGTACAAAGGGGTCAGATGCAACGAAACATTTAAATTAGGATAACGATGTGCACTTTCAGAGTGTCATTCCATGAATGCACGCGATGGCATTGCGCTCCCGTTGCGCTCACAAAAAGTGACAGCGGCAATTGTGCGAAAAATGAAAAGAAGAGAGCTTGAAAGGGAAGTTCAAACGCTGCCTACCACCTCACCTCTGCGCACCTGGCAATTTGTCCTGTGAAGAGAGCACGCTTTTTGGGATCGTCAGTTTCAGAAAGTGACAGAAATTGTCGGATGCCCCTCCATCTGATGTCAGAGCGGCGTTGGGGGAGATGAACGAGAACTTCACTTAAAACATACTGACACCTTTATGAGTCTGACGTTCACTTCTGACATGCCGACAATTATCAGTCAAGTCTTACACTGCCTCCGCTGACAAGTTCAGCGTAATAAATATTCATGTTACTGATTTACTATACAGCATGTGCGCACCTTTCAGCTGTCACATATGTTTGATGTTACTTTCTCTTCCACATCTAATCAGACTGAATGAGTGTATTTCAATTCACTTTGGATCTATTCAATCACAGTACTCTCAATAAAATTCTTCTCAGTATATGAACACATTATGTATTAAGGGTTCCCTGCAGAGTTTTGGTCTAAAGTTGGCCGTAACACACAGAGATAGATGATAATGTGCCAACAAAGGCAGGAAAGAATAAGCAGCAATGCAGCAATCAGCACGGTAATTAGACCTCAAGGATTTTTTCTGAGTAACAATAAATGTAAACAAGAAAACTCCACCTTTAACAGCATGAAACAAACCACAATCCAGTTTGATTCAAGTTGATTTTATTAACTGGAAACATTGTAATTTAGTCACACCATTATGCTTTCAGACAAACTTACAAATGGAGAGAAAGAGCTGCACAAAGAAAATGACACAACAAGATGCCACTCAGGTAACCTCGAGCCAATAACACCACATCAAGAATCAAAGATCTTCTTGTTTGCCTGCAAACACCGGTCTCACTTTCATCTTTCATCCATTAACAAATCGTTAAAAAAGGCTCTCAGTCACACCTTGAGGGGCATTTGAAAGCATCACGGTTGACAGCATCCATTTGGAATCATCCAAATAAACCGAAGTCTGTAGTAAGAAAGCCATCTGTCCTTCACTGTCGATCAGAGCCTTGTTATAATACCGCTGCTGCTGCTGTGCGCGCAGCAAGTGTTTTACAGTGGCGTCAGGTTTTTCTTATCACAGTCTTCCATTATGGAAATAATGGACAAAGCAGAACCATAATGGGGCGTTATAAAACACATCAATTGTATTAGGTGTGATGAGAGAGAGGATGTATGGAGAAGGAATAATGATTGTCTCAAAAATTCATAGATTTTTACAGTTTTCGGGATGGCAGAGAAACATTTTGTCTCCCCAGGTTTCTTACTTTCAAGGATGCAATGTGTTTAGAAATAAAATAATATATGGGGAGGAAAAGTGGGCAGTGGGAGAATATCCTGAAGGGAGAAAGTGAAATGACATCCCAAGAAACAGATGCTTCATTTGACTGATGACTCAATGGAGCTTGATTGTGTGTACACAAAGACAGAAGTCTATTGATGAATACCACAAAAAGGAAGGCTTATCAAGGCCCAAACTGCAGATGTTGTTAAATGGCTAATCATTGGTTTCCAGAATGTGCCTCACGGCTTATAGAAATAAACCTTCAGCTTGGATGGAGTAATTGCCCAACACTCCAGGCACTGTTGTCACCTGGGCATCTGTTCCTCATGTTCTATGATCCTTGCCTGCTGTGAAGCAGACTGTTGTCCATTCTCCATCTGAGAGCATATGAGAAGTGAATGGTTGGATGAATACAACAAAAATGCTAAATTGGCAAGTATAACATGGGAGCAGAAAAACAATTCATTTAAGATAAGATGGATTATAAATCAGGGCAGGTCGTGTGGGGTCAAAGGTGAGCTAAGCAAACGGAGCATGACCATCTGTTGCCAGTCTTTTCCAATATAACCCCGAATGCTTTATTTTTAACATAGTGTAGTCCCTCTGGGTTGTGGGTGAAACGATTTGTCTGTTGACAGGAAATTAATTGGCCACTATTTTGATGATCGGTGGTTGAAATATTATTCATTTATTCCACCGCCTGGGTGATGGCTTTGGCGCGGTGTGCTACCCCAGGGTAGTGGTGATGTGATCTTTGGCTGTGAGCCATCCTTGGACATAGGAGCCGGATACTTGTTATGAATGCGGTGCAGAATAGTGCTAGCATTGCTAGCCATAATTGAGCAATCAGAATAAAACCGTGCAACAAATCGAAAATAACAGAGACTCAAGAATGTGAAAAATGCAGAGCTGAGTGATGGGGTGAGGTTTTAATAGAGAAGAGGAGGGTAAAGCAGCTTTGTGGTGTGATATAAAGACGCCTAAAAACATTTGCTGGTGGGAAAAAAAAGTCACTCACATGAAGTCAAGGAAGATGGAGATGTTCAGGATCAGGGGGTGTAGCCTAGACCAAGGCAGCTGTCAACCATGTCTCAGTTACCATAAAAAGGTCAGTGACAGTTTGGGGGCAGGTGAGATAGCAGGTATAAGCCCCCCCCCTGCAGCATTCTGGTGCAATAGGGCCTGTTTTTCAAGATTACTGGGATTGTAGAAACGGGACTGAAGAAACAGAACAGGAAACAAAAACACCCCTTTTTCCTGTCGACAGTGCCCTTTTCTTTCTCTTTAACCTTTACGCCCTTGACCATTGGCCCTAGACCCTCGCCTCCCATGCTGACCGCGGGTCCTTTCTTTCACTTATGAATGAGCAATGGCGAGCTGCCAAAGATGTCCTTGCGATAGTGGTCACAGACTGTGTTGCTGTGGTAACTCGGAGACTTAAGATTCATGGCATCTATTCAACAACCTTGTCAGCATGAGCTCAATAACTTTCCCCAACCTATCTGCAGGGTAATTTTATTTAAGTGGTGCAGTGCTGCACAGGTGCAGGCTCAAGTGTCTGGCAAACTTTGTCGGTATGTGACGAAACGTGACAACGTTTTGGTCATGCCGGCGGACACTCAGAAGCTAGTCGAGTCAATACGCGCTGATGCCTGGTCGGTTGGAGTTGGGTGTTAACACCAAATAGTAACTGTTGACCCTTTAATCCATTCGTTTCGTTATTCAGTCACTCAATAGATTTATTCTCACTGACTTAATGTCATGAATATACAGCATTAGCATAATCGATAAGAGGTGCATGCGTTGTGACTTTTTATTGATCATTATGTTTATAGATGATAGATGAAACTGTGCAGCCTTTCAACGAACCCCGTCATATTTATGTAAAATTATGGAGAAGTATTAAAATGTTGTACTTCAGCAATATTACTGATTGATTCGGATGACACCCCGCAGTGATAAATGTGCATGTGAAGCATACATCATATCCACAACGCTGCAATGATAATAATTAGCCTTTTACTTTCTCTGAATATATATTTAATTTCCCATTCATAATGAGCATTGACGTGAGGGTTTTCATTTTGTCTTTTATTATGCACAGGCTGCTTCACATTCCTACACACTGTCGTTGATTGATCTGTGATAAAAGCTCTATCGTGCCTGTGCAAAGTTCTTTTGTCTAACAGAGGCTGTTACAGTATGAATGCCTCAGGACTTATTTTCTGCATGTTCGGGAGTAAATGAGCGGTCGACCTCTACATTCCAGAGTGGGGACGAGGAAAAGTGTGCAGCGCAGTGTATCATTGACTTGTTTGTGTATGTCTCGATGGATAGAGAAAGAAAAGTCCTTCGTTTGGAAACAAACACAAGTGTGCCCTCAGAGATTTAGAGCTTATATAAGAAGTGATAATCTAATCAGGGCTGTTAAAAAAAGGTGTCTGACTTCATCAAGAGCTGGGACTTGCCGTCTAAATCTAGGTCGCCACTGGAGAAGAAAGGCATCACTTAAATATGTCACTATTGTATACAGATATGGAAGGGAAGGATTAGACAAGCACGCAACATTGTCTATTAAAGAGACTAATACCAGTGGGGTGATGGTTAGCTCAGTCGGTAGAGCGTCCGTCCCATGTACAAAGGCTCAGTCCTTGCTGCAGTGGCCCAGGCTTCGAATCCGACCTGCGGCCCCTTGCTGCATGTCATTCCCCATCTCTCTCTCCCTGTATTCCTGTCACTCTTCAGCTGTCTATCAAATAAAGCTTGAAAAAGGCCAAAGAAATATCTTCAAAAGAGACTACTAAACAAAATTATATAGTCAGTGGTGGTCTCGGGATGTCTGAGGGGCAAGGGAACAATTTCCAGACAGGGAAAATAAGAAGGACACCGTTTCCATAAGATACAGCACAAAGGCACTGTTGTATGGCATGTAGGGCACTCAGTATTGCACCACATCACATTTTCTCCACTGGAATGAAATCTTAAAGGACGCGCCATCACATTTTCTCCACTAGAAAGGCACCCAGGAAGGTGATTTATCATGTTTTCTTCAATAGAAAGGCACCCTAATGGCAATGGCAATTCATCAACATCAACATTGTGTTTTGCCTGTGCCGCGTCCTACTCTTATTCCCAAGTATGGCGTCAGGAACATTGTGTTTTTGGATTCACTCCATACGCAAATGCACCAACCTGCCTAAAGGAGATGTGCGATGATAGACATAGCGCTTCACTCTACTGTAATGCAGCCGTAGCGTTGACATTCGAGTGGTTTTGTTGGTATAATATTGATCCTATTAAGAGTTATTGCCTTTTTCTTCTACACACTTCTGGTGTGTTTGTATGTATTTTTCCTTTGGTACACCGCAGCTGGTTTTTTGAGGGCATACAGAATGTGAAATACTATCTCTCAGACTCCACCACAGGTTCTGCCTCCTTCGTGGAGCCAGGCGCAGCAGTTCAGAAGGAAATGAGATCAACAAACTTACAAAGACTGTTTTATCTAGTCGAGCTGTCATGCTATATGGCCGCAGGTTCTATTCAGGCTGCTTTCACACCACCTCAGGCAACCAGACTGGAGCTCGGCATCACCTATTTTGATGTTGTGCTTCTTAAAATATAATAATCCCTCACTCTCTGGGTCCTTAAGCTTTCATAATTTGCGTGTGTGTGAGTGCATATGCTCTGCTCGCAGTGTGAGGGGAATACATGTACTGTCTGCGTGTGTGCGGATGTATGTGTTCCTCCGTGATGTGCGAGCGCATATTTGTCGGGAGGAATATCCGTTCTCTTCACGTAGACACATTCGACTAAAGATAACACTGTCAAGGTAATACCATACTGCCCTTGCGTCTGATGCGGTAACATTCACCCATCACGGCTCAGGCAACAAGACCAAGAGAGAGGGGAGCTAGGAGAGGGGGAAGAAAAGAAGAAGAAGAAGAAGAAGAAGAAGAGGAGAGCTTTTAATTTCCTCAGCAGCACAGTGAGAAGCTGGAATGAATTCTAGATGAGTTTCCAATTGAATGACAGGGCAAGCTGCGTTTGATTGAGTCTACCAAGAAACACCAAATGTTGATTTATTTTTATAGATACTATAATTGAAGATAAGGAACTAAACTAAATGCATGCTTCCAAGTTACATTTTGCTAGTAGACATTATGCCAGTTCTTCATTAAAGACGTCATAAGGGATTTAGAGTGTATGTAGGTAATGATGATCTAATTATCGCTGCAGGAAAAACACATTGATGCTCAGCAAATACTGTGGGTTAGTCCTTTCAAGAACTAGTGTTTAATTTGTCCGTACTAGCACATGGTTGACTTCAGTAGTTTACAGCAGTTTCAAACCTGCCTCAGCAAATCAGATGTGTTTCTTTGATCAGATGTTTAAGACAGACTGTGGGATGCTGTGGTAATGGCGCACGTGTCAGCAACTCATTTTTTAACAGAGGTTTTCACATGTGGAAACAGCTTTGTCTTCCCCGATGCGCCATCAGACTGTTGTCCTGTGTTGTCCTCCATAGGGCTCTGCTAGCAGGAGCGTGTCTGCTGATGCGCTTCCATCACTCCGCATTTTTATGGCGTCGTTGTGCCTCGCGGGTCCGAGTGACTCAGAAGACACTTTGAAATCCAATATGAGTGGCCAGTGTCCAGACTGAGAGGCATCTGTAAAATATAATTGAAATTAAAAATGAAACATGGCTTAAATCCGAGTTGCAAAAATCGCATTTCATGTGGGTTTATTTATTTTTTATTTTTTTGCTGTCCAGACTTTCTAAAATCAATCTGGACACAATCTGGGTATGCCAAAAAACTGGATTTGGACTGGCAGTCCTGGAAGGCCTAAGTGCTCTTAAAAACAGTTCAGAAATATCTAGCTGAATGATGTTACATAGTAGCTACAGTTGCCACCTTATATTTTGAGTAATTAAGGTACTATGTAGTTAGACACCATTTAAAAATGAGAATGTGATATAAAAGAATGTATAAAAGCTGTACTGCAATAACCAATTCCTGGTATATAAAATACCAGTAGTGCAGTTGTTGTCCCGCTCTTTACAGAGCTCTAAAAAATTAATAGCAAGTACCGTAAAAGCACAAATGCATGTACAACAATGTCTGCTTTCTGTTTCGACTGTAACAGCCATATTTAATTTGCATCGATTTATTTTGCCAGCGGCAATCGTCCTCGAAATGGTTACCAGTAACCATTGCTGTCGAGCCCTGACACGGTGCAAGCTGAAACACTGACCCACATGGACATAAAACAGCGTCTCTTCCAGCCTCCTTACTTTCTCACTAGGGTAACTAATAAAGGTCACTTCCAAATGAGCTTTCACGGGACATGCAATAACATTTCCCCCTAAAAACCACCTTCCTGACGAGCTTTAGATAGAACCTTTTTAAAAATGAATCCTTTTAACGCCTGGCTTTTCTTAGATACAGCCTGTCAAATAAGGGACTTATGGTGCACTTAACAATGGCTAAAAAGAAACCTAAGAGGCCAGCATTGATTTACAAACCCAGTTTGAAAATGTTTTTTGCTCCAAATGGTGCTTCAGAACATTCTGATTGCACCCTGAGTGCCCTCAGTGATAGTCTTTGAAGTGCTTGGAGCCGTGTGCTGAAGCTCAGTATGTGCTTATATCCGGAGCTTTTGTTAGTCACTTCATATGTACTGAGTCCTGTGCCATCATTATTCAATGATTCACACTGTGCAGCCAAAACACTCACTCTTATCTGTTAAGAGGCTGCAGAGACGCAGTCAGACAGCTTTGGGTGGGTGGATGGGTGGGGGACGGAGAGAGAGAGAGAGAGAGAGAGAGAGACTCTCTTGTGGCAAACGACTCTCCTCTCTTCCTCACAACATGAAGCCAGAGAGCATCCCGACTTCAAGAGCTTTAGATCCTGAATATTCACGCTGGTGGCATTTTACCATGTGTAGGCGGTGAAGGTTTGCAGAGATAGGAGAGAGTGTGTGAAGTATTGATCACTGTTGCTGTTGTCCTTGTTTGCTCTGTGTCTCACAGTGCCAGCTAACTCCGAGAGAAAGACAGTGAGACATAGATACAGAGAGAAGGTTGGCGTTATGAGGCACACTTATTCAACTGGGGCGAGCTGAACACAATTAGGATTCATTTCTAGAGATATGTTGAAAAACAACTAAAGAAAAGATTCATTTTCATTTTCCTCTACACCAGTCTTAGATATGACTACTACTACAACAGCAAAGGTGAATTGTATAACCATATATTAATATAGGAACGGCCTGTGGTTTGACTTCAGCCTGGATGAGTTTCTTATTAAAATTGAACAAATCTCATCGTTTCTTCTACCTTTAACTAATGTTGGTTAAAGAACATCAAAGAAAAATGTCCACCTCGTGATCAAATATCAAAGTCTAATATTATAAATATGTCTTTGAAATCCAAGCTTTTTCCTACCTTTGTTTCAGTCAGTGACTTCCAACATTTCCCAAAACGGCACATTAACAAAGGAGTGAATGTCTATAATCGCAGCAGAGTCCTTTATTAAAAATGAAACTCTGCTTGTGCATGCAATGGATTGTTGATGTCCTTGAAGACATTGATACGTCTTTGTTGTGGTACTGGTATCAGTAGGAGGTTCTCTCCAACGATCCAGACATCAGAACTATGTGAGAATAAGAGAAATCCACCAACAAAACAACAAAATGGAAGCAGAGACAAAAAAATAATGGATAGCCAGAAGCATTTTCCCACCAACATCTTGATATGCCGAGTTATTTTCATAACAACTTAAACATAAACATGGGTAAACTACTGAGGAATCACTGACCCGCCTCAAGCAGTACATCTATGGAAGAAAGAGGTTGACAAAATACTTTGAAAATGTGTGTTTGTTATCAAGTCAGGTCTTTTTTCATTTCTCTTTTTCTCAGTCTTGCTGGCCTTCAACTATCCTCCAGCAGCTCGATAGTTACAGTAGTTGCCTGTGCTCCATCATTGTCAATTAGACTCCAATCACTAACTGGGATGATTTTTAGCTCCAGGGTATTTGACTGGTTACAAGCTTTCATTATATTATTCTACAGTACTAGCACATGAACTGCTAAAGTAGCAAGTAGTCGCATATTTACATATCAAACGCAGTTTTCTTAAAAATCAGAACTGTTCCCTTGTCACCAATATGGCCGCAGAAATTCATTTTCTCCCACACCAAGCCTTCATTTGTGTGAAATAGAATTGGCCGCATTCAAATTGTGTTACCCTTCCCCGATGATTTCCATTGATAAGTCGTGTGTAGTCATACGAAGGTGGAGAGGAAAGAAAACACTCTTATTGGATCTCTCCAACAGAGGGTGACTCTTTTCCTCTTCATGTCGTGTGGTGTTGGCCAAAGATTAGTCAGCTAAATGTTCTATTTCAATCCAGAAACAGCACCTCTGTCTCTTAGCATGTGTATTAGGTGTTTAATAATGGATGCCACTGAACTTTCTGCACCTTAATGAATCTGAATGGAGTCTGAGATGCTTTCATTTCCACCAGCGTGTTAAAAATGAATCACCTTGTCTACTGCTGTATGTTATACCACCTATATTTTTTCTTTCTTATAAAGGACAGGGGGTGTCTAATTGGGAATCACAACCAAATGCTCTTTTTATCTAGCCGGGATACTCTTTGCATTGGACTCTTTTAGAAAAACCCATCCCAGTTATTATTGCTTCTTTTCACTGGTTTACAATTGATTTTAAGATTTCATCAAATAAAGCTTTTGATTGATTCAGAGGTTCACGGGGTCAAGCACTCCAGGTAGGAAAGCAGCATGCTTTGTTGTCTGCCACAGTGTTGCTGTAATGAGGGGTACAAAATTCTGCATATAGTCGCTTTAATGAGGATAACGAGACGGTTTCCCGACCATTTCATTTTGAAGTTCAGACACTGTAACAAAACAAAACAACAAGAACAAAAAAAAATCACAGTTTAATTAATTAAACCTAACCTACCGCCCATGACTGCTTCTTTTCAAAATAATCTTTCAGTGATAATGCCACCATTTACGGGCTAGTGTTAAAAATAGGTAAACCTTGACAGAATGACTGCAGCTGAAAAAACAGAGAATTGTCTGTCCCCAATGAATAGGCGACCTCTTGGTTCGGAAAATCCTTTACAGGTGGAGGGATATAAAGCGCCGCGCTTTGTGCGTTTGTTAATGCGCGCCCATTAGCGTGTTGCTAGGTCGTTGAACTCTGTGTACATTTTCCAAGTCTTTATTTTTACACCGAGGGAGGAGTTTGGGGAGATCTCTTGGCATCCAATCCGGCTGACATATCGGGGCCATGCTCTACTCTCCGCTCTGCTCCCTTCTGTGTGTTCCTGGAAACACGGCTGCCTTGTGTTGCCCTGCCAGGCCCTTGAGACAGCTCCCAGTACATTTCTGTCCCGGTGACGTGCGTGAATGTTTGTGCGTTTGCATGTGTGTGTGCCTGTCTGGGTCTATTTAGCCTCAATGCAGAAATACTGTAATTGAGTCAAATTTTTCGCCTTAAATGTGTTTTGAGTGATGAAAATTTTTCTTCCCTGCTCTACAAAAGTTCAAATGTGTCACTGTTTTTGGGAGTCAAATATACTGTGATGGATAACGACAAGAAACTTCATTGCTAGGCTTCCAAAATTCAATAGCTGTTGCAGAACTCAATAAGTGCAGCTTACTGGCAGCTTTATGTGACAAATGACGCAAATCAGAGAGATTTTTCAAAGGAGAGGCAGAAATCTGAAAGCAATGATTGTTAGTCACTAACTGCCTCACCTCAGACTCTGTCCCTTAGAGACATGGCTGAACCACAAAGGAACCTGGGTGTCTCTGTTTATCTCTTTCTTGTCTTGCTCGCACACAACCTCCATTTACTAAGTACTTACTCTTTCTCTTGTCCTTTCTCCCCGCCCCTCTCCTTCCCTCCCGCTGTTCCCCCGTGTCCCAGATGGAGGAAGTAATAGCACGCATGCAGGATGAGAAAAATGGCATCCCCATACGAACAGTGAAAAGTTTTCTAACCAAGATCCCCAGCGTTTTTTCAGGTAAGGCTCTGCTCTTTTTTCTGTTTTGCTCATCTCTTCTCTCCTCTCCTCCACTTGGCTCCCACTCACTCAAGTACCGCACTAGTGCTTTGCCAAACAAAACACAGAAAGTATTTAGAGAGTTGTCCGTTTTGCATTTCACACCTGCAGTGCCAGAATGTCAAGAGGATCATATTGGATTTTCAAGCTGTGCAACCTAATAGAAAAAAAAAATCTATGCTGGACAGACACTCCACAAGAGATTAGTTAAATAAACACTATTCAGCACCCCAAAGGAGTGGTCATCCCTGAAGATAAAAAATTAACAATATGCTATGTACGATGATATAAATTAACATTAAACTTACAGTATGTATGAAACTAGAAGCTGATACCAGCTAATTAAATTTAGACAGATATACACTAATAGATTAATAACCTAAATCTAATCCTTAAAGGTCAGGTGTGTAGGATTTAGCAGAATATATCAGAAGTGGAAAATAATATGCATAAATATGTTTTAATTAGTGTATAACAACCTGAAAATCAGAATCATTATGTTTTGTTACTTTAAAGTCTTTCATATTTACAGATGCCACCGGTTCTCTTCCGTCACGCTGACAGACAAATTAAACGCTGGCTCTAGATGGGGCCTTTCATATTTTACCCACTTTTTGCAGCTGGTTTCTCCTGCATGTTAGGAAGGAGATGATGGGGTGATGAGATTGAAATAACAATGAAGCACTAAATACAAAAAGACAATATACAGAAATCCAATCATTTTCTGTGAAGGTTCTCAGTCATCCAGAAAAAAAAAATCCAATAAACAGAAAAACAAACAGACATAACAACTACCAGCAGCTACCCATGCCGCTAAATCCCACACACTAGTCCTTTAAATGTAAAACCTCAGATTTTCCTGCAAGTGCTTGTTTATGCGAAATGTGCACAAACCTCTTTTCTGATTTAATTATTTATTTTTTTATTTTATTTTTAGCATGAATTCGCCTCAGGCGCCAATAATCATCATCATACTAATAATGTCAGTACCACTGGTCCACATCACTGCTAACTAATGACCACGCTTGGCTTGTCACAACCGGTGACATGTCACGTCCAGGCTGGCTAAGACAGGCCACAGACAGATGCGCAGAACTTAAAATAGTTGAAAAGGAAGTGAACGCCGATACATTTAAATTCTGAAATTCAGCTTCAGTGACGTTAGTGGAAAATGACAAATGCTGATACAGTTTCCTTTTTGACACTTGTTTGACACAGTGTGTGTGTGTGTGTGTGTGTGTGTCTTTGTTTAGGTTTTGCATCTAGCCAAGCTACAGATACGGGTAGAGGTAGCAACAGCATACAGTACATACCTATACCTGCAGAGCTATACTTTATCCACACATCTACTGCATTATAATCATAAAAAATACAATATATCTTCAACAAAATGTATGCATTCCATATAAAAAATAAGAATAATCAATATTATATTTTAAGAGTGATGCTCAGGTTTCATACACTGCCCCCAACACAGTACTCTCTTGGCAGTCTGTAAGGCTGCAGCAAGGTCACAGTCCTTCTGTAGCTTCCCCTCCGTGAACACTGCCACTGTTGTTCACTGGAGCACTTGACCAAGCTGTAAGCACACAACAGTCAGGAATGCAACCAAGGTTGCTGCAGTGTGTTATCCTCTGCACCATTCAGACCCTCAATTTTTAATAAAATACATTGATTTCTTCTCCTGCCGATATAATACACGCCAGCAGTTGCTCTGAAACGACTGCACTGCTGACTAACTGTTGCAAATGTGACGCACATGTTTTCTCTCTCTCTCTCTTTGTTTATCAGTGAGCCAAGTTCTGTATTTATCTCTATAAAAGTCGGTGCTTGTATTCGTCAGACGCATATTTTTGGAGTATACACAGATAACATATTTGTACTCGCCCCGGGTATAGGTCTGCGTATGTACAGTATGTGTGCACGTCTCCTTTATGCATGTAGAAAAAGAGAGCAGGAGCATAGCTTAGAAATAACTTTGCTACTCTCAGTTTGTTTTATATTCATGCCCACACGCAGACCAAAATTCTGTCAACATTTATATTCAGCAGATCTGCATGTACAATTTACAGTGTATTCCAGGACTTCACATATTTTCACATATTTTCATGCCTTGTGCTGTTTTTACTATTTCTTATTTGCATATTTTCTTTGTCTTTGTTAACTATGCTTCTACCAGAACCTCTATAATATTAGAATTATGTTAGTTTCATACATTCTTTATACTTAATATGGTCAAGCGTTAATTTGAAGCTGTGCAAGATGCCCTTTGCTGTCCCCTTTTACTATTCGCTGCAGCAGTTATTAAATATTTGCCATTATTATGATCATTAATTATTGATGCTATCACTTATCACTCTGGTTATGTTATTGCCACATTCTGATGCAAACACATGCTTGTGCCCGCGCGCACACACACACGTACGCACACATGGACACACACGCACAGACCGATCTATGGGCGTGATATTAATCAATTCGGTGGACAGTCTTGTTAGAGGATTACCTTACACATCTCATCTGAGCTCTCTCTTAGAAAGTGGGTCAACTCCGACAGTGTGAAAATGGGGTTGTATTAATGATGTTAATCCGTGGAAAATCTCATCTGGTTATGGGGGCGCTGAACAGCAAGGGGGTACTGTGGAAGAGAAATGGAAGAGAGACAAAACGCGGGCAGACAGAAAGATGGCTTGATGGACAGAGAGACAGCCACAGGGACTGACTTTCTCGCTGCATGAATTCCCTCATGTCTCCATTTCACACCTTTTTCTGCCGTCTGTGGCTCTCATCTCCTCAACACACCTTCACCTGTCAGCATGACAGGCAGTAATAATAGCTTGGAAAATATATATTTAGCCAAAGTGCTAAAGTCACATGTTGTGGCGGGGTGTGAAGATGCCCGGGGGGCAGAGGACGCTGTTATGTTTTTCCCGAGATGTGAAAGTGATTCAGTTGCACTCTCAGATGGGGAAGATGAATTGCAAAATGGCATCCGCCATAAAAAGTTATGTCCACTCTAGAAAAACGTCTTCTGCTTCGAAAACCGAGGATGCAGGTGCCTTGTGTTCTGCTCAGACCCTCCTCTCTGAGACCTGACCTGTTTACACAGTTTTGGTTTGTGACAGCTGGAAATGTTCAATGTGATTCATCGGCTTATTAAATGAAACAATTGCGGCTGCGGTGCCTGTGCTGTGACTGAGTCAGACAAACTGTGTTGTTACTGTACACAATGGATGCTTCATTATGCCATTGTACCTCTCTGGTCATTTATATTAATGGACTGCAGCTTGGAGAGGGTGTCAGAAAAGAGAATTTGGTAATGGATGGCCTATTACCCACCCACATGGTGCAAGGCGAGAGGAATCGGTATGCACTGCGATGATGAGGGGACGTGGGTAGGGTTAAGAGTGGCATTGTTTTCCCTTTCATTTGCATCTATATGCAAAATGGTGTTTCAGCACACTATGAATACATTAGATATGTCAGTGATTCATATTTATGCGCTTTCTCTCATTTCAGGTTCCGACATCGTACAGTGGATGATCAAGAATCTGGACATTGAGGATCAAGGTAAAAGAGCTGCTTGATACTGACAGACCCTTTTTAACTTGGAATGGGCACATGGCAAAGAAACTGTGTGAGGTGAAAGAGGCAGGTGCATGATGCTTTCAGTAAACAACAGGAAGTTTATTGTGCTTTGGCTGCTGATTGGGCCTCTTTAACAACACGGTAGTTAATTGGGCAGGGTTGTAATTTGGAGCTTAGGTAACACATGTTTGCGTCAAAACCGTACACCTTTTTGGAGCCATAAATCAGTCAAATATGAACACAAAGACGTCATACACGCATTTTCAGATCTGATTTTACGTGCACTTTACGAGGATATCAATATGTCTCCAAATCACAGAATATAAAGACGCTCCTTATAACTCTAGAGCTTGCCTTAGAATCATCACGTTTTCTTTAAGCATCAAAGTTATTTACCTGTAGCTGTCTGTGCATCAAATTGATACAGATCCACGAGAAAAGAGGTGTAGAGTCTCTTAATTAATGCTGATCTAAAGACTAGGATATTATTGTTACCGTTTCATTGTTAGCAGCTGTTTGTACTCCTATCTAATTTCGAGTTTGCTGGTGATTCTCGAGGGCGAGATGAGGAGACGTGCTGAATGTAGGTTGTTATTTTTTTCAGCACTAAGAATAATGAAGTGAGGATAACATGCCTTTGTGTAACCTATGTTTGCCATTAGTTTACTCTACGTCCTCAAGTCCCCAGTTCTCCAATTTTCTTTGATCCGTCTTTTCATGTCCTTGAGCTACAGCAGACGCCGCACTTCTGCTTATTCTTCCTTTGTTTCTGACTCATTATTCTTATTTTATTCCAGTGTGATAAAGTAGAACTAGTCTTGAGGGACTTTCCATATCATTAGCTGTGCCCCTCCCTACATATAAAACAACTTAAAAGTCGACAGGTTCGACCGTGATGAGTATGAAAAGTTCAAACGGGTTGCTTGCTTGCATTAAAGATAGTGATGGGGAAGTGATAATGTGAAGAGAAACCTTTAGGTGCGTGTGTGTGTCCCGCATGTGTGTTTACTTGTATACTGGTTTGTTTGCGTGGGTGTGAATTCCCGCTCTAGTGTGCGCCTCAGTTTCGTGCAGTCAGTTCATAGTCGGGAGAGCTGACTCATCTACTCACAACTCCTCGGTGTGTTGCTTCATTTGTATGCAAGGACCGGCCCGTCTTTGTCTACTGACACATCAGTTGTGGGGGTTTTAATGCGCGCACTCGAGATCGTTTGGGTATTACTGAGTGGACAAAGTGTCCGTGTCTTTTTCTTGTCTTGTCTTATCATTTGAAACATGTGAAATATGGATTCAGACGTATCAATTTGCCCAAAAATCATTTCCCCCATGCCTCAGACAGCACTATGATTAATAATATCTGTACCATGGCACCTGTAATATGCTCCTAACCCCTAAAAAAAAAAAAAAGCTTGTATCTGTAGCCTGTCAGATCACATCAGCGTAATGCGCTAAACCGGCCCCAAAATGCTCTGTTCATGGAGCCTGGCGGTAAGACATATGTCATTCCCTGAGGCAAATTTACATTTATAGTGTTAGGCTATATTTTGTGTCACCTGCAATATTGGAAATGTTTTCCCACAACAGGACACTTGATCAGAATTGTCAGTAAACAGGGAAGAGTCTGAAAACATGTTAACACACAGATTGTCCTTCAAGACTGACTGACTTTTTTTTTTTTTTGTCAGTTGCCCTGCGGTGGTGAGCAGAGTGTCAGCACAGAGCAACTCACGGGCCTGACAAACACAGCAAAGTGAAATGCAGTTAGTTTGGCTCACAGCGCCATAGCAGCGTGTTTATCATGTAAAAAGGCAGATGAGCTTATATCAAAGTTGACTGGGGATTTCAGAGTTTTTTTGTCACAGATAATATACTGACACACTCCGGATGAACTCATCATCATCCTATTTTGCAATCTCTGTTGTGCCCAATCCCATTTTCATTCGACACTGCATTTGATTAGCCGATGCAAATTCCTCCAAAGTTCTTCTCAAGTGTTTTAGATGTCTTTTTGGACGTTTTAGCAGAGAGTGTAACTCATTACAGATCATAAACATTCAGCATTTTTTTCTAAATCTTATTGGTTTATCTGGCATGGGAACTACTGGAGTTCACTGTTCACACACATTTAAGGTGGCCCAGATTCATTTGCATGCGTCATTGAGCAGTCCAGGCCAGACAGCTCATCAACGGATCGGGAACACTGAGGACCACAGGTTGACAGGATCCACAGCTCTAAGATGAACTGTCTGGTGTAGACGTTGAATACAGTCCTTGAATTATACATTTTAACATTTGAGTTATACATCAGGGATCCCGTAACTGACCTAAGATCTGCTCTTCTGAAAGAAGTATAGTTTCTAACACTTTGAACCACTTCACTTGACTTACTCTTACCAGTGATGAATATCTCTGATGCATCATGCATACACATCCATAAATCATACAAAAGAGAGACTTTTAAAACTCGAGATCTTTTTTCATAATCGTTGAATACGGATGTTTCATGAGTTCATATCAATACTTCACACCCAAAGCATGAACTTTGGTGGGAAAATCTCAAAATATATTTAAGCCATATTAAAAACAAAAGCAACAGAAGTGACACCAAATCGGTGACGATGAACCTTTTTTATTTTGTCAGTATACTGTGTGGCACGCCTACAGTAGCCGTCGAAATGAGTGAAAACTGAGCAAAAACATTCAAAGGGTTTCATGGACTCTGGGTTGTTTACAGTATGAATTCACTTTTTCTGTACCATGTTATAACAACTCCTGCATCCGCAACTCCAAACCTGCCTGAAAATAAATTCCTGCAGGGGTGTCAATAACATCACGTTACGTAATACTAAATACATCATATTATTTACAACAAAATGATTCAAAACATTTTATGCGTTGTGTTTTTTTATTGCCAAAATATAAAAGAGTGTGTATGAGACTGTATACTGTATAGAAATGCATAACAATAATAGTTATGTATCTAATATTTTAGATCCCTGTGGGGGGAATTTAACCAGTCAAAAAGCAACAATTAAAACATTGATAATAAATAAATAAACTATTTAAATTCACTACACCTACCATCAACAAAAAACTGCCAGCCAGTCAGACTATTAGTCAGTCTTACTGAGGGTGTGAATTGCATATTAAAGAGCACCTAATCTTATCAGTGGGACACCAGGGAACAGTAAAATGATCTCTGAGGGAGGACATTTGGCTCATCAGGACAGCATGGAGAGGGTGCATGCTGTTCTGTATAATAATCCTGGTTTTCTCCTCCAAACTTCTTCAAAGCTCCCCCTCATCCGACTCGAGAGTCACTCTTGTAGTGGAGCGCTTTAGATGATTTTTTAAATTAAATTAAAGTAAAGTAAATAAATAAAGTTTATTTACTGAAACAGAGAAACACAAAGTTCTAATAATTTGGACTTTTCTTGAGTCTTTGTTGTGTAATTTTATTGTTCTGAGTGGACCTCAAACATCTGAGATGGTTTGTTAGGAAAATCATTCTTTGGTAGAACTTCTGAAACATGCAGAGGAACTCAACCAGAGACTGTTTTAAGGGGTCATAATCCAAAAAGATGAAACCACTAGTTAACAGTTTATTGTATTTTATAATATTAGGCTGTTTGTTGTTTTTTTTTCATGTAAAATCTGAATCTCCAAAACAACATGAAACAAAAAAATGCCCCATAATTTCCAGTGAAATGCAGTGGAGCTAAAGTACAAAGTGAAATAGAAATACCTAGTAAGTACTAAATATACTTGCATGCTTCATTCTTCACATGCTGTAGTGTAAACACTACTAATCAAACTATAACTATACGGTGCAGAATCTCCTCTCCTTCTTTATGTAAAGCTCAGCTGGAAAACTACTTCCACACTCCACTTGGCAGGGTTTCAATCTGCTGGCACAGAGCTGGTAATCTGATGAAATCAAAGGGTCTTTCCCCCCAGACTCTGAGGCTGTCCTTTCTTGACAACTTGACTAATTGCAATCCAAGGTTTAGTCAGCTACTGTAGCTTATAGAAAAGTCTGCGATATGTTAAAGGAAAGCGAGAAGCTCCCTTTCTACCAGGATTTGATCTTTATAGACTCGATCCTATTTAATCTTTTATTCCCCCCATCACACCAGTCTGATTATACGGTTTCGGATTTATTCTTTTGTGCCCGTCATGTATACTTTATATACACTTAAAGAAATGAAATATTTGTACTGCTTCTACTATCATTTTTTTTTTTATCTATCTGCTTTTGAAATTGTGCTGGATGATTTCCTAAATTTCTGCAGGCAGTGTAGGGTGAGGGAGAGAAACTGTTGTATCAGTTGCTGTGCGTGGGGATGACATTCAACATCCATCCTCAAAACGGCATCAGAAAAACCCTCAGCTACACTTCAGCAGAAGCGGAGAGAGACTGAGAAAACCATCACAGAGACAGACGCTCAGCCCCGTGTTTGAAGAATAGGTGACAGCCAGCTCTAACAGCACTGTCCTCCGTGTCATTTTTCATACTTTGCTGCCTTTACTTTCATCTGACGTTCATCCCGTCTGAGATAACAATCCAGAAAATGAAATCTCGGAATGGATAATAACAGTGAAGCATGTGGATGACTGGATTTTTGCCTATAAATGTCTGTCTGCTTGAACTTCTCTGTATTCTGTGGACAGGTGCAGATGACGTATGCAAGCCCGGTCTGTCCCTGTAGCCCACCAACAGAAATGACTCCTCTCCTTCTGACTTAATAACACAGCAAAATATAACACACGGTGAATTATATATATTCACATGGGCTAATATTGCTGTAAGAAATAGTACAGTGGATAAGAAGGAAGGTGGTGTTTTTATAAGTAAACAGGTTTAAATAACTTATGAGTCATAATTTATTAATAAATGGAGCACGGTCACACATATGCGCACGCACACATGCATATACATAAGCATCCTGACCTCTCCAAGCTGTGACAGTCACTTCAGTGGTAAAGGAAAAGACAGTCTATATTTATCTCACATGCACCCGGTGTGTGGGGATATGGATGTGTGTGTCAGAGAGCGAGGGAGCAAATTTGTGCATATTTTATGCATGCATACAGTAACATCCCGTTATAGCATCCATGCGCCTGCCTATTTAGGGCACGTTAAGCGTTTTAATCTTTTTCTGTGCGTTAGTTTATTAGTGATTAATAAATAAACAAACGCGGCAGAGAGGGAGACGAGGGCAATGCAGTATGGGACAGCATTAACCGTTACATGTACTGTTCATAGTGACAGAAAAGTGGCAGAATTAGCACTGAACTGTCAACACATCACACTGAACAGGAGTAGCGGATGTCAACTCCGTGATGGCATTATAGGCTGAGAGCAGCGGGGAATAGCTGGTGGCTGACGAGGCACGCGGTGGATGATGATTACGTGTTTTCATTATCTGATGGGTTTAAATCAGGGAGAGTCAGACATGTGCTGTGGAGCACCAGAGGGAAGCAGGTTTTCTCTCTAACCAAGCACAACACCAGGTGATTTGACTGATGAGTTCCGCCTCTCCGGCTGAAGGTGTGCTAATCAGCCGGGCCTCCTGCTGTGCTGTTTGGTCGGACCTGCCTATCCCCATGTCAAAGCAGTGTCAGAAGCTATTAGTGCGGCGGCTCCTAATTTATTCAATAAAGCCGTGGAGTTCACTCTGGCCGTTTTGTCGAGGGTGAATTTATAGCGGGGAATGAAAGGTGAATGAAGTTAATTAGCTGACGGGACGAGGAAAAAGCATGCTGGTTAAGGATCTGTGATAGGGAACTATTGATTGCAGGATTATCAGAGAATCTTCTTTTAATGAAAAAGTGAGATCCCAGAGCAGCTTCATCTTTTAATGCCTTGGTATTTTTGAAAAGAGGATACATGGGCTGGTTGCTCGGCAGACATTTCGATTTGTCAAGGACACGAAAACGCAGGTGGGATAACAGTGATGGTGGCTCAGTTCCATCAATCCACCTGTGGGTTTCATTGAAATGTCGACTGTGCAACCTTTTCTTTAAAAGTTATGTAAAGGAAGGGCCTCATCACTTTGATCCTTGACATTTTGTAAAATGTGCTTATCCTTATTGTACTGGATGAGATTGACCACTTTCATATGTGTCTGTTAAATATAAGGCTACAGCCAGCAGGTGGTTAGCTTAACTTATCTTGGCTCTGTCAAATGGGAACACTATCCGCCCAGCAGCACCTTCAAAGCTCACAAACTAACACGTTATATCTCATTTGATGATCTGTGCAGAAAAAAACAACAATTTGATATTTATGCAATTGCCAGGCATGCAACAGAAACTCCAGGAAAGCACTATTCAGCCAAGAAACCTCCCCAAATAGTCATTTTTTTTTACATTTCACAATTTGTGTGGATTACACAACTTAATATAATGTGTTAATAAGTGACTTCGAGGTGGCTTTAGAGGTGCTGGTAGGTGGATTTTGTCACCATTTTACAAAGCCAGGCTAGCCAGCAGCTTTCCCCTGTTGTCATAGTGATAAAATGGTCTAAAAAAGTGGATGTTGCCTTATATTTCCTTTGAAGGCCTGATATTAAATGCAATTGTTTGTGAAATATAGAAACAAAAGCTAATAATCAATTAGCTATAATCATACGAGTGCATCTTGTATTTTTTGGTGAACAAAGCTATATATGTGTGTACTAATATGATGTATGAAAGGAAGATTAAAGGTTTATAGTAATCTTTCAGTTCCTGCTACATCTCACCCTTTTGCTATGATCTCTGACACATTTCTGAAACTTAATATCCGCATGACAGCTAACAGTGCTGCTGAATTCAACCTGTGAAAGACTTCCTGCTGCCGCTCACTGTTTGAGAAAAAAAAAAGAGATAAAAGCCTGCAGCCATTTCATTTTACACACTCTCAAAACATGCTGATATACGTGCGAATGTTTAATATGCATGAAAGTGAAGTGTTTGTGTGCCGGTGCACTAGATTGCCGGGAAAACTGACACACAGCACAGGAGTGCACCACGTCTAAACTGACTTTTCGTCTGTGTTTTCTCCCAGTGGAGGCTCTTCACCTAGGAACTCTGATGGCTGCACATGGTTACTTCTTCCCCATCTCAGACCACGTCCTCACTCTCAAAGATGATGGCACTTTCTATAGGTTTCAGGTAAGATATAAGATCCGACAATAGTAATGCTATGATTCAAATTTTATCTGTAGTAGTGGTAATATTTAACAAAGACATAAGAATAGAGAAAAATACAGCAGGGGGCTAATAAAAAAACACAAAATTGAATTGCAACATGTTTTCTTTCCATGCTGTTGAAAATAAAGTACAAAGTGCAGGACAGAGAAGAAGTTGAAACTGTTAGAGTGCCTCTGTGCGATATGCTGGAGTCAAAACAGTGATTAGGAGTTGCTGTGCGCCATAATTATTAAAGGTCCGTGAAAAAAGAAAAACAACAACAGCACATCGCTCTGAATGTCAATACCGGGATTGACAGTTTTAGTGCTTTTACAGTAAGCTCCCCCAAGTGTGCTGCACAGAAATAACCAAAATAAATCAATGCCTAAGGCTGTTTGTGTTAGTAGCAGGCTTCACTTTGGTCTTTACGTGTAATCGGTTTCCATCTGAAGCCGGCCTATACAGTGCAGCCCAAGGAGGGTCAAGATTCATGCCGCTGTCTGCTCTCAGTGCCCGCTGAAAGGAGCTTATGTGCTTTAGACATTAACGTCAAGCCTATTATACAACAAAATGTTTTATTGTGACAGATGCAGGACTGTGACTGCGTGCCCACCTCGCATGAGAAGCACACGTTGATTTAAAACGCCATGTGGTTAGCTATACGCTGCCAGTAATGTGAGGTTTCCTTGAGTTTTGTTTTTTAATGACCTGTTTTCCCCCCTCCAGACTCCGTACTTTTGGCCATCAAACTGCTGGGAACCAGAAAACACAGACTATGGTGAGAGAGAGCCGTTACATTTCTAACTTCTACTTTGTGCAGTGTGTACTGAAGAGGCTAATGAGGCACACCGTTTGTGTAGCGCATAAAATCTGTTAGTCCGCTCAGTGTGTTACTGCTGACGTTGCAAAAAGTGCCAAAAAAATGAAACAAATTATGCAACGACAGTATACTGATGGTCAAACATAAAATTTTGTTTTTGGTGTTTGGCCGACAGCGAGAATCGGTTATAGTGCAATAAGCATGCAATAACTGTATACTTCCTATCTTACTTCTATTTTATATTTTTATATTTTCCAACCTCAGTTTCGCCCGCCTCAGTCATACTCTTTGACTAATGCAGACTGATTACAGCGAAGGAAACCAGAGATGTGTTTATATGTGTGCACCTGTTGTGCACATTTGGCCGAACGTTTTAAACGGTGATACAGGGATGAGCTTTTCATTGTTTACAGCAGAGCAGAGTGGAGATAAACATTTCATAATGCCAAAAATGGTTTGGGTGAATAGCCGCAGCCGCTGCAGGTCTTTCATTTTGTTGTTTGAATTGTGGAGGGAGGAAAAGGGCTAATGCTCGCTGTGGGAATAATCCGGCGAGCGTCGGGGGGAAGTTAGAGTGTCTCAGATGTAGCAGCTGATTCACGTGAGCGATGCCCCATAATGAAAACAGTCTAATGGCATAATGAAGCCTCCGCATAATGGTCAGTTAACAAAGGGGATGAAGGGATGATGATAGCACAGGAAGACATCAAAAGTCAGGCGCGCGCACACAACAGACGCTCAGACACCGTGCACGCTCAATGACCTCTTGTGATTTGCAGGCCAGTTTAAATGTGCAGTTGAGAGGATTAAATGAGTAAACGCAGGGCCACTTAAGGCTGTTAAAACCAAAGCTAAGATCCCGCTCTGCCTCTGTTACCAACCTCTCTGTCTCTCTCTGTCTCTCTCTCTCAGCTGTTTACCTCTGCAAAAGAACAATGCAAAATAAAGCACGTCTGGAGCTTGCAGACTATGAAGCGGTAAGTGAAAGAGGACTTTTGGTGTCAGCAAACCTCTCTTCACATATCTGTTCTGCTCCTGCGTTGGCGCTGCTCTCCGGGTTTTTATCTCTTTTGCGTTTTTGTTCATAAAAACTGGGGACATTTGTTTTGTTTTTTTTTTGTTTCTGTCACTGCATCATTTGTAACTTTCGTTTCACTGAAGCTATTAAATGAACCAATGGGTTGGTTATCCTTTTGCTTTTTATGCGCGAGCAGGGATCATTAAAGATGCTATCCAGCTGTGCACTGTACACATCATGTGCGGTAAACATAATCAGTCCTGCTCCCTCAAAATTCTCCCCCCCCTTTTGTTTGTTCTTTCTTTGACTTGCAGGAGAGCTTAGCAAGGCTACAGAGAGCTTTCGCCAGGAAATGGGAGTTCATTTTTATGCAAGCAGAAGCACAAGCGAAGTAGGTTTCTATAAGAACCACACACGCATTGAGCCTATGAGTGAGTCCTCTTACACCCTCGTTATGAAATGATTAATCTTAGCGGTTTACTTCAACTCTCCTGTAATTACCGGCACACAACTTCACAGACGAGATACTCATTAAACATGCGATTGAGTCAATCAGTACATGTGTTGGAAATGAGGTGAGAAAAAAACAGTTCTGAAATATTATTTTTTCTCTCTCAGAGTGGACAAGAAAAGAGACAAAATTGAGAGGAAAATTCTTGACAGTCAGGAAAGAGCTTTCTGGGACGTGCACAGACCAGTGGTGAGTGAAATTGCTGATGCTGTCTACATCGTCACCTTTGCTGTTGCCAGTATCATCGCAGACATTATCAACATCATCGTAATTGTCCGGGCAAAAGTTGAAAAAAAGTCATTTTACACTGACCGCCTGCACGGATGTCAAAAGAATAGTTATTATTATACAAGCCACAGTTATTCCCTTCCCACAGTTATTATCTTCCTTCCCACAGACGACGGGAATGCACTTCATAGATTATGTCATTTATATATGACCTATACGTTCTCGATTCCTCTGACGTAGGAGCCGCGCGAAGAGGTGAACGCACCGTAAATCCCCCGTTGTGTATCCCTTTGCCACACGCATAAAATGCCACATCAATAACTGTCACAACACATCAGCTTCACCGCTGCTCTTTACCTCGTTCGTACACACATGCTTAGCATTAGCATTTAGTCTCCCCCTGAGGTCATAGGGTCTCCTCTGCTGTGTTTCTCAGAAGCCACTGCTCCATGCTTAATTGGAAAATAAGTTCAATTTATGCGTCCTTGGAGCAACATAATCAATATTAATTCAAATTTCACAGTGATGCCGTCAAGCTCCTTAACTTGTTCGTCTGGAAGAGACCTAGATTAGACCACTTGTTCAATCAGCCAGAATTTGCACACTAAGACTCTGATTTCCCGCTGGTTTACTTGTTTTGCCAGAATTGGCACATTCCATGTTTAATTAACCAGCATCTGACACATTGTCCTGGAGACTTCTCCGAATCACTTCACAGCCCAGATACACATATTGGATTTGATTAACGGAAGCTCATATAATGGTGGCGAAATTGCACCTTCGTCCTAGAGGGCTGAGCATAAAACTGCAAATTCCTGAAAGAAAAAAATTAATTTCAGCCGAATTAACTCTTGATTTTATGATTTTCTTTTGCTCTCCTCACAGCCCGGATGTGTGAATACAACAGAAGTTGACATAAAGAAGTCCTCCAGAATGAAAAACCCACACAAAACCAGAAAGGTATGGTACAATGTCCCACTGATGCACCTTTCTTTTCAGGTCAGGGCTCATACTAGTGTAACACAGACATAAGCAGACAGGCTTATTGCGCCTTGCTGTGCTTGTCAGCGGCTATAAAACTACTGCTATAGATAGTTTTATTTCATGTGCTTGTGTTTTTTTGTGTTGTTTCAGTCTGTGTATGGGCTGCAGAACGATATCCGTACCCACAGCCCAACCCACACCCCCGCCCCAGAGGCCAAGCAGCCGACAGAAGAAGAACTGCAGGAACAGGTTAGACCTGCAGGTGGCACCCTACTATTAAATATAGGCTCTTTAACCACTTGAAATCAGCGCAAGCCCTCAGATTGTAGTTGTAGTTTTATTTTACAGCTGTAATTTATAATGATGTTATACTTTAAGCACAAATTGGTGCAGATAGTAGCAGATATACTTGGAAAAACAACAATATCTTGTGATATTCATGGTGACTGACGTGTGCTAATCGTTCCCTGCTGTGGTTTCAGATCACCTTTTGGCAATTGCAATTAGACAGACATCGACTGAAAATGTCCAAAGTGGCAGAGAGGTGAGCGATGTTCTTTGTGTCTTTATTCAGTTTAGCCATCGATCTGTTTATTGAGCCTTTAAACGGCCTAACACGCCATGGAATTAAGAGCTCCGATGACCTTGAGGAGTGATTGGACCCGGACAATGCCTTCAGTGAGTGTCAGCGCTGATGATGCCAGATTCTGGATGGCACACAAAGCGTCATGTTTGTGATTTCCTTCAGTGAAAAGAGAGGTGCATTCGCCAAAGACTTCTCTATTCTTGTGTCCAAATACAGGGTCAGGGTCAGGCTCTAGCTTTATTTCGGTCTGTTCTCTAGTTGCTCTCAGGAGGATTTCACTTCTCCCTTTGTCAGTTACAGCTTACAAATAAACTCATTCGTAATCACTCACAGAAAGGTATGGAGCATGAGCTCGCCAGACGTCATAACTCGATTATAACATGCCTGTTGTCTGTCCTCAAACAACAGTTTGCTGGGATACACAGAGCAGTACGTTGAATACGACCCCTTCCTCACACCCCCAGATCCATCCAACCCCTGGATCTCAGATGACACCACGCTCTGGGAGCTCGAAGCCAGGTCAGTACATGAGAAAAGCAATGTAGATGTTTAGCTGGGTACAGAGATCACTTGATATACTTTCAGAGTTTGAATGTTTTGTTGAGATGTTTCTGTGTCCTCCTCCAGTAAGGAGCCAGGTCAGCAGAGGGTAAAGAGGTGGGCCTTTGGCATTGACGAGGTTCTTAAGGACCCCGTGGGGAGAGAGCAGTTCCTCAAGTTCCTGGAGTCTGAGTTCAGCTCAGAGAATCTCAGGTACATGATAAAATACACACACACACAAAATACTTGTTTGTGTTACTCGTTATTTGTTTTACTTTTAATAAGATGGTCATTCTGTACCATTTTAATTGGCAACGAGCAACTACAGCTTTCCAATAAATGCAGTAAAAAGTACATTTGGATCTGAAATGCTGTGGTGAACTATAGGTAGAAAGTGGGAACATTAAGTACCACAAAACAATGTACCTGAGTAAATGTACTTAGTTACTTTCTGCCGCTGCTTGTTAACCAGTATAGAAAGATTATATTATGGATTATAGACTTTGCCTAATCCCGACCCTGACATTTGCCTGAACCTTTATAAATAGCAACCTTAACCACAAAATGAGTCTTAAGCCTAAAATAAATGGTTGACTGTCGTCGGACCAGCTTTTTGTTCCCACCTGGGTACCCACAGTGTGACTGTGAGAACAGACATTTGTGGCCACAATGTATAAGTAATAAAAGCACACACACACACACACGAATGCACATGTGAGAGACTGTGGTGGATTTAGCTCACACTTTCCTGCATGCCCCCACTCGCAACACACACACACACGCACACAGGCACAACGCGCAGTTAATATACTCTTTACTTCTCCCACTCCCACTGTACCTGCCCATATGGTTAGACAGGAATGGCTGAACATTTGTGCGTTCTGTGATGATGAGAGAAATGAATAACATTATCTGAATGGTTATTATATCTGAATAGCATCTCACTTGAATGGGTTTTTACAGTACAAATGCTCACTTAGTTTAAATGCATATTTCTAACAACAACGCAGTGACAACCGTCGCTGTTATTGTGGGGTTCACCGCTTCTTTTCATGTATAAGACGTAACCTACGGTAACGTTCTTTAATCAAAGCAAGATGAGCCGCTGGATGCAGTTTTTTTTTTTTTTTTTTTAATATGCATGTATGGCTCTAACAAAGGTGCGGGATATTGCCTTAATCTGTTTATTCATGGTAACAAGAATACTGTGTATACGTTCTGAATATTTAAAGCACATGCTAATCAGCTAAATATGAATAAATGCAGGATAGCTCCTCATTTCTTCCCAAAGCTGGTCATGTGGTCAGTTTGATTAGATTATAATGTAACATCTCAGTCAGCTTAGAAACCTGTTAGCTTTACTGTTATTAAACAGATGTATCACTGAGAAAATGCATGCTGCTTTACATATTTATCCTATTACTCTTAACTTTAAAAAAAAAAAAATCAACTCGTGCTGTGACTGTCCATTATTTAAAATCTAATTCAAAAGTAAGGCATTACTTAATAATGAAATTGTTTTTCTCCTCTGTGATGAAAAGATGATTAGACTAAATTCCTTTCACGTACTAAGTAAAATGCTCTTAAAAAGAACTATGCAATGATCTTGCTACACTCTATAATTTTAAACCAGATCGCAAAATTTTGAGAACCCTGAGCTGAGCTAACACTGATTTGCAAAAAAAAAAAAAATGTCATTGCTGGATTTGTTTAGGTCCTGCCTTTGAAAAATGAATGAGTGCTAAATCTTTTATCTACCAATTGTCAATGTACAACACAATCCGGGGCATTTGTCATGAATGGACAAACTATCTTACTGTTAATTTTGGTCTGTAGGTTCTGGCTAGCAGTTCAGGAACTAAAGAAGCGTCCTATCAGAGAAGTACCAACTCGGGTTCAGGAGATCTGGCAGGAGTTTCTGGCCCCTGGAGCACCCAGCGCCATCAACGTGGACTCAAAGAGCTACGACAAAACCACCCAGAATGTCAAAGATCCTGGACGCTATGCCTTTGAGGATGCACAGGTACAAAAAGATCACTCCCATACCTCATTTCTGTTGTGTTTTATGTGCAATTTTACACTGTACAGAAGCTTTGAAATGTTCAACCTGTAGCACAACTGATACACAACAACAGGCCATTTATGAATCAGTCCTCTTTTTGTGGTGGTCAATGGAATATTGCATTTTTTAATTTCTTTGTAATTTCTTTATTTTCACATGCTGTTTTTCTACAACAGGAACACATCTACAAGTTGATGAAGAGTGATTCATACAGTCGTTTCATCCGTTCCAGTGCCTACCAGGAGTTATTACAGGCCAAGAAGAAGGTAAAAAAAAAAAAAAAAACATGGAAATCAGATGAGATGCAGATGATATGCATGTGAATGACATTACATGCTTACAACCTTTTATGCTATTTGTCCACGCAGTGACTTTTCACTGGTGGTGACGCTGAAACGTGCCCTCCTGGCACACACAGTCACGCCTTTTCAAAATCTGTTAAGTCACACATTAAGCCCGTTCACAGTAATCCGTTCACGAACGAAACAGGCATGGAAATTTAGTCGCTGCTGCACTCACCTGTAGTGACATATATTCTGCTACAGGGGCAGAGTTGATATAATTCTGCAGCTAAGTTTGAACAGATGTTTTTGACCACTGAGAGGCAAAAAAAAAAAAAAAAAAAAAAAATCATGGTCATTTTAGAACAACAAAGACGTCCCAGTGGAGCAGTGTTCCTGTTCTTTTTAGTTGTGGCGTGATCTCCACTTTCTCCTAAACAAAATCTGTCTGTCTTGTGAGTTGGTTTATTTTTTTTCCCAGCGGAGATGGATTTAGAGCTTCAAGCTACTTCTTGAAATTACATGCAGTAATTTGCGTTAACCCCCCAAAAAGTATGTAAAATTGTGGTTGTGGTAAGTTGCTTAAAGGTGCAATCCAGGTCAAACCAAAGAACATGTCAAACAAAATGGCACCCACGTGCCAGCAATACCAATGCGAGGCAGAGCGAGTGAATACGATGTGTTAACGGAGTCTGCTTCAGGTCTGGATGATGGAGCAGCTGATCGGGAATCCTGTCATATTTGTAGAAACCATTATGAATAGCATAGACAGAGAGGCTGTCAAAACATGATGAATAATTCAGTTACACAGGTGTTTTTTCTTTTCTTTTATGTCTCTTTGTATCACGCCACCTACACATTCTCTGCATGTCATTCTGGCAAAAAAAAGATTTTACTATTAAAGCTGGGGTTTTTGAAATAAAATTTCATATGAGTGCAGCACATTGGAAGTGACTATAGAAGTGATAACGATGGCGAAGAGCTCTCTCTCTCTCTCTCTATTCTCAAGTACAGCTCTTCTCTGTCTGGCTTGCAAACTCTTATTCTCTAGATATTGTCATTTATTTACGACCGAATCATCCGTACAGTAAAATTACTTCTCTTAATGTCTCCTTTTTCTTTCCCCACAGAAAAGTAAGAACTTGTTCTGAGGGCTCATGCTTCCAGGTAATGCCCAATGCAAAATGATACATACTGTGCTGTCTTTTAATATTTTTACAGGTTCTATAAGCAATGATGGCCTTAAATTTGCACAGTGCGCGCGATACAAAATTTCCAGTGCAATGTTTATGGCTGCTTATGTTGTTAATAAACCACAAAATATTTGTATTCCTTCGGTCTTTCACCCACATTAACCTCAATCCGTCTTCCCTTCTCTTCTCCCAGCGCAGTGGAAACCACTAGCATCCAAGAGGCTGACCAGTTGTGTGCCATCATGCTAAAATCAATGCCATCTCTCTCTCTTGGACATGGAGAGGAGGACCATCTCATCTCTTCGTCATCATTGTCTGCCCGTCCGCTCTTGGCTCAGCCGGGCGAGGAGCTGGGCCGTCTGTTCGTTTGTTGTCCACCGGATGTTGCATGTCCATGGAGAGGATGTTCCTTCTTCTCTCTCCTCTTACAGTACCTGATATATTTCCAGTATTCTCAGAAAGGAGGCACTGCTGGACTTGTGAGGACACTGACAGACTGGCGAGATGAAAAATGTCAAACCCAGCGCTCCGGTTCTTTCCATCGTAATTTCTGGATCGGAGCGCCCTCTCTCACTTCCAGCTGAAACAAATGATGTCAGAGAGAAATAAAAAAAAGAAAAAAACACATAGAAAAAATATATAAAATGACAACTTAAACTGATAAATCTAACCAGTGTCATCGCTTTACATGATCTGAGGTCACAGATACTTTGTCTCGCTATGGGAAGTGTTGTGCAGAATGAATATACAATATATATATACATATATATATTATGATTATTATTATTATGATTATTTATTGTGCATTTATTTTGCTTTGCATTATTTAATTACACTACAATAATTAGCACATATGGTTTATTGCACTTGTAAAGTCACATTCAAAAAGACAAAAATGCTGTCTCCTGTCTTATGTAGAACATAATTCTTTGTTATTCTCTCCTGCATTTATTTTTATACCATATTTAAAGACACTTTTACTTACTTGTATTATTAAAGTTGGCCCTCTATCTGTTACTGGCCTGGGCTTTTTTCTTTCCTTTTAAAAGGCACGAGGTGGCACTTCAGCAATGAAGACTTAACGTCGCGTTCATTCTGCAGTTTTAAAAGAATCCAAGGGCAGTGCTTGAACGGTGCACTTTTCCTCTCGACCACTAGATGGAGTTAAATTATTTCCTACAGCGGGGATCTGCCTCCACCTCCACACAGATCAGCTTCATGCACCACGGTGCTGTGCAGACAAATGTAGTTTTGTCATGCAAAAGTGTCATCATCCTCTGCTGAAAGGGTTATTGTTCAGACTGTACCCGTCTGAGGTTTTGCAGGGTCTGTTGATGTTTCAGCTCTTTGATGGCAGAAGTGACAGTCAGTGTTTTCAGTCTCTGTGCCCAGTGGTCAGCTTAGCAAGAGCCACAAAACAGACAAACATTATTGTCTCAGTTGCATCAAGGAATGCGAATTGTGGCATTTTTCAAAGCGTCCCGTTAGTGTGTCCGGGTACAATACATACAGTGATTTATGGATTGTAGATTATGGGTTGTGAAGTGATGTGGTCGCAGTACCAATGAGAGAGCATAATTTAGGTTTTTTTTTTGTAAGAGATCATTGTTTCTTCACAATTTTGTGCTTTATTGTCCATGGTGGCAAAATATCATCCACTTCCTAAAAATGTAAATGCAATGTCAAAGAGAGGGGAACAGAAAGAGAGAGAGAGAGAGAGAGAAGTTACAATGGAAACAGAAGAAGAAGACAAAGAAAAAGCTGTTATGATGGCTTTGATATATCATGGGTGAGTGGGCACTGCGAAAAAATATATATCAAAGAAAAATATCAATAGGCAGACAGACGCGGGGAGGGACAGACTTAAAAATGAAAGAAGTGAAGCTCGGTTTGATTCACACAATGACCAGGGCCAATAGGATAAACCCTCCCAGTCTTGAGGAGGGAAGGGGGTGGTGGGGAATCAAACTAAGGCAGGCTTTACAGTGAGTCAAACACTCAAAGACTGACTACAGACAGTCTCTGCAGCACTAAGATATGGGCTTACTGTGACTGAAACCTGGAGCTTCTCTCTTCAGCCTGACGACAGAAAGACTAAGAAAAGAAACTTAGATTGAGAGCAAAGTAAGAAAGAGATACAGCAGATACTTGTCCGGGAAGATGGAAAACTGACCGCGTCCAAGACTTTGAATCTTCAGCGCGTGTGTGTGTGTGGGGGGGGGGAGAAAAAAAAGAGGAGTAAGGACAAGCCTGAGGATACTAGAGATTATGTTGCCATGGAAACCAAAACCTGGAAGCGGACGCAAGGACCACTGAAGGTGGACAACCTCCCTTGACTGCATCCTCAACACGTTACTGTCCCGCTGCGCCCTGTGGTGAGAGGTACATGAACCATACTTTATGCCTCACTGCGATAACACCTATTTAACGCTTAAACACTTAATTAAGTCCTTTCAGTAGTTTTCCCTGTTTAACTTTCCGAAGGATTTCTTTAAAAAAGAAACTACCATGACACATACTATGCACTAATTCCACTAATGCCATTTCATTCAAGAAAGTTCATGACGTGTGATGATACAAGTGGACATGTGAATGACCCCTGAATTTTAATAATAAATAGCAGAACCTCACAATACAGTGATGAATGCTTTGATGATGGACACCGTTTGCAGTGTACCAACTGGATTTACCGAGAAAGGAGAAGATAAGGAAGTGCTGGCTCAACGTGTCCCACATGAGCGCTGTGAAAAAGTGGGCACCGAGTTAGACTGGGTGACTCAGTGAATCTCTGAATGACTAAGCGCGGAACCATGTAATTCGACCAGCAGTAGTTGTAAAGCTATTTAGTGTTTCTGCCAGGAGTCAGGGTTTGATTCCCACTGGGGCCACCCATAGTAAGAAATATACACCTTCAAGGTACTGCAAGGTGTTCTGGATAAAAGTGTTGACTAAATTACTATAATTAGTGGCTAAAGGTTCCCGGGGATTAGCGTTGTGAGTGAGAGAATTAGCGAGTGATGACACCGCGTTGTACTGTGAGATTAAGAGTCGATTTAGTATTTTACAGAGAATATGAAGAAGGCAGAATGACAGATAACGGTGTTAATGTTTACAGTGAACCTGTATTTTGTGCGAAGAAAATAATCTCTGTTCTCTTTTTCTCTGTTCCTGTGTACAGGTGTACATGCTTGTGTTTACGTCTGTCCACTTTTGAAACATTAACGTGTATGCTGACGTGTGTGTGAACATATGTCTACGTGTGTGCATGTGTGTGTGTGTGTGTGTTCCTACAGTACGCGTGCAGTGAATGGCAGAGAGTTTTCCTCCTTCTGATCCTTCTTACAGCTCTGGTGACTGCACCACCTTGTACAGTTTGCTCAGATGTCAAAGAGGATTTAGCACACAGACACATTATAGTTTCCACCCCACTGTAAGCCCTTTAAAGATAGTGAAACTGGTGTTTGATAGGAGCCTTAACAACATTCTTAACACGTGAAGTTTACACATGAACAGGTACTAAGAAAACACAGAGGAAAGCAGATTAAAACGGCAGAGTAATGCTGCATTTTGGCCAGTAGTGGCTTTTTTTTCTGTTAAAATAGACCCCCTTTTTAAACGAATGGAACATTTGTCTCGCTTGCGAGCAAAAATATGGCTGAAAGGAACGACTTTTAAGACCCTTAACACACAGTGGCCTGCTGGTGTGCCAGTCATTGCAAACTCCTGCTGTGCCGCCAAACGCTGTCCAAACCCACAGAGCTTCATTCCAGATTTTAGTGGAGATCCTGAAGTTTCCAAAGGAACCGAGTCTATTTCAAATGATGGTCAAGATACCGAATATATTTTACGGTTAATGGAATGATAAAACCTAAAAAAGAAAAACATGGAGACTTTGGCACGGATACCTCACAATTAAAATCTGGAATATAAATGTGTCAGACGGTGTGAAATAAGGGCATCTTAGCACTCTTAAAGCTACTTAAGGGGGGAGTAACTGAATGTTAGGGGATTATACAGACAAATGGACGGTGGTTTTAATCATCACAGCTAAGTAGTGCCATCCTGATCTGAAATGAGAAACACTGTACTATCATAGCATCTCTAATTGCTCCTCATCCTCCACTAAAGCACTTAATGTTGCTGAGGTGAAGGAGCTGCCTTACATTCTTGCCAGTACTTAACTTGGAAAGCATTATATATGGGCTGCTAGTCATTATCAAGATGGATTGTGGTGACAAATGGCTGCCCAAACTGCCTAAAGCAGCCTCCTGGCAATGTTGGCATTAGACACATTTACACAGAAAAAGCCCCCGAAAGGACCCCCCCACACACACACACACCCCCGCCCCTCGCCCCCCACCACCCCAACTGTTAATGAGCCAACAGCCCAGCGTAGTTTGGGAAAATAGAAATCCGCAAATGCAGATAATGACATGGTTCCTCTTTGTGTAATTGGCTCCAAGTGAAAACATTTCATTTACCTCTCTTTCCCTCTCTCTTTATATCCTGTGTATGTGTGTTTGAGTCTGTCTGTTTGTGTGCGTGTGTGTGTGGTCACGTATGGGTGTGTTTGTGTGTCTGTGTGTGTGTGTGCGTGTGTGATTGAGGTTTGAGCTGCACGGTGAATTAAATGCAGTTCTACTGTAATTAACTGCACTTACCAGTCTGTGTGTGAGACTTTCTGACGCACCAATAATTGAGGCATCAGGTTTTGTTTGTTTTAACCTGCCTTTGAAGGCATGCTGGGAAGATGTTTCACATGGTTTAGTGGAAGTACATCTGTGTG
The DNA here is from genome assembly GCA_023373845.1 of Nibea coibor. Classification (NCBI taxonomy): domain Eukaryota; kingdom Metazoa; phylum Chordata; class Actinopteri; family Sciaenidae; genus Nibea; species Nibea coibor. The sequence goes on from CM041723.1 coordinate 16,866,825, forward strand.
TACAAATTTGGAAGTCTTGAAAGGAACTCTTGTTTCTTTCTTTTTTCAATTATTTAACAAGTGAATATCAGAAATTTTGAAATATTTAGCAGCGAGACTGGATTTTCATGGCTAATTATGTTTTTCATCTCACTTTGAGATTTGAAAAAAAAAAAAAAAAAAGACCCATTGTTATCCAGACAGAAAACATTACCATCTTATTATAATGCCATTCTGAAAAACAGAACATAACAAGTTCCCACTGATGATAATAGTTGTTTTTAAAAAAGACTTGTGTCTAGCTCAGCAGTCTCTCTGGCATTTGTTTCTGGTATTTGTAATTTCATTAGAGGTCTGAATTTTGGAACCAAGGTCTGCCACAGTTCAGTGAAGCATGTCCCCCAAGTATTTGCGGTTCTTGTAAAACATAAAGCTGTGTTTGTGGACAATATTAGTGTTTAGGAGACAGAGAGGTCCGGTTCAGTTCAGTCTCAGCATTAGCACACAAAACCACAGTCTCCTTCCGTCTCCAGGACTCTGTGATGATTAGTGCTGTGTGTCAAGGAGAGACAGACCGATGGAGTGACAGAGAGATACAGATGTGGAGAGAAACAAGTAGAGAGACAAACAGCTTGTGGAGAGATATACAGTTGTGGGAGGAGGGTATATGCTGTTCATGAAGCCCGAGTGGCACTGGTTTTGGTTCCCAGTAGGTCATCTATCCTAAACTCCACCATCACTTCAGCCCCTCTCCTTCTGTCTCCCAACCCCAACCACTAACCACCCACCCATCCACCTCAGCGCTCCCTCCAAAGCCCCTCAATCCCTAACCCAAAACCGCAATTTGTCCTGCAGCAGAGATTGATGAGGATAGCTTTGCAGGGCAGGCACTATCATACTTACGCTGAGTTTTGGAGCAGAGAGAGAGCACGGCGGCTGACTGTATAGGCCATCCGTCATGCCCTGTGTACACATTCGGTCAGGTCATCCCTCAAAAGTCCCCGGGGCTTTGCGAACTGTAGCTCACCGGAGTCACAGGGTGCCTCTTTAAGCAACGGATAGCGGGAGAACAGGGAAACAGAGAACAAGAGGCAGAACACAGAAGCAGAGCCTGTTCCTCTGGGCAGGGGTTCATGCATTTAAATACACAGTCAGCAGGAATGAGATGGAGCAGCTAAAGACAAATGAGACGGTGTTATACATGGAAGGGAGATCACTGGAAGATGGAGTGGGGTCATGACTCCCTGATGCAGTAGGTGGTGGAAGGACCCAGCGGGAGTCTTTGGTTTAGTTATTCCAACCTTATGATGGGTGTGTGTGGGTGCGTGCTGGCTTGTGTGTGTAAGCACAAATGTGTGACCACAGAAGAAGAACACATCTGAGATGCAGTTTCCATCCTGATGAGGACATTTGAGAAGTTATTCTTGGCTATAAAAACTTAATTAAAAGAAAATTTAAAAATCTGTGATGCTCTCATAGAAAATCGATTCCATCTTCTTCGACATATCAAACGAACGTGATTGCAAGTGTGGTGCATTCAAAATGTGATTTCTTGGCTGAGTGTACACAGGTCCTCTTAATGAAGAAAACAAAAACAGACTCAAGAGATCAGATTCGCACAAGAAAGCGCCTGGCTCCTCGAACATATCTCTTGACGTCATACGAAGGGAAATCTGGTTAGAATTCATACTACATGTCTGCTGGATGGACAAACAGCTGCTGTCTAACTTATGGCAAGTGCTGGCGGGATAGTGATATACAGACTCCAGTGCTCGTGTAGCTCGGACAGAGCTGCCATGACCTCGGGGTCAAGGGCAGAAAAAAGGAGGCAAAAAACAGAGTGGATTATGATAAAGTAATTTGTTCCATGTCAGAGTGAGTTGCGGGTCCAGGAAGGGAAGAAAGAGAACATACAAATTTGCACAGCAAAGAAGAGTCTGTGAATAGGAGCAGCCAATGGCCTTGAGGCAGTTTGGTTCTCTGTCAGAATTTCTGACTTGATGTCATGCAATGCTTGTCAAGAGCAACATCTGCTGAAAAGATGCTTGAGTGATGGTCAAAAATGTGCTGGCGCAAATACTGACAGCATGCACACGGACGGATACTCCGTTCTGAATAGTGGAGGAATCATTTCTCTCGATCGTACTATCCTTCTGGTGCTAACATGATACTGAAGACATTATGGTTATTATGGACACTATGGGTCATTCTCAGTTCAGTTTGCTCCATAGTATATCACCAAAGAGTAGAAGAGTGGACTCCCAAAGGGTGCTGTAGAGTTCCCCAACTCTTCCCTAATAACATGCAGATGGGCCTCTGTAATGCCTGTTTACATATCTGCGGCATAGTTCATGACTAAAGTAAGCAAAGCCCTAATTATTTTACCCGGCGACGGGACCAATAAAATCAACTTCCCCTTCTCGTTATGGGTGTTTAAGTGTATCCTTTGATGGCATGGCTTTGTTTATTTTTGGAAGAGTTGCGTAGCCGAGAGGAAAGCAAATAGAAGTAATGACACAGAGATGCTGACAAATGGGGGCCCTGGTGATGGATTCATTTCCTCAATGATGCCTGGAAGGCCAGACTGCGAAGGTGGTTCAACATGAATGCACATTTACACAATTGCAAACCTGATTGGCAATATTAATATGTTGGCAATTGCGTGACTGTCATTCGTCAGAAACAATCTTTTCTGTGTACAAACGTAATTCATAGTAATGTGTCTATTTCTTTTTGTAGAATGCTGTGGAGAATAACTATCCCGGTCATACTGGCTGGGGTGCTCTGCATCACAGCAGAGACCAAGAAGCCCCGTCCCCAGGGAGCCATCCCATCCCCACACAAGACCAAAGGGAACCTGTCCTCAGAGCGTCACCATCGGCTACTGCAGCAGAAACCAGAGGTGCTATCCTCCAGCCGGGAGGCCTTGGTGGTGACAGAGCGCCGCTACCTCCGCAGAGACTGGTGCAAGACCCAACCCCTCCGTCAGACAATCAGCGAGGAGGGCTGCCGCAGCCGTACTGTGGTCAACCGTTTTTGCTACGGCCAGTGTAACTCCTTCTACATCCCCCGCCATATGGGTCCTAGCTCGGGTCAGGGCCAAAGTCGAGGCCAAGCCGCGGGCTCTGGAAGGAAAAGCCACAACAAGGCCCAGGAGCCATTCCAGTCCTGCTCCTTCTGCAGGCCACACCGCATCACGCAGCTCACAGTGCAGCTAGACTGCCCAGACCTGCAGCCCCCTTTCAGACACCGTAAGGTGCAGAGGGTCAAACAGTGTCGCTGCATGTCCGTGGATGTGGGCGGCCACGGGAAACTGTGAAGGACATAAGAGGTCTTTGAACTGACATTATTACATATTGTCAAAGGCAGACTTTGCAGAACAAGGACTGGCACCGAGTTGAACTATTCGGCATCGCGTTGTACAAACAACGGCATGCCCCAAGATAAAAATGACATGAACCATGAAACTGCTATTATTAAACAAAAGGCAAAGTGATGCTGTTGAAAGACTGATTCAAGTGGCTGTGTGAGAGACACTTCTAATGAAGCAGCCATTGTTCAACATTAAACAAGTTTTTCCTGTGTGTTATTTGAAAAGATTCATATTTACCTGGCTACTTGTACATTTGTCACCGTGGCTCAGAGTTTGCAGACCACAAAACATGGACACTACTGATAAGTCAGTGTGTTAAATCAACTGTAGAAATAGTGAGACCTCTTTAAAAGGTTTCTGTAATATGACGTTTTGGATCTAGAGCAATTACACAGTTTGCCAGCAATGTGTTTACCTGTATGAGATGTTGCTGCATCTGTTACCCTGTGTCTTTTCCTTGACATTTAAGATGATACACAAATTTATGTCAAGGAAAAGATTTCAAGAAACACGAATCAATGCAGCCATGACCAGTGGCATCCACCCGCTTGGACACAAGCCTGGCTGTACAGGGTACATTTGCCACACATATACTAGCCAGTAGGGAAAAACATACTGCAGCATGTGTAATGGAGGTGCAATGCAATATATACAATATCTATATTTTATGTATGTGTGTATGTATGTATGTGAAAAGTATATTAAATCTATTTCATATAAAACAGCAGTGGTGTTAGAGTGCATGTAGTTCTGTACCACTTCATATCACAGCTGGACAAACGATGAACCGAAAACAATCAGCGGCAGCAGGACTTCTATTAAAAATTTATGTCATTTCTTTAATTCAATAAATATATTTTTTCATGGTCAAGGGTATTCAATCAAAACATATTGTTGGTATTGCACATGAACGTCACGAGCCTATTATTTAATTAACATATGGGAGTTCACACACTCACACCTAGTAAAACATAAAGTTTGACAATACAGCTGCATAAAACAACAGTGGCTCTATGTCAGATGACACCACTTAGATATGCATGGAAAAAAAACAAACATATAAAACCACAAAAGAGAAGTTGCTGTAAGAAAAACATATGTATAGTTACCACTAGGTTCTGAGACACACTTGATTTTAGTTTATGTAAAACGTCTCTCTTCATTACATGTAACATTTAATTATATTCATGATATGTCTCAGAACTCAGCTCTGATCCGCAGCACTCATTCGACCTCTCCGCTGTGTGATAAGGCACTTTCTGTCTGGCAGGTGCTCCGTACCGTATAGAAATATTAGAAAATTCTGTGCTTTTCACCACTTAAGAAGACATGAAGAGGAAGTGTGTCGGTGCCTTCCTGTTAAACTAGGCATGAGAATTGCACTAAACTCAAAAATAGGCTACATATGGCTTATAAAACGCCGAAAAAGCTTAGCTATAGTGTTGCTACACGTTTCCTCCAGTGAGGCTTTTTCTGGCAAATTACTAGAACTAGATTTAATCATCTCAGCTTAAGGACATCTTTTGGTAGCAATATTTCACATAATTATGCGATTGCTTTCAAAGGTTGGCCGAGAATGTCATTTTTCATTCCACTTTTATGCAATATAATATCCAGTTTGAACCAACTCACAATAAACAGCAGGTCTAAATCAATTGAAAACAAATTCTGGAATCAAATAAATGTTGTAAAAATGACTGATGAGTCATTGTCAGATTGTACAAACAGTGCTTGTGCAATAGGCTTGATGATGATAATTTTCCATTCTCCGCTTCAGATCTTCTGACCCAGCTTTGCTTTCTGTGGAATAAAAAATGGGTCTGGGTTATTTACAGCTGGCAGCACTCAATATGTTACTGTAGGAGCCAGAAGTGTTGTTTTTTCAACACCCTGACAAGTGTTTGTAAGGACCAGAGTCTTAACAAATAAAAGCACAGATGGGACCATACAGTAACTGTTACAAGAAGTGTAAAGACGTACTATTCCAGTTGCATGTTTGGGTTTCACATTGTAGGAAGCCTTCTCCCTGGCCTGTTTGAAGCACTCTTCAGCCATTTTCAACCTGAAAAAAAAAGAGACTCGTAATAACCAACAGACATCCCATGATGTTGAAATTCACTATTTCATCATAAGATACAGCACAAAAATTCCAGCTTGGACCATCCAGAATATGGTCATGTGGTATTTGGACACAATGACCTCGGTTTGTCAAAGCTCCCAGTCCTCCTACTTTAAAATGACTCACTCTAGTTTACTACTGCATGAAGAGAGCCAGCACTGTCACTACTCATTTGTGCTTTAAAATGACAAATTATCAGCCTGTTGGCATTGAGGGAGTTACAACGATTTATACCAACAGGTCATCATGTCGCTTTTACTCATTAGATGGATTTTGCATGTACCGATGCTGTACACATGTCCATAAAGAGCAGGTGAGGATTAATATCTGGAATCTAAAAGGAAAACCAGCCGAGAGAGAAGTGGGATGATTGCCGATGGCAAAGGGCAAGAGTTAATGCTTTCAAATTTGTTTTTATTCTTTCCTACTGCACAAGCAAAGCCTGTGACATTTTGCTTCTTTTACAAATACATATCACAACTCAATCTTCATTTGGCATAATGGACCAATTTGCTTTTTGTTGACATATGCAGCAGTATCTCTATATTCATCAAACCACTGGAAGCGAACTGGATGCTGCATGTGTTCTTTTCATTACTGGGGTGAGGACAAAGATTTGGGTCATTTAACCTCTTTTCCCTTCATGAATTTGGATGAATCTGATAGGATCTTCAGTGAACACGAGATGTACTGCAAGTTATTAATGGTTCGGGAACTTACGCTTGGGGAAAATTTTAAATGTAGGAACACTGGTATATCTGTAATGACGTTTTAAAGGTCAGAGAGTGCTGTACCATTCCCAAAGAGATAGAAAAAAAAAAAAAAACAAACGAAAAGACTCTCCGCATGATTTGATTTTAGAACAATAGGTTCAAGTGTCCTGTCAGAAAACCGTATCTATATCAAGTTGAAAGTTGATTTCCCATCATATTCTTACCGTTCCTGTAACATCAGCTTATTCTGCTTCTTCCACTGGTCTTTGAAATCAGAGGAGAACTCATGCCAAACGGAGAACAAAGTGTTGGGAGAGACCTCTTTTTCGCCTGCCTTGGGTTTAACTGAGAAGGAAACGCTCAACTCCAAGAAGCTGAGGATGGAGAACAATAACATTACTTCAAGACCAAACTATTACAACATGAGATTACAGAAACCTACACTGATTGTTGTGAAACCTGGTCATGCTGAGAAAATATGAAAAATATGAAAGTTAATCTTTGAAAAATATGCTTTTTCAGAGATTTAATAGTAGAGGAACATAAAAAACACAAACCAACGATGACTTTGCATTTCAGAGAAGAATAGTAGACACAGAACGGAATTACTGCCACCAAAGCAGCACAGTCGTTCTGTTTTTCTGATGGATTAACTCTAAGGACTAAATGAAACTCCCATACGTCTCATATACAGTGTTTAGCTTTGTCACTCCTCTCCCTGGTGTGCATAAGCCTCTATGTAAGTGTATGTACATAAACACGCACATACTGCTCAGTATATGTAAGCACGAGTGAGGAAAGAGGGGAAGGGGGGGGAGAAAAAAAAAAGATGTCTGCTACATCTGACAAAGACAGATCTAGCAGGAGGAAAGCGTGGATATGGCATACGGATGACACATGCTAAAGTGTTAAATGTGGTGGCCATTTGCAGTGGATCAATACACTGGACAGGTTGGGGTCTCTTTGTTTGGAGTGTGCTATAGGAACACATTCCTAGCCAGCAGTAACAGAAGCCTGGAGCCAAGGCTGTCTACTCTCGCTCCGCTTAGATAAACAACACAGACACTGCACAGGGGGCCTCCCGTCTACTGAAGGCCTGGCATGATGGCCTGCACCTTCCATGTAGCTGAAGGAACCAGCAGTCCTAAATATTGACAAAGCAGCAAGATTATATTTCTTCACCGTTGTGACAATATATCACTTCAAACTTTATTGGTTTGCGTTGTGCCGCGTTGCCTTGACTTTCAAATTCACAACTGTGGCCACCGCGGCTTTGAACGCCGGGGAGAAGGCGGAATGAAACAGAGCAGAAGCGACTGCGTTTACTTTCAGGTGAAGACGCCGCAGGAGAAATGTTTAAAGATAAGGAGAGCTCTTACATCTTTTGAGTGTCCGCCAGCTGCTTCTCTTGCGTTTCCAGGTCAGTTTTGGCTGTGAAAGAAGGCATAAATAAATACAGGATTAGATTAGGATTAGGACGAGATGCAGGATTTCCTGTAACATCGGAAAAATACATCTTTCACCTGCAATGCAACTTGTATATAAAGGAGGATTCCACGTGTCGCCATTACTTAAAGCGACAGCGCTGTTCAAGGTCAAAGCGGTGCCACCGGGTTATTAAGTGTTGGATTGTCCGCTGTTGCACAACTGACAAATGAGCAGTGCAGATCGCAGGACAAGTGCTTCTTTGTGTAGTGTTACATCGAATGGAGACAGATGACTGTGTGTGTGTGTGTGTGTGAGAGAGAGAGTGAGTGAGTGAGGTGTGAGAGAGTTAAAGAGAGACAGCAAGAGGGTAAGAAAACTGAGAGAGTTGGACACCATGGTACACATTAGGAGATATTTCCAGCAGGCCACAACATTTATCTCTGTGGGCCATCAGGATCACTTTGACTGTGTTATAAATGATGATTTAAGAGAACAGCAGTGAAATGTGACAGCCTCAGTCAGGAAAATGCTGCAGGTTACTGCTTATCAAATTTCAGATCCACCGGGCTGATTTTTCAGCCCATTTTCAAACATAACAGAGTAGTAGTAGAGTCAATCCAGCTGTATTTTCCACGCTCTATATCTTCACCGCGCTGCTGTCTGACAAAAGGTTAGACAATAAATAAATTCTCCCCCAGACAGCTTCTCTGTCCCCTCAAGGCCAATTATCTGTAAGCTGCTGCCGCCTCGAACTGTCAAATGATCAGAAATGACCTATGGCCTCCTCAAGGCTTCCCAAGACAGACATGACAGCGGATGGGACAGAGAATCTTTCCTGGCACAAATCTGTGTTCTGCTCTTATCCCGGGAATATCTGGTTGCTAACGTGTAATTGAAGCCAGAGCCACGTCTAAAGATCTCAGACAAACCCGTCGAGACCGGCACTATCCTTCATCATTCCACCGTGCTAAATCACCGCGCGGTCCACAACTGTGTCTCTCCTTGCTAATGGCTCATCAATAAATGATGACAAACCGATAAGTAATATGAATGGGGCTCGCTAGAAAAACCATCAGCAGCAACATCTGCGCTTTGTTCTCGAAAGAGATGTCGCTCACCACTTACTAACGCCGCTTAACAACACCGAGCTGGACACTTCGGCTATGACTGATGCCAAATGTGTTTAAATATCAATTAAAATAGATAGACTCTGACATTTCCCTGACATTAAACAATTCAGTGTGACTTTAATGTGATTCATTGTGTTCTTATCTACTTACATTATTGCGGTGATATATGAAACAATGTGGTATTGTGGGACACGATAAATAAACTGCTGAACATTGTATTTTCAACGAAACAAAAAGAAAACATGTCGCCGAATATTATTTAAAGATGTTACTGTAGTTCTGTTATCGCGTCGTGCGGTTCGACATAATAAATATCAGCATGTCCATTTAATATGTGACTTTACCCAAACATTGCATAAACATGAAAAACTGATGTTCATTTTAATTATATGGGCCCGCTGCACATGGATGTGACATCCCAAGCAAGCAGAGGTAGAAAAACGAGGGAGCGTTTGACATCGGTCTTACTAATCTTCGTGTCCATCAGAAACAGATTATCACATGGCCAGTGCTCTCTCGCTAGTCACAGTGACTCCATCAAAGGCCTGTATGCATGAGAATTTGTGAAGCGAGCGGGGAAAATCGAGCTAGACCAAACAGCCGAGCTCCAACAAGTCCGCTCCCACTGTTATTCTGTGGTTAGTTTCATGGTCAGAAAATAAACAAAAGCGGTTTAAACTGTGGAGCCAGAAACAGTTTAACCCCAGGCTTTTTAGAAATTACAGAAATAACAAAAATAAGACATTTGGCTGTTGTTCTTTTTTTCACCGCCACAGTGGAGGAACCCCAAGAATCCCGTCTGGAGCCTTCTGAGTCACATGTCCATGTTACGGTGCTTACATTCTGCTCTCAGAGGAAAAACCTCGTCATTTGCATCAAAGAGAGAGCTCCCATATTTCTCTCAAACACAGAGAGCGAGAAAGGAAAAGAGAGAAGGAGAGGGGGAGAGGTGGAAATGGGAGAGATGCTTTCATCTGCAGACTTCCTTTAAAATGGACAGTGAGCATTACCACGGAAGAACATATGCTATATATTATACTCTCATCTGAATACAAAAGCAGTTGGGAGAGAGGCCTGTGAGCCAGGTCCTTCAGAAAGATTGGTCACAGTCAACTGAATGTAGCCAAGGTCAAAGCGTACGCTACATAAAGAATGACATTTGGCTTGTTATGTTAAAACAAGCATAACAAACTAAGTCTTACACCTTTGAAGTGGACCACAATATCCCAATATTGTTGTATTGTAGATGTCAGATTATGGATAAGAAAGCATGACGGTATGACATCTGGTGGACATGACGAACAAACGTGAGTACATTTTCAGAGGATTTTGCTGTAACAATATCTAGAGCAAAAATGTAGCAGTAGCTGTTCGGCCATCTTCAGAACAGAAGAGATTTTTTTTCCCCTCCTAGCTTTAGTTTGTTCTCGTGGTGTCTGTGGCACTAGGATTGGCCATGTTTGATCCAGGATGAAATGGCTCAGGAAATACTTGGTGGATTGCCACGACATTTGGTACAGATATCCATGTGGCATAAAAGATGAATCTCAATAACTTTGGTGATCCCCTGTTAGAATTTTCACTTATCCAGTGAAATATTTCAACGCTCACTCGACGGGCTGGCACAAAACTTTTCATCGAGAGCCACGACGAGGTCGACATTTGTGGTTTTGAATCAAGTGTTTCAACAAGTGATGGATGGATCCCTGTTCCCCTCGGGATTACTTTGGCGATCCTGTGCCTTTTTCGTCAATCGTCGTGTCAAAGTTGTTTTATGATCACGCAAAATCGATATCAGGCTCATTCTCAGCTGTTTTGTTGTGTTTAGTGCTAGCTTCCTAAACTAAGATGGTAGGCATACGTGCGAAACATAAGCAGTTGACATAACATTTACTATAGTGAGCATGTTAGCATGCCGGCGTTAGCATACAGTTCACGGCACAGCTGTGCATACAGCTGCTAGCATTGCTGTAGTCTCGTAGTCTAGTTGGAATAAAAGGGCAATGGAAAAGGAAGTGATCATTTACAATCAATTCATCATCATTGTTTTAACAGCTCTCTTAGTAAACACCTCGCTGTGAAGGTTTATTTGATTTCCTAATAGGAGCGAAGGAGCGATAGAAAAAGAAAAGAGGTCAAGAAGGCAACAGGGTGCTTCTAATCTTCCTGTCCCCTCCTCTGACAGAAGAAGGAAAGCAGCCGAGTGGAAAGAAAATAAAAGGAAGACAGGAACTAACACCAGGAAAAAGGATAAATATGTGACAGAAACATTTCATCGTGTCAAACTACCAAGTGAAAGGGATCAGGTGCCGAACAAGTCGGGTTTCTTCCAGCCTCTCAGGCACCCAGCTCTGTTCTCTGCAGCCAATTTAACAGGCTGCGTGACAGGTTCACCTCCGGCCATCCCGAATCTTCTTTTGAGGTATAGCAAGACAAACTCTGTGTTATAAGGTAGAGATCGAGATAAAAGACCTCGCTACCATGTGCAGCCGTAATCCACCAAAGAAGATAGACATACTTGAAACAATAGCTGTGAGTTATTCAAGACACCCTGGAATAAACAGACGTCCCTATGGAAACAACACTGAGTGAACCCTTGTGTGTGTGTGTGTGTGTGTGTGTGTACTGTACATCAACCAGAAAACAGCATGAACAGATTTGGAAACGTGTCTGCAGTCGTATAGGACTTAAATCATTCTGACTGATGAGCGGCTTCACATGCTCTCACACCTTAGACGCATTTTCAGCTCACTGCAGACATGCCAAGAGTACACCAGCACAAACTGCTACTTTCTGAATCAGAAGGGATACTTTTTTTTTTTTTGCCTCTATTGTTTTGACTCCTTGTCTGGTGGTGACACAGATCAGCAAACCGTATATTTAAGCAGCCTGACTTATCTGTTTCATCATATTTAAAGAACAAAGCCTGCAATATTCTCAAACAATGGTGTAGTTGTTGGGGATTCTGTTTAACAGTGCACTGGGTGAAGTTCTGTATATTTAAAGGCAGGAGAACAGTTTATATGGGCCTCCAATGCACTACATAGGCTACCCAAGTTCAGGGTAATGAACTGAGTTGCTCACTGATGCGTTTAACAGTTATTAGACTAATGGAGCCCTATCAGCAATAAGATATATCAGACAGTCTACAAAGGCAATATTTGTTAGCAAGATCAATTGGTTTTGGTCTTTTCACGGGATTCATTGACAAAGAAAAAAAACTTTCCAGACATATCCATTAATGAGACTGAGGAAAGTCGCATCAGTCATCACTTTTTATTTCTTTGGAAAACAGGCTCACCTTGGCTGAGAAATTCATCCATCTTGTCCTTAAAGGGTTGCAGGTTCTCTTCAGAGGACAACTTGCAAACTTTCTCTGTCTCCACTGAGCACGCTGAAACAACAAATGATGATCATGATGAGAGGGGACTTGCATTCCAAGCAATAATATCTTATCCAGCATTTGTGTTGCAATTACAATCTCTGCAGAGCACTTCACCCCTGATTGAGCTCGCTTTGATAAATCTCTGCTGAATTTAGGCTGAATATGTGTCAGCAAAGACATAATAACCCATAATGACTAATAAGGCACCCCCAGGAACCAGGAAGGCCCGCGCTCTGATCCCTGGAGAACCTTATCGTCACGCTCTATCTGCAACTGTAACGGATACAAAAACCCAGCTCAAGGCCTTAGAGGTGGAGAGGCCATGAGACGCTTATGGGAACGGGGAGGTCGGGACTGGGCAAGTGGTAATTCATAGACCATATGGTGCCTAAACCAAAAAGGTACACAGCGAGCCCTCTTCACTGCGCTGCTTGCTGATGTCCTTCGGGCCAGCCAAGGCCATTTCAGCGCCGCCTACCTATCGGAACCCCCCATTGGGAACTGTCATCGAAGCCCACGTCTGCTAGAGCACTCAGCCGGCTTTTCTAGGTAATGAAGAGGTCTGCAGGTATAGCATGTGATGATGTATTTATGTACGGCCAGTATGTGCCACTGCCACTGAGGTCAAAGCAGACGCAAGTCTATTTCCCCCGTGAGCAACTTCATCTTTATGAATTGCAAATAATGAACAGCCTAAAGAATCATTATGGCAGAGGAAAAACAATATTTGGCAACACTGCTCAGGCACCTGATTGGTTTAGCAGCAGAGATGCATAAAACATGATAGAGAACAGACCAGGTTTGGGGAATTGTCCATCGACCTGCAAGCTTACACGCTCAAACATACACATGGTAGGTACTCACGCGTGTGTGCACAAAAATACACAGTCGTTTTTTACCACCTGTAGGCACTTGAGTCTTTGGAAAGTGTTCTGAGTGCTGAGTGACTTGAGACAGAATAATGAAAGGGAGTATTTCCCAACTGCCTCATTCATTAGGACTCTTTGCACTCAACCAATCAGTTTGGCATGTCAAGTATAATCCAATTTCCACAGTTTTTTTTTCAGTCTTGATATGCAATAACATTCATTCTTGTACATACTGGAAAAACCTCTTTTATACATTTGTTTGTATTTATATAATGTACATATTTGCTATGTTTGATACTAAAAGTTTTACTCACATGTTGTTTTATTATGTTTTGACTTAACTGAGAGATTACATAGTTGTCAGGGCTCCATGGAAATTTTGAATCCCAACTCCTGGTTTGTCAAAACCCACTAAAAACTTTTTTTTTGTTTGTTTTATTCCCCCTGTAACTGATGGTTTGACGGTTTAACCTACAATAATGATACGTTCATTATATAACGGCTGGCTAGGAGAAAGTGTATCATCCTCATGGAAAGTTATGTAATAAATGATACATATGTTTTGGTTTTGGTAACTGATTCACTCTGGGCTTCATTATTTCATTCATTCATCAGTAATTTGTTCAAAGACTCAAAGCCATTAACCAAATCAGCGCACGCATCAATCACATTTAGGTGATCACGCACATCATCCGCAGAGACGTGCAATATTCTCAAATTTTGGTTTCTCGTATCTTGCAGGCTGAGGTGATTCAGACCTCGAGGAGTACAGTTCAGCGAATAGATGATAAACGTTTGATATTTTGCACGGGTAGTGAGGTTCCTTAACCTTGCCCCCTCTATATTTCGATCTCTATTTCATGAGGACAGCAAAGGCACACCAGGTCCAACAGGAGTCTACATCTGACAAGCCACATCTGCTTCTGGTTAGCTCGTCTGTACGACAAACAGATGCTATCTCTCTGTTGACCCGCCTCTACGATCCACACATGACCATAGCTGGTCAGGTTTGGAAAATTATTTTCCGTTGTGCTTGGATATGTGCATTGATTAATAGATAATTTGTTGCTACATGATATAAACACGATATGACACCTGCCATGATTTGCTGGATATGGCATGGTCAAGCTTACTAGCTGCTAAGCCTGTTGTAAATATGCAGTTTAAAAGGTTTTGGAACGCAGGTTGACAACCATACCATTGAGGTCTTTCTTCAGCTTGCGCAAATCTCTTTGAAAGTCGTCAAACTTCATCTGGGAGGCCTGGAAAAGGTCCTGGGGCTCAGGCAGAGGGTAGATACACGTCTCTCTGCCAGCATCCTGGTAAAGCACAACACACATTCGTGCACAAAACACACACACACACCAATGTCAAAGTCAATCTTTCTCAAATGGAAGAGGGCCTCTCTAGTATATACTGTACACACCGGGCAAGATTGAAATAAATGTCTTCAGAGACCTAGATGTACTTATCAGCAGTCCAAACATCTCAGAGAAGATATGGCTGAAAATGCGGCAGATAATGACCATTAAGCTTGGTGCCGAAAGTATATTGCAATTCCCTCCATCAGACTTACTACAAGGCCATTATGAGCGCTAGAGCCATGTCATGCAGGTTGATTTTGGCAAGCAGCACTCTACTGAGTTCATCTCATCTGGAGAACCTAATTATTTACACTAGAGCTCCTTTGGATGCTGTGCCAATGAACAGACTGCAGGTTTGAATGAACCCAGACCAAAGCAGAGCGAGAGAGCGGGAGATGAAGAGTGAAAGACAGAAAGAAAATTATAAGAGAGCCAGAGGAGGAGAGAGATTTGTTTCTGCCGTAAATGAGGAAAAAGAAAATAAATAATTTGATAAAGGATAAGCCATAGTATCCTCTGGCAAGAGAGGAGATGAAAAGAGAGCTCTGGAAGGATTTCTAAGCAAATCAGACTAAAACAGAAAAGTGATTCAAATAAACAGGAACCAAAACATACCTCATCAAAGTGCCTTAGATAGTAAGCAACTATGTAGGACAAAAGACTCTGGGAGTTATCCTGAAAGAAAGAAAGAAAGAAAAAAAAAGTCCAAATAAATAAACCAAATTCCTTTTATTTATTAATTTAATCATTTTGGAGCAGGACGTTTTAATTTGTACAAGGAAAACAAGAATAGAGACAGCGGTTGTAGAAGTTGGGGATAAATCATGACATTGGAAGAGCAATACAACAAAACATAACTGTGCTGGGGCTGGCTGTCATAACTCAGAGTTGGTGGAAAGTTTGATGTTCTTTATGGATACCTTACTCGGTCCACCACCACAAAAACACAAACCACTGTGTCCTTATATGGCAGTGCCAAGGGCACAGCGAGCTCGTTATGATATTGAATAAGAACAGTAAACAGAATGGCCTCTCCTCTAAATTTGAACAGCTATGGTCCACATGTTTGACAGCAATGAAGGTCCCTTTCAACTCCTGGACTCAACCGTAGATGGGACAATTGTAAAACTGAGTCCAGATCAACATTGAAACTCTCCATTTTCCCACACCACTTATTTTTTATTTTTTTTAGTCCAACATGAATTACAGAATGAAGCTGTGTTTTTTTATGGGCGAACATAAATTACGCAGCTTTGTCTCCTTTACGCTGATTTATACATACACTTTGAGTTTCCTGTTTGCTTGTGAATAACACCTAATTAAACGTCTGCTCTTGTAGACCGAGTGATGTTTGCTTTCACTCCCTGTAACGCACAGACTCACGCTGCTCTTAACGTCCTTCAGTTTTGGCAGGATGTCCAAGGTGAAGCCATCGGCCTGCCCTCGGGAGCGATTACCTCCGTTCATGAAGTTGCCAAAAGCAAGCACCAGGCCGAGCACCTTCAATACACACTCACCACCCTGGAGAGTCTAGTACACACACACGCAAACAAACAAATTAAACGAGGTTGAAGGTTAAAGTGAGCGACGGAAAAGAGAAAATGAAATGAGAGCGGCTCACCTTGCACACTCTCTGAAGGATTTCCACTTTGCGGAGGATTGAGGTGATGCATTCGTGGAAGGTTGACTGAAACAGGATGCAGAACACTCGCTCGGAGAAGTTGGGAATTTGAGATAACTGGAATAGAAACCTGATTTGGGCGCACAGTCAGTCACCATGATACCTCTCTTTAATGACACAACACGCGTACAAAATTCGGTTCAAGCTCTTACTGTTCCGGCTTGTCCAGTGGCTTGGCATCCTCCTTATCTTTGGAGGATTTCATATGCTTCGTAATGCTGTCCATCTCATCAGCTTGAGCTCTCTGTCAAATGAAAATGGAGATTTAGTCAGGATGGAAATTTATCGTATCAGGGCAGATGAAACCTAAAGGCACTTAGAGTACAGGATACCATAAAAGTGTATGAATATGTTAACGTATGTATGAACAATGTCATGAATAACAAAGTCTCACAGTTGACAAAGGATTTTTTTTTTTACTCAAATCAAAGTGTAAGACTAGCTGACCAAAATACAGTATGCGCATATTTTGGCATCAAGGGCTCAATTTTATCAGTTCCCGATGTTTCCCTGATCAAACACATTGATATTAAACTGGAATTCTGCTTTTTTGGGTTGCACGTAAGGGAACATATTCAGACGCATTCTCATGCTTTTCTTTTACACTGGTATGGATTTGGGGTATGTGTCCACTCTGTGCCCACTACTAGCATTGTCATGTTTAGCAAACCACAGAATGACAGAAAATGTCGAAGAGGGAAATCAGTTTCACGTTTCACAACAAACATGAAAGAATTTCAATATAAATGGATGAGACAATGACAAGATGGGCAACAACATGAGATGCCTTGAAGAGGAATTTCCTACACTCCGCTAGAAGATGGCAGTAGAGCCCTGCACGGGTCCCGCGGGACACGCGAAACAGTGCGGCGCGGGACAAATTTCGAAAGCTCGTCGCGGACAAGGAGGGGGAGTGCACAATGCGGGAGCGGGTGGCAGAGGAGATAGGGAGTCCCACAAACTAACAGTGTGTATAAAATAAAATGTATAAATGATTAATTTATATCTAGCATATATAATTTGTGCTGGATATTTTATGCGGCAATAAAAAAAACATTTTAAGAAGCCTAAATTTGCGGATGTGGTCTAATCTCGTGTACGTTTCAGACAATTCGTTCCCGCACTTCCGTGTTTCAGATTCCCCAACCCAATGAAAATAGCTTTTGTGAGAAATAACGGATTTGCGGGTGGGAGCGGGACAGAAAACTATAATTCTTTGCGAGAGAGGGACTGAAAATTCTGTCCCGTGCAAACCTCGAGATGGCAACACAATGCTAAAAGGTGCGCCCAAACCAATCAGTTTTGCTTGAGTCACAGGTACAAAACACATTATTGAGATTAGGGAGGTGTGCGCGCTGGCTTCTCTGCAAGTGTCTCTGACAGTTACCATGTAATAACCTTTTCTACTTAAGTTCATAAAGTATACTGGATGTTTTTTTTATCATTAGGACCTCTGAATCGGATAGTATAGACACTGAAAATCATATTATACGATCAATGGGATCAGGAAACCTACTAAACGGACATTATCATCTTGCTTTGTTAGCTCAGGTCAGGACTGAACCTTGAACCTTTCGAGCCAACAAGAAGTGCTCAAAAACAGGAAAATGTCATTTTCACAGTTCCCTAACAACTGGCAAACTCCATCTGCCTATGAAGGTCATGCGGCGTGATGAAAAGCTCTAGAGCAGCTACTAAATGGAACTTGCGGTTAGTTTGTTTTGTCAATTTAGTGCTCTATTTTGGTCTGTAGACAAACTTTATCTCAAGCGTAAAAGAATTCTCAAATTGTGCCATTTTGCAGCCAGTCTATACAGTATGAGGTTCATAAACGCTAAAGAGTTGCCTTCAGCCAGACTACATTCCAGACCATTATCCTGCTGTCAAGCACTGGACCACAGTTTTATACAAGGTGGTATAAAAAAAAAGCAGGCCAGAAATGCCCCTTCGTTTCACAAGAGGCAAAGACAATAGATGTTAATGTGTCTGAAGCAGTTGGGCAAAACAATAAAACCATCTCCAGGAAGAGAATGTAAACTCTCTCCCAGTCCCTCCAGAGCCCATAGACCCCCAAAGAGTCTCAGCCTGGTCTCTCTGTTTCTCTCCATCTTTCTCTCTGGGGTTTGGCCTCGGCATGGATCCTTGGAAAACATCAAACACCAGCATCAAACGCACTGAGGGCCCGATTAGTATTCTACACACCGCTGCCTTCTGTCGACGAGGGCAAGCTCTCCTTCGCCTTCTCTCGAGATGTTTTCAAGTGTAAATATATTTAATACAAAGCAGATCCTTTTCAAAGGGCAGCAGCGAAGCCCAGCAGTGTTTGGTGTAATTGGGGACAAGTAGGCATTAGCGTGTGATCTTTGAATTGCTAGGGCATGTTGCAGTGGTTGTTAGCATGAGAAATACAGTCCCATGTGGAATATCAAATGCAAAGGAAAGTAGGATGATATTTGTGATGCCAAAATTCTAGCGATAGCCAAGTGGTATTCATTAGCCAGGTTTCTAGTCCAGGGCTAAACAGAACCAGCCAGAGCTTAATCACTATTTATGTCACTCAATTTTCAATGGAACAACATTTATGAGATTATTTGTACATGTGAGCTGCCAAGGAATAGTGGCCAAATGACAAATTGCATCATGTAATAAACACGTCAAATATAATTAGACATCACAAGGCCTTTAAAAGAAATAGCACAAGGTGTTTATTTGTAGTGTAAAAGTTCGTAGGAGGGACTTTGGCTGTAACTGACCTCCATGACATTTAGCTACTGTCAGCTGAAAGCAGTCTGAACTTCAGACAACCAGTCTGGGCCCAGATTATGGCTTGTGATATTAGAGGGGAGGGAGCGGTGTCCCACTATCACTGTGACCCATTTAATGGTGGTGGCTTATTGTTCAAAGAACAGGAGTGGCTGTAATCCACAACTCATAGACTGAGCGACTCTGTGTTTCTGTCTGCGTACATACACTACAGCATGTGCACATTCGTGTGGGTCAACATGTTTATTTGCGAGCATGTTTGTGTGTGCAAAAAAAAAAAAGAGAGTGAGGGAGAGCAGTGTGTGATCTCGCTCCTAGCACAGTGAGTGAGGGTGTAACCATTAGAAGCCCCTCACATTCCTCAAGACAGGCTGACTGTGCTGCCAACTGTGGTTTAGGGGGCTGGAGACCCACAGACAGGATGGAGTCTCGCAATACAAAAGAGAAACAATTTGGCTCCTCGACTCAATAACATAGCCTTAGGCCATAAGGGGGAGAAGGAGTAAGAGGGAGAGAGGGAGAGGGCTTGAAGTCTCGGGGTGAGTGGAGAGGTTAGAAGACTTTTGATCCTCAGTTATGACACATTGGTTCATAACTACAGCTTGTCTCAAGCCTCAGTCTCATTCCCATGATCAACATTATTAATATGCCTCTGGCAGCCAAAGGTCCAGGCCTCTCCTGTGTAGTTGTGCCAAAAAGCAATTCACAGGAATTTCACAGCATTTTAAAACTGTATTACAGTTGAAATGTGGACAAAAAAAAAATAAAAGTGCCCGTTTTCATGTTCCATTATTTACTGACCTGACTTCGAACGGGTCCTGAACCTTTTCCACTGGGCGGGGGGAGACTTCCTATCAGTGAAAGTTGATGAATATGTATTTACTGTATACAGGGAGCGATTCATAGCCAAAATGGAGACATATTGCAAAGCAGTGATGACAGCTCCGTAATTCTTTTTATGCTAATATTATACGATACTATGTGGTCATTTCACTTGGCAAACCTCAGTGTAGTCTCTTCTTTTTTTTTTTTTTTGAACCACTATGCACTTTCAAGAGGAGCTGCGAGTTTCTCAACTGTCGTTCGCTTTGCACAGGGGCATTACAAAAGTCAATCAGATCCAGTGTGAAGAAAACATGTTTACTATGTAAAAGTGTTGGTTCCCTTCCAGACCAGCAGACAGACCTACACAAGACTGACTCTGTCGCCAAACAGCACACATACCAGCACAGTTTGTGGCTCGCCTGTTTGTTTTGGTATCTAATGCACACTTCCTTTCATTCAGCCTTTTAAGTGGAACAGGGGATATAAACTCTACACGAAGAAATCTGTTCGCAATGAAGTGACACCTCTGACTGACACTGCGAAATCCATTCTGCTTCATGTAATAGACACATCGCTTTAATTAAAAACTGCCCCCCCCCCCACACCTACAATGTATTTACATGTTCAGCTTTTGATCATCTTCGAAAGGTACTTTTGATGGATAGCAATTGGTGTTTTGTGGTTAACCCTGAGGGACGCGCCAAATAAAACAACACTAACAGCTGATGAATGATTTTTGCCATTTTGTTGATATCATGGCTTGTTGGGTCTTCTTAGGTTTCATTCTGTAATAAAATGATTGCCTGTTATTCATATATGGCATGAAATGAGTAACCATAAATCATTCTATTTGTCACAAGCAAACTGTTCCAAAATAATACTTTTACTGCAAACCACAGAGGAAAAGAAAAAAGGAAAAAAAAAAAAGAGAGACTGCAAGGTTTTCCCAGACTGAACGTTGTACTCAAGATCAGCCTGAGCTGTCAGTGGTGTTACTTTGTATAATTACACTGGGTTTGTTGCTCAACACTGTGTATTTATATGATTCTGCATTGGCAGGAAAGTGCAGAAATGCATTTCAGTTTGGGATATTGTCTTTTCGCTGGTCTATTGACTTTACTGAAACCACTGTCCGAATGAGGCATGATAATCCTCCCTTCAAAGTGAAAAATTGGCAAAGTTAAAAAATGTTTGTTACAGTTGTAACCAAAAAAGACATAGTTCCAATTCCAAGTAGCTCTACAGCACGGTGTTATACTCACGTTTTCATAAAGGGCATGCAGAGTCTCCAGATCAACGACAGCGTTGTCCATATTTAGGACGGCTGCGGATGGAAGGAGAGGACGACATGGTTAATGTGAGTGTTAACACTAAAAGCACGTCGTGACATTTCTCGGCTACTTTCGAGGAACGCCGTTAACAAGTCGGAAATCAAACCAGCACACACGCTCTCATAATCCCTAGACTTTTAACACTGAAACAATGTTCACAGACACCTTTTAACACATTTCAAAATCAGTGTTAAAAGGCCTTTTGCTTTGCTGCAGCTAAAGGAGGCATGAAACAAGGACACAATTCTCCCTGCGCCGTATGCTGTGAGTTACGTAGATATCAGCTCTCATCACGATAGCGTAAGAAGGGGCCACAAACTAAAACATAAATGCGAAGGTCTTAGAAATCTGTCAAAGGTACCAAGATCTGTGTTTGAACTCCTGTGTTTGAATTCCTGGTGTCGCCTTTTTGTCTCGGCGCGAGGACCTGGCGCCCGTGAGCATTAATCCTTTGAAAGTAAATGTTTAAAGACAAACAGAGCCCGGGGGTCTGCGGTGTTGAGGCTGAGGTGTTGCTGTATGCACAATCACCCAGTGAAGCACTCGACACCTATATATGTATTTCAGTGTGCTGTGGGTGTCCAAATTACTCACAATGTTTTGATCTGCTGATTTGCTGTTGAGGTGCAAGGGGAAAAGCTAGTGTCAGAAGGGATAAAGGAACGTGGAGTAATGGAGTCAGTGCACAATGTTCACTTTGCATCACATCTTGTGCTCGGACATTAAATAGTACTTGACGTCTTATACGCTTTCATCAACACAAACCTTACTCAAGAATAAAGAAGGCCATGAGAAAAACAAAATTAGAGAAAGTACAGACATTTGGAAAAAAGCCCCAAGTGACTGTTGTACTGTTCCAGTCTGTTCAGTCTTTTCTTTTTAACTTTTATATTGCTTTAATTTGCTTTATGTAATCTCTAGCCTTTTTAATCTCTTCACTCTTGTGCCACAAGGGCAAATCCACTCCTTTTTAACTTCTTTGCTGTCACTCTGTAACCCCTTCACACTCTCTCCTCTTCCAAAGCCACCACAGAAATAACTTCCTTCTACCCGACTCTCCCCTTTTCTGTTTCTCGCACTCTTCTCTTGTAACCATTTGGTTTTCATTACTATCTGAACCAGAGTCTGGCTGGCTGGTTTGATTGGAGACGGGTTTTAAAAGACATGGGAGAAAACCGTATCATCGCTCTGACACAGACCTCTTATGACCAAAAGCCAGACCCATCTGCCTGGGTCTACCCCGACTACCACATTCAACCCCAGCATGGCGCCGGCAACCACCATCTAATACTGTGACTGGCGTTCCAAAGCCTCACAGGAAGCAGACACCGCACGGAAGTGTCCTATGAAACATGCAGAGTGTCGGCCAAGTCTGACAACAAACAACAACAGCTGTGAGGAAAAAGAAAAAATGTGTTGACTTCTCACTGAGCAATGGGACCGTCATAAAACAGACATGATCTAAATCAATGATTCAGAGGTTGTTTTTCTTTAAGTCAGAGATATCCAAGTGATGAGGGTTTCGCTAGTCACTGTCTTCATCATGGAATCAAGAGGAAATGAAACTATGATTCACTACACCGAAAGGGACAATTACAAGTTTTGAAGAATGAATCTTTGTCTTTTGTAAACAGATTGTCCTTCGATTCTTTAATCATCTTAAACCTCTAATTGCACAAGGGAACATGAGATCATTTCTGGAATGGGAAAACAATAGCATTACTAATATATAGTCTTTTGGGTTTTGTTCTTTATGTAAAATAATGAGTATTTTCAGGCTTTCATTATTCATGCCCAATAATCATTCAATTAAAATGCGCAGCAGTATAAACTCTTTCTTGGGTTATGTTGTTTAGGAAGACATCTCACTGTTTTGGGGAAAAACAAGTACCTCAACAAACCACTGAGATATCTTCTCTCTGATCTTGCTCACCATGATATACTGAAGTTTCCAATCAGCGCTAATTATGTACTATGGTAAAAACTGTCCTAACATAGAAGATGAATGACAGTGCTGATGAGAGTGGCCCTCACTTGCCCTCCCACCCTGACCTGAGATGGATGCACAAAAGACTGACATTAAGACTAGAGACATAGCGTGGAACGGTTAAAATTCAGTCTACAAGATGTATTTAGTGTACAATATGTACTAGCCATGGTTTCTGTGGTGCGCATTTATTATAATGTAACCTACCCAGCTGCCAAGTGTGTTGACATAAAGATTTGAAGTTGTAATAAAGGCTCTACTGTAGGAGGATTGAACAGGACAGGGAGATGAGAAAGAGTGTTTAGACACATGGATGAGCGAAGACTGGAGAGCAATCAGAGAGTAACTAAAACAGGAAAACAGTCCGTTCCTATCAACATCTCCTGAATGACTTCACTTTAACAAAGCCGTTTAGACAAGATGGTGACAACTCATCAGAGAAAGACAGAGCGTGGCGGAGAAACATGATGTGGATGTTAGATGGGGAGAGATTATGCAAAATGAGAGCGAAAAAAAAAACAGACAAGAGAAGAGTATCAAAGGAAAAACATTTCAGGGGCCTTGCAACATTTTGACTTGTGATAAAGCTAACTACCAGGCAGAGGTCAAAGCTTTGGCAATGACATCAGCCAATACTCAGCAGACTGAGAACAAGATTTATTTTATGAACTGGGATAGCAGCACTCAAAAAAACAAACAATACAATCTCTGTGCCAACTTTTTGATTTTGTGGAGTGAAACTGTTGAAAGATGTCAATGTTCAGCGGTGTATGTTTGCACAGTATGTTTTTGATGAAAAGTGTCTACTGTTTATTGCAAGTTAGCACCTATTTGTTATAAAAGGAGAAGGAATTCGACCCTTTGAGTGCTCTGAAAATTGCATATTTGGCAAAACCATAGACAGTATAAAGAATGGATGTTATATCCATAATGTCACCCAATGGTTTCTGAAGAGCTGTTGTGAAGCTCAGACTGTGGTGGCTCTGGCCTGCGCCATCTTGGGAGCCTCCCGCCTCCTAGCTATGCTAATAATCGGCAAAGACGTTAATCATCCGAGCGCCGATATCCCAGTTCAAAAGATGTTGTGACTTTAGCAAAGCACCAAATTGACTCAAGCAAGAGCAAGTACATCTGCCTTGCGTTTGAATTTGCATTTGAGTGAGCCTACATTCGTGCCAGCTGCTCTGTGAGGCTGTATTTTGAGCATGTTTGAGTCTTAAGCTAACTGCTATCAGCATGCTAACATGCAATGATAATGCAAACATGTTGTGTAATATATATCACATACACCATCTTAGTTAGCCTATTAACATTAGCTAATTGGCACTAAATATGAGTGACCCTGATGGGAATGTAACTTTTGTAGTAATCTATGAAGTATTGTATTAATCAAAATACGGGTGGCACTGATTTAAAGTTAAGGGATTGCCAAAGTAATCAAAATTCATCCTGTGGGGGACTTTGCAGTCTGTATCATATTTCAGATCAATTCACACGCTGTTGAGACATCTTGCTAAACAACACATCAAGAGTTAAGATTCAATAAATGTACAATAAATGTACTGTAAAAAAAAAAAATACTGTATTTGTAGCTGTTATTTTTACTTACCATTCTGGATGTCCTTCATATCGAGGTGAATGCTGGACATCAGAATACCCACAGCCTGTGAACGCTTGTTGTTCAAGAGCTTCACCACCTTAAAGTTGATTAGACAAATAAGACATGAGCAGTAGGGTTACACAAGGCCAAAGAGAAGAGGGATGTGTAATACTCCAAACGCCAGACATGCACACACGTGCGCACACACCTACACGCACACACACCTACACACATGTAGACAAGTCATTTAATAATTGACTGGAAACAAAAGACAGGAACATCACTCTCATTTATCCACCTACTTCTGTGGGAGGAAAACTTGAGACTATTCACCCGCAAACATTAGGAAAATTATAACACTGTCTAGCTGAATTATGATGATTAATCATTTCTCCTTTGCCTCCAATTCTCCACATCCATCATCTTCCAGTAGTGCAAATAAAAACCTTTTAGCCAACGAGAGGCATATTTGCTAAGTGGATTATGATCACATGAATTCAGCGAATCTCTGTGACGTTATATTTTATGGAATTGCACAACGCAGGGAGATAGCAATAACATTTAGTCAGAACTACTGTATCCCAAGACTAAAACGGATCCAAAAGCTGCAATATTAACAAATGGTAGCCGAATAATAATAGCTTCCACTTGTTGAACAGCCAGGAGTTGAATATCAAGCCAGTGTTGTTTTTATGCATGAAAAACTGCATCCAAGGGGGCCGTTATGAACCACAGCTCGCCTGAGTAAGCAGAAGTGTGCGTCGGCTAGCAGAGTGGTGAAGGGACAGGACAGGAAAGGCGTAGCCTACTGTGATCCAGACAGAATGCTTCCATCTAAACCAGATCACACAAACCACAGACCTCTCAAACACACAGGAAGTTATATCACCGAGCCCCAACTGTCTCAGTTTTCGCAGCTCAACCACAGCTTCGGGGGGACAGACCATTCGAGATATGATGCAGAATGGCTTCCACAGTGAGCCCATGATAGCTAGGATAGCTTCTTAATGGAAATGAAACATCAGTCGTGTTTTATCAGCTGACTCCAACTATCCCAAATGTACAAACAGGTTTAGCTTACATAAAACAGGGTTCAGTAGTTTGCTACCTAGCCGAGCTGCCTGATATTACAGAGGATCATTTTACCACTTTTTACATAAATCTAAAATGAAAATTGCCTTGTAGTGTTTCAGTAGTATCATTTCATAATGAAACACAGCTGGATCCATGAACCACTACAGTTATTGAAATTGTTTTCGTGACGAACATTTGGTCAACAAAACAGCCCTGAAAATGTCGTCTAATAGTGTCTTTCAACAATCTAGAAATGAAACCCATGTGTTTAAGTTTTTGGTTTAAAGAAATCCTTTAAGTCACATTAATCATATGTTGATCTTTTGATCCATTTATCATTTCAGGGTTGGACTTTGATCAATTTAATACAGCCCTGAGTCACATGTGAAGAACAAATCCCTGAGGTACAACTTGTTCTCTCAGACAAGCTGAAGACCAGACCTGAAAATGAAACGGTATGCGAGTTTTGAGTTGTACAAAGTCATTATTAATTATAATCTAATCTCTTTGTCATTAAATTTCGGGATCAAGCACTGAGTTCGATTAAAACTGCTTAAACGTTGGACCAAAACTTCTGAAGAGTTGTCCTAATCTGAAGGGCACTTTTTGCATCACCTGACAGTCTGAACTGAACAGTTTCTGAAGAATCCACATATCGATTGATCGACAGTCTGATGTTACAACAATAACCAGCGAAGATAGCGTGTGAGGCAAAAGAGACAGGTGCATGCCAATGCTCTTAAAAAATGGGAAATTAATTATTCTAGTGTGGCGGCTTAACTAACACAGTCAGCAGTCGGAGCTGTAGCAGGCGATGTCTTAGCTCATGGAAGCAGTGAAGACACTTTAAACACTTGGCATCACAATTACCACAATTTATGACAAAATTAGCACTCTTTCTTTGAGTAACTCAGATAACACACAAACAGACATGATACACATATTTTTAGATTTAGTGCAAATTAAAATTTCTGAGGTTGTCTGAGGGGCAAGAAGCAAACCTACTCAAGATTAAAATAGTTGTATTATGTGACACAGATTTAAGGACTTAACGTATACCTTTTGAATATGACTACTTTTCTAGTACGCAGAGGGCCTATATGACACTGTATTTAGCTTTCTTTCACTTTGATGGCACCCATTAGGATACTGGATCATTTTCTCCACTAGAAGGGCCCTCTAGAGGGCAATGGGAGTAAGACAAAGAAAATAGAAAGACCGACAAAAAAAAGTATTGGGATTGATTTTGCCCGTTATTATGAGATTCTGAAAGCCAAAGTGCAAGTTAGCATTCATTCGATTTGTAAAAACACACTTTGCATCTCAAAAACTGAAAACTAGACAAAATAGCGCTGGCCTGGATGCCGAGAAGCAAAATAAACACATGAAAAGGGAGAGCAGATGAGAGGTAAACAGCAGCAGGGTCAACATGTGACACTGGGTGACAGTGGTAGTCTTTCTTCACGTCTCATACTGCTGTTAACAGAGGCCTTTAAACTGGCCAAGTACTGACGTCAAAGCTGCTCTCTAGTGGTAGCACTGGAGAAGATGCCTGTCCCTTCTAATCAGGAAAACAATTGAACTCATAGTACTCAGGGGGATGGGAATTGCTGCAAGTAGTATGAGATGGGACTGATCGTGTTGAGGCCTGAGGCCGGTGCTCATTAGCTGGAAATGTCAAAGGTTGGCTCCAAATTGGGGTCAGTCGAAGTTCTTTGCACTGTAGATTTTTATTTTTCTGTTACAGGGCTTCAATATCTTCAGCACTGTTGTTGTGTTAGAGAAAATCCACAGCAACATCATGTAGACATGACCAAGGGAATTAAACCCACACCCACCTCAATTTGTCTCATCTGTCACAATTTAGAAAAACAACCACCGCATGAGCGGTTTCGTGACGCGGTAACTATCTAACTGAGCTCCATCAATAAGAACAACACATCACGGAAAGTCTCCTTTTATAGAGAAAAGCACACTCATTCAGGTGGTTCCCCGTCTCCCTGCCATGTGTCATCTCCTATATCTAGTCTCACAGGTGTATTGCTGCTCTGTGCAGAAGTGAATTCCCTCTATTGTGTCTCTCAGATCTCGAAGAAACCATCTGGCAGCTCCTGGAGTGTCAACAAGCTTGATTTCTGAAGTGTGTTTGAAAAGGAATTCCTGTATGAAAGTGCGGATTTCTTGTGAAGGGCAAACTCACTTAGCTTATCTACTGTTTCCCATTGCTGTTGACTTTTGTGCTTTATTGGATCACAGCTGCAAGGTGACTTTTTTTTTTCTCTCTCCTATGCACACGGGCTTTCGCTTCCAAGTTACTTCCTGGTATATTGTTCATAAAAACAGAAGAAGCTTGTGGGCTGATGTGCAAGCACGTGCTGCATTATCCTTATACAGGACTCTCAGGACTCTGAGACAGCTTGAAGGTCACATGCTGTAATTCTCCAAAGTACTGAGCATTAGATAATAAACATGCACTGTAAAAGCTGAGGTATAACTACTGTATTGTACTCAAGTACTCCGCTTGAGTACAATTTTAAGCTATCATAATGTAATGTTTCCTAAAATTCCCTACTTTTATTTGACAGTTGGAAGTTACTTTAGAGTTTTACAGGAAAAAATAATAAAGCTAAAATATCAAATATCAAAACTGGAGGCAAAGTTTGTACAAAATGTGGCTCAGCAGATAATAAACTGAGATGAAAGGTCTATAAACTGCTTCAGACCTGACCGGACCATGAATCAAGGGTGAATACAGCTTTGGAAATTTTGAGGTTTTGAAAAAATGTTATGTAATGTGGCTTTAGAAACCACTCAATCAGACCCATTTGAATTATTATTTAAGGGTAATAATAATGATGACACATCAACTGCTTCAAATAAATAAAGACAGAATGAAAATAAAAACAGAAATAAAACACCATAATTTATTGGAAATAAGATGGAAAATAGTCCACTTGATAATAATAGTAAAAATAAACTAAAAATAAAGACGGAGGGTAGAGGAGTTCAACCATCGTTCAGGAGACAAACTGGAATCTTTTTTTATTATTATTATTTTGGTGTTAAGTTTCATTTTATCGCTTCCTGTAAACTAAGATTTCCCACTAATGTCCATATCTGAGACCGACTTTTCAACTCAGAAAACAACTGTTGGGTAATTCTTCTGGGCCTCTATTAGACGAGTGAAACGTCATTCCCCAGTATAAGAGTATTTGTGATTTAGACACAGAATTTGGGCAAATAGTATTTTAAGATAAAAACCTTGACTAGCGCAGCTTCAAATTGTAAATCAAATCTTTGATTTGCAGATTGATGGAGTGACATAAAGGGCATTGGGGAGGCAAACTGCCTGACTATTAAACTAAGTCATACAGAAAGCACAATGGGAGGAACCACATCACGAAATACAGCTCCCAGGCTTCCCCCTCCCTCTGGTTTTTCCTTTTCTCCCCCCTCTCACTCTTCTCTCTCGCTCTACAGTCATCACCGTCGTGAGGTTTCCTCACCGCACGCGAGACATTGGCTCAGTGCCACTGGATGGTCATGGGGGAGTCGGGTGGGAGCCAGAGCTCACACCACATAATAACTGTCTGGCTGTAGCAGTTCCTCCTGTCACTCAAAGCGACTTGGAGAGCGAAGAAGTGGAAAGGAATGAAGCATCGGATGAGTCAAAGCGAAGATGGGAAAAGCCCTGAAGAGTGCCATATTTGGTGACCCGGGGAGGGGGGGGGGGGTACAGTCACACACACACACATTTGCATACATAAACAAATCAGCACAGATGTAGTATAGACACAAACAACAATCACAAGACATACTATACCTGCTTGGCCTTGGACTTGCTGATTGTGTCTGAAATTGGCTTTTTCTTCTCCTTAACAGCACTTTTGGAGAATAGTTCCACAAATTCCTCAAAGTCTACTGTTGGTTCCTCGATTTTCTCCCACACCAGTGAGTCAATGGGTCTAAAGATAGGAGGAAAGAGGAATTATATACAGTGCACGTAGGCAAGCTTTGAACTGCCATGTAGTTTGAAAAATTACACCGAGGTCCACTTAAAAAGTGAAATTCATGTTGTTATTTCACCGCGAAAAGCATTTTTGACTTTTCTAGATTGTATTGTTTTTACAGTTTTTACAGTACAGTTTTATGAGTACTCATATGCCGTCTTTTGTGTTATACATCTGTCAGCAGACAAATTACACTTCCAAGTTCCTCACTTGTAAATCAACTAGTCTATTTCTAGATACAGGGTATGGGGTATTTAACTGTATTTTTCCAAGCCTTATTAAGGAAAGAAAACCTGCTTCAAGTCAATTCACTACTGACCGCAATGCCTGGACTGCATCACTTTCATTTTCCACAAGGTTAGCATCTCTATTGCCATCACAGTACGTGGTCGATCTTTATCTTAAGTGGACAGGCTTCCTCTCAATTCTCTACTGTTCGGGGAATACCTTCATGCAAATGACCCACGTCTATCTTCACTCTGTGCAGCATATCCTTACTTTTTAGCATGCAGCTGTATGCGTGTCCAATAGAGTGGCTTCATTGGCTTGGGGGGCTCTATCACAGCCTTGGCAGGGGCAGCTTCCTGGACCATCATGGAGGGCATGGGACCTGGTGGTGGTGGAGGCCCAAAGCCTGGGGGTGGGGGTGGAGGAGGGGGGCCCATTCCGGGCGGAGGAGGTGGTGGAGGAGGGCCCATGCCCGGTGGTGGAGGAGGTGGGGGCGGAGGTCCGAAACCAGGCAGGGGGGGAGGTGGCGGAGGTCCGAAACCAGGCAGGGGAGGAGGGGGTGGAGGTCCAAAACCTGGTGGTGGTGGTGGAGGAGGAGGAGGAGGAGGGGGAGGGGGTGGTGGACAAGATCCAAGCCCAGGTAAGGGCGGGGGAGGTGGGGGTGGAGGCGGGGGCATACCTCCAGAGACTGGTGGTGGAGGTGGAGGGGGGGGTGGGGGCAGGGGAGCTGGAGGGGCGCTGCCCTGTTGCCTCTGCTGGCACGTGCAGACAAAGCTCTCTGTAGATTTGGGGATGGAGGATGAAACAGAGGACGACGCGCTGCCTGATCCTCCGTTGAAAGGCACGTCAAATTTAAACCCCTCCTCCACAGGCGAGGTCTGGACAGACACCTCCTGGCTCATCTTCCCCAGCCGTCCTCCTCTCATCTGTGAGGCCTTGTGGTGGGCAGCCATATTATCTAAGCTGCCCTTTGCCAAGGAGGCCTGCTGGCCCTGCAACACAGCAATCTTAATCCGAAGGTCATCGATGGTCCTCTCCAGCTGAGGGATGAGACAGCTTTCATCCTCTGAGGATGACTGACCTGACTTCAACCTGCTGGATTCTGTCTGTCAGTGAATGGGGGAAAAAACAAAGATTTTAACTGCATGCATCTGCATTAGGGTTCACAAATGGAAACCGGAGAAAATAAAACCAATGGGTTTTTTTTTTTGCTTTGTGTCTTTCCTACATGAATCCTTCTTTAAGAGCAGGTTGTCAAGCCTATCTTATGCTCTAAATATTGAAAAGCAAACAGAAAATTTGCTGTTAAATCTTGGCCCATGTTATCATTAAATAAATTACGCTGTACAAACAGTAAAAACACCCACAACTGAGGGAGCCTAGTGACAGAGCTATGAGCAAGAGAAAGGTCAAAAAAGTCCATTATGTCTAGACTCCATCAGACCTCTGGCTCCAGACTGGTTAGAGCCGGGATGAGGGGATACCGAGAGATTTGACCCCAGAGACAGTGAGTCTCGTTGGGCCTCACATGGGGAGGGTCTGTGTCTGCTAGTACGCATTCCCCAGTTGTGGTCACATCGTTGAATCTTAAGGAGAATGATCACTCATCTTGGCCTTCCTAATTTATTAACTCCTCTAGGAAACAGGGAGGTTCACTGTGATGATGACAAGTCTCTCAAGACAAGCCTGACCTCTGGTGGCCAAAGAGTGATTCACACTTGAGGCATTTAGCTCATGCAGTTTATCCAGAGCAGGAGCGATGAGACCGTATTCCTTTGTAACACTTTGAGAGGTCTTTGCTTAAAGCAGCTACAAGGAAAGATTCTGGTGTACAAAAGCTTTGTTTCATTCATTTCAAAGGGAATCCAGGTATTATAGGAGTAACTATAGCCAGCCTTCTTGCTGATGGTCTTCTTTGTTTATGTAGGCCATATAAAAAAGGCATCAGACTGAATTTGTCAGCCTGATTCAATTCTGATTCAAAAATAGCCTCCAAACATACACAGTAGCACAGCATGATTGAATATATCACTCAGAAGTGGTGTCTCGCACAAATATGTATTTAAGTTTAAGAATAAAGTGTTCTACTTTGCAAGAAACCTGTGAAGCCTGCAGTTTGTGTTCATCTCCTTTTCCCCACTTTAACACAAATGAAAAGATGCAGATGCAAACAACAATATTTGTTTTATGTATTGAACCCCATTCCTGGAATAGGTTACTGGAAGGAAGATGTTCCATTATGTTAGTAGTAAAACAAAAAGGCCATAAAGCATTATGCATGGAGTGCAGACAGGGCAAACACACTGTAAAATATTTATGGATGAAGAGAGGATGTATCCAACCTGAGTGTGTAGAGCTCCTGGTGTTGTGGCTGATGATTGATGCAAAGAGGATCTTAAGCTTTGTTCCCTGCCTGTGAATCGCCCCCCATAGAGTTCCCACAGGTGGGAAGACACTGGCAGACCTACTGATGCCCAGGTGTACAGCTGCTCCTCCTGCACAGAGTTATAAAAACAAGCGAGTGCATATACTGTAAATGACATCAGGTGTTTGTTTGCTCAAAACCTTTTAGTCCCTCCAAGGACTACTGTATATACAGCGTGAACACATAGCAGGATGCACCACGATTAAAGGTTGATAACATCCACCAGGCATATGACTCAAGAGGTTGCTCTTTCTGCAAGCTCCAAGCATGGAAACACTTGAGGATAATAAGCAACAGGAGAACCAAGAAACATTTTTCCCCCCTTATCATAGCAAATGTATCACAGTCTAATAAAATAGACTGAAAGCATATTCTTGGCCTCTAGTGTATTATTTATTGTCTCAAAACATCATATCATCGGGTGTCGCTTAGCTCAGTTGATAGAGCATCCGCCCCATGTACAGGGGCTCGGTCCTGGGTTCGAGTCCAACCTGCGGCCCTTTGCTGCGCGTCATTCCCCATCTCTCTCTCCCCACATTCCTGTCACTCTTAAGCTGGCTCTATCCAGTAAAAGCTTGAAAAGGGCCAAAAAAAATCTAAAGAAAAAAAAAACCAAAAAAAAACACATACTGTCATTTACACAAGTTAAAGACACAATAATTAATGGGTAATACTTTGTGGGCTGAGATGGATTTCTGGCTTTCAAAGTTAACTATCCTGCCTGTGTTTGTTTTTCTTTTTTCAAAAAAACCCTCCCCTGTTCAATCATGAAACATGATGTCTCCACTTGACAGTGCTAAATGATCTGGGTGTACTGTTGGATCCTATTTAGGAGCGTCAATGGTAAGAGATAAAAACTGAGCCTGAGAACACACTGGAATAATTATTCCAGCCCCCCCCCCCCCCGACTCCCTCTTTCTTCAAATGGCCCACTTCATAACCACATGGACATTTTTATGCAATACTACATTTAAGATGGCTTGTTGTGCAACCACAAGGATTCTTAAATGTCAAGAAAGGTACCAAACCTCAACTGCAGGTAGGTTGTGTATGTGTGTCTGTTAGTCTCCATGGTAAATAAGAACGCTAAGCTAAAACTGTTCATTAGTTTTGTGTTGCAATACGGTCCCTGGTCAAGGTTAAAAAACGGCTCAATCCTTTTTAGTAAGGCATGTCTCTAAAATAGTACCATTATTACTTTTCACATTGCTTTTACAGCCTCTAAAGACAATGCCAGACACTAGGGAAGACACCCACAAAGACTGTATGGCTTATTCAGATGATTATGTCTGTGCAACAGTAATCAAGTTATTAAAGAAAATGTAAAAAAAAACTTCCTTCCCTTCCTTGGTGTTCCTAAATTCCTTGGCGCTTTCCATTTTTCCACTGTAATCCCAAGTAATTATTTCCCAGGAAACGGGCATGTAGAGTTAAGGCCATGAAGACAAACTACATACCAATGCACCACACTGTAAAGAAAGTTACTGTGCACTTAGATCACATATCTGTTTATGTGTGAATATCAATGTCTCCCTGTTTTGAGAAAGTGTTTCTCTCGGGACAAACCCCATTAGCTGGATAATGGCAACTTGGTGTACAGCCAGAAACACACACACACAATACAAAGCATGCCAGATTAATGTAAGCCCATGCCACTTATTACTATTTATCCACTCAGCAATGTTTTGCCAAGTCTAATAAGGGATGACACTTGATTTATACGAAGCTCTTAGATACTCATACTCCCCAAACCCCATTTTTGGGCTGAATGTAGCTGATGGTATAATTTTAGGCAGTATGCAGAACAAGCAACAAACTACTCATACTGGTCACTGCACCAAAATACAGCTATGGAATTGGATATGATGCCATATTTAGGTAGCAAAGCAGAAGACAAACAGGAGACGAGAGATAAAGATGGAAATAAAAGCATAAGGAGACGGAGAAAGAAGACAGAGGTGATGCAGTAAGCGATTCATTTCAAGATGGAATTTAACTGTACAAGGACAAAGAATACTAAAAAGGATTTCAATGAAAAGGTTGCAGAAACAGACTGCAGTGATTTATTTCAAATGGGAGATTAGCTGTAAGATACAAAGCAATAACAATGAGATCTGTAGTCGATGGGAAACAGCAAAGGTTGTTCTTAGTCAAGCTGTATAATGCAGAGCTCCAGGCGAAGCCAGAGACTGAAGTAGGCAGAGAGTGTGGACAAAAACAAAGGGTAGGTGGGGGGGGGGACTCGAGTGCAATCCTGCCCAATCCTGACATGGTGAGCTTTTTGCTGGGGAAGAGCAGCCTGAGCCCAGGGCACGTGGAGTTGTTACATAACAAGGTCAGCAGATGGTCTACGCAAGCACAGATGTGTGTGTGCGCATTTGTGTGTGTGACTGCTATTAATCCAGCCATGCGAGCAAATGCCTGAACATGTAAGGGTGTCTCGGGCTGTCCTTTTGTATCTGCGAGTGCGCATGTGGCAGAGTTGCACATGCAAACGTGCAAAAGTGCTCTGCTTTTGTGGCCTGTTGTGAGTGCACACTATGCAAACATAATACGTTGTGGTATTTGAGAAATCTGCATTTACAAACAAAACAAAACAGCTTGCATGCATGTTCTGGTGACTAACACTCCTTTTGTCTGTGTGTGTTGCTGTGAGTTATGTATACAGTACTGTGCTGTCATGTGCATATAAGCACATACATTAAATGTACATTGCAAATGCTCATATGCACACGGGTGAGATGCAGCTAGAGGCTAACACTAGTCAGTTCACATGACTCAACTAGCTGCAAAAAGTCTGATTGTATGTACACTTTGGAGAGAATGAGGGGGTGATGTTACAGTGGCTCTGTGCACTATTTATTATATGGAAATGTAATTTATACAGAATTTTCCAAAGTTATATCTTTAACTCAGATCTACAGTGTTCCAGCATGAAGATCAGTCAGATGGATCCAACTAGAAAAGGAACTTGATAGACGTAAGCCAGACAGCGGCTGAGCTGAACTATGCAGGGGAATGTGATGCACATGACATCACATCTGAGCAAAGCATTTCAGGAACGCAGAATGAAAGTTTCATGAAATCAACTTTCACATGGTTGCCCCGTCTGCGTGATCCACTGCTCTTCAGATAATGAAACATCTCTGGGATGAATCACAGTGATGCAGCAATAAATATAGAAACAGATTGGAAAGGCTTTGCATGACTTTATACATCTTACATAAGCTGCTGACTGAAAATCGGTTCATGCTACATTCTTCAAGAATTTCATCTGATAAGGACATAATCTCTTTTGCATACCAGCCCATGTTATACTACCTTCAGGCAATGAAATGGTATTAAAAGGTAACGGGAGAAATGTAAATCACATTCAACCTTTGGGATAATAACAAGATGGATCACAACCTGATGAATTAAAAAAAAGATTGAGCTACATATAGTGCTGCAGTTATTGCCTCGTAAAGTATGAAATTATGACATTCACTGTATCGTTACACTAAAATATATCTAATATATATATATCCCCCTTGAATTAAAAATTAGTATTGTCTGAGAATGTCACCTACTCAGTGCTATAAATTGTAAATTGAGTGTATGGTCGGCCAAAACCTTGGGCTGGTTCAGCTTTGTGCTGAGCTGATGACATGCACGATGACAGTGAAGACAAAGGTCTTACATTAAAGACTGCTGAGACAGTGCTGTCACCATGGAGCTCTGCGGCGCCATCACTGAAGGGGTTCAACAGACCCTGGACCAACATTCGGTGACACAATTCCTTCACGTCTTCTTCTGTAGACCCATTTCCAGGATGCGTACGCAGCCAGTCCAACAGTGTGCGACCTGAGGACAGAAGAGAGGTGCCAAAATGTAGCTGGCCTGGAGAATACAGAGCTCCATTATCTCTGCTGGAGAGGCACGCAGCAAGGAATGAATCTTAAAAATGGACTCTTATTATTCATCTTTGGGATCCAAAGTGTGCAAGATGGCATCCTTGTGTTATTCTGAGCAAAGAGTTGAAATCAGATGTCTCAGTTTCAGATGTGATAATTAAACACCTACATGTGCAAACCCTGTTCACACCATTTTACATGTGGGTGACGAGGGAGATGGTGTTGATTGTGCGGTGCAAAAAAAAAAACTTAACAAATGCTAAATGATATTCAAGATGCAAGTTATTATCAGCTTTGATAATAGCACTATTATGTTGGTTTTAAAGCAGCAATGGGTGAACCTGAAAGGACTAAAAAGTGTGTTTTGGGTGTCAAAACGAGAGAACACTCATGGCTAACCTCGCGGCGTTGTTGTAGGGTTTAGCATAATAAACTGAAGAAAGTAGATCGTCTCTTAAATTGGAGTCTGGCAAAGAATAAAGACTCTCTTTGCCAGGTAATGCGACTGTGATGGAAAAGGGAGTTTGAGCTATGATAAATATAAAAGAAATATGTCCTAATATCAAATCCCTGATCAGGTCTGGAGCCCAGATAAGGAAGAATCCTGTTTCTTGATGATGGCAGGGGAAGAAGTAATCATTAATGGTTAGGAAAAATATTGACGACGTGACAGACAGAGGACGTGGAGCCTGAAAGAAAACACAGCTCCGTTACTTCATGAAGTCCGACCATGACACATCGTGCAGTCAGCTGTTAATGTTGTTTGACGGGCTTGATGTTTTTTTAAACCATGTGATTCAGAGGACATCACTAAATTAATTAACACAGTCTTATGACTCATGGTCCTGTGGACATTGATTTGAGTACTTTGGATTAGAGTTTGACAAACACTAATGTAGACTAATGCTGAAAATTGATTGCGTTTCATAAACTGTGTGACATAATTCACAAGAACAGGCGTAATCTTCAAGACACAGACCAACTTAACTAAGCTTTACACTCATAGTTCAAATCCAGCATCAAATTAGTTCAGTTTAATTTGAATTCAGGATCCTCGGGGAATGTGTTATCAGTTACTTGACAATTAAATCAGCTTTTTTTCTACTTTATTTTCCACTCCCTCCAAAGACCAAGAGCTGGACGTGACATGGAAAACTTGCTGAACTGATCGGTGTCACATGCATTGCTGAACTAGTCTTTGTGAATAAAAACAGGACAGCGTATGTCCTACAATTATGAAATGCCAGATAGGCCAAATGTTAATATAAATAGGGATTTGA
Organism: Nibea coibor; assembly: GCA_023373845.1. Lineage (NCBI taxonomy): Eukaryota > Metazoa > Chordata > Actinopteri > Sciaenidae > Nibea > Nibea coibor. The sequence continues at coordinate 16,904,282 of CM041723.1, forward strand.
GATACAGTGTACCTCTATTGTTCGGAGACAGTAAATTCACCTGATGAAATGGGAATGGATCTCATCTCATGACCTATTTTTGTCGTGTAGAAAAACTGTCACTTTGGTTTAGCATCCACAAGTGTGCGCCCTTCCTATGTGTGTACGTGTGTGTGTGTGTGTGGTTTTTTTTGTCTGGAATCAGAGGATGGCATTGCCTGGGTCTATGGCGGTGTTGTCATTTGGCCGTCTGATTTATGAGCACAGCCACAGACAGTGGAGAGCAGCTGAGCTCTTGAAAGGCACCACAACAGAAAAAAGGGGGACAGAGCAGCATTGTTTTATTAGAAGGAGGCATTTGTTCTAAAGACACTTCTCAATAAAGAACCCCCCACTGTTTCATCATAATTTTCACGAGCTATTGTACTTTTAAATCGTAACTTTAGTATTCCCACTGTGATAATTTTTATAATGTGACAATTTGTAAGTCATTAGAATTTAAATCACTAGGCAATTACCATAATCATTTCACAATACCATTGCGTAATAACATAATCTTGAATGGGGACAGGGCTTGGAGCCAAACAAATAGAAGTCACATCCAGCCCATGGGGATTCCCAGCAACAATAGAAATAAATGATTAACAGACTAAAATATTTTAATGAAAGGACCCTTTTTTCCTCTGGTACGTTGTTTGGTCAGGAAAAGGTTGCTTCTGTGAGAGCAAAGGAGCCAAAATAACAAGATTCACAAGACTTACCCTTTAATATAGTTTATATATATATTCTATGTTTTTCTCACTGTCAGATCCCGTGACAAGACCAAAACAGATATTTTCTTGGTTTGTATAAACTAAAGGCTATAGGTCTTTCCTCTGTTTCATGGTCTGTGTCAAAGTAAACATATAAATTAACCAAACCGTTTCACTGGGTGGCATGTTCTTTTATTACTATAAATGGGAGTTGATCATTTTTATGTATTTTTCCACATACACACAAGCAGTGGCTGCCTCAAATGCTCCATTAATATTTGCTGAGAGCTACAGCGCCCAGCTGATTTAGGAAACGGCTTAACATTTCTGTAATGAGACTAGATATTTGTGACATTTTTTTAATTAGATTTATGAATGAACAGTTGGGATCGGGGCTGAGTTTCACAGGCCGGGGAAGAATATATTCAAAATGAGACTAACATATCTGGTCTCTTCATTCATTGCTTCCTCTGAGTCTGTAGATCACATGGTTTCTGTCCATTCACATGTTCTCACTTCACTGGAGTGACGTTTATGAGGTTACTCCCTCGTGGGTTCACACCATCCAATCAAGAAACCTCAAAATACCTCTCCTTTGATGCTGATATCAATATCGAACCACTACCACTACTGCAATGATGGCTAAGACGTGGGGTTATGTTGTGGGGTGTGGAGTTATGGGCTTATAGATTAGGGTTTATTTTCCATAATGAGATATTAAGATATCAGAGAGCGACTCTACATCAAAGGTCGAAGCTGCTTTATATGTGGCAACATTTCAGCTGACTGTGTTATGTGTGACTCACCGGAGAAGACATCCAGGTAGGGCACTGTGGTAGTGGAGTTCTGCCGTCCATAATGCGCTCTCCTGGAGCCTAGGGTCCAGTAAGTACCCCCAGTATAACTCTTCTCTGGTGTTTCCTGCTCTGGGTCTTTGGCTCCGCCACCCTGCCTTCCTCTGAGCTTATCCAACTCTGCAGACCAGTCTTCAGATACATTTATGGGTCCAGCAATGGAGCAGGACCTCTGTTTGTGCCTCTTAAACCCCTTGACCCTTGTGGGTTCTACCGAAGCAATGGTGGAATCGGTTTTTCTGGGCACATGGGGGCTGGTAATGGGGGAGCCGATTGGAGAGGTTAGCTGCCTGGTGGTGGTCTTAACATAGGAGGGGTGGACTGGAGGGTAGAGTTTGACAGTGGATGGAGAGGTGGAGGATGTACGTCTAGACTGTGAAACATAGGGGTCTGCTGTTAGTTGGCTAATAGACAAACTACTCTTCCTCCTTCTCAGCGACAAGAAGTCCCATCTCCCAGCTTCCTCTTCCCCCTCTCTCTCCATGGACAGGTCCATGCTGCTTGCACTCCTGTGAGACCCCATTGGCCCTGGCCCTGCCATTGTGGACTCCAAGCATACAGATGGCACACTTGTGTGCTCAGCCAGATTATCTTGACCATGCTGTTGGTGTAGCGGGCTCTCCAGGTCATCATGTGGCTCCTCAGCACTCTCATATGACGTGGTGGTAGTCGTTGTGTCAGGGAAACTATATGTGCTGTTAGTGTTTGGAAAAATGCTGCCGCTGCTTCTCTCTGTGTCTGGGGCTGAAGATGGTGGACCACTCTCACTCAGAGACCCTGGACCAGAGGAATTTCTTGATATGGGTATACTTTCATACTCCAGTTTCTTACACACTTTGCTTACTCCTTGAGGTGAACATTCGCTACCACTTGGAGGAGAGAAAACTTCAGGGTCAGGGTCTTTGTTCTCCTCAGAGGCTGACCGTTCAGACAAGTGACCAGCCACCATTTCCAGTACTGTATCACTGGCCACATGATGGTCTCTTAAGACCTGCTGGATGTCAGAAAGCAGGTCTTCATTTTCAGCTGCTGCGGAATGATAGCTGTAGAGGTCAGCATCCGACCCTGAGCTTGTCTTCCGGACGGTTTCATCCACCACAGACCGATGACTGTTTGCGGTCAAGCAGCTTAGATCTTCACCGATATCTGATAGCACGCCCATTTCATTAGCTGACGAGCTAGCCTCTGCACCAGACTTGAGTTCTGCTTTGTCAAAGCATACTGACCTCTCATCTTCCAACATGTCATCCTTAGACAACCCTTTAGCTTTTGATAAACTCTTCTTGATCTTCATGCCAGAAAACACAGAACCCTTTGAATCTGACTTGGATTTTTTCTTAATAGTACTTTCTCCTCCCCCTTTACTTATCTTATTATTGGACTTTTTAGATTTTTTGTCCACTTCCCTCTCATCAGCATCAGCATCACAGGAACCATCCCCTGTTGTTCCACCACTTCCTCCTCCTTTCTTCTGCTTTGTTTCCTGGTTCCCCATGTTCCTGAGCAGACGGACACCCTTGGCTAACAGGCCATGCTGCTGGGATCGAAGCTGGGCATGCTGGCCTTCTTCCTGTGCTGCTACTGATGCTGGTCCTCTGTTGGTTGGAGCCCTTTCAGAGTTGCCTAATCCCTCCTGTCTGCCCACCACAGTTAAAGGCAGCTGTGAGAATGATGCTGCCTCCCCCCGCGCCGCTGATGCTGATGATGAAAGGAGGAGGAGACTGGCACTGACAGCTGCGGGCTCACTACCACTCACTCCTCGCTCTACCCCCCTCCCCTGCACGGTCTCTATGACTCTCTGATCCTTCCTCTCTTTTTGCCCCTCCTTTCCATCCCCATCTGCTCCTGCATGCTCTGCCGTCTTGCATAACGGGCTGCTGGTCGTGCGAGCAAGGCGCTGATGCTCCGGAGTGCGCTGCCCTTGTCCATTTTCTTCTGAGGGGGGAAGAAACTGCTTAGGATGCTGCTGCTCTAAAATGCACTGCTGTTGCTGGTGTTGTTGATTAAGCAGTGAGTGCTGTTGTTTACGGAGGAGGTTGGTAACGCTGCTCTTCCTCCTGCCTTTGAAAGTGCTAGTGAAGAAGCTCTCTTTCAGAAAGGGCACTTGGGTCTCCACTGTCTTAAAAGACTGCATCCTGACCACCGAGGCTTCATCCAAAGAGGAGATAATCTAGGCAGGCTGAAGTGAAAAGAACAAGTTTAAAGTACAGTGATTTATTTTAGCTTCACAACAGCAGAGAATGGATAATCTGTTCTGAATGGAGTCATGAGGCAAAGGGTGAACATAAGGGCAAGCTGACAAAACAAATCTTGTCTACTGTTGCCATGCGATGTGTACATTGTTTTTTCATTATCATTTCCAATGATTTTGCACTTTGTTAGTGAATTATAGTCTGTTACTTTTTGAGGTGTTTTGCAGCAAGAAAATGAATCCAAAAATTTGCTGGTTTTCTTCGTGTGCTTGATAAAACTGGGTATTGGTGGGTGTGGGAGAGCTGATGGGCTCTGGGAATTTCATGGATTTTATAGATTCAATCAACAATCGATTAGTCCAGAAAAAAATGTGAGACTAATCCATAATGGAAACAATAGTTAGTTTCAGCCCTTAACATAATTATATAGCAAATATGAGCAACATGACGATTGTACTAAATGCGTCTCAAGTTAAATTGAGAACCATTCAAAGTGCCATTTACTGATAAAATGTTCTGAGATGATACATAGTGTTTACAGTTAAAGGCACAGCACAGTACTTTATTACGATAATTTAATTTACAGATACGTCTTAGAGCTAATGGTGAACATTTCTTAGGGCCTGCATCAAGGCGTGCCTGAGGACCGATCAATGGTATGATCAAGGAGGTACAGTCAAAGCGTGAGTCATTTAACGCTAATTATAAAGATAGCAAGAGTTTAAAGTAAGTGGTTTAAACCAAATGCAAATTAAGTGAGTGAAACAAATCACACACAGATGAACAGATGACATACACATTCTTGAAATGAATCCTAATTAAAAAAACAAATTATCAACTAACATAAAAGTTTCAGTGTGTTCAACTCAAGTTGTTCAAGTTTCCTGTTCTTCAGCATTTTAGGACACGTTCTTAAAAAAAACAACACACATTATATCATCACTCTCCAACATTTGTTGTCACATTTAACGATATATGAAATAATGGGGAAAAAAACTGTATAAGCCTCTTAGTAAAATAGTTTAACGTATATGATAAAAGACAATGTACTTGCCTGACCGGTGGATTCTCCTCAGTGGATCAGCGCTGACTGAAGAAAACAACACAAATGGGTGTTTGTCCTCGCCTATGAGCCGCTCCTTAGCCATGGGTCACATGAAATTGGTATTTTCCTCATCACATGCCTGCTCTCCAAGGCCATCTCCCATTAGCACTGTCTGAGACTCCTCTCACTAACTTCATTAGGCTTCACCATGGGGACACACAGAACTGTGCAATTGTCAAAGGCCGCTCTTGTGTGTTTATTCGGTGCCTGGTTCAGTTAAGACACTCATTGCTAATGTTGTTTTACTGTCAGATGTTAATGAAGGAATCATTTTTAACAGAAAATTTGAACAAAGAGTCCCCTCCACACATGACATCAAGTCAATCAGTACTTTCTATTTTTGACACACAGCTCTCTGCTGCCACTTTTAAGTCCACCCCTTCAATCAAGAAATGCATTTCAGCTGTGTGCTCCTAACCTTACCACACATCAGACATGTCAGTGACCTCAGATATTAGTTTAAACACCTACAGGTTTTGAAGGGAGTCATGGCTTGTACCTCGTCCCTAAAAGCAACGTCATCTACTTTGCAGTACGTTACTCCAAAATGTGTATATATATACTTCAACTTTGCAGATTACCCATCATGCCACGTGCACTAATACACCCCCATACAATGATGGATGCTGGATTTTGAACTGTGTGCTGATAATAAGGCAGATGGTTCCTCACCTCTTTATCCTGAAGGATGCAGCATTCATGGTTTCCAGGCAGAACTTCAAGTTCATCCGACCACAGGACATTTGTGAAGTCTGCATTAAAAGTGAACAATATATACTGCCAAGTAGATGACGTCTCTTTCAGGGACTTTCTCATTCCAGCAAGTCATGGCTCTGGATTAAATCTGTCCGGATGCTAAACTGACCTACCTGCAGTTGTGATTCGTCACCTGTTGTTACATTATGAAATGCAAAAATATGACAAAGGAGACCCCAAACTCTTGAGCAGCCTACATCAAGAAGAAAACATTGCACTTGCAGAGTGTGGTCAGTGTGGTCATTGAGTGTGTCCACCCAACACTTACTCTCTAACCTGAAACCTGTGTGTGTGTGCTATAATGGAACTTCTCCTGAACTTGTCCTGGTCTATATGACCCCAGTTTCATCAGGTCAAAGGTCAAAGTCGTAAAACTGTCACACACAAGTGTGGATCTCTCTCACAATGAACCCTCCCTGGGTAAATAAAAGTGAATATATATGAAGGAAAATAACACAATCATGACTGCGACAAATAATTTCTGTCAAAAAGTTTTTTTATTGACTTAAAATATGAGTATGATTGGCAAACTTGAAATGTAACAAAATGTTTGTGTTTACCATTTTGGTAGTTTACATTCCCAATATTTAAGTACAAAAATCTCATATTTTGATGAAGAATGTTATGTCACTGGAGAACATTGTGTTAGAATATGAAAATATCCACTGTTGACAGGCATGGGATATTTTTTTTAACAAATCTCTTCTGCATACAGCACAGGTCTTACCATTATGTATGGCCATGACATTCAACACTGCATCCGATGATCCAATCTAGTCATTCTTCAGTATGCCAGTTGTCATAATACAGTTTATCATTTGCCTTCAATACCTTTTGCACAATATTCAAGATTTGGGTGCAACAACAAAAAAACAACTACTTAAGATAAGAATAACATAGTGTGCATTAGAAAATAAAATAAATTCTTGCCTCGATTGACATCTTTGACATCAGCCCACTTTCTGTATGGAAAAACCTGATGTACTGTAGACCAACACAGCTATTGATTCAATTTATAAATCAAGTACTGTCTGTCTAAATAATATTTTTAAAGAAGAAAAACTTCACCCATAAATAATATGAAATTAAACAAAAAATATGGTTATAACAGAATGTTTAAATATTGTACCTTCAATGATTGTGGTCATTTTCTGTTTTCATATTGGTAGAATACGATTTTGATACATCACTGTAGAAGTTGAACTGACAGTGAATCAGCCTGGACAACATGTTTTTCTCAAGCCACTAGAGGTTGCCATTGCTCTACCATATCAAAGATGAGTGGCCTTTTACAAAGAGTTCCTTACACGTGTCATTTAGTAGAAATTTAAAAGAGAGTGTAAAATCAAAACACACATCTTTATAAATGGACATCTTTGTGTTTGTAATCAACCACTGTGTATCAAGTCAGAAATATTCAAAGGTACACAAACAGAATATCATCATTGTATAATCATTACTCTTGACAGAGAACGGCAAGTACATAAAACACAACCAATGTACTTATTGTCTCCACCATAAAAACCACAACAATCACATTGAACACGACAGCAGTTCACTGGCTGTGGTGCCACACAGAATATTCACAATTCAGTTCATCAGAAGAATCATTTTCAGACTGGCTCAAAATCTCAGAAATATCTAGAAAACCAAAGATGAATATCACAAAAATAACAGATCTCTGTTGACTCAAAGTAAGGACACAATTTAAGAACTTTTTTTTTATATTCCATCAGACACAGGAAAGCTATATCCATGTAGAAAGGCAATGTACAGACGTTCTGATAAAAGCCATGCCAGTTAAGAGAATAGCATGTCAAATCAGTACAATGTGTGAACACAAACTAGTTTTTGTCTTGGCTCTCAGTGACGTATTACAGATACATGGTTTTGTTTGAAATGCAAAACCACTCTGCTCGTTACAGATCTAGCTACCCACAGAGAGAAGTGATAAGAAACGTGAATCCCCATCCCTGTGACAAAGACATCCTCTCCCCTTGTGTCAATTGCACTTCAATAGTTCACCTGCAATACATTTTAAAGCCCTTTACAATCATGTTCTGCTCAATTCATTTTCTCTCAGCTGTACTAGTGTAAAATGGTAAACAGTTCGTGGACAGAAGGTAAGCTTTCATCTGGATCTCACCTCTTATAGAACCATTTGAGCATACACACAGCTTTGCTAAATGGATGCACCAACACAAACACATACCTCAAGACAACCACATAGGATTGCTGTGCTTGACATGTCAGCAGAGAAACACATTCGGGATCTCTAAGCAAAAGGTACTCCACAGAAACAGCTACATGGATGCTTCTTCCTTTTTTCGTCCTATGTTAAATCTTTCAATTCCCCGTTTCAACCATCCAAACTTCATGCACTTTACGTGGACTCCCTAGGAATCCTCCTGTGGAAGACCACTGACTGTCTCTGCTGGAACTGCTGCTTTCTTCGTTTTTTCTGATCCCAGCGGCACAGCAGTATCATCTTAAAGGTTGTACGGAAAGTCTTGTTGCACAGAGCATAGCACATGGGGTTGACTGTACTGTTGACGTAGCACAGCCAGTACCCCACTCCCCACAGGGTCTCCGGGATACACCCTTTGCAGAAGGCATTGATCAACACCATGATGTTGTAGGGTGTCCATGTGATGATGAAAGCAAAGAGGATGGCACTGAGAGTCTGAGCTGCCTTCTTCTCCTTCACTAGGGACATGCGTTTCCTCTTGGTGATCTGAGTCCGAGCTCGGGTTGCAAAACGCTTTGCCAGAGCTGCCTCTTTGAAGGACATTGGCACAGATGGGGATTTAATGGCAGTGCTGGTGGTAGTACTGTTGATGGCAGTGGTAGTAGCTGTTGGGGGATCATCTGGAGAGACTTGATTAGAGGTAGCCTGAATGGTAGGCATTGATTGAATCTTGCGTGAGCAGAAGCGTTGGTGGTAGCTATTTTCTGAACTGTTTGCTTCATCAGGAGTAGTGGTGGCAGTGGTGTTGGTGGTGAGTGTTGAGAGGCTGTCTCGGTTATACTCTGCTCCCCTAAGGGGATCCTCCTCTGAGGCAGCATCCAGATCCTCACATGAGGTGAGTTGGGAGTTGACAGCAGCCTTTATACCAGGGAGGCTGAGAACAATGGAGAAAATAGCATGACTCTGGGAAATCATTTCTCTGCCCCCACAGTCCTCATCTTCTGAAGACCCAGAGTGGTCCAGCGAGGCCGCAGCATCATTGTTGTTCCAGCTGTCACTGCTGCTCTGGTCTGGATCACCCTCACCCTGCCGGCTACTACCAGGTCTCCAAGAACGAACTCCAGGCCAGCAGCGAAAGCGGCCAACCAGCTCCCGACAGGTGCTCCTTCTTTGGGACAACCTGGTAAGCTCGTAACTGCTGCAACTTCTAGCACTTCCTGTCTGATGGACAAAACGAGCTCTCTCACCCTCTTCATTCCCACTTCTTCCTCCTATCCCTCCACGACCCCCAGAACCCTGCAACCCAACTAACTCCTTTGAACGGTTCTGGGTCTCCTTGTAAATGCGCCAGTAGAGTACACTCATTATCGTCACAGGCAGGTAGAAAGCCGCCATAGCTGTGCAGAAGGTTATGATGGGCTGTGAGAGGAACTGAATGTAGCATTGATCTGGAGGTACTGTCCTTTTACCCTCAAAATACTGCCATAGTAGGATGGCTGGGGCCCAGAGAACAAGAGAAACAAACCAGGCTAGCCCGATCATGATCCCAGCCCGCTTTGTGGTCCGTTTGGCCCGGTAGGTCAAAGGCCTGGTAATTGAAAAATAGCGGTCAAAGCTGATAACCAGTAGGTTCATGACTGATGCATTGCTGGCCACATAGTCTATCGCCAACCACAGGTCACAGGCCCAGTTGCCCATGGCCCAGTAGCCCATCACAAGATAAGCTGTGTAGAGGTTCATCGAAATTACCCCTATGATGAGATCAGCCACAGCCAAGCTCAGCAGGAAGTAGTTATTGACCGTCTTTAGCTGGCGATTAACCTTGAAGGATACCACTACCAGGATGTTGCCGATGATGGTGATCAGTGACAGCGATCCTGTGAGCAAGACAATGATAACAACCTGCCACACTTGGTGGCCACCCAAGGGATCGAGGGCTGCAGTACCGTTCCCAGTAAGGGATTCGGGGGTAAGGTTTGAGAATTTGCTGGTGGAAGAGGAATTATCATCCAGGGTAGTCACATAAGAAGCCAACCAGGAGGCTCCTCCAGTTCCTCCTTGGTGGAAAGCATTGGATTGTGGGTAGGCTCCAGCTGCTGGGGTTGAGGCGTTGGCAGTCAGGAAGAGACCAGGGTCTGTGCTGTTTGAGCTCATTGTTATGTCCTGGCATATTCTACAGAAAGAGAGAAGGAAAGAAAAGGGAGGAAGGAAGGGACAGGGGGAGGGATATAAGAGGGACTTGGCACAAAAGGAGAAGGAGGAAGGGGGATAGAGTGACAAAGAGGATGAAATGGAGAAAGGACACATGAGTCGCTGGCATTCCTATTTATATCCAGTAGGTGAGGCTAGAAACCTATTCTACCAAGCTGGGTGTCTAAAAGGCTATTTGTGTATCCTGTTAAACAATCACTCATAACTTCATTTGTAGATAGATTTGTAATCTGTATGCACACTGTAAATGCACTGCATACATTACATTACAACTTGACATTTGAATTAACAAGGCTAGACAGCAAACACTTTAACTGAGAGAGAATGACTGCAATCAACACCTGTTTCTTTTGACACCCAACAAATTGCAAATACATTTCATTTACACACAGTGTTGGGATTGCATCTTGTATAACATTAAGCTTTAGACAGGGGTGGTTCGCTCCTGTCCGATCAGGAGTGAAGTTGGCACAGTGATGCTGGTGAGCTTTATTCAAAATTCAGCTCCGGTGTCTGGTAGCAGCTCTGGTGTCAGTCTGTCTGTCAGTCTGTCAGTCAAACAGATACAGAGTGAAATTGTTTTCCAGTTATATGTTTTATGGTTCCCACTAAAACACTGTTGATTGATTTTTCTAAAATATGAACATGACAAGGAAACAGCAGCTACCTGTTCTTACCAAGTCAAAGGCTAAAAGGAGTTGCTGACAGTGTTCCTGGCTCCAGTTATAACATTATGTAGAAATCATCCTAAGTATAGGTTTGCAGTAAGCACAAAGAATGGGGGACAAAGCAAAGCTAAATTTAGTGAGAAAGCACTCTTGGGAGCTATTCTGGCGTTTCTTCCTGTCTGCATACAGACATTTTGGTGTCAGTTTGATGATGCAAATTCCTAGTGGTGGTTAATTTGTCACCAGATTTTATCAAGGTTTATCAGGAGCTCTCTAAGAAAAATGAGGTTGACGACAAAATTATGGGCAGAGAAAACTATGCCGAGACCAAAACTGATGGTGAAACAGGGGGAAAATAGCACAGCAAGAGCTATCAGCAGCCTGAGTATGAAGAGTAAGAAGTGTATGTGAAGTGTTGTCTGTTGTTCGATCGTCCGTGATGGAAATGCAAACAATACACAGAAGATCCTGCTGTTTTAGTCAAAGCAGTTCTTGGTAATTGGATAATAAGATGAGGATCTGCCATTTTGTGAAGCAGCATGTCCTATCCAATTCAAGATATGCTGTGCAATCATTTGTAATTACCGTGGTCTTTTGCATTTAAAGTTGTGCGAGTGTGTGTGTGGAAAACAAATCAGACACGCTTGACAACAAATATAGTAAAGTGAGGGACATATACAGTTTTTTGTCCCCATAAATATAAAACGTGCACTATTAGCAAGTTAGCTTAGTTAATTACATTCTGATACCACAAATGAAAATGTATTTGTTAAGGTGCACTACTTTGTTAAAATCTGGTTTTAATGAATACTAAATCATGATGGATATTCTAAAAATGTATCACTATTAGGTAATACTTTAAGATATGACAAAGCTGCTGCCTTTTGCAATCTGAAAACTGTAGCAGCTAATACCCCAGTTTCATTTTAAATCAACTGTGGATCATTTCTATCTTCTTCTTTTATCGTGAAAACCAGGAGTGTGGCATCGTTACACTGCCGCTGACAATTTAAACCTGATAATAACCCGAGACAGCGCGTGTGAAAGGGACAAACATTGACCTGTTACCCAAGGAACACAAGTAAGGACATCTAACTCCTCCTCTAACTCATCCAAACACGCACATGCATACCGTTTACACAAATCGACTGACAAATACACAAAAGCACAACCATGGCAGGCCTGGATAAAGCCACAATCACACACACACAGCATTTCATCCCACAGGCAAAGGTATTTGAAGCTGAATGCTGCACCTGTGCCTTGACAAAATCTCAGACCTCCCACAGAGCTGTTAAAGAACCCCAGTAGCCAGCAGCAACTGACAACCATTGTGACACCGAGCGCCACACTGCTGCTATCATTATCAGGAGGGCTCCATGCTATCCCCACTGTGGACACGTATCAGAGAGAGAGTATGCGCTCACATTTCATGTACATAACTGTTTATGTTACGTGCACGAATAGATACATAGAACACGTATCGCACACACACATGCATGACAAAACACAAGCTCAGAATTGTATCTACAGCACATTTAAGCAATGCGATCAACATAACCAGATATGGATGGATACAAATTACAAATTCAGCAAGTCAAAATTCAGAATAAAACAACAGTGCCTACAAAAACAAACCGCAGCATTTAATAAACAGCCTATGAAGAAACCATAGTCTACTTTTAAGTTTTCCCAAAGCAAATTCTGCTGAACATGCGAGACGGCAGTTTGTTGCTAATGAGTGTTAAACATCTTTTAATTGGCTTACAAGGGCAAAATGTGCCCGTGTGAAGATAAAGGTTTTAACAGTAGGGGAATTGGTCTTTAATCAGCTACCTTGACTTGCTGTAATATAAAACAGAAAACAAATAATGACATTTTTAAAAAGGAAAATCAAACAACTGTGCCATGAAGTCCTGGGGAATAGGAAGCTTACAGAACAGGGAAGGAAAAAAAGATACTGAGACCAGATACCAAATGTTTCTTGCGTCACATGATAATTCAGTGTTGACACAGGTGAGTCATGAAATCCCGATTTACAGTGTAGAGCACATAATGACAAAATAATAGCAGATACACTGATACACTGATTTTAGAAAAAGATGCCATCTTAATGCTGTCAAATATACAGGATATACAGTATATGTCCATATACTATTTATTCATTGTTGTTGCTTCATGCTGTAATGGTTAACTACCACAAATGTACATCTGTAGTCCCCTGGGATCAGAAACTAGCTGCACAACAGAGGGATAGTGTTTTTTCCATTGTTTGTTTTCTCAGAAAATCTAACTGATCACGACTATATGCAGCAGATGAACCTCTTCTTCCAACATGGGTAAGCTATAGACCTTTGACAGCCAGCTGCAATTACGGTGAAGCCATTATAGTGTCTATCTCTTTCTCAATGCCCACGTTAAGCCCTATATCTTAAGTTTGACTCCTAGGCACGTAGGTGGACTGATTCAGGTACACGGAGAGATCGATAGTCGTTTACGCTGTTGAAACACATCGTGTTCCCTGACATTTTGAGGCATTTGTCCCAGCAGGACTGGGCAGCGCATTCCAAGTTGGCTCCAAGGATCCATCTAAATGATTGGGTGACTAATACATGGCCGTTCCAAGTTTCTATTTTCGGCAACCAATCTAGGAGAGCAGTGATATGGGCAGATGATGTCCAGCAAGGATGAGTCATGTTTTAAAGTACTTTTTAATAAAGGTTAAAGCTCTTATAATTTGAATGTTGGTGACTTTGGCTTCCTCTTGAGTGCCACAGTGTATTTAGTTAAAGGGATGTCATTCTACAAATTAGACTTTTACATAGGCACGGGTATACAGTAAACAAGGTTTAACCAACAGTTTATGTGTTTGCCTTGTCTAAAACTTGTCTCACAACCTGGTCTTCTATTGCTATGTGGCACCTTACAGTATGTAATGCGCACTTTTGTAAAGATACATCTGGGAGCATAGAATCAGACATTATTATAAAAACAGCTCACACACAAGCAATGTGAACCAAAAAAAGGCTACTGCCAAACAAGAACTATAAACTCGAAAAACAAAAACACTACATAGCACTGGACAGAGAAAGAGAGAAAAAACAAATTAAGAATTGGAGAACTAGATTGCACGGCCAAAGGTAGAGTTGTCAGGCACTGGCAATTCTAAGAGAGCAGCTACAACCTGAATGCATACATATTTAGTCTGCCCAGAAGATGCAAGCAATGGCTTTGTAATTACCATCATTGGTGGGGCAGTGCAGCATTTTATGCGATAGGCACTATGTGCATAATGCTGCCTTGTAGTGAGAGAACAGACAGGGAGTCTAGGAGAGAGTCAGGACTTCAAACAGTGATCACTCACCATTAAAATCAATAGTACCTTAAATTTAATCTGATTGTGATGTGTTATTTTGCAGACAGCCTTTCCCAGTAAAGCATGTACAACTCAACTGAATGATGTAATGTCCTAAAATAAAGAATAACACTGTAACGATATACAATGCCTAATCCAAGTCATGCTCTGTGACTGAATGTGTTGAAGGTGCATGTTTCAGGGTGAAATGGGATCTGGAAAATGGTGCCACAACACCGACTGCTCTGTGGAGATATTGATTTCTGTCTATCGAGCGAAGCAGCCTCGCTGATAAGCAAAAAACGCGAGTAGACCAACTCTAACCCAGAAGTTTTATCTTACATTTGCAAACACTACACCGACACGTGATGTAAGCTACAACTGAAGTAGTGTTATTGACTTAAAGGAAAGTACAGTCATCTCCAGTAAACACTATATGGTCTATGCTGTGAATTACAGGATCTATGCTTGATATTGACCTTCTTTATATTAGTAAAGAGGAGGTGATGCCACAACAACTTATAACTTGAGAGGCAAATGTCCCTTAATCTAGACACAAACGCGTAGATATACATTCTGTTAAGAATGAGTACGTCACTAAGCTTATTAAAGTTCTTAATCCTTGTGAAAGCTCCCAGTCTGAAAGCTTTTCTTCATATGTAATACACCCTCAAGCTGTACACAGAGCACAGGAAGATTACATGGGAGCGACTGCAGTGTGTTGCTCTTTCCCAACCTTCTCTGACATGTGAAACATCAGAGCCACTCTGACAATGCACTTTGTAGACGCATTAATCTCTTCAAACATCCGATTTTTCCCAGGACCATACGGGGGACAAGTTTGCTCTGGATCAGTGTCAATCAATTTAATACAAGCAGTGGTAACAGACATCGACAAACCTGCACTTGATGGGTGACGCCGTTTACAATAATAACAGTCTTTTATTTCCTGTTTTGTTATGTATTTGTTCTGGATGACTTTAATACCATAAGACATTTATATCATTTTTAATTAAAGCGATCCATTTCATTATTTTTTCTGGAGACAAGGTGTACTGTAGGCCAGTACAGTGAAATGGTCTTGTCATAAAATCTGTCATAAAATAAAAAGGTACTTTCACAGGATGAGCTAAATCTATCACAAGCTGGTGATGATGGGGCTGCTGCCAGAAGATGGTGGCAAGGGTTGTGAAACAGCACAAGGCCATCTGTCAGGTACTCAGTGTTGACAAGAACAAGCATTTAGTGCCTTCTTGGCAGGGTGTGGACTAACTGGAGTCCATGAGCGGTGCTCTAAGTCGATTCTTGGAGTTCACAGATTTTCAGTCGGGCAAGTCTTAAGCGAGAGTGCTATTATGTGAAGTCTTTACAGCACCTCCTCCGAACAAAATCTGTGAAACCTGCAGGTGACACCGCTCACAAACAATGTCCACCGCCATTGTCTGTCTCACCGAGAAATGTGACAAAGCAAAAGTTGACTTGCTGGGCCAATTTATCAGCGGTGAAGTCTTGCTTCAAGACACGAAAAGGAACAAAAATCATGCCGTCCAAACGAGGGGGTTGTCTGATGGTTGAAGGCGACTATGATCCATAAACTTCAAAAGCATTTAGAGCGGAGAAACTGTGGAGGAGGAGGTAGAGCCAGCTGCTGCAGCTTTACCTGCCAAGAGGTACAGATACTCAGAGGTGGACACTTGTTTATGCACTTTCAATTAGCGCGTCTCTACCACTAGTTCAACCTCTAAAACAGCTGCTGAGGAACGTACTCTGTTGGTGGGGTCGGTCATATTGGAGAGTTGATTGTTGAGTCTCGTTGTGCGGCTCATTCTGAGCAACATTATTTGCTCCCCATTTACAACAGCATTTCATGACCTGGGTCTGAGATATTGCAATGGGTAACTGAACAAGGAGGAGCCGGCACAATGAGCTGTTAGATGAAGAGTTGCAGGTGACAGGATGCACATCTCAAACCCCTCAGTGAGGTAACCAAATCTGTACTGCTTCTTGTGATACTTGTGTACTACTACTCTATTGTGGGCATGAAATCAGCCTGTGGTTTCTCATAGCCCGATGGAAAAGGCTTCTTTATTTAAACAAGGCAAGTTTGTTTGGCTGTACTGTAAACAGATGGACCAGCCGAGCTGCTCTTCTGCTGTATTACTGACACAGTAGGTGCTCAAGGAGTTTGCTGCCTTTTACCGTTGTTACTACTGTATTTGTCTTGCCAAATTAACTTACATATTGCAATTTTTTTTTTATTTTATGAATGCAAGTTTCTTCTGTTATGGTGAGATATGGTCTGTAATGAAAGAGTACGTGTGACAGACTTGTCTAAGGAACGTAAAATTTCTTCTGATGACAAAATCCTGTCCAAGGATTACAAATAAAATCCAAGTATCACCCCATGTCTCCTTGATTTCATGCATCATATGTCCAATAAGACTGAAAAATCGTGCAGAAAAAATGTTTGTCTTAACATATTTGCTTTGTTCCCAAATGCCAACATGGATTTTAGATGGGTGAACATGCCCATCTGTTAGCATCGTGCTTGCATTTCAGACATGCTGATCCTTACAGCTGTCTCCCATTGAAATGTGGGTTCTGGTGTAAATACAGTCAATGTGGTATTAATACCATCATTTACCTAATTTACCAAGAGCGTGTCAGAGACTTGCAATGGGCCTTTTCCTAGGGGCCAAGAGTCATATATTCAACCTCACATATGTCTCTATAATTTGTGGGAGACTTCGGAAAAGTCCAAATGACAGGAAATGCCCCGCTCAAAAGCAGTCGACCATTCATCCCTTATCATGAGAGTTTCTCTGAAAGCAGCACGCATTAGAGGTTGTGCTAAAGAGATATGGCAAATTAAATAGTCTTGATGATAAGACCCTCTCCACTGTGTAAAATATTTAGGGTGAAGCATCACATTTGTCAGGGAGGTTAATCAGAACATCCTCATTTAACATAAAGGAATAGATAGAAGAGAGTGCATAAACACTAAACTGTATTGATCATGAATGTAATGACTGATAGAAGCGGACTGATAGGGACTAAAGTGACAAGTTCTGCCGCAGACCAACATCTATCCCAGATTCGTCCATTGTTACCTTCTGTCACACCTAATTTGCATAAAACCGAACACAAATTTCTCCTGTCAGCAGGTGACTGCACTAGTCATCACGCTGGTCTCTCTCGTCTCTTCTCGTCTCCCAGCGCACGGAAATGAATGACAACTAATCACTTTGTTTGTTATTGTTGCAGATGTGAGCACATGGTTAGACTAATTTGAGATTTCTATTGCTTCATCATTTCAGAGACAGCCACAGCTTCATAATGATTGTTAGTCTCGGATGAGTTAGATGTGGCTGAGGTCAGATGGGGTTCTTCAGTTGAGTGGATACGCCAGACTTAAGACTCTTGTCAGACAATGTAGTGATCATAAAATAATGTCGTCTGCAGTGCAACAGCTTGGTTATGACTAGAGATAGGGATTGTATTTACAAGCCTAGGTCTCTCTCTCTCTCTCTCTCTAATAAAAACTACTCTTGCTGTATCTGTGTTAAGAGAAATGAAGTGCATCATCACATTTACATCTCTATATCTCCGTACATCTGAGGCCAGCTGACAGAGTAGATCTAGAAGTCATGGTTGAAAAAAAGCACCGTTGAGTGTAGTTATTTATGTATTTGTTACATGCTGCTATGTTCACACTAGTCCAGTGTGTGTTCCAAGCCAGTCCAGTCAGAGAACTGTTTACACAAATGTTGTGTAAGACATAATAATTTTATTTATCTAATACTATATTTCCACACTGTTGTCAAAATACATGAGTGTTTACAAAAGAGGGAATTCATCTTCCAGCAAGAACGTATATGTGCTGCCATTCAGTATAGACATGTCTGTAAATTCTCATAAATATCAATACTTTAGTCGCTGTTAGTCTTGCTCTTGTGGAAAATATAAGTGCGAGCAGTGTTAACTCTTCTGCCACAAGAGGCAGAAAAACAGGACTTGTGTCTGTATAATGGAAGAAGTCCAGTAAGTCCCTTAATACCAGGAAGCAGCTCAGCATAATTATTCTGCCTAACCTTGTTTATTCTCCTTTATGACTGTGGGCAGCCAGGAGATCTGCTTTTATTGAGGTGTCTTTTTTGCAGCAATCCAGATTACTGCAGCAGAGTGTCTGAGTCCTGCTTACACTGGCACCACCAGCCATAAACAGACAGCAGTTTGACAGTAGCTTAGTCTGATAAAATAACAATGCGAGGAAGTGAAATAATAATCATTGCGAGAGGTTGTGCAGGGTGCCAAGGGTGGTTGTGCATGGGATCCAGCCAAAACTAGACAGCTGGAAAGATCTCTGTTGTATTAAGAGCAGGTAGGGAGACAGTACAACTATTTACAAGGTTCAAAATGTAAGCTACGTAGATACCTCTCTTCAGAAGGGTTGTCTCTTATTTTTATCAGGACAGTAACATTTTCTTCCTCTGATGATTTACATTCGCTGGATCATTTGGTTTCAATACAGGAAATAGTTTAACAATCTGACAGTGCAGCAAATTCTCAAAGAGGATGTTGAGGAGGATGGATGGTTGTATAAAGTGTTAGACTTTGACACAGGAGACATCCTGTTGTCCAGATGTCCCAGATGTGAGTTTTCATATAGTTTCTCACATTTAACAAAGACCACAATCTCGCCCAAAACTTAATCTTTAGTTGCCCAAGGGAAGTGATAATAATTGAATAAACTATTGAACTGAACCAGGCTTTAGCTTCCATCTTTCATCTTTCTGATATAGTCAGTACAGAAAATATCTGTCCTCACAGCATCACTTGTTTCAGTCAATGTCCAAAAAATGGCAAATGTTTATGTTCAGGTGACAAAGCCCCCTAGTGGCCGACTTCGGTCCGCCTGTAGAAAAAGTCTAGTGTGATGCTGGTACAGAACCAAAAAGTAAGCAGGTTAGTGGGGTTAGATGGCTCAACAAAACCTCAGACTGTGATATACGGGCCTGCGGTTTGTTCCCCATCGTGTGTCAAAAGTTAATTTTGTTTTTTATTTTGTTGTTTGTCTTTTTCACCGTGACCACAATTGTTCCCAACCCAAAGAATGAGCAGTTTTAACCAGTGATTTTTTCCGTTAGGTAGTGGCTGGAAGTTTGGTTGGTTGTGTGGTGGTTTGTACAGTAGTTTGTACAGTAAGTCTCAGAACATCCTGCCAAACTAAACTTAAGCTTAAACTGAACCTAACATCAATAAAGCTAAGGCTATACACTTGTATACACTGTGTATGGTTGTAATTATTCTTCTTCTCTTCTTGTATCACGGTAGCTGGCGTGCCGATAAAACCACACGTGGAAAGAGAAGTAGGATGTTGTTATGCTTCGGACCAGTGCTAGAAGCTCATGGGATTTCACACACATCCTCACCTCTGTGGTGGGTCTTCGTGCTTTTTGACAGCCTCGGTAACAAGCTGCTGGAACTCTTTAGACATGGCACTCTAAGACACTTAGACATGCCTGTGTAGTATGTGTGTGTATGTGAAAGGGGGAGACAGGAAGAAAAATAGAGAGGCAAAATAGAAGACAGTGGAAGAATGGCTCAGGGATATGTCAAACCAAAAACGCTGCAGCCACTTGAGGATGACTGCGCGGAGAACGCTGAATGTTAACCTTTCTTTCATTCTCACAGTAAATCTAAACCTGGATGAGATCCAATGCATACCTTCTGTGTATTTTAAAACAAAAGCTAATTTACTGTCATTGAAATTGGGCTGAGTTTCGCGGTCGATGTCGGAGTGGAACACGGAGTTGGCTCGTACATTAAATTTACCTCGGTGACAGCTCGCTCCTAACAATTCCCGCAATCCAAACTATGAAATACCACGCGCTGAGAAACAATGTCGTTTCGTGTGGGGCTAATTCCCGGCCCTGACCCTTTGCCTCGCTCCTCATGCCTGCACTTCAATACAACCCTACACAGATGCTATACACATGTAAGTGATAGGCTATTGCGATCAATCCTTAAAAGGAAGTGCGACCATCTGTCTATTGAACAGGCACTAGAAAGAGACGGAGAGGGAGAAAAAACACACACTCACTTCTGTGTAAACACGCTTCAGCAGGAGGAGAGGGTCTTTAAATGCTGGAGGGAGAGATTCTGGGTTGTGCAGGGAGGGGGGTGGGGGGTTCAGGGAGGTGAGGGAAGGCGGTGAGAGGATACTGCGGGGCCGCTAAAAATGTGCAGGAGACATAAGTAGTCACACCTCCTGCTTGGTGAGTTCTCCAGCGGTGGGATATTATGTGTTTATGTGAGAGGAAAAACAAAGATGACTTCTCGTCTCAGGAGTGTAAGGGGACGGCGAACGTCTCTGCGACTGCGCTGTCTGCTTCTACGCCACACGGCATGCAAGCATTCGCACTGTTCTTTGCAGATATGCTCACATAAGGCTGCACACATACAGACACACACTCTCTTTCGCGAACACAATTACAGGCATGCAAACACACACACACACACACACACACACACACAAACACCTGTCAGTGGCCCAAGCTCAAACATTTTAAAGAGCAGTGAGTCAACAAGGTGATTACAAGGAAAGTCTTGAAAATGATCCAAGTGTCATATGACCACAAAGAGAGGTGGTGATGACAAAACTGGCTATAATAACGTCCAAACACTTCTCCTGGCAGATGCAGACGAGCTCACATAGACAGTGAACAAACATGAACACTCGCGGGGACATGGTAACACACACAAACACTTGCACACACGCGCACAATCTCACATCTCTGGTTGATTCACTCAAACATTGCCCTACGAAACAGGCCTCCCCTTCCCGCTCTTACAGGCTGCTTCTTTCGCCACCAAAACACACAAACACACACATCGACATAGCAGGGGGGTGTATCCTATTCCATCCAATAATATCAACCTAAGTGACGTGACCGTACCTGGCACTGAAGCCTAAAATAGCTTTTAAATTTGATTCCCTAAATTCTCCGGGGAAGTCATAGTGGTCTCATCTGTCTTTCTCTGTATCAAAAGCCCGGCCTCTGTTAACCAGCTGCCGATGAACCAGAGCCAGACGTGTCGATCTGGAGAGACAGGTCTGATAAAATCACCTGCTCAAACACAAGCGCACGCAAGTGACAGCGGGCGGACTTTTTCTTTACACATGCATGCACACACAAAATTGAAACTAGGCAGAACATGCAGATAAATCATGTCATTTCCACTTGTCGTATCCAGCTCAGATAGATACAATCTCTGTTACATTTACATGCCACAGAACACAGTGTGAGCTGTCCCAACAGTGTACACAGTACTGTAGATTTTGCTGCTCAGAGTTGCAGAGCTGGCCTGGAGTTACCTGCATTGATTGTGTCTCACTTTCTTTTTGATCAATATTTAATAGCCTTGCCGACACAGCTATTTGCCACGCTGGATAACCTTATTTGTGTTTACCTCCATTGTATGATTAATTGCATGTCCTCTGACCTTTCTGACTAACTGTGTTATATTTAATTCATTGAGTTCAAAACAAACTTAGATTGGGTAGTGATTACATGGAGCGATGGCACACCTGCAGGAGTTATGTTTGGCTCGGAGGTTTTGAAGTTGGTTACTCGACAAATACGGAAGGCGAAGACAGAGAAATGCAAAGCACAGGCACAGTGGGATCCCATATAAAATCAATTCTGAGATCTAAGCGAACGCGAACTGATGCAAATTCACTCTGGGTTATAGAGGTATCCATGTGAACTGAAAATGTTTTAAGACACCAATTCACAAGTAGAGGTCTGAAACACAATACATGAAAACACATTATGTTTAGACAGCGGTCAAAGTCCAGCGGACGCATCGGCTGATTGGACTGAAATGAGTTCAGAATGGAAAAAAAAAAAAAGAGCCATCTTAAAGTCCTGGTCTGAAACATGTTCTGTAGGTGCCTGTGGTCGAGTGCCACAAAATAATTTATAGCCTACAATTATTTTTTATATTGGGTGCTTGCTGGCTAATGAACCTTGAATGCTAATGGCGACAGACGGGTGATGGATCAGGCACACTGACAATTAGCTTCCGCCACAGAGCCTGGTTGTTATTGGTCTGTCAGAAAACATCCAACACAGGAGGGAGGCATGAAAAAGAGTCCACAGCCAAGGACTTTACATTGAGCTGATCTGAGACGAGGCCAGGGAAAGACCCTGACAAACTGTAAAATAAATCTGAACAGGGGAGAAATGTAATTTCTTTGACAACGGCCTCTTCCCTTCTGCAATACTTTTTAACTACAAAGTACATGAGACACATTCTGAATTAGCATAACGAGACAAACCACTGAGCTAATACACGAATGGACTAATATCTCGCATAATAAAACTGCCAGCATTTATGGGGGGCCGTGCATCTAGTGAGGGATGATCTGTGGCATGTAATAGTTCCCATCCGGCACACTGACAGGAACATTACGAGGATGGAGAGTGATGAGATCTTCATAAGCCTCTGATACTGTATGGAGCCATGCTGAGTGGAAAAAAGAGTCTCTTTGACTCCTATTGCACTTACAACATGGCTAATATGAGTGGGAGCACTCACTGCAAGAGACAACACAGACCAGAACAGGCTCCCAGAATATTATGTGGGTGGTTCAGCCATAAAAATCATTCTCAGGCTCGAAAAGGAATCATACAGCCAAATTACATTTTGACTGTAATGACGCTACGGATGTTCACCTGCTCTCTTCCTCGGGTGTCATCAAGGGTTCTAGTCTCGTTTTCAAGACCGTCTGTTCTCGGGGCAGAGAGAATACACCATGTACTGTATAATATTGCATCAAACTATAAAAGGCAACACAGGCGCAGCATGGAAAAGAAACATAACAAATCATCCTGATGCCAATCAGTAAATCTCCTGCTATTTGTCAAAAAATAACTACAATTTCAGAACCTTCATTTCTCATAATCACATTACACCTGGATTTCCAAACTCTTCTTGCCAGAGCGCTTGCTGCGTGAATCAAAGTGTTTATTTATACTTCACTGCTGGACCGTGATCGTAATATGTGCTAAAAGCAGCAAAATATCAGTAACCACGTTGATGTTCTGCGAAATGAAGCCTAGAACGGGGAAAGTTTTAAATATCCATTAAATTAGTCTATTACTCCTGCAGAAGAGTAAAAAGAAATCCATTTTCTTTTCCCCCTGTTCAAGCTGTTCCGCTGCCAGAAAATAATAATCTATCCCTTCTTAACCTCCTGTATTACCAAGACGTTTTCTGGGTTTTCTGCTTTGAACTAGCTCTCCCTTAATCAACTGGACCATTTTTCTCACCCCGCAGGCTCTTGTGTGTCTCTCTTTTCAGATGTCAACACCAAACGAGGAGGCTCTGAGGCCCTTAAACTTATTTAAACAGTGCCGAGAGTGAGTATATTACTCAATGTTAAGTTAGTGGATAACGATAAACACCATAACCACTCGAGTGTCTCAGTCAGTACCGCACTACGATCCAGAGAATACAGCCTTGTTGTAGCCTTTAATACTTTAATATATAATAATGCCAATCAGAGAACTGTGAACACAATTTCCCTCTTTATCTAATCCCCTGTGCAAAATGTCCTCCTATGGGTTAATGGTTTTCTACGAAGCGGTTTAGAAGTGTTTCAAGGGAGAGAAATGGACAGACAGGAGGACATAAACAGAAGTCAGACAAAGGAAAGCAGATACTAAGAAAGAGACAGCAGGAAGGAAGATCCCCCAGAGGCCTGGATTTGACTGATATTATTCCATTATCTCTCCTTCTATTCCTGCCAGGTTGACCTTGACCTATCCTATGTGGGAATTACAGTGCACTGGTTGTCATCCCTATAACAAGGTATGGAGCTGCCGCATATGTAGTACCATCTCCTGTACTGTATTCTTATTTGACGGACTTTGACGTTGGTTCCTGTTATGTGCAAACATGAAAATGCCATGAAAATAAATGAACGCGTTCTTTTACTGGTTGTCACTCTTGCTATGTATTAGCATTTAACACAGAAGCACCCGGGAAAGGGTTGGGAAAGGGTTATCTTGTTGAACAATGCAGTTTCATTGAGCTCTGCAAATATTGAACAAACGCTTTACGCTAGAGATCAATTTGGTGACGCACAGAGAGTGAAATGAGGCAGGTAGTCCTCTCATTAATCTAATATCAAATCAAAAGGTCAGACTCTTTTGAATAATTTCTCAAAGCGATGTCAGAACATTTGCTGTGGCATTTTAAAACTACTACGCTCATCAAATATTGCTCAGTTATCAATAATTCTGCAAAGGTGAATGCAATATTTGTGATATATTTCAGAAAAAAAGAATCTTTTTAACTAATAAAAATGTGTTTCTATCACATCTAAGACTTGAAAGCCTGACAGCCTGAACAGACAATCGCCTTGTATGAGTCACTGAACGTGACTGATGTTTGTTGGATCAGCTGACGATCAGCTGCCGGACGCACATGACTTACAGTACGTGTCCTGCCTGAGCTAACGCAATGCTTCATTAACTTATTTTATCTATTCTTCTTCCAAGTCCCAAAATGGCCAGAAGCATTCTCTTTTACAACTCAAAGTCCCACTGAAGTGCTGTACTCCCCTCGTGTGCGAACACAAATCCCAAATAAGTCCTGATGTCAAATACTTTCATCTGTTTCACACAAAACACTGTAAGAAGAGAAAGGGCCATTTTTGGAGAACTGGTCATCTGGGGAGAGCAGGAAAAAAAAAGAAAAAGAAAAAGTCAGCAGAGGTAAAATGTACACCTTTATAGCTGTGGTAGAAACGTGAAACTCAGCCTCCAAACAGCTCAATAAGCATCAGACTGCTCGTTTCATTCACAGTTGCTGTTGGATGACTGAATTTCTGCACACTTAGATCAATAAGAGATTAAGTTATTAGCAAACACAGTGCTCTTCATTGCCGGGCTTAGAGTTTGATCCAGGAGTAAATCCACATCCGGGATCTGTCACATTAACTGATGAATATTTGCCTGCCCACTTTGTTTGTTTAAGTGACACAATGCGGCTCTGCCCTTCATGCCTCTCGTCGCGAGGGCAACCCTCTCTGCAAACACCTTTCAAATCAAACATGCAATACAATGAGAATCACACTTGTGCTGTTTATTTATTGCATAATGAACTCTCCCTCTTTTTTCCCTTCAGTTAAATAAGAAAAAAAAAACTCTCCTCTTTTGATCTAGCCTTTATTTCATCACACTTGGATTACCGCCGCTCTCCTCTCTGCTGTCTGAGCATGAGCTCCATCAGCCCTGGAGGCAGGATTGCACAGAATAAGCTTCCCTGCATCAGCTTCCCCCCATCCTTTAAGAATTGATTTTAAGATCTTACAGTTTTGTGAAGCTCAATGAAGGCCAGCATCAAATTAAATTGTTGATCCCGTGACTTTTTACTGTACACGATCGAGCAGCGAGTTTGTTCCTAGATCAAATCCTTCACCCAAAATTGGTTAATTGGTTAATTACTGATATTTTCTTATTGTTATTTTGGTAATAAAGATTCATAGTATGTAGGCATGATCTTCTAATAATGAGGGTCTGTTTAAATGATGTTAACCAAACTTGAATTGTTCTTTCTTGGCATTAAGTACACAGGTAAACAGATCTATGAGGCAGATGCTCACAGAGTTGTGCATCAGCTTCATTGAAACGAACATTTCCCAGTGTCATGGAGGTGTTCAAATTGGAGCCTGGTAATGTAGACTTGCCAAAAATACCATATTAAGGCACCCTATGTCTGTCAGTGCTGTGGACATTTAATGAATACTTTTTAAGAAGCTCTCCTACTGGGGGTGGACAGAATGAGGATATTTTGGAAATGCAGCCGACTTGTTGCTATTGCTGACGCATCCCCAGATCCACATTCAAATTAATGCTCTGATTTGCGACCTGTATGTATACACCGCTCGCTGAAAAGAATGTCCAGGCTGATGTGAAAACACCCAAACCGTGATACGTGACTGGGAGGTAACACACCTCAGGCCAAGGTGGCCAGTGAGACAAACAAACCAGTTATTCTACACTGGATTTAATGGTGCAGTGCTATGTTGTATCAGCCTGGCCAGTTTGAGATTGTGGGTCAAACTTTATGGCTGCAAATACTTGACACGGGTAAAAGCTTCATCATGGGTGAGTCTTATAATCATCGCTGTCTGTAAAATCTGTCATTTTCTTTAATTCGTTGCAGGTTGTGTTGATTTTATGGATTAAAGAGGGGACTGGTGCTTTGCCATGGTGGACAATAAGAGAAGCGTAGGCTGGTGTGAGATGACAGTAATGCTGTTATTTACACTTTCTCACTTCTCTCCTTCACTTGAACATGAATATTATTGTTATTATTATTATTATTAGACCAAATATAAGTACTGTGTCCTTTCTATTTGTCAGGAGTTTTGACACGTCACATCTGAAACATGTAATTATCCTCTGAGTAGTTCTTTCTCCAAAAATGAACTTACTTGCTTATTATGCAAAGCGGTGCTGAGCGCGCTGACAGAGCAACGCGGCCCAAGTTAGGGTGAAGCGGTGGAGAAACTGCTATGAAAGCATTCCCCTGCTGAAGTCCCTGCATATCCCTGTGGTTTTTTAAAATACAAACATGAAAATGAATGCTTAAAAAGCTGCCCTCAGAGAGGCAAACACTTGCTAGAGTCTAAGAAACCCAGAGATAATTAACCACTTTGATACTCTGCAGGTGGCGTTTCTCTTTTTCATGTGGGGGGAAGTCACCTCTGCACACAGCTTCTTCTGATTGTCAAGGACACGACTTACAAACGAGTTAACAGTCTATTCCCCTCGCAAATATATTTTCACATTTGATGCATCAAACTTAAACTAACTATATTAAATCTTAAATACCGAAGAGGAGTTTGCAGACACTATTTTTCTAAAGTGTGAGGACTGTAATTTAGTTTTCAGACGTACCGTATGTTAACATTTCTTGGATTATATCCAGAATAATGTGAAATGCTATAAAACAATCTTTGGTCCCCGGAGGACGAAGACTCGTCCATCAAACATATTGTATCAGCCCGTGGGCAACGCACTTACCACTGAAATATGAACACACTCGGGGGGGTTGATGGACCCCAGCAGACTCACAGGATGTAATATAATTAGAGGTCAACCGACAGAGCTACTTTAGCCTTTAGGTGGACTCCCACCATGTCAGACATTCATGCCTTTAGGTCTCACAGCCACATCGGAAAGATAAAAACTAGTAAAAGTCATGCATGAACTCTAATTTATCTTTTTTTGTTTTGATGAGCTTGACTGAGCTTGATGCCAGTTAAGATTAGCTGCTTATATTCTGTTTATGTGTGTCTTCTTTTTAAGATATTTTTCAAGCTTTAGTTTTAATTGAGGCAGATGAAGAGGGACTGGAATGTGGGGAGAGAGAGATGGGCCACAGGTCGGATTCGTACCCTGGGCCGCTGCTGAGCCTTTGTACATGGGGGCGGATGCTCTACTACCAACTGAGCTAATCAACACCCCAATTTATGTGTGTTTTCTAAGGATGATTCTGTTTCCCTGCCAGAATCTGATGGGGTGTTTTCATATGGTTAGTTGTTTTCTCCTGAGAGAGAACAAATTAGGAAAGAATTTCAAGCAAACAGATGTATTCAATATTTCTAAATCTTATTTTCTCGTTCAGTGGACAAAACTTTTTCAGCGCTTTTGGCACCGACTTGTGTGCTTACTGTTTGGAACGCTTGCAGGGAAGGAAATTTAGTAATTACAGGACTAAATAAAAAAGTATGCTCCAAAATGACATCTGAATTACTTAACATGAGGCATTTCAGCTGCCTAACAACCCGATATTATCATTATGAAACATTTAACATAACTCGTTGCACTAACGGTTCCATTACTAAATCAAATTAAATGATTAAATAGCAAATATCGCTATGTAAAGATACTTGTCTCCAAATATCGTGCTGTATTAATATTTATTAGACTTTAATTTATTAATTGCTTAGCTTTATGGAGTTAATGCAATGCATGCAAATTTAAGCGGCAATGTAATGGAACAATTTTGTCAGCATGGACAGATCGCTGAGCCTTTTTAGAACAAACTACTCTTTGTCAAAGAGCTCACCTAAAGAAATCCGTCATCTTAAAAGGACTGAAGAAATAGCCTTGACATTCATTTTGAGGATATCACAATAAAGAGGCCTTCATGACAGCTTCACGGGGAGTGTTTGTCCCCCAAGGTTTTCTGTAGGACTTTAAGGCTCTCTACTGACTGCTGCTAGGTAGGGGGGCGAGCCTTTTAGGCATCTGTGCCCTGGGACCCAGCATTTGATCTAAATCCACTGTAGATGGATACCTTGTGTTGCCTCTGCAAGGAAATGCGTTGCCACGGTCTGCACACAGCCTCACATGAATACACAGATATAGATATATTATACACCGCAACATAACCACGAGAAAGACATCAGATAGAGAACACTTCTACACACATTTCCATACAGATAGAGATAGCTCCAGACAGTTATCAAGGTGTTTAGTGTCTGCCATAGCGTGCCCGTCTTCAGATCTGTGTGATGAATGGATTGAGGGGGCCGACTGGGGTCATGCGCTATACTGCGCCCTGCTTATATTTGCTGTTGAGGTCTGAGACCATTAATGTGGAGACATGTGAGTCTGTTCCTACTGGAGGCAGTTGAGGAAATAGAGACAAATTGGTTGGACCATGCTTTCATAGAGCAGCGACACAAAGGTAGGAAGGGCAACAGAAAGAGCTCTGAGATTATGGATGGCAGAGTCTTTGTCGGCTGCATTTATGGGTGTCACGGTGTGTTGATCAAAGCTAAGTCTATTGTCCAGGGTGAGTTTCATTATTGGAGCAGGCGGGGCTGTGGGTGGAGCTGTGAGCGTGGCTGGATGTGTACACACAATCGTGTGAGATGGAGTCTTGGTATAGCCTAAAACATTGTCATTAAAAAGGTCAAGTATAGCGTCGATAGTGTGTATAGTAGTGTGTTACAGTGCCCGGTCTGACAGTTTATGGTCTGACACTCAGATATGGGAGCCCGTGGTGATAAATATTAAAGGCTATTGGTTGTGTAAAAAGTCTAAACTGTAAATGTTATAATCTTTTCACATTCTTACCATGTCTAATAGTTTCAAAGCAAAATATATTAAATATGCCATTTGCTTAAATTATAGCAGCTAAATGTGTTCAGGAGGGTAGATGCGTGCTGATCCCTGAGCTTCAGCCTGGACTCCACAGTGTAGCAATGCCGTTTATATTTTCTTTTTCATTTAATTCAAGATATACATTTTTTTAATCTTACACTTGTTACACATTTTTACTCATCCTCTTAGCCCTGTTTCTTTCTTTCTAGTAAAAGTTAGCTTAAACCTTTTCGTAACACCACCGTTCGCCTAAAAGGTCAGACGTCTCTCAAACAGGCACTATAAACTGTTCATTTAATCCTTCTGTAGCATTTCTTTTTCCTGTTCTTCATTTGCCATATTCTCCTCTGACTCTGACACTCCGCCGCCTTCACTTGAAGGATCTGTGCCGCGATATCTCTGCTCTTACGGGATGGGCAGATGGAGGAGGGACGCGGTTGGATTAAATTTCATTGATCAGATGCGACTGACTTTAGTGGATTGCTTCGACTGGATCTGTGCTTCAGCTGCGGGCAATTTCAGCATCATTTCATACTGCAATTACATTTTTAAATGTCGTCTTGACAAAGAGTGATCTCGAATGTTGTCCGTGCACACAGTGAAAACAGCAGTCCGAAGGACAACCTCGGCAACCCACTGTCAGTCTTCCTGCTTGTTTGATAGATATAAATAATAATTCCTGTCTTGTGGAGAACGATGGAACATAAACAAGTAAACATAAAACACAGGTTACTTCAGCTCAGAGGTCTCTTGCTGCAGCAAAGTTTAGTTTAGGCCACCGGAGGATGTATCTACTATAGATGCTCCTTCATTATGCAGGAACTATCTCACAAATCCACTCCTGAAGGTGTCTTTGTTGTAGTGGTAAAAAACTATGAAGGGAAATTAATTAGCTTCTACTGACCTGACCTTAATGAAATGAAATGAGAAAAGCAAAGTAAGACAAACGCTCGGTGGAACAGTTCCAGTGTTTGTTCTGTGTTCGATCACACTCTCCCTCATCTGGTTTATCTGGACTATCTGTCCACGTTTTGCAAGGTGTTCTTGTACGGGATTTCTTCACGGATGATGGAGTCCCTTCCGATTGACCTCCTCATCATCCACAAATGGGTGAGTGAGAAGTCAATGGAATCCAGCAGTGCTCTCCCAAATCCAGTCTCTCTTTTGTCCAGCTTTAACTATGGTACAAAAACCTGAACGGCTCATTGCTCACTCAATTCTTCTAAAGGAAAGAAGGAATCATATAATCATGCCCGGTCTATTAAGGGAAAAGTCCCGCCGATTCAGCACCAAGGGCAGAGTTGCAGTCAGTCAACTAACTGCAGAGAGAGTGTGTATATTTTGGAGCAATAGTTGATAAGAAGCTGTCAGACAAATGGGCTTTTGGTCCGAGGGGACTATCTGAGTTTTTGTAATAACGGTCCGTACAGTGTGTCATACCTTGCACGACGTGCACAGTAACGCCTGTTTTGTTTTGGCCCTCACGTATGCAGCAACCAGGAATCAAAATCAGAACTCAGATATAAACAAACAGCCGGATGCCACATGCCAAATTGAATAAACACAAGCCAAATTTTATCAAAACCATTCTCTGCCTCTGTCTCTGTCTCCTCCCTGCTTTTGTCACACTCCAGCACGCACAGACAGGTCCCAGCTCGTTACAAAACTTAGTCATTTGAAGCATCAAACATTAAATGCCTGAATCAATTCCATTCGGGTGCGGTGTGGAAATATTATTCATGAAGCTGTTTCTTTGCCTGCACAGCCGTGCTTTGAGCTAAGTGCTAATGACAGCATGCTAACATACTGATATGCTGATATTTGGCCGTACATTTGGTCATTAGCACCAAACAAGAAGGCTGGTGGGGGCGTCATTAGTTAATTTGCTCATAAAACAAAGTACTGCACTAATATGACGTGACGATGTTGGTAGCAGGAGATAGCACTATGCTAGTGCTAGAAACAAAGTCCACAAAGTCTACTGGCTTCATCGTTTGAGAGCCATCGTCCTCAAAGGTTATGTAGCTGTTTTCGATTTTGCCTGTTGAGATTTGAGACAAGCGTCCCAGTTCAAAGCATGTCATTTTATTAGCAATGCTTTCCCCTTTCGTGAGTCTTTGTGTGTCAAGTGAAACCACCGAGAACACTGCGGTCATGTCCTCAGTGTTTGTACAAAGATTTGTCAGACTGAACCACAGGTTACGTTCAATAGAGAGCTAGACAACGAGGATGCGCGGTGTAAACAAATTCAATTACTCTCGGAAGGTGACACGTGTTACACATTCACAGAACGACTGTAATAGCTTTGTCATTAAATGTTTGAATATATCATTAACCTTCGCTGGTGGTGGAGGCTCTATCAATACTAGAGGACATCACAGTCAACTGTATATTGACTTTTTCTCCTCCCAGAAAACACAAGAATGTGTTGACTGTGTGCCTCCTTTGCAGAGTTACAGCGTTTGAATAGTATGCATCTGTAATTGTACTTTTATAAAGGGCCATAAAACATTTCTTACTCCTGAAAAACTTTGGATATTCCTTAATTGAGGTGGATGCATGTTGGCACATTACCGGATGAAAGCACCAGGGCCTGTCTTTTTCAATAGTAGTCCTCAAATAGAAGTCAATCCTAATGCAGAACGCTGAAATGAAAGTAAAAGATAATTTGGTGAAAACTAATGTGATGACGCCTTCGAGATGATGCAATCTAGATGCAATTCATATGAAGATGTTAACAAACTACACGGGAGTAACTGGAGAGTACGGTTAGGGACGAGAGGAAATATTCTCCGAGTCTCTGTCATAAATTCCAAAAAACAGATCTCAGTTAAGTAATCCTTATTAAACAACTGCCTTAATTTGCACAGACAATCAAAAAGAAAACATCCAGCTTTGTCTCTATTTCTCTTCCCAGAATTTCAGAGTTGGGGTATTTTCTTTTTAACCAAACGACAGCATCAGCACAGTAATTTCCAGTGGGATAATAAATCACTTCTACCCCGGAGACAGGAAAACACGGCATGTGTGATGGATAGCCAAGCTGTTAAAATGTGAAACCGCACAGTTTGGATGGAGACAATACAGTGCTACAGCCTATGCCAAGAGGCATTTTGCCAATATGAAACTACCCATTA
Organism: Nibea coibor; assembly: GCA_023373845.1. Lineage (NCBI taxonomy): Eukaryota > Metazoa > Chordata > Actinopteri > Sciaenidae > Nibea > Nibea coibor. The sequence continues at coordinate 16,936,673 of CM041723.1, forward strand.
TCATGAAAAATAATCTTCAGGGAAAAAGGTGATTTAAAACTATGTTGCTCGGGGTGACGATGATGATAGCACCACGAGGGAAGAAATCACTGGAAATATGTTGGAGTATGTCGTTTGTGACATAAACACATAAAAGGCAAACTCTGGGTAAACACAATATATTTAACCGCCTGCCAAGAGGAAAGACAAATGCGAAAGAACACAAAAGTGGGGATGTGCAAACAGGTTGTGGCAGCTGAAGACAGAAATATTACAAAAGAGGGATGCCAGGGAAAACACAAGTAGGTAACGAGGCATGACACGATGTGAGAGGCGAGAGAAGGCAGGTCAAGGTGAAAAAAATATAAGCGCATGAAAACTAGTTATGACCTGTAATGGAGTGAGGTGATTATGTGGTTTTAACATCCGACCGGGCTGGCGGGGTTGCGGCGAGGCTGCAGTTCAGGAAGGGGGTGAAAGAGGCAGGGAATGGATCTTCTCTCCTGGGGTAAATTGCCTTTGACTGCTTTGCGTGTCCATCATTTGTCTCCACGGTCTAATTAGAGCTGGTTCCACCTGGCTACACTGCTCTGTCCTCCTCGGTGCACAATGATGGTAACGTATAACCGCACTGAGATTCAGAGACCAGGAGTTAAAGCTGGGAAAAACTGCTGTTGGAATGTAACATTTAGGGTTTTTTTCCCCCCTCCTCTCTCTACATCACACACTCACACTTAGCTGAATCCAACAAAATACGTGCGTTGTATCAGCAGCTTTACTTTTCAATTTCAGCAAAATCTCCAAGACCTATATTTTTTTTTATTAAATTCAGTGGCATGAATCATTATGGCACAATAAAAAAGCCAACTCCCCCTGAAAGGATGATTGTCCAGCCGTAGCTTAGCAGGACTCTAAAGCAGATTCTTCATATGATGAAGTGTTGTGCGTGGAGCTGTGCTGCTGAACTCCTCGGCAGAGTTTGGAGGGAAGTGCCTGTCGATTAATCTTTGTGCTTATCTGCTCTAATGTAATCTGCCGTTGCATGTGCAGCTAATTAGCTTGACACGTCCGGTAAAAATCCTTCACTTCCAAGGCTACTTTTTACGGGTTCACGAGTTACGTAAATTAGACATAAATTACATAAATTAGTCCTCTTTTTTTTTTTTTGCACAATAATCATTTAATCTCCTTCTTGCTTATTCAAGCTTGTAACTAAAACCAAATAACAGACACACTTTTCTTTGCAATGATACAGTTACTACTGCAATATATATTGCAATGCTGTTTTTATGTCTATTACATGGATTATCAACTGGTGAGGACGCTGACTTTGTTGCCTGGGACATCGCTTTTGCAAGATATTTCTTTGAAAGCAGTCCGTTTGGAACTAACGTTAGCCAGCTAGCTACGGCTGGTAAACCATTTCCTTTGTAAATTTCATGTTGTGTTGTCTGAGAATAGGTACAGAAGTGAAGCAGTCCATTTCCTATATTTCCAGCAGCCACTGCTTTATCTGTTCAATGCCTTTCATCGAGTGTCATTATTATCTCAGTGTTTGTACGCAGCAGAGGCATCTATCTGAATGAGGACCCTTCCATCAACAGCTCCCTTTGACATTTCTCGAGATTTAACAGATCAGAAAAGTCCCTTCTTTCACGATGTAATGAGAGGAATGTTCTTTTCTTCTTCTTTTCCAAATAATGAGACCAAAACTCAATAAATAATGGAACCGTGAGACTCGCTTCATCAGGGAATGGATTCTCCGACTTCCTGTTATCATTACCCCTGAAACTCATTTTAAAGCTGTCATTCAAACAAGTTCAAAATGACTTTTAAAATCGTTATTAGAAAAGAAAAATAAGTTGTCCGGAGAAATAATGATTGGTCGACGAATATGAGACAGAAACAAAATCATAATTTCACCAGTGCTGTCTGCAGGTGTCAGTGCTCGGCATATTCAGACAGGCTGAACAGAGTAAATACAGAGCTAGAGAGTCATTCAAACAGAGGTGAGAAATGTATTTACAGCTTCAGAATTAGCCATTACAATAGCTGATTATTTTCAGACTTTAACTCTAATTGCACAACAGGGGATGACACTCCAAAGTCTTTTGTGGTCTCATTAGCACGAGAAGTTATTCATTTTAGTCTATGAATCCTCAGCCTACTCCTTTGAATAACAAGTGTCATTTGACATGACAAAGTCTCCGGCAATCACCTTTCAAGAAAATAATAATCTTATTAACAACCCCGACAATTATCGCCGAGCGTGATGATTAAGGCGGCGATGGCTGACAGCCTTTTAAAAGCGATAGCACTGATTTAACAAGACTTCTGCGCAGTGCACTCAGCACATAATCGCTCTAAATCACTTGTCAGTTATTATTTGCTGCAAGAAACACACGCAGGAAGCAAACTGCGGCGTAGTGCAACAGGCAGAGGATATAAAAAAGTAAGTAAAAGTAAAAAGTAACAGCCGTGGACACAAATTTAACAACATCCTCTTCAAGTCACAGGCAGCAGCTCGATGCGGTGCAGCTGAGAGTGACGCTCGTCTACCTACAGACACTTTAGTGACGTGAAACTTTTCAGCTGTCTTCAAGAGTCGGACAAACTCAGGCTCGTCTTTACTGAACGCGATGGCTCGGTGCTGAGTATCGCAACACGTTTCAGCGATCCCGGTCACTCGAGGAGAACGAAGGAGGACATCCCCCAAAGTGAGGCTGTCATCATAGCACGGTGTCACTTCAAATTCAGACTGAGAGAGTTTCTCTGGGCTCTAAGCTGAAAGAGAGAGAGAATCCATAAAAGAAGCAAGGCTCCTCCTCAGAGGACACATCAGTCAAAAGAAGCCCCTCTTAATACCACTGTACATTTTAAATGATGCCTTTTAAGCCCACGGCCAGTCACGGCTCCTCAGGTTTCTTTTTTGCTGATTCATTATGAAATCCCTGTGAGGTGCACACGCGTTTAAGGTGTTGAGGGCAGGCACAGATAAGGTTTCCTGCGAGGGATGAAATAGAGTTCTAACTGTGGGAGGTAGGACAACAGAATCAAGTAAGCATTTTATAACCTGAGCGGCTCGTAAGTAATGAAATACTACCATGCGAGACGTTTATTGCTGTGAACCTTAAATTATCCACAGAGCCATTTGGAAGTCAGATTTCCGGCCTGTGTGAGTAAGGGCGTATTTTATGGCCTTCTCCTGCACCCCGCTTGGGAATTGAATTTGGTGATATTACACACACGCACATGCGACCTGTATTAAGTTTGCAAACAAAAACAAATGACGTGCTATTTTTGGCTACTGGGTCAGGTGTCCACATCATCGGCGGTCTGGAGTTTGTGGTAGCAAACACAGCGAGTTCACTGAGAGACGCTTACAGATCAAAGCAAACCTCGGCTTGTTATGAAACATGTCTCTTGGCTTCGTCGCGTCGGAGTAATGCCAAGTATTGGCCACCCAAACAGAGGGCAAGATTGTGGCTTGTGCAGGATTCTTGTGAGATTGAAAAAAAAATAAACAATAACAGACTAAATTAATATTTGCAATCGCTGTGGAAAACATGACTTTTAGATGTTGGAGTTTGCAAACGTGCAGATATACATTGCAGTACTCAGCGCCTACACAACCACAGACACAAGCTAAATCAACGATATAAAAAAAGAAGGTAATTCTGGCAGTGTTATGTAAAATTTCACGCTCTGTGTCGCGAATCATGCGCCGTTTTCAGATTATGTGGTGTCAACAATGAGACCTCCGAGTCTGGGGGTGGGGTCATGCAAACAAACTGAGTTACAGCAATGTGTCAGCCTGAGAGGCAATGCCATGCCACGGTTATTTCAGGCTGCAACTATCATGACCATTCAATCCTCCATCCGGTCAAGTCCAATTTATTCCAGGGAATGTACAGTCGCTTAATGCGATCCCATCTTCTGTGCCATTTGTCCTCTTACCTAAAATGCGACTGAGCTAATGTCGGAGAAGAGACTGTAACTCTAAGACAGATGGCCATAGATTTTATTAACTATGCACACTTATCATTAGTCTGCGCAACAGACAGTTGGACAAAGGGCAGCTGTATCTCTTCGAACAGTCCTGCATGCTCGCTCTGCTGCTGTTATCTCCCTCCAGATGAACCCATGTGGTCTTGTTCTCCATCCTCCCTTCTTTCAAGGTCTCTGTTCTTCTTTTTTTTTACCATCATCAATCTCTCTCAACTTCAGTTTTCTCTTGATCTGCCCCTGCTTTCCCACATCCCCATTCTGTCTTTGGTTTTTGTTTTTCTCCGTTACACCCAGAAACTAATGATAAATCAGCAGCTTTTAACCACTTCTGCTGTTCTTACCGGTAAATGCCAGATGTCAGGATGTTAGTGTGGTATCATCATACTCTATAAAGATGACGAGACGGGAGCATTTGATTTCAGATGTGCTGAAATTTTGAATAAAAAAACACAGATTGGTCAGGGCTGTGGGGGAACACTTTGAAGTGACTCTCATCTCTCGCAACTTCCTGCCGTGGCTTTGATTAAAGCAGCTGGGTACAAATCTGCATTGCCGTACAGTACATCGTCACGGGCCGAGTATTAAATACTGAGGTGTTTTTGTCATTCGTGTTCCTCTCTGCTGCATCTTCACAAGGACAAATTCACGAGCACGGTTCAGTTGGTGGCCCCAGGCATTTGTTTTTGCATTATGTTGCCCTAGTGAAGCCATTAACACCATGTCACCGGGGCGTTTCTCTATCAGTGGCTACACACAGAGGTGGCTATCAGGATTTGCATCAGATCAAAACTCATTGTCTCTGCTTTCGTCTGCTTCAGCGGCAGGTGCGGCGGCAAGATCAGCTATTCATTGCTGCTGGTCTCAGTGGGGGGGGGGGAGAAAGAGATCTTTACAATCTTGTGCACTTGTGTGAAGAGACACATTGCAAAGCGAGGCGATTGCACACATAAACCAATACAACCTGGAAACTGGGTGAGACAGGAAATCAAGAGAGAAATCCATTAGCCAGTTTGCTGTATGGGTTGTTTCAGTGATGATAAGTTGGACTGATTGCACTGTGTGAGTGACGCTGCTGTGTGCTTTATAAAGGTGAACATACTTTTTTTTTTTCTTTCTCCTGAGCTACAACCAATTCCTTTTTACAGGCCGGCAGGAAGGACATTTCACTTTCGTTTATACCCGAAAAAGAGCAGCAAACTGTGTATCGTTGTAAATAAAAGGTGCAAGAATTCAGCAGAGTCGACGTCCAGAAAGTTTGTCAGATATAGTGAGCCATCGGCCATCTCAGATGCAAACAAATATTCATCCTTCATAGAAATACTAAAACAGAAATATTGCAGGACTAATTATTTAACTAAAACAAAGCAGTTGTATACTAATGTAAAAGTAAAAGTATTGCTATATCTATTAGCACTGCATTTTATTATGCTAGTTACAGTAGCTGAGGGGCAGATCATTGATATATATAATATCATGTTTTGTATGCAAAATAAGATTAATATAGTAAGTAAAAAGTCCAATATTTCCCCTGAAAAGTGGTGAAGTAAATGCATAAAAAAATCTGAGTCAATGTTCTCAGTTATGATCTACCACTGTTAAGATAATGCTGTTAGGCAAAGTTAGAGCAGGGTGTTAAAATATGTAATTTTCCCCCAACACAGTTTTTTTTTTTTTTTTTCACATTGTATAGCTGCATGATCCTGATGTAGTCAGAGTCTCTATCAGTGAGCACGGATCGACCCATCAGCAAGATCACAGAGGTGTAGAAAATGTATTTTAGGTTCAATCAAGGTAAAACTTTCATGCTCTGTGCCATAAGTTTGGAAAGTTATCAGTTTTATGGCTGAAATGCATGCCACTCATCGCTCCCTCCACCTCCCTCCTTTATCACTGTCGATACAGAGGAGAGCTCTTACTTTCCTCTCAGTAGCCCTCGCCTGTGCCTCATACTGCAGGATTCTGTATCCCTCAGTATTGGATGCTGACCAATAACACAGTATAACCCCATAATGCTGATGCAAGGCTTTCTCTGCCATCTGCCAGCCAGTGTATCTGTGAGGTTATTTCTAACTAAATGCGGCGTACAGTATGCAGTGTAAAGGCGGGGAGGAGAAAGGAGACAGAGGAGGAAAGGGAAAGCCAACCGGTGGAGGATAATGATCTTTTTTTTTTTTTCTTAACCCAATACCGTCCTCAAAGTAACACAGGGGGGGGTGAGATGAGATGTCAGGATTCAGCCTGCCCTGCTGAAATCCACTGGGATGAGAAATAATCCACCTTATTATTTAAATCTTGGCTTTCAAATAAAATCATATGAGTACATCTAAATGAGGTGAACTCTGTCTGGAAAAATGAATTTTTATCCAATCCCAACAGCGCTTTGAACTCATCATGAATATTCAGAACTCAGCCAGCTTGAACTGACATCAGTCTCAGTGAGTGAAGTGAAACGTCGAAAAGCAGACGTGTTTGACTGGGCATAAAAATCCACTTTAACACAACGTTAGCTTTTGCAAATAAACCGGGCAGCGCTCGTCTGCAAATCAGGGTCAGGGTTAGAGGACTCTCCATTTAGGGTCTGTTAAGGTTAATATTTTGGAGATGCTCTGCCACTTGTCCCCAGAGAAAAAATCAAACTAAATACATGAAGCCAAAGAAATCTGTGACTAATAGAAGTATCCCTGGGAATGAATAACCAGCGAGAGAGTTCCCTTTTTTTTTTGCCTGCCGAAAAATCAATGGAGTGTCATTAATTGCAGGGCTGGGTGGTATTCTTGGCTCCAATAATTCACAGAGGAAATGGCCGTGAGCATTATTGCATCGCACAAATCACACTGACAGTCAGCTCAGCTGATGGACAAGGGGCAGCCTGGCCTGAGTGTTCCTGAGAAATGAACAAGGAATTATACATTAGGACTGAAGCTCCATTAAAGTCACATTGTCTGAATCTGGTCAAAAAATGAGTGAAGTGCTTCCCAACACGTATCTATCTGTCCAAGTCAAGAGTGATGGCAGTAGAATAGTATGGGAGGTATTCTGTTAAGATATTATGTGACATAAATGAAGAGGAAAGACGTGATTATTCACGAGTTTCCACTAAGGTTAGGTGATAAATTCCTTTATTACAACATATCTCTTTTCACATTGTGGTATTAAAATATATTTAGATATGGTGATGTTTCATAACGTGTTGTTTAGGGCCACAAATAACAATTTGAGCTTAAACTATTTGTAATTTCATTAATTAATCAGTCAGTAGGAATTAATTAAAGAAAAAATCTGAATCATTCTTTAGTTTCAACTTCTCAGATTCTCAGTATTTGCTGCATATTCACGTCATATTAAACTGAATATCTTTTTCTTCTGCTAATTCCTGCCTGGATTCATTGTTTAGTTAGTTATAAAATGTCGATACTCTCCTAAAGCACAAAGGGCTGTCACAGAGGACAAATGAGGAGCCTGAAAAGTGACTTCACCTCTACTGTTGATAAGTGTTAGGTGACTGCAATGACAAGTCCCAGGGATTAAATACCTGGAAAAATGATACATCATCACACTGTCGCAAAATGCAAATATAAAACATATGCCATGAAGTCGTTCTGCTCTTTCATTTGCAACATTGCTCACAGTGACACAGAGTTTAAAGAGAAAGAACGGCCACAGTAGAAACGGTGGGAGAAAATGTCTGATGACAGATTTGTCTATGCCTACAGTATATATCGTTGTTTTCACCTTCACAATTCATCTCATTGTCAGAAATTATAATATAACTGCATGTACATAAACAACTGGTTGCCAAACACAACAGCAGGTGAAATATGTTCCATACTGCACGCCTCCACCTCCAATAACTCAAGTTTATTTTTCCTCAATGCACGAGGAAATTACTGGGATTCCTGTTACTTATCATATGTTCTCATCTTGATTTACTGCAAATGAAAAGTGAGAAGCGAACTCGCAGCGGGCTGTGATGCAAAATCGAGGAATTCTCCCTCCCAGCTCCCTTATCAATGTTTGGAGACAGAGGGAGAGATGCTCAGCGTGTGCGATCGCTCGCGCACCCACGCGCATAGCGGGTACCTCATAAAGTAAGGCAGCTTAAGAGCCTATAGCTGCTCAGGCATAACACTTTCCATGCGTACAGTTTGGAGAGGAGGGAGGTAATGAGTCGAATTACTTTGCTAAATGGAGGGGCCTGGTGTTCTGGAGTATAACACTGTGCAGAGGTGACCTCAGGAGGCCCTGCACTTTACTCAGTTTTCTTTCACTCTGCTGATAGGCAGGATTCAGCAGGGATGTTAGCTGCAAGGTTCAACAGGATCACTGACCGGTGGGATAAAGCTTACGCACCGAGGGGGGAAATGTCACCTCTGTCAAATATTTGCAAGCTATTAAATATCAGAAAGGTACGTCCATAAATGCACCACACAGGTCAGAATTTTACATCTATTCTGTATGGAATAAATCAGTTTTGCTTGATATTCAAACACGTGAGAAAGAGCTATACCAATTACTTACATTTTTCCAAAGTATTAACATAATTACCCAGAAAAATTAAAACATTATTTCCCTTAATGAGATGATTGAAGAGATAAAAGGGATAAAAGCCAGTCTGGAGAATAGATAATTGAGGGCATCGACTTCACTGGGCCTGACTTGATGCAAAGGAGGGGTGTAATGCAATAATTGTCTTTCTGTAAAGTCAAATGCTCTGTGGGTCTGATTTAAACTGCCACATTAGGGTCTTAAAAACAGCTGGACAAGATGTATAGAATCTTAAGCGTGCAAGTTAATTGCCGTTAGCCGTGGAGACAGACGATTCATCAACAGCGATGTAGATAACATGACATGGTGGACAGCAGACCAATACAACAAACCCCTAAAATCAATCACACAGAGTCTCAAGCATGTCGCAGATTTTATAGTGGATTGGGTGTAAGAGAGATGAAGAGACTGCAGAACTTAATCATGAAGGCCAAATAATGATTAATGGCAAATTACTTAAAACATTAAGCTTTAAAGGTCGTACATGGGAAAAACTCTATGGGTGATTATGTTAATGGGAGCACATTTCCTCTCCCGGCTGCTTCAAAGTGAAGCCTACGCAGGTGGATTGATGGTCCTGCTCGGAGCCAGACAAAGCAAAGAGGGCTGGAGGGTTAGTGTGAGGCCAGTTGCGCTCCATGCATGCGTGCATAAAAGTGCGTGCGTGCGTGAGTGTGTGTCTGTGTGCTCACGTGCCTTTATCCGTCCGTCTGTGTGTGTGTGTGTCTGCATTTTTTATCAGGGTCTGATCCGAGTGCCTCCAGATGCTAGTGCCATTTGCTCCCCTGCCAATCAAAGGCCACAGCAGAATGCCAGTCCCTCAGAGCCCTGGTTTACAGGCGGCTTACCTGCATGTCAGTATTACTGCACGCTGCGTGCTCTACTCCTGTATCAGCGAAGTCACACAAAAGAGAGATTTTCCCACATTTAGAGGACTATTTACCAGTTGCGAGTGAAAGGCATATTCTAGTGTCAGTGAATTGTGTTTAATAATAAATATTTCTAATCGGCTTAGTGTGCAAGTGCCAGGAAACGCTTGAAGTTTTAAACTAAAAAATCTAAAAATAAATAAGTCCCGAAATTCAATCGAAACTGACACATTTACCAATCACTGCGGGCAGAAAACACATGATGAGAAGCTGAAAATTCATCTGGCGATTTTGTTTTCAACGTGCCTCAGTCCAAAGGTTCATGCACGGATTACTTCCCGTGAGTTGCTTGTGTATACCACTGAATCCAGTCCACCACTGACAATGCAAAATAGTACAGTACATAGAGAGATAACTAATGTAAGTGTAAATACATTTAATGGCTATAGCAGAATAAATGCATTTATTAAAAAAATAATAATATGATGATGAAAATGATAAAATGCAGTTGTTTCCCCTGAGGTAATATTTTCTCCATACTGTGTGTGCATTAAGGACAAGACACAGCGTTACAGATTTATCATCGTAGGGGTCAAACAAGTTTCTGCAGATATAATGGCTTTTTTAAAGGACTGACACGGTGTTAAATTAAGTGTCTACAGGTTAGGCACCTCTAACATAGTAGGTTAATGGAAAACACACCAGCAGAGCATGGCAGCATCTTGGACTCGGTGTTGTCTGTACATTTTTTCACACCAAAGATTCACCTTATCCGACATGAAATGAGAAAACTAGAGTGGATGATCGTCATCTTTTACACTCATTGACTCGCTGCCCAGTGCATTTCTCAGAAAAAGCCACTTCATTGCAGCACGTGAGACGCGGAAAGAAAGCCTCCATCAACTTCAATCCATTTTGAGGAACTTTTTTTTTGTTGTTGTTGTTGTTGCTCTGTTATATTTCAAAGCAATGACTCAAAACCAGCAATAAATTAAAAGAGAAATTCAGGGAATGACAACAGTGCAATAAACAGTCTTAATGTACGTCATGGAGAAATGCATCCGTCCCAATTGCATTGCTGATTCTGGCACAGATTAGCATAGCCTGTAAAGAATTGCTGACATCACTAAAACAGGCTATACTAATTAAAGCCAGAATCATCAATTCAGATCTTCATACACCTTGAACCCCTAAAAATGGGAGAGAGGTTTGAGAGTTGGAAACGAATCAAACGTTAGCATCAGAAGGAAGGTAAGAAGAAAGAAAAGCAAACGTGAAACTGGACGCCCCCTTTGTTTGGAAAATGTAGAGATTAACTAAAACTGCTTTATTACACACTGTGCAAGCAATCTTATTTTTCATCCTCTTAAGGGAAAAAAGGGACTAAAGCGTTTTTGTTTTCACGTTGCCGGATGTCGGACTTCCAGTTTTCAGCACATGGTTCGTTTTAGTTCAGAGCAGCACGGGTCCACAGGACAGATGTCCCCCACCCCCCACCCCCGATTCTATAAGCAGTCTTTATCACACAGAAGCCGTATCTGTGAATTATTATACCACACACAATGCATCACACCAGGACCTGGTTTCTCAATGACACCCTGCACATAATGGATGGCCTTGTGAAAGAAAAATGAGGGGAGAATAAGAAAGAAAAGTAGAAAGAGTGGGGAGAGTGTGGGTGTGAACAAAGTGCAAACAACCAGGCGGAGAGGTAAGAAAGTGGAGTATGACAGAAAACAAATGAGCAGAGAACTGCGTTCTGAGATAAGGAAATATGCATTCTGTTTAAGATCTCGGTCCAGCGTAGACTCAGTACAAATATTTCTGAATTTCCCACATAATAAAAGAGTGACAAAGAAAAATGAGTCAGAAGCTCCAATAACCAAGATGTTTTACTGGCGTTGACTCTCAGACTTATATGTCAAAGAGATGACGTTCCCTGTGTTTGGTTTGGTTTGGTCTTTGAAACCTGCGTGAATAAAACTCCTGAGTGCAGCGTCTGTTTGTCAGATTCGTCCAACGAAAAATTAGCGCTTAAGATGTTCTGCTCAGAAGTCTTGATCTTTTACCATCTATCTGTGGCTTAGCGAAGGTGGAAGCTGTAATAATTTATCATCATAATGATACAAACCTAAGATACGGTCTTCTGCAGATACAGTTTACCGATGCATCACCATGCCATTATGACGCATGCCTAGATTTCTATCACTAACTTTGAATAGGAAAAAATTCCTAAGGGGTTGTGTAAACCGAATAACTAAACTGGAATGACAGAAGGTCAAAAGACCAAAGGAAGAAAGCGTGTTTGCTCTTTTTCACGGTTTCAAGAGTTACTGGTGGTTTGTGAAGTCATTTGAAATGCTGGAAAGAAAGAATTCATATTTGGAAACACGGTTCTTCTTATTTGGTCTTTTGCCACTGGACTGATGAAGAGCAGTTCATGGTGGAACTACAAACACAAATTCATCAAATGCAAGTTGCGGGCACGACTTCATTTGTTTATCTGTGGCATACATAGCTTGGTTTTGCACCAGACGCTGCAGATAAGAACTCCCGTGTAATGTATACTGTGACGTTACTGTGACATTTCTATTACAAAGACTAAAAGTCTACAGCCACTATTGCTTTTGGCTCCACAGTGACTGTACTTAGGCACCGATTCAAGCTAAGTGCTAACATCAGCATGCTAACACGCTCAAAGCGGCATAAAAACAAATGTTTTACCATACACACCATCATGCTAAAGCAAAAACATGAAACACAGCACAGTATAGCACAGGCTGATTGGGATTTCACAGATGAAGAGTACATTGTCATAATCACAAATTATGACAAGTCACCCTGAGGCGGACATGATTTGCTAAACCAGATGTTGCAGCATCCAATAGCTGCTGAGACATTTGCATTCAGAGGAACAATCAGGGGATCATTAAAGTCATTAGGATTCATCCTCTGGAGAAGGATGTCTGTACAAGATATAATGGCTGTCTACAAGCTATTGAGATATTTAGTGAAGACGTTTATAACTTCGGCAAGCAGAAGTTATTATTAGAAAATTCAGTTTCTTGTGTTGCCAACTTTGATTTACCTCACAGATGTATTGATCTAGCAGTGACCCACCGGCAATGTTTATTCTTCACTAAACAGTAATGCCTGTCACAGTAATGTCAGAGACGTAATTCAGTGGATGTTATGTATGACACACGCTCAAACACAGAGTTACAGAAGCAGAGAGGTTGGGCAAATTAAACTCCACAAGATTCCCTAATTAAGAAAAAAAAATAATTAAAGTCTAAAAATCACCAACTAAAAGTTGTACTTTCTCAAAAAAGAAAAAGTTGCCTTGTTCCAGTCAATAACCTTTAGTGCTAAAGCAACACTTTAAGCTTGATAGAGTCATTCTGAGCTAATAACATTTAATTAAGCGTTCTGACTATATCCTGCTCTATTCTTTAAATGGACCTTTTTTCTGTGTTTATTTCAGCACTGTGACCTGAACAAGTATTTTCTCATTTGTCCTGCTTGTACTTTAACAGAATGCATGAGGCCCACTGACAATTAAGCTCATAAAATGGGCAGTTTAGACTAAAATTAATTATGGTTTTGTGTAAATAAGCTAGACGATACAGATAATTGTGAGATAGTATTAAGACTAGTGTGTTTTAACTTGAACACTTTCGTTTCCACGTTTTGTTGCCAGTCAATAAATAGTTCATGTTGTGTAAATATATCCCGTGAAAACAACATTTCCAAGTTATAGCCATTATAGCAAACAGTGGGCAATGTGAAGCGGCTATCCATTAAAATTCCTGGTGTGTCCAGTAAGAAGCGATAAAGTGTATATTAAATATTGCAAACATGTACAGAGGTTGAACTACAGTTCTGTTCCCACCAGAACATTCCACGTCTGCGGAATAACATGTCTGCCGGTTGACTGAGGAGCTGTGTGAATTGAAAAGCCACCGCATAAAAAATATATTTATGCCACAGGAGAAAAGCCGGGGAGATACATCTGGACACTGTCTCCAGCAGGTATGGGACTGTGTGTTCTGGCAGCTGAAGTAGGAAGGCTAATAAAAACGAGGGAATTTTGTGCAGGGAGGTAAAACAAGAGAGGGAAGGTTAGGGAAAAAATTAGGAAAGTTTTGGGGTTTTTCTGATCAGTAATGTGCATAATTTTCCCTTTAGGTTTAACTATGGGCATAATATCAGGAAACTGACATAACAGTGGGTTTGGAAAAGGCTGTTGGGACAGCTGTGCCGCACGTAATGTGCTGCATTTGTAAAAAAAAAAAGTACAACACTCCGCCTGAAAACATATTCACAGCTATGAGCCGGTGAGTGGAAAATGCAATGGATAAAAAAGGAACTCCAACATCATTAGCCTGGGAAAAAGCTTATGAAGGTGTTATGATGCAGTAAATGACAAAGATCATATTCAGGACATAAAACAGACGACAGTAAAAACAGCACGAGGGCACACGTTTTGTATACTTTAGCTCACAGTTCCTAAGATAAAGTTGCCGTTTTAGCTTGGCTAATGGAATCACTGGCAGTACAGACGATAAAGATATAAAAGTTAAAGATGTTGGAAACTTTTAAACTACCTATATCAAGCCTACAGGGTACGGAGTACTATCAAGGTGATAACAGAATTTTCAAAGAAGCACCTAAAGGTATAATAAGTGCCCAGACGTTTTAAGACAACTACACACAAGCTATAGAAGATTAACGCTGAGCAGCGGGCCAGTTTTTTGCAGCGGCAAAACGCGATGACAGACAAGACAGATTGCTGTGTAGGAAACATCTCGATAGAGAGAGGCGGCAATTTGAGCTAAGGCTGCCTTTGGACAAAGCAGTCTGTGAATGACTTGGCTACAGGGTAGTGCAATATGGCGGGTAACCAAATTAGATTCATTACGTGCAACATAATATGTTCCATCATGAGAAAAGACTAGAGAATACGAGAGCATATCAATAACACCCACACACTGTCCTGACTTGTGTTACCGTCACAACATCCCAACGTAAATGTTTACCGCTTAGAGTATCTATGGCGTACTTGACACACAGCGTTCAGTCTTGGCATGACAGCGAAGGAACGCAGTCGCAGCTGTGGCAGTGTTGCAGATGTGGTACTTTTTCTTTCCTCACATCAACATTCGTGACCTCTTCAATCTGTCCCCAGAGGCTTCACCTCATGCCAGCAGGGCTGCTCCATCTCAGCACCCCTGTGTGTGGTGAGGTTTACCGCTGTCCCCTAGAGCAACTAAACATGCGTCAACGCAGTGAAGAATGGACTGAAAAAGACAGATAGCTACAGTCAAAATGACTTTACTGTTAGTCAATCTGCAGGTTTACCGTTTAGAAAGATTAAACTGAAAAGGACTACAAAGTGAAGGAGCAATGATCTGGTTCTTTTCATAAAGTCTGGGAATCTATGTGATACATACAGGGGGCGGCTGTGGCTTGGAGGCAGAGCGGGTTGTCCACTAATCAGATGATCAGCGCTTCGATCCCCTCCAGTCTGCATGTCGCTCCTCAAACTGATGAGCAAGTGGCACCTTGCACGGTAGCCAATGCCATCAGCATATGAATGTGTATGAATGGGTGAATGAGATATGTAGTGTTTACCATTTTTACCATCTTCACAAGATGGGCGGCCGTGGCCGAAGGTTGGCGGTTCAATCCCTTTACTGCTGGGAAAGGCACCATATCCCCCCTAACATCCATTTCTGCAACAGCTGTAAATTGATGCCCAGTATACATGCGTATATGAGGTTTCAACTTAACTTATGATTGAACTGTCCTTAGCTGATTGGCAAGTTTTAATCACCAACTCTACAACGGGGGGCTGATCCTTTATTCATTGTAATCCTTTGGTAGACTAGCTGTCAAATTTTTCCCTTCCTCCAGTAAAAAAACTGTATCTATTACAATGAAACAGTGATTTGAGCCGCGCAAATAATGTCGAGCAGCCAACTGTTTCAATGAAGACGTGTCTACACACTGACAGCGAGGAGAGCAGAGGTTTCAAAACACAGTCACTTTGCATCGTTTTCAGCAATATTTGGCACAAGTACCAGTCTTCTCGAGTACTGCAACTGGTTTAAAACTATATTTTGGAGAAATGGTGGATGTCCAATTTATGTCCCAGCACATCCAAACATCCATACATTTAAAGCAAAGAGAAACCTTAGTGCTAACTATCTGTTGAGACAGTCCTGTTCAAGCTCAGTAAGTGTTGAGTAAGCGTAAAACTGTGTGGGAGAAGCATGTAAACAAAGTCTAGGATAAAATGGCTCTGCTAAACTGTTTTACTGACTTTAGCATAGTCCTCATTTAGTATTCAATGCGCCGCTGTGTGAAGTAAACTTAAAAACATCGGACTGAAACTCTGGAATCGATTGATACTAAATATTAAATGACTTGGGCCCAAAAAAACATGATTAGTGCATTGACAACTGCCTCCATACTTCAAGCTGAAACTCGCATAAGTATTAATGAAGACTGGGATTCCCATTTGGCACAGCCGAGGAGCTCACAGACAACAAAAAATGCAGTGTTTGTGTTAAAAATCCATAATCTTGCAATAGTTTCTTCAAAACACTGTGTGGACGGTAAAGGCTTCAGCAGAGTAAGCTTAGTGTAAGTGTGTGTGTGTGTGTGTGCAATCGTGTGTATTAATGGACTTGTTAGATCAGAGATTCCCTAACTTAGTCAAGGATTATTCTGCAATTGTATGAGCCCCTGAGAGCTGCAGCTGAATACCAAATACTTCTCCTTTTTTTTTATTATAATGTTTGAAGTTTTATAATGTAGAATCCCGCTGCCTAATGAAGTCCTGCTGGACTGTTTTTCCTCACTAAATCTCACCTTTTGTTCTCGCAAACACTGCATCAGTTCGTTTGACAGTCAACAACTTAAGACAGAGGCTGGAGGCATTTTGTAGCTGGCTTTACAGAGGGTAAATGCAAAGGTTGTATGTATTCATGATTCATTTGCATTTTTTTGAAACATCTAATTCTATTCTGCAGAAATAAGCAAAAAAAAAAAAAAGAGCTGCGCTGAATTTCAGACCTCAGCTCACATGCGAAGTTATAACCACCGCCCAGAAAATTATCCGCGGCGCCCTCCCCTCCCTGGAAGAACTTTAGAGTTCCCGCTGCCCCCAGAAGAGCCCAGAACATTATCAAGGACCCATGTCACCCCGGCCAAATCCTATTTGAACAGTTACCCCCGAGCAGGCGATACAGGACATTAAATATCCACACAAACAGACTGAAAAACAGCTCTTATGCTAAGGCCATAACTGCCCTGAATGACCACGTGAAATAAGGACTGATGCTCTGAAACTGTATATAGCATGATTTTGAATTCATGTAATCATTTTCTAACTAGGAACGCAAATCGCGCTGACAGGTGTACAAAAGTTTGTGGACTAACAGTTGTCCTGTGTCGATTGTGCGTGTTGGACAAACAACATTCCTCAAACCATTTCAAACCTTAAATCAATGATAACGGTCTCCCAGTAAAAGTCGTGAACGCCCAATAAAATCTAACAATGGAACCAACAGCTGAAACAGAAACGATGGAAGAGACGCAGGGTAAACACATTACTTTAGACAGGTAATCATATTCTCAGAAATGAGGTGACAGAAACGGTTTATCTGCGCTTTCTTACGCCCAAATGTTCTCATTCATATCTCTTGTATAACCACGTCTGTCCCTCCTGTTACTGCGAGCCCAAAATGAAATGCATGCTGACTGAATTCTATCCAATGCTCGAGTGCTTTAAACCATTCCCGCGGTTGTACTCGCACACGCAGACACACCGGGTGACAAACTGCAAGCCCACTGAACTCGTTAAAACAGCATGTACACAGTGCATACGCACCATTTCTCTCATGAAAAATGAGCCTCGCCTTTGGCCGCTTAATTAAAATGATGATTTTTTGATGTTTGCTTTATTTTAATGTTTATTTGTGTTAGTTTCACTTACAGAGATTGCATTGATTATAGCCCGAGGTTCACTACTCTGCTATCAATCATCACTTCAGTGCAAAACCTGATTTCCATAAAGAGTTACTTTCACCAAAGGCTACTTCATTGAACACTTTTTTTTTAGTCGCTGAGGGTAATATTTTATCAGAGAACAAGCTTTCCAGGAAATGGATAATACTACCACACAAAATCAGCCTCAGGTGCGTTACATGGAATTCATTTTATTCCTCATTATCAAGATTGTAGTTTCATATAGGCCACGTGTAAACCAACAGTTTTAGGCCACGGAAATCTAGACTGTGAAAATATAAAACATTCCAGTAACTTTAATATTACGTTTTTATTTAAATGAGCCCTTCACGTGTGCCGTAAGGTTACCATTAGAGAGGGGATCACAGAAATACCTGTGAGCCTGTGTATCTGCTGCCACAAGTGGCCACTCAGGTGATACAAGCCTGTCTAATTCTACATCTGATCCGCAGATTCTCCATTTCACTTGCTGAGAAGCTTCTGTCTGCTTTCTGTGGTGTTAATATTTGGCCTTCAATGACAATTACATGATACCATATCATAGTTATTAGTAGTAGGAGTAGGTAGTAGTGTTGGTATGGTTGTAATTGTCAGGATATTATCATAATGCATGTTTATTCTTATGTTTATTTTGATTTTTTCGGTCTTGTGTGCGCTGATATTTAGTTTCCGCAGGTAATAACTTACAGATGGTTTGGACCCGCCACTGAGGACTGCTGCCCTATATGGACCTCCGCTCATGCTAATAACAAACGGCCTGGAATGTGCATCCAAATTAAAATCAAACACGATTGGCCAACATTCTCACATGGGTACTCACAATTTAGTGGTCTGCAGTGGTTTGATGGATGAGACGCGGGGTTTTATGTTTTTCTTTTTCAGATTTAACAAATAAGAAGTTGTGCGTTAGTATTAGTCTCTTCTTTTCAGCAAAGTCCTTGAAAACGTTGCATTGTATTGCCTGAGCTACACCACTGTGACATATTCCCAGGTTAACAGTGTGTTTAATCTGCAGCTTAAACAAACAGACTTCATTTACTCTTGTTTGACTAAAGTTTACTCCCATCTACAATGCCCAGCTAATTCAGGAGATTACTGACACTTAAAAATAGTTTTGGTCTTTTCACAAAACCTTCAGAATATTACCAGACATATTCTGTAAGAAAGAAAATATTTGTGAATGAAGTCAAATATGTACTTCAGACATGTGTTATGAAACACAGACATGCAATGAGACAATGCAGTAATGACTGAATACTACCCATCACCATATCTTTTACCCATAGACAATCACAAACACAAACATTTTGGTATAAACCAGTGCAGGCAGGAGTTAAAGTAGACCAGAACACTCAGGCATGGTTGGGGGGGAAACAGATAATTGATTAAATGTGTGCCAAGACCAAATAAGGAGGAGTGAAGGAGTTAAAAATAAGACTTAGAGTCTTCATTTGTTTGATCGACTGGTTGGTGGGAAATTACATTTTCCAATTTTTACTAACTGATCAGCATTTCCAGTAAAAGTTTCTTTTTACGGCTTCATTCTAACTACGAAAGTACAAAACATTAAGGTATTAAGAACAGTGAGAACAGTAAGGTATTCAGGTATTGTATTTGTGTCAGCGTCTGGACATCACAGACATCTTCAAGTTACTTTTGTCAAAGCAGTGTAAAACACCTAAATTATTGAATTTAAGACTACTGAAGGCTGTTTCGGATAAAACAAACCATTATATATGTTGGTCATTAATAAAAAAGATACACACTTAATAATTAAGATTATATTTGAAAGGACGTTGTCACTTAGGCCAAAGGGCAATACGACTATTCTCAGGCAGGGATGAGTGTTTCAGGGTCCACACTGAGATTTTTCTCAAAGCCACCGGGGACAAAAGTGGAGAAGAAGACATGAAGACATTAGATAATGAGTTCTGTTTCAGAGGACTTCATTCAAAATGTCTCAAATGAACATTAGCAAATGGCTTGGAGCTGCATGTCCTGCCAAATGTTGACGGAGGGGGTGGGAGGTGTCATTTGCGAATACAAGGACTTCTCTGACTCTCTTAACTCACCAAATGTTTCAGGGAGGTGAAGTTTCTGGAGGTCACCTTTCAGCGGAGTGCCTTTTGGTGTCCATGCTGTCTACTGGGGATGTGCGATTAGTCTCCTCAGGCCGGATCATGGCGTCTGCGAGGCAGACGGGAGGGCAAAAGGGCAGAGGGAGAAGGAGAGGGCAGAAGAGAACGAGTTAAAGATGATGTGTCCAAATTAGGGAGTGAAACACCTATAACACACTGACACACACATGCATTTGAAATGGTAGACAAAACCATAACACCGTCAAGGCAATTTGAGCTTTTCCTCTCCAGAAAATATACATTTTGCCTCTCTCAAACAGAGCCAAGGGTTTTTAGTCATCTAATTTGTATATATTTTCATGTCTGTCACTGCCAAATGACTCATATTGCTCTCAGTAAAATCTTTCTTGATGCTTTATTTTGTAATATGTTTTAATCAAGGATCTCCTCAAGTAGTGTATCCACCATTCCCCACTGGATAATATCTGTCAAAGGGAAGAATGGCATGTCTTCATGTCTAGGGAAGTGTTCATGCCTTATATAGTCTTGGTCTAGTAGAGTTGCCTGCTGCACATAGCTGGATCTAGCCAGGGGCTAAGGAAGCAGACCTTATGAGAGCTCATTAAAACAGTCTTCAAGTCTTAAGAGACAAATATGAATGTACTACAAAAAAAAAGAGCTTGCCATTAAAAATAATCAAAAGTAATGGAGCGGTTCCCAGACTGAAAAAAAGGCATTTATTAAAAAGAAGAAGTCATCTGGGAAAATGAAAAAGGATGACAGTCAATGCAGGATCCCGATACTAATAATCACACAACACCTCCAGTGTTGTGAAACAAACGAGCACGCTGCTCTACTTTTTGTAATTACGCCTCAAAGGTCAATAGAGGAAACTCTTTCACTTCTAATGGGGAGATGCGTGACATTTCCGGGTGAGGACGATTCTCTTTGCGCTGACATCTTTTTTTAGCAACACTGACATTTTCACAGACTGCTTAAAGACCAAACTAAAAAATCATAAATCTAAATAAAAAACTGTTTTCTTGCATTTTATTTAAAAAAAACAAAACATTTTCTAACATGACAGATTTGCTTCATCCTAACACTGACGACCTCACTTGGCCTATCTGCTCCACATTTTCGCTGAGTCTGCCGGGGCGTCCTCAAGTAAGCCTTAAAGACGGCTGAAAAAGACAATTACCATTTTCGAGTTTTCCACTTTAAGCCCATAACAGGGCTCGATCGGAGTCTCAATTTTAATGACGGGGGGGCTTTTCCCATAACAATATGAAATGGTAATTATCCAGATAGAGTGTGAATTCGAATGTACAATAGCCCATTACCAATCTGAAAGACAAATGTGTCGTACAGTACATGTGAAGGCCACTCATTTAAAGGAACAGATAAAAGGTCAAGTAATTATGTAAGCTTTAGTTATCAGTCCCACGGTGAATTACACTGAAAGAAATACAAAGGACATCCTCAAGTAAAAAACTGTGAATGAAACTATGAAACTAATTTTGAAAGTAGTTTTGATTATGCTAACCTTAATGGCAGGAGGAGAATGGAGTCAGATCAGAATCGTCTTAACAATATTTCATTTGATCACTTTTGCTCTTCACTCTTGCCAGAAAATAACTTAGCAAGCTGTTTTCAGTTAGTTATGTAACACCTTCCAACTTAGCTCAGTATAACAACTAGTTTGCGAACCATTTGGATATCGTTACAATAAGCCAAGTAAATGTGTTATGCAACAGTAAAACCTGAACCAGCTGGTGGTGACTTCACATGTATTAAAGCAGGCGCACGGGAGTCAACGGCCTCCTCTGGACAACGGATGAATGAACATTGCAGCACACAGCCACTGTGGCACACATGCTGTGGAAACCGGTGGCGACTAAAACATCATGGGTTGGATTGTGCGGATTAAACCCTGTGCCGATCTCACTTTCACTCTCTTCTCTCTTCTCGCTAAACGGAGCCCCCCTTATCTGTCCGAGCAATGGTCCAATATAAATCTACTAGCAAAGCTCTTCAAATTTATTGGCCGCAAATACATTGATATCACCTTTCACTGACTGCTTATCCTTCCCCATGTGTGCACAAAGCGAGAACAACTACACAGACCCTAAAAAACTGCCCTTGATTAATGTCTTTTGGGATTTACAAGAGTCAAATACCCAGTGTCGGGTTGATTTAGGAGCTGCGAGTTCTGTTGGGGAATGATAAAAAACGCAGCTCAAACTTCGTTTGTGCAAAAAAGGGGAAGAATGTTTACTGAGCCTTCCTCTGATATTAGCTATCGAGCAACATCTTAACCTTACAGCAAATACCTCATCCCACCGTGTTAAATGCTACAAATGACTCGGTATCTAATCGGCTGCTTGTAAGGGCATTGCAAGAGTCTAGGTGCCTCACAGAGTGCCTTACAAATGGCCTTTTTTTTGATGAAGTGATAGCGTGGAGGAGGGAATATTGTCTCCAGCTGTAACACTGCATACAGGAATGTGTAGGAGCAGGGCAGTTTGTGTGCGTGTGTGTGAAAGAGAGAGACAAGCAAAAAGACAGACATACAGAAATACGGACAGAAAAGGACAAAAAGTGTGTGTTTCTTATGGCTGAACCGCAGTTGAGATTCAGCCAAGGTCATCCTCTTACTTATGACATACATGGAGCCAGACTGAGCCTCTCACTTGGACGCTCTCCATCTGCTCCCACTGATAAGACGGGCTACTTCATGTGCAGCAGACAGACACCACGGCTCGGCATTGTGCGGATATAGTGTGATTAAAACCAAATTTAGATGTTCTTGGATCGCAATAAAGAAGACGGTTTTCTCACACATGCAGTACATGCCTTTCTAATGAAGGGCTGAAATGTCACGTTATACAACGTTCACCAGGGCTAAAATAAAGATGCATATTCCCTCTTATCTGCAGGTGCATTTGTTTTACGGATGTAATGATGCACTAGCGTGAAAACAGTCCGTCTATAAGCTAATGTAAAGCAAGAGGAAACAAGACAACGCTGCATCATATGCACAGTTCAGTGGAGAGTTATTTTGCAGAAGGACCTTTCCAGCCACATAGGTAGAAAGGAATATTCTCTTAATTGGTTTGTTCGTGTCAATTGCAGGATATCAAAGAGGCCTGACACAGCTTAACCCAAATGAAACCTCAACCGGGCTGCAAAGAGTTCACATATTTTTCCTTAGTGTCCTCTGAAGCTCATGTAAAATGGTTAATAAGTGCGAGTCCACCTTGTTGACCAGCGGGACTGCTCTGTTTCCTGACCAACAACAGTGAGTCACCACCCTGCCAGCTAAAGCTACCTTTAAAATTTATGAGGGAAAAGTAAAATATGTCTTTCTGGCACGTCGCTGGGGACAAATCTCAGTTTGGATTGTCTTCTGTTTTGTTGTACTCGGAGAACCACATGAATTCGAGACTAGGGTTAGGTTACCTGAGGTTAAGATCAGCAGCTCTGAATATGAAAGAGAAATATGGGCGATCATAAATACCGCGCGGGTGAGACATTACTGTTTATGGCAACATGTTGGTGCCAGTCCTAAACAAATGCATGATGATGATGGTAACAGATTACACAGTGTGTAAGAAGGTGGCAATAAACTAACGAGGAGTCATGTGTGTTAAAGGAGGAGTTACACACAGTTGTGAACTGACTCTGTATGCAGATTACAGTCTGTCTGTCGTTGCCTGTGTCTGTGCGTGACTTTCAGCATGAAAATTAGATCAATTGTTTATTTGTGCAAAACCACAGGAATGTTGGTAAGCTCACGTTTTCTTCGTTTAACTCTTAGATTGTTAAATTGGGTAAATTTATAACCCATCTGCTAAAACGCTGCTGTTTCCACACACCCACCCAGTGGTCTTCCAAAGGCCTATATACAAATCTTCAAATGAATGGCAGAAATCCAGGCAAGCTTCCGTGATGCCAAGAGGATCACTGACTGATTGCCATAACTACAGCTGATGATCTCAACATGCGACACTTCCTTAAACGAGCCTTACCCCATGGAGACGAACCAACTGGCAGGAAACGAGGCCAAATTGATCAAGAAACAGATGGAAGAGAAGCAGCCTCGATAAAAGCCCATGAGGGTGTAAAGGAAGGAAAAGGATGAGGGGTGAGGATGAAAATGAGGCAGCGAGCGACAGCTGATTGAAATAAATTCAAGACAAAATGAGCTACTTTTAAATGGCTTTTTAAATAACAAGATAAAGCTCCTTAAAATCAATGAACCTAGAACTGAGACCTATATTTGTCCAGGAGCGCAGCGAAACGTTCAACTGAACTGATCTGAACAAAAGTCATTTGCTTTAGGGAGGTTAAAACCTGTGAAGACGATCTGTAACAGAGTTATTTTCTGTGTATTCTTATGTAACCTTTCCAAGAAACAGGACACACGAGAGGCCTTGAAAACTCGCCAAAGAGCAAAGCATTCCCGCCCTCTCACATTTCTTTCTAAAGAGTTCCGCGCGGAGACAATATCTTCACTGTCACAGCCAATTTTAAGACACATTGAAGATTCATTTATTTTGGTTCTTAGATATATCATCGCATCAGGTCTGTGCGACTTCATAAAAAAAACAAAAAAAAAACGAAACAAAACAAAAAAACGGAAGGACTGCTAGAAAGTTTCTAAACTCTTCAAAGACACAATCTGTGATCCAAATACAAAAAACAAGTCTATGATACACAATACTACCACGGACAGCAGCTGAATCAAAGTTATTCATGGTGTCGGAAGCTTTTTGTCATCAGCATTAAGCCAAATCCTTCAGTATTGCTGTGTATGCGAATTCAGTCACAATTTATGTAGTCAAACAAGAAGGATTCAAACATTTGGGACAACACAGAGGCACCAGACAAAGCTTTGTGAGGACTATGATGGGTAACTTAAAGAAACCACTAGAGGCACTATGGAGCAAAACCTCAATCAAATGTGTCTCCAGTTTCTGGATCTGGACTGGGCTGGATCCAGTCTTCTTTATTGATGTTCATCATCATCATCATCATCAGCTTACAAGGATTCACACAAGGCCACAACGCTGATTTTAAACATGAGACACTGCAAGACAACTCCATAGGTTACCTTAAACTTTCTTTGGCCTTTGCGTCCAGACCAGCTCTTTCAGCGGAGTCACATATGATGATGGTTATAGATTTGACAACAATGACCCTGTGGCACAAGAGATACAAATACTGAAAATGATGTCTGATTGTGTGCGCAATAACCAGCTCTTGAATTGCACTGGAATACCTGCTGGGTTGATACAACGTCTACTCTGAATGGCCACTCAGATAAAAAAAACCTTTTGTCATCACAGCAAAAGCCATTTTAATAAATCTCCTGTGTTGAATTGGGACAGGCAAACACACTCACACACACATAGACATGCACACACACACTCTTCCTGGTGTTTATCTAGCTGACTTCACTCAGTCGAGGTCAGAGGATTTCAATCTATCTTGTAGGGCCGGATATGAAAGCTTCATATAAATCTCTATATGCTGTACAGCAGTGTCTTTGAAATACAAGCACCTCCACAGTAGAGAAGTATAAATGTAGAGGCTGAGGATGTCAGGGTATAATATAGTGGCACCATTTGCTCTGTCCAAAAGAGAGGCATAGCTGTTATTTTATACACTTAGACAAACAGGGTATTACAGTAATTGCTATGGTAGTCAACAAAAAAATGAACCTCGGTGAAAAGATCTCAGCAGCCAGTGCTACTTCACCGTGAATCACCTCCAACTTCAGCTGAGTCCCTGCACTACGGGACACTTCATGCCATCGCTGAATTTAGATGCGCCGTCTATCTCATGTCTGCTGCCATTAAGAGCCTATTGATCCCGGCAAAGGAGACGGTGTCAGATAATGACAGATCAGAAGACAAGCCACGTGGAATTACAGCCAACTGTGTTCACACAAAGTGCTTTAAATCAACAGGTTGCGCGCAAAGTGCAAAGTGCAAAGTGCGTGAGTCATCAGCGGTGGGATGAGACATGAATGGGCCGAGGGTAGTTATCCGCCCGGAGTGTGAATTAAAAATCTGAGCGCGGTCTCCGCATCATTAACCCTTCAGAGCGACACTGACCTTAGATGTTCATTTGATCTCATTGCTGTTTGGTGAGTGTGGAAGTAGAATAGGGTGAGGGCGAGGGCGAGGGTGAGGGTGCAGGGGCACCCTTTGATGTTCTAATGCAAAATTTCTTTTATCTCTCGTGGAGCGTTTTAAGACCGGGCCGGCTGTCCAGAAACTCAATTAGAGCCACTGTGAATGCGAGCCGACAGCATAAGAGGAGGCGTGAGGTGTGAACGGCGCAGAGGTCGGGGGGGGGGGGGGGAGTTAGAGGAAAATAAATGCAACTATTAGAGCAAAATGGGACCACAAACTGAGCGACGCAAAACAAAAGGAGCAAGATTTTTAAGATGAAATCTGCCGTCTTTAACTGCAGGGAACAAATCGCGAAAAAGTAAAACCAACAGCAGCAGCTATGTGTCTGGGAGCAACATGACCAAATTCCTGTTTATGAGTTGCCCTGATTGTGTGATATCCAGCTGGTGTACAAACAAGCTTTTCATTGAAGTTCATGATAATGGTTAGTATTGTGTTAAATGGATAATTGAAGGCAGCTTGCTTGACAAATGATGTGTAGCGCCGCTGCACGCGGTGAAACTCCTCAGTCCATTTAGCAAGCCGTCATCCAGGGGTTCATTACCACAAATACCACAAAGTAGCATAAAAGAATTCACAATCCCAGAAGCTCAAAGCTCTTAGCGTGTTCATTCAGCCAAAACTATGTGGGCTGCTTTCTGCCCCCGTGATGTACAGTATATTGTACGTTAGAAACAAGGTGGAAAGAAAAGGGGGGAGGGGGGAGGGTGAAAAAAAAAAAAAAAGGTAGGAGGTTGGAAGGGATGACAGGAAGAATAGGAATATATGTCTGCATGTCTTTGCGTCTGTGTGCTGCGTATATGCACAGGACCGGCAGACCCCCACTGCATTCTTTTATGACTGTGAATAGATGCACTGCAGCTTAGGTGAGGAGGGGAGGAAAGAGGAGAGGAGAGGAGAGGAGGGGAGGAAAAGAAGCAGAGGCATGGCTTTTTACATTAGGCCTTTCATCTCTCTCCTGCCATCGGTCATCAGAAATGGGAGAACGCCGACTCCCAAACACTGTGCTTTGTTCCAATTCCATTTAGCTCTGGACTGGCTGGGACACAAGAGAATGAGAAAATAAAGAAGGCTATATTACAATGTCCCGAGAGGAGCTAAAGAATTATTCATGCACAAAGGAATTTAACTGCATTGTCCGAGCGCCAGCACCAACAAAAGAATATTCTTGCTTTTCAAATAAAGATCTTCTTCCAACAGGCGAAAGCTATTTCTAACCTTCATCTTGCAAGACCACTAATAGTCATGAAATACTTCCTGTGGACGCCGTAGTCCAAAAAAAGAAGTGAAGGATCGAGACAAAAGGTCAACGTTAACAACATCAGAGGGACAAACTTGTTATGAAATCCAGCTCCTCGAGTGTAAGTGTGCACGCAAACAAACATACGGACGCCACAAAGCCTTTCTCACACATCACTGGGGTGATTTTTAATATGTCGCGGCCATAATTCGACATGCATAATGCCGAGAAGTGTTTGTGTTTTCAAGGACATACATTTACGTGCCTTGAGAAATCATGGGAACAACATCTTTGTGCCGTTTCGCGAGTTATTTGTCCAGATTAACCTTTAAGTGCTGCACAAACAGTAAGTCATAAGCAGTGAGGGTCGGACCCTGAGAAAACATGGTGGATAATGAGCATCAATGGAGAGCTGAGCTGAGCTGCAGCTTGTTTAAAGAGATAGTATGATATTTAAGCTCATAATTGAGCCGGGAGAAAGAAATTTAAACCGCCTTGAAGTGAAACACACATACAAGTTCCTGGTAATCCTGAAAACTAAAAGACTTCAGCAGCGCCACACACAGAGCTGTATGATAAAATAGCAAACAGGTATTCTTTACTGTTCCCCAAAAAGCTGCGCCGCACCACAGTTGTGACAGCTGAAGGGTTATTACCAATTAAGCCAGCTGTGTCTCTACGTCTCTGTGACAGAGGGGGGTAAGGGGGACAGACAGAACAGCTGAGCCTCTGCCACGAGGTGACGAAGAGAGAGAGACGAGCGGCGGCAGTCGACCAGTCTTATTGGAAAAACTCTCACAGAAGACAAAAAAAAAAATCTGAAACAAGAAGAGAAAAGGATTCAGAGACCGAGCCCTGCAGCTCGTGGAGATAAAGCCAGGGAATAAGTTTCTAGAATACGAGGCTACCCCCTGACTTGTGTTAAATGGGGCAGCCCGCTTTTCTGTTTCCAAGACATGCGGCCGACGACATAAGCAACATTAACTTTAAAGACGCACTCAGTGGAGTTCACAGATGAGTTTCAAAACATCAGCAGCGGGCTGGAAGGAGACTTGATGATGGTGCTTCGACAAAAATTTCAAAGAGCATCTTTCAGCCGAGGAGTTATTTCATTTTGCAGCTGTCACGGTTGTCCAGTGGGATGCCGGAGACCTTAACCGTGGGGCATAATTTATTATCTAGTGAAATGATAATGACGCTGAAATTCATGCTAATGTCTGATTTCAACTGGGGATCAATAAGAGATTTTGGAATAGCAATCCAGACTAATTAAAATACACTCAACATCATCAGAAAGAGAGAGAGAGATCCCTTCACTGACGTTCTTGGTGCTCCTCTACTTATCCGACTAATATGCATCCTCTGTAATGGTGCTTCTCAGACTCAACTTACCCTTCACTTCCCCTCATGTTCAAAATTATTTTATTTTTTATTATTTTTATTCTATAACACATAGTATTTAGGGTTTGAGAGGGCACTTTATTTGTATTTTTACATTTAATTTGTCTTTATTTCACCTGGAAGTCCTTCTGAGATCAAAACTTTGTCAAGAGCTAGTGTTCAAACATATGCCTTCCATTTGATGTCCTCAAGTTTATCACTGGATGTGATCTTTTTGCAGATGATTTCATTTCCGAGCTGCATTGCTGGGAAACAAATTCAGTTTCCAGCATATCTGTCAAAACCAGGGGCACATTAAAGGTTCAGTGTGTAGCATTTTGTTGCATCTAGCAGTGTAGTTGCTGTTTGCAGTCCCCCTGAAACACCCTGTGTTTTGGTTTGTCCTCCTGAGGACTGGCAGCATCTGTACTGTAGATATACAACGAACATTTCTCAGCTGATTGTACACTAATAGAAACATCCATCTATCCATCCACCCATTATCTGTAACCGCTTACCCTCATCAGGGTCACAGTGGGGCTGGAGCCTATTGATGAAAATATGCATATTACTCTGTGATAGAGCCTACTAAATCTTACACACTGGACCTTTAAGAAGCCACTTAGAAGAGCACAGCTGGTAACTACCAAAAGCTGAACTGGAGGTTTACAGAGTAAAAAATGAAAAACAAAAATCAAATTAACACCTACAGCAAGGCCCATCACCCACTATAGAACAGAAAATTATCTGTTGTTCAAAGCCTGAAAATACCTGCAGCGCAGATGAACAGGAGGTCGGGGTATAATTAGAGACATTAAAATTATAAAAATGCAAAACACAATCAAAACAACATGCATCAGAGACTGCAGCATGATTAAAAAAAAAACACCCATGCTGTCAACACATATCCATGGAGCCATAGTCTGCAGTTTGGAGTGAAACAAATATAGAGAGGCTCATGCTCCCGCACTCCTTTGTTCCTTCTCTGCTCCGCTGGATCAAGAGTAAATTCTGCTCAGAGTGACTGTGGGCTGCAAGTGACAGCGGTGAATTAATGATTCATTATGTCCACTGTAAGCAAATAGTGAACCGGTGATGGAAGAAAATGGATTTACGCACATCCAAAGCCAACCATGACATCTATTCAGCGAGTTAAAACCCACGTAGGAGAATGTAAAAGCAGCACTGTGAAAAACCACAGGATGAAAAAAAAAAATACACAACGCATTTTTTTTTTTGAAAACTACTTCTAAAGAAACGCGAAACCAAAAAACTTTGACGCTCATAATCATTCATTATAAATGTGATACATTGCTTGCTCGGCCTGAGGCTTTCGTCTAAAATGTATTTTCCATTTTCTTTTCATTCAGGCCAGTCACTCGAGTCCGGGCTACGTCTTGGCCTCGCCATATGTTCACACGCACAAGATCAACTGTAAAATAAAGTTAGGACTCTGTTGAGTCTGCGGGGCCGTGTGATGCCGTAGAGGACGTCATAAAAATTTGATTCATTTCAAAAATATTTCTCCACTTTCGGATTATTAATGCAAAGAAAACTGCACAATTGCAGAACGTGTCCAACATGCATATCCCATTAAGAGACACGTCGCTGCTTTTACTGATGATGTGCTTTGGGACGGTTTGTGTCGAACACAGACTATTTTCTTCTGGTTCAGAGCTTGTGGTGTAGCTAATATGAAACTCTTTTAAGGTTCACACGTGAGTCTACGAACCTCTTAATCTCCTGCGTCCACGGATCACCTCGAGGCTGTAGATTCAGCCAAGCATCACAGATTAGAGTCTTGCCTCTCTTGTTTCTATTTTAGGGAGAGTGTTGTTCAAGTTCACAAATGTTATATCATCCCTTCCTCCTACCTTATCCCATCCTGCCTTTCTTCTCCATCTTTGTCACGACCCGAAGACGTAGCATGTGTGAATTGTTAAATTAAGTTGAATTCACTGAGCAAAGGTTGAGGAAAGGTTACATAAGATGGCGGGAACTTTTACATTTCCAGCACACCTATGAGCCTGTATTAACGCATTTAGGCTTAACATCGGTGGTCACAGCTAAAAATGAAATAACACATCAGCAGATGGCACAATTTTTCAAACTCCAGAGACATTAAGTCAAAAGTGGATGGATGTATTCAGACAGGACTTATGAGCCAGTTAAATATGGAGCCACTGATGTCTAGAGGTCCCGTGGATGTACAGCAAACCATCTGCATATGTCACTTTGATGGATGAGGCCAGAGCAGAGATCAAATAACCTTGCTGTTTAGACAAGCCTAGTGTAAGGTTGGGCCCTGTCCTGTCACTTCCACTGATGGATGTTGCATTGAACGCAAACACGCCGGTACAATCAGGACAACAATGCCCAAATAATGACAGTGAGGGATTCTGTCTGTTCCAGAGGGGGAGTTAAAAGCAATTAATGCAAAGTGTGTGTGCAATTTGTAGTAGATCTGTCAAAGAGAAAGTAGAAAGTAGAAGTAGGAGAGTAAATGACAAACTAAATTCAAAAAACTCAATCAGCAAAATGATGCCCCAAGCCAATAAATTCACTGCATATTAGGAGATGATGAACTTCTCATTTCATTCCCCTGCAGTACCCAGAATTACTGGAAGTTACTATGAAGGAATTGATTTTCTCTCAGACATCCAGACCTCCAAAGATTGCAGAAGTCACCATAGAAGTAAATCCAATAAGGGGATGAGAGATTTATTAAAAACAAACAAACAGAAAACTCAGAGACAAACGTTCAAAGCTGATTCCGTAACAATATTGACAATATAAATATATAATTCAAACTTCTTTTCATACTTCATATTCCGTACAAGAACAAGAATGAACTAAACCAACACTCAGCAGTGACAGAAATATAGTTATTACATTGTTGCCGCTCAAACGTTGGGCATGTAATGATAAACTTGCATAACTTAACTGGCAGCAGTGATGCAAAACTGCCGAGTGGCTTGAGAAATGTCTGCCTCGGATGCATCCATCTGCAACGGGAATTGTCAATTCATTTTTTCACGGCTCTTTGAACAACAAGAGAAAAATGAATTCTTAATCAAGCTCCCGGTGTCTTATAAATTCAGTCAAAATGGAATTCAGTGAATGCATTTGGTTGGGTCATCTTTGGAAGCTACAGTACCTGTATTATTGTCTGCAAACAGGAGTCTGTTCCAGTTTTCCAGAGAGGATAGGAGACACGCTGCAACTAACTAATGAGCACGCTTCTAACCGGTCTCTAAAATAACTATTAGTTAGTATAATACACCTTAAATCAGCAGAGTCAAGACCAGAGGAATTGATGTTGGACTGGTCTGAAAGAATTATCCAAGAACAGTTGCATCTGGACTTGTGTCCGGACAATTTGTTCCGATTAAAAAAACTTGATTAGAATAGGACAACGTTCAAAGCGCTTTGACAGATTTCTCATTTCTCCGTTCAGTCGCTCTCCAGATAATTTTAGTTATAGACACCTGGCGCTGCAAAGGCTAAGAAGAGTCAAAACATATGAGTTGAGGAATTTTATCTCTCTCTTGACTCTCTAGCTCCCATCAGTATTCTTGCCTTGTTAATGTTACTCTTCAGTGACAAAGCATTTCGTGCTGTGCATGAGCCAAACTCCACCAAGCCACGAGCGATTAAAACCGATAGATTTTGGCAGTAAAATCTATAACTTTCTTCACATTAGCAAAAGACAGTGCTTGGAAACTAAGCATGGAATTAAGAAGGAGCCCAAACATTGGATTATGAACAATGTAAATAACCTTTGTCACATCCTGATTAAGATATATCGACAGCGAAGTGCTGTACTCAAACATCCTGCCAAAACTGAGATACAATAAAAGAGGTCATTACCAAACCAAGGACATGACTCAGACTCTGTTTCACTCGCTCCCCAAAGAACCGTCAATCATTGTTAACTTATTATATCACCTCAGATCCTGATGTAACGTATTAATAATAAACAGAGTCGGCAAAGAGGTCACAAGGTTATCTTGCTCCCCTGGTGGTTCTCAGCAGTTATGGATTAAGCAGGATGTGACTGATGTAATGATAGGAGCTTAAGGAAAATGACTACAAACTGTAACTGCCCCTCCACGTCTACAAAAAGGAGATTTAATGAGATTAATTTAAAGAGCTTTAGGGAGACTAATCTGGATTAAAAACTGAGTGGTTAAATAAACATGAACAGCAAAGAGGGAGGAACAAAGCGGCGGTACAGTCTGAGAGAAAACTTCAGGAGTTTGCTCAGGGTCATCAGCAACATGTAGCCTTTTTGGTGAAACATCATGAGCAGAAAACAATGAATAACATTGGAACAGCAACACAAAAAGAATAAAGATGAATCTGTTTTACAATAAATAATCAGGGTGAGATGACAGATAGACCAAATCCTAAGCCAAGAGGTCAAGAAAAAAAATTAAATTCACCAGACAAACTTTCTATGAATCGGGCCCAAAAGCAACTAAATATTTGGCGAGACAACGAAGGCCCAGCAAGCCTCTCACACAACACATAAGATTAGAGACCCAATCACAAAACAACTACTATTTGAACCTGAAGAAACAGAAAAGGTTTTTTAAAGATTACTATCAAAACTTATATTCCCAACCTACAGCAAAAGAAGAAGAATGTGAAATGAAATAATTCCTCGACGTGTTGGACTTACCAGCTACTGGAGAAGGACGAAATAGAAAATTGATTTCCAACATCAGAGAAAGAACTAATGCCGCAATTAGCAAATTAAAATAAAAATAATAATACAAAAAAGAAATACGAGCACAAACGTGTGAGCAGAGCAGCAGCAGTTTATCCAATCAGCTCAAAGTCTTCTGTAATCACAGCCATAGTACTTGTGGTATTTATTGCATTTGCTGATTTGCAGTGCTATGATTGAACTTTTAATTATTTACAGCCACTATGTGCCTGTCCTGACGGCATGACTTTTTGTTTGTAGACAAATGAAACAATCCTGGTAAACGCCTGCTGGTTGCTTTCAGTCCACTCATTTAAGCGGGCACAAGTAAGTATAAGATAGTTTCATCTAGAGAAGGGGAAACCCGACCAAGGTTGGAATTTGAGAGGAGGTTGTTCCGATACCAGATCTTCAATACAATACGAGTCTTAAAAACACACACAAACACACAACCTCTTGGGCATACACATACCAGATCCGGGTGGGCAGAAGTGTAGACATGATTTCATGCCGAAAGTGGCTCGGGAATCTGCATGCTGAATGCCTCCTAATCTATATGAACACAACAGCTGTGCTAATTAATTCTCCTCAGCTGAAGTGGGTTTGTTTGGAAGGAAAGCTCCCGAACCAAAACTGAAATGGTGTCTTGCTTTGTGCCTTCGCCAGCGTTGCTACTAGAGCCCATCATGTCCTTTGTCTTCCTTGTTTGCCACTTTCATTTGAAGAGATTTAAACTGACCCCTATGCCGGGAATCCAGACTTTGTAAATCAAGCTGATTTAACCATTGTATTTTCATATGTACACCATATATTTAGCTGACTAAATATTGATAAATAATAAGCTCCCACAACTTCTGTGTGTTGCCTGTATATGCAATAAATATGCCCAGCTCGGGTTATGATTACATTTCAAAGAAACACAGAGGGTACTAGGCCAATAAACAGTTTTCTTTTTTTTTTTTTACTCACATAACCCTGCCAAAAACTTTTGTATGGAGACATGCCAGGCAATTCCATCCATCCTCTCTTGCTTCTGGCCTGCTTTCCATCCAAAAGACACCACTAAAGTTAATGTACTCTGGCCGTCCAGTGCACGACGAAATCTCCCCCATTTCTGTAATACTTCAGAATCTGATCATTTTAAATTGGATCGAGGGCCACAAAAAACACTTCAACTTTTCTTGCCCGGTGCCGTTCGATAAAGTCTGTGGCCGATGTTTATTATTGCCAGAGGGTTTACGCGGCTGATAAGGACGAGCAAGAAACAGATGACCAATTCTAACACCTACTCCAGTGACTCATGCCGTTGCACTTCTCCCACAAAGCTTTCATGTCATGCCAAGTTACACACATTCCTACAATGAGCTCCAGATTATTATCACTTTGCTAAATGGAAGTAATCCCTGGGGAGATGTTAAAGGTTTACACTGCTCCATCCACAGAAGATGGAGGAGTGAAAATACCGGCAAGGGACAGCTGATCCCTGATCAAGGCAGAAAGTGCTGACCCCTGGGACTAAGTCAAAATTGTTGTTTCGCATTCATTGATTGTGACGCGCGCTGAAAACCCAATTCTCATTTCCTTAATTCAGCTTTTGGGGGTTGGCAATCGCACACATCCTGCTTGGTTTGTGTTACTGGGTGGCGATGTAGCTGTGATTTTTATTTTCTGTGTATGAGTAATTTATGTGTCTTCGGGCCCCAGAGTGCATTCACAGACCTTCATCTCTAAACTTCTCATATGGTTTCATTTAAATGACTGTTTGCTGGTAACATGATCCGATACCTCACAAAATAATAAGTTTAGAGAAAAGACCAAAATGTGAATAGAAGGATGAATTCATTAAAATGAATTGTTGTAGCAGGGCTTTGTTTCCACCCCATTAATCATTTCACAGCATATTTATCTTTATCTGTGTATTTATCTAGCTCTACACATAAAGAAAGTGAACAGCGAACTGTAGGAGGGCTGCGCCTAAAGGTAAAATATTCAATTTGTCTGATGGACTAGAAGGTTTCACTCTTTCTACCTTGTAATCAGGCTGTTGGCTGCTTGTTACTATTATGCAACACTTCAAATCCCTATAGGAACATCGCACATCTGCTCCCCACTAATTCTCTATGAGCTTTCAACCTGTCCAAGAGGGGAACCCCACCGTGCAGTAAAAACAGTGACAATAAAGTATCGAACCAGCCACTTCTTCAGACACGCACTGACAGGACAGCAAATTGGAGTCAAATTATTTTCATACCCTTTTGTTGCTTTCGACTCATGTAAATGTCATCTGAGGATTTCCTACGCTGCCCTGGGGGGGTTCTGGGTCTTGTTGGCTTGGATTAATTTTCCCTCTACAGAGTTTAGCCAGAGGGCTCACTCTACATCTTACCCGAGCCAGGTACATGGTCTGCAACCGCCTTTCTTTTGCTAAAATGTCAATCAAAACTGAGGAACAAGGAAGATTTAAAGACAGGAGCTCTTGCATTGGCTTCAGGGGAAAAACTAGGAAATCGAAATTTCAAGTTTCACTCTACTTTGAATGTGTCATTCTTTGGCATTTGGTGGGAACTCGAGCCGGTGGCAACACCGAGACAGGCATAAAGCTGCATAAGAGACAACCTTCAAGCATCATTTAGAGCGCAGGTAGAACAACAAACAGACTAATCAGGTGAGACGGTATAATGAAAACCAGCTGTGTAAACAATTAAACAGTTCCTTAACTGTAACGTTAAGGCAAAGATCAATATTTGCTCCCCAGCATATGACTGCAGCATCTTAATTCGGGGAATATAAAAGATATGTTTTTCTAAACAACTTCAAAAGCTGTACGGATATGTTAAAATGTGGTTTGAGCAAAATATTTAATGCACCCTCCACCTCGGGAAATATGCATGACATACAAACATATACATACACACAGTGCATCTTTTTTACATACGGTGTGCTGGATTTAATGTATTGGACCAACATAAACAGTCACAGTATCGGTAGCAGAGGAAAAGCACAACACATCAGACGCAAGCTGGACGCAGCAGCAGGATCTGAAACCAGGCCGCACACAGTATAGTTAGCTTAAAGAAACGCTGCTGTTTTGCACAGCGGCTCTTCCCAAATCTTATCAAAAACACAGTTGGCAGCAACGCAGCACAGATATTAGCTTTAACAGGTTGGCACAGCAGCCAATCAGCGGCTCCAAATCCCCTTGAAAGAGCACTCGCTCAACTTTTCAAAACATCCCATGGGCATGGTAACAGTTTCATTTATCTACAATGAAGAGCTACTGTATGATCCTCTGTGTAAGCATAATGGCCATGCCATTCAGTTTCTCTTGTGCCGCTTCACAAGTAGCTTCTGACTATGTCTGATGTTGAAAAAGATCACTCACGCTTTTTCGAGGGTGTAACAGGTGTTAAATAAAAGAGCGGCCGAGTCACTATAACTACAAAGGGTCCGTAAACATGGACGATGTCAAAACGAGAGCAAGGTAGTGCAGACATGATACTGAATGTAGGTGCTGAACGATGATCCACGAAAACACAAGAGACTGAAGCAAAGTATGTTTTAAATACATCCAAATCTGTGTGATAAGTGTAACTAAACTGGTTATACTGTCAACATTTCTGCCCTTCAGGTGAAAACCCTTGGGCTAATCTGATGTGGTTGACCTAGTCTTGACAACATGGTCTTCAATTTCCATGAGGGGAAAACAGCAGCTGTAAAAAAAAATAATAAAAATAATGCAAAAGCCAGAGAGGATCAAAGATAAATCATTTATATCAGAGAGGTCTTCACCTCACTCCAACCTCATCATGATCTGGAGATAGAACATTACACAGCCGCAAAAAAAAAATAAAAATGATTTATTCATAATGTGCGTTAGAGCCGAGAGCCTGACACACAATTTGACTCACTTTATATGGGCTTGATGAGGTGCGTTACAAAAGCGAGAGGGAGCCACGCGGAAACAGACAACTGGAGAAAATAAATGTGCCAAATATTACACAGCAGAATCCTAAAAAGAAGTCACTGATCAATTCTGACAGGAACCTAATCACAAAGCAGCATCTCATCTAACTTTTACGTCGGAGTGATTAGACTTCAAACACTTTAATTTAGTTTTAAATTAGGAGGTTCTTGTTGTGGCATTGGTAAAATAACAGCGATCGTCTCATACTAATCACGAAAGGGTATCCTTACTCGTCCCGGAAATATTATGTGCATGTGAACGCATTAATTATGTAATCAAACTGGATGCTCACTCTGAGTCAAATAAAGCCTTTTTTTTTAAACAACAGATGTTCGTCTACACAAACATCTGTTACAAGAAATCCTTGTCATGAATTATTAATTATCTTAAACACATAATTGCTGATTTTATCACCCCGCAGGTGTGGCAGTGATCTATCCACTCCTCTCTACCACAAATCACTTTGACACTAACATGTACTCTGCACAATGTAACTCAGGGTGTGATTGCCACTGAGGAATATGTAACCCTTTATGGCACTATTTTGGTAAGACTGGATCATATTTTATGGACTCAACACTCAAGTGATTACTGAGTTCCCTGATGGACGGGCTGCGAGCTCAGAGCACCAGGTGTTACAGGTATGCTGGACCACCAGGAGGAGGAGGTTTTTGGGCCCAGGGTGCAGTGAAATGCTGATGGGGAGCAGAGCCAGTGTCGTGCCAGAACTGGAGCTGGGCGAGTGACTGAGATGGATGTTGACGGAGGAAGCTAGGAAGAAGTCGGACAAGTGTAGATCTCGTACTGACTTTTAGTCACTGGCAAGAGCTTCAAGAACTACAGTAAAAGGCTGCTGTTGTTGGACTGTAGTACTAGCTGGCTGCTGTGTCTTGTTTGGTTGCACTTGCTTGATGTTTGGCTAAGTTATTGTCTCGCTAGTGTTTTCCATCATAAGAAATGTAACCAGAACAAATGCATTTGTACAGTGGTATATGTTTCTGACAAGTAGTATTGCACTCTGACTGAGGAGGGGGGTTAAACTGCAAACATACCACTTTCCACACAATGTTCCTCCATTGTTGAGAAATTGCTTCCTCGTGCGTGTCAGACAATACATTTGATGAGCGAGAGCGTTTCAGTTCATGCTGATCATTTATCCCATTGTACATCAACGTCTACTCTCGACGACATAAAAAAAAGGACAGCGATCACTGCATTGTTGAGAGCAGATGTGTTCTTTGAGGAATTATGCAATTTGGAAAGCTTCAAGAAAACAGAAAAGGTGCATTGTGGAACGGCATCCCTGTGTTTTGTCTTGTTTTTTTTTACCCCCCCCTGTTGGTTAAAATATTTCAAATTTGCCTTAATTCACAGCAGCAGTTCTCAAATATTTACAGGCATCTACTCACGGCTCTTGAACCCTCTCTTGTACTAGCTATTTTCATGATTGTTGGCTGTAGAGTATTATGATACTGAAGACAATGGTGATGTGTCAACAGAGAGTGATTGTGATTTTATTAGCACTATAAACTTGCAGTGACCAGTCCCTGTGAAACAAAAGGAGTGGGCTGAGCTGTTGAGTTTATTAAAGAAGACTTTCATCTCACATTTCCCTCATAATGTTTATGGTTAGCGCACTCATGTTAGAAATGTGTGAGTTTTACCTAAACTTCAGTGTTCCAGAGCCACGGTGGACACAGCGGTTTGATAGATCAGCATGTTACAGTGAGAAAAATAATGTGTTGCATGTTAGACGGTAATTTACGAAGCAATCTGTAATGTAATCAATACTGTGTGAAACTACATTATTTCAGAATAATAAACAAGCCATGAATGATGGTAACAAAGAAATACATGGCTGAATATTGAGAGTTGGTTACTGAGAGAAAGTCAAACATCCATCATCATCGTTTTTCCCCTCTCTGTGTGTTACATCAGTTACTACTCGGCAACACTTGAGCTGACGCTAATGGATTTTTATTTATCATCACTTGTTGTCTTGTTCTCTGTCTGTTTTTCGCACTTTCTGTGTGCACAGTACATCTTTTTTTTTACCTTGAACCCCCCCCCCCTCCACTGAAAATCATGTGGTGCTAGTTGTTATTGATTTATTTTCTAAGAACAGGCCCGAGAGCAGACCAAAGAGAGCAGTCATATATTAGACGTGCATCTGAATTCCCTCAAGTGAGGTTTACTTTGTCAAGAGAGCGGGAGTAAAGAGAGTGAGACAGTCGGAGAGAGATAGAGAGGAGAGAGAGAGGCGGTGACACATGACAGAGGGAGTCTGAGAAAGAGAAAAGTGCGATTAAAAATTCGGAGAGAGAGATGAAAGATGACAGCGTTGAGCGCGTCACGGCGCGCTGGAAGAGAAAAAGTAACGGAGCAAAGACTATGAGTGCAGCCGCCTGTTCCAGGGTCTCGTAGACATTTCCAAACCGTATAGAAACGCTGGTATGGGTGGCAGCACTGCGGGCTGTTTCATTTACAGTCACGCCTGACAGATTCACATGTGCACCCGCTGGTGAGTTTATATACCTCAAACACTTACATGAACCTCTGTCCATAACATGGTTGACCTCCATAAATCAGCCACCTTTTCCTCTCCAATACGTGACCTCTGAACTATAACGCTCTCGCATTATCTTGATTTGTGTGTGTGTGTGTGTGCCTGTGTGCGGGTGCGCATACAATATCCTAAGGTAAACACGGAGCAGTGTCGTTAACAGCCATGAACTGAACACCTTATTGCCACCAATAAGGAGCAGCTCCAGCTCGACTTATGACAACTATAGTAAAGGTCAGTCAGTGATCACACGTTATGTGAGCTATAAAAGTCTCAATTGTATCCGCAGGGCACCATCATTGCAAATAATATAACCTCGAAACAACAAAGAAATTATTAAGTCAATAGCATTTTATTTTCATGAGGCGCCAATATAACTATGATTACGCCTTAACACACTTAGGAACTGTGTGTAAATGAAGGGTCGTATAAAATATAGTTCTGCTGAAAACATCTCAGATGTCAGACTGCTTATTGGATCTCTGAAGTCTGTCAGTGTCTTCCCAGCATTGTGTCTCTGAAGCTAAGCAGGTCACAGGATGGCAACAGTAGCTGCCCAGAGCGCAGACAAAGACAAGCTCATCCCCACAAGGCTTTACTGTAATCGTGCCCTCAAGCAACATGTCTGCTTACCGCAGGAAGACAAGCAGAAGTGGCGCAGGGCTGAACAAACGCAGCTGTTTATGGACAAGTTTATTGAGCGGAAAGTGACTGACAGCTTTCCATCGAGGTTGAAATCAGCCTCCTCGTCAGAACACAGAGACGGCGCAGGAAAAAAAAACTCTTGAAGTGAGCCGTTTAGAAGGCCATCTACGGCTGAATCTGTGATATCGTTTTAATAATTGAACCGAGATGGAAAAGTTTCTGCCCAAGCACCGTCTAAAGATAGACACCGCTGTGGTCTGCGTGGCTGTGAAAGTGGATTAAACAGGCTTTAACATCAAGACGAGCTCTAATGAAACCCAATGGGGGAGTTAGCCCGTCTGTTTGGCCAGCTGACTCCCGTAAAAGACCCATCACTGTCTCCTGTTGCCTGCTCTAAAAGCAGCCCGGTGGTGCCAGTCAGTGTGTGCTGCAGCCTGACGGTTATACTATTTGATGCTTTTTGTCTGGATCATTCAGCAGAGGAAACTCTCCATTTGACTTAATCAAATGTGCTTATTCTGTACACTCCTGTTTTTAGTTGCTGCCTGCCTTTCAGTGTCCGTGCCTAAAGGATCTGCAAAAATAAATAAATAACCCGAAAATGATTTTGGTGAGGAGAGATTGATATTGGTACCATATTCATATTTAACACAACACCAACTTGCTTTCTTGCTGACATGGCAACACGTCATGTCCGTAGGATGCAATCAAAGCCAATTAGCTTAGCTTAGCATAAAGACTCAAAATGAGATAACAGCTAGCCTGGCTTTGCAAAAAATATGAGCTTAAAAGCACCTCTAGAAGCTTCCATTTCTTTTTTTCAAAACCTCGTGTAAGTGTAAAATCAACAAGTTGTGGATTTCCGTAGGATTTTCCGGTGACTCGTGGCTGGAGCCAGTGACTTTCTGCAGCTTTTAAGTCACCGTGAGGGTTCAAATTTCAAACACCCACTTCAGTTTTTGTACCAATTAAACAAACTTGTTGAAATTTAGATTATTTTTTACTTTTGGATAGATCCAGACGAGCTCTTTCCAATCTTAATAGGTAGCTTTATGTTTATAGTACATGTGAGCGGCATCGATCAAACACTCATCAAGACGGCAGCGTTTCCCAAAACGTTAAACCATTCCTTTATTGATGACACTGAATTATAGAGAACAAATTTGACCTGAAGTCCCATTAAACTATTCATAGGTTAACTTTGCACTTTAAACAGCAGCAGCACATAATCACCAGTTTGGGACTAATAATTCAAAAAGCATTAGCATCTGCGCTCATGCATGCACCCACGCAGAACTACAGGTGCAGCAAGGACATTTCCATCCTACTTGGAGCCACCTACACCTCTGTCACCAGGTACTACACTACCGTCCTCCACCCGCAGCCCATTGGGAAAGTCATAACAATAATCAATACGGCAGTAGCGTTGTGCACAACAAAACCATCTATCAAGAGAGGAAAGCCTGAGAAAAATATCACTCAACCAATATTGACCCAAGCTCGAACAATACATCAAACTGTGAAAGCTCTATAGTTGTTCACCTTTGTCTCTCCTGACTTCTCCTTCACGTGTCTCTTTTCCCTGACTGTCTTCCACTGTCTGCCTCCCCGCAGCAGGCAGCAGTGGAAAGTCATAATCATCCAAACACATTCCTGCTCCACCTTTAACAGACTAGTAACAGACCGTGCATTCTCCGTGACACAGAACTTGACTGCACTGTTCCCTAACAATGACTTTGTTGATATATTGATACAAAAACACGCTGACTCTGTTGATATATGCAACATATTAAAATGTTAAACTACTGAGGTTTGCAGCCACGGTGGAATAGTCTGTGATTCATACGCGGCTACTGTATTGTCAAACTCGCACTCTGGCTTCTGTAATGAATAACTGCAGCCACGGACTAAAAGGAAAATATTTGCACCATGGCACAGATGCCATTCCCTCTGCTCTTACTCATTATCCAGTACAATGTCAAAGTACCCCCAGGTCACCGAGAGGGAACATTCCTTCACATTGCCATCTTTGGGCATCATAAATAAACAGTCACCCCAATTCATGAAAGCCCTCCACTCACCATGTAAGGACACAATTAATTTCCTCCTCTGTCTACAGCAATGCAGCAACAAATATCAGATCACCAAAATAACAATCAATGTGCCACGAGAGGAGGACAAGCAGCGAAGACTTCACCTTTTTAGAGGCGATGCTTTTCTTCTTTTTGGTTAGCTTCCACTTTGGGCAATTAAAGATATGAAAACAAACACTTTCCCATCATTTTAATTAACTTAACAAGAGAATATTTGCTCGGAGAGCCACGTAGGCTTTTTGGAGGAGAGGCATCTGAGGAGTGCAGAGCGCAGAGGGTTGGGCAGGGATGCTGAGCAGCGGGGCGGACAGCGGCAGGAGCACTTGTCCAAACTTGCATTTAAACAAGATCACATTTAATACCAGCTTGAAATAAAATCCTGATTATGTAATATCAGCTCTGGGGCCCAGCACAAGTAATCAATAATATTCCGTTGTGTTTACAACTTCACACCGGAGCTTTGCGCGGCGAGAAACAAGGCAAAATAACAGCAGCAGCTGTTCAGGGAGCAGAAGACCGGATACTTCAAAATATTTCCAAAACTTTCCCGGTTTGTCTTATTTTCACCTACCTCATAACAGTTAATAGTGCGCGGGTCAGAAGCAGTACAAGTAGATGGGGAAAACGGCAATCCAGTCAAACTTGCCACGGGTCCATGTTTGGCACAGCAGCGGTACGGCAGTCCAATCTAATCACGTCTGAAGCGATAACAGTACGCAGACAAAAGAGGCTCGCCACCTTCTGCAGTCACCGAGCCGTAGCTTGGACGGCGATGTGAGGAGCACCGCGGGATCTCCAAGGGCGCACGAAGAATCGGCGCGTCAGGATTGGTCGGAGCAGGCGTGACGCACCGGCAGGTGGCACACCCGGGGAATAAAACAAGTCCCGATTCATTCATTGATCATGGCTCTGTGAAACTATAGGAGCTCAACACACACACACACACACACACAGGCGCAGATGAAACCGACCAACTCAATGGGAGTCACACAAGATCAAAAAACGTCATGGTCCTCTACATGAGTCTGTGTTTCCCCCTGTTTCAATAATCGGACAGTGACATCAACCAAAGCTTCAAGCTGTTTAATTTGGCTCAGAATGTTGAGCTATCTCATTTGGCACAAACAGTGTCTACAGTCAATTGTAGTCTGTTTCCAGCTATTTTAAAACCAGAAAGAGTCGAGCAAATGTTCTCTTTCACACACACACACACACTAAAACAGCCAAAAATACATCCAGATGATGCAAAACCCATTTTTAACGATTACTACCTACTGATGGAGCTAAAGAGCTCTCGAGAAAGTGCAACAAAGAGAACAAGAAAAGCCGCAGCATGCAAGCAAAGATCTAGCTGTGTCTAGAGTCTGGA
Source organism: Nibea coibor (assembly GCA_023373845.1). Taxonomy (NCBI): domain Eukaryota; kingdom Metazoa; phylum Chordata; class Actinopteri; family Sciaenidae; genus Nibea; species Nibea coibor. The sequence continues at coordinate 16,980,354 of CM041723.1, forward strand.
GATGACTGCTGACATGTATATAAAAGAGAAACCAGAAAAAAAAGTGTTTAATTAGAGTTGGAAAAAAAAACCCATCATCTTACTTGCTTATTTCACCCAATGCGAGCAAAAAAACAAGGCAGGTGGAGACACACTGAGCGTGTTTTGACACTTGTCCGAGTCTAATTCAGGGAGCCAAAGCAAATGTTTTAATAATTCTTTTATAAACATAAATAAGGAGTGAGTGGTAATCCTTGGAGGAACGTGTAAGCTAATTACGCTTGGTTGCAGGGACTTGTGGAGTGGAGCCTCAGAGCTTCCTGCAGACCCCGGGACCACATTTCCTGCTCCCAGTGCAATATTTCCATGAAAATACAGAACGGTTAGAGATATAGACAGGATAACGTGCTGACTTCCTCCACCGTTTGCAGCACTCTAATCACACTAATGCCCTGTAGGCTGTTTGACACTGTGTGTACTTTCCCAACGGCAGCTTGTATGCATCCTGTGAGTGTGGACAGTACTTTCCGTCTGGACGCTAGTGTATACGCGCGTGCACGGTTACATAATATTGTGCCTGTTAGAAGTAGATGGAGAAGGATGGCTCGGACAGACGCAGATCTGGTTAGTTAATGTCCTGGCGTTCATGTTGGGTGTGCTGTGTACTCTGCTCTAGCCTTGTGGATATTTGCTAATCTGGGGGTATTAAAATATTCCTCACAGAGAAGTAAGAGACAAATAAATCCAGGTAGAATGAGGGCAAATATTGACAATAAAGCCAATTCATTTTATTTCAGTGCTGACTACGCCTAGGTTGATAGAGCAAATACAGCAAATGAAGGCTGCAAATGACGTCTGGGGCATTGGGTATAACCTACTGCAGTGATGACTGCATTATATATACACAATGCCTCCACAGCACGCTAAAAGAAAATGTATAAAACACAGTTTCAGACACCTCCGAGGGAGATACATAGATTTATATTTTAAATAATAAGATGGTAAAGAGAACCCAGTCAGCGGTTCTACTCCAGCACACCTGCTATGTGTCCTTGATAAACACACACTCTAAGCTGAGCCTCAACGTTCACCTTTCTGCAATTTCACACTGTCTGATTCCCCAAGAACTGCATGAACACACTGATAACCAAGTCAGTGTAGCCAACTGGTCTACAGAGACAGTTTTCACTTCATAATGGCCCCCTTCTATCCAACTCTCACTCTCAAGAGTGTCAACAAAATACCCGATTACAAAGAAATAATGTGCAAATATGAAATAAGTCTTCCCCAAACCATTACCTGAGCAAATCTTAGCGCTCTGCTTTGAAAGTCAAGGTTTCATAAACAATCACAGTTTAGTTGAGTTAGATTTTAATAAAAAAGACAGGAAATGAAATTCAGTGAAATAGAGGGGGAAAAAGCTTTACCCACAAAATGTACTGCAGGGCGAGAAGTGCTGGAAACTGCCAGATAAACATGAAGTCAGAAAAAAGAAACCATGTTTGTGGCACTGACCACAGACTCAGCCCATCGAAAATGAATCAACAATTTACAAGCAGGAAGACACGTGGCTTAAAAATAAAATTCACATTTGAATAGAGCTGCAGTGTTTACTAGATTAGCTGACCGGCAGAAAATGAATCACCAACTATTTTGATAGATGGATTTTTAACATTTTGGCGCCAGCGTCCATCTGGCGATGAGCTCGCTTAAGTATGACAGCCCAAACCGCAAACGACTAAATACCCCTCACCTCACCCTCCCCTAAGTGCGCTGGAGAAAAAACACAAAAGACCCTTTTTTGTGGAGCCAGTGTTTGGTTTGTCTGATCTAGGTTACTGTGGAAACAACAGGATTCAAAGTTTCATTTTCTGCCAATCATCCCAGATCACCCACACATTTTATTTAAAAAGGTAATTAACATGTAAATGTCTGGATGAATGGTGTACATAAATATAGATTCAGTAGCTCGGCTTGTCAGTAAATATAAATTTGTTCGAGCAGACTAGGCTTAGGAAATTATTTATCAAAAAATGCATGAAATGAAGAGGACTGATATAATAAAGTTATATATATATATTATGTATACAGTGGGATACACCAAGGTTGATCATTGAACTATGACAATTGCATGAAATGATGAAAAGAAAAGTCTCAGGGATGTAATCTGGGATGTGAATTTCCTATTTGTGAGTAACAGAATTTCATGGGGAAGCTCCAACCCCAGAAAAGTAGGTAAGTCCGTTTTCCCAGATAAAAACCTAAGGCCTTAAAATGTGCCGGATTGGCTCTGTTTCATTTTAAATATTTGGATTTGGTGACTCCAGAAAAAAAAGAAGCAAAGTTTTAGCATGAAATCATCATGCACCACTTTTTCGGACCATGAAATCTTTTATGGGAACCATAGTTGGGGTCATTCGAGGAAATAGAAATATTGCCTGCCTGAGCCTACGTTTGTGATTTCATGGCATGAGTAAATGATTACAGCTCAGACACCCTGTTGAGACGCTGAAAACATATTGTAGTAACCCTGGAAAACACATTACTACCACTGACAACTAATTACCATATTTTTGCATAACCTTTTTTTGTGTGATATGCACACAAGCAGCACTTACAGAAAGGCAAATTAATTCCATGTTTTTCATGTATTTTGACACCGTTTGAGCACTGGTGCTCATGACATGTTGAATACCACCAATCTTTGAATTTCTGGAGGGCTTTTCAATTTGGAATGCAGGTTTTTTTTTTCCTGAAAAATAATTAGACTAACACCCTCAGGGTGATTTCTCTATGCTCTGTGTGATGTGTTTGTGTCGGGGGGGTGGGACTGCGTACGCAACTGTGTCCTTCCTTGACATGTGCGATGAGATATTAGCATCCGCATACCAATGAAGTGTTGAATTATCAAGAATTCACAGCTCTACTATGCTTTGTCATCGTGTCTCTTTCCTCCAACATCTACAAACAGCTTCTTTTTTTTTTTTTTACATCAAGCATACACATGCAGTCCAGTGTTTTCCCTTTTATAGGCATCTCTCCATCCCTCGCTACACATGAATAAAAAAGCTAATCCTTCATTATGTCCAAAGAATTCTCCATCTTCGTCGACATTTCACCACTGACTTTGATCACAGCAGACTTGTTATCTCCACTGTCATTCCTGTCACTTAGCAAGTTGTTAGGAGAATATACAAATAAGCCCAGTTTCTTGCTGTCTCTCTGTAGAACTTATTTGCCAATCGGCCTGTCAAAGGGATCCTCAGTCCTTCCCATGAAAGCTCTTCAAAGTCAAAATTGCCACGCGAAATATCTGGCGGCCTATTTCTCATTACCGCTATATGCATGCTTTGAAACCCCTCATACAAACTCAGACGAGCAGAAATCGCTGGAAACACAACCAGAGCCCGCAATGCATCAAAATGTTCCCAGCCTGGCTTGTTTCAACCCTGCTCTGTCATCGATGAGGAAACCATGGAGAAGGCAATCAGCCAGTAATCGCTGAGGGGTCAACAGCCTGCTGGTGGGGCTTGTGCCATGTTGTGACAAAGACTAATCACAATCAGATAGAGTTAAGTGTAAAGAAAGTACTTCTTTCACAGAAAGTGAAAGGTGACACATGCTGACTAATGGCCGGAGTCAATCAACTTTCCACTTTCCGTATTCTGTAGTGGATTAGTTTACGTTCTAATTGAGCTTTCATTTCGATTTACAAAATTTGTGAGGACAGAAATACTTACATTGATAATGGTGGCAGATTTACTGCATGAAGTCATTTTTGAACCAATGGGTCCTTTACTTCAAACAGGTAGCTTCTTATTTCTAGCTGAAATTTGTAGACTGAAATTCTAGCGATTGCTGGCAAGCAAGCTACCTAACTTGTTAAACAAATGTTATCTCTATTAGTCAGTTGCAAATCCCTTCTCTGCTGAGTTTTCAGATTCATTTTAAAAACAAGAATCCTAGATATGCATTTAATACATATATGAAGCTAGAAGACTGAAGCTAAAGCTGTTAGCATCCTCGCCAACTAATGCCTTTTGTAGGAGAGCAAGAGACAGTATAACTGTTTCCACAGGCTGAGTGTTGCGTCTTATGACAAGTAAACTGATTTCCTTCTGTAAAATCTGCAAATTGTCTGTTAACAATGACTTTGTTTCCACTTTCAACTGCCTGTCATCAGCGCGGCTCAGAATATCAACCCGATTTACAGCCGCGAGATAATTTGAAGTCTTCTTAATAACCACAAGCTTTCACTGTTGGGCTCAAGGTGAAGAGGCCGTCACCATAGTGTCCTCCACAAAATCTCGCATATTGTTTTCCGTGCAATCACATCACATTAAAAATGACTGCTAAAGTGAACTGAGAAGAAACGTCGCTTCCGAAACAACGTGCAAAAAACAGACAGTCAGTCACCCCAGACTTTTGTGTTTCGCCCCATTTATCCGTGCCCCATCTGTCACTAGTCCGCCGCTATTGAGTCAGAACAAAAGTCAGATTATCGAGAACTTTAATTAAGCTGAAGGCATAAGCTAATTAATTATCACCATCAGTGGTATGGAACATCCTTTTAGATAAAGAAACCAAATCTAATTATCTTTTGACCTCTCTCTCTCTCTCTCTCCCCTCAGTAAGCTCCTCAGCAAGTGTACAGTCAACACACGACACACATGAACTTGAAAAGTCAAACATTAACATTCTGCAAAATTTCACTGCAGAAAGTCTGCATTAAATCGTGCTCGCTGGCATTCATTGTCTTGCAAGCACACAGGGGACAGACTGAAGCTTTTCCATGCTTGAGATAACTTACCAGCACGGCTCAGAGCTTTAACAGACCCAGTTGGGCTAATTCCTCCTCGAGCCACACAAACCAGGACTTTCCCCACATCCAACAAAACACTGCCAAAGTACATAAATCACTTATTCGTATCAGTATGCCATGGACCGACCACTTACTCACCATATGCTGCTTTGTCTCTCCTCCCTGAGTCCCAGCTCCTCTCCTTTCCTAATGATGTACTGACCGCACACCTGGTTTGTTAAACACTGATCTCACAGTATTCATATAAGAAAGACACCCAGCGGGGGTTTTACTGGGTACAGTTTAAAACGCCAGCACTCGCGGGGCGTGTGTGCGCGCCTGTGATAAGGAATGAGAATGTGACAGTGAGAAAACAAGCGATAGAAAAACAAGAAGTGGAAGGATGGATAGTAACAGAGTTATGAACCCTTATATGTACTGGATAATAGCTGAACCTCAAAGGCCAAAATGAAGGTGCTCATCCTTTTTGTCTCCCAAGCAGATTCTTGGCTTGGTTACTTATTGAACATCCAGATGTCCAGATGTTAAAAATTCCAAGGAGATCCAAGGAATGGGAGTAATCACTGAAATAAACAAAGACGCAATGTAACAAACAAATCATTTTGTGCATCTGTGCTGTCCGCGCACACATACAGCACAGGTTTGTCTGCATGTCTAACTTTAAGCGCCCAAATTTGCTGTTTATTTCTTGCACTTACACAATCAGGTAAACCGCTGATGAATATCCTTCTCCTCCTTCTCCTCAGCTCTCTGAAGAAAGACCACATCTGGTCTTGGTTGTTAGACTCATATTAGCTCTTCATGCAGCACTAATCAGAGCCATCCCAGCCAGGCTTAGCAGGGTAATTCTGGATCATGATGAACTGGGGAGAGAGAGAGAGAGTGAGAGCTCTGCTAACAGTTCATCACATCTCATTACCTCATGAGGAGAAATCCAAAGACACGGTGACGTCCGCACTTCGCTGACGTCAACCAACCTGCAAGGGGTTGGGTGTGACACTTATGACAACAAACACGCCAACATACATGACGTGACTGTAACTAAATGCAGGAAAATACATTTCATTCATCACGTAAGCCAAACTGTCTTCACCTAGCTGGCAGACAGCAGAAATCTAATGGACAAAAAATTCAAGTAGGCTCCCTGAGGATTGCACAAGAAGAAATCAGTATTGTCTTTATTGATTATTGATTTTCTGTCGCTGCCCACCATCGCAAGCGTAGGAAATCTACCTATAGTCAAACCTCCGGGGGCATTGATCAGTCATTACAGATTGCATGACAAGGATGACAGTCCCTTCTTAAAGCATTCATTGTGGATTAGCCTTAGAGAGGATACAGCCCTGCTAGTGGCTCCATAGTGTTCAAACATACCCATAATGTCATTTGTTTGTAATGGTCACCATCTCAGACATGCTAGAATTCATCCTAAGGGGGGCATGATTATGTGTACTGAATGGTATGACAATCCATCCCGTCATTTGAAACACTCAAAACCTTGGAGCTAGGAAAAGTTTTGGAGATATTTTATTTTGAACACAAAGTAGTGACACAAACAACCAACTATACTCTAGGTGTTCAGGGACAAAGCCAATGTGTATGCAGTGCACCAAACACATTGTATACCTAACTGTAAATATTCACCAAGCTTTTGCACCAAACCTGGTGACACGCAATGGCCCGGTTGAGCGTACATTGATAAATGATTCAACACGGCACACTGATGTTTTCAGAAGGAGCAGAAACATGTCTCACAGCTGACCCGAGCCTTCTATTCCAGTTACCCATGACAGGCAACACATAACACAATAAACTTACACATGATTTCAAGTTATTAAAATTGACAGACTATTTATCATATCCCTCTGGGTGATAAACAGAGTGACGGGTGAGTGGAAAAGACAGGGAGGAAGAAAAACAATGGAGAACGCAAGTTAGGCTACAATATATTCAGCCTCTTTCGCTTCCTTTTATAACGTTATATGAAGATAATATTTTTTTAGATCTAGGTAAGATGACGTGATGTGACATGTGTTCCCTTATTCCAACTAATGTTGAGATTAAACTAGCTGAACTAAGAAACTCAACCCAACTGTTTACTCGTTTCAGCAAAACGGCATTTATCTTCAGTCTCTCAATACCTCAAACAATCCCCCCAACAGCAAACACCTTTACAAATTTAGAGATTTGATTAAAGAAGCTCCTTCTTTGTGAAGTTTCAGTCCAGACTCAGACCCAGGAACAAAAGGCATATGAAACTCCCTGTGGCCAAGCAGGTTGCATCAAGACCCGCTATACTTCACATCCATTAATGAATATTAGAAGTAGCCTCTAACTAACTCAGAATTGGAGGCTGTTCCCTTGGTAAAAGATTATTCTGGGTGTTTTGTAATTTTCAGCTCGACCCTTATTTCCCTAGATTTTTCTCCAGTTAGCTGAGAGTTGCTCTCCAGTAGACCCTCAGAGGCTAAAGCAAGCTCCAAAACCTTCAACTCACTTTTCTACACTTGGCACTGCATGCACCAATCTAGACAGTCTCCTGCTCCTCTCTCCTACCGCTTATATTAAAAAATACATCTCGCATGTACAGTGAATGAAGCAATTTTAAGGTGATTGTGAAACTAATCAACAACTCAACAAAATAACATAAAAAATAGCAAAGTAAACAAAGAAGAAGAAGATAATTCCCTTTACCACCAAGTAAACTTCTTTATTCTCATGGTCACAGATGGAATAAGCAATAAGGAAGTACAATATGTGAGCTCCCTGGTAGGTCACCTATTAGAGCAGCTGCTCAGGATTCTCCTGATCTGAGGGCCTTTGCTGCATGTCGACGCTCCAATTTACAAAGTTTTACTTTCGCTTTCTGGCTGGGTGCCACTGGCAAGCCGCTGAAGAGAGTAAAACAAATGACGGTGGAAAGCCTGACTCAGAAAAAAAAGATTGTTAGGCAGTCTGTTGTTGGAGAGCAGACACCCGTGTGGACACTCACAGCACAGAAAAACTAAAGAGATGAAAGAAGCGTTCAGGATGCAAATCGACGATAAGACCACAAACCAACAGCCGCAAAGTTCCTCCACCGAATCAAACTCGCAGTGTTTAGTGTAAAGTAGCTCGTTAAAAGCGAGGTGATCGTTAAAGCTGTCTGTGAGTAAACGCAAAAATAGGGTGGAGAATTAAGTGGAGTCAAACTGATGAGATAAGAAACAATCTACGAGACACAGAAATATACCAGCCCACAGTTAAACTGCATCTGTGGCTTTGTGTTTGCTGAGCTTTAATTATTCCCAATAAACAGTCTAGCCACACTCTCAGTTATATCACATTCAGTATTAAGCCGTGTCTCTGAGAGGGAGAGCTGCACTTGCCAATAAATAAACTGCTATCACTGCATGATACTTTATCATTTCTTTATTTTGATATTTAATGTTACGCACATTTAATATTACATATTTGCTACCTAAGCAATCTACGCACTGTCTGGTTTTGATTTAGGTGGTCTTGACTTCAACACAGCTCTAAGGTAAGCTGCACTTTGGCTGCTCCATCTATGACAAATTATCCTGAAATGCTGTGTGTGTGTGTGTGTGTTTGTTTTTTTTTAACGACGTGGGGACTGTGGCATTTTAGCGCAATCACTGCACGGGGTCCAAAACATGTGCAAGGACCAAAATCGTGGGCGCACAAAATATAGCCTCAAAAAAAAAGGTAGGGTAGAGATAGGTTTTGTGTGTTTGTGTGTGCATAGGTGTGGGTTTGCGTGCATCAGTACCACTTTGCCACCGTGCCAGGATCCCGATGTGTTTACGATCACACCTCTGTGTTATTGGTTCTCCGTCGAGGACTGCCAAGATACTGCCACCGCTGGGAGGAGAGGCACAGCATGTAGCGCAGGTGCAAATAACATCTGGAAGGGAGAAGAGAAAGGAAGGCAGACACAAAAGGAGAGACAGAAGGAAAGACGGAAATAGCGTCAGACACCCACACACTCATGCATGGATGCACAGATGTCTGCATGATGTACGATGTGAAGTTAAAAATCTACTTTATAATTTTGGCAATAATTAGAAGCGCTGAATATCAAATTGAATCAAAATGACCACTGCCAAACTGAGAAAACTGTATCTGGGGACTAGGCAATGAGCGAACAGGTGATGTCAGTCCCAGCTGTTTCCAACATACAGCTACATATTGTGGCATTGTTCATCTTGTCGTGTCTTCTGGTTTTGCCCTTGCTTGATGTCTAGCTGTATATGTATGTGCACAGCTGTTAAAGGGAACTCTGAAAATAGGTTTTGAAAGTTGAAAAGAAAAATACTAACCCTTACATAATAATACAAATAATGCATTTTTTGGTTTGTTAAGATTTTGTTAAGAACAAAATGCACCTATAGGCCACATTTTATCCATACAGTCATAGGTTTGCATGATCCAAAGCTCACACAATATCATGCAACCCAGTAATACACCACTGACTAAAGCAACTATTGTCCCCGAATGCCACAGAATGTCCAGGTGTGTGTATTAGAGGACACATTTGGAAGATAATCGTTTAACTCTATGAGCAAACCTCCCTTAAATAAATCATAAAATATGCCTTCCACTACTGTAAACCCCACTGAGCCAAACATCACATTATAAAGCCGGTAAATTTAACAACTCCTTAAACTGTAACGTATGTGTATGTGCACCCTGCTCTGTGTGTTTGTGTGTGTGCCATAAATGAACAAAATGCCATAAACAGCCAGGGTGAAATGTTTGTGTTCCTTATTAGAAAGACGAAGGGTCGTGACGCGCTGGCTGCTCACTCCAAATTGGGCTTGGTGAGGAACCAATTAGCGCTGCGCAGAACAGTTCAAATTGTCATCCCCTCCTGTGCCAATCATAATAATGCAATTTCAGCTGACAAATTAAGTCCAATTTATGAAGACAATCAAAAGAACTAAAATCAGAAAGTAGGTTTGTGTCGCTCTTCTTTTCCGGCCTCATGGCTTCAGTAATAATATGTGTATATATGCATATGTTTTTTGAGGAGAAATCAAATGAATAAACCTTTTCCTCAGCCGTACTCTGTGATGAGTCCTTGCACTATCCGCTTACACACACACACATAAAAAAAAAAAAAAGCAATAGAAAAGGAGACACAGTTGAGGGAATCACAATTGGATCCAGAATGGTTGCATTGGAGATGAGCAGCCACAGGTCAAGGTAACTGAACAATTCCAATAGCAAAATAACTGTCTGTCAGTTCACTCTGAAGCTTATTTACACCGTACAAAGGATCTAGATAAGAGTGAAGTGTGTCCGTGCAGGTGCGTGTGTGTGTGTGTGCGCACATGGGCTTGTAAGAGTGACAAAGGCAGGAAGGGAATGGACCCTATTAGAATGGAAGTTAATGATGAAAGGCGAGTGTCCAGGACTGATTATAAGCGCAATCGATGAAAGTCTGAATGCCGGTGTGCAATATCAGATCTTTGGGCCACTTCTCGACCCCTGCACTACAGTGAATTGTCTGTTATAAATGGTAACTGTGCACATGTTCTTTTAGCAGCACGGCTCTGTCTTCGACAATGTCCGCCTATTGTCAAGGCGATGAATCCGAATCAGGTGATCCCCCGACTTTTCCTCTAGTGTCACCGTGAGGTTGACCGTTTTAGTTTTCCGTGAAAGGATTTCATGGATTGCCATGAAACTGGATACAGGCATTTGTGTCACTCTCAAGGTGATTTCCACCAGCTTTGGTGATCCCCTAGCTTTATCTCTAGCCAGTGCTGAAGTAGTGGAGTGGTGGAGTTTGGTCTTTTTTCCCTTGTAGTTGTAATCAACCGCATTTATGTGGATGACTCTGGATTTTACTTCAAAAAAGAAGATCCAAAAGTTCAAAAAAATAACCTTCAAAAAAAGATTACACCAATTATTTATATGTATAATTATTATTATTAAGTGTAACTCAAATAAGTAAATACATAAATGAATTGCATCTTAATAGAGTCATTGGTTAAAATGCCCATCTTAAGGATTAGGCCTCTAAAGTAAGCAGAGCACTGAATGCTGCCAGACTCGAGATCAGTCTCGGCCTCGTCTTGGAATCGATTACATTTGTACTTGGTCTTGTCTCAGTCTCGGGATAGAGGAGGGATTTTATTTCAAGACCACAACTGTAGTGATATGGCCAGTGTTTCCAATTAATCATTAATGTCTCGATGTCTCTCCACGGGGATGCACGTCAGACAGACGTTTTTCTGGCAGAGCTACACTGATGCTATGCTGAAGATAGTCAAACCAACAACGGTTATTATCAAGGTTTTAGTCAGTAGATATCTTACGAGAGAGAGAGTTGCACATGTGTTTATCATTTCTGAATTTGAAGATCAATATGTTGTTATACAATAATGATAAATATCGCTACAACATAAATAGAAGGCTTAAAATGGGTTTCGGTTTTGGTTGTCTTGACTACAACCCTCTGATTTGGGTTTGTGACTAAATACCTGAAAAGCTAATGACATTCCCATCTGCCTCAGCTGTACTAGTTTGAGTTTAGTGCCAATTAGCATACATTAGCGTGCTAAATGAAGATGGTGACAGTGGTAAAAAAAAAAAAAAAAAACATCATCTCTTCTGCATTGTCAGTGTGAGAATGTGACTATGTAGCTCAAAGCACTGGTGTGCCTACTTACAGCCGTACAGAGCTGCCAGCAGGGCTGCAGACGTCCTTCCTTTTCTTTTTTACTGCAGCTCTCGTGCAGCTTTAATCATCAGCAGCGTACTAAATATTGTGGCTTTGGGACTCCCATCTTTCCCTGACAACTATTTCCTCTTTTTCTCATTCTGGCACTGATGAATGAACAAGTCATGCCACGCTGGATTTATTTAAAAAAGAAAACTGATCTCCACCTGCTGCTGCTGTATTTCCAGAAAGTCAAAAGTAAATTCGCAAGTAGGCGCTACCTGTTGATCATGCAAACTAGGTCTCCCCCTCGGCTTTGGATTTCCCTTTGAAAGCAAAGAGGGACATTTGCATAATTCTTTACTGGACTAAATGTGGCCAGAAGTCGCCTCTTGCAGAAAGACGGGGAGATGAACAGAATACAGATTTTGTTTGACTCCACGCCGTGTCTGTCCTAATCTGCTGAGCCAAAGGAATTAAAGGGGTGCGATGTCCCAGCATCTTAAGCTGACATATTCACTGACTGCTACACTCAGACTCACTGTCTGTCTGTTTGACACAGTCTCTCTCCCCTGTGTCTGTCTGTCTGTATGTCTGTCTGTCTGTAGGCAAGGCCTCATTCCCCTTCAGTCAGGGGGAGTGGATAGAGACAGCCTGACTGACTGACTGACTGACTGACAGACTAAGCTAGCAGCTACAGTTGTCTGGGAACACTAAGTCCACTGATGACAACACATGCTTATCATAGCCACAGAATGTTCTTGGAGTTGTACATCACATAACGTCCCTGAAAAGGTCCCATGGGCAAGGAATATTGAAACTTTTCCCTGCCTCTTTCCAAAACATATTAGTGCTGTAGAGCTGCAAAGACTTACTCTTCATAACCATAAATCCCTCCAGAAGCACAAATATTGAAAAAAAGAACAGCTTTGGGCATCTGGGTTAAAAACTGAGTTGTTGCTTGGTTGAAACAGTAAGATACAGCACCTCCTTTTAGAGTTTTTGTTGCAAGTAAACGGGCACTTAAACTTGGATCTAAGATTATGTTCAGTGGCGGAGACGTGAGACTTCGGCTTTGTTTACTTAAATTCATTTATGAAGCCTTATTCCACATCAATTTGTGCCTCAGGACTTGTTGATTATTCATCAAACAGGGGCAATCTCATTAAACAGGGGCAGTCGCTTGAAAGCACTTTGCGCACTTTGTATGCAATCAATGAAGTGCACCAATCTTATTATTCCATATGCATTTGAGGGAGGTTTTTACAGGAAAAAGAAGTGAGTGTAAGTGTGTCTGATGGCACATTCTTCCGGATGATTAAAGGATGAAATTGGTAAGGGACCGTTTTCTGTGGAGGATTACCTGCCTTGAAAGCAGATGCTGATACGAGCATGTACTAAAGAGAGAATTTCATTTTGTTCAAGGGAGCGTCGCGTTGGAAAAAAGGGGGGGGCTGCGCTGACTTTGTTCACAAACAAATATGAGAAATGAGACGGTACAGGGAATAATATACGAGCATATTATCCACCGGTATTAACACAAAGCAGAAGTGGACAGAGAGTTGTGGCTCTATTAGAATGACACACTACGGTGAGTGCATGCTTTTGATAACACATTTAAGTCGTGGTGTTGTAATCTCTCTTTTTTTTGTCACCAGCACTCAAAATCTTCAGAGGTCTCCGCACACCTTGCAGCACTGGTGAGCTGCTCTCCAGTTCATGCACATCATCTCTGATTTAACACGGATTGTATTATCTTTAATCATCCCCTTACCATCTGCCTGAGTGATTATTTGCTCCTTGACGTCACTGGGGAGTGTTTTTTCCTCCCAGGGATTTCAGTATTCTTCCTCTGAGTGAATGTTAAAGTTAAAGCCACTGATAACTCTGACATGGAGTATAAGGGTACTGGATTATCACTCGAATATGGCATGAATCTTGGAAATCTGGCAACAGCGGCAGCGAGTGAGAGACACACTAAGCTAAGCTCAAAGGAGCCGAATTAAAATAAATTTGCAGACTACCGCCATCTGATCCCGGTACAAAGCTGTCCACGATAACTGATATCAATCAATTTGGCACCGCCTAAGAAGAAGGTAGCTAAATGATCTGAATATAATGACAGAGATAAGCAAGAGGGGTAGACAGCAGCTGCCGTCTACCCGAATCACAAGGCAAAACAATGAGCCTGTATTTATATTCAGAAACCTCTGTATGTAGGCTACACACACACACACACACACAGTCACAGGGCTTAATCAAGAGGCAGATTTTGATTGCAGGACTACGGCAAGAGGGACATCTGCACAGGGTTCAGATCGACCACGGCGATGACTTGCGCTCAGTGCGTCGAAGTGGTGTGACGAGCCTCCCTCTCCTTCGAGCTCGGCCCGATGCCTTCCAGTTCATTTGAGGTCACCGAGCACAAACTAGTCACACGCAAATAAACAAACACTCATAATTAGCCACCTGCTCCGCGACATATCGACGCGGCATATACAGATAGACATTGATCATATAGATTAGAAGAAAAACCCAAAAGACAACTAAAAGAAGATAAGGAAGGCTGAATCAAATGGTGGATTAGAGGCTTTAAATGGCAACCACTAATCAAGCGCGCTTCAACATCTCAAGGCAACCAGCCTGAACTCTGACCCCGGAGGAAATTGTTGGAGATTAGTGTCAAGTCTGTATGCGGTGTGTGATAATATCTCTATGATAACCTCCATTCAGGCATTTCTATTAGGAGTGAAACGTCTCTCCCTGACCTTGACAGCAGAGCAGAGCAGAGCAGACAATTTTATTCCACTATTCTTCTCTCAGCGGCCGCGTGCAAGAGACTGCAAGATTGTTGCCTTTCTGGTTTACAGCAGCCAACCGTGTCAGGTATTCAGAGCCAACGGCTACGAAATGAAAGCAAGTCAAAGTGAGGAAGCGTGCTGGCTCGCGTGAGTCAATACTACTTGGTATTTCATAAGTGATTTTTTTTTTTTTTTTGAGGATTTACCCTGAATTTCACTAAGTTATGTGAAGTGTGTCATTGCCTTGAGCCACGTTTAATGCAAAGAGACTCTAAAAAGAAGCAGTTTTGTGTGATGTGTTTAATTGGTCCACTCAGGAAAGACATTTGTAAGTCTGTGTGTGTGTGTGTGTGTAGTTAATTGTAATGCTGAGCTTAATTATGTCTGTGTGCACATGTGGGTTCCCCTTGGCAATATCTGGGTCATTTTAGGAGACAAGAAACAAGCACATTTGCCAGCAGTCAGGCCATTCACACACCACATTTGCCCTCATTCAGCTCTGTTGCCGTCAATGCCAGACAAAGCCATCTGCCACGCTGCCCCTGTGCAGTGCCCGGCTAGTGCAGACTCAGTGCAGCCTTATCATTTATTCCCAGACCGTAAGGGAGCTTCGGCTTTTTGCTTCAGTTTCTGCAACCATTTTGTGTAAGTGCGTCAAATATAATTCATATTTTTTATTTGGTTTTCAGTGGCAACAAGCGCGGTGTTTCCTGAAGGAGCACAGGGATGGGTTCAGATGTGATCGGCGTTTGTCACATTTCTGTGCAAAACTGAACCTCGGGACATGATGTGTGTTATCAGACAGAAGCCTGCGGCTTGCATTTCAAACACTTCTAATGTCACATTGGCTACACGATGGGAACAGCGTCTATGTTTCTCCACCGCCGCCACCACCACCCCATCTCTATTTCTCTTATTTATTCCACTTGAGAAAAACACTAATGATTTCAACTTCTCCAACTCTGATTATCGCCCCGCTATCACACCTCACAGATTGAAGCTCGATCCTTTTAGATCGGCGCCTCTTTGATTGATAGCCATCAGCGCAGCAGCAGAGATGTTTTGAAAGGAGAGACTTTCAGAAGATTTTAAGGCTTTATTGGCAAGATTATCACCGTGTGTATGACCAGGAGCCACAACTGGGGGTAAAGTAACAGAATATAGAAGAAGCTATATTTATACACGGTAATTTTAATCTTTGTTCATGCGCACTGTAGAGGTTAATCAGTTTCCTCAACAGGCTCATCTGCAACAGTTCTGATACAGGAGTTTGATTAGGAGTCAGTGGCTGAATCTTCTCTGTGAGAAGTTTGATTTGCAGAACTGCTGAACACGGTCCGTCATACCTCATGTGTCAACGGGTATTTGCCAATATATGATTAGAGTAAGAAAACAGCCCAAACGGCACTCCATGCACGCTGGTTTGTGACTGAGAAAAATACTTTGTTGTGCTCGGTACTGTTATGTTACCTTTGTATAAATCAAAGTCCAACGTGGCAGTATGAGATTAGCTCTGGTTTGAAGTTACGCATGGTCGATTTTGTTCTTAAAACCAGCCGAGAAGAACAAACGGGCACACGGCGCAGATTGAACAACAGCTGATCAACGAGAAAAATATATAACATACACACTCAAACGCTGGATGTGATCTCGTGTTTTCTTTGGCTGAAATCATCTAAAAAAATAACTTGTGTTTGTTTTTTCAGCTTTCTTTAACGTTGCTCGGTAATGACTCTCACTACCCAACATGAAACACGAGGTGCCCAACAGTCAATATATCATATCCACACTGGTTAAACAAAAGGTCTTAAAAAATAAACTTTTCATAGATGGCCTGTAACATGCCCGATGTGGAAACAAAAAGGAAAATAGCTTAACTTTGCTGTCGGTGGATTATTAATCGGTGGATAAGCAGCATTCTTGAATTCTGTCCAATATTATGTGTTTGTATATTAAAATATACTTTAAGATTTTCTATACTTTGTTGGAGCTAAAAGATTTCTGAAAGTAAAAGTCACACTCAGTTCACACTACTGTATTCCTTCATCGACACGTGTACACACTCACAGACGAGCTGGGGATAACAGCTGAGCAGGCAGATGTCCAGACAGCTGTGGATACAAAAACTGTTTTGACGACTCTTTCTTTTAAATCAAGCCAGGCTTGAGACCCCGGATTAAAGTCTTTAAAGATTGAATACAATGATGATTAAGAAAAAATATTGACATTCATCTGTCTTGGCTTCAGGTTGGAGCTCTCCATTTCTGGGCAGCTAACAATTCCTGCCAATAAACAAGTGCTCCTCGAAGTCGATTTTTCAAAATGCACATAATTCCACTTGGCTGGAAAATGGGTCATTTCCCCAACTGCTGGATCTTACCTTTGAGTGAGCCAATTTGCCAGTTTCAATTATTAAAAGGCAGCACCTGGCTCCTTTCAAATTTTCAGCGGCTCAGATGGTTGCGCGGACGGCCTCGCGGAGACAACATCTACCCCGTGTGCAGATTTTTAAAGCAACAGCCGTCGAAAATGAAAAGATGTCGGCGTGATACAGGATTCAAAGAGGAGTGATGCAAACACACCTCATCCGGTGAGATATCTACTCGCTATCCAGCCATCCTCTATCCCTTTTTCTCAAGAAGCCCTGATTGAGTAATTGGCTTTCTCTTGGCGTGGAGTTGTCCAATCTAAATGGTAATTTGGAAGGCTCTCCTCTCGTCACCGGTGGTAATGCTTGTTTACTGGAAGACAGTTACTCCGTACGAGAATTAGAGCTGTAATGAGGAGGTAGGGGTTCTGTCTTTGACTGTTATGAGACAATACATGTCAAAGTGAGAACCTGGTCTAGAGCGCTTCATGCGATAAACTACATATTGTCTGAGAAACAGCATTTGTGATCCCAGAAAAAAAAAGAAATGCAGCCTAAATTATAATACTTCGATACGTAATTCAGTTTGCCGATGAAACCTTTTCTGAGTGTGTATTCTCTCTCCTCGTTCACCTGAGTTTTCCCCAGGCGCTCTGGTTTCATCTCACATTCAAAACACACGCAGGGCAGATGTATTGGAGTCTCTTAAACGTCCAAAGGTATACAATTTCATTCTTTCTGTAGCTTTGATGGATGCGACCTGTCCACGGTACTTCTAGGATAAGAGCCAGCCACCTTAAACTTAAACAGAACTAATGAAACAGAGCAAGACAATACATCAATTTGTTGGGTCAACAACAACAACAAAAAAACCCCAGATGATCTCTCTGCAGATTATAGATTCTGCCTGGTCCAAATTTTGTCTGTAGTGTCAAAGTATTCAAGTCAAACGCACGGTCATCTGTGAAAATAATCTTCAGTCATGTCCGCTGCTTCATTATTGGTTGTCTCTGGATTTCTTTAATCACGACAGCATATCTAGGATGGAAATGGTGAAAGGGGGAAAAACATGATTTTTTCAAAGTCTTCTAAAGGTCAATTTTAGAACTGATTTATATTAGTAGTTGAATAATCCTGCAAATCCTGGAAAATGATTAAGAGAGTTGCATGCGGGGCATTAAAGGACAATCATTTTCAATACATGCAAAAAGATCTTTGCAGGTACCAAATGTGCCACAACCACAACAGGATTTCATGGCCACAGCGCTCGTAAAAAAAGCTTTTAGTCGGTATCATTTAAGGTTGCACTCAATTACTGCACGTGTTAATCAAGCCACTGCTGCCAAAAGTGAATGAACCATTTTTGGGTTTATTGTTGGGTTTTTGTTTCTAAGATGCACATCTGCAAAGCCTCCATGATAATCCAGTTTACATGACTACCGAGACAGACAGACAGATTTTATTTACAAAGATTATTGGGTTCAATCTCCAATTCAGACTCCAATTTAACTGAAACGTCTGATGCTTTGCATACACCTACAGAATAGTGGTCAGATTGGACGTCTCAGAAAAAAAAAAAACTATTTTGTGTGGTTATAATTTATCAGTCTTGTATTGGTTGTCCATTATTTAATCATTGTAACTGCAGTGGATCAACATGCTTCATGGTGCTGTGTTTTTCAATTTAGAAGCTGTCCTGGAGACTTGAAATGTCTGGATGGATTTAATCAACGGAAGGGGAAGTATGTCTGAATGACAGATACCAGGAACAATAACGCTGTGAAGTCGGCGTAGATTGTTTATTGGCGTGAAGGAAAAACAAAAATGGAGGAAGAAAACTTTTTCTCAGCAGATCCTGGGCGTATCGAGTTATTAAAGAAACTAAAGAAACTTATTTCATGAGTCCTTTCAAACGGCTTTCTGACTTTGAATTAAAGAATATGCCTTATAATCAATGCACGGCTGAGACCCAACCGGTGTCTCTGTTTAAGAAGCCCGTACAGACCCAAGTGTTTTCCTGACAGGTCAGTGAAAATGAGACCGAACAAAGAAAATGACTTTGGAAAGAGTACCTGGGGATGACAGCACAGATGAAAAATGAACCATTTTGAAAATTTAATCTCAAAAGTATGATTGCTCATAAACACACAGAGTACTCATGAAACAGGATATAATTCATCATTTGGTCATATTACCAAATTCTGTGTCCTTTCACACCGAAACCCAGTTAGCCTTTTTAAACCCAGTGCTCTAATCAAAAAGATTAATACAATCTTTATGAGACTGCAAAAAAGGATGTAAGAAAGAATCGGCCAACACTGTCGAGTATTAAAATAAAATCAGTGAATGACAATCACAGACTCGTAACAAAGAATCCTGCGTGCAAAGTAGTTGCAGTTTGAGGGAGACAAGAGCTCCCACACTCAACCCAGAGCCGGTAACAAAAAGGGGTCATATTTAATTCAGGAAACCTGGCCTCAGGTATGAGTAAATTCACAGCTGCACTCTCCCACCGCTTTCTTTCCTCTTGTCATATTTTATTGATCTACAGCTCCAGATTACCATTGCCGTGATGTATTTGGGGGGCAGAGGCATTATCTCCAAAACAACTGCGAGCATCTGAGGCGAAAATCCTAAATGATCCAGCCCTATGGCTCCCTTTTCCATAATCCATATGAATTACAATGCCCTCAACCCAGCGCACGCTGCACGCTGACCTAAAGCCATCTGCCTATGCATAATCGTTGGCTACACATGCCGTACATTAGCCCGCAATGCCTTTAAATAATGCAAAAACTGAAGGCCATGATGAATGGATTGCTCATTGATTTCCCATTGAAGACTGAGAAATGTGGCTGGGTCCATTAGTCACTGCGTATGTTTCGCCACAGTCACCAAGTCAGACGAGTTCATCTTATTCCTGCCACTGACAGGCGGCTTTCTGCGAAGGGTTGTATGACATCGGCAGACACGAGGAATGATTTTCTGCTTTTGTACAGACGTCTGTGGAGCTCTGCATGTTTTCCATAGATAAGAGGCTAAAGCTAACGCGGAGACTGACTGGGAGTGACCTTGGGGAAACAAACAATATACCTACACATTATGTCAGACACGCAAACATCCCGTTGCATCGAAGGCCCATTGTGCTGAAGGCCTGTTGATCTAAAGATACACACGTTGGTATTTAAATTCAATTAGATGGCGCTGAATCAGCATTCAATCAGTCTTGGCAGCACTCTTTATGATAATATTTAGAGAGATTAACACCAGATACCTGACAACTTGTTTATTATTGCTACCATTTCGTAAAAGGTCACCAGATGAAGGTCACCTGACTTTGTCCTGTCCTGCCCATCCAAGTGCTCTAAGATATTGGGGTATAAAACTCCAAGGAGAGTGTATTTTTTATTAAATGTCTTTGGAATAACAAAGGGACATTTTTCTAACTACTGGGGCTGTTGAATAATGACTGTAGGCAGTAGGCAGTCCCCTGTCAGGCTGGGAGCTACAGCATGTTGAGCATGTTCAATATCTTCTTCTCAAGAAAGATCTGATCTGTGTCACATAGTGCAGCCAGCTGTTCCTGTTGATCTGTTATCCTGCTCATAATTTCAAAAATGAAACTACATCCAGACCTTCTGGCCTCAGTGTTACCAACCACAGGCTCATGAAGACAAAGAGAGGGGGAAGCTTGGCGGGCACAAGGGAAAATCCATCTTATCCACATTATCTTGTGATCGAGCGGATGTGGGAATTATCCACAGTTAGTGTCTTTAATTTGGGTTGTTCTGAGGGAGTTCGATGCCCCACTTTGTATAAATAATCTTCTAGTGAATCAAATGGCGGAAGGTTACTTCTGCAAGTGTACCCAGTGTCTCCTGCAGACCTGTGGTAGGAGAGAACTGCAAAGACGGGTTGGATGTCTGTGGGTTTGATGTTATGACGGTATGATTGATTTTTATACACACTAGAATGGGATAAAATTCCAAGCAGAATGGGCTTTTGATGAGACCTCTGGACTAAGCTGACATGGCCAATGATCAACTAAGGTTTCAGTCTCTCGTAGCTCGGAAGCTGGCGGCTTTGATCGGCACGGATCTTCAACGAGGCAATAGTTTTCACGGCGCTCTCTGAGTGGTAATATTAAGTATGATGTGCTGCCTTTTTGGCGCTGAATGGAACCATCCATTCATGTTTTTTTTTTTTTTGGTCATATCTTGTTTCCCTTCCGTTTCCTTTCAAAGGAACAATGCTCAACCGAGACAAAATAGACAATGTGGTCAAAATAACATGAAAGTTTACTGGTATTTAAACCTCAGATATATAAAGATAGAAACCAGATGCCTAATTTGTTCAGGGCTGTATTGTTGTTCCAATAGCTTGGTAACTACAAGGCCATATAACATTATTTGGAACTACAGTGTGTGGCATTAACACAGATAAAATGTCAAAATGCGTCACATATGCAGAAAACACTGTCAAAATACAGTTGCAGTCAGATTCCAGTACAGTGCCGTGAAAACTGGCTTCTGATTGGCAGAATTTTGTGCTGAGCAGATAATCACATTTCATCTCACGGGCTTGGTTTCGCAATTCAGTACACAGCCTCATTCCTCAGGGTGAGGGGGTGATTTATTGTGTGAAGCACTTTGTGTTACATTTTGTTTATATGAAAAGTAGCATATAAATAAAGTCCCATTGATGAAATGTATTTTCTGAATCATCTATCATACCCCGGAAACTAGAAAAATATACCAAAAAACTCCAAAATGTTAAATATTGTAGATTCACCCTTTAATCATAACACTGCTCAGCCTAATGGTGAAAATCTCAGTGCAGTAAGTGGCCCAGTTTCTATTAATTCAGACGGAAGCATTACATAGCAGTAAAGCTTGATTGTAATTACCACTTTAGGCACTTAGCTAAATTTGACTTAGCTAAAAATGACTTCTGTTAATGCAGGAAACCATAATTCTTTCTGCAACAAAAGCAAAAGTCGCTTTTTTTTTTTTCCTCCGGTGACTTCTATGCGTATGCTTACAAGTCATAACTCAAAAGCAACATGAACACGTATCAGCAGCAGACTTTTGTAAGCCCAGTGTTTGACCTTTGCATAATGAGGACAATATCTGTAGGTGGCCCTCCAATTCCCGCCATCCCGCTGCGAGGCTCTCGATCCACACACATTTAGAGCAAGTTTTAACCCTTCAACAAAACTTGCCTTCTCTCTAGCCACTGAGTCATACCCGAGGATTCCCCAAAGACTTTCTTTGCCATCAGTGACAGTGGTCAATCGTGTTAGGCTCGGTGATCTGCTTCCATGGCAATATTCTGACCTGAGCGCTGAGATACCTGCTGGCAGTCTATACAGTAACTGGTAATGAGAAGGGAAAGAGTCGAAGATGAGAGGGGAGAGCAGAGCAGAGGGAAGGGTAAAAAATAGAATAAGAAGCAAGGACAGGAGGAGATGAGTACAACAGACAAGAGAGAGCCGCAAGAAACAGGAAAGAGGAGGGTAAGAAGAACAAACGCCAAAGGGAGAGTGTTTATCTGGATGTCACACGGGGGAAAGGGATGAGAAGCTGTGATTAGAAAGACAAATCACTTCATTCACAAAACATGAGCTTTACAGAGACGCACCCGGCCGGCATGGTGCCATGGAAGTGAATTTGGAATGCCAGCTTTGACTGTTTGAGATAATGACGTATAAAACGGTGAACAGTCACAATGCTTGTTGTTACAGACGCAAAGAAACCGCTGGAACGAGTGACTTCCTGCCCACAGGACTCTCAAAACAAACAGCACATTCATTTTGTATTTGAACATAAACAAGTGGCCCTTACCGGTTAGACAAATAATTTAATCAATAAAAGTTAAAGAAACACTCGTGTGCATAAATACATACACTGTAAGGGAAAATCACTCCAGAAATCAATGCAGTGCACGCACAAAGGGTAATTCAATGAATCCAAGGGCGTCAATCACGATGGCGTCAGTGTGATGACACAAGCATCCAGAGAGGCTTTGGATCTCTAAGATTCCCTTTCATCCCAGTTGATCCTCATATTGCTTACGGAAACAGTCTCCCACAGGAAAGAATTCCCAGGAACGCTCTTGGTACATTTTCCACACATAGGATTCCTGGCAAACACAACAGGGTGGTAATATACTGTTTAGGAACTATGTCAGCTCATTAAATTAGTAAAACAGTCTAAACACAGTGTCCACAGAGAAAACAATTTAGATTTCAACTTCTTCAGATGTTTGTTCCTTGAAACATTTTCCAAATTCTACCTTGCAGCTCGCTCTTCACCTTGGAAATATACCACTGAAAATATACACACGTTGTATCCAGGGAAGAGTGGCAGAGCCCAACTCAATTTGGAAATAGCACCCATTTGTCCAAAAATAATTCAGACAGATAAAAATGTTTATATTTTCTTCTTTTATCACTTCTGCAGCGTATCACATTTAAAATGCATTCTGTGCCACAGAGATAAATCCAATTCATTCCATATAAGAATGGACTTCTTATTCTTATATTATAATATAATTTTATTTAGAATTAAACGTGTCCTCATTTGTGCTGATGCACACCAACAGAGGGAAAGAAAAAGATGCAGCTATTTTGAAACTGATAATGTTTTCGCTGATTGAAAGCTCACTTCAATTAAAAACAAAAAAGCCCCAGTAGCAATGGTTTGGGAGGAAAAAGAGAATTTGCAATCAAGGGGTATGGCTGGCCTGTATATTATCATAAAAGGTGCATGCGGGGACTGATAGGGCTTTTGAAAGACAGTGTGAATACAGATTCTGTCTTAGTTGAAAAGGTTACACTACAGCTTTGTCATTGCCACGGCAAATGCTGAAATTAAAAGGTCACTGAGACAAGGAGGAGCCATTGTAGAGGGGTGTATGAAAGAATGCGAGATCTGGCAGTGACAGTACAAACTGTTTAAGAGCCTCGTTCTTACTGTGCAATAAAACAGAAGGAAACGACTATACCTGCCCCGTGTGTTCGGTTTCATCCTTGTTAATAAGGTACATCAGAAAAAACCTGTAAAGGACACAGAGGAGGGAGTCGAGTCATAAACCTCCCATACATACATGAATATGGAGACTAACAAAGTTTTAGTGAGTGAGATAACGGCCGTGCTTTGAAAATAAATCAGTTTCAGTTTCTTCACCAGGCAAGATCAAGATGTTGCAAGGACTATTCTACATATACAGACATGAGCAGGCCAGTGTTTGGAAGTCAGAGGATGCACACATACTTCGCAGGATCCATACTAAATAGGCTCAATAAACTCTTGCCATTGGCAATTATTGATGTGGCAACACATCACACTATTTGCAATTTGACTTAGTTAACTTAAACCTCTTTATCCCGTTTAGGGGCACAGGATGTCCACCAGAGCTCGCCGTCTCACTCTTTTCTGGGGCCGAGCTTTAAAGCTCTCTGCCAGCCTAATTTGACTTTCTCCAAGTTTTGGTTTGTGGAACGTCTCCAGGAGCTAGATGTATAAACAATGTCTACGCAAAACCGCTGCCTTGAAACCAAATTATGAATGCAAGTGTTTAGGTTTATACCAATAACAAGCCTAATGCTTCATCGAAGTTCTCCAGCACTAGTTTATACAGACAAACTGATACAATAATGATGAACCCAGTAACCAGTTTTTGTTTGGTTTCTTCAGAGATTCAATTCTGGTGGAGCATGCGGAGCATTTACACTTCACTACATCTATAAGAAGCAACATGAAAAAATGTCAGTGACGACATGCCAAACTGAGAGTTTTAGTATTTGTAAAATCATCAGGTCGAGACATTGGCATCCTGAGGTAGGAAAGGGATGTCAACTCACAGATAGTTGGCCAAGTTGTGCTCCTGCAGAGTGTGAGTCTCAAATCCATGAGGGACTTTATCAAAGTACTCACTTCCTATTCCACATATGAAACATTTGGTCTGCGGGAGGAGAGATGTCACACATGTAATGATTCATGAAACATACAACATGATGCTCTCTAGAGTATACTTTAAAAAAAGAAGAAGAAATAAAACTTAAACTTCACGATCATGAGGCCCTTTTAGTGATCTGCTTGCACAACAACATGGCACATTTCAGGCTGTGTGATTTTGCAAAGATATTCAAAAGAATCATCAAGATTACCTTTACCTAAAGGTATTGTGCTAGTAAAATGACATTTTTATTTTGTGCTTTGGGGTTAATGGAGTTTGTATTACAGGGCATTCCTATATAGGGATTGAAATTATGGGAGGCTGCTGACTGCAGTACAGAAAGTTTTGTTAAAAATGGGACGTCTGGGAGAAGCTGCTGTAACGTTTTTGCAACAGTGTGATTCTGTCCTGAACCGCAGCTCTTTTTGTTCATGTGATGTGTTTTTTCCATGTTGAAGCACGGTGGGAGTGAACGTAACTGTGTCCAGCAACGTCACATGTGTACCCTTGATATTTATAGAGTATCTCACTACTGTTTGTCACATCCTCTGTGCTGCCCTGTTGCTTCAGCAGTGCAGCCTTTGATTAAGCCTGTGCTGCGCCTTTGGACTTGTTTGCCCGTTCTGATTAAACACACGTTGCTGATTGTCTCTTTTCGTCCTGCCCGCCGAGCCTGTTTCCTTGGTAGGGATATGTGTTGCACCTGTTGCAGAGGCATACCACTGTGGCATTCATCTTGGCCACCTGGTTAGTAGAGCTACTCCACAGGCTCTGACAAAACAGGCATCACGTGGATTCTGGTTCAGCAACTCTGAGCGGCGTCATTCGTGGAATCGTAATTAAGGAGAAATGCGTGTTCATTTTTTATTTCTACAGCATCTAACCTTCGTGCGCTGACAACACTAATTGTGTCATGCATGATATTTGTCTGAGAAATGTGTGCCAGTTACACTTTTGAACTTTCTGTAATTATCACCCACTAATTATTCAGGAGAAAGAGATAATGGTATCCTCTAATTAAGGCCACTGGTACGTTTCTGGTGACACAAGCTCCAACAACAACTGAATCTGCTTAATCTACTCAATCTTGCGCACACACATTCTTCTCTTCAACTAAATTACCGAAGGATCTTACCCTTTAAAAGTCTGGAGTCACAATCTAAGTCTGAAACAGCATTGCACATTGTACAACCACAACAACACAAAATATACTCATATACTCTGCATGGTAAATATCAAGAGGAGTGTTAGTGTGTGTATGTGAGAGACAAAGTGTCAAATCTCACCTCCATATCCTCTTTCACCTGCTCCTGCTGGTCACGCAGTTCCCCAAAGGCATCAATTATTAAACCTAAAAAAACAACAACAACACGGGATTGTGTGTACCTGTCGTTGCTCGGGTATTCGTGTGCGTGGCTGTTCTCGTCTCTGAATAGCACGTGTCAATGAAAGTTGGGGGCTCAGTGGAATAAACAGACATTTTGTTCTTATTCCGCTTCCACATGAAAAATTCATCAAATGTACTCAAACGAAGTGAATCAAACGTGGTTGTGTGATGTACGTGTTCTCAAGCTGAGCTTTACAACCAATGCAGCGTGCGACGCTCACCCTGGATGATGGCCAGGAGGATGACAACGACGAAGAAGAAAAATGTGATGTCGAAGACAACGCGCTCCACCTCAAACTCGTCTCCAGCGGGGTCCACGATCTCGTCACCAATGCCCCCGCCGGCACGCACTCCCACATTCATGTGAAACATGTAGCACTGGAAGGAAAGACGCTGATTTGTTGTGTAGTATGCGTAACACCTGAGAATGAGGACACCTCTCCCTCCAAACTATTCATGCCAGACAGGCCATTTCTGACTGTCTATAACAAGAGCAACGGGAGAAAATGTAAAGTATGTGAGAAAGACTAGAGGACTGGTAACAAGGGTCCAAGGATAACACACCGTGTTGAAAATTCAAACTGAATTTGCTGCTGTTTCATGCCCGTCTTCATGCTGGTTATTTTTTGAGAGGGCATTTAAAGACAGGCAGCATTTACATAGAATTTCACAGAACACTCGAAGGTTTTTCAATCAATATTCTTCACTTCAGACAGCATTTCCCCACAAGGAGTTTGTCTAAGAGTATGAGGCAAGAAGAATTAAGTATTAAGTTGTCAGGCGAGGACAGTACGGCGCTTCTAAGCGACAAGGAAGATATTTTACACGAGAGACTTGGACAACAGAAAAAATGTCTGATAAAACTTTGAAGGAATATTCAAACTTTCAAAAAGGTACTTTTTTTTCATACAAGTTCAAAAGACTAAAACGCAGAGAGTGGCATGTTTTTTTGCTTATCTTTGGGTGGAAAAAAAACTGTTTCTGTGGTGGTGTAATGATGAGAAGGGACTGTAAATCACTGTTGCTGGAGTGCTGCTAAGAGTCAAGCATAAACAATAACACAGCGACTGTGACTGAGGAATTAATGTAATATCCAGTGCCTCCCTCATGGCAAGGGGTTTTATTCAAATGCTATCTCTGGCCATCCGCCTGCTTGTGTGAGTGACAGTGGAGTCCACATTAGAATTAAGCAGGCAGTGGGGTGTTAACGTTGTGAATGGCCAAACAAAGAGCTATGCTGAGGCTGCTGAGGAGCTGTTTTATATCCATGTGTCCATCATTTTATGGAAAAGCAGTGGGGGGGAGCTCAACGATGGGGATGTCAGAATCCTCCTCTACTCCTCTCAGTCTGAGAAGGTTGAAAATAAGGTGTCTGGCTGTGTTTGTGCTAGAAAGATCAACATAGAGAGATATAGAGGAGAGATGCAGGTAGGTAGCATTCTGGCTCTCTACATACATCTGTGTGTGTCAATATTTACATTTACTCACAGTTAGCATGTCGTTGCACTTCATGTCTTGGGCGTCCTTGTCGTCACTCTTGTTGTAAAACTTCCTGAAGAAGTTGAAGGCCACGACGGTGTAGAGATACACGACTACTGCCAACAGGCCCACAGTCAGGACCAGCTAACAGGCATGAGCATAATTAGGATAGACAGAGGCAGATGGGCTTTAATACGCTTCCTCATCTTAGAAAAGCCCCCCTATAACCCTACACCGTGAAAACAAACATCACATGCGCGCAATCTGATGCTATGAACACACATTAAGACAGATGGATGGAGAGGGCTGACGCACGGCAACACACACCTGTTTCCCGTTGTGTGTGACAGAGGAAAGAATGGTACGAAGTGTCTTGAAGCCCATGGCGATGTCCAAGAGATGGACAGCAAAGAAGAAGTTGTTATAATGACCCAGGACAGACATGACCATGTACCAGGCCAGGTACAAGAAGGACTGTGAGCACACACAGAAGGACACAGACACATAAAAACAGGCAATATAGATTACCAGGACAGATAGTGAGACAAATGTTGATTTTAGATAAGGCAGAATCACAGGATATTACCACCGTCACTTCTGCACCCAGTGCAATTGTATCTAACAAAATGGTAGCGCAGCAGAACACGAGATGAAACAAATTAGGAATAAGTCGTAAAATATCTGATATGTTTTACACACTCTGCTCGCTCATATTACATTATCTGTTCACATAAATTGCAGGAAGTGGCACCTTTATCTTGTCTTTGTGGGAACAAGAGTGTATGCACAAACAAAATCAAGCAAGATCCAATAAATATTAGACACAACCAAACTTACATTGTCGGTGAATACAACGCCTAGTTTCCAGACCTGGTACTTCATGTCAATGGAGTGAAATCTGAAATAAACAGCATTATCGCTCAGTTACATGATGACAAGAACCTGGAAAAAAAAGAGGTAAAAATGTCCTTGGCTAAAATCAGACCCATGTTGCTATAGTGCCTCTTCAAAAACAGCCTGTCTGTTATATGACTTCATTTCAGAATGTCCTGTTCTTCCTCAAGTACACGGTGATGTTCTAGGACATTCTTTTGTCAGGCCACCACTGTTAGGTAACACACACACAAACACACAACCCTACAAACACATATACGACATTAGAGAAATGGCTATAAATAATGGCCTGAGGTATTAAGAACCACTCGTCTGAAATGTTATTTTGAGGTGTTACCAGCTGGTTCCAGACAAGAGTTGGACATAACAGTAAATATGCCTTGGTGTTAATGTTCCTCTGAATTCCCATTCTCCTCCGCAATAAAATGCATTAGAGAGCGAGAGCTATACCAATTTCCCAATTTGAACTTTTTGTTTTCATATCAGTGCGGCTGTCCTACAGAAGGACCCCACACTGCTACTTCTACAGCCACCTGCTCAGCTGCATACGATATTAACCATCAAAGGCTTGAATTATTTATTTATAATAATGATGTATATGCTGTGCTTACAAAAAAAAAACAAGTGATTGTTTGAAGTTCTTGCTCTTTGATTTGTCAGTGTGTGACAAATAGAGACGAGAAAAAAACAATTTAGAACGCTTAATTTTGCCAGTGAAAAGGCCAAATAAATGACAGTCTGGAGAGCTGCAGTTTCACATGGATCTCTTTAAGAATGCAGAATGAGCCGGGGTTTCTACTCACAGAGCACTCCGGGCTGTCTCTCTCCTCAGCTTTGTCCTTTCTTTCCTCTCAGAGCTGAAGTCTAAAGCAGCTTGATCTAGACCCAGGAGTTCACTGATCTTCTCGCAGCCGTAAACGTCGCCATACTTATCCATCACCTGACGGGGGCAAGAAGGCAGATTTACATTGTGACTACACCAACAGGCTCTTCACATACTGCAGATAAGGAATGAGGAGAGATAACAAGAGGTAACTGGCTGAAGTCTTCTGTACAGTCTGTGCCAAAGTGAGAAAGCAGCTTAATTTTACTGGCGAGGTAGTGCTGCTGCTTGATGGCATCTGAAAAGGATTTCCTGATATGCCGATCGACTAAATGGCTGATGGTAACTGGTCTGTGTAATTATTATTGACCATTATATACATAATTTGTATTGCTCTACGCTATATATTTGCCCTTCTACTAAATTGTGTCTGTACGGTGAACCTTGGCAAGTAAGTACTTACTTCATTTAATCGTATGACAGATGCAGACTTTCTCCTTGTTGTGGTGCAGTGGCAGAAACTTTGTCACTTGATTTATTAACTTCAAATAAGAGCCAACAAAAGTCTAGTTTCATCACAGTGCCATTGTGTTATTATAAACATAAGCACTTCAACGTATGGCAAGCAAGATCTACAACCCCCGAACTCAAAAGTGGATTACCAGAAGCACTTGAAGGTATTATGCCATTTATTTTACTGCAGGCTCTTAAAATGATGCAATACAGAGTATTAAATGCAATGTGGCACTGCTAGACTTACTTTATATAGACCGAGTGGCCACCCAAGAGGCATAGAGCTTAAGGCAATGCAGGAGTGCTTCAAATGGCTGCTCCAAAAAAAGCCAATTTATCTCAATTAAAGGAAATTCAAATCAATACATTTCTTTCATAAGACATTACGAGTTAAATAGATACTTTCACCTCTTCTAATATGGGTGCAATAAAAAAAACAACAGAGGTATATTTCAGAGCATGTTTGCTTAATTGAACATTGTATTTCTATTAATTTTGTATCAGGTTTGAAACAAGATGCAATAAAAAAAAAGTCCACTATATACACATACAACTCCACACTTTGGGCCACAGGATTTAACTGCCCTGTAAAACTGGACCATGATTCACTGGAAATGAGCAAAATTTAGGAGGAGGAGTTTGTGTCTATATAAATAAAAAATCCACCACACGGTCAGAGACTCTTATTGAGCTTTCACTCCTGTCATTTAGGCCTCTCTACCTGCCCACAGAACTTGTTTGTCACTGTTGTATATATTCACCCTTGTGCTAATAACAAGACTGCTGCTTGTGTAATATATGACACAGTGGGTAAGTTAGAGAAATTGCTTCTACTTCAGTCTACTACAGTGGCTGGTCCATAAAAAATGTATTGCCTAACGTTAATTGGCTCATAAGAGAGGAGAGGAAACTTGACTGGTGCTTTGGTAATATTAATAATGCTTACAAGGGTTATTCATAATGCGGTCTATCTATAAACAGAGGCTCAAATCCAGCAAGGCGGATGTAAGGCCTATTAAGAAGTGAGAGTGAGCAGTCCGTGGAGAGCCTCAAGGGTTGTTTTCACTGTACAACATGAAATACCTTTATTGACACTTGCAGAGACCCAGAACTCAGCTCTGTGATGGACTACATACTATTTCATGTTATCCCTGTAAAGACCATTGCGGTTTTTCCCAGATGATCAACCATGGGTAAAAAGGAAACTTAAAGTAGGAATGGAAAAGAAATGCTGGCATTTTGAACAAGGGAATGTGTTATAAATGTTAGGTGAAGCTAATTAAACATAATTAAAGTTACGCAAAGCTAATTAGGCAACAACCTGACTGTCTCAGTTTCCATATATGGGCAGTTTGTTTGAGTAGGCCCAGTTTTCTCAATCCGAAAACGAAGTAAACTAAAGAAATGATCGACTTTATGGCTGTTAACAACACTGACCAACAAATGACGATCGATGAAGGAGGGTACTGAAGTGGTAGATGACTACAAATATGTCAGAACAATAATAGGTGCCAAACTGTCATGAAATCCAAGCACAGCATCTATATTTAATGTGTAAGCTAAGATAGACATATATTGATCCTCTTCAATTGCTCCTCTGTTGAGAACATTTTAACATTCTGTCCTATTGCCTGGGATTTTTTATTTTGAGTGAACAACAAAAACAAACTTCATAAGATAGACCTGAGAGTCCTGAGTGAGGATGAGGGCAGACGACTATTAGAGAGGCATTACATCCCATATTCAGTGTGTTTGAGCTGGGAGACTGCAAAGACAACACAGGGCGCTATTCCTCCGAACCAACTGGGCTTGCAGATCGTTTGCCTACAAATCTTGCACTGCTGAACAGGCATGAAACATAATAACTGCACCTCTGTGTGGAAGAAACATGCAGAGCACTTGATGTGTGGTGAATAGGTCCATAATAACGACGAGGTGCTGTTGTTGTCATTGGTGATATTATATTTGTCTGTTTATGTGACAATTTCTGCACGGCGCAAGATGAATTTGCTGAAGCACTCATCCATCCATCCAATATTTAGCTGAAAAGGAATATCATGACTAATATTGTTTCACTTAACTATCTTTCCTTACAATATACTCTCTAAATAAAATGTTCTTAAAGAGAAAAACAAGACAAATGAGTCTTGAATCAAAGAATAATTACATCTTCCTTCATAACATGGAGAGGCAATCAGAATGGGGGAGCTAAAAGTGTTGCACTGTCTCTGGGGACAATAAAATCCGCTTTGGTTCCTGATAGGGGAATAATTACACCTGTCATTAAATGGCTCATTAAATTTCAGTTAGTTTTTTAATGCAGTGTCACTGAGTGAAATATGCACACAACTGCACAGATAGATAAGCACCTTTGGGAGGAGATGTATAATATTTTTGTTGTTGCGCTTCTCTGCTCTTACCTTCCTCTTCACAAACTTATCCCAGTAATTACTTGGAAATGATCTGAAAAAATAAACAATACAGACAGATATATTAATATTAGTAAGAGAATACATGTGATATATATCTATAAACAGGTCATTTGGTGGTAATATGAAATCAGCCCAGTTGATCGTGTCACTATGAACATACGGTGTGTTAATGACCAGTCGGTCCCATTGCCCTTTGATGTCCTCCTCAGGGGGCTGCTCTGTCACATACAGCCCATCAAATTCCAGCCGTCGCGCCACATCCTTCTCACGTTTGAAGATCACTAATGGTACCTGTCAATCAAATGCATCCAAGCAGTGATCGAATGACTCTTTGAATAATCTGTTTGTCTGTTAGAAATTCAGATTAGCTGTATGGACATCTGGGTTAGTAACGTGCTTAATGTCAGTTCTTCTGTGGTTTTATATATAAACTGACTTGAAAACGTGAAATTACTTCATTATAAATCTGCAAAAGCGCGCGCTCGAGCCTCTATACCTTGAGGCAGTAGTAACCGATAATACAACAGAAGGAGATGACTGTGTGTGCTACAGCCAAGAAATGGAGCGACGGCTCCATGTAGCCACTGCTTTCCTCCAGCACAAAAAAAACTGTTCCCTTGTTGTCATCTTCAGCAGCAGAGTCCTGTTTCTCACTGTAAACAGATGGGATCACGCCTTCCTCTTCTTGTGATGCAGGCAAGGATGCTACCTGAGAACGCAGTAAGAAAGCGAAACAAAGAGTAACTTCACCGTAGGCGAGGCATACTGTTTCAGTGTTAGCGTTAGAAGCACAGTATAATGCAATTCAAATCAACAGCATCCGAAAAGTACAAAGAGTTACATAACTCCTCTCTGACGGTCTCTGGTGTCTGGTGTTATCCTCCTAATTTAGCAAATCATTACCTGGATGTATCTTGTTTGTAAGTCTGCAAATCAATCTATTAAAAGGCTTTTTCATTTCACTCCTGCATTAGAGGGAAATGTGCCTCTCTGAGTCCTATGCATAATATTATTGGATCATTATTACTGAAGCATTATTGTGTATTTAGCATTTGTCTGGCTTGGTCTAAGTGCTGCTAATGATGACTACTGTTGTGTGGCTTATATCCAATATTTTACGTGATGTTATATTCACATTCTTGTATGTGATATTGAAATCTCTAGAGTAACTAGTAAATATGTCTGTCAAACAAATATAATGAAGTACAACATTTTCCTCTGAAATGTAGTACAGAATACTGCAGTAAATATAGTATATAAGTGCAATTCTGATGTAGTATAGAATTTCACAAGCACACTCTTACCTTGTAGAAGAGGAGAATGAAGTTGATTGCAAAGGCAACGAACAGAGCCAACAAGCGCATATTATAAAAGTTCCTTGCAAAGCAATTCTGGAACAAAAAAAGGGAAAAGCTTTCAAGTATTTTCTGCCAATATATGCAAATTGAAATGCTTGTGAGTGTGTCTTTATCTATGTTGGTATCCGTATCCATAAATTTCTATTACCAGCAGGCTCTTGTTATGCATGCTTATCATCTCCCAGAGGACTGACTGCTGGGTCTCTGGTTCCTCTGACTTATTAGAACATCTCCTGGCTCTTGTCTCTGTTCTCTCCTTTCCACTTTTCTTCTCAGATTCTTTCCCCCTGCGAGCGGTCCAAGCACAAAGAGAGGGAAGGTCAAACGGCTTTATTTTGACAAGGGAATATTTTAGATGATGTAATCAAAAAGTGTTGCTATTTTTTTTTTTTTACTTGAACAGACTCAGCATGTAATATTTAGGATGCTGTGAGGAAGTTAAATAATCCCTCTTTGATATACTGATAAAACAAGACACTCACTTTGCGTCTGCCTCATTTTCTATTTTTTCCTCTGTGACAGTGTGGGCCTTAAGTGGCTGTCAGTAAATTCAAGAGGAAATCAAAAATTAATGAGATTCAGTACATCATCAAAGCAGTACAACATTTTAAAAAATATGCTGAAAAACTCTTTTGAGAAATACAACACACGGAGAATCAAAGATAAGAACATTGATGCACAACGCCTCATATCCAAAAGTTCTCCATACCATCCTGAGATGCGTCTCCGGAGTGGCACTTCTGGAAGTTGTGTTGAAAAGGTCAGTCAGACTGGCAGTGAGGTCTTGTGTTATAAGTCTGTATTGACTTCCCTCTTTTTTTACTTTGAGGCCGAATATGTCCGACAGTACATCCACCTCCCTGGGGGAGGTCACAGCTGCCACCTGCCCAATGTCCCGAAATTCTCTCTGGGAAGACAAACTGGCAGAGTACTTCCTCAGCCGATCCACACCACTTGGCACCCCCGTGACCTCATCAAGAGTTGGCTCATGGATCCCACCCAACAAGTCTGATATCCTCATCCTTTTGGCTCCCTCTATGAGCCCACCACTAACAAATGCTATGTACAGTACGTATATGACGCTATGAACCACAACAGAAAGGCACCGTACCTGAGCCATAAAAATCAATCTGAGCAAGAAAACAGCTGACATAATGACATCCTTCAAGGTCATCTTCATCAGTGCCTTCAGGTTTTTGACAGAAAGCACAGAGATCAGCAATAACAGCCAATGATACATGAAACACATCCCTTTGTTGTCCAGCTCTTCTTCTCTGCTCTTTTCCTCTCCTCCTTTTTCAGCATACCTCTCTCCAGTGTCAGAGCCAGATATCTTGGCTGCGAGCTGCATTTCAAAGATGGTGTCCTCGCAGAAGTTAACAAACATCTCCATTTTCTCCTTCTCTCCACCCTCATTCACCACATCAAAAATGAACTGCCTCTTGGACTCTTTCACCTGAGGCTTCTCCCATTGTGTGCGGCTAGATTCACTGATCTCAAAGTAGACACGTTCAATGCGCTTCCCACTGCCAAGGATCTCGATACGTCCAAGATAGGGCTGGAAGTATGTCAGGACACACTCTGCCAGCTCCAAGAAAGTCCTCAGTCTTGAATCGCTGGGCATGTGTTCGGACAGATTAGTAAGCAGAACAGCTATGCTGAAGCTGATGTCTTTGGCTGGCTCATGGAAGCGATCTACAAATGCCTCATAATCCAAGATTTCACTTTCATCACTTTCTGTGCAAGAGAGGAGGAAGTGAGTCTCAGCTTGGGAGAAACGCCTGCAGTTCTCCATGGCTTTCTGGAAGTCCTTCCTGGAGATGCAGCCCTTACGATCGGGGTCATACTCTCTGAAGGAATCCGAGGAGGTGAGGTCTTTAAGTTTGAGAAACATGTCAAAAAACTTGAGGATCATCTCCACAT
The DNA here is from genome assembly GCA_023373845.1 of Nibea coibor. Classification (NCBI taxonomy): domain Eukaryota; kingdom Metazoa; phylum Chordata; class Actinopteri; family Sciaenidae; genus Nibea; species Nibea coibor. Next base: position 17,015,762 of record CM041723.1, read on the forward strand.
TGCCTGATGATTCCACCAACATATCCACCATCTGCTTTCCAATAGTTCCGTTAACAACGTTACCTGCAGGGAAGAGAGGAAGCAGAGAAAGTTTGTTTATTAATGATAACTTGTAATAACCTGTAATCTTTTTAGGATTATAAATTGTGAAGAAACAGCATAGAAAGAGAAAATCTTGCCTTCTAGCATGGAAAGCAAAAAAACCACCATGTCCTTTTGTAAATCCAAGAGCTCTTTCAGAAGCTCAATTTGCCTTGAGTCCTGTACGAAAATATAATTTAGCAAATGTAACTTACATACACATTACCAGGGGCAGATTACAATGTGTGCAATTAACAGTAAATGTTTTTTTTAGTTATTTATGCCAGCAGATTTAAATGAGGCGTGCTGGGGTAGAAACTCTACAGTACAATATCATTTTATGTTTCAGCAGAACTTCAGAGGAGTCCATGGATGAATGTGCTTTACCTGAGAGAGCTTCATCTGCATATGAGCAAAGACATGAAGGAATCCCACAACAGCATCCCACAGACGACTGTGAGCTAGACTTTGTTGGTTCCCAGTGCATGGGCCCTGCGTGGACACACTGACCATGTGAGCTGCATCATTTAAGCAAACATCTCATTTCGCAGAAAGACAGGTCAGCTTCCAGAAAAATAATATAATATGGCAAAGAGCCAGAAGTGATGATTACACATGAAACACACTGACACAATAACATGTAATGGAAAAAGGCTGACCTGTATGTACTCAGTGAGCGTGTTGAAAACCTGTTTGGCCACTTCGATGGCCTTAGAGAAGTTCTGTTGGCCGTGTACATCAATCACATCCTTTCCTGAGTAGTACCAGTAGAAATCACTGATTGACTCCTAGGGAATAAGAAAAATGTTTATTTTCATGAGCTTAAACCATTTTAGAAAACATGAGTTGAATAGAAGACTAATTATATTTCTAATTATAAATCTGTCTCTGTGCGCTTACCTGTACTCTCAATAAATAGTCCACAGTGGATATTATGATGTTGACAGTGGTGTTGTTGCCCGTCTGTGTTCTCAGATAATTCTGGAAATCTAAAACATGAAGTAAGAGCATGCTGAAAAGAGCATTGCAATTAATGTCAACCCATGTAGATAATGTAATGAACCAGTGCTAAGCTCTTATTAGCATAATTTGACACACCATGACACCAACGTGAAAAGAACAACACGTTTCTCGTTCTTTCATTTAAGTATGTGTTCCTATATTTTCATCATTATCAATATAACCTTGGTGACCTCTGTGTCAGTGTGCAAGTGGAGCATAAGGGGAAATAACCTGAGTTGTGTCCTTCACAGAGCAGCTGTAGAAAGCGGAACAGGTCACAGGTTATGTCTTTATCAGGCATCACCTTCTCTCCTGAGAAAAGGGCAAGAAATAAGAAGGATCAAGAGCAAGGAAGTGAGCGTTACAAATAAAAAGAGAACATATAAAGGATTTAGAGAGGAAAACAGAAAAGAGAAAAGATCAGAAAAACAGGCCATAATGGAGAGGGAAAGAAAAAGGGGAATTTGTTGTGTGAATTTAGAGTTTAGAGGGATAACATGGGGTGAGGCTCTCTGCTGTGACTTGGCTTCCCAGAAAGAGATTTTTTTTTGCTTTATTTCCATATGAATACGGTACCTGAGCTCTCGTCCATGGCCATGCCTAATCCCTCTGCTTTGTTCTGCCTCTCAAATGCATTCAGATCCAGAACACTGGATAGAAGAAAGACACACAGAAAAAAAGAAATAAAATAATAATAATAATAAAAAAAAAAACGATTCTGCACTGTACACGGGGCTTTGTGACATTTGACAGGACGTTTCATAGAATTTTTCATCATTCACTCACCTACATGACAGCATAAGTCCAGATATGCTCTGAAAGAAGCCGACATCGCGCTTCTCACTCAGATAATCCAGCATTTTCTATCAAACAAAAGCGTCAAAGAAGAGGTCGATAGATGGAGAATTATCTCATCTGGAGCACACATGATTAGATTAAAATGATTAAAAATCTTTTTTTCTATCTCTGTTAATTGTTCATAAGAATTTGGTTTTGGACATAAAAGAGGGCCCTTTGAATGAAAAGACTAATGTAGGAAGAGTCCAGGTCTTCGAATAAGTGATGGGTTAGCACATAATGTGTCACAAGGACATCTGAATTCATTAAATATATATCGTCACATCTATCGTGCAGCCCACAGTAAACCACATCTTCCACAGTTCACAACTGTTTCAATATTTCTTCTGTATTGTAAGTCAATATATTTTTTAATATACAGAATTATGAATGTAATTAATCAAGAAATCTGATTTAGCTGCTGCAATAATCCTATTTCCCAGTATCACCTAATCTAATCTATATCTTCTTTATCTTTTCTCTTTAGAATAATATTTTGTTTCGTGATATTAAAATTTCTCGTCCCTGCCTGAAAGGGAGAAAAGGCAATGTCAAAGACTTGTTAATATGCAAACCCAATCATTTTTGGAAAGCCACAAATGCAGAATTTTACCTGTTGAACAGTGGCATTTCCTCCACTGAGAACAGCAATACCCAGCTTCAATGTCGGGGCAATCATAGAGCCCATGGCCCCTGATGGGATGTGGAATTTATCACAATCAGAGGACGTAGAGTGCTGACACAAAAGAATAATATTACAGAAAAGCTTTACTTTATCCTCAGCTACTGAGTCTGGGACTTAGCATATCTTAACTAAGCACCACATTGACCTTAATAGAAGTTCAGTAGTTTAGTATTCAACCTTTACCAACCTTTGCTGGCGCTGATGGTTTGCAGGACCATCTCAGAAGCTCCACGACGATGCAGCCTGGCCTGCTGGTACAGTAGCTTCTGTTTCTCCATCTCCTTCTCCTGAGACACAGGAAAAAAACACAACATTTATTTATTTTATGACATTTTCAAATAATTTGACAATACATTTTTGCTCACTGAATATTACTTAAATATCAATAAAATAATATTAATTTTGAGAATGCATTAGAAGATGAAAAGTCAATATCAAGATCATTCACTCACTTCAAAGCTTTCAACCTCTTGCTCAACATCGTCTTTGTTGTCGTCGTCCTCTCTGTGGCAGCTCTGGGAGAGTAAATGTGCAACACAATGTCATGATAAAACAGGACTAATTATTAAACTGATGTAAAACAAAACAAGCAAATTTGATGACAAAAAATGAGACACACAAAGACATGAAAGTAGAAATATCAAAAGAGATCTGGTTAAAATGTTATAGTTCACATCTCTTTAGTATTTATTGCTGGAAAAATGTCAGTTAGCCAAAATAAGCAACCTCTGTAGCAGTGTCTACAAAGATTTTGGTCATTCTTCAAGGATGATTTAGAGTCTATTACCTTGGCCATAATAGCAGCATAGGTCTGATAGAGACGGTCATTCCCAAGCTTACTGTGAACAAGGAAGATAGATGAGATAATAATGTCAAGTCATGGACATATGCAGTATTGTTAAAAATTGCTGGTCAATGCTCACTGGATCTTGTCACAGCACATTCCCTTGATTACCCACCTCAAAACACCTCTAAGCATTGCATGTGACGATTTCACTCAAGTCTAGCACACCTAGAGTGTGGTGAATTTGATCATATCTCTGCAGTGTATCAAGTAAGAGTACTCTCCCACCCAACGGTTGATTTAATGTTGTACTCTCAGACACCATTTGAGTTGCTGCAGGAATATCATGAGGATATCACAGTAATATCTCAATGGGATTGGTGGAGCAAATCATGCATGGATAAAAAAAAAAGGAACCAGAGGAATACTACAGGCTTACTGATTCAAAATGTGTTTGACAAACAGATAAGCATTAAAAAAGCATTCTGCCAGTGAAGACTTTATAATTAGTAGTGTCCATACACTGCTGTTTGAGCAAAGTAATACATGTTCCAGTAAACAACCTACAAAGAATCAAATATCAAATTTCAGGCTTTCAAAAAAACAATGGCTACAGGTGTTAAAATAAAAATAGCTGACCAATTTAATATTGACTTTCCATGTAATTGGTTTGACCAGTAATAAAAGTAGACTGGTTTCTACTGCATGTGATCTCTTAGAATGGACACACACACACACACACACACACACACACACACACCTCCTTTCTGTCAGGGCGCTTCGACTGAAGAGTGTAATGAGTTGTAGGAGGGGATCGATTGGTTTGGCATTGTCTTGCACGTCCTTTTCTTCCCCTCTGTCTCCCCCACACAGCTCCATCACTCCTCCCCTCTGCAGTCCAGGGAGAGAGTAAAGTCACTAATCTGTGCTCTTAAATAACGCAGCACGCTGACTATCAACAGCCTCAGGTGGGGATGGTGGTGGTGAAGACCTCTGCTACATATACACATACTGGTGGACAATGACGATTTAACCTGATTCAATACATTTCAAATGTTTTAAGTTTTAATGGGATTACAATAGTGGATGCACACTGTTACATCAGGCTTGTGCCAGGAAGTGTGCGCTCCAGGCAGCGCTTACTCCATGTGATTACAGCTCCATCATTCTGCCAGTCTTGTCCAAACTCTGTACCTCAGTGTGTACTAATTCACACTAAAATAACAACAAAATTAATAACACTGAAAAATATAATATGACTTGCTTTTCCACTCAGAGCTAAATCCTCGACAAGCTTCTCCTCAAAGCTGTGGTCCTCAGCTGAGATCCAGGATTTATTGTAGCCTTGGAGGAATAGGTTGACAGCCCTGTGTCTGGGAAGGAGGAGGAAATGGTGAAGTCACAACAAGACTTTTGCACTGGTTTTATTAGGAGTGGACAAATGCAAATCAGAGACAGAGACAAAAACTGTTTAACCATAAAAATGCTTTGATTAGACACATTTCTACTCATTCATCAAGGACTGTTGTACCAATCCAAGGTGATAATTAGTGCATCCACCAGAGGGTATAGGGTGCTACCCCACAGCTATGATTCATGAGACACAAACACCAAATTACAATTCCTATATCACCTACACAGCACACGTAGCCACAGGATTTTCATATGCTCATTATTGCTCCCGCATATCCCTGACATGGCCGTGCCTAATTAGGTTTAACATTACCTCTCCATCACAGTAGTGCCACCTGCACAATGCAGAGCTGTCACTTACACATCAAAACAATCTCACAGTCCTATGGCGCTACTGTATAAATTCATACATCATATTCACAAGTTTTTAATCTGCACAATGAAATATACATTTATATGGCAAAGAAAGGAATTCAACAAAATATGATGATACTCATTTTAAAAACAAAAGCAACGAAATCACTGTGATTTAAAGAGAACGTCACTGAAAGGCTAACTTGTTGATTACCCTTTATTTCTTCATTTTCCCTCAATCTTTATTTTGAAGCTGAACTGTTCCATGTTAAATGCACCAGTCTGAAACTCACCTTCTGACAAGGCTCTTTCAGAGCAACAGGTGAAAATGCCCATTTTCTGTTGTAACTGTCCTTTACAAGAATTCCAAGCTGTCCTGTGAACTCAGATCTTTATATTATGAAGCTCTAGAATCAGATCAAGTCATATTTAGGCAGAAATCACCTTTCATTAACTGCGTTTGGCCTTCAATCAATTTATGGCAGGTGAAAATGCCCATTTTCAGCAGGTGAAAATGCCCATTTTGTGTTGTAATGGTCCTTTACAAGAATTCCAAGCTGTCCTGTGAGCTCAGATCTTTATATTATGAAGCTCTAGAATCAGATCAAGCCATATTTAGGCAGAAATCACCTTTCATTAACTGCGTTTGGCCTTCAATCAATTTATGGCAGGTGAAAATGCCCATTTTGTGTTGTAATGGTCCTTTACAAGAATTCCAAGCTGTCCTGTGAGCTCAGATCTTTATATTATGAAGCTCTAGAATCAGATCAAGTCCTATTTAGGCAGAAATCACCTTTCATTAACTGCGTTTGGCCTTCAATCAATTTATGGCAGGTGAAAATGCCTTCAATCAATTTTTGGCACGTGAAAATGTCCATTTTGTGTTGTAATGGTCCTTTACAAGAATTCCAAGCTGTCCTGTGAGCTCAGATCTTTATATTATGAAGCTCTAGAATCAGATCAAGTCATATTTAGGCAGAAATCACCTTTCATTAACTGCGTTTGGCCTTCAATCAATTTATGGCAGGTGAAAATGCCCATTTTCAGCAGGTGAAAATGCCCATTTTGTGTTGTAATGGTCCTTTACAAGAATTCAAAGCTGTCCTGTGAACTCGGATCTTTATATTATGAAGCTCTAGAATCAGATCAAGTCCTACTTAGGCAGAAATCACCTTTCATTAACTGCGTTTGGCCTTCAATCAATTTATGGCAGGTGAAAATGCCTTCAATCAATTTTCAGCAGGTGAAAATGCCCATTTTGTGTTGTAATGGTCCTTTACAAGAATTCCAAGCTGTCCTGTGAACTCAGATCTTTATATTATGAAGCTCTAGAATCAGATCAAGCCATATTTAGGCAGAAATCACCTTTCATTAACTGCGTTTGGCCTTCAATCAATTTATGGCAGGTGAAAATGCCCATTTTCAGCAGGTGAAAATGCCCATTTTGTGTTGTAATGGTCCTTTACAAGAATTCCAAGCTGTCCTGTGAGCTCAGATCTTTATATTATGAAGCTCTAGAATCAGATCAAGTCATATTTAGGCAGAAATCACCTTTCATTAACTGCGTTTGGCCTTCAATCAATTTATGGCAGGTGAAAATGCCTTCAATCAATTTTTGGCAGGTGAAAATGTCCATTTTCTGTTGTAATGGTCCTTTACAAGAATTCCAAGCTGTCCTGTGAGCTCAGATCTTTATATTATGAAGCTCTAGAATCAGATCAAGTCCTATTTAGGCAGAAATAACCTTTCATTAACTGCATTTGGCCTTCAATCAATTTATGGCAGGTGAAAATGCCTTCAATCAATTTTTGGCAGGTGAAAATGCCCTTTTGGGTTGTAATGGTCCTTTACAAGAATTCCAAGCTGTCCTGTGAGCTCAGATCTTTATATTATGAAGCTCTAGAATCAGATCAAGTCATATTTAGGCAGAAATCACCTTTCATTAACTGTATTTGGCCTTCAATCAATTTATGGCAGGTGAAAATGCCCATTTTCAGCAGGTGAAAATGCCCATTTTGTGTTGTAATGGTCCTTTACAAGAATTCCAAGCTGTCCTGTGAACTCAGATCTTTATATTATGAAGCTCTAGAATCAGATCAAGTCCTATTTAGGCAGAAATCACCTTTCATTAACTGCGTTTGGCCTTCAATCAATTTATGGCAGGTGAAAATGCCCATTTTCAGCAGGTGAAAATGCCCATTTTGTGTTGTAATGCTCCTTTACAAGACTTCAAAGCTGTCCTGTGAGCTCAGATCTTTATATTATGAAGCTCTAGAATGGGATTAAGCCATATTTAGGCAGAAATCACCTTTCATTAACTGCGTTTGGCCTTCAATCAATTTATGGCAGGTGAAAATGCCCATTTTCAGCAGGTGAAAATGCCCATTTTGTGTTGTAATGGTCCTTTACAAGAATTCCAAGCTGTCCTGTGAACTCGGATCTTTATATTATGAAGCTCTAGAATCAGATCAAGTCCTATTTAGGCAGAAATCACCTTTCATTAACTGCATTTGGCCTTCAATCAATTTATGGCAGGTGAAAATGCCTTCAATCAATTTTCAGCAGGTGAAAATGCCCATTTTGTGTTGTAATGGTCATTTACAAGAATTCCAAGCTGTCCTGTGAGCTCAGATCTTTATATTATGAAGCTGTAGAATCAGATCAAGCCATATTTAGGCAGAAATCACCTTTCATTAACTGCGTTTGGCCTTCAATCAATTTATGGCAGGTGAAAATGCCCATTTTGTGTTGTAATGGTCCTTTACAAGAATTCCAAGCTGTCCTGTGAGCTCAGATCTTTATATTATGAAGCTCTAGAATCAGATCAAGTCCTATTTAGGCAGAAATCACCTTTCATTAACTGCGTTTGGCCTTCAATCAATTTATGGCAGGTGAAAATGCCTTCAATCAATTTTTGGCACGTGAAAATGTCCATTTTGTGTTGTAATGGTCCTTTACAAGAATTCCAAGCTGTCCTGTGAGCTCAGATCTTTATATTATGAAGCTCTAGAATCAGATCAAGTCATATTTAGGCAGAAATCACCTTTCATTAACTGCTTTTGGCCTTCAATCAATTTATGGCAGGTGAAAATGCCCATTTTCAGCAGGTGAAAATGCCCATTTTGTGTTGGAATGGTCCTTTACAAGAATTCAAAGCTGTCCTGTGAGCTCAGATCTTTATATTATGAAGCTCTAGAATCAGATCAAGTCCTATTTAGGCAGAAATCACCTTTCATTAACTGCGTTTGGCCTTCAATCAATTTATGGCAGGTGAAAATGCCTTCAATCAATTTTTGGCACGTGAAAATGTCCATTTTGTGTTGTAATGGTCCTTTACAAGAATCCCAAGCTGTCCTGTGAGCTCAGATCTTTATATTATGAAGCTCTAGAATCAGATCAAGCCATATTTAGGCAGAAATCACCTTTCATTAACTGCGTTTGGCCTTCAATCAATTTATGGCAGGTGAAAATGCCCATTTTCAGCAGGTGAAAATGCCCATTTTGTGTTGTAATGGTCCTTTACAAGAATTCCAAGCTGTCCTGTGAGCTCAGATCTTTATATTATGAAGCTCTAGAATCAGATCAAGTCATATTTAGGCAGAAATCACCTTTCATTAACTGCATTTGGCCTTCAATCAATTTATGGCAGGTGAAAATGCCTTCAATCAATTTTCAGCAGGTGAAAATGCCCATTTTGTGTTGTAATGGTCCTTTACAAGAATTCCAAGCTGTCCTGTGAGCTCAGATCTTTATATTATGAAGCTCTAGAATCAGATCAAGTCCTGTTTAGGCAGAAATCACCTTTCATTAACTGCGTTTGGCCTTCAATCAATTTTTGGCAGGTGAAAATGCCCATTTTCAGCAGGTGAAAATGCCCATTTTGTGTTTTAATGGTCCTTTACAAGACTTCAAAGCTGTCCTGTGAGCTCAGATCTTTATATTATGAAGCTCTAGAATCAGATCAAGCCATATTTAGGCAGAAATCACCTTTCATTAACTGTATTTGGCCTTCAATCAATTTATAGCAGGTGAAAATGCCCATTTTCAGCAGGTGAAAATGCCCATTTTGTGTTGTAATGGTCCTTTACAAGAATTCCAAGCTGTCCTGTGAACTCAGATCTTTATATTATGAAGCTCTAGAAGCAGATCAAGTCCTATTTAGGCAGAAATCACCTTTCATTAACTGCATTTGGCCTTCAATCAATTTATGGCAGGTGAAAATGCCTTCAATCAATTTTCAGCAGGTGAAAATGCCCATTTTGTGTTGTAATGGTCCTTTACAAGACTTCAAAGCTGTCCTGTGAACTCAGATCTTTATATTATGAAGCTCTAGAATCAGATCAAGTCCTATTTAGGCAGAAATCACCTTTCATTAACTGCGTTTGGCCTTCAATCAATTTATGGCAGGTGAAAATGCCTTCAATCAATTTTTGGCACGTGAAAATGTCCATTTTGTGTTGTAATGGTCCTTTACAAGAATTCCAAGCTGTCCTGTGAGCTCAGATCTTTATATTATGAAGCTCTAGAATCAGATCAAGTCATATTTAGGCAGAAATCACCTTTCATTAACTGCGTTTGGCCTTCAATCAATTTATGGCAGGTGAAAATGCCCATTTTCAGCAGGTGAAAATGCCCATTTTGTGTTGTAATGGTCCTTTACAAGAATTCCAAGCTGTCCTGTGAACTCGGATCTTTATATTATGAAGCTCTAGAATCAGATCAAGTCCTATTTAGGCAGAAATCACCTTTCATTAACTGCATTTGGCCTTCAATCAATTTATGGCACGTGAAAATGCCCATTTTCAGCAGGTGAAAATGCCCATTTTGTGTTGTAATGGTCCTTTACAAGAATTCCAAGCTGTCCTGTGAGCTCAGATCTTTATATTATGAAGCTCTAGAATCAGATCAAGTCCTATTTAGGCAGAAATCACCTTTCATTAACTGCGTTTGGCCTTCAATCAATTTATGGCAGGTGAAAATGCCTTCAATCAATTTTTGGCACGTGAAAATGTCCATTTTGTGTTGTAATGGTCCTTTACAAGAATTCCAAGCTGTCCTGTGAGCTCAGATCTTTATATTATGAAGCTCTAGAATCAGATCAAGTCATATTTAGGCAGAAATCACCTTTCATTAACTGAGTTGGCCTTCAATCAATTTATGGCAAGTGAAAATGCCCATTTTCAGCAGGTGAAAATGCCCATTTTGTGTTGTAATGGTCCTTTACAAGAATTCCAAGCTGTCCTGTGAACTCAGATCTTTATGAAGCTCTAGAATCAGATCAAGTCATATTTAGGCAGAAATCACCTTTCATTAACTGCGTTTGGCCTTCAATCAATTTATGGCAGGTGAAAATGCCCATTTTCAGCAGGTGAAAATGCCCATTTTGTGTTGTAATGGTCCTTTACAAGAATTCCAAGCTGTCCTGTGAACTCAGATCTTTATATTATGAAGCTCTAGAATCAGATCAAGCCATATTTAGGCAGAAATCACCTTTCATTAACTGTATTTGGCCTTCAATCAATTTATGGCAGGTGAAAATGCCCATTTTGTGTTGTAATGGTCCTTTACAAGAATTCCAAGCTGTCCTGTGAGCTCAGATCTTTATATTATGAAGCTCTAGAATCAGATCAAGTCCTATTTAGGCAGAAATCACCTTTCATTAACTGCATTTGGCCTTCAATCAATTTATGGCAGGTGAAAATGCCTTCAATCAATTTTCAGCAGGTGAAAATGCCCATTTTGTGTTGTAATGGTCCTTTACAAGACTTCAAAGCTGTCCTGTGAGCTCAGATCTTTATATTATGAAGCTCTAGAATCAGATCAAGCCATATTTAGGCAGAAATCACCTTTCATTAACTGTATTTGGCCTTCAATCAATTTATGGCAGGTGAAAATGCCCATTTTCAGCAGGTGAAAATGCCCATTTTGTGTTGTAATGGTCCTTTACAAGAATTCCAAGCTGTCCTGTGAACTCAGATCTTTATATTATGAAGCTCTAGAATCAGATCAAGTCCTATTTAGGCAGAAATCACCTTTCATTAACTGTGTTTGGCCTTCAATCAATTTTTGGCAGGTGAAAATGCCTTCAATCAATTTTTGGCACGTGAAAATGTCCATTTTGTGTTGTAATGGTCCTTTACAAGAATCCCAAGCTGTCCTGTGAGCTCAGATCTTTATATTATGAAGCTCTAGAATCAGATCAAGCCATATTTAGGCAGAAATCACCTTTCATTAACTGCGTTTGGCCTTCAATCAATTTATGGCAGGTGAAAATGCCCATTTTCAGCAGGTGAAAATGCCCATTTTGTGTTGTAATGGTCCTTTACAAGAATTCCAAGCTGACCTGTGAACTCAGATCTTTATATTATGAAGCTCTAGAATCAGATCAAGTCCTATTTAGGCAGAAATCACCTTTCATTAACTGCGTTTGGCCTTCAATCAATTTATGGCAGGTGAAAATGCCTTCAATCAATTTTTGGCACGTGAAAATGTCCATTTTGTGTTGTAATGGTCCTTTACAAGAATCCCAAGTTGTCCTGTGAGCTCAGATCTTTATATTATGAAGCTCTAGAATCAGATCAAGTCCTATTTAGGCAGAAATCACCTTTCATTAACTGTGTTTGGCCTTCAATCAATTTTTGGCAGGTGAAAATGCCTTCAATCAATTTTTGGCACGTGAAAATGTCCATTTTGTGTTGTAATGGTCCTTTACAAGAATCCCAAGCTGTCCTGTGAGCTCAGATCTTTATATTATGAAGCTCTAGAATCAGATCAAGCCATATTTAGGCAGAAATCACCTTTCATTAACTGCGTTTGGCCTTCAATCAATTTATGGCAGGTGAAAATGCCCATTTTCAGCAGGTGAAAATGCCCATTTTGTGTTGTAATGGTCCTTTACAAGAATTCCAAGCTGACCTGTGAACTCAGATCTTTATATTATGAAGCTCTAGAATCAGATCAAGTCCTATTTAGGCAGAAATCACCTTTCATTAACTGCGTTTGGCCTTCAATCAATTTATGGCAGGTGAAAATGCCTTCAATCAATTTTTGGCACGTGAAAATGTCCATTTTGTGTTGTAATGGTCCTTTACAAGAATCCCAAGCTGTCCTGTGAGCTCAGATCTTTATATTATGAAGCTCTAGAATCAGATCAAGTCATATTTAGGCAGAAATCACCTTTCATTAACTGCGTTGGCCTTCAATCAATTTATGGCAGGTGAAAATGCCCATTTTCAGCAGGTGAAAATGCCCATTTTGTGTTGTAATGGTCCTTTACAAGAATTCCAAGCTGTCCTGTGAACTCAGATCTTTATATTATGAAGCTCTAGAATCAGATCAAGCCATATTTAGGCAGAAATCACCTTTCATTAACTGTATTTGGCCTTCAATCAATTTATGGCAGGTGAAAATGCCCATTTTGTGTTGTAATGGTCCTTTACAAGAATTCCAAGCTGTCCTGTGAGCTCAGATCTTTATATTATGAAGCTCTAGAATCAGATCAAGTCCTATTTAGGCAGAAATCACCTTTCATTAACTGCATTTGGCCTTCAATCAATTTATGGCAGGTGAAAATGCCTTCAATCAATTTTCAGCAGGTGAAAATGCCCATTTTGTGTTGTAATGGTCCTTTACAAGAATTCCAAGCTGTCCTGTGAGCTCAGATCTTTATATTATGAAGCTCTAGAATCAGATCAAGTCCTATTTAGGCAGATATCACCTTTCATTAACTGCGTTTGGCCTTCAATCAATTTATGGCAGGTGAAAATGCCCATTTTCAACAGGTGAAAATGCCCATTTTGTGTTGTAATGGTCCTTTACAAGACTTCAAAGCTGTCCTGTGAGCTCAGATCTTTATATTATGAAGCTCTAGAATCAGATCAAGCCATATTTAAGCAGAAATCACCTTTCATTAACTGTATTTGGCCTTCAATCAATTTATGGCAGGTGAAAATGCCCATTTTCAGCAGGTGAAAATGCCCATTTTGTGTTGTAATGGTCCTTTACAAGAATTCCAAGCTGTCCTGTGAACTCAGATCTTTATATTATGAAGCTCTAGAATCAGATCAAGTCCTATTTAGGCAGAAATCACCTTTCATTAACTGTGTTTGGCCTTCAATCAATTTTTGGCAGGTGAAAATGCCTTCAATCAATTTTTGGCACGTGAAAATGTCCATTTTGTGTTGTAATGGTCCTTTACAAGAATTCCAAGCTGTCCTGTGAGCTCAGATCTTTATATTATGAAGCTCTAGAATCAGATCAAGTCATATTTAGGCAGAAATCACCTTTCATTAACTGCGTTTGGCCTTCAATCAATTTATGGCAGGTGAAAATGCCCATTTTCAGCAGGTGAAAATGCCCATTTTGTGTTGTAATGGTCCTTTACAAGAATTCCAAGCTGACCTGTGAACTCAGATCTTTATATTATGAAGCTCTAGAATCAGATCAAGTCCTATTTAGGCAGAAATCACCTTTCATTAACTGCGTTTGGCCTTCAATCAATTTATGGCAGGTGAAAATGCCTTCAATCAATTTTTGGCACGTGAAAATGTCCATTTTGTGTTGTAATGGTCCTTTACAAGAATCCCAAGCTGTCCTGTGAGCTCAGATCTTTATATTATGAAGCTCTAGAATCAGATCAAGCCATATTTAGGCAGAAATCACCTTTCATCAACTGCGTTTGGCCTTCAATCAATTTATGGCAGGTGAAAATGCCCATTTTCAGCAGGTGAAAATGCCCATTTTGTGTTGTAATGGTCCTTTACAAGAATTCAAAGCTGTCCTGTGAGCTCAGATCTTTATATTATGAAGCTCTAGAATCAGATCAAGCCATATTTAGGCAGAAATCACCTTTCATTAACTGTATTTGGCCTTCAATCAATTTATAGCAGGTGAAAATGCCCATTTTCAGCAGGTGAAAATGCCCATTTTGTGTTGTAATGGTCCTTTACAAGAATTCCAAGCTGTCCTGTGAGCTCAGATCTTTATATTATGAAGCTCTAGAATCAGATCAAGTCATATTTAGGCAGAAATCACCTTTCATTAACTGCGTTTGGCCTTCAATCAATTTATGGCAGGTGAAAATGCCTTCAATCAATTTTCAGCAGGTGAAAATGCCCATTTTGTGTTGTAATGGTCCTTTACAAGAATTCCAAGCTGTCCTGTGAGCTCAGATCTTTATATTATGAAGCTCTAGAATCAGATCAAGTCATATTTAGGCAGAAATCACCTTTCATTAACTGTATTTGGCCTTCAATCAATTTTTGGTAGGTGAAAATGCCCATTTTGTGTTGTAACTGTCCTTTACAAGAATTCCAAGCTGTCCTGTGAACTCAGATCTTTATATTATGAAGCTCTAGAATCAGATCAAGTCCTATTTAGGCAGAAATCACCTTTCATCAACTGTATTTGGCCTTCAATCAATTTTTGGCAGGTGAAAATGCCCATTTTGTGTTGTAACTGTCCTTTACAAGAATTCCAAGCTGTCCTGTGAGCTCAGATCTTTATATTATGAAGCTCTAGAATCAGATCAAGTCCTATTTAGGCAGAAATCACCTTTCATTAACTGCGTTTGGCATTCAATCAATTTATGGCAGGTGAAAATGCCTTCAATCAATTTTTGGCAGGTGAAAATGCCCATTTTGTGTTGTAATGGTCCTTTACAAGAATTCCAAGCTGTCCTGTGAGCTCAGATATTTGTATTATGAAGCTCTAGAATCAGATCAAGTCCTATTTAGGCAGAAATCACCTTTCATTAACTGCGTTTGGTCTTCAATCAATTTATGGCAGGTGAAAATGCCCATTTTCAGCAGGTGAAAATGCCCATTTTGTGTTGTAATGGTCCTTTACAAGAATTCAAAGCTGTCCTGTGAGCTCAGATCTTTATATTATGAAGCTCTAGAATCAGATCAAGCCATATTTAGGCAGAAATCACCTTTCATTAACTGTATTTGGCCTTCAATCAATTTATAGCAGGTGAAAATGCCCATTTTCAGCAGGTGAAAATGCCCATTTTGTGTTGTAATGGTCCTTTACAAGAATTCCAAGCTGTCCTGTGAGCTCAGATCTTTATATTATGAAGCTCTAGAATCAGATCAAGTCATATTTAGGCAGAAATCACCTTTCATTAACTGCGTTTGGCCTTCAATCAATTTATGGCAGGTGAAAATGCCTTCAATCAATTTTCAGCAGGTGAAAATGCCCATTTTGTGTTGTAATGGTCCTTTACAAGAATTCCAAGCTGTCCTGTGAGCTCAGATCTTTATATTATGAAGCTCTAGAATCAGATCAAGTCATATTTAGGCAGAAATCACCTTTCATTAACTGTATTTGGCCTTCAATCAATTTTTGGCAGGTGAAAATGCCCATTTTGTGTTGTAACTGTCCTTTACAAGAATTCCAAGCTGTCCTGTGAACTCAGATCTTTATATTATGAAGCTCTAGAATCAGATCAAGTCCTATTTAGGCAGAAATCACCTTTCATTAACTGCGTTTGGCATTCAATCAATTTATGGCAGGTGAAAATGCCTTCAATCAATTTTTGGCAGGTGAAAATGCCCATTTTGTGTTGTAATGGTCCTTTACAAGAATTCCAAGCTGTCCTGTGAGCTCAGATATTTGTATTATGAAGCTCTAGAATCAGATCAAGTCCTATTTAGGCAGAAATCACCTTTCATTAACTGCGTTTGGTCTTCAATCAATTTTTGGCAGGTGAAAATCCCATAAATGTTCGCTAATATAAAATGTTCACACTATACCAATCTGAGAACTAACCCTGTTTTTGTGGGTGCAAAGCATCCATATATCAATGATGTGTTTGTACCTGGGTAAGTTGTAGAGGGGAGCCATCCTAAGGCAGGCCACCACTGCTCGTTTCCTCTGTTTGGATAAGACTTTGTGCCACACAGGTTTTTTACTCCTCTGCGGGTGTTCCACCTGACCCAAAAACCAAAGATAGATAATGTAACAAGGTAGTGCACGAGAATCTCCAAGACCTCCAAGGGGTTTCAGCTGTAGCTAGTGTGTAGTATTTCACCTTCATGTATTTGTCTTGCATCTATCATTCATTTGCACTCCAGAGACTACCTTCTTAAATGTAGTATAGTAAAAAAGTAATTAGTGTTTGGAAGAACAGGCATTTCCTGAATAAACTGCAAATTCTAACTTTCATTATCAACAGTTAGATTCAAAATGCCTGCAAAGGAGAGGTTCACGACTGAAGCTTTGGTCAACGAAAAATGTTATTCTGTGTCACTTTAGAGCCAACTGTTGGTAGTATCAGTATACATTTTCAGCAGTTTGATATCTGAATGTATTGCTGCTTGCTGCTGCTTTAAAAGCTCACCTGGTCCAGGTAATACAAGACTCGAGCTATTTCCAAAATCCTGTCTGCAGTCCTTTGGGCATCAATGATGGTCCCTAGCTGACTCTGCTGTTCTACATAAAGGTTCTCCTGCCTCCAGCAGTTTGATGCCTGTAAAGAGGAAAAAGAATGGCTCAGTTATTTCTTTTAGCTGGTATTTCAAGCATTAAATTAAAGATATTTTCAGAAAGAGATTGCAGGAGAGATTCTAAATCCAGGGAAAGATATCTGAATGTGCAAGGAAAGAGAATCAGCACTCCAGAACAAGAACATTTTAACAGGGTGAAACGTAAAAAAAAAAGAGTGATCGATAAAATTCATAGACTAATAAATAACATGTATGTATGTATGTGTTTTAGATTTTCATGCAAACCAAAAGATATAAACCCCCTCCTCAAAAATGTGTTGTAATGCAACCAATGTTTTCATTGAACTGTAAATACTTTACCTGACTCTGAAGATGTATAAGGGAATTGAAAACATGCTCTCGAATCTCATCTTCAGCGTTCTTCTGTGGAAAGCAAACAATGTTAACAACATTAAATATGAAGTATATACCACAGAGACACTCACCTTCGCTATGATCATACCACACTCATTACATTTACATCCTAAGAGAGTTTTTCACCATGAGGACTGCATTAATGCTGTGTTGTCCACATCCCAAACAAACCTGAGTGAAGCCGTTCTTAGCCAACATGATAAGGCTCTGGTCGACTGGAAAACAAAGCCTGAGCCCCACAGGGAGCAGTTTCTTCATGGAGGCCACAATGAGAGAGGTGTGTGTGGAATAACGATCTCCCTTCCTCTTCATCCTCCTCTTTTCATGCTCGAACTGAGTATTGAAAAGTCACGAACATAAACAGACTTCATTGAGACTTCACTGACAGTTGTGATTACCACAGAATTACTAATACTGTCCACATCAATGGTGTCAGAAGATATGTGGCTGACCTTAAACACTTTGTCGTTGTTGACCAAGAAAGCCAAGTTGTTAATTTCATTTTGGACCACGTAGTTTTGTTCCTCCCATTTGAAATTCTGTTGCAGCAAGCACAGATGAATATAAATTGCATATTTTATAGTGCAATTTCCACTTGGATAGTATTGACATGAGAAGAATGCATAAAAAAACTATTATGAGTCATCCTCACATGAGATTTAGCCCAGAATATAAAGACCTCTGCCACCATGCTAAACAGATGCTCGGCATCAGGGTTCGGCTCCATCAGCCAGATGGCTCTGAGACAAGATAGACCAAAACAGAACACATTATAATCACAAAATCTATTCATGTTAAAGTAATATGCCTCAAATAATAACTAAGCTAAGCACTCAGTACCATGTACCTGACCTTTTTGTATCTTCAAAAATATATAATAACAAGTTAATACCTTACAGTTTATGAATAGTTTGACTAAATTATTTTTCTCAGTATCTAACCATTTTAAAATGGAAAAATTGTGCCCAGAACTTCAGAGGCTAGATATATACTGGTGGGGTAATCTCTATATGAAATATGGTCAAATAAGTTTCACTTTCTATTGAGTCTATAATTACTTCAGATTTCCACTGCAGCTTTGGGAAATAAGCAAATAATCTTGCTTCTCCACACCTAAGCTCTTTGGCAGCAAGTCTTACCGATTGGAATCCACAAACGGGATGAGGAGGGGGTAGAAGGCATAGAGGTCTCGCACCAGTACAGTAAACTTTTGCTGCATCTGTAACTCTGCTTCAGAGGTGTCACATGCTTCTGCTTTCATCTGTTCCTCCTCTAGAAGGACACATTCTGCCCTCTTCCTCAACTTCTCCATCACTGGCAGGAAGTGGCTCTTTAAAAGCCTAGAGTGAGCTTTGCATATGATAGGCTGAGAAAAAACTGACAGAAATGACAACTTTTAGTAATGGGAGAAAAGAAAATGAAAGCCATAAATCCACCTCAGGGTTGTATGTGACCAAAATACCTGCCAGCTGTTTCATCCATTCACCCTGGCTAGCACCCACATGGTTGTGGATGATACGGAGGATGTGGCCAAGAAGGTCACCGGCATGCTGGGGAATGACTGAAGTGCAGTTTGGGCTATCCAGGTGGCCCTCAGGGCCCCAGTACCACCAAAGGGATATGTAGCTGCACAGCATGGGCAAGGTGACCTCCGTGACATGGATGTAGTGGGCTTGGTGAGCTCCAGCACCAGCACCTGCCAATTCCTCTACTTCCTCCAGAGCCTGTTCCAGAGAAGGCATGAGGGGACACATGTTCTCTACCTGATCTGGCAGCCCCACGTCTACATGAAACAGATATGGAAAAAAGGTCTGAGAGCACAAAGGGTCAAGATGTGGGGGTTCGAGCTACTCAAGGAAACAAAGAGTAGACTGACAAAATTCATAGTAACACTATATAGAGTGTTTGTTTATTACCTTCTCTCTCAGTAGCACTCATGGTGTTGTAGATAGACAAGGGGTTGTTTTGGTTTAGAGCTGGCTCCAGGAAGCATACAGGAAAAGTCCCCGTCAGGGCTGCAAGACAAGCACCTGCTGCTTGCCTCTGCCTGTATGAATATGTAGGACACAGGCACAGGACTGTCATGTAACTCTTTGGGGTAGGATTGCTAACGCATGTTGACTTGCTTTCTTTTGTATCTCAGGTCTAAACATTTACCTATATCTTACCTTGGCCTTTATATATTTGTAACATACGTATAAAAGCCATCAATAATGAGTAATCAATGTGTTCGGACAAGACGGGTGTTTCATAATTTGTACACCAAACCATTTAGGTAAGAAGTACTGTGTATTTAATAGAGGGCCATTCAATGGATAAGAATACATAATTAAAAAGAAGCACTCTAAAATCAAATATTAATACAGGCAGTACCCCTCCATGTAGATGCTGCTACTCGTGCCAAGAGAGTAGAGGCTGTTGAGGATCCTGTAACAGGACAACTGGATACTCCCCACTGGAAAGACAAGGTGACGCCATTAAAGTTGAGAGACTTGTAATGTCTATACAGCCATGCACGTGGAGTAGAAAAGCTAATAAAATGCAATCAAAGTTAGATGAACTAGCTGTGTGGCTGCTGATTCAAGTAATGAATGATTTCTGGAAGGTCAGGATATTAGTGAGGGAGACAATATGCTCCTGCTGCTCTGTGGCCATGACTGAGACACTTAATGAGAGCTGATTTCAAAGATGTGGAAGGTAGAAAGTTGAGAGGAGGAAAGTCCCCAAGTGATTTCAGAGGTGTGGAAACCAGCTGTTCATCCGGCTTCATAACATACGGAGGGAAACGAAATGAGACTACTGCTAACACAAGGTGGTGGTTTTAATTTTACTACTCTTGTGAGATGAAACAGGGAAGTATGTTAACAGGTTACACTTTTTAACTGCGTATATTACTAACATGCATTGTATAATAATTTGAGACATTCACGGTGGCCTACATCATGGTAGCTCTTACCCAGCAGGTCCCATCCATAGTTTTGGATTGCAAGATGCTGGAAGAGGGAAGTGAGGGTGGGGAGAAGAATGGTGGTCGTGTAACTGAGGACTTTGGCCACTCCTCTAGCCTGTTGACTCCTACTCTGAGGCAGACAGACCAAGGTCACAGAGAGGTTTTCCACAGTAATCTCCAGATCAGCTGCAGCTGCCTCGAAAAATGAATGCAGGGATGCTTGGATAGATTCTGGGGCTGATTTCATCAAAGTCCTAAGGCCAATGGGCAAAAAAAAAAAAAATTGTCACAAGCAAATATTTCTGGGTGTACTTGTATAGAAATGAGATAATGCAAAAGGAAATGTTAAAAAAGGTGTTACAGCTTTCAGTAAACTAGACCAAAACCAGTTAAGTGGACTAAATCAGTTGTCAGACAAGCTGATGACATCAAACTCTGCAGAGCCAAAAGCCAATAACTACTCTTAGCATCACAATTCAGCAGCATTGTCAGTGAGTAAAAGTGATATCAACCACAATTAGATAGCATCAGTGCGTCGGTGGCTCAATTACACCAGCCATCTCATCCTCAGACATGGTGGTGTGACACTAATGTTACCGCAGGCAGAGCGAGGAGATCGATTTAGGCAGAGTGTGACAGTAGTGCCATCTAGCTACCTGGCATCCAGAGCCTGAGCCAAAACATGGAGGCAGCTTGCAACTGTGGAGGCGTCATTTCCTATTAAAAAAAAAAACAAAAACACACACACACACACACACACACACCCCCACACACACACACACACACACACACACAGTAAATACAAAATGGCAGCAAACATGCTCAGGCAAAAGCCTGTGCAACCATAGGACATGCATAAACACACGCAAAGAATTTAATCATAACATTATATCATAGAGAAAACAGAAAGCAAAAGAAACAAAAATAAAACACTGAACATTACACAGACACAGTCATGGACAACTAAAGAGCAAAATGAAGAACGTGCAGCAAATTAATGTCTGAAAAAGATTTATCTCCACACCATCCTTACCAAAGAATGAGATCCTGTGTCTTACAAGAGCTGCAAGCTTACAAAAGAGGCTGGGTGTGAAGAAAAAAGACAAGTGAAGTAATGAGAAGAGGGGAGTGTTAAAAGTAATTATAGGACATAAAATCTGAAGAATGGCAGCAGAGGTTTCTCCTGTGAGGAAAAAAATCTTTCAAAGCAGAAAAGGAAAGTTCCTATGCATGTCTAGGGAATTGTCTCATAACAATAGGATGTTCAAGAGCATGGGAACATTGTAAAACACCGCTGGTGTAATCAACATACTGTATGCTTTGTTAGGGGTGACACATACCTTGCAATCATCTCCTTTTCCTTTTTTGAGGCATGGCTCCTATTACCACTTGAGCAGAGGGAAGTGGATAGGAAATACAGACGGTGGTTCTTCACATATTGTTCCAAAACAGGAAGGATAACCTGTTGATCCAAGTAATAATGAATGGTCACTTCATTGACTGACATGTACTACCATAGAAAAGTAATCTGATAATCTAAATATAAGAGATAACTTGAGAAGTCTTCAATTTTTGCTTAGATTTTCCCATACTTCAGCCAATTTCAATCTCTTGTGAGCGTGACTAGAACTTCAAAACAGTTCTCAGGGTCTGAGCAGTGACCGCCTGTTTAACATGCGTTTGTAGTGATAGACCCAACAATGACCTGTGGGGAAAAAAGGTTACACGTTTTGCACCACTTATGAAACACTGGCAATTCACAGACAGGCAGATGGACAGCCAGACAGACAGAGCATGGTTGTGTGCGTGCATGCGTGTGTGTGTGAGGTTGTGAGGAAGGTGTAGGGTGTAGAGATCTGAGGCATGACTGTTCACGGTCTTGGCTGACTGAGTCTGACTCAGGGGGTTCCATCAATGAAAAATAAACCCTTTTCATTCGCTGCCTCCTTAGAAGCAGAACTGTGTGGGAAGCTTTAATCAATGTCCTGATGGCAATCGGCACACCCACATGGATTTCCAAAATGGTTAAATAAATTACATAGCCACAGAGGGCTTTACTTAGAGGGGTTGCCCGTGGCAACCATCTAACAAAACTAATTATATGACGTAAATGAAATAAGAAAAAAAAAAAAGCTGAGGAGGGGAAATAAAATGGCATTGGAATAATTGGAAAGGGGGCAGAACCAATGTTAGAGATTGGACAGTAAATTTCAACGATGATAGATATGCACTGATCTGAGGCAAACCTTGGGAAAAAAATGTATAGGTTGCTGCTGTGGAGCTCTCTCCCCTTTGGACGTCTGTCCTCTGGCTTGCAACACTTCTGGAAAGAAAGACAATCAAAGTACACGAGAGTGAAAAATATTATAATGAAATGTTATTTACATTCTAATAATACTGTATTAACGTGTATACAATAGTTTTTCTGAAGTGTTTCTACAGTTTTCACATAAGAAAGACAGACTCATGTACCAAAACTACCTGAAGCTGAATGTAGACCAAAGAGAACGTTGGTCATTATTACAGTATCAGGTACATACTGTACTCATACCTTTGGGATGCATAATGTTGATGTCATTTTATGTGTTTTATTTTACATCCATTATTTTGTTTCTGGTTCAACACTATAATGTTACCCAGTTCCAACATGTGCTCTTGGGCATCCTCAGTGTGAGACAGCAGCTGTTGAAGAAGAGTGTAGCCAAAGCAGTTGACTATGGCTGGAAAGTCCATCTCCACTGTTTTCCGATCTCTGCAGAGGAGATGGAGTAAAACAGTAATGAAACACTGGTGCTTGAAAAGACATTGTGCTCTAAGCTTAAACTCTGTAGAATCTGAACGAGGCTTGGGCCGATGTAAACATTTTCAGGCAAAACCAACGTCTAGCACATCAACCAGCAGCTCCATGCCCGTATGACAATGCCAATAATACCAAACGGTGACCACCTCGTACATACTGTACGTACGTCACACTGCACTTTTGCATTCATAATCTTCTGTACTCACCTCCACACAGTGTAGCCATTAAGATGAAGGAACTTGAGGACATCCTGGGCTCTTTCTCTGAATTTGGTCTTCTCCTTGGCAGTCAGGGTATCATAGGGTACAAGCATTGAGTGGCTACCCCCTCCTGAGAACAAAAAAGGGTCAAATTTATTGCAAGCAAGAGGGCTTGAGTAAAAATAATGGAATAGCTGTTGACACCATTACACACCTTTACTCTCAAGCTCTAATTTCTTCCTCTTAGCCCAGGCATTGTGGTAGTTTTCAGCCAACTGTTCAGCCATGCCCTACAGAAAAGAAAAAACAAAGAAGCTTAAAATCTGTTTTCAACTGTCTGGTACATGAGTTTTTAATTATTTTTGTGACTACAGGGATGGAGATGCAGGTCAGGTTCAAATAATGGCAAACCACATCAGCTCTGACAGTTATCATAATGGTCCAGAAGTTTCCAGGCCCAACAGGGAAAATACTTTTGCAGTGATACAGGATTAGAGGAGAAGCAAAACATAGCCTACTTCAACGGTGTATAAATCAGAAAAAAACTGAATTACTGACACACTGATCCCATGATAAGGTGATGCTGCTCATGTCCATAGGTTTGGGGCTGAATGTTGATGCTCCTTCAAAAGACAGCTACAACAGATTACAAATGACTGATTATCAATTTAAAAAAGGAGAAGTTTAGCTGTGAATGAGATTACTTTTACTGGACATACCTGTCCAGACTGAGAGACTCTACGTGTACAGGTATGTGTGCCAAATGTGTCTCCTTCTTTGGTCCTCTCTATGGTCCATCCAAAGGCCAGCATACTCTTTATTGTCTCTTTAATAGCCCAGCGGTATGCCTCCTTCTCCTGGAAGACTCAGAAAAATAGATAAACCTTCGTGTAAACTTGAAATTAGCAGGTCATCACAGGACAGCTGAAGAATAAAATGTGCTTGAACTATTTTGACATTTTAAAAAGTTGTGTTAGCCACTCCACCCACCAAAGACTAAAACTGAGGCTTTTTAATCTTTTATATTACATACACCACATTTGGTATGCAAAGGCCTCTGGGATTTGTCAGTTCACTGCTTTCTTTGTCGAAGTACATTCACTCTCTCTCTCACACACACACCATAAAACTGACTTAGACTACCTTCTCAGCCAGAGCCCTGTATGGCTTGAGGAGAGGGTGAACCTTGGTGTTCTCACAAAGCTGTTCCCCGTGAACCCAGCCATTGGCAAACTATCAGAGATAACAAACACATTAGATAACATGCAGATGTCAACATATTACACAGACGGATATTCTGACATTGTCAAGCAGAAAAATTATCACCCGTAACAATGTGACACATACTTCACAGTTAGTTTTAATGAAAATAAAACTGTTTTCTGATAACATTGTGGTCAGGGTTTGGTTAGGTTTGGATAGGGTGTGTTCATGTGTTTTCATATAACCTAGAGATAAACTTTTAAGCAATCACAGACAAAGTGAAACAGTTGAAATGTTACATTGGAATGTCCAAATAATGGGTAAGCAAAGTGTCTTACAAATTATATTATGAATTATTGTTAAGTGGTTCAGTCCTGACCAGGACATCATACTTCATCTCTACTTTGTCACTGTCAATAGGCCATAAAGGAAGAATAATAATTTTAATAGTACCTTGTCCAGTGACCACTTCTCGTGAGTATGCTCTGCGTACTTGTTCACTACAAACTCCAGTCTCTCCGGCACTAACACACTAGCGCAGGGAACAAAATAATACATAATGACTCCATTGCATAAACGTGTAACACATAAAACTGCACATTATTTATGGAAAGATATATATACATGTACATACATCGACACCTCTTTAAATATGACATTGTCTCAAAGTCAATGCTGTCTACCAAATTTGAGTTTACACTTGTCCTGGAGCAGGACAGGTCATCTTCAAGATATCCAAGAATCAATATGTGCTATTTTTGTCCATAATCAATAAATATCCCTGGTCAGTATCTTACTTGGCGGTATCTACAGGCTGAGGGTCAAAGTGTCCTTCTGTGTCCATAGAGGCTTTTCTATCCGTATGGGACACACCACTTGAATCCATGTGGTCAGGAGGCAGTGCTTTGGCAACCGCAGCCAGGCACTGAACACAGAGCTTCGATAACTGAGGCTCGTAGGGCTGAAGGGTTAGTATTGGAAACATTGTGTTGGAGGAAGGAAAGAAAGGGAAGAAAAAGAGACAGCACAGGACATGATAAGACAGCACCAGGAAAAGCTGGCCAATAAAATATTCAAATTAATTATAGCGGGATACGATACAAAGAGAACATTTGAAGAAAGTTTGTAATAAGAAGTTCAGCTGTTATGAATTCAGCTTTACATAGCCATGTTTCCTACAACACAGTTTGATTTAAACAGTTATTCATTCCATTTTTCATAGTAACCAATCTACAACTAGAAGGGCAATTAAGGCTGTCTGATATGAGTGGGACTGAAATAACCGTAAAGGGATACTTTGGTTAATATTCAAGTGAGGCTGTATGAGGGACTTAACTATAGTCAGTATATCATCTACAACGGTCGACAGCGGTCAGCACAACCCCAGTTGAGAAGCAGATGTTTTCATGTTCTGAATCAGTCAGGCAAGTGTCTGTTAGAAATATGCTAATGCCCACTTATGGGGAATTGAGGATAGATTCAGTTATTGCTTATGTCTCAAACAATAACCATGTTCAGGCGCAGAAGTTTTCATATGAAGGATATAAAAAAAAATTAACTGTCAATCTCAAGTGTGTTATATCTTCCAGGTTTTTCCTGAAGTACACTAAAGGAGATTTTCAAATATGCATTTCTCCTAAGATAAACTTTGAGGAGGATGGAAAAGGAAAGAGGTGATAATTCAATGGATTACGCTGTCAAGAAACAAAACATTCATTCATTTTTTGGTGCTCCAGGAAAATATTTTTCTAATTCTCAATCATTTTTAATGTGATCCCGAGATTGACACAGCTATTCAGTATGGTTTACCTTTTTTGCCAAAGCTTTAAACACACCCCAGAACAGCTTTCTAGACAGGTGGAGCTCCTCTTCAGATGCCAAACCCTGGTCACTCTGCCCTCCAGTTAGCGAGTAATACTTCCACCTCTCCTCGTAGTGACTGATCAAGAGCTTAATAGATGAAGTATTATCCACAGTCAATAAAATGAATCATTTCAACACAGGATACAATAACTTTTTTTTTTAACTTGAACACTGCAATTTGTGAATCCACCTTTAGTGGCATCTTGCTGTAGTCTGTGAGATGAGGAACATCAAAGACCAGGTGTCGAAGGAGAGGCTGCATCATAGATGGTTTGAGTTTACTGAGGACATCAATGAGTGCAGAATTAGTCATGCGCAGATACACACCACATACACACACGATGACTGATTATCATGTCTCAGAAGAATGACACATGTAATTGAGATGATGCCGTGTTAATTCATTTAATGTTTTGATTGAATTTGGTAAATTATATCCAAATTGGGGGAAAACTGTATTTATAGAGATTCATTAAATAAAATGAGTGGGAATAAGATTACACTCTGCTGCTTTATTGAAATATAATTTGTTGTGATTCTCATTTATTTTCTCAACATGGCATCAAAAGACAGTGAGGTCTGTGGATATAGGAAGCTAATGGTGCAATAATTCATAAATTCAAAAATGTCAGAGTACAGAAGATGCAGTTACCAAAAATAACATTGTAACGTAACACGCATGAAAAATCAATACTCTATCCGCAGGCAACAACAGAAACAATAACTGAGCCTCAATCCTGTTGGTGGCTTCATCATCCCAACTCAAAGTACTACCTGCACACAGCCAACAAACAATCTTCAATCGTGTCTCTCTGAGCCTTGGTCAAGCTAAGAGCTCTGGAGAGGCTGTAGATTGCCTGGATAAGAGAATCCACCAGCAATGCATGGTCCTCTAAAGCACAGAAGAGAGCTGAACATTTGGTAAGGAGGGGAAGCACAGTTGTGCACAAGTATCTGTTGAGGGCGAGGGCCATATCAGTGGATCCTAAGTCAGCCTGCAATGGAACACAGAGGTTACACTTAGAGCGAGCGCAGTTAACTAAGTGGAAATAAGCAGACAAGATACTGTAAGAGTGAGGGAACAAACACAGATCAAAATATATGTATACTATATAAATTTTTAAAAATGAATTAATTTGCATATTTATGAGAATATCACAACAAGTAAACAACGATCGTGTTGAAACTGTTAAATCTACTTTTATTAGAAGTGATGCACACTACTTTCAAAACAAAGTGGTCATTTAACAGAAGACATATAAGTCGATTGCTCAAATAATTATATAATAATAAAGTTAATTAAATAAAGTATTATGTGAATCAGTGCAAGTTCATCGTTGGTAAACAGAATCTTTCAGTCGATGCTAGGGCCAGGGGAGAAAGCAGTGGATATTTTTGGGATGCAGTCTGTATTAATATGAAATCTCAGGCCACTCGTATGATATTACACTGGGTCTCTCAAACAGTTGAACAGGGAAACTAAAGCAAATTTTATCTGCTCACGGTGTCTAGAGAGACAGCTGCCTGAAGGTCAGGCAGAAAGCCAACTTCGAGTAGGTGGAGAAGAAAACTCTGGCTCTCGACGCCATAAACTCGGTCCAGGAACAGAACCATAGCTGCCTTGTGGTCTGGGCAGAACACTGTGGATAGGTTAGGCTCAACCACCACACCCTCTGGACAAACAAATGAAAAGCAAAGATTAGGAGTGGTGATTGGCATAATGTTTTGTATTAAGACATATTAAATTATGATCTTCTTTAATATCAGACATTTAACCTTTTGACACTGAGGGGATTTGAAAGGAGATGCTGATAACTCCCTCAAGATCCTGAATGGGGATGAGCGACCTCAGAATGGCTCTGATGCGGATAGCTTCACCTTTGCCTCCTTGAATCAACTGGACAACGATTCAGAACAAAACATTCTTATTGGTCAATCATTTATTTTCATAATTGTAAAATATTAGGGACATCTTAATGTTGAGTTGCAGCCAGTTTTGCAGTCAAAATGTAATTCAAGTGAACGCTGACAAACTAAAGATGTTGATTTGTTTTCTGAAAAGTTGTTGTGTATTAGCTCCTTCTGATTTATTTCCTAAAAGAGTTCTGTACATTTGTCATTTGAAAGTTTCCTTTCATTTTCACAATTTTGCCTTTTCATTATCTTCTAAAGGTTTTGATCCATTTTTATGACTTCTGTAAAGCGTTTGAGCTGTTTTTTGTATTTTGAAAGATGCAGTACAAAAACATCTTGTTTTGGCACTTGGCACTTCAGCACTGTTAAAAGGAAAAAAATACTTCTTTTCAAAAGGCTTTTTTTTAAAAAAAAAATCAGCCCTAACGCTGACAGTCGAGGTACACAACATGCTTACTCCCCAAGTTCTCCTTGTGTGAGGCTTTGCTTCTCAGAATCGCACACAATTCTGACAGACTTAAAACAATTACTCTGTCAATACCCAGTAAATACCCAGTAAATAGTGCCAAGGAGGTCTGTGGGAGTCCAGTGACTACCACAGCTCCCCACAAAGTATGGCAATTACAATCCCATAAAATGTAACAAAATGTTATAGAGAGGCTTCAATGTTTTAAGCCCTGATTTATATGAGTTGACAGTTTTAGTAGACCTCAGGTATTCAGGATGTTTGTTCCACTGGTGGGGAACACATAAACTAAAAGATGCTTCGCTTTGCTAGGTTTTGATCCTGGAAACACTGAGTAAAAACCGGAGGGGTTTGGGTGCTTCATAATGTAAAATAATGTAAGTAAATCAGAGAAGTGTTAAGGCCAGAGACCATTTAGTGCTTTATAGACAAGTAATAGGATCTATGCTGACACAAAGGAAGCCAGTGCAGTGATTTATGAACCAGTGTAATGTGCTCTACTTTCTTGGTGTTTGAGAGGACTCTGGTAGCAGCATTCTGGACGAGCTGCAGCTGACTGATTGATTATTTGCTTCCTCAATAATATCTGGAGACATCAACTGTTGTTTCCATTGTCTTGATGAATCTCACAACAAATCATAATACAACCCAAAGTCCCTAGCACAGTGTCTCAGTGACTTAGATTTACTTAAGACCTGGGGAATGCTTCACAGCAATGATGAAGAGGTCTCCGTCTATTCAAATATAGAAAACATCAAAGACCTCATCCAAAATTAACTTTTTTTTTACACCAAAGGCATCCCTTACCCATCATAGAAAGTGATATATAGGGGAGGTAGCAACCTCATTTCCAATGTGTTCCTAGAGCTCTCGCAGGGCGGCAGTAGCTCAGTCCTTAGAGACAGAGGGCGGCCGGTTCAAGAGCAGCAAGGACCAAAAAGTACCGAAAGATGGACTGGGAGCTGGAGAGGTGCCAGTTCACTTCCTGGGCACTTGAGGGGTGCCCTTGAGAAAGGTACCAAACCCCTGTTCCCAGGTTGCCACTATATCTCACTATGTCTCATCACTCCACCTTCTCTCCACACAAGAGGCCTTTGTGTATGTGTGTGTGGTTGTATTTCGGGTCTATGTTTGTGTATATGTATAACTCAAAATCAATCTCACATCAGAGACTGAGTCACTATTTTCTATCTATAAACAAATAATGTACGAGTACGGAAAAAGAGTCAAATAGATGCCTTGCAAATCTGGTGTATGAAAAAACTCAATCATAAGCTATCTCGGGTATAAAAGTTAACAGCCTGCATCAAAATAAAGATATCAATGCCACCTCCAGGCATTTAATTTAGTTTGTATAAGTCTGAGACCAGTATTTTTTAAACTTACTGGGTGTATCTTTGGAGGAAAAAAGAGCTGTGTGATAACAGCAACAGCCCAGAGGAAGCGGTTAACTTTAACTTTGGAACAAGAAAGCCTCTGGGCTGCCGCTGGAGTTTTATAAAATATTTAAAAAAACAATGAACATTTCTCCTTCATCGTGCATTCTTGGTATAAATGATACCACAAATTGATTCCATGTTGTTTTAAGGAGCTGATGACAAAAATGGCTGCATTAAATACAGAGGAATACAGAAAGATATATTTAGTTAGTTTAGGCCTCCACTCTGGCCTCAATAGTGGAAATGTGCTAATAAATTTGGACTGGCACCTGGTATAATTAATTGGTGCATTCAGATGTAATGTATGTCTTTACTAGAGTGTTTGTTTTGTGTTGTCCATGGTTGCCTCACGTTGAAGCTGAATATCTGGATGAAGCCTGAGTTAATTTAAGAGGAGAAATGTCTGTTTGTGGACAGTTAGACTCCCTTTTTGTTTGATAGAATGTTGTCTGTGTTTTCAGTTTATAAAAAAGAAGAGGCAGTGATGTCTTTAAATGTTATGTGAAATTCATCATCAGCATGCAACGGCTCTATTTGTTTGTCCTGTCGAAAATATCAGTAATAAAAAAAAAAGATGATCCCCTGAATATTCCTTCAAATCCATTAAAATGCCTGAAAATTCTCTCCTCTTCTGTGCTGGGAGATGCGTTTTATTTATTTTTTTAAAGTGGGTGTCAGAAGAACTACCTAACATCACACAGTGGATAAGTATGTGTGATGTTAGAGTTAAGTAGCGAGTTCATGTCACTAGAAGCTCTCATCTTTTATTTAAAAAGAGAAACCTTTTAATTTTTATAAAGTTTACAACGTATTTAGAATCTGATGAAAGCAGGGCTCTGTGGGCTGGTGTGGGGACAGTAGCTGTTTCATTTGCAACGTAATTCTTCTTTCTACATTCTTGTTTTGCATTGTCATTAGATTTTCTTTTGTGTCTGTAAATCTGTCGACGTTTTATAAAAAAAGAAACAAAAAACAATTTGCAGACTTTCTCCATTAGGCCATTGTGTGAGGATATTGATGTGGAAGGGCTGCTGAAGGCTGGGAAAACACTCACGTGCATCTCTGGAGCACAGCGGCCCAGCAAGTCGATAAGAGCAGAGTAGAAGGTCATGATCGCGTGCCCCATGTGAATGAGGTCATCATCATTGTCCTGGACAACATCTCTGTTATAAGAAATAATCATCACCGGTCAAAAGTCTGACATGAACTACAATAAATTATTAAGGATGCTGTGATCCAAGAAATGCTCAAAAAATCCTGAGAGAAAATTACTTGTGGGGCTTTGATGAGGCATAAAAAACAGTAGCTAATAAAACATTTACAATAATGTGATGCACTACACAACTATTGACTTGTTTGCAGTCTTAACGTCTTAACTACTGCACAGTTCAAAACAGTACTCAGTTTATACAATATTAAGCTGATTTTAAAACTAGAGAATCAACATTCACTCAACATCTAAAACTAACAGTGCTCTGTTGGACTGGTATGTGGTGCAAGGCCCATCCATAGAAGGGTCATCTGAAATCCTGATGGCTTCCTCCATGGCTGCAAGGAGACCATTTCCCCCATCACCGCGCAGGGCAGGGCCAAAACACTCAGGCCGACGAATCAGCAACCTTAACACCACATAAGCATTCTCCTCGACACTCTCACCTGTGGTGAAGGAACACACATGCACAGCTGATGAACCGTACAGAAGAGAGAAACAACTGAAAACCCTGTGAGGCACGCACTATGGAAAGTCAATGCTGTTTGGCTTAATTGTCAATACCCTCAAGGACAATCTAATGCCTTCTGGGTGCTGCTTCAGAGAAAGAAAAATCAATTGAAGAACAAGAGCGGTAATTACTAACCTTACTTAATTGGAACTATGAACTGATGTAGTATCTTGTGTGTCTTTAACTTTGTATTTTTCTCTGATTATTCTATCATCACAGCAAATATCCAAGAAGCACTGGGTTGCAAGTCAAAAGTATAACTGAACACAGTATAACTGAACGATATAAATAATTGTTAAATAATTTAAATTGATTGTTAAAATAATAAATAAAGGCTGCCAAAAAGAAGAAAAAATATAATAAATCAAGGCAACCAAAACTCTGTATTGAGACACTAAAGTCTGTCTGACTGGAATCATGAACATGCATCAACATTAGTGTTTAGACATTTTTCCATTTAAGCTACAAACACTTTAATGGGTGGAACTAACAGGTTACCATTGCAGAAGACAGCAAAACGTAGAAAATCCAGGTAACGCTCGCCCTCTACAGGGTTCCATCCAATCTCAGGGTAGCCTTTAGCCACTAGCATCGGACAGCTCTGGAGACCACAGCCAGCAAGGTACTGAACCACCTGGACAAGAGATTAGGCTCACGTTACGGACAGTGGCTTACTGTAGCTACTGTACAGATAATGAGGTAAAACAAAGAGAAAGTAAAATTTTAACTAAGACATGAGATTTAGGCTCGACAGCCATTCAAGTGGTGACAATTCTTAATATACTGTTAGCATCATCAGACAGTACAGCTACACACGACTGCTACTTGTCACCTTATACCCTGTCGATATTTGTCAAGTAGTATTATTGAGAAGAAGAAACCTATTTAAATATGCACCAACTGCTCTCTTCAAGATTTGTAGTCAATTATTTAAAAGTATAGCCTGAGGCTTGGAATAACGAAAGACAAATAATTCA
Source organism: Nibea coibor (assembly GCA_023373845.1). Taxonomy (NCBI): domain Eukaryota; kingdom Metazoa; phylum Chordata; class Actinopteri; family Sciaenidae; genus Nibea; species Nibea coibor. Next base: position 17,048,312 of record CM041723.1, read on the forward strand.
TTACTGCACTTTAATCGTTTTTTCTGGTATCTGTACTTATTCGTGAATATTTATTTTTCTGACATTTTCTAGCCCTACATTTTTTAGACTAATATCTGTCTTACATTTTCAAAAACAGTCTTGTTTTTGGCCACTAAGACCAGACAAAACAGAGGAGAGAGAGAGGAAGACTCAACCATGAGGGGATTGGAGGGAGAGAGGGTTGTGCTTAAATACCTGGAAAGCATGTTTATTAGAGGACAGAGCACTTATCCATGTACACAAAATATAATGTCGGCTATGAACAGCAGTACTGTAGAGGAAGGCACAGAAAATGAACTCACCTTCTCTAGGTCAGGTTCCCTCAGCGCTAAGGCCAGTTCATTATTATCCATAACAGAGGCTGCTGCCACATCCAGAGGAGTGGCCCCACGCATGGAAGGTGAAGCTAAGGGACAAAGGCATAAAACAACACCAACTCATGAACTATATATAATGTCAGGATATTGGGGTTTCTTATTGTGGGAACAAGATCCTTTACAAACCCCTTCACAAGGTTAATACAATCCTAAAATTGGATTCTCCACAACACTCTATCTTCTTAATTTTCTTATGTGTGAGATAATGTCCTAGCAAAAAGTAAAAGTATCAGACACAGTATACACATATCTGTTACATTTAATATGCAATAACATTCTTGCAATAGCACTACAGATTATGACCTCGCATAAAGTTCACACCTGACTTGAAATATCAGGTCCTGTAGGGTTATTGTACTGTCATGCATTACATTATTGTATATTATTCGAGAGGAGTTTCTGTTGGTTTTTTTACATCACATATACAGACAAGTGACAGAACACTGTGTACCTAGTCCAACACTGCTGTTTTCCAGCAGGTAGCTGAGATGGTCAAACAGGGCTCCCTGATTGTGGCGACTAATGCGGCAAAAATAACACAGGAATCGACAGCAACTTGCCACCATCTTGGGAAAGGTAATCTCCTAAGAGAAGAAGATTAATGCATGAATATGAATGAAATGTTGGAAGTAGACGGCACGAAATAAACTGCAGGATCACTGCCCTATTGATGCACACATGATTTTATCACTGGCTTTTTTTTTAACCTTTAACCTTCGAGCATGGCCTATGGAATACCAATACTGTTCAAGTAACAAAGTAATGAAAATACCTGCTTTACTGATTACACATATTATCCATATATATCCAACACTATAAATTTTAATTACTCCCTCACCTTTGATTCCCCTTCTCCTAGAACATTGACCATCACCTCCATCACAGTCTCATGCATCCCTAATGCCCTCATTAGGTTGGGGTGCTGGTAGAAAATTTTGTTATTCATGATGTCGCTGTATAAAAGAGAAAATACAAAAACTGTAAGAATGCTTTATCTTCAGATGCATGACTTAAAATCACCGTAATCAAAATGTCAAAAGAAGCAAACCCGTGTTGCATCGCAAACCTCCCCCTACCCTAGTTTTCTGATCATCAGCCTCTCCTCTTCTTTCCCCATGCGGACACTGAGGAGGGAGCGGATCTGACTCAGGGAGGAGAGGAGAATCATGGTGTCCTCTACTGAAGCCTGGCTTATTGTATAAGCTCTGCAGAGGGGTCCTGCCATTTGACCCCCAAGACCCTGATACTGGCGGTGCAACAATGCGAAGACAGCCCTAACCAGCTCAGGGTCCTCCATCTCCGTCTCTTGAGCCCAGTGCACCATCGTCTCAGAAATCAGCTTTTTTAGGGACTCTGGAGAAGTATCAGCAGGTAAAACATAGTGATTAAAGTCGAACCCTATCCTTGTGTTTAAGAAAAGCAGGTCTGACTGTTCCATCAGCCACTGATTTGAGATGTGCATCATAATGAAAGACACCTTATTACATTTTTGGATTTTATTTGTGGTCTACTCTATTAATCCAAATCCTCACTAATCCCAAATATACCCATGTACAGGTAAATTAATATGGCATGTAAAAAAAGATCAAATTCAATGATTTTAGATTGCACAGTATTCAAAATGTACAAAGTGAGACAAACAAAGGGCTTTGACAATAAAACTGCACTTACTGGCACTCTGTGGTCTACTTTCCTCCACTTCTATGTATTTTTTCTTCAGTCCAATGACTCTCACCACTAGACTGAGGAGTCGATCTTTTACAGACATTTCAGCATCCTTTTCATCCTCTGTGTCACTATCCAATTCAATGCCTGCACATAACAGCCAATAAGAGGAGACTTCACACAGTGGTAAGTGCCATTTCTTTTTTTAATACATCCTTGGCTCAATGAAGAAGGAGAATGAAACGGTCAAAGAAAAGTTCTTGAAGAGTTCTTACCACAGTGTGTGTTGAGGAGGTGATGGAAGTCTTGCAGGAGCTGTTGAATTTCTACTGGACATGGACTGTTTAGTTCATCCTCTTTAAAACTCAGCAACATATTGATCTAAAGACAAGTCAGAAGAAATGCATATTGTGAACCATGATCACCCAGAACTTATTTATGTAGAGTGCACAGCTCATTGAACATAGCAGAAACCATGTTCAGTATTTTCTGGGCTGAAAGCAAACAATAACAACGTGATTTCAGCTCATTCAACCTGCTCCTGTGGAGGTGAGCGGAACTCCTTCGTCTTGCGGGCAGTGAGAGCGGCGGACATGTTGAGTGCTTGCATGACTTGGTTGTAGCGAAAGCGTTGGTTCTCCTGCAGCTGACCCACAAAGTTGTCAGAGAAAGCAACCACGGCCTCAACCCTGTGGCGCAACTGGCAATCACACAGGTAGGACAGCAGATGGCAGAGCTGGAGAGAGAAATGTATGAAACTTTATGACTGAATGGTGAATTGTTTCCAGGAATGTCACCACACGGCTTCAGAAATGAATCCAAAATGAATTAATCCAAGAAAGCTGCTGGTCTGCTCACCTCGAGTTTGACTGCTTCTGGAAGTTTCATTTGAAGAAGTCCATGTTTAGGGTTGTCATCTTCTTTCCATTCTTCATCGTCACTAGCTTCTTCTTCGGCTTCCTCTTCTGGGTTTTCGGCATCTATAGAGAAGACTCCTGGCTCTATCAGTCTCAGGACCTTCCATAGATCCTCATCACTAAATACCCCCATTACCAGCAGGGTGTAAAACAGTTTAATTATGGGAACCAGCAGAAGCTCAATGCTGCCTCCCACAGGATCTCTAACACCCTGACCCACTGCCCATACTCCAGCAGTCAGCATCTCCACTGTCAGGTTCTTCAATATGTCCAGTGGGATTTCTGGGCTGTCTGTGCAGGCTGTTTCAGCTGCGTTATCTCCTTCTAGTCCATCACTCCTGACAAAGCAAGGAGATGAGAAATGCATCCGTGGTTTAAGGGATGTGCCAAGACTAGTGGTGGGAATCCCACAGCCTCCATTAACACCATTAGCATGGCTGGGGTAAAGGGTGATTTCTCTGGTCTCGTCAGTCATAGGCACAATGTATTCGTGGCTCGTCATGAGACACGCTGTGCTGTGGCTGCTGAGATGAACCTGACAAACAAGAATACTATTTATTTACCTTCCAAAGACCTAAATGTCCTCATCTAGTTGATAAATGAATGCCAACTTAAAAACCATTAACTCAAACAAGCAATCACCTGAATAAGTAGCTGGTAAAATGCAGAGCGGAGTGGGCCAGGGAGTTGAGGATTCTGAATGGCATGAAGGACTTGGGATTGGTCCACGTGGCTGCAGAGGGCATGGCAAACTCTAGTGTTTCCAAGGGCGCACAAAGAGCAGTAGAGGAGGAGAGTGTGGTGATGAAAGGTCAGGAAGTCCTTGAGTTCCGACAGCTCCAAAATGTCAACACACCTAGACGTACATCATCAAAAAGTAAAGGCAATGTCAGTGTTGCTCGCTCAAGATCAAATAAAGTTCTTGTTGATAACTTGGCACAATGGCAGAATGTGGAAAAAGACAGGAACTTGCAACAACAGTCTGTTGAACTTCTGATTTTATATACTTCACGTTGAACTATGTGTGCTGCATAAAAACCACAATTCCAAAAACACAGAATTTATTTCTGCTATTTGACCTGTTTTCATCAGGGACATAAAGGGTCATGACTTGCAGGGGCTCAGAGCACTGGACTCTCCAGCCATGGCACTCATCTGGCCGATCCACTGTCACGTTTAATGCATGGTCTGGTACTCTGGTCCATGAAACTGCTCTGAGTTGCTGGACCTGAAATCTTGGAGGACACTGAGAAGTGGCATTCCTTCTCTCTCGGCGCAGCAATCCTGCTGACAGAGGCATCGCATTCTGGAGTGAGAGGAAAACAAATACTGAGAATGTTATAACAGACGACCAAAATTGACTTAGAGTAAAACAACCAAAAAACTACTTCACAAGAGCAGAAACTTTGCAACACTTAACTGTTCACTAAGTTAGTGCTATGTAATTAATTACTGATTAAATCTGTCAACAATTTAAGGAAGAAGATAAAGATAAATTATTAATTCCCTTGGAGAAATTCTTTGTGTCACTCAACTCAACAGACATAGGCCCAAAATATACATACAAACAGACCTGGGAGCAGGTAGGGGTCTGATGCCTTGCCCAAGGGCACGTCGGCAGCACCAGGGAGGTGAAGTGGCACCTCTCCTGCTACTTGTCCACACATACCTGGACTTCAATCGGCCACTTGAGCTCCCAAGCCAGTCCATAGTCGTCTAAATTTAAAAAATATGTTGCTTTTTTATATGACGCTGCTTTTTATAAAAAAAGTTACTCTACCTTAATGCATCCCATTTCAAACTGGAACATGTTGCAGGTGGTGGGCTTGACAAAAACAGCAGGAAATAGTTTTGTGCTGGCTTCCACCTGAAAAGTGATGAAACAATACTACCTCAGTTTAATAACTCAATGCTCTCTGATAAACAGTCACTATAATTACTTTAATAAGTTATTCACTCAAGTGGAACATATATATCTTAATATGAGGCTTAATGTATATTAAATTTAGACTGAATACAGAAAAAAAATTTGATTCGCATGAACAAATCAAATAATTCCTGCAATGCTTGAGTGACCTACTTGGTAGAAAGTTGCCATCTCCACTCCGCTGGAGGTAAAGGTTAGCAGCCCAGTGGCTGTGTCAATTAAACAGCCAATTTCCAACCCTGAACTTCTGCGACTCTGAGACAGCCCTGTTGCCTCTCCAGCACACACCATGTAACAGTTACACCGTTTCACACTGTAAAAATGTCTAGTTAGTAGTTTTCCGATCATTTGTTATATTGATCATTCAAAAGAAGCAGTGAAGTGGTGAGTTTAAGGTACAATAGAATCAATTCTCAAATAAAAAATACAGTAGATAAAATTTCAACAGAATCAGTCTTTTTTAAGTGATATACACTGCAAATATAATTGTGTTGGTGTATACTAACCTTTCCTGGACTTTACCGCTGTCATCTCCGAGGGTGACAGTCACAGTGTGGACATTGTCAGGGTCAAAGGTCATGTCATGTTGATGAAAATCAGTGGTCACCCAGCCAATCCATACATTGAATGGCTCCTGGCCTGGAAGAACTCTCACTGAGTAATAATACTGAAAAGGAGGGGTCAGTTGGTGTCATTGTCTCTTATTTGTATTTCCTGGATGATCTACAAGCAACGAGGGAAATGTGTGATCTGGTTATGAAGGTAAAATAAGCGCCTTACCCTGGAGCTCTGAATAAGGTGATCATAGTTATCTTTGTCAAGGACAACATCTTCCAGGAGCCGTGCAGATGAGTTGCTGCTGACTAGACCTGGTTTAGTCTTTTTCAGCATGAACCTTAAGGAACAGAAACACACATTAATTCATATACAGCGACAAAGATGATTATGATGACTGTGGTGAGACTCTGCTAGCTACGTTTATTTCCTTTAGAAATCTTTATGAATTCAGTTTGCATTGTATTACTTATCAGTATTTCAGTTTCTCCACAACCTACCGATGTTTCAGTCTAGATGTTTTGTCTTGACTATGGTCTTTATGGTTGAGTTCATCTCTTGAGCCAGCAAAACTGTGGGCTGACTTTCTCAACACTTCAAAGTCAGAGTCCACCTCCTCCTGCTCTTTTCTGCCTAAAAGGACGACAGGAATTAATTACAACAGGGCTCTGGGGAGCTTACAGAACTACGCATCAGGGTCATAATGGTAGAACATGAGCAATCTGGATAACTGCAAAGAACTGCCATCCAGAGCTCACATACTATACTAAACTACATATTATTCCACCTAATTTTCATCTCATAACAGCTCTGTCATGTTTCATGTTCCATCAGGGGAGACTGTAATTTTGCTTTGCTTTCCTTTGTTAAAATCATCAAGTTCTCTGTGGTTAACTTAAACAAACTATACATGATAGATCATGAGGTAAAAACCTGGAGAGAGAGAGCTGGAGGCCACTGGAAGCATGTTCCCTGCAGGAGTAGTGAGGACCGTAGCACATTCAATGGACATGCTGAGCCGGTAAAAGCCCATCTCAGTGCCTCCACCGTGGTGTGCAAACAACCGCTGAGAGACTCTCAGGCTGGATAATGAATCCATTGATCCGCTGACTCTAGTGACCTTGAATAAGATTTGAACAAGGTTTTTAGGATTAGTGCTGTCAATTAACCAGTGCTACAAGCAACCCAGGGTTCCATGGAGGACGGTTTCATAATATTGTGCCATACTGCCGAAATGTGCATGCTTCAAACAACATACTAATCAAACCTGTAAATTGTGATCATTAGGCATTATGGAGGTAAACTGTGGCTGCTTCAAACTCATCCACAGGGTTGGGTCTCTGGCCATGTTGACAGCAAATGGTTCATAGCCTTCCTGCAGGCCACACACAGCAAAATACTGCAGAGAACCCGCTTGGCGACCCAGGTTCAGCCTCCCCACCTGGTTCACCCCAACGCTGACCACAGGCAACAAGCCTGGGAAATGTGTGAAAAGACGAGGCAAATTAAACTTTGGACACCATGAAAGACATCATCAGCAGATCATTGGCTTAATTTATTATCTTTCAGTTTAATAGACAGAATCAAGTCAGTGCAATGAACTGAATAAAGTCAAAAACTCTTCCTGACCTTCTCTGATATCAAAGTCCTTGGCGGCCAGCTCTGATCCTCTGTCATTAAACAGCACCTCTCCATTGAGCGTGACCATCATGGTGCGTTCAACCATATCTACCAAGCAACCCACCACATCGCCTTTCTGCCATGGACGTCCCAGAGGTTCAATGCCCTGATGGTACCACTGAGCCTGATTGCAGCAGACAAGCAGTTAGAAAGAAAGAGAGACGAGACAAGTGTAAAAAAAGAGGTAAAGGAAACATCACAGCTGACAGGATCATCAGACTGAAGTCAGAAGATTACAGTGGCTGTCATCCACTGACTGTAGTCACCACTTTGCTTATGCCTCGTGTTACACAGTGGCAAGTTCTAATTTAAAATTGTGTGCGAACAGACCAGCAAAAACCTGCACCCATTGTTTAATCAGGGTCACACGTCTTAATTACAGCTTTACAATAATTGTGGACAGCTGCTGGTTAAGCACCAGGTTGAATACAGATGAGATTGCCTGGATGTGAAACTTAGATGCTGAAGTTAGCTATTCTGCTGGACTTTTTAATTCCTAAATTTTAATTCCTCTAATGCTGTAAAGCAAACAGCCATCGCTCTGTTTGCTTTACAGCATTAATGATCACACAGCCAGAACACAGAGATTTTTATCCAGCCGAACCATGGGAATTCTCTATACGTTAAGAGGAAATTGAGAGAAGTGAATGTCAACAAAAAATACACATACAGTTTTAGCACACATTAAGAACTGTCAAAGTAGAATATCTCACCTCAAATCCATCAAAGACATATGCCTGATCATCCGAGCCGAGTTCTTTATCTGAGGTACAGCCTGGTCGGGCCCAGCCCACTCTCATATTCCCCGCTGTCACTACTTCAAATTCAAAGTACCACTTCCCCCGGGTTACAGCGTATGACTTATCAGGTCTGAACACTCTGCACTTCTCAGCAGAGAAGAAACATGGATTTGATAACATGCCTGAGAACCCAAGAAACAGAAAAAATATCGTTATCTGCTAAAAATATGATTTGCATTTGCAAGTCCCATTAAATAGAAACAAACAATTTTGCAGTATTGTAAATATTCTGTAAAACTAATACTCTGAATTAGTTTAGCTGCCACATCCTTATCTTAATTAAAATGTATTTTTCATTCACTATTATTAAATAAAAGTGAAATGAACTGAGCTATAATTGATAAGATGAGACATACTCCGTTCTTGGTTGAGGGGCTCCAGGCTGTAACCGTAGGCCAGCAGAGTGCAGACAGCCTCTCTGACACTCTCCCTGCCCGGTCTCCTATTCCTCTCATCAAGAAGGCTGTAGGGCACAAGATACGGGCTCCGCTTTGCCTTCACATCCTTAAAACACAGATGCAAAAAAACAAAAATGGAAAACTATATTTGTGAGAGAACAAGAGCAATGTTTGCGTTACCAGAATATACCACTGACATGTGCATTTCTCTGTTGTGACTACATTGTGAGAATACCTTTTTGCAAATTATATTAAAGCTTACTATGCCCAGGTTAGTTGTAGTAATACCAGTAATAATGCAGTAATACAGCACAGAACATAAACCTGTTGGGCTCCATAGGTCCATCCCTGCTTGATACGCTCTCTGGCCCATACATTGTGATCATTCTCTGCCAGCAAGTTCACCACTTCCTCATGGGCTGGGCTCAGAAAGACCTGGCTCAAGTCTAACGGGGCAGGTCTATAGCCGCTGGGCTGCTCATACCTGAAGAAATTAATGAAGGAAAGAGTTTGTCCCGTCCTGACAATCTGATCTGATCCCTTGTCCAAACAAAATGCAGTTAAAGAAATATCAAACATGTACATACTTGGTGCCTAGTCTCATATATTTGACTCTCTCCTCAGCGTGGTCATCAGTCAAACCAATGTGGAAACCAAGAGCAAGAAGAGTCCTCCAGTGGAAAAATAAACAAACATTCAGTATTTATGAAAGACTTACCTGTGTTTAAAAGATTAAAATATCAATGGCCAAACTTCTGATTGTATGAACAGAATATTTTCAATAAATTTATCAAAGTTTTATTTTATGATGTAACTTTCACCTGAGGGTATCCTGAGACATGTGGAGATTCGGGCTCCTCTCCTGCTCTGACAGCTTGCAGAACTCCACCAGACAGGGATCATGCCTCTTAACTTCATCTCTCACCTGTTTGACAAAAAATAATATTTTTTAAGTTACAAGAAAAACTAAAGTGAGTTGGACCAGTCAGGTTTCAAGTCAAACTCAGATTAGATGATAGTATTTTCCTACACACTATATGATAAGGTGATAACAACTATTCCTTATTTTATTCATGCAATGGTATCAAATGAATAATGTCTCTTTTCTTACAGATCCATATGTCCATCCAAGATCAATCTTATCCACTGCCCAGAGTTCATGGATGTTATCAGCCATTTTCTCTCGAATGTCCTCAAGCTGTGGGGGCAGTACCACCTATGAGGATAATATGAGAAACATAAACTAAGTAAACATGAGAATTTTGTAAATCTAAAATGTCTAGCTGTCTGTTAAGTTAGCAAAGAAAGTTTCATTGTGATGATTTTTACCTTGCTGATGTCTACCGGTGTGGGAGTAAAGGTCACTGGAGTGGCAAGCATTAAAGGGCCAATAAGCTCTTGTTTCCCTTCTCCATGATCCAAGATATATTTGTGACATGGCTCTACTTTCAGCTTTACTCTCGGGAGCAGAGCATCAGAGCACGGAGCAAAACCTGGTGGAGGCAAGAAGCGAAACTCTCCATGCCTTCCCCCAAACAAAAAACGAACCCTGATTTCCAGAGATGGGACAAAGAAAGTGTTTACTGGATGTATTCAGGTCCTTACAGAGACATAATCATGGACATGGATGACTGAGACAAAATGTTATTACACTCAAGAAATGAGACAACCTACTGAAAACAAATTAGTTTTACTGAATGCAGCGTGTATCACTACTGACTTGACTCCAGCAGAGAAGCTGACCACAGGATAAAGAAGTCCATCAGCGCTGAAGTTCTCCAACATGCCCTGCACAGGTAGGCCGTTGACCCGGAAGGAGATGCAAGGAGCACTAAGGTCAAGACAGCAGCTGACCACATCGTCATCTTTTAGCAGGTGGGGGAACGGAGAGCTCACTCTGCGGCCCACACAGCCTGAGATTCAGGAGACATGACCTTTAAAGTCATTCATGTTTAGATCTCTTTTTTTATTTTGTTGTTAGTTTCTGCTCAACTCAAAATGAGACAGCATTGTCAGGAGTAACACATTTCTAAGACTGAAAGATCTATCATACAAGCAGTAACAGATTATTGGCTCTCTTTGGCTCAAGTGTTGCTGAACAATGGCAATCAAAGCTGTTGGTTCAATAGCTGCTGAGCTGCTTTCAGGTTTTCTAAACAGGAATTTAAAATAAAATCTAGTTTATTGAATTTCTTTGTTGCTCCTTTTATTTAAGCAACCTACATAAATCTTAAATGTGCCAAGAGACATCTCTAGATACTGATGTTTGTCTCAAAAACTAGCCTGAAAAATAGAGCAATATTGAAACTTGAGGGTAATTCTACCACAGAATCTCGCACTCTATACTATACTGTGCGCTCGTAGCCTTATATATGTTTCACGTCCTGAACAATGGATCCCTTGTTTGAGCTCATCCTCACCTGACCAGAGGTGAAGCCCATCAAAACCGTAGGAGCAGAGGTCGTCTCCCACCCCGTTGCTCCCCCAGCCATCACCTCCTGTGGGCCTGGGCTGGTAGCCCTGAGTGCAAGCCCAGCCTACACGCAGGTGTGTGGGCTCAGATGTGAGGAAGGAGTCGACGTGATCCACCACCAGCTCATAGTACCACCTGCGATGCTGGGCTGAATCTTCCCCTGTATCCAAGAAGATGTTTGGTCTCATGCTGTAGGTGGAGTAACATGCAGAGAACGCCAAAGTCAAACAAACAAGATATAGTAGTATAGGTATATTTAGTTTGGTTATTAGAATGTTTTTAAGTATATTATAAACTTCAAGACAAAGAAGAACAATTAAGAAGAGCAGAAAATCTCAAGAGAAGTGGAGAATTAAATGCAACGCAGTCTCTAGTTTGCTTGTTTAATTTTTAAAATACTACCCAATGTTGGATCCACACACCTCATGAAAAGCATTTGGTAGCCCATGCAGCATAAATATCATAGGCACAGCACATTGCATTATAAATATACAGATGAATGAGTAAATACAGAACCAGGCTCTGGTTGGACCAAACCAACATCAGTTGTAAAGCCATATCAGTTGTAAAGCCATATTATTAGATATAATTTGTGAGCAGCATATGAGAAGCAAAAAGATGGCATGGATGAGAAAATTAAGTCTGGGCAACGCCGTGTCTAGAGAATAATACAGATCATATAGTGATATTAACCTTGTCCTTGACAGAGCTCTCATGGAAGTGTAGACGTGAGGATAGAAGGAGAGAATTGAGAGGATGGGAACAGGACACACAGAGAAAACTACGATTGGGTTTAGATGATAGGAAAGATTGAATAAAATGGAAAAGGGAAATGGGAAAAAGAATAGGAAAAGGAGCATCTAGAAGAATTGGCAAAATGTGGTGGGGAAGGAGGAGAAGATAGAAAAGAAAAACCATGAGGATGAAAGCAGACGTACTAATTAGGCATTTAGTTAAACAAGCAGCAAACGTAATAGGATGAGAAATGGCTTGAGGAGGAAGAGAGAGCTGGGGAATGGATTGAGCAGGTGTGAAGAATATGAAACAAAACAAGATTTAAGGCCCGAGGAACAAAATGGGCTGCTGATGGAGAAAAGATAAAAGAAGGCAGCTGCTGAAGAAAAGTGGGCAGGTGAAGTAAAAAATAAGGAGCTCGAAGGAGGAAATGGAAACTATCTACAAGATCAGACTAGCACAGTGGGCCAAATATTGACAGAAGGAGAACATGAAACAAGATGAAACTGTCTAAAAAAACTGTCCAAAGATTAACTCACTTGAGTCATACCATCTCTGGCAGCAGAAAACTCACTGGAAGTGAGTAAGATGAACAATTCTTTGCGTACATTTTTGGTCTAATCAATTCAGACAAAAAGAAAGAAAAATGGTGCAGCAAACAAAGAGACAATACTGAAGGAGACAAGTAACTCTTCTGTTAACTCAAGTTTCAAGCCGAGTGATGTACTGCAGGAAAATCTGAAGTGTTTCTGTTGAATCAAGGATGTGGATGTCATTACAGATTGCAAAATAATAAGAAAACTAATAAAAAGGATACCAAAGACTGCAGCACTGAGCTCTCTACAGCTGACAAGCAGCACTTTGCTAAAACAAATGAATCACTAAGCATGACAATAAGCCCCCATTCAGTGGTGGCTTCAAGAGTAAATAAAAGCAAGGACATAATATGAGAAGATGCACTTCACGCAACAAAGACACATTTTCAAACACGCTATTTTGTTAGGTTTTCTGTGTATAGGGAATGACACACACAAAAAAATCTGAAAAACACTTAATTAAAAAGGAAAGAATGACAAATAGAGCAGTGTAGCAGTGTTGTGCTTCTGCTGTATTGAGAGAAAAAACACTCCAAATTGTACCTTGTGACCCGATTAGCCAGACGTGTTTGGAGCAGCAAGTCTCTGTCTGGCAGCAGGTTGTCACAGATGAGATTCTGATTGGACCGCACGGCCACGCCATGGCACACACACAGAGAGCACAACACCTCCAGCACCTGGAACACAACCTCAGTCAGTGCTTCGTCGAACAATAGCTACATAAACACATGGCTATTATCCTACATTAGGGAACAGATTAAAAACTGTGATGGTGCTACACTGACATCAGCTCGTTTCCAAACCGTGCTGCAAAATGCACAAATAAAAAGACAGATTTTGAGATGCCGTTTCAAAGATAACAATGGATGTTTTGGGTAAGCTACTGCATTTCAACCAACAAGCACAGGAATATGACGATAATAGGTCATTCTTATACACTTCATGATTTTTATTTCCACACAAAAACAGACACTTGCAAACACTACCTTGTGGCTGCATCCGTGCTTGTCAAGAAAAGAGATGATAGAATGAATGTGCCCTTCTTTGATGGCATTGAGTGCTTCGGGACTTTCCACTAGGACACACTGCAGAACCTCCAAGACTCCTGTACATGACAGTGTGCAATTGCTCATCACTGTATTTACAGTCTATATTTTGCTAGGCTGAAATAACACCAGATAACAATGTATACCTACATATACACTAAGGTAAAACAACTCAAACAACATTTTAAACTTGAGTGTCAGTTAAATGACCACAAATCCAACCAACCAGAAGAGGCCTCTAGCCGGTCTAGCCTGCTAATCAGCCAATCTAGAGAACTTGAGAAATGTGCACAGTTTACACGGTTTCCCCGGAGCAGAGCAGCTGAAGGGGTAAAAAGAGAGAAAACATAAGGAGAGTGTTCAGGAATCACTTTAGAGGTAGATATTTTAAGCAAGATTTTGCCCATTAAATTGGTTATTAACAGTTTAGTAGACATCAAGGAGAAGAAATTCATTTGGTATCTGTGTCAGTTAGTGGAAATGAAAAAGTGATACTGAGCTAAGTCTTAAGTCTCACCCAGCAGCTCATAGAAACAGTTCAGGATGATCTCCCACTCTTCTCCCGTGTCACTTTGAGCAGCTTCAGCAAAATGTGAAGCATTACATTGGTGTAGACGGTCAATACAATCTAGGACCAAATCTATCACCCCCTGAGAAGAAAAGGAGGTGTAACATGACAAACACATAGCATGTAGGGCCGAGTTACTCATTCATACATAATAGATTTACCTCTTCTTGAAACATGTTCTGCCGATTCTTTAACGTCGTCATGTGGTTCTGTTTGGATTCATGGTCTAGCCCCCCCAGTTGAGGTTGGAAATAGTTTATTAAATCCTGCAGACTACGTGTCACCATCTCCATTGGCAGGCTGACAGACGTGAAGTTTCCTTGTTGACTAAAACTATCAAATTTCCTTAAAAAAAAAAAAAAGAAAAATAGGGATTTTAGGATTATAAAATAATAAATTGTACTAGGTGATTTGTGTCTGGCCTGTAATCCAACTACCAGACTTCCAAATCTTTTTCCTTTCTGTCTGAAAGTGACTAATATGACTGCAAGTCATAGTATCAAGTATCAAGCTCCCCTTGATTCACTTATTGTTATTTTTAAAAACAGAAAGAGTTATTCCAGAGTTTTCTCTCAGTGCAGAAGTCTTTAAAAAGACTCCAACTTTTTAAAAGTATAATAGCATCCCCATGGTATTTTCTGGTGTCTGTGCTACTGGCTATTGTTTTGTTTGTGTGTCCGTGTGTGTGCGTGTAAAGTACAATACCCAAGCACATCTAACTCATACAAATATTTTGGGGACATATCACTAAACGTGAACCACAATACATACTGACAGAGACATTTTACAGTTGAAAAAATAGCAGTGCTCGCTGTATAACGGAGACACTAAAAAGCTTTTCTATACTTTATACGTTATATATTCAGCAATATCAATAATCGACCTAGCCAACGTATGTCTAACTCTAACAAATACCTGCACAAAGTCTGTGTTATAACCTCAACTGCAGCTAGACGTTTATTGTAACATTTAACCTCAATCTCTATTGGAGGTAGAGAACGCTGCATCTGGAAACACTTCACACTCCACTATGTCAGTGCAATCATGTCTCTATCAGTGCAGTATCCATGAATGAGGCTCCAGATAAGGCATCCAGTACCTGATAAAACGAGTGAAGAGGAGTGTAGCACTCCGGATGAGTCTGGCAGTATGAGATTCTTCCCTCTGAGAGCGAGACAGCGTCAGCCCATCGTCCATATGACCCTCGCTGTGCAGAATGGCCTGGAATCACATCATTTGATTTCAGGTTATTCTACAATTCAGCACATGTTCACATTCGATTCTTACAGAATACTCAATATATGAAATGACCCCCATACTTCTGGTTAATCAATTGTGATTTTCTTATAATAATTACCTTTCGCTGAGCCACTCCCATGCGCATAGATTTGGCATCAATGGCTTGGTAGGTCAGCCAGAGCCCAGAGTCTACATGCTGAACATAACAAATGGAGTCTCCATACTTTATCTCTGGGATCCCCATGCCATCAACATTAGTCTTTCTGCCAGAGTCAAGTTTCTCCTACAAACAAAAATCTATTGTTACAAGTGTCACAAACAGATGTGTTTCTCTGAAACTGCGCTCCACTAATAACCTTCAAGGCTCCAGTCTAAAGAAACTCTTGGATTATGAACTGATCACAGCCACCATCAAAAAAGGTCATTGTATTTCTCGTGTGACTCCTGACCTTTGACGATCGAAAGCAGAAGGAGCTTGTGTTGATATCAGCTTTGTCCCGATCAACCAGATGCAGGCCTTTCTCCTCAGTAAGGCCCAGGTACCTCCCTGTGGTTAGATGGCAGAGCCGGAAAGGCTGCCCCCAGCATGTATGCCTATCACTCCAACTGAGGAATATCAAGAGCATTTTGTCTTTTGTTTTCTTTGACAGAAAGAAGCTGGACTTGTTTGTTTTTGTTGAAATTGCAGCAGAGAAACCAGAGAACACACAACACCAATTCAATTCTGACCCGGCCATATTAAATATCGTTCCAGCAACTCTGTAAAGCCTTTATGGGCAAAAACAACAAAAAAACAGAAATTCTGAGTGACCAACAGCACTATGACTAACAGGAGACACATCGCTCCAAAGCCTTGAAAAACAACAAAATAAAATTGTTATTTGTGCAGTTATTTCTGCAAATGAGACAATACATATTTTTTGTTGTGTTTTCCAATAACAAGTTTAAATCGACAGAGCCTAAAGTATGTCTTTTAGATGAGGCAAAATATTCATTTAAACTGCCAGTGAGTTCTTCACTACATCCCATGTGTACTTACACGACACGCAGAATCTCCAGCCTCCAGAGAGAGCGGGCATGGCTGGAGACTGATCCGATCTCATAATGCATTATCCTAGATTAAGGAGAAGAGAGAAAGAACAAGACATGACCACAGAAGTAAAGGCTGTTTTATCTAGCTGATGTGAGGAGGCTGGTCTTTTCAACTGACCTTTGTAGCTCATCTCCCTGCTCCGCGGGTGGAATAGTCAGACATGCGTCACTATGGCTGTGGAGTAGCCGCAATGTGTCACCCCCCTTGAGGTATCCTAGAATTAACACAACAGATACTGCAGGTAATCTCCACTGACAAAAGATGTTGTATTTCATGTTTGATGTATGATATTCATTGGCTATACCTGGTATCTAAGTAAGGGTTACTTCTCGAGATAAAACAGCACAGAGGATATACACTTCATAGTAAGTGTACGCACAGTTCATACCTAAGTACTAATTACCATCATTTAAGTGTGCATTAGAACATCTGCAACCTAAACGCCAAAAAGAAGCTGGAATAACTCCTTGACCAATCACATTTCTGGGACACAACAATTAGTTGTCAAACTTGCCTTGAGCAACTCCACCTCCAGAGCAGATGGGAGCAACACTCCAGAGAGTTTGCTGGAAGGCTGCATTGACAATCAGGCTGTCACTCAAGCTTTTGTTGTCAAATACAGTGCCAAAGGACAGGTGCTGGAAGGAAGCAAAATGGTAATAACAGAAAGGAGCTCATCAACAATGAATACAACTTCTGGTTTTTCTACTATAATAGCTGTTATCATAAACAATTATGCTAAACTCATCAAAGGAAGAGAAAACACAGATTGCCAATGACTGAATGACGTCAAAAGAAAATTAAACCAATCATATATATAACGACTGATTCTGCAAAGCTTGAGAAAGGAAAGACAGAGAATAAATACAGGGACAAAGAACATAGAGTGTTTGACACTGAAACAGTGTGAAATATTTACAAAGAAAAACTTTTTATTCAGGTTTTGAGGAGATAACAAAAGAGCAGCGCTCTTCAACTATTAAAGAGAAATGGGAGATGGGTATATAATAACAAAAACAAAACAAAGGATGCACATACATACACTGTAAGCCCAAACAATAAACTATCTTTTCGCAGTCACTGCCAGAGAGCCATACGTGAGTTGTATGTAATGTAATCAAGCATTCACAGGGTCTGGAATGCATTTTCCTATTTAACGTATCTGATTTTCTCAAGTTTTAAGCCGGACATGATGTCCGTCAAATGTTTGTGTGAGTAGGCAGGACTGTGTCTACACCTGAGCAGGATTGCTCGCCGGGCCAGGAGGGAAACGAAAGATAAAGCACCTTGTTTTGCAGCAGTTAATTGCATCTCCCCTCCAGTGACCCCAAACAGAGCAAGCAGAGGATTCTGTTCCAATTTGACATTTAGCACCTGAGATAGGGTGTGGAAGATCACCGTCCAATATTTGGTAAGGCTACAGCGTGACCAGTACATGTGGATAAGGTTTAACACTTTTGTGTTTGCCGCAGTAGGGACTCTAAAATACTGAAAAGAGACTCTGTCATCTCAGCATGAAGAGTTGACGTACCAGATATCTCTCTGAGGACACATTGACGAGTATGAGGTCATCTCCAACGCGCACCTTCTCACCCTCTGACCTCTGTCTGGATGCTGGGTGGACAGTCCACCAACATGCCTCACCTGAGCCACGGATACAAATGCTTGACAAAGGCTTACTTACATTTAAAATTACAAATAAACCAAAGAATGAATAAAGAGAGAATAAATGACAAGATGTTTCTGTGGATGCATTTAGGAGCAGTACAAAAGCAAATGTACTAATGTAACAATTATAAACTGTTTGAACAGGTACAGTATCCAATACCTGTTTTATCCTCTTGCAAACCGACATCAAAAGCCAGTTTGTCATTTGACGACTGCGATGAAGACAAGCAGCTGAGATACTGGGAGGAAAACAGACAATAGATATTTTCATCAAAAGTTAATAAAGTTTATGTAAAAGGAAGAAATAAGACTGAAACCTTTCATCAAACCAAGATGACTCACCATGCCACTGTACGAGTGCAGGAATAACACTGCCTGGCCATAAAGAAGGGTGCGATGGCTTCCTCCAGCTCCCACCTGTAAATCATAATGACACTGCATAGAGAACTTATTGTACGTTTATTTTTCAGTGTTATTGTTATTTTACAGTAAGGCTGTGTTAATATTGTTGCTCCAGATGAATGAATACAGTCCAAATCCCTTTCAAATAAAGTCTCAGTTAAATCTAGGCTTTATTTTAATCAGCAGTTTACAGAATGGGACACATATTTCACCCTTAATTCCAGAGGCTGATATCAGGTCAGTTTAACCTGGCAACTTATTTTGCTTGTCATCCTGAAAGCTTCATGACCGAATAAATAGCAGAGAAGAGAAGAGAAGAGAAGAGAAGAGAAGAGAAGAGAAGAGAAGAGAAGAGAAGAGAAGAGAAACTCACCTCCGTAGCCGAGTGCTGACTGTGGGCCAGCATCTCTTGCAGGGCTCTAACTGACAGACACTGAGCCAGGACAAAGCCACATACAGACAAGTCTGGTGGCACATTCTGTGAGAAATAAAAAGACAATAGAGCATCTGTCGTGGAGGTAGCTTCATATTTATCTTATATCCCCCAGAGGCTAACAATCTAATTAGCAGGGACAAAGATAGAGAAGAGATACAAAGGTGCAGCAAATTGGGAATGACTCGGGCAGCCCAAACCGGGGAGGAGATTTTACCCTTTACCTTGCAGTTAGAGGTGGGTTCAAGCCTGCAGAGTCTGCTGCCAAACCCCTCAGCAGCAAGACAGAGCTTCACATGTTCCTCCTGGGAGGTGAAAGTACTCTGCAAAACTACGTCATCTCCCTAGGAAGAAAGACACACACAGATGACAGCAGTAAAACACTAACTCTCATGTGCTTGAGAGTTACCCATTCACATTCATTAAAAAACAGAGCACATCCATAGTGTAAGAGCTAATTCCGATGTAACTAACTCGCTTGTGAAGGCCAAATCTGATGCATATCAATTAGAGACCATCATGCCAACACAGAATTATAATAAAAGAATTCAACCAGTCCACTGCTCCCTGTGCCCATTTTGAAAAAGGCTCCAGGGCAGACTTTAGTCCAAGGGACACAACAACTCTATTAGATTTCATATTAATAGAATTTTTATATGGGAGCTAACAGAGGGGCCATGGTGACCCAGCCAACCCATCCAGGGTTAACTTGAATTTAGCCTTTAGGAAAGAAAAACAGAAATCCTGAAGCACAATGCATATATTTCAAAATAATCTCTTCCCCATTATCTTGTGCATAATATATATTTTAATGGTATTTCTCAAAAACATCACTGTGCACCTGAATTTTTGTCATAATAGGTCTATACGTAACAGTAAAAATAAAGGTTTAGCCCTGCTGTAAATGTACAGTATATCTGTCACCTATTATCTTATCTTAACTGAAATGCCGAATGGACCACGTCAAAGGAATTAGGCTTTTCACATCTATTTAAGGAACTGTAAAGAGGGACAACAGACGACCGGTCTCCAAAGTACAGCAAGGACTACCAACACCTCTCTGTACCCAGGCTGTGTACCTCCATATTGGGAAGATACTACACTGTCTGACCCCTGAGTCACCCCGTCTTTCCACTCCTGGTATCAGCAGTACTCTGCAATCAGTCAAACACACTGGCCGACGCTGAGGCACTGTGTGGCATTCAGATGGCTGGAGGACTCAGCTCTTCTTCGAGGTACATTTGGCAAGCGGTGAAAACTCTCTTAGCCACGAGACTTCATGCAAATGTGGAAAGAAGCAGCGAGTGGAAATGCGTGTTCTTTCGGCTGAGACGGGATACAAGAAGTCGTCTTTTGGATTAGAAAACTGACGCAGCATGTTTAAGGGTTTCCCATGGTGCTGCTATGACATAAAACGCTGACCTTCAGGGATAAAAAGGAAATGCCATTATGGTTAATCTCTGCAGTGGTAATATTTCTACTGTCTGCACTGATCATGCGACAAGACTCATCAGGATCACGCCTCAGCTCAACAATGTCCTGTGGGAAACCCTGCGTTTAACATAATATCGTATAATACGGGATATCTACTAAGTCATTTGATATTGTGGAATGGATTTTGCAGTATCATCACTGCCTGCGTGAGTGTGTGTCTCATATCAACACCAGACACTCTCCCCGTGACATGTCCTTATCAGAGGGCAATGATAACAAGCTGTGGGACAACTTACAACCAGGGAACAATGATAGCATCTTGTGGTCTGCTTTAACTATCAGTGACTAAACAATACAATGTGATCGAGATAGCAAAAAAGCTGCTGGGAGCTGAGCATTAAAAGAATATTGTGTTGTTTTTTTTTTTTTTTAATAACACAAAAACAATGTTAAACTGACAGCCTAGGGCCATGCATGACACGGTCACATTTTACCCGTGCTTTGTGATATTAAACTAGCTCTGTTAATCTAAGTTATGACAGTTAGTCATTAGAAAATAGGCAATATTAAACCTGAGGATATGTTGAGTTATCCTCATTTGGGGTTGCTAACATAGAGTTTAATCAGCAGCTACTTTTGTGTCCTGATTACAATACATGAAACTGAATGTTGAATGAATTAAGCTGTTTTCAAATAAAATATGTGACCCGTTAGCTACATTAGGTTACTAATTGTTGACACCTCTGGAGCTAGTTAGCTTAGCTTAGCCTTTCTAGCTTTACCAAATATTAGCTTAGGCGTTTAATGCTAAAAAAAAAAAAAAAAAAAAGACTCACCGTTCGTAGAAACTGGTATTCATCGTCGCCCTCTCCATTTTCAGTCATTATTTAAACCAAACAAGCCACATTAGCCAGTTTGGACTTGGCACTGGAGGGGTAAAGGGGAAGACTGGAGAGACAGGGGCCGGAAACAAGAAGGTGTACCGGCCGTTAGCGTGTGGGCGGAGCCGCCCGTTAAGATCCCATCCCAATGGCGCCATTTTGGCGGAAGCACTCTGTCCCAAGTGAAGAGACGTTCGAGGTGCAAACATCCATTTTCAACCTCACAGGAGCTCATAGTTCACTTCACCTGTACATATCACTTACTATTATGCCTCTTGAGAAGCTTACTTTTTCCGTACCCAAAAATAATAAATGTCCAGGCCTGCAGTATCTAATCTTGTCCTGTCAGCTCATGAAAAGCATATGAGGGGCCACTCAAGGCATTATCCATTCTGGCCCTCTCACATACATATATTGTATTGTCACTCTTACATACATATACATACACACATATTCATGTATGAAGAGAATATATGTATGTGAAAGGAGAATATACGTGTGTGTGAGGAGAATATATGTATGTGAAAGGAGAACATATGTGTGTGTGAGGAGAATATATGTATGTGAAAGGAGAATATATGTGTGTGTGAGGAGAATATATGTGTGTGTGAGGAGAATATATGTATGTGAAAGGAGAATATACGTATCTGAAAGGAGAATATATGTGTTTGTGAGTGAAAATATATGTGTGTAAGAGTTTAAAAAAACATGTATGTGTGAGGAGAATATATGTGTATGTGTATGTGTGAGTGAAAATATATGTATGTAAGAGTTTAAAAAATATATGTATGTGAGAGGAGAATATGTGTGTGACTGGACCAGAATGGATAATGTCTTGAACGGCCCCTCATACACGGGTGTAATTGATAACATTCAGGATGGCTATGGCCATTTAGATGAGACCTGGGCTAGGGCCTTTCTGTGTGGAGTTTGCATGTTCTCCCCATGTTAACTGGTGACTCTGAATTGTAGGTGTGAATGGGTGATGAGCTGGCGTATACCTTGCCTCTCATACTATGACAGT
Organism: Nibea coibor; assembly: GCA_023373845.1. Lineage (NCBI taxonomy): Eukaryota > Metazoa > Chordata > Actinopteri > Sciaenidae > Nibea > Nibea coibor. The sequence goes on from CM041723.1 coordinate 17,070,244, forward strand.
TCGGATCGGTTGATGAAGATGAGCAGTTACAGATATTGGATGGACAGAGCTTACCAGTGCCACCATGAATAGCATTAATCACACCTGTAATTTTCCTGATTTGACATTTGAAATATGAATTTGAAATGAGTCTGTTTGTTGTAAATGTCAGCGTTGTCTTCTTTTTTATCATCTTTTACACTTTTATCTGTTTATCTTTTCACCTCTGATTCCTATTTATCCATGGCAGGTTGTTCTTCTGTTTCAGATACATGGTCCAGAAGTCACTACTATTCTTTTTGTTCTTCTGTTCTTTTATTTTGAAGCTTCTATGAATGAATAGCTGATTTTTAATTTTTCTTTTCATTGCTCCGCCTGTTTCTGTAGCATTGAATCTGTTATGTTTGCATGTTGAACAGTGCTAATGTGATGCATTTTCATGATTAAAAAGTACCAATCTTCTGTGTTCAATTTGTTTAATTAGGCTGCGTTTGAAGAGGAAGAAAGCAGCAAACGTTCATGATCATGCTAGTTCACTGGACTTTAAACACTGGAAATGTAGAATTTAAGTATTTTTCCATTATAAGGTTGTTCGGATGGAAAGTGATGGTGCAGCACTGTATTATGCATCTTAAAATAGAGTTTGTTTCCTACCAAAAATGTTTTGCACTGCTTAGGGGGTACTTAGCTGAAAAAAGGCAGTCCATTATTTAAAAAGGTTTGAGAGCCACTGACATACACCACCCCTGCACCAAAATTTCTCCTCGACAGAAGATGCTGCATAATGTAACAGGTTGATTGCAGTGACATTTACTGATCCATTCATGCTCCTCAAAGAGAGAGATTTTTTGATTCCCTGACCTGTTCTGTAATCCCATCCACAGGTCCTGCTCTATTTTTGTAGCCCTGAGAGGCATTGCTCTATAAAAAAAAACTAAATCATTAACACATTGTTCTTTCCATCCAGCAATTTATAGAGAAGGAATAATTGCAGCCGCTGAAGATGACATTGTAGATGTCACTTTTTAACAAAGTCTGAACTACTTTCCCAAGTAATGTATTTTTCATTAGGTTAGCTTCTCTTTGATCGAGCAAATTGATGTTGTTTGTAAAACTGTACCTAAAATATGACACTGCCAATACAACCCACACAGTCCATCTCATCAGGATCTTCTACAGTATGTACTGTATAATTAAATGTGTACCTGTTCAAGCCTCAACCTGTAATTTCTGACCACATTACAGATCTAAATTATAATGTTGTACAGAGACGGATACGACATACCGAAACTGAAAATAAAGGCTTGTCGTCTTGCTTTTATTACAACCTGTCCAATACTGATGGAGCTTTTGTTTACATGTGGATTACGCCTTTAAATATTTTCCGGTATGAAGACAAATTGCGAATAAAAGACATAATACAGGCAACGATTTATCAGGTTGAAATCCACGTTTGAATTAGTCACAACCAGTTTATTTCATTAATCCATTATCCTCAAATACAAAGCGTAATCCACTGAATTTGTTGATTACAGAGCCAGCAAATGTCTTCAAGGTGTCAGTACTGCCTGAGTATCTTTATTGTCCTTCTAAAATACAAAGCAAAGCTGTCACCACCTAGAGAGATCAGTGACGTCTAAGGCAAAGTTTCTTTTAAGGCACTGTGTGTATCTAAATAGAGTATTAAATTGGTAATGTGCTCCAGTGGTTTGTGTTCGGTTTGTGTGAGCCAATGAGCCGCTTCACAGAAAATTTAATTCCTTTGACAACTTCCACAGTATTTTAACACTCTTGCATGATTCATAAAGGGTGTGAAATTAGGAGCACAAAGTATTTGATTAATAGAAAAAAAAATATTTTAAATAATTTTTAAATAATTTACTTTAGCATTAACTGTACGTAACCAGCACATTTTGGGTAAATCACTGCCACTACTGCATATTTAAATACTCAATTTGTGAGTAATAGTTTGTCAGTATTGGAATATTTCATATACTATTTCTTTATTTTATGCTCATATGGTACACTAAAGGCCAAACATATACAGTGCCAACAAAAAGGGGTAAATAAGTCGACTACAAAAGTAAACATATTTAGTCAGCACACACAATTAGCTATACAATGATGACAAAATATGAAGTTTACATCAGTGATGACTTTTCAAGCCAAAACTTCCTCAAGCAGGACCAAACAAAGAGTGCGTGCATGTCTTTACAGATAGTTCAGGAAAGACTGTCAGCACATGTAATGTAAAATAAAGCACAAATACAGACAAGATCTTATTTTTGATCAGGTTTTTCCAAAGTGATATTTTCTTATCAGTGCATTTATTTCTGGAGTTTGTTGTACTTATTTTCTAGGCACATGTAAGCATCAGTGTATTTGTTGATGCCTTTATCTTAATTGTTCTATCTTTAAACACATTACTCATGGATACTGCACATTCAGTCTTCCGTGTTCTCTGCCTTTAACTCACTGAGAGATTGTAAACATTCACTTTTGCGTCCATGTGCCTTGCCTCGGTCTGTACTGTATATTTTTGGCCTTTTGGGAACCCATTTTCTACAGTTTATTGTTGAATGGCAGTAGGTCTGAAATTGCTTTTGCAAACTGTAATTCCCTTCTCAACACACCTCGTCAGAAGTCCGTATTCCTGAAATAAAGGCGGTACAAGGATATGTGAAAACAACTTAACTGGAAATCCACTTGTCGTATATCAAATATGTTTGATGGAGTAAATTTCTCTTGTACTTTTACTTTCATCACAGAGCACAAGTACCATACCACACAAGATAAAATGCACAGTGCATTGTTTCTCGCAAAATAATTTGAACATGGCGATTTCTATTAGCTTAGGGGACATCTTAAATCCAAGAAGACACAAGGAGAGTACCAAAACACATGACAATGCTCAATATGACTGTAGATGGTGTAATGCTTCAGAAAACTAATTAACAAAAACCTGATATGGTCACAAACACATTTCATTCAACACATTCGATCTAACTTTATTATAGATCCTTAAATTCATCATGAGATGGAAGGCACAGGGTGGGGTGGGGTGGGGTTAGGTAAATGGTCAGTAAATGAAAGGTTTTCTAGTTGGTTAAAGGTCGCTCTCTCCATAGAGGGCGGTGGAGAAGGCAGTGTAGTCCAGTGCCCCTGGTGGCGCTCCGTGGCCTTTGTAAGGCGGCATCCTCATGATGCAATACTCGGCTTGCTCAGGGGGGAGTTCTCTCCTCAGCTCCTCCACTAGTATGTAGGGCTGTGGTGGTGAAAATAAAGTGTGCTTCAGACATGTTCCCGAAAGATTCGCGCTAACACCCTCCCCTTTTCCATTTTAAGCTCCTGAACAAAACTGTAGCTCATAAATCAACATGGCATGGCAAATACTTGGAAATAATAACTGGTATAGAGTAGATTAGTGTTGGCTAAGAATATCTGCCCATATGCCGGTAAGTCACACCAACACCAAACACACTCACACATACCTTGTCAGTTGCCAGGATCCGGAAGGATGCCACAACCTGCTCGGCAGTGTCTGTGTCAGCGGTCTCCCTGGTCATGAAGTCAATGAAAGACTGGAAAGAGACAATTCCTGTAGCGTTGGGATCCACCAGCATCATTATACGGGCAAATTCCACCTCTCCCTGAGAAAGTTGAGAAGGATTTGTACAGCACAAGACAATAAACAGATATTAGTGGGAGCTAATTGTGGAGCTATTGATAACACAACTCCAACCGCCCAGCCACATTTCAATTACCATACCAAGTCATAACCCATAGAGATGAGGCAGGCTCTGAAGTCGTCAGTTTCCATTGCTCCATTCTTCTTCTAAAGCCAGAAGTCGAATTTCAGGTTCACCGTACAGGAAGTAAGGAGGAAAGCAGAGTCAGAGGAGATAACAGAAAAGATCGAAGCAGAACAGAGCTACAAGCTAACTGCATCACACCCAGTACAACGTGCTCATCAATATAGAATTAAACATGACAGCGATATTGTAAGATTAAATTGTGAAAGACGCATGCAATGTGCAGCGTTTTTTTTAAGCTTTTTCTCCAAATCTGACAAATGGATGTTTTGCACAATGATAAAATAAATAACTCAGAGAGGCAATGCCTTCTGCTTCAAGCAGCTAATCTTTTGGCTTTTGCGATAAGACTTTAAAGATTCTGAAGATTTTATGATAACAGAGGTTTGAGAGCTTAAAAACTCAGGAGAAGCAAGTGTAATACTCGCATGCACACACACACACACACACAAGGCCTACTGTGACTAACAGAGGACATGGAAGTTTTATACATAAGACACAAAACATTCTTATCTGGGACATCAGTACAAAGCAATATTTGGTACTTTGAAGTTGTATTTGTCAGGTGTATTATCCATGCTGTTGTGCATCGTCAGCCTGTGGAATCTGTACAGATGTAGCTTGAATAATACAACTTAAAAACCTTGGATGAGTAGTCCATTGTTGCACTTAAAATAAAGCTAAATATGGCACTGAGCAATAGCAGATACTGTTTATTATTTGAGGCAATCTGTGTTGGCCAAAGGAGAATTTTCATCCACCCTCTCCATGAAGGACAGCTGCTGAACCCTGCTCCTGCATCTAGTACAAATTCAGCATTTTGCACACAGACACCTCTCTAGGGAGGACATTTATACAAGATTACCACCACCCCCTGCACTCTCTGAATTGCTTTGGTTTAGTCACTCAAATGGACAAAAAAAGGGTGATGCGAAATTGGTGGAGAGCTGTACCCTGTCAAAGTGGTTGAAAGAAGATCTGAACTCATTCATCTGTTGCTGGCTGATTCCTTTGGCATCGCGGGTCAAGATCTGGGTCTCAATCTCGTTGATGGTTCGGGCGATGGTTGTGAGGAGCAGCTCCCACCCGACACGGATGTGCTGTTGATGTGGTGACAGAGCAGATGGCTGAACGCAGAGAAACTTGAATCTTGAGCAGTTTCATGAATAAATAAATGTTTAAAAACTGGATATCTAAATGTATATACAGCATGTATTTGCATTTCTGTTTTTCATTATCCATGCTGCACAAATAGATGCAAGCACAGCTGCAATACTGTTTGCCACCGCCCTGTACCTCCATAGTGTAGTTGGTATGTTTGTTGTCGAACACGAGTGACTCTTGGATCAGCTGGTGGTCTCCCTCCAACTTGTCGATGTTGGGCTTGTAAGCAACAATGATGTGCTCAAACTGCTTCAGCTGGGTCATCTGGTCCTCCAGGGTGCCTCCTATCTCCAGGGAGCAGCGCCCGATTTCCTGTTAGGACAGCACACGCAAGGTCAGCTTAAGTTGTAGATGATAGATCAGATGGTTTGTTGACTGACACTGCAGGGAGTCATTTACCTGTGGCTAAGAGTACATTCTGTCAGGACATATAGCACTTGATGAAGAAAGATTTTATGGGTATAATAATAATACTTGGCATTATTCAATTATCGTAATTATCAGGAAACCCACCATCATTGTGCCTCCTTTACGTACAATGCATTTGAATATAATTATCTTCCATTTTAGGTCTTTATTTGATTAAATGGAGATAACTGTCAAATTGCTTATGAAGCCTGTATGTCTAACCTCCATCCTGGCCTGTATCCAAGGTCCAATGAGATTAGCCTGGGCAGCGAACTGACGTCGCAGCCTTTCATGGGCATGCTGGCGTGCCATCTCCTCCTGGAGGGCACCATCTCTCTGAGGAACCAGCATCTTCACCTAGAAAACACACCCATGCACACACAAAAGGGCTTATTTTTAATTTCATTAACCGAACAGTAACTGTATTCCTCAATATACACGTCTGTAAGTGAGCTCTTAAAGCTGTAGCTACCTTTTCCCACTTGTTGAGGAGCTCTTCGATTGTGATGGTGCTGTACGGGTTGATAATGCTGGCCTTGATCCCATAGCTCTGGGAAATTTTCTGCACCTCGCTGTGGATTCCCATGATGGCCTGTCTCTCTGCATCCGCCTCAGGTAGAGTAGCTTTGAACTGCTCATGAGCTGAGATCAGACTCTGGAATGGGAAAATGGGAAGCCCTGAGATTTTATGACAAATTTCAATTTTGTCAAGCATTATTATATTGTAGCATCATGTGGTTTTCTTGTGGGTGTGACAAACCTACCAACATTACTCCCTAGGGAACATTGGTTTATAAACTGTGGGGCAGGCCCCTCTGGTGGAGTACAGGCTTCATCTTGTATCCTTTTAATTAGTTGCTTTAGTGTCATTGTTAATGAATAATAAAACTGAACAAATTACATTTTTTAGCTTCTGACACGGGCAAGCCAGAAAAATTTAGCTGCTGTGATGTAACACTGAAATATTAATCATAGGAAAATTGTGAGCAAGTTAATCTTAACTTTTTTCTTTTTTTTTACCCAGAGCAACACTGTAAAGTTAAACTAGTATATCACATTAAATATGTGAGTCTACAGTACTGTGAGTAAGCCTACCTGGACTTCTTCAGTAGTATGCACTATGAACATGTCCTGCAGATCCTCCATGGCTCCTTCCATCCAGTTGTTGAAAGGAGCCGACCTCTTGGCAAACTCCAAGAACAACTGATCAATAGTCTCCAACAGCTTCTCTGTCCGCTGAGAGGATTACAAGACATCACATCATCTGCTGTATATTTTTTACCCATAACATCCAACCTGCAGCTCAGCGTTAGGCTCTACCCTGAACTAAGGAGTCGTCATCTTCATGTCTCACATACAAATCCCAAAAGAAACATCCCCTCACCTGTTTTGATTACTAATCCCAGGGTGCATAACATTGGTATGGCCTTGTTAACCCCCTACAGGCTTGGTTGTTCCTGAGTCCCTGGAGTGGCATGGGGTAGTGGGGTGTGGAAGATGGACAGAAAGCAGACCCCTGTCCTTGTCATTCAGACTTAATCCTTGGCTCCTTTCCCAGGCCCTCACACATTTGCAGGTCTGGAATGGCCAGCATGGATCACAGGAAGTGGCTAGTGGGCTTTTAGCCAGTCACTTCATGGACATGGACACTTACATCTATTTCTTCTATCCCCTCCACCGTCCCGTTTTACAGTTCTATCTGGGTCAGGGATTTTCCGAACATCCAATTATCTTTCCTCATCAATCTGTTTTGTCTTCACTGTTCAAATGTCATTGACAGGCAGCTAAATATGCTTACACTGATATTTAGATTAAGTTGCTCTTGGATGCAACTTCATTCTGCATCATTTCCATGTTTAGTCCACATGGAACATTAGCGCACTCTTGTGGGGACTTAACTTCTAACATATGCACTGAAATGAACCCTGCAAGTTTTAGGAAATCAGCTAGAATGGAAACACACTTAGTCTTCAAAATGGATAGAAATTATTTTCTTCCATTCATAGATTCAATAAGTGTCATTTTGATCTTATCCTTGTGATCAGCCTTAAATGTTGCACTCACCTCCAGTGACTCTCTCCTCTTCTGAGTCAGTGTTCCCAGCTTGTCCCACAAGTCACAGATACCCTGGCAGCGTTGGTTCACAGCAGCCACATCGTGGTAATCCAACTCACTGGAAAACAAAAGCACATACAGTGGTCTGTTACAGTTTTATGGTCCCCAAACAGTTGTCTTTTCCAAGGCAAACAATAAAGCCAGTGGATTGCTTAGAATATGAAAACCAGTAACAGTGTGTGTGTGTGTGTGGGGGGGGTGGGGGGGGGGGGGGGGGGTGGGGGGGGGGGGAACAAAAGTTTGAATTTGAAAATGGTGTATAAATGCAGCCCCTAAGTGCGGTCTGCAATTTGCCTTTTTTGGTGCTAAAGGCCATTGGACACGTGCAAGTCCTCAGCTGAAACCATTACAAACACTTCAAAAATTGACCTAGTTATGTCACTTCAGAGCTGCTGGCTCCAAAATGCAATTTAAGAGTCAGGTATTAATCTGTCACTGCAAGGAATCACTATCTTATGATGCGCCCATCATTCACTGGATGGGTTTGACGCTTTACCATAGCGAGGCCATGGCCTTCACATAAAGTTAATCTTAAGTACCTGAAAATGTACTTAATGCTTTGGCATGAAGATTAAGAGTGACAAAGGACAAAATGAGACATCTGGTGTTAAGTGTTTTATTTAAATTTCAGAAGACATGAGTAAACTGCAGAATGAGCACCGCCTTTACTGGATTGCCACCAAGTTGGTTTGAAGATTTAGAGTCCTGTTTAAGCTTTGGTACCGTATGAGGGCTGCGACCAGGGTAGGTCACTGAGATCCTCCTGGGTCTGTGTTGCGATGGTGGGACCTTGAGCCATAGGATAGTGGTATCTCTCATAATGGGCCTCATCCCAGTAGTCTGCACCAGTCTCATATTCTGAGCTGGAGTGAGACACGGTGCCAGGAGGAAGTTGACCTGTCAAGAAGAGGTAATATGCATAGGGTCCTAGTCCATATGAATGTTGTGAACGTGGGTCTGGGGACCTTTCAGATGTGGAAACAGCTGGCAGCTCTCCAGCTTCCCTTTCAGCTGAGGAATGGGGACCCGGGGACATGGGCATGAAACCTTGTTCTTCCGTTTCCCGCTCTTCGCTACCATGATCAAAGATGGCTTCATAGCTACTCAACTCACCAGCCTGGTAGATTGGCTCTGGGTATGGAGCAGGTGGCAGCATGAAGTTTGGCTGTTCAGTTTCCCTTTCTGAGTTACCATACTCCAGAGCGCCTTCAAATTGTGAAAGCTCACCTCCCTGATACAAAGGCGGAGGGGGAAGAGCGTCAGGTCTGGGCTCAGATCTGTAGGAAGTTGCCGACTCGTGCACAGTATTCCAACTAGGAGCAGCAGCATCCCTTGAAGACACACCTGCAGTAGAGCCTGCGGAATGGACTTCAGGACTAGAATACACTCCTCCAACTGCTTCATGAGGCAGTGAGGCAGCAGAGTAACTCACACTGGAAGGCTGAATAGGAGCGCTTTGGGGTGAACGATAACGAAAGCCAGGAGACGCCTCCATGTTAGAGGAACTGCCTCTATTAGGATCATACTGGCGCCGGCCTGAGGAGAGAAAATTGAGGTAGTATTTATTAAGCCAAGAAAGCGTGATAGATTTAAAGCAATGTGAGCCTCATACTTGGAGTGCATTTATAATCTCAGTGAAGTGACAGTCCTACCTTTGGCAGGAAAGCAATAGACACTCCAGCTCAACAGTGCAATGAGGAGCAACTGGCTGCAAAAGAAAACAGCATGGTCAAAAATTGGACATAAAAATAATAAAAAAATCATGTAAAACGATCACAAAATCAATTAACCAGCACATACCTTGCAGGAAACCACATGGCCATTTTGCTTGACAGCTGAAATGTTATCTTCTTCTCTGAGAGCACCACTTATATATGAAACAGGAACTCCTCTTTGGCAAATCCCAGACTGAGTAGGTAACAATGGACAGCTGTTCATCATTGACTGCTGATTGAAAACGTCAGCGTGCCTGTAAATCACACCCTTTCTACCTTCCGATTGTAATAGAAGTGGTTCAAAGTCATCACTTCACAGCCTGTGCGTTCATATCGTGCCAAATAATTTTGCGCTGCTTGTCTCTCTACTTTTAATACCACAGTAACAAAGAAAACAGATGTTTTGGGATCACTGAATTGCATATTCTATTTTTCTGTCAGTGCAGTGTGGTGTTGTGGTGTTTCTGTCTATAATCTACCCAGGCAATCACTCTGTTAAAATAACGCTTTAAGAAAGAAACAGAAAACAAGATGCCATTATTTGACTTTGATATTAGTCAGCTCTCCCTCTTCCCCACTTGTGATGTTGTGTTTGGCAGTGACAATATGCTCCTGGGCCTCCATGACACATGACTGCAAACGTCTGCTAAAGGGAGTGCATACTTTAGTTCCTGTGCGATGGCTGCAATCTGCTCCACTCTGTCCTGGTGGGCTGCCAAGTCACTCTCGAAGGCCTCGTGTTTTCGAAGCAGTGCTCTGATTTCTATCAGGGTGGCTGTTTCATAGTCCTTCTGGGAGAGGATCAATTCTTTACCTGAATATTGCACGTATGCAAAGAGAGAGAGCAGGGATGAGGGTGAGTGAGAGCAACAACAAGATGATTAGCAGGTTAGATCTAAACGCTGGACTTTTTGGTCAGTGTTGATGTACAAAATGACCTGTCCCACCCCACTAGAGGCTGATTGCACTGGACAGACTCTAACTCCTTCAATCAAATCTCATTAGGAACAAACTGCTTGGATTAAGGAAACACTTGAACACTGAAAAGCTGGCAAAGAAGCAGGAATACAGATGCCTGGAGAGAGCATGGAGCTAAAAAGACAAAATAAAACAGATAAGCATGCATGCCTATGAACATACTATAGCAGAGAGATTCGTATGACCGTAAAAAAGCAAGACTGCAACTCACCGCTGGCCCAGTTCTCATGGTTGGTGGCTTTTTGACGAAACTTTTCAGCCAGGTGGTCCAGCCTCTCCAGCCTACGGATCTCTGTAAGCAGCCACTCCTCATAGCCTTTCTCTGCCTGCTCCAGGCCCTGCCATGCACTGGCTATGTCCTGAATGAAAAATAAGTTTGAACTTATTCACTGACACACAGCAAAGGGCCTCAAACAATCACGCTTCTTCGATATTGATATGATAAGAATTTGGAGTCGTGACTTACAGACACCATCTTCCCCTCAGAGGGCATGAAGGCAGGCCGGTTGCTGATGCGCAACTTGGTCTGCAGGGTGTTGAAGTTAATTTCCAGCTGGCACTTCTCTTGCACCTTAGGGGGTTTGTGCTGGCGTCTGTAGTCTCTGAAGTCCTCCAGCTTCCTCTGCATCTCCGCCATGGTCTTCTCTGGGGTCCGGTTCTCCAGCCAGGGAGTGGTGCGGCGGATCCACTCCAGGAGCTGGGAAACACGAGGGCAACATGGGAATGATTGGAGAGGCATGTTAAGATAGCAGTGTGTCAGGAAGAGAGCGATGAATTATTAATTATTTTAGCAGATGGGTCTCAGCTTATCACAGCAATGGGATACATAAGAGAGGGAAAGACAGGTGTTTAAACTAAATAAAGTGTGGACTTTTATTTTGAAGTGTTTTGATGTAATAGTTATATATTCATCATCATACATGAGGATATATACTATATACATTCTATATTTTTCTTCAAAAATTTCAAATCAAATCATTCACCTCACTGGCCAGCCTCTCATACTCCTCCATCATTTTCTCATTCTCCTGGTTTACTCCGAGCACCTTACAGATCCTGTTGGCAGCTGTCTCCGCCTGAGAGCACAAAGAAACACAGTGAGCCACGCGTCCACTGATCCAACATTATCATCACAACAGATTTGTTGCTCAGAATAACATGTTGAAATAAAACGTACAATAGATTTATGTGCCAGGCTCTGTCCTTAAAACACATATGGACACGAGGGGTAGCTAACGCACCTAAAAATAGAATATTAGTAAGCGAATAGGTTCAGCCGCTATACCTGCTCAGCTCCAGCAAAAGCGTGGTAAAAACAGGACACGTAGGTCATGATAGCTCTTTCATCGGGCTTGGGGGTGTTGATGATATCTGTGGCATCGAGAGGAAGGAAAAGTCAAGGTGGCAGAAAAAAGCGGAAAATTACTTTGGAGAATGGAAGGAGACCGAAACAGCGCAGTGAAGTTAATATTGCTAAACATATTACAAAGAGCAGTATATGAGAAAGTTCAGCGTTTGAATTTGTAAACTTAAATTGGGTACATCTATTCTATAAAACATTACCTTCTGCGTCCAGCATTTTGGGAATGTCCAGGTGTTTCTCGGCTATGTCAAAAGCCAGGTTCAGGTTCCCCAGAGGATCATCCTAAATAAGGAAACACAATTCTACATCACTGAACAGCAATGCTGGACTTAAAATGCCACCGCACTGACCTCCCCGCTATGGTGGACACATCACACTCCCAGTTCACCTACTGTACATGCACCCGTTTTAAATTTATATTTGAGAGCGCTGCTGCACAAAAACCAAGAACTGCATTTGTAGTTTTCTAATGTTTATGTTTGATCACTCCCATGAAAAGGGTCTCAGTGGGATCTTGTGTGAATTTTCTCAAGGACATTAACATAAATTATTTTTTGTGTATATTGAGGTTTGAAATACAGATTCAATGGTGACAATTACTGATTATTTTCTAAATTAAACAGATGATCTTTCATTCTGTACTATATCAGAGTGATGTCTTTGAGATGAGAGGCGATGATGAAGGCAAGCAAATCCTCACTTTTAAGAATCCATACTTCAGAACTGAACTCTAATCAAAGATATTGGCTTGACTTTGACAGGAGAAGTGAACCAAGTGTTTTAAAAGAGCGGGTGTGGTAAATTAGGCCAACAGCTGACAGTGAACCCTTCCCTGCTAATAGGACGGCCAGTAACAAGTGAGTAACAGTGGGGTAAAGGGATCATGCTATCATGCTGCTGCTATTGTCCCTATCTCTGTATCGCTGTTGCACAATGGTAGGGGGTTGGGGGCTTGCACTCTACATGACAGGGCCAGCTGCTCACAGACCCAGTGCGGGACAGAGAGAGGTGGATAGATACAGTGGTAAATTGATGACTGGATGGAGGGATGGAGGGCTGGATAGAAGGATACCCCAAGGCCTCTGCGTGTGCCCGCCCCTGACCAGAGCTGTCTCAGCCGGCTGTAACGCTGAAAGCTTAACGAACACGCTCACCTGGAGCCAGACTCAACAGCTGCCTGGCAGACGATGCAACTGTCTCCTGGCAGCACGAGCAGAACTGAAAAGTCGAGGTGTGACTGAATGTGTGAATATGTCCAGTATGTCAAAGAGACGGAAAGGGAGAGAAAAAGCAGTAGAGAAGAACAGATACGATGTGCGTGTGCCTTATCTTTTATATTTTACCCTGACTGCCCTTTCCTAAGTATGAAAACCAGCACAGTCATAATTAAGATTTGACTACAAAGTATCACAGTAATCATTTCAGAGGCATCTTCCTGGCTTTCTTCCTGGACTGTCAGCCTCTAACTGGGGAACACTACGTGACTGCATGGACAATAGTAGAGGTAAAGCTAAGCCAGAGCTCTGCAGGGACTAGGCTCATGTTTCTGTGACTATTCAGGGTCAACTCCCAGTCAGGCCAGGGAGTTGTGTGTTGAAAAGTGAGTGTTTCTGCTTCTGTTTCCAAAACAAATGAAAATGTCACTCTTCGTAACCAGCCATGGTGTCCCCCTGCTATACACCGTATCATACCAAAGTTGGCCTAGGTAAAGTTGCTATTAAATGAAGTCAGCCTGCTTTCTCGTAAATACATGGTGTGTATTTTTATGCCTTGAAGAATTTATCTGCATGTGCCTCAGGCGATCATTGGATAAACAATTATCACAACCTGAACATTAAACATCATGGACAACACTTCTATTGTTTTATTTTTCTACGAAATCTGAATGTTGTCAGGGGAAGAGAGAGAAGTCTCAAATATTCCCACAGCAGTCTTGGCGTTCCCGTCTGTCTAAAGACGGCGCCGTCTTCCCGGAGTGAAAGGGTGCCTTATTGCTATTTGACAAACACAGGAAGGCCGTCAGCTGTGCGCGGCTCACTGAGGCCCTCACCTGTTTATTCACAAACACTGAGACTCCTTGCCGTCTATTAAACCCACAACATTCAAATGAGCCGTGGATTTTGTTTTCCCTGAAAAACACCTCGAGCTCAAATAGCATGCCGGATGAGGAAAGCCAAACTTTGCATCAATTTATCGTAATTTCTAGGGAGATGTGCTCTGGTTTGCATATTTATCACTTGTGTCATACAAGAGAGGCCACATATCCCCACCATTAAATCCAAACGTGTGATGGGCACAGCGGGGTGCACGCAGAGCACAGACTTACAAACTGAAACAAGAGCTTCTTTCATGCTCATTGTGCTGAAAGTGCGAACCAAGTAAATCAAGCTTTACTTAGGAATAATGAATCATGAGGTGTGACTAAATGAATGCACTTAGGAGAGAAAAAACATTCTGCAGTGAAGAAGGAACACATCCATAGATTAAGGTGGCATTATATCCATTAGCCAAATAACACAGTGTTTATCTACAACAAACATTTTGGCTTTCAAATGAATTTGCCTGAAATAATGTGCTCCGTAAACAACATGGAGCTGGTCCAATGAATCGCCACGTATCCAGAAAGTGATAAAAATAGTGCCAACAGTCTAGTTCTTCAGTCTTAAACTGTATCAGAAACTATATCTAACACTTCCCTGCATTAACTCAATCAAAACAGGAAACCAGGGAAGAACATGTTATAAAAAAAACAGCATATTAGTGGCATTATTTTGTGCTCAGGGTGAATTGTTGTCGTCGGATCACACTGTGGCAGGGTTGTTATTTTGGTGTAAATCAGCGTGTTAGTGTTTGAGGGCTGAAACACAGCATCCTGGTTACAAGTGAAACCACACGACACCTTGTTGAGCTTAGAGTAGTCGAGGAGGTCGGGTCTGTGTCTGTGAATCAGGGCGCAGAAGGCCAGGCCATCCTTCCAGCTTCACCAGCCGATGAGCAGAGAGAACCAACACGTCAAGTTCAAACATGCTTATCTCACTCACAGACAAAGCTGCTGGAGTCATTAAGTAGAGGTGCAGCATATAGATACAGATCTCGTATGTCCAAATGAAATGGAAACATTATTTTGGAATGCGCGCTGACGTCGATCATCCCTTTACTTGGACATGGCGGTTCAGAATGAGAAGACAAACTAGATGAGCTATAAATCACATAAACCATTGCTATAACTAAACAGCATAAGAGTAAATGAAGTATTTGATGTGCTGAAACTTACCTGACATGGAAGTTTTGGACATTGACATTCCTGTAGGGGGCAGTCTTTCTCTGACACCACAGCAGAAGACCTTCTTTGGCAGATGTTTCTGAGAACATGAATTCACAGTAATGGGTTACATCATATAAAGTTGTTGTAACCGATTGCACTGTCATCTAACGTGTTAAATTGTTGTAGTTACCTATACCTATGTGTACCTTCTGTGGAGACAATGTCTAGAAATTCATCCAGATTTGGATTCTTCTGATTTTATCATCTCACCTTCCACAGAAATGTCCTGAATGGCGAAGCGGAGGATGATAGTCCAGATCATTCCAAGAGTCATCTTTACATTCCCGTCCACAATCTCTGAAAGTCAAACCACCTGTTACAATCAACTCATGTTTGTGAGTTCAGACTGGACAACCGACGGCTTCATCGAACAGAGAGGCTTAAGGCACCTTCAGCTCCAATGGAGACCAGCTTCACTCCTTTGCTTGTGATGAACTCCAGCGCTTTGTTCACATTTGCAATCTTATGAAACCGCATCTTCCCTCTGTCTGGCTTGGGTAACCTCTCACCTGCAAAGAAAAAATAGTAACTGATACAATCACATCACATCAACACTAAATGAATCCAACAGCGAATAAAATGTGCAATTTACCCTACTGGTGAAAACATAAATTAATGAAAGGAACTAAGAAAAAATGAAGTTATAAAAATAAAGACATCCTCCTTTAGTGGTCTAACCTGAGATAACCTCCAGAAGCAGCATGAGTTTTAGTCCATTCCTGAAGTCCTCCTCAATATTTTCAATTTGAGTACCAGCTTTCCTCAGGTGGGAGTTACACCAGGCTGTGAAGGTCTAACAAGAAAGGGAGACCCAGGTCAATTAAAATGGGATTTGATAAAAGGTCACGATACAAATATGAAAACTGCTTATGTTATGTCTGCACTTCCCGTGAAGCTCAGATAATTGGAAACTGAGAAAACAGGAACAAATACAGCTAACTGGATGACACTATAAGCATGAACACCTAAACAAACTGAGGCTACTAACAGCTTAACAAGTCCTCAGATCGACGTTAACCTCTCTGACCAGTGCTACATTGTCAGATTAACCCTCATTGACCCATTCATGTCTGATTTCAACTTTCTCCTCCAGTGGATCCACAGCTAACAACCATAAGAGCAAATGGACTCCATGTGGGGCACTGAAATACAGTAAATCATGTTAAGACAGGATCATTGTCTTTCTCCTATTTTTATAAAGTCTCTCAATAGCCAGCAGCGGACTCCATTGGCGCTCAGCAGTGTATGGATGAAAGCTGGGAGCCGACCACAGAGCACATTCCGACCGATATAAGGTGTTAAATTTAGACTGCTCTGCTGTGTCTCATGATAAGAGACCGGCAGGAAAAAAAAAAAAAAAAACGTCAAAACGTCTCGCCGTGTGTCAACATGAACGGAAATGTCACGTGGACAGAGAACAGAGAAGTTTTCCCGTCACGTCACTTTCTGTCACTATTTTGCCACTTAAAATACAGTTGGTCACAGCTGCGTGGAGATAGCTTTATCAGGGTACACGTATGCTGCTCCTCCAGGTCACCCTCATTACTGTGCTGAGGTACGAAGACTGACAGGCATGGATAAAGGACAAAATAAAAATATGTCAAGGGTGTGGTATAAGGATGAATAAATGTCACAATAACAAATAAAAATTAAAAGGTGAACAATGAGGTGAACAACAGATACTGCAGCCTGTACATCTGTGATAAACAGGGGCCTATAATTAAAGTTTTTTTGCTTTATTAGCCTTAACCTTAACGGTCATTGAGGAAAGAACTGAAGCTAGTGTTGTGTGTGCAAGGTGACATGATTTGAGGAAGATATTCCGGTCCTGATTCTTACACGTCCTTGCTCCCAGTAGGACTGTGTGTGGGTGCCCAGCCGGTTACTCAGGCTTCCCCAGGGTGCCGGTGCAAAACCAGAATCTTACAGGCTTTAGAGTAAAGGCCATCACATTCCACACTGAGTGAGTCCACAGGGTGTATGTGACATTGAACTGCTGCCCTCCTTGTTAAGAAACGTGGCCCGCTGGCCCTCCAAATTTGACTCAGCCACAGTCGCAGAACCCTGCTGCCCACTTTCCGAGCCCCTCGCTCCTGCCTCCCTCTCCAGCACTACTGACCAGTGACGATTAAAGCTAAAAATATTTATGAATCACATCCAGAGAGAACCAACCCTGTCAGTGAACTAACCGATGCCTTTAGGGCCTCAGTAGGTCAGAGGCTGGTCAGGCTTTGTCCGGGAGGATGGAAAATAAATGAGAACTGCATGGTTAACACAGTAGCAAGCCAGGCTTATAAATGGATCATAAGGTTTTCTTTTTTATTCTGACTTCTATTTAACTTACATGAGCATCACTTGCTTATTTATAAGACTTCTGCACTTGCACTTAATGTAACACCTGGCAGCACACGATGAATTGAAGTCTGAGGGTCAGTCTTTGTAATATAAATGGGAACTCGAGGTTTTATCTCCTTAATAAAGCTGTCACCGTCACATTAATAAAAGCTACCGCAGCCAGGATTTAAAATAAGCCAATCGCACCGTGGTTCGAGCCATATGAGAGATTCAAGAAATTATTTGGAAAAAGTGACTAAAGGCAGCCCCTAATGGCGCAAACAAAAGTCCCTGCTCCCTGTGAATGCCAGGCAGCGGGATGAGATATATGACAGGTTGGCCGGGCACAGAGCAACGTCATCGCAGTGCCAAAAAGAAACCCTATACCAGTGATACTGTACGCTGCCATCATTTATCAATTCTGATCATTCTGAACAGCTGCTCCTAGAGCCGGAGCGCTCTTCAATGAGCACTTGTCAACTCCAAATTACAATCAGTAAAGAGATAAACACTGGAAACATAGCTGTGCATATGGACCAGGGGACCAGACTGTCGTGTTGCTGCCTTGTGTTACCAAAAATACACAGTTTTGTCATCCCTGTGGGGGGCCACAGGAGGTTACAGGCATGGGGGGCTGATAGGCTCCAGTTGTGCACAGAGCTGCAGTTTAAGGCCCAGGCCAACTTTTTAAAGCCTTAAAACCAACTGAGAGTGCTGGAGGCCGAGGCTATATTGAGTTGAGCTGGTGCGCTGGCACAATATTTCTCCATGGTTTCTATAAACAAAAGAATTCCGCACCAAGGACACTGGATTAACCCTACTATAATGCCTTTTGGTCGCTGGGGTTAAAATTAGACGTAGCGTCCATTCTAATCCCAAGAGTGTCATCATGTGTTAGAAGCATCTGTTGACAGCTCGCATTCCGCGCGTATCAGTGGAGAGGCAGCAGTCTGGAGAGCCGCTGGAAGGCAGAGCTATTGTTAGCTGGTACCCACTGCATCCGTCCGTCAAGCCTCCCACCCCGGACCCGGGCTGCGTCAAGAGAGCGGCGCGTAACGAGAACCACGCCGGAAGTTCGGTGGTGCCGTCCTTCGAAATAAAACTAAACGTGAAGCTTGATTTGTGTAAAATAAAACGTAATAATTAATTGCTTATAGTTGTAAATTGCCCTGGTCTAGTCACATTTTATAATAATTATTATTATTATTATTTTTACATTTTTTCCTAACTAAAAACTATGCATCTATTTGAATTGCTAACTATCTGCTTTATCTGTAACTTATTTAATTGTTTGTTATTTTCTACTTTTATAATTTATGTTCCTTCCTAAATCGCTTTTTTGCGCCATTCCCCGCGTACAAAACAAACTGAAAATAATAAACTATAAACGACACGACTTCATTAATTTGGGCTCTATAATTAAAATATATAAATATCGCTTTTCCTTTTATCTGTGGCTAAATATGTTTCACGCCCTTGACAACGTTAGCTTCGCCGTTGGGTGTTTTATTTTGAAACTCTTAACCGGATATTCAGCTCTATAGTATGTTTACTTGACGTTAGGCTACAAATCTAAAACTATGTTGTCCGATAATAATAATAAAAAAACATAATAATGAAGGTATAAACTATTAGTATTACTTTTATTTCAATTATTTGAACTTTAACGAACTTGTGCGGTTCAGAGTAACATCGTTACGTTGTTTTACATCCATCACACAGCGTCTAAACAAAGCTAGCACTCAGTTTTATTTTGGATTTTTTTGTTTCTTTGACTTACTTTCCTCTGCTGCTGTTCCCAGGCCGGGTCCAGCAGCATGTCCCGGTCCCACTCATCCTCCTGTATCATGTACTCATCCTCGTAGCCGTTATCATAGTGCACCGTGGTCTCCACCTGGGTCATTGTCATCATCGTGCCGGTGAATTTCTGTTCCCCCCGAAAACTCAACTACTTGTCGTCCTGAACGTCGGACAGCTGGATTAACTGTGGACAGTTTCCTGACTTTCTGCTGCTTCTTTTTCTCCTCTTCTTGCTCACTCTTCTCTCTCACGCTTGCCCTTGTCCTCTCGACCTGACAGACGTCTGGCCCCTGGTTGCCACAGATGAACAAGCGACGGTATCATTAGTACTAGAGGGTCATGTGACGCCTGCATACCTTTCCCCAAAAATCCCCATCATCATCACACACACACACACACACACAGACACACACACACCACCCACCCACAGACACTACTACAACAGGATTTGATTTCAATAAAACAGTCTTTATTGTAGAAAAACAAATTCAGACTTTTATTTAAGACAAAAAAACAACATAAAACTGGTGTGGGACATATAAATAAAATATTTCTTCCTTGGAAAACCCATATATTCTTACACTGACAAGGACTGGTCACCACCAACACTGTTACAAACCCATCAGGATCATTCACTCTGTGAAAAAAAATGGGTATTTTTACCTGTCATGGCAGAATGTGGTGTGCATTCAGTCGTTACACAACTCTGGGACACTCGGGATGAACAACTTAAAAACAGGTGAAATGTAACAATAAAGTTTATGCAGCACTGGGATGCATGTAACTGTGTCTGTGGCCTGGTTAAAGTGTGTCTGTGCTGTTTGTTCGAGTGCAACAAATGTAACATAGTGTGACCATTGACTTTGAGGCAGCCAGAAGTGTGTGTGATATATAAAACAAAAAAACTGCAGAGACTTTATCAGTTCTGATTTGTTACACAACTTACAGGAAATTCACCCAAAAAACTGGACTGTGGTCAGATTGTTTTTGGAGTCTGACCATTCTTTTTTATGTGCTGAGTCCTTTCATTCCTTCCACAGAGCACTAACTTTGGTTATTAGAAGCACAGATTGCTACCACATGTATATCAAGGAAAGATAGAAATTTGGTGAACCTGCTGCACACCTATTGTCGTGTGCAAGGAAAAGTCTGAGAGGTTTTTCAGCTGCAATTTTACAGAAAGAAATAACAGTTTGCAGCCCCAAAAAAATCATATTCTCAAAAACCACAGGCCAAAGTGCTCCGTCAATGAAATGAAAGGAATACAATGACTAAGAGAGGCCTCTTAAAAACCTGAACTGTATCTTTAAAGGTCCGAACTGACAGGGAGGAAGCTGGTCCCTGCAGTCACTACGGAAGAATAACCTCACCACAGAGCTAGAGTTCATACAGAGTGCAAAGAAGGACACATGGGGGTGGGGTGAAAAGGAGTGTTTCTCAAAACCATCCAACAACCTGAAGAACGCGTTATCTGTCACAGCGATGCTAATACTGTCCAAGGGGCTCGACGTTAACCCAAACAATCTCTGGTCTCAAAGCAATAACAGCTGGGAGAAAGAAAAGAAAAGGAGGGGGTGGGGGAATGCGTTATTTGGACCCCATGTATCTGTATGCATCATCTGTGATCTGCAGCAGTGTTCTTGGGTCCTGGGTGGTTCACATGGAAGGGGAGAAAAGGGGGAAGGGAGGTTTTGTTTTTTCATCATTCACTTTCACTCAGGCCACATGGTCGTCGCCACTCCTGGCCTCGTTCATGGATCCATTTGTTTGATACTAAAAAAAATAAAATAAGAAAGAAAATAGAGAATCATGACTCTAGACTTTTACTTACTTTTCTCTTATAAACTCAACACCAGGTCTGACTCATTGGGTTAAACTGCTTTTAAAATGAGAGCAAACACTCTCAGAAGTGATATTTACTCAGGTGTTTATGGATGGTTTTATAGGGAAATGGAAAAAGAGGAGCTCACCCCACTTGTTGCCCACCAGGACTGGACAAGCTGCATGTCGGGTGCTGTAGTCTCCCTCTCCGCTGGCAAACAGATTGTACCAGAAGACTGCAGTGCCCTGGAGTACACACAAACGACAGTCAACGGAGGTTAGAGGTGTTGTAAACCCACCAGGAAGAGACAGGAATCCCTGAAAGTCAGCCTGACTGACGCTGACAAGAAGGATTATTTATTACAAGTATACTGTGTACTACTCTTCAAAATGAACAAAAACAGCAGACAATCAGTTTTTTAGTTGGCTTTGTAATCTGATCAGTTCAAACACGTGCGACTGAGTCAGAATCAGTGTATCGTAATAAACAGTGGAACATAAGCGGTTACCTTTTGGGGCCAAACTGCTGCACCAACATCTGGGAATACTGTGGCTCCACCAGCTGCTACATCACTCATCTACAACAAAGACAGTGAAGCAAAAAAGAAAAGTTCAGTCTCTATCTGTCATATCAAATAACACAATAGTACTACTAAATACACTTGTGGAGGCAACATCACTGCAATGGTTACTGTAATGTTGATTCCAGGTTGCCAACATCCCCCTTTTTGGCTTCGGCATAGTAAGTCATGTTTTAACTCAGATTGAGTTCCTTTAAGATTCAGTTACTTTTGTGACAGCAAAGAGTTTGCACACTGGCAAAGGCCATAATCAGAGATGACAGATACAACAGTCCTTGGTGTGTAATACCAGGGTGTCACCCAGGGCAAAACCGAAGGTGAAAATTTATGGTGAGCGTCATTCCTTTATTCATTTCATTGGCACGGTTTCTACACAGCCCATCTAACCACACAGACTAAAATTTACTCTGCACCACGTGGGGTGAGAGAGTTCATTGCTCTGTCTCATTTTTATTAAACCCACCCAGTCACTTCAAATAACTCAAGAACAACAAAGGGCAACTACTTTTTTGCTGTTTTGTGTGAGTGTGTGTGTGTAGCACAGACATGTGCACTCTTGTACACCATTTTTCATGAGAAGTTTTAAAGAGGATATAAATAATTGATTTGACACTTTATGTTTCTGCCAACGAAGCTTAATGATTCCTGAAATGAGTTAACTATTCAAACCTATGATGCTATGGTTTTTATTGCTCATCATGAGATAATCAGTATCTTTGGAGACACCACTACCTCGACAAGAATTAAAAATAACAATAACTGCTGAAGATGGTTTAGTGTATTTAAGATGAGTTTACTCACATAGAAGAGCCATGTTGCTATGCGATTGCCAGTGCCCAACTCTTTAAAGGCATCTGGCTCATCTTTCTGTAAAGAGAGAGTGAACATCAGGTTATTCTGACATATCAATGACTGATGTACATTTATAGATATCAACTTGTGTCAGTCACAAAGGATCTTACTCTTCCAAAGTCAAAGTGAGGTTCGTATTGTCCTCCAACGCCGTAATTTGCAACCTACAGAGATCCATAAAATGTGATGTAAGTGTCACAAATGTACAAAGACACATATATGAATAATTCTTAAAACTAGAATCAAAGTCAAAAGAACAAGAGGGGAAAACTGTGATAAATGTCCACAGTTTTCAACTAATGGACTAACTCTTTACCTGCAGCTCTTCTGCAGTGTCCATTTCCAGGCCTGTGAGATCTTCAATCCTCTGGTTGATCCGGTCAATCATTGGATCTTCGTAGCCAGTGAGCCAAGCACTGGAATAGAGGAGGGAGAGTACAACAATTGAGAAAGAAGAGGAAAATACTACAATATGTCGGCGAGACACACATTTCTCCACTAGATGGCAGTAAAGACTTCTGGAGTTGGCGAATGTCATGCAGAAAACTTGCCATGAGAAGCTCAGAGCAGGAGGAAAGTTTGGCATTACAAAATGGGAGAGAAGGGAAGTGGAAGCATGAAGACAACGAAAGAAAAAAAAAGGAAACCAGCCCAAGATTCAGAATCTCCAATCAGCTCAGGGTATGTGGCTGTTCTGATTTCAAACTATGTGTGCATTTGGGAATGTGGACATTTTCATACAAGAGTCTGGTTGAGGATGATTTAACTTTGTTGACACTGCATGCCTTTCATATTCACTCTCACAGCCCAGTCTAAGCGAGGGCCCCTCATAACTTATTAAAACATGAAACCACTGTGGTTCTGCTGACCATATCATAAAATTCATTTTGGCTAGTGCGTTAAAAGGCCACAGTGTCCCAATTTAAAAAAAAAAAAAAAAACAGGGAGATGACTCCCACCCTCCACCGTCTCATGAAACACGTGTAAGAGAGACGGTGTGATGAGTCATATTTTTATAGCTCGTTTCTGTTGATAGTAAGTAATATTTGTGAAGGGATACTGGACCAGTATCCCTTCCCAGTGCAGCCAGTTGAGAGGCTGGTCACACTCTCCTGAGCACATCCATCTGTTTGTCTGTTCTCTCTATTACTTGATTTCCAGTGAATTTGGAATTGCATGCTGGCTAACACATACACATATAAAAACATCAAAGGGCCACCCCACCCCTGCTCTCACATGGACACACACCCAAACATTAATTACCAAGAACAGTAAAACCCAAGAAACTTTGGGGGGTTTGGTGGCGTGCTATTTTTAGGGTGGGTTTTAAGCCTAACTTAAAAAATTTTTCAACATTTATGTAACTACAATGTGAGGCACCTACAATCTCTCTTTCCACACAGTTGCAGCATCCATCTTGCTTTAAGCATGTGCATCCAGACTCTGTTTCCTGATCTATCATGCTGATATGGAAGTCAGAGAAGCAGATAAAATCACAGCAGCTTTAATACGAGTATGTAATACACATTCATTCCTGCAGAGTGCAATGGGCAACAGAGATTCAATGCTCTGGATCTCAAATAACCTGAGAATGAGGGCAGGGTGAAAGAGAGGGAAGGTTACTGTCACTGCACAGTTCCATGAAAATCCCTAAATCACTGGGTAAGAAGAATATTTCAGCTACACCAAAAAACAACAGAACAAAGGGTTGTTTAATTTGATTTGAGCTATATTTAAGCACAATTTAGTGCTTTGGCAAAAATAAATGTAAGTTTTCACTTCAACCAAATTAAACTTTCCTCTGGTGTTAGTTTTCCTGGTGTAGCTTCATAATTTGATTTCATGGCGATGACTGAAGTGTTTCAGATAGAACACAGGACATAAAGATAAAGAGGTGGACGGAGGAGGATGGGGAAGGCACTGTGACAACCTGTGACCCCTTACCTCTTGGAGACTCTGTATTGGGCCGTGGTAAGTTTCCCAGTTTGAGGGTCATGCACCGTGGCTCGCCTTAACTAGTTTCCCCAGCAGAAGGACACACGCAGGTCGAGGAGCAGATACAAAAAAGGAAGAGGAAAAAAAAAGGAACGATGGAATGTGACACAAAAAAAGAGGATGAGTGAGGAGTAAGAGGAGGAATAGAAGACAGGAAAAAAAAAAGACAGGAAGAACTGGTCACTAGTTGTCAATGTTATTCTTAAGAAGGTTTAAGAGAGTGTATCACAAGGCAATGGTAGAAACCAAATTTTAAAATAAGAATATTACCACCGGATGTGAGGAGTGCCCCTGATACACCTCTTGGCTCATGAAAGCGCCTATGTTAATATAAACTAGTGGGAAAAGGTAACACACTCCCCCTCCTTTTTCTTCTTGTGTTACCTTTCTGTAACAGACTCCTGAGCAGAATCAGAAACTCCAAAACAGCACAATCCTAAACACTCAACCATGAGCTTTAAGCGTTTCTTTTTTCTTTTATTTCTGTGTCAGAGATGTATTTGTTTGAAACATGTTTTAGAAATCAATAATAGTCTAAAAATGTTTAGAGATGCTTCACAAAGCTTTGATCATTCTCAGCTGGATCCTGTGCTTCAGCTCAGGAGCCTTTACGCTTGGGAAGGTTGCAGTAATTGAGTTGCACGCACAGACGGGAATGCAGAGGAGAAATGGGACGAGTTCTTGAGGGAAAAAAGGAGGAGAAAAATCTCCCTTTCTCCCTCCCAGCTCCCTCCTATATCCTCTGTTCATGGGGGCTCCTGGCTGTGCCTTACCTTTTGCTGATCCGGTATGAAGCTGTCTCTAGCACTCCTGTGATGGGGTTGGAGATGGTGGCCCTGCGTAGCTGTGAAGCCAGGGACATGATTTACCCACACACAGACACGCACACGCACACACAAACATGCGTGTGCCTGTATGCTTGCCTAACTAATAGCGTCACATCAACCAGCCTCACAGCTCTGACCTCCTACCCCTCCCAGCACACTAAACCACATGACATGTTCCCACTAGATCACAGCAAACTACATGGATCATATGACATCATGGGAGCACTGTAACCACTGTGAACCGCTTACTCGTGGCTTTGCCAGCTGTTTGACCCTCTCGATTTCCTGGTCAGAGATGATGTCAAGGTAGCGGACAATGTATGGGCGATCCCACTCATCTTGCTGCTTGACGGGTGACAGCAGATACTTGGGGTTGCGGTTGTTGTCATAGTAACGGCAGAACAGCCGACTCTGCCTGCGGGGGGTCTGATAGAGAGAAAGAAAAGTGATCAAACCGAGGTGTATTTACTAAGTTAGAAATGGTGTTTTTGTGCATCTCTTTGCATTCCTCACCAATTTAATGCCCTCCCCGCGACAAAGCATCTCGTACTTCTTCCTCTCCGGCACCACGAGGTTGGAGATGTTCTTTCTTGCCTTTTTCGTCTTCTTTTCTTTTTTTTCTGCTTCCCCTTCGTCCTTCTGTTTTTCTTCCTCTGCAGCCCTTTTCTGCTTCTCCAACTGGAACTCAAAGTACTTCAGGTTGCCCTTGGCGCGCTGATGCTCTGGGTCTGGGAAAATGAGAGGCCAACAGAAATAACAAGCGGTGATTACAAATAGTAATGACTGCAGCAATGTCACCTAAGAATATCGCACCGCCTATAATCAAAATAACTGAGCTTCCAACACAACATGATTATATGCTATTTATTCAGTCTGACCTTGTGCTGTTCTCAGTAACAAGATGTACAAACAGGACAAATTAGATGAGGGGCTGATTAATAAGGTCAGCACAAGACAATGGTATGAAATGTATTGTACATGATAAAAGAGCAGCGATAAAGCCCTCTGCTCAATCACCTTCCATGAGCTTCAAGTTGTCTTATTTCAGGATTAACCTCAGTTAAAAAAAACTTCAGGATTACTGTTTCTGGACAAAAGCTCACAGACTTGTAATGCCACGGTTGTTTTGGTCTAACCATGGTAATAGACTATTTATGTCTGTGTGGCCTGGAAAAGTTCACCTCTGTTTAGTATGTTATTCAGTTCAACAGAGAGTGACTGTCTCATTTATCCAACTCACTGACTTAGTTCCAATTTAATTTGAATAATCCATCCTGATGTGCCTTTTCTTTGAATTGTCTGTGTGTGTTTGGCAAATAAGAATTATTTCCACATTTTATAATCTTATTTAATGCAAAATAAAGTCTGGTGCCTGGGCAGGATGGGATAAAAAAAATGATATGCCTCAGAATGAAATGACAACATCACTTAAAACTACAAAACACACTTACCGGTGTACTTTTTTTGAAAGTTCTTTATAGTGCAGAGGGACTCACCCTGTTCAAGCAGCTTCTTGGTGTACACCAGGGCTCGCTCTATCTCCCCCTGCTGGTAGATGGCATAGCTCAGGTAGTCGAGCACTGTCACCTTATCTATAGTGGATTCCTCTCCGTCCTCAAGCTGTTTCAGGGCCTGGGCCATCCACAGCTCTGTGTGGTAGTAGTCGACATCGGAGTAGGCAATCTTCCCGAGCTCATAACAGTCCTCCACTGTCATTTGACTCTTGTGTTTCACTCCTAGTATGCAGAGGAAAATAGGCAGAATATTGGTATATAAGAAAGGAAAAATTTCCTTTATGATACAATAAACAGAGAAAACAAGAAAACGTGATAAGCTTTTTACTGTTCATGCCTGTGTAAGTGTAATCTGTACTTTGTTATGCACTGATGTAATGCCTTTACCAGGTAGGGCTCCTGTAGAGATGGTGTTAGCATCTAGCCTGTAAGTGTCTTGTAACCGGAGGAGAGCTTTAGCAGCCCCGGTCTGGTCCTCATCTGTGGGGAAGTACTGTCTCTGGATGGTCAGGTTGGAAATGAATCCTGAGAGAGAGATGGATGGATAGGAAAGGACAGAGAAAGACATACTAAGATGATTCTGTAACAACCAGACAGTAAATCCTATAACCTAATAGTCAGTGAAACAGCTTGAAGTGACTTGATCTTACATTAAACCAGAAATGTAGAAATAATTAAAGAGCAACACCCGTTTCTACATCAATTACTTATGTTAAGATGACTGAGTGGGGCACATGATTGCTTCTAAACATATTATAAATGAACAAGCAGCACAGTGTTGCTGTAGCAAACATAGCTTTACTTGGATTAATTAACAGCTTTATTTTTCTTTGCCAAAACAAACAAAAATATCCCTGCACTCTGCTGCACTGATGAGGCATCTCAACATCAGTCGGTCCATGGAAATGTATATATATAAGCTCCTTTTTCCTTACCATCAGTGGTGTCACTGAGTACAAGGCTCTCCAGGTCCCCCCACTCAGTGTTCAGCCTCTTCATCAGTTTGAAGGCATTGACAGGGTGTCCCAGGAAGCCCTCGGGGTCCTGTGTGGCTGCGGCTGACAATGTATCCAACTTATCAGCCCACCTATCACAGACATGTTATTAGGCACATTGCTTACAGTACTCGTAAATACTAAGAAGGTAGAAGGCACTAAGGTGCATTTATGTGCATAACTTTACAAACTCACCGTTTCACACGCTCGAGCTTGTTCTCCTCTGCTCTGATGTAGTCTTTTAGAGAGGTGACGAGGTCTTTTTCTGTGTATAACAGATCTGTCATCTGGCCTGAGGAGTACAAATCAAACAACTTCACCATCAATACTGCAGTGATAACTAATCTCATCAGATCATTAAAACGATCCCACAATGCCACGAGAGGCTTCGCTTAGTTAGAAAATAAGATACGTGTCATGAGCACTGTGTGTCGCCTGCTGGTTTTACCTGTGGAGGTGAAGAAGTCATTGTGGGCTGAGAGCGACTGCAAGCAGCTCAGCAGTAATAAACACCAACACGGTAACTCCATCCTGAAGAAGGAGAGAGAGGATTAGATGCGTGGTTCAACACTTTAACTCAAGGCTCTGTGTGATATGCAAGTTACTGCCACGTCAGGCTCATTATTTTAAGGTTTTAGTCATCTACTGCCTGGGTTACTTCAGCTCACTCCCAGTGAACCACACTATTCAACATTCCAGACGGTACAACTCATCCAGAGAGTACTGCCTTCCCTGTTGTCCTAAACCTCCCTGATCCTTCATCCCCAGAGATGCTCCCAGCCGATTCAAAACCTGGTTGTTAGCATCATTTAAAAGCGGAAAATCCACAGACCTGCTGTGCATGGTTTAACTTTTCTTCCCTTGGCAGCAAGGTCTGCAGACTGTCCAGAGTAACTGGGGCATTATTTCTGGAGAGGCGTGTTGTTGTTGAGCTAGCAGCACTTTTGTCAAGCTATCTGCATGGCTAAATATTATTAGAGGCAAGTGGGAAAATATGAGATGATTTGGGTGACTGTTTAGGAAACAGAGAGAGAATAAATATTCAGATGCAGTAAACGGTAAAACAGAAAGACTAATCAAAGCTGTGAAGTGAAAGACTTTTAGAAGTGCAGCCTCGCAGCCACCACACAAAGCCAAATATAAGTCTGTGGTTGCCGTCACTGTGCTTTGGCACAACCATAACTGCCACAGAGCTTCTGGCTTGTGAGGAGTGGCAACCCATTCAGACAGAAATGAGAAGAGAGCGCAGACAAACTGGCAGGAAGAAATGTGCAGCGACACAGTAAGGTGTGAATGTACTGTAGCTGAAACTGGGCAGCAGCAGAAGACCTGCTAGGACAACAACGTCCGGATTTGGATCTACATCAAAGGCCGCATAACAAAAGACGTAATGGGATACATGTGTCCCAGTTTTACTTTAGAAAATTCCTGGATGCATTCACGTGGATCCTGACCTGCACAAACTCAATGCAATTCATTTAATCATGTTTGAGATATCCTGTTAACAAACTAACCAACAAATGAAACTGGACTAGCTGAACTTTGCCAAACTTCTGTGAAGGACACTGTGATAAAAATACTTGCAGTGAAACCAGGAAGGGAGCAGTCATGGAGGAAAGTGCTGGAAAGGAATGATCCCGACAGAAGTCTGAAGCTGTGTATGTGGAGCTGCATGTATTTATTCTTTCTCTGAGGAATTTTAACCAAATCCTGTTTTGTTACCAAAAGCAAGGATAAGTATATGACCTTTGGATGTCTTGGTGGATTATGTAGTTTATATACAACACGAGACAGAAAACAAACTGTGCAGGGCTGTTTTATTGAGGTGTATCAACAATGTGAAGCTAAACTGGCTGTAAATTCTCAAACCACTGACAGAGAATCCAAAACAGTAGGCTGTAATTTCAGGAGAAACACATACAAGTAGTGTTTCTTCCTAAAATCACACCGTAGTTTAGAGCTTAGTCACAATTAATTAATATTAATATTATTAATTAATGTATTAATTAACCAAGCAATTCATTAATCAATTAAAACACATTGTATCGGCAACTCTTCTGATAACGGATTTGAAACTTTTGATGGTTCCAAGTTGTTTTTCTTGGTCTCAGATTACAGTAAATTCAATATCTGATTGTTCAGAAATCAGAGATATTGACCAGGAAATAATGAGTAGATTAATAAATGAAAATGATCATTAACAGCAGCCTGAACATGGTTACGTTATTTCTTTAAGTAGCTGCTTACGTTCAAATATCGACCTCTGCAGAGAAAAAAGTGGAACATTAAAGGAGATTTAATTTCATAGACGCATACAAACACTTCTATACGCCTTCAGACTTGCTATACACACAGACACACACACACACACACTCCTAATGGCACAGTTAAGGTCATGCTTGAAACGTGCATCCATGCAGCTCTGCAATGTCTTTCACTGAAAGTGGTCAACAAGCTCAGACAGGTTCTGACTTTGCCACATGGACAAACCTACCAGCGAAAATAAAAGAATGACTCCATGTGATATTTCGATTCACGTCAGCAGCAAAGAGGAAGGAGCAAGCTTGCTTCATGTATTTGATTAAAGCAAGACTAAAATTACATTAAATTCAATTTTAAAAAAGGAGCAGAAGCTGCAAGGCAAATGCAAATTACCATTATCCCTACTTGTTACGACTATATTCGCATAATCAGCGGTGCCACTCATAAAACACAATAAATAATGGCCACTGCCACTCACATTTCAGGATAAAAACTCAGCAGATTATAATTATCGTAATGACAGGGTGGCAGCTACTGTGCCTTTCTTGTCATAATGTTGTAGAGGTGTATTGTCAAGATTAAAGCTGCAAATTATAATTCAGATAGACGCGGCATGCCACACATGAGAGCGAGAGGTAGCGCATACATACGTGTACGGGACATGTGAGGACTCCCACTCACATTCCCGTTTAACATTTAACCCCCCCCAGACACTTTGTCAGAAAGCTGTTTTGCACAGGTTTGTTTTCTGACCTTTCAAACTATGTGTAAAGTGGGCTGCGTTCTGTTCAGGCATGTTCATTAGGAGATCGCAGCCTCACGTTAATTGCAGGTAAAGAGATCGCAGTAACTCAGCAGCGAGGAGAGATCCACTTTTAACAGAGTGATAACGAACTGCGATGTTCACCCCGTTTCATTTACTGATTCACTGTTTTCCTGTCACCTCTACTGATTTACGTCGAATGACTTTCAACAGACTCATCCCCCCTGAGGATGGGAGTGAACCATCTATTTGTGGGATTTAAATGCAGGAAAGAGAAGGGGCAAGAATGGATGGAAACAGGAGGAGTGGAGTCTGGAAAAATCTTAACCGCGTTCTGAAAAATATGATATTTCAAAATCATGAACGCCTCCGAGAAACTTCAGCTCTTTTGCTCTGCAAGAGACGACACAGGAACCAAAGAAGTTATGAAAAAATAGTCATATCATAGACATTTATTCACAGTATCTGCAGGGGCAATTTAGCCTCCAGCGGGGTTGCATAAAATGATTCATCCTGACTCCAATGTATGTTATTCCCTATACAAAATGTTCAGGAACACTGCTCTCAGTCTGCAGTGATTTCTAGTAGCTTCTTTCGCTGAGACATTGGCCTCATCTCAACTTATCTTCTCCCAAGTTTTTTTTTTTTACTGGGGAGTGAAGCTGGCTTTGCGGAGTCGGGTAACACAGGATGTGGATGGAGGAGAAGGACTGCCACGTCTTCGCCCCTCCCAGCCAGGAGGAAGCTCATGTGAGGACCGAGCACTGCTCAATGGAGTCCCACTCACTCCCTTTAACCTGCACTAACCCCTCGATAACCCCAAAACACTCACTGAAAACTAAAGGCCTGACTTTAAATCTCTATAAAGGGCGGCCGGCGCTGCAAAACTTAGCCTCGCTATTTAGCTTAACCTAAAAAAAATAAAGTTTCCGGCGAATACTCGCTTTCTACCCCCATGTAACCTCTTGCAGTGGGTTGAGTGCGGTGTATACATGTGGCTGTTAGTGTCCTGACACATAAAATACGTGATATTTGAGTGTTATTGAGTGTTAATGTAGTGTAGCCGTGTGGAGGCAGGCAGCATCCTACGCTGCACTGCACAGGAATGCTACAGTAAAAAGCAAAGCTTTGTTGCCTTTTCTCTCTATTTTCCCCCCACTCTCCGGCTTAAACTAACTGAACTCAACTCACTGTACTCTATATTAATTAGTCCTGGGTTATTATATTTATAGCTGAAGCCGGGACATATCACAAATATACATATATTAAAAAGTTTCCCCTCGGGCTAGCTCGTTTTGAGCTAGCGCGGCTAGCTGACGTTAAACTAACAGCTACTAACGGCAACTAACGGCTAAAGAGAAGTTCGCAGTCCTTAACGGTCGCTCCTGAAAATAACTGTTAAAAAACAACAATAAATGGCATAAAAGCGACCTGAAAAGGCAGCAGGGATGTTATTAGACTAGCTTCTGTTATCTTATCTCATCCAGGAGTCAATATTTACCTTAATGAGAGCATCCAGTAGCAGGAATGTGTCCCCCGGTATGAGTCCTCCCTCGGCTGCAGTCACAACGCTCGTAAGAGGATGTCAGTCCGGCGGTGCTCCTCAGTCCTGTCTGGGATTTTTCGGTGTACTCTTGGCCATCTGGTGGTTAAGGGCTGGATTTCTGAAGAGCCCGATTCTGAATGCTACGTGCAGATCCTCACATGCATGCACCCTCCTACTACAAGAGACTTTAGGGGTTGTCGTTTGTAAATTACGTTAGGGGAGGTGACTGGGTTGACTTGACCCGTGCAGAAAGTTAAGGATGAGTGTTTTTAGGGGTTTTAATGTAGAGAAAAAAAAAGATTGTGTGCCAGCTAACGTCAGCCTTATGCCACGTGTTGTGCAGTGAGACTGGGATTTTTCCCTTTTCTCGTGCAATCACATTTTTTTTTTACCATGTAACATAAAACATTGACAGTGCTTGTATATTTTTATGTTCAGTATCTCTCATTTTTGCAATGTTTGCACCATTTTCACCTGCAACCCACTCTTCCTATTTCTCCCACACATTCCAGAAACCCCCCAGCTCCCAACTAAACAGTATGACTGTAGGGGAGTTCAACAGGGTGGAGCCAAGTGTGTGTATGTGATGTGTGTGTGTGAAAGAGAGAGTAGCAAACTGTTAACTGTACTGCAGTATTTCTGGTATGCCAGATGCAACACATCTCAACTAGCTGAGGCTCGGCCCCTTTGTAAACACTGTGATAAACACACACGAATACTGCTGAAATGACCATATGACTCCTCCTCTCATGGAATAAAGCCGAATAAAAGAAACTTGCTAATGTAAAATGTTATAAATACACTTTATTAATGTGTATATTCTAGCTACTACCACCAAGCAAAATGCCACACAGAGGTCAGGAAATTAAACATCTGTATGATTATTGCTGTTATCGAGGCATAGCACAAGAAACACCGTGTGGGAGCTGAAGATTATTTGTCAAACTTGTGGGGGGAAATACTCCTATTCAGTCTTTCTTCCTGTACAAAATCCATCTCTGTTTGTTCAGTCTCAGCTTATTTGACACTTTTCTCAATGTGACCTGTAGGAAAAAAAAAAAACATCCAACGTATCCATCTTTCCATTCCCACTCTTACTCCAAGTCATCGGCGGATGTCGTCGAGGGAGGTGAGTCTGCTCCCAAACAGCTGCTCCTCATAGGTCAGCAGCTGACGCAGGAAGTTCACATTAGGCGCCGTGCATGCCCTCCTCTCCTTCAGCCAGCGCAGGGCATGAAGCAGTGACCAGTGTCGATGCTCCATGAGGAAGGCCAGCGTTAGTGCGGAGCTGCGACTCCTGCCCAGACTACAGTGGACCAGAACACGGCCGGCAGGCTCGGCCTTAAGTGCGGCGTTGATGAACCTGGATGCCAGTGGTAGGGCCTCAACCAGGTCCTGTTGGGAGTCATCGCTCAGACGCAGCCTCAGGTAGCACAGCATGTTGGGGAAAGCGTCGGGGCAGTTGGCAGTGGCATTGACCACATGTGTGATGTGTAGATTCTTGATGATGCGGTAGTCAGAGGCATGGGAGGCAGAGCCCTGGTAGAGAGCTCCTTCCAGGATCTCTGAGGGGTAGATGGTGAGGGTGTGACGCTCAGGTTCCAGCAGGACCATTCGTGGTGTGCAGAGGAAAGGGTAGAGGGCATTGAAGGCTGAGAATCCCCCTAACAGGATGACAGGGTCCATTCCCAAAGCACTTAGTTGGAAGAAACAGCGATGCAGGTCTGGAGAGTCTGCCTTGGCTTTCACACTGCCCACTGCATTGCCCAGAGAGACACATAGAAAACAGTCACGGTGACAGAGCACAAGAGGAAATCAATCCAACCAGAAAGCCTGTTGGATTTCAAAGACTCTACAGCCAAGCTAGTGACTTGCTAAGATATGAGCAGACATAAATACTGGACAAATTTTTGCTGGTGGAAAAGTCAGGGCATCAACAAAGTCAGTAGGATTCATCCTCTGGGGACCATTAATGTTTGGAAATCCATTTAATAGTTGTTGAGATATTTCAGCCTGGACCAAAATGACAGACCAACTGACCAACAGACTGAGATCACCATCCATAGAACCATACCACATGGCTAAAAATATGTTTATGCTGGATTAAAGGTCCAGTGTGTAAGATTAAAGGGGAATTGTTGGCAGAATATCCATAACTGTGTTTTTGTTAGCGTATAATATCACCTGAAAATATGAATCATTGTGGCAGTGTTCTACAGAAGGAGTGGGTCCTCTTACAAAGCTATTTCTATTTTAACTGCTTGCAATCTACAACTTCACTGTTAGACGTAATCATGCATATGATATGTAGGCAAAGGGCCTGGATTAGTATTACTAGTCACCTTTGAGAGGGCTTTGGTTGCTTGCAGGTAAACAGCCCATGTGGAGAGCAAAAGACAGGAGGACACTGGCCAAAATATAAGCTCAGAACCCATTGGCCAACCTCTGCAAACAATTTATCTTTTAAAAATGTATAAAATTACTACACACTAGACCTTAATTGATATCTCATGATGTCCAACATGTTCTTTGCCTGTTTGTGAGAGTACATAAGTGTATTTGTGTGTATCCTCGATGTTTGAACGTTGGTTGCTGACCTGGGCTGCATCCCTCCTCTGCATACAGCAGTATTATAGAATACTTCTGCAGCTCTATACAGCTGATCAAACAGCCCAGATCAGGGTGGATCACCGTCACAGCTGCCCGGGCTGTCACCACGTGGCTCTCCTTGTACCTAACACACACATTCATTCACAAAATGCACACATATATAGATTGTAACAGCATGCCACTTACAATACTCTTTTATAGTTTATATATGTACTATAATACTCAATCCATTGATTACCAGAGCCCTTAGTTTCCCCTGAAGATGTAAACCTTTAAGAATGGGTTGTAATTATATTTTATTTTATTATTGGGGACTATTTTCTGCAGTGGAATAATATACATTTGCTGCTCTAGTGAGTATCTCTGCCAGCAGGATGGTTTATGTGGGATCTACTGAATATACCGCAAGAGTGTGGCTCAGTGATTACCAAACCCATTTTAGATCCTCAGCTTTAAATTTGTGCCTCAGTGACTAGCTCCTACATCATTTTGAGACCCTCTTTATACCCATCTATACAGTATGGTATATACAGTATATGAACAGCACTGGTGTATGCGGCACCCACCTCTCTGCACTGCGACAGTCCAGGATGAGAATATAGTATGGATCATACAAAGCGGGCTGGCCTTCCTCTGCATTCAGCAGGTTGTACACTTGCTGTGGGGTGATGTAGCCTCGCTCTACACAAGCTATTTCTGGAAGAGCAGGGACTAGGACCTCCTCTGGCTCGCACACTGTTTGCAGGAAGAAGATACACAAAGAATAAAGTGCGTGTGCATGCGTGTCACTGTCCTAAAGACGGAGAGAGTTGGAAGTAAAAATACTTACCTTTGTTCCCGATAGGTATGATGGAGGAATGGTCACTGTTTGTACTATTGACCTCCCTGTCACAGATGCTGCTCGCTGTTTGGGATGTGTTGACAGGCTCTCTGGAGGCTGCTCTACAACTGTTATTCACTCTGACACATGCACAAAAACATATGCACACATAGTAGTGCAATATATATATCAATTCATTGTAAGAGGCTAAACACAAAACCAATTTAGGACGACTCTTCAGTGCATTATTTTAGATTTTTACAAGATAAAAAAAATCAGAAATCTTTACCTGGACAGTACAACGCCCATCTCGTTTAACTCATTTGATAGATGCATCAGCTGTTCCCACCAGCCCTTCATTAAAGGAACATGCTAAACCAAGAAACAAATATATAATGGTAAAAAAAAAAATCTCTCAAAACGCACAACAGGAGGTTGAAAAAGCAAAAAGATTTGGAAAAAAAAACCCTGCTATGCACAATTTGTTGTAGCTATGATTCTTACTCAGCCAAGCTTTAAGCCTTGCCCTTAATTTAGCTGGTGGTCTTGGAAACACAGTAACGGTTAAGTGCTCTAGAGGGCCACATGGTAGCTGGCTTTGACAGGTGACAGAGGAGAGACCTGGACAGGAGTCCTACTTCACCCAAATTAACTCCCAATAGTTGCAGTGTTCTTGGTATTTTGATACAAAGATTAGGGCAGCATTTGGATTACAGAAAGAAGTCAGGAATAATTTAAGATCATGCCGACAATTTCTACATTTATAACCCTTGTGGCAAAGTTGATTTTAGGGTTGCACATAAAAGCAGCGAATTGACAAATCGTAGCTCGCTTTTAATCAGAAAGGATCAGAAGGTTCAGCAACTGATCAAAAAGACAAAACAAGCTCATGTCAGTGAGTGGCAGGATCCTCCAAGTCCACAAACTTACAGAAGACATATTCAACCATCATAAAGGCTTACTATTGTCTGATGAAACATAAAAAAATTGTCCCCTACAATATGCAAAACATTTTATCTCATTAAAATATTGGAGTTTTAAATCTTACTGTATGTTTTGCCTTGCTCTTCAGTTGTCACTCTCAGCCATGTCATCGCCTCTCCTCCACCTTCACGTCACTTACTCTTCACTTTCCTTTGGTCACAGCCTCTCCACCCCCTTCTCTCCTCCTAAACCACCTCCCTTGTTGCTCCCCCATTTTCCTCACAGCACCCTTCATGATGCTCTCCTTGGTGCATACCAACTCCCATTATCCTCGGATGAACATGCTCATTGTTTTTTTTTGCCTGTTTAAACATGTAGGACTAGA
Organism: Nibea coibor; assembly: GCA_023373845.1. Taxonomy (NCBI): domain Eukaryota; kingdom Metazoa; phylum Chordata; class Actinopteri; family Sciaenidae; genus Nibea; species Nibea coibor. The sequence goes on from CM041723.1 coordinate 17,107,132, forward strand.
TATATGGTCACAATAAAGATGACATATGTACATAAACTAGACAAACTCAACGCAGCTGGTCTGGTGCATTATATTGCTGCCGCTAATGCCTTTTTCCATGACACAGACTACACAGTGCACACATGTTGTTTTGAATATGTTTGTAAGTTTCCACTCTGTCATATATGCCACACTGCAGTTGACATTTCATTTTCTCATAAAGACAATATAGACCTAGTGTACAACTACAGCTAGATAGACAGACTCATAGATAGATAGACAGATAGAGATAGATGATGAGACATAATGTATCTTAACAGAGCAAAAACAGATTTTCAAGATCTTGTTGTTGCTTTTCATGCATACATCTCATTTCCACCTGCCCATATATGCACAATAGATAAATGTGTGTGTGTGTGTGTAGTTCCTGTTTTTAACTATATATCTGTTTCTATTTGTTGTCTTGTAAATTCTTCTTCAAACTCTGTGTAAGTGCATCGAGAGCAATTAAAAACTTGAGCCAATAAAGCTGATTCTCGTCCTGAAATTCTCCCTCAGTTTCTTACTGTGCGTTCACTGCAGCTCAACAAGGAAACACAAATATAAAATACGGAAATGTACATCTGATCTGTCTGTCATCTGATTTTTGAGCAGAGACCTTAAAAAGAGGCTGGGGCTTCTGCATGAAATAAATGGGGTAAAAAGTACAGTACCCTGCGGTGGAGTGCAAACATGTACAGCAAACAATTACAAACACTCAAGTAAAGTTTAAGTACTTAAAAGCACTTTTATGGCTGGCATAAGGAAAAGACTGAGGAAAAATAGACGTGATTATTTTAGAAAATGACGCTTTAGAAAATCCCAAAGCTTTTCCAGAGAAGAAGACAGAGCATGAGTGCCCCCTGTTGTCCTCCTGGGTGAGTTAGTTTTATTTTATGAAGGGTCAGTGCAGAATAAACATATCAGTGTACACACATCACTCATATCAGTGTACACACAAGTATGTAGACATATTTACACAGTATCAGTATCTCATCATACATATTCGTGTACTTACATGTGATATGTACACATGAGAAATTGTTGGTGTTTTATTTATTTATTTATTTATTTATTATTCACAGGTCTTACAGTTGCTGTCGTATTCTGGACCAAGGAGAGACCCCTTGTGCACGCTGCTACTGTGTTTGACCGAGCTCCAGGGTGTAAAGACCCCCTCCATCCTTTCAGTCTGACGAGTGTGTTTACTTTAGCAAACCCTCACTCATACACTCCGGCTTAGGTGAACTTTAAGCTCGGGGAGAAGTGTCAGGAATGTCACAAACAGGTGTCAAAGCTGTAAAAAAAAAAAAAAAAAAAAAAAAAAAAAAAAAAAAAAAGCAGCATGCTCCACATGTGAGGGAGGCTTGTCAATAAAGTTGGCTCATTTTAGATAGGCGCCATGGTAACATCAAGCCAAAGCTTCATTTCACTATCACAATCAATCAGTAATGAAATGTGCAATATATTACAGATATGTAAATGGCTCCCACAGATGTTGTGTGCGCCGTTTGTCTTTGGAAAACAACAGAGGGTTAGTAGCAGTCAACTAGATTGCTTCTTTAATTACAGGAGGACAAACAGAGCGGGGACCAAAGTCCATCTGGACACAGTGAGGTAACCAATGAGGTGAATGTCCACAGCAGAGAGCTGAGAGGGGGGGGGGGACCGAGCGGCTCAGTCAGCAGAATGACAGCAGAGACACGTCTGCTGAGACTATTACTCATGTTATTATAAATGAAGGTTTTATTACCGGGAGGGAGTGGATGGCAGTGACAGCCACGGAGAGGGAATGATTGTTTTTGAAATTTTAATATGACTTTATGAAGAATTTCAGATGGTGAGTAAAGTTTCTCTCATGTTTTTTTTCCCCACGGCGATCCGAATGTATTTAATCTCTCTCGGTTTCTTTGGTACATTTATTGAGCTAATATGACTTAAACGATTTTCTTAAAAGCGGGTTAGTGTCTGTTAGTATCTGGAATTTATTATATTATTAATAATAATTATTATTATTATCAATTATAAGTGAGTCTACAGCTTACATAACTTGAAAACATATATTTTTGCGTACGATTTTTGTGCTACTATTTTGTTTTGGACGTGTACTAAAAATGTCTGCAGCTTATTTTTTTACTAAAATTTTTTTTAACTAAATATTTTAGCAATATAACTATTATCACAGACCTGCACCCCTTTTATTCGTGTAACCTTTCATATAGATCTCAAATATTCTTAATAATAACATAAGTTTACTTTAGCATGAGTTTAAATACAATGAACTATGTAAGCGTAGGATGGTTACTATGGTTACAGCTCGGCCAAAACAGCGTAATTCTTCTCATTTTACGTTATTAACGCCGATAAATGATGAACTGATAAATAGGAACAAGGTGTGAGATGAGAGAATCAGGTTATAACGTGTACATTTTAAATTCATATTAATATAATATTTTAAACTTCAATAATAGGTCCGATTTTTTTCTGACAGTGTGCAGCATGATCAGCATTACTGAACAACAAAGCTTTGGGGAAGATACAGTAATAAATCTTAGATATGCAGTTTGTTTGACACTTTGTTTGTCATACTTCCCTGTACTGGAAGGTTACAGATAATAACAAAATGAGAACAGACAGACTGCGTACTTCCTAAATAACTACAGAGTACATTTTTACTTTGGACCAAACAGCAAAAGAGTATTGTGAAGAATATGCATGGCCTATACCCTATGCGTCACTGTATATACCTCAGCCTACGGTCCTTACAGTATGGGGTACAACAGCCTTCTGCATTTCCTTGGTTTTGTGGAAAACAGGAAGTAGAAATGCTTTTTATGATGTAGTCATTGTTATGATGTAGAAGATGAGTGATTTATGTCAGTGTAACTGTCATACCTACGACAGTCAGTCCTCTAAAGGTAAACTAACTTCCAACAAAGGTCGAGCAGACCTAATGCTATAAGAACAGGCAAGGGGAGCTCCAAAGCCACTTGTTTTACCAGCCAACATTGATGGTAGTTTAAAGTACTCGCTGTAAAGGTTCTCTCCCAAATGTAACCTTGTTGCTGAGTAGGTCATACTGTATGTCATACTTACTGCACAGCTGTACAGGTACGGGCACTGTATGCAAATGCAAAAAAATAAAATAAATTAAAATCCATTTGGTGAATAAACACAGGGGATAAGGCGTATCGGAGGGGCACCTGCTAGGTACATGCAGCATGGCTGAAAGATAGGTTGGTGCCAGGACATTCTGAACAGGGTTTGTTTTGAAGACCAAACAAGAGAGCACTGCAATAAGTCAAGCCTCGAGGTAATAAAACCATGCATTCATTTTTCTGTGTCAGCATGAGACAGGAAAGGTCTGACCTGGTTTTTGACTTAGTTCTCAGTGTGTGTGTGTGTATATATATAGAGAGAGATCACATGTGAACAGCATACAGCACAGCAATAACAAGTGAGGGTCTTATGACAGGTAATGGCTAAACCAGGTATTCCTTTCTGTTGGAGGACATATTGATTTTCTTACTGGTTCATGATATTAGACATTTCTCTTCTCTCTCCCCGCACTGGCTGCAGACAATAGATCCCTGCACCAAGCAACATCTGCCCAGAATGACAGCATGCCTCTTAGGTAAAAGGTAATCCCACTGACTTTTACAATTGTATATTCATTCTGTGATTCTGTAGAGCAAATAAAACAACACGAGCTTGGCAGATCGATCTGCTTCCCCGGACAAATTAGAGAGCCGACTGTATTTGCATGCATACACAGTATATTGGTTTTCGATATATTACAGCAGATGTGTAAACCTGTCATTCACGAGATATCTGTCAGCCATACAAAACAACTTCCTGCAGTTGGAGAGCATTATAAAATATTATGCTTAACAAGCTGGTTAAGAATTTTTCATCAGACCAAAGTACAGATTTTCACTTGTCTGATGTTCACTCCTTGCGTTTGTTGGCCCAAGCAATTCTCCTTTCCTTCTTTGGCTCCCTCAATAGTCGTCTGCGTTGTAGTGCTTGAGCTCGGTCTCGGACAAAGAGTACTCAGGATTTTATTTCAAGTCCACAACTGTCAGAATGTCACCTGTTTCCCATTTTCCACTGAGAGTCAAAGACATGATGGTGAAAGCGGCTGAGGAAAAGTTAAAAAAGTCAGTTAACAGTCTGTAGTTATGGGGCAAACACCTGCGTGGCACAGAAAACTAAAGAGGGGGCAGGAGTGCTCGGGTTGAGGTTTAACCACAAGCTATGAGCTGCAAAGTGTTTTATAAAACAGCATATAAAACTGCTCTGGTTTAAGCTGTTTCTAAGAGTGGAACAAGCCCCCCCTAATGTCAAAGAGCGAGATGTGTCTGCCACTTTGTGAAGCATTTATGTGGACTCTAATCTGAGACATTCTGTGGCTGATAACTGTAATGGACTTAACCTGCAGCAGAGGTAACTCTCGGTCTTCCTTTCCTTTTTTCCTTTGGTTTTGCAACTGCACATTCAAACTTCTCCCTGATTTGCATCATGTCAAAGTAATGATTAATTACTACAGTAGCTGAAAAAGCCCATTTGTTGTATGCCAAAAAGAGAAGGTGTGTCCAATCCTTCGGGACAGAAATTCCCACAAAAGTCACTCGCTGCGTGGTGACTAAAGTTGTACAAATACAAAGTGTTATCGCATGATTCATGTCTCTTCCTGGTTGCAGCTCAGGGAGATGGAGAAGGGGATGGTGTACCTCGGTGGCAAAGAGTCTGTCATCCAATCATGCACTGAAGTCGCTGGTTCCCACCCTCTGCCTGGCGGTCGTGGTGATATACGGGCTGGCTGACAAACTCCGAAACTTTGTGGCCGGCATCTTCATCCCTCAGTACCACTATCCGTATGCGGTGGCTCTCTGCTTCGGACAGGTTGGGGCCTGCTGACAGTTCACACTTCACACAATCAGAATGAATCAAATGATCTAATCATTATTTGCCTGTCAACGGCACCTGTGTATCTTAACAATTGTAGAAAAGTGTGACAACGCTCCACACTATGCCTCCCTTCATGTTTAGTTTACACAGCATTACAGAGTATTGTGTGTCCTGACAGCGGGGTATTTGCTTAGGCTGCAATTACATGTGCCTTAAGGTTATCTCCGAAATAAGCAATTGAGCAGCTCGCACACTGCAGGGCACAATGCAAACTTATTACACCAAGGCAATGTTTGGAGCGAGCTGCAAAACACGAGCTAACACACACTCCCAACAGCACCAACCTGCAGGCCCAGAGGGATTTAAGATATTTGCTTGTCGCTCCTCAGTATCTCCATGTAATCATATATGCAGGGAGTGTTGAAGTCAGAGCCCAGTAGTTTATAGTATAGTCAAGACTAGCAACAACTAGCATGCTCATACAAGAGTTTGCATACTCTACATAAGTGCATAATGAACTCACACATCATTTATGTCATTTTAAGGACATAAATGCTGATTTTAAAATGTATTGCTACCACTAATAATAAAGATTATGAGACAGTTCTTTAAAAAATGTAGTAATGGTAATTCACTGTTGATAAACATCTGTGCACGATAGATGTTTAACCAAGTGGTTGACCTAAGGACTGACATGTAAGTGTGACCCTGTCCAGAGGCTGAGATTAGCCATGGATCTTTGTGTCATTCATTTACTAAACAAGGCAACGCAAACCCGTGATTCACAGGTTCTGAAGAGGCAACGCTGGGAGGGGCTGAACGACATTAGTTCTGTAGGTTGACGCTGCCGTCTGTCCGGAGGCTACAGTTGCAATTGTTCACGTGGGATATGCAGTACATAGCTCGTTGTAATGTCAGTGAACTGCAGAAGTTGGATGGATCTACTCCAGTTCATATCCACACACCCATGATCTTTGTCCTCTATTTATGTGTCCGCGCCACAAAGGCTGCATATAATAAAACACGACAATAATAGAAAGAGCGCACTTTAAGTCATTAAATTGCCGTTGTCTTTTCCAGGTCCTGATCTCTCTCTTAGTCTTAAATCTCCTCCATGCCCTGCATCTGGTGCCTCTGAAGAGTTACTCCAGGCCCCTGGGTGAGAGGCTGTTGGTTCCTGCTATCTGTAACAGCACCCATGCTGTTCTGGCCATGTGGGCCAAGGCTAACAGCCCATATGCCGGTCTCTACGCCCTCAGCTTGACTCTACACCCGATAGTAACTGCAGCCTTTGGTTTCTGCCTGAAGCTGGCATTCCCACCGTCTGTCCACGTCTATGTTTTCATTTCCATCCTGAGCGGGACATCATTTGTCATCACAGGTAAAAAGCGTAGATTAAATTTAGAGGTGAAAGTCAACTCAGCTCAAATTGACCTCTGATCTTCCTCTCCGTTTGCAGTCTCTCAGGGTCTGGCAGGTGTTGAGCATCTGGACTGCATATATGCACCTCTGGCTTTAATCCTCCATAGTCTTTCTCTGACATGGCTGGCTAAAGTGTCTGACGCCGAGCACCACAGCCCTCCTGGTGCCCAAGCCTCCGTCTTTGACATCTATTACACCCAGCTGGTCAACCAGAGCTGGGTGCTGGGCCTCCTGTGGCTGGTGCACCCGGACTCTCCCTGGAAGGTGTTCGCTCACAGCAGCTGGCACACCCTACTCTTCCACGGATACCTACTCGCTATTCTCCTGCTGGGGATGGTGCTAAACTTCCTGGTCTGTATATCGGCACTGTGCGTCTCACCGCTCGCCGCTTCGGTGCTACACTCAGCAAGACAGGTGGCACAGCCGTTCTTCCACCTTTTGTAGTTACATTTCGAAGGACTGAGAAGAATTATGGAGGAATTGGTTTCTAGCGTAGGAGTGTAGTGTTGCAAGACATTGCAACTGACCACACCGTCATTTTAATCTGTGGAGAATAACAATTTTTAGTACCACGACCCATGCTACTGGGGCCCTTTAGTAATATCAGCAGAAAAGCAACAAGCATTCAGTATTTATGACCATGATATCATATTACATATAAAATACTAATGATTTACAGCTGGGTCTAATAATCTACATGACTAGTTTTTATCTCTGTTTTATTAACCAGTACTCAGCTGACAGGTCCACTTATTAAATTAGAAACAGCATGGATTATTATTATTATACTACATAGTAAAGGATGCTGCACATGCTTTTAACACACGTCCCGTTCTGCAGTTTTATCACTTCTGCTCATGCAAAAGCTTATCGGACAATATCAGAGCAGTGATCCCAATCTGTACATTTATATAACCAAAAGATCTGAAGACCAAACTATCTACAGACAGATCATCTCGCTCTGGGTGAGTGAAAAGGCTCTCTGCACAAATCAGCAGAATGGTTTGAACAACGCGTTTTCTTTCTACATTAATATCATATTTCTTAATGTATATAGTGTAAATTTGAGGAGAACTGTAGCAGAATTTTAAAACGGCTGCCTGAGAGTGAAACTTTTTGAGAGGAGACAGATTTGGAGACTACCTACAGATTCCCAACAGTATTTAAGAGGTTTAAACTTTCCTGTTTCACTGGATCTTTTTTTTCTGTGGAAGTTTTCCCTAAATGATTCTGACAACTTTTTTTTTTTTCAGATGAAAAGGGATAACGATGAAGGTAGTTTATACTGGACACAGACCGTTGAACTCAATTACGTTCCATAATATTTAAACTCAGGTCCTTGACTGACTTAATGTTTAACCAGACGTTCGTAGACGTTACCCTTGAATGAATCTGACTGCTGAGGTTTGTCAGAGGAGATGGGGTCACGATGAGACGAGCTAAATGGTGGGAACACAGATTTCTTTATATCTAATTATATCCTAAAGTAAATATCTGACATGTTTAAACAAATGTGAAAAGAATGCTGAGCTACCTGATTGTGCAATCTGTATTTAATAAGCTAAAGACACTGAAAGAAGACTTTATTTCCAAAAATATTTATTTGTTTTTGTTTCTAACAACCAAATGGAAGTGCTGTGAAAAAAATGACACATTAAACAAAGCATTACACAAAGCAGCTTGTAATAAAAATCCTCTGTAAAACCTGATCAATGTGTTTTGTGTACTGTGCATCTATTTGCACCCCCAGTTTAGACAGGCTGACAGGAATCTCGGCACAGAAACATAGTAATGTACTGCTGTATACGGAGGTAGACACCCCTTCACGACCTTTGGCTGATATGTCTTAAGTGCTGTCTGGCAGCAAGACAAACAGGTGAAATGATACTAAACATAGCATACACTTAAACTGATATTGATTCTTTTTTAGGGGGCTAAAATTTGTTTGGTTCCTCCTGTCTTCTCCAAACTGTCATCTACTGACTCCGGATAAGTGCTTCATACACCCCCACTTCAATAAATCCGAAACACACAGCTTTAAGAGAAGCCTCGTCGGCTGCAGGTGCTGGTTCTTGCTGTGTGTTTGGACCTCATTCATTTTCTGAGTCTGCTTCTTGCCCTTAAGAGGGATCAGAGTTGGGTGGTATGTGCAGACCCAGACTCTGCAGCAGGTTAGAAGCCGGTCCTGCCAGTCCGGCCTGGCAGCTGAGGGACTCCAGCAGGTTTGAGACCAGATTGAGGTCGACATCGAGAGGCTGGATCTCCTCCTCCGTCTCATCCAGTCCTCCGTGCGCTGGGAGACTGTCCGCGGCAGAGGGATGACGGGAGCCATTGTCCAAGTCTGCCTTGTTGTGATTCTGTAGAAAGGATAAATATAATAAAGCTTCGCAGGTACATGAGCATTATATCACCATAAGGGTGAAACAGTAATCATGATTATTTACCGTCTGACTGAAGCTTTGTCCTATATTCGTGCTCATCAGCTCCTGATCCATTTGGTCCATGTATTTCCTGAGACCATCTAAAGCTTCTGTCCCATTCATCTTTGTGTGACCAGACGACCCGGCCTCCTCCTCCTCTTCTTCTTCCTCCTCCTCCTCATCCTCCTCATCATCATCATCAAGATCATCTGAATCGAGCTCTTCTCCTTTGCTTCCTTAAAAATAAAAAGACAAACGTTGCTTCCACTTTCATTAGCCGACAGGAACTAAACATCGTATTTCTGCATTTTTAGAGTCACAGAATCTGATGGGACACCAAATAAGGCCTAACAGCAGCTCATGAAACTCAAAACTGTCAATCTAGGCAGCGCTGAACAAACAGGATCAAATATTTTGAGCCTCAAATGTTTTCAGAAAAATATTTTAGTGTATCGTTTGGCTGCAACATGAGAAGGCTTGTGACCAGACATTTTTATCTGCTTGAAAACAGAAGAGACAAAGCCAAGCTCTTCCATAACTTCTACATACCCAGTAGTCTGTCCAGCGCATTGGCCATGGAGTCAGGATCAAAACTAAAAGGCTGAGTTGAACTGCACCTGGAATACAAACAAAAACTAGGTGAAATCTGAACTGAAAGAACGTTGGAGGGACGACGGGATGAGATGGCAGACCATGAATAGAATAAATTGTTCAAATTAATTATGTGTACTGGCCAGAAAGTCAGTCAGTCTGTCTCACCAGGGCATTTCAGCACCCTCATGTGATGACATGGCATTGAGGAAGTTCTTCATCCCCTGGCTGACTGCTACCAAGCTGTAAGCACCCTCCTCTTCCTCTCCGTTGCCCCCCTTCTCCTTTCTCCTCTCCTCTGCCCCTTCGTGCTGTGTCTCTTTTGTGGAACCGGAGTTCTGGCTGCCAACATCAGCTCTGCCCCCGCTCCTCTCCTGCAACATGCGCTCCAAATCCTGAGCTGTGATATCCAGCCAGCTGTCACCTGGAGATAGACACAAAGAAAAACTAATTATGGGAAATGTTTGAAAGAGAGACAGCGTGGAGAATGGAGGAGGCATACCAAAAGGACAGAAACTGAAAGGAATTGGCAGGAAGCAGAAAATCCCAGTTGGCAGAGACAGAAAAATGCACTGCTTACTATCTACCAGGGTCAAATAAGCCTTACTGAAAAGGTGAGGCAGGCAGACTTCACTGATCAAAATGATATATGTAAAGATCGAACATGTTTCACTGAGTAAATTACACTTAAGAGAGGAGTAATGTCTCGAATCCAAACTGCTGATCTAAAAGAAATAACAATATATAGGCCATATTATGCTTATTTGTTAGTCTAAATGTCTACTTTCAGACATTTTGATATTTTATTTCCGATGTCACGTCAGGCCACCGTTTGGCCCAAAGATAGACTTCCACTCACTGTCCTCTGGGGGGAGCTGTGACTCTTGTTTCTTCAGCTCCTCCAGGTTGAAGGATTTGCAGCTGTGCAGCAGCTGGAGAACCTCCTCACCCGGCGATGGAGCACTGAGGCAAAGTACACAATAGGTACACTCAGACAGATGTCACAGGCAGGTGATTCATTGTTCAGTTGCACGTGCACACGCTCGGATAGCTCCGAGTCCTCACCTCGATTTTGAAGCGACGGACTGTTTGAAGAAGTTCTCTGCGGATCTTGTCAGTTCTCTGTAACGGGATGATCCTTCCAGTTCTCCCTGCATTCGACAGCATTAAGATCAAAAACTTTATGCATCCTTAACAAAGTTTACTATTATGTCGGGCCTAATATTCCAGGTTTGGCTCTTCATTTCAAAACAAACTAACCCTGAAGTAGTCGTTCCTTTTAAGACTGTCCATGAAACCTTTCCACTGAGGGTTACAACTGACGGGGGCATCAGGCTCTGATGATGGCAGCCTGCACTTAGAACACAGGATCTCAAAGCCATGGGCCTGAGAGGAGGACACACACAGACATGATCAAATACAACCCTAAAAACTCATTACAGGCCATCAGAATGAAGAGGAAACACAGCTGGCAGCTCACCAGTTTCATGCCAAGTTCATGGGCTTTGTACTGGGGATGAGAGCGAGGAGGCAGGGTGAAGCCGCTCCTCCGGTCCGGGAGGAACTGCTGCTGCTGCAGCTGGGCGTACAAACACCGTGTGAATGTCACCTGGAAATATATATATATATATATAGAAGTACACGGTTATGGTTTGCATGAAGACATTACAACATAGAAGCAATGTTTTGAACTTCGACCTCTACTTTTTGATCTGACTGCCGTAATCGTGAATCTTTAAGCGTGTTTACCGAGGTGAGGACTTGTGTGTCAGGAGGAAATGCCTTGAAGCTTCGACACGCCTGCAGATCTATCGGATCTCGCAGGTAGAACGCTGACACCGCAGGCGCAACCAGGTCTGGTCGTTGTGCCAACACTGTGGCCATACCCGCAGGCACGAAGCAGTGGGCACGATGAAGGCCGGTTTTAATCTTTCCTGGGTACCTATAGAAAGCGGAAAGTAGTGATTGATATGCTTTTAAAGTTTTCATACATTCACAGTATCTGCTCATTCCAGTCAGATACTCTTTTTTATCTAGTTACATAATATATTTACAGGGCTGTTTAAAAGCCATTCTTAGGCTAGTGTTTTTTCAAGAGCAAAGAATTATGACGTATAACTTCTTACCCCTCTAGTCGCTTCCTCAGGGTGGAACAAATCTTGGGGTTTGCCTGACAGGCCTCTGGGTGGGTGGAGAGCAGTGCTAGAGCTTGTGCAACACTCGGTACCACATCTTTTGAGATCCCCACTGGACTGGATTTAGAGGGACAAGGCAAAATATGCAACTCTCCCCTACATAGGAAGACCTGCGAGAGAGAATGAATGGAGAAATAAAGACGATGACCAGTGAAGGTATTTAAAAAGGGTCACAGCAGTGGCTGTGTCTACTGTACACCAAAAGGCTAGATCTCCTTCCTTCCAGGCAGCTGGTTTATGAAAGACGGGAGAGTGTTCATAGTGTGCTTTGGGAAAAGGTCGCCGTAAAGTGAACTCACCCTGTTTTCACTGGTGTCTGGATTCAGCCACTTTGGGAGATAATCTGCTGCTTCAATCAGAAGAAACTCCCCGTCGTTGTCCACAATGCTTTACACACAAACACACAAATCATGTCAGAGGCAAATTACTTAAAAACAAATGTAACTGACCCATCCATAAGCAATGTAATGTCCATCCATCCAGTATCTGTAACCGCTTATCCTCATCAGAGTCATGCTGGGGCTGGAGCCTATCACAGCTGACTTTGGGCGAGAGGCAGATTACACCCTGGACAAGTTGCCGGCTTATTGCAGGGCACATAGAAACAAACAACCATTCACACTCACATTTACACCTACAGGCAATTTGGAGTCACAAATAAACCTACTAAGGGCAAGTCTTTGGGCTATGGGAAGAGGCTGGAGTACCTGCAGACAACCCATGCAAACTCGAGGTTCGAACCAGGAACCTTCTCACTGTGAGGCGACAGTCCTAACCGCTGCCAGTGTAATGTTCCAAACAATTTTTAAAACATAGAAATATCAACTAAAAGCACATTTTGTCTCACCTGGCTGCAAGCTCTGGGAAGGCCTCTGTGATTTTCTGCAGGAGATAAACAATAAACCACTCGTCCTCCACATTGTCCCCGAACTGAGTGCTACCTCCAATGTGAGCAGGGACATCTCCTGTCAATGAAAAGGACACGCGTCTGTCTTTCAGTTTGAAAAAGAAAAGCCAAGCTGCACTAATGAATCAATTCATCTCCGAGGTGTTCACAAGACTCTACCTTTTTCAGGATGATACTTGAGGTTGAATGACTGATGCTGCCAGATGTATTGTATCAGGTGTGGGGCCACCTTTGCCAAAATCTCCTCTACCAGATGTGTGAGACGTTCCTCGGTCTGTTGTGAGTTTGAACCGTCTGGCTGGATCAAGAAGAGCTTGTACTGAACCATGTCCTCCTGAATCACTCTCCTCTGCAGGGCGTCCATTGTTGTAGTTTTTAAAGTAGAAGACCTGATAAAAAGACACCAGGTGTAAAAGTTAGGTGGGCATAAAACCTTTTTTTAAAACTCTCTAATTCAACGATTCAACTAGAAATTAAGAGTGATGTCTTAACAAATTTAATCTCCTTGAACGTCAGCCAACCTTACCTTGTCTCGCTTTTAATCTTGAGACCTAAAGTCAGTGCAGTGAGAGGAGAGATGTGAAGTTCATGGTACGTTTCTAGCACGCCATCTATCACTGTTTGGGTCCGACTGTGAATTCCACTCGACTACTACCACAACCGTGTAACAGACAAGAGTTTTTCTACAGATGAAAAAATAACCAATGTCATACTAAATTAACTTTAAAAAACACAAAATGTCTTTAAATAAATTTAATGAAATCGAAATAATTAATTACATAATATACGTTTTTTAAATTTAATACGCACGATAAATCCATCATAGAGGGAACGGACGCATTTCAAGAACGCAACAACGTCGTCGCAATGACCCCTGGGAGCTGTAGTGAAATAGCCGATAGCGTAACGGCTATCTTGTGGCAGCCCGAAATCTATTTCCCGTGAGGCCACTGGGACACGAAGCTGCGTATCCATGACAGCCGTGTTATTGTTGTCGGTGCTAACACTGCGGTTAGCGAAAGCTAGCTCCCCCCTAACGTTACCCGCTCATGTCTAATAATTAACTGTTTTACTGTAGCGACCTCAGTCTAACGGGGAATGTCTCATGAGGAATTACACGACGCTGTACGTGCCTTGCTGGTGTTTTATCTGTCCGTCCATGTAGCGGCCGCTGGCTTATTTTTAGACGCAGCCTCCTTCTTCTAACATTAGAAACAACGTTAGCATCTGTAAACCAAAGCCCCGTCCAGCTTTTGGGCAGCTGCAGGAGCAGAAGAAATGTCAGACCTCCTCCTCTTTCTAAACTGTTCCCAGCAGCGAGACGTGGAGGAGGCCAGAATGAGAGAGGAGGGCTTGAGCCTATAAAAACGGGAGACAAAGGAGGATGATTTCACGATACAACAGGAGACCTGTATCGCACAAACTTGAGATGTGAGTACCGCAATATATCTAGTGTCTGGTCTTGAATTTTGAATTTTTCTTGAAGGTTTCCCCAGCTGTCAGAGGATGGATGACGTTATTCTACACAAGGGGGGGGAACGTGAGATGAGCGACTGACCTCTCCACCACTATTGAGTGACAGTGTAAAATAATATTTCTATTGATCCAGACAGTGCAGCTGTCACATTAAGGTCTGCTGCCTGGTTTAGACAGACATAACATGCAGTATGTGCAGGATATTATTAGAATATTTTTAATACCACTTCTGAACAATATTTCCTTGTTTTCATGATGTCATGCTTTGGAAAATTTAAATATTTAAGATTTCTTACACCAATACATTTTTAAAAAGAGAAAAGCATAAAGAATGCAATCAAATATCTATGCAATAAGATTAATAGAGGCAGAATAAATGATCTCGATTGTATCATTGATTATCATCATCACATTTAGTGTTTAGTGAAACAGAGACAGGATCGTTGTTTACCTTTGTGACCCACTGTGCACACCATAAACATAATTTGCGACGACGATTTGATTCACCCCCCAAGGACTGCTGAAATATAAAATTACGTGTTAAAAATAATATGCTGGCCTCAGCAAATAGAAGAAATACATACGAATATTCCCCTCGCTCCAATTATTTGTGTACAGTCCCTTAGCAGTGTTGTGCAGGCCTTCTGATAGGAGTGTGTAAAATAACAAGTCAACAATATTTAGAGTTTAATTTATTATTGTTCTTGTGAATCATTACAAATCGAACTGTCATAATACATGAAAAAATAGCAGTATGACCCTTTAAATAGAGGCAGCAACAATAATAGATGATGAAACAAAGGTGACAGGCATGGAGAAGATCATCGTCATATCTTTGGTATCATCTGAACATTTCACGCTGTTTTCTGTCTGGATTCAACCTCTTGGGATGTTTATCTGCTGCTTCAGTTAGATTTTTATTAATGTTCTCAATCTGCTTTTTATGCAGTCGTGGGCTGTCCCGAAGCAGCCTCGACCACCACCCTCTTCCAGAGGAAGCAGACGATAACCAAACTCCACAGCGCTACCTCCATGACCTCCAGGAAGCTGTCTCCGCTCACAACAGGTAAATCTTGGTTCTCCTACACACACGAGCAGCCCTGGCTGATTCTGCAAGGAGGGAAAAAAAACCTCAGCAATGCCAGGATAAGGCAAAGATCAAACTACTTCCAGCTGGTACAGGCGCATACTCTTGCCTGTGTATTTTGTAATGTTACACCATCTTGTGTGGACAGCTGATTCTCAGGGCTCTCGTTATGTGAAACAAGACACCCAGAAGCAGTGGATTAATTGATATCACATTGCCGCCTTCAGATGTGCACTTAAAAGAATAAATAATGAGGCAGGCTGCTGGAATATTCAATGACTTTGACATTTGCCCTTTATTTTCCACTTTGGATCCTGGTTTATATTGTGACACGGAAAGTCAAGGTGTGTGTGAAACAGGAAAGGGTTTCCTGTGTGAAGAGGGAGTGTTGGATATCCCCTGCAAGTACATGAAACACGGCGAGGCATTATTTCTGCAACTGTTTGTACCTCACTGCTCCCTTGTCCTTTCTACGCAGCTCAGAGACGTCTGCTGCCTCGGGCCACTCTGACTGTCCCACCGTCATCTCAGTAGACTCCAACCAGTCCTGGTCAGGTATCCACAGCTCCACAGGCACTGGCATCTCCACAGAGAGGAGCTCTGTTTTTTCCTGGGGCTATGATGTAAGTGTATTCCAGCAAATGTTAATCTTAATGTGAAGTGATGATGCCAGTCTTGCTCTGTCTGTCACACAAGAGCAAACTCAAGCACGCATACACACAGATACAACATTGTTTCCCCTCTAGCATTTTTTGCAAGACACACAAGCATACTTTCATGCTTTCAGATTTGGACTTACTCGCTAACGTTCACCTGCAGCCACCTTTTGGCAAACCTGCGGAAAACCATAGAACAATACTGTATCGTATGGTAGATGCTTTGTTTGTCTGCCGCTTCTTTGTATATGCAAGGCCTGATTCCACTGGGTATTGGATTGTTTTCATCCTGTGCTTTCTAGCCTCAGCTGGTCCTACAAAACTTTTCCAGGACTCAATGATTTATTTAGTTTGTTATCCTCAAGCTGCTTCTGAGAAGAAGAAGAAGAAAAAAAACTGTTACTTAAACTAATTCACTTCTAGCTCACTTCTTTCTCTCTGTCTCTGTCTCTTTTTTATACATAGCCTATGAACAATACAGCTTGACTAAAAACACATGCACACATCCAGTAGGAGCCGATTTTTATGCATGCAAGAAAAGAAAGTGGCGATGTGCTGCCAATAACTGACGAACAGACTGAAAAGCAGAAGCTTTCAATCATAGAGCGAGTGTACGAGAACAGAGGAAACACTAGCTCTCTTTCCTGTGTTTCTGTCTCTTTCTGTTTTTCTGTCCCATAGGAGTTCGACAAGGCAGCGTCAAGGCAGGTGCAGCAAATGTTTGAGGAGATTGACAAAGAGCTGTACGAGGGGAGAGGCAACGGAGGAGGGATACTCCAGGGGCTACAGGATGAATGTCAACAGTGGGCCACACGTTTCCCACATCTTCGGTATGTTATCCACCATTTCCTACCAACCTCCTGACCTCTTACCTCCGAGTCAAACGGGGCAGCAGTGGAATCAAAGATTCATTCTAATTGTGGAGACAAACCAGAAAAACAAACAACTAATTCTTTTATTTATGTATGTCACTCAGGATCCTGGGGACTCAGCTGGTGTGTCCCAGTGATGAGGGGTTCCAGTGGTATGCTACTTCAGGGAAAGGCAGCTCTGCCAGCAGCCCATCAGGAGGCAAAGAGAGCAGTGTGAAGTCCCAGGAGAAAGATAAGAGCGGCACAGAGTAAGTCTGAACTGCACCGACTCACCGGTTGAAAGACATCAAATTAAGAATGAATTTAATTTAATTTAGACTAATAAAGGTGAAATCTTACGTTCTTATTTAACTGCTGCTCAGGAGGATTTTTCTCTCTTTCTGCCCTTTCACTTGTCAGGCCAGATGAACCATTATACAGCATTTTTTTTCATTCTAAAAACATGAAAGACCATAAAATATAGAATAGTCCTCTCAGCCATCAGAATGTACCAAAACTTTTTTGGGGATACGCAACTGAATTTTTAAAGTTTTAAAATAAATATCACAGCCTAATTGAGGCTACGCCTAAAAATATAATCTGTTTGTGATGTGGAACCTCAGATTAAAGAGACACAAAAGCAGATCATTCTGTGTAATGATTGGACGCGTGTATGCATCATTCACTGGAACTGCATAGCTCAGAAGCAGCTATCAGTTTATTCGGTCACTGATAGCAGGAAGCGCTGCTGTATATTGCTTTATTATTTAAAGTAATTTGTCAGAAATATCTGTGTCTCAAGTAGCTCTTGGCTGGCTGTCCAGATAACCGGTGTTAGGCATCAATTATAGAGCAGCCGTGGCTGACTCTGTGGTTTCTTGACCTAGATGCTCTGGCTTGTTCGTCACGTTGGTTAGCTGTGATTAATAATTGCTAGGTCTGACACTCTAAATGGTAGACTGGCTGTGAAAACGCAGTGCCACTGTCTGACTGAATTGACATAATGGGTGAGCTTGTGCATGCGTGTGAATAGTGTAAAAGTAAAAGGACGTGTCAGGATTTAACTTCTGCTTTTTCTGCTGGTGATGTCAGCTTGATTCGAGTTTATTTATTATTTATAGAAAAACTTAAAGAATGTGTGGGCTTGTGTTTGTGCACGTACGGTCTCATGTGCGCATGCTTAACTATGCGTGCCTTTGTTTTGTGGAAAGGTTGAACGTGCAGGGCAGAAGAGCGGCGCTGATAAAGTCCTCCTCGGCAGAGTTGGATACGCCCCCTGGAGCCTCCACTGGCTCCAGCAGGCACGACAAGCCAAGAGTGATTGAAGTGGAGGGTCTGATGGAGGAATACCTGGCTTTTGATAGCAGGGACTCGTGAGTGGCTCACTTTCCTCATGCACCGCTGTAAAGTTCTTATTCCAGAAACTAAATTTGTCAAAATGATTGACTATATCCGTCTGAAACAGGGAGGACGAGTGGGAGCACGTGTGTTTGGAGTCTGGACGGAGGCATCACTGTCTGCCCCCTGTCTCGCCATACCGCTGTCGCCGTCAAGCTGTCCTTGACCTGCTCTTTGATGACGTGTGGCGGCAGCTGGTTGGTTGGATGAAAGAGCTGGTTCAACGCCACTGGGAGTGCTGCACCTCAAGTAAGGCTGATTTCAGTGCCTGCGTTTGACCTAACGTATATTAACAAATTCTCACGCACGGTATTTGGATTCTATGTCCCATCTACAGATGATGAAAAGATTTCTGGAAACTTGAGCCCCGTGCAGCAAGACTCCCAGAATCCCTTCATGCTGCTCTCCATGTTGCCCACGATGCTGCCCAAACTTGGCCAGAGCAGGGTGCCCCCGCTCACAGCTGGCCTGCAGTTCCAGGTCAGTGGTCTCTTTTAATCCAGCCTGATTTTAAACCTGTTTGTAGTAGAAAACATATCTAGTCGACCGTCAAGCTGAATCATTACAGCTCTGATAAAAGTATAGAACATTTGCTCAGCATCCCTAACTGTAAGGTCGGCTGACTTTAGAGTCACGCATCTCTGTTCACCAGTCCAGTCACCTTTTTTTTTTTTCACTCCTACTCTTTCGGTCTTTCAATGCTTCCAGTTCATTAACTTGTATCACTCTTTTCTTTCCTTCCTCTCCTACTCTTTATTCTCTGCCCTTCACCTTGCCAATGTGTGTTGTGTACCCTTTCTTTCTTTTGCCTTTTTTTCTTATTTTCCCTTCATTCTTTCTCCGTGTTTTTGTTTTATTTCTGTCTCTTTACCCTCCTTCCTGCCTTCCTTCCTTTCTTCCATCCTTCCCCTCTATATCCACAACCTTCCTTCGGCCATGCCTTTTTCCCCTTAAAGAACACAAAGTCAAGGG
Organism: Nibea coibor; assembly: GCA_023373845.1. Lineage (NCBI taxonomy): Eukaryota > Metazoa > Chordata > Actinopteri > Sciaenidae > Nibea > Nibea coibor. The sequence continues at coordinate 17,126,036 of CM041723.1, forward strand.
GCTCAAAGCACAAGTCCAGACGGAAATCCAAAAAGCAGAAAAGGCCTTCCACTGTATGTAACTCCCTCACTTAGAGCCAAAATGGCGGCGTGTTGCGTGCACGTCGTCCATGGCGGCTCATTGTCTTTATCTATAGAATAAATGTGCTTGTGCCTGTTGATTAACACAAAAGCATCATCACTGTTTATCGTTTTAATTAACTGCAACTTCTTTGATTTTTTTTTTTGTAGATCTTTCTTTTCTTTTTTTTGACAGCGGGAATGTTGGAATGCTTCGTTTTGCTAGTTATTGCTTTTGTTGCATTTTTAGTCTTGTGACGTTATTTTCGGTTGGTGGCATAGCGGGGGTCCTCCTGACATCACTGCATGATGAATAACCGTTTCTTTGACAATATTTTATATTGTACACGTGGAAGTAACTAACCAAACCTGCCTTCATAAAATAGATTATTTGTATCTAATCTGCCTTTCCTGCTATGCCATGTCTCTCGTCCCCTCTTGCCTCATTCTGTCTCATTATTCCGCCCCCACCTTCCTTCCGTGTTACTCCATACCCTTCATCTCACACTGTTCCCCAGGCTGGAAGAGTCCCAGTAGGAGCAGCCGCGACCCAGAACAACCTGAACGACCTCATCGTGATCCATAGCATCCCCCTGCAGCAGAGGAACCTGGGTGTGCTGGATAGAAACCAGTACGGACACATTTCACCCTTCTAACCAATGTGCACCTGTGCAAAAATTGAAAAACTAAAAATGAATGATACATCCACCACACATTTGTACATTCCTAATATACGATTTTAATCTTTGAATGGGAATGGATAGATGTCGTTGTAGGTCTTGTTTTCTATTCAACACACGCAGAAAAGAGACATGCCATGTTTTTGTCCCTGGTCTTAACACCTTGTTTGGCAGAGCGCACGGCCAATTGGCAGCAGGTGGAAATGCACCAGTCATTGATTGCACTCACTCCCTCCCGTACAGCGAGCCAGAAGAGCGGCCATGTCACAGACCAGGCTCCAGCGTCGTTCCCTCAAGCAAACCCCGGCCACGGCGATCCCTGGATCAGAGCTCTTCCTCGCTGTCCCGCCCGGCACAGTCTGCCCGACGTAGAAACCCTCCTCCCCGAACGCTCCTGCCACTGGCACCCAGCCTGAGTCAGTCCAGCACAGCAGGATCAATGGACGAGGTCGTCCGCGGGACACGTCTGTGAGTTTCTGGCATCATGGGAACCCCGCCAGTCCCACTCGCACTCCTGTATAGTTTTACTCTCACAGTCGCTGAGGTTGTTCAGAAGCAGAGTGAGATTACTTTGAAAACAGGCTCCCTTTCAACTTGTGCCTTGTGGCGCTGCACAGCAGAAAAATGGGGAGGATGGTAGGGGAGTAGTTTTATTTGCAAAACCAGCTTGACAGATGAACTTGTCATGAACCACCGGTGAGAGAGTAAAGTGTAAAATGTGCCACTTAGTTTGTGATGTCAGTTCTTCTGCAAAATCCAGCATCTGCTGTATTATCTAGTGGTAAACTCACTAAGCACTTTTTATTATGGGAATAGTTCAGGATCTTTTCTTCTGTTTTCCTGTTGTAAGTTAGTTTAAGAAGATCACATGTAACTTTCACTGCAGCATTCTTGCTATCAAAACCTGTGTGGAGGTCACTTTAAAAAACACAAGACGCAGCCTTGTAGCTTTGATTCTCATCCTCATACTTAAGGTTCGCTGAAGTGTGTGTCTTCTTCCACAGAACCACGGCCAGCGATCGCCTGACATCTCCACTGTTGCCTCTGAGCAGGAACACACTCCTTCCCCCCATCGGCACTGGAGAGCCAGAGTCATCTCACTCAGGGCAGCAGTCCAAACCTGCACAGGTACAGTTTAAAACCCCCAAAGCACAACTACATTGAACAGAAATCTCACTGCAGCAGCTAAACGGAAACAGCAATTCCATTAAAGGTTGCTAAACAGATAATAGGGAGAGTACTGTAGCATTTATTAAATGCCAGTAAACCACCTGTGATCAGACTTCATATTTGTCCATTTTTTTCTGTCCAGCGTCAGAAAGGTCCGTCCAGCCGTGCCCACAGTGCTGTAAATGACGAAGCCGGCAGTTCAATACCGAGAGATCGCCACCACATGCTAGACGTCGTCTCTCGCCCCAACACCACTCTCACGTACAGGGTAAGATGCTCTTCATCGTCAATAAAATCCTGCTCAATGTACAGTATACTATTTTTAGTGGTTTGAGTGTCAGAGATGGTGTGTTTGATTCTGTTTTCAGTCAGACACTCCGTACCGTCGTTCCTTCACAGTATTGGACAACATTGGACTGGGGCGGCCAGGCAGAGCCTCCGTGGGCACAGGTCAGAAATTCATTTATTACTTGAATAGTTGAATTAAAAAGAGAAACTAATGCTGCGGGAAAAGGAATGTGATATATTTATTTATCTATTATAGCTTATTTTAAATCTCTGACTCATAGTTATTCATTTCATCTATTTATTCGTTATTTCTAGCTGTATTGCTGCACTTTTAACTGCCTCAGTCCTCTCTGCTCGCTTGCTAACAAGTTTTTGGTACATCAGCTAATTACTTATGCATCAATTTATTCGTTAATTCCAGCGGACTCTCTCGGAATCGGTGTGACCGGCATTAGTCTTGGCATCAGCAGCTCATCTTTTTTGGACTTTTCCCACCACCCCTTGGGGCACTCCCCCATCAAAGACGAAGAGGAGCCAGACCCGCAGGCCCCCGTCCCAGGTCAGTAGATTAAAGCGGGTGATGAAACTCTTCCAGACTCTGCCCTCAGATAAACTATGAATGAATGTGATTGCAGCAGCTGGCGTCAAGTACGATTTGCCTACTACTGGTGAGATGATTTAAGTCCACGGTTCAGTGTGTTCATTAACTTGAGTTCATATTTTATCCTCCCTCTTTCCCGTAGCTCCTCTGGTGCCTGCGTCACTCCCGCCTCGGTCTTACACCCGGGGAGGCATCTCATCCAGGGCCAGCAGACCTGGCTTGTAGTTTGCCTCCGATCTTCAGACACATCAGCCATTCACATTTTTACAACACAACAAAGTGCAAAACTCTGCAGCATCTGAACTTTTATTTATTTATTTTTTTTGTTACAGAAGTAGCAGAACTTTTTTCATATTACGCTGCTTTGGTGAAGTTTTTGTTAGAAGCCTATTTTTGTATTTCAGAAATCAGCTTATGTGGCTGCCAAACACAAGTAACTGTCAACAGTAACAGTAACTAACTCATCTTCATGTACAGTATGAGCTGTATGGGTGGACATTTCTACTACGTATGTATGTATGACTTTAATGTGTATATATCTATATCTATTTATATGTGAAAGTACTGTATATTATCCTCTGCGGTGTGTTGTTGTACTGGTAAATGACTATGCAGGGAATAACACATCCACCCAGACAGGGACATAGAGAGGATGAAAAGCACTTTTTTCCCTCTTTGATGCTGCATCAGAGAGTTTGGTACTGTATCTTTTATAGGAACACAATTTTCAACCGCCCTGTGTAACAAAAGAGATTGACCCAGAGCGACTCATTGCGTATCGTTGCACAGTGGAGTGAGAACAAGAGATGCTACCTTGCAAGTTCATGGTTGCCTTTGTCTCCATTAAAGCTCAGTTAAAATATGTGGGGACACAAGAGGCAGTTACAAGAACATGTGTGTAAATAACAAAGGGATTTATTCAGTGTCTGTACAAATTACTGTATTTGTGGTAATTCATATTTCCTTATGAGAAAAGCCATGTGGGGATGCTTTGGCAGGTAACATCAGGGTTACTGCACAAAGGGTAGTTTTCCTTTCATTTGTAATTAAAATAATATCGGACAGCCATGCTACAAAGGTGACAAAGCTTGAAATCGTTTCTTGCTTTTCTTCAATGCATTTTATTTGATTCTATTTGATACAAGAGAATAAAAGCTGTGTACAAATGATGTATATAAATATGAATTTATTTGTGTTAAGAGTTTTACAAAAACAAAAAGAAATTAACATTGATTTTCGGCTAAAAGGCGGCTGAGGCACAACATTCAGATGCACATACTGGTACTTTAATGCATTTTACACAACACGAGTGTTTGTTTTTTTTCTGCCGTGGTTTATGTACATTTTATCTGCTATAATCAGCCTGTATGCTTTTCACTTTTTTCCTCTTTTGCTTTTGGATTTCCCACTTTTTTGGGAGTATTTTGCTTCCAGGTCGGACAGGAAGCTGTTGAAATTCTGCTCTCTGGACTTCTGTCTTTGCTGGAAAATAAGAGAGAAGGATTTTTATTGAGAGAAAAACAAACAAACCTCTCGCCAATTCCATACGCACGTGTGTATGCATTTGTTACCTGAAGCATCATCACAAGACTGCTGTCCTCCTCGCCGAGCCCCATCTCTTTCTGCATTTCTTCTGCTTCTTTTTGCTCTTTGGCAGCCTGGAAGGTCAATCACAATACTGAGATCAGACGAAGCTGCGTGTAGACATACAAAATAAATATAATATGAATTTTGTGGCTTTAACACCGACACATTTCTCACCCTCTTCCTTCGAGCCCTCTTCTTCTTTGCACTCTCCTGAGAAAAGGCTGGAAATGCTGGGACGTCTCCGCTGTCAATGGCGGCCTGGATGATGCCGCAGATTCTGGGCTCCTCTTCCTGGGTGAAGCACAGAACTGACTCTGCGATGGCGTCCATGTCTCCCTCGTACCGCACGTAAACATTGATGACATCCTGCCGCTCCTCGTCGGTGCCCTTATATTTCTTTTCAAAGTCAATGATGTCCTGTACTGTGATCTAGGAGATGGATGGAGAGATCAAGTGACAATGTTAATTTCAATTTCATGATGATACAGAAAATAAATCTTAATCTGCTAAAACCCCTGGTACATTCATTTGTAGTACCATGGCAGATGCAGTGACACAGTGACCTTGAGCCCATCTAAATGTTGATCATCTAAAATAGGATTCCTGGAATAGAAGTGACTCAACACGTCACGTCATCACAAAGAAACGTGTGAGTCATTAGTGAATCAGAGAACACCTGCTATACCTCAGGGAACAACCGTCTCCAGTGGTCTGCCCAGTCGCGGTCTTTATTCAGGACAGGCTCTTCATCCACGACCCCCTGCTCATCATAAACAGCCCGCTGCTCCTTATCGCTCAGCACCTCATACAGCTTCCCCAAAACCTGGAGGAGAAAAAAAAAAAGTCAGGTGAGACTTTTCACACGTCTACAGGCCTTACTGAAAAGCATAATATGTAGCATTATTATGTACAATTGATCTATTGATATAATGCTGGCATTGATCAATAATCATGAATTTGACACACTTTTTGCCGTGAAACTATTCCTTTGACATCCTTGGTTGTGTCAGCACATGGCCAATCGGTGAGCAGGTATTTTAGTGTAAAAAATGTATTAATCCCTCAAGGTTCATTCAGGTTTTAGCATGCATTTTACTGGAAATACAACCACCCAAAGGGCTCATAGATGGTGGTGGAGTGATGGGCCGCCACACAGCAGCTCTCTAGGACCAGTTAGGGATTCGGTACCTTGCTCAAAAGGTACTCAAGGAGGTGAACTTCATCTATCCAGCTACCAGTCCACCCTCCATACTTTGGCCCATGCTGTACTTGAACAGGCAACCCTCTGATTCCTAAGCCAAATCAAAGATTGTTGCTTCGTTGCCATGAAGTGAATTTCTATATGCAGTACCTCAACTGAGTTTTGAAAACAGTATTCCATAATATACGGTATAATATACCAATGTTGTGATATGAAATCACGACAAATATTTTATCCATATGTCCCTATATTTGGTGGCTAACAGATTGAGGTCTTTCAAAACATACCAGACCTCACAGCCATGCTGACATGCAAGCACAGGTGTTTGCAAAGGTACTAATTATGAGGCCCCGTTCCATTTAGTGCAGCAGAGCTTGTCCGAGTGGGCCAACGTGCAGAACCCTGACTCTGTCTGACCTGAATGGAACGCGGCCTTAGTTGGTATCGCCGGAAAGCTAGCTGTTAAGTTAGCTACGTCGCGCTACGCAAGTGAACAACCAGGAGAGTTGACCTGAAATTTCTCCGTAGCGTCCGGGTCCTCGGGAGCTCTGTCTGGGTGGACTCTGAGGGACACTTTGTAGTAGCTCCTCCGGATCTGTGCCTCGGTTGCTTCTTTGTTGATGCCCAGCACCTCGTACAGGTCCGAGGTCTTGAAGAGCTCCTGGCAACGCTCGAGCAAACCCATCCCGGCCGAGTACGTTAGTCCGACTTTTAACCGTCGTTTGGAAAAAAGTATTTACCCCGAAGCGTCTACGCCGCTCTCAATAGGCGGGTTTTGCCGTTAACCGTGCGGTTATAAAGGCGTTATTCTCCGCTTTCTCCTTTGTTGTCGGCAATATCAAGTTGGCGCGCTAGCCTGTCAGATAACCCCGTACGTACAGCGACGTGCTTACGTCACAATCACAAACGCCCTCTCATTGGTTCCCGTGATAGAACGCGTCAGCCGACGTGATGAGGACGTTGTCAGTATGTAAATAGAGGACTTATTATGGCAGGTTTTATTTTGAAATCTTTAATCTGTGTACAATACGTTTTTCTTTTCTTCTTTTAGGTATTATTTATATTTATAATTTATATGTCATATATTATTTATTTGTTGTCGTTACTGAGGAGATTAATCCTTTGAAATGTGCAGGAAGTTTAAAAACTTTCTCTGACACTGTGGTGACATCTGCATTACACTTCGTGTGCTAGGGAGACAAACCTGTCAACAGGTCCAGCTCTGTCCTGGACTGCACTCGAGGAGGAAGTGTGGGAGAGGAGGATGTTAGCAAAGCTGACAACCATCATGAACAACTCCTCTCACCTCCTGCATGAGACTTAAGCAGCTCCTTCAGCAACAGACTCCCACCATGTAAGAATCATTCCAACAGCTGTCTGACTTCTGTATATTTCTTGTTTATGAGTATTTTCATATCCACCGTGTGTATACGAGCTGCTTTGACAAGTGAATTTCCCCAATGTTGGATCATTAAAGTCTATCTTATCTTATTTTATAGACTTAGTACTAAACTTTGTCACGCATCAGGTGTGAAAAAGTTTGGCATAAATATAAGACTTTGATAACTGCAATTCTTAATTAATTAGACTTGATTTAATGTTAAACCTAACCTGGCCGTTGTAATATTTCAATCTGAGTATTTTCCCCAACTAGTTACTTTAGCTGGCTAGCTATTAGCTATCTGATTACAATTCGGTAGCAACGCCATTTTACAGTTTCCATACATGCATGACTCGGTCAAGAACGCACAGATACCCTAGTATTTATTGGTGCGTTTGAAGCAGCACAAGAATACATCAAAGACAATGAGGCAAGTCACTAAGTATTTTTCACTGCTTCATGCGAAAGCAGTACACAAAGATACACACTGACTTTGAACTAAGCATCTGTAGATTGCACCCATCTGTGTTTATAAGCCTGTACAATATGCAGCACTGGAGATGTACACTGCAAACTCCCCTGTCTCAGATGTTATCCAATTATTGCCCCATCTGTTTCTGTTGCATATTTGGCACAGTCTCTGTTGTTGTTTTGCTATCGACTTCACAAACCTCATCTGTCCTTTGTACTCACACACAAAATAAGCACTTGGACAACTGGCACATCATTATCATGATCAACAATGAATAACAAAATGACAAAAGCACAAGAGTTGTATTGTAAATGTTATGAACTTTTGCTGGTGTGCAGATCCTTCTCATATGCTTTCCATCCACTTGCATGGATAGTGCAAGTGGAGCTTGAATATAACCATTGCTCCTCCAGAGGGAATAATTCCTTGTTATGGTAACAGTCTCTCCACAACAGTCAAATGGCTTCGTTCTCATGGTCAGTCTTTACAGCATGTCCATGACCGATGCTTTTTCCCCTAAACAGGGACAGTCTAAAAACCTCCTGTAGGGGGCAGCAGCTCAGCATTCCTTTCTGGTCTTCACCATCTTGCTGGCGTACTTGATAGGGATCCCCCAGCGTCTCATTAGATAGACATCAAACACATAGGCCGTCCCTGGCTCCAGGCCCCCGATCACAGCTGTTGTAACGGCCCGCCGAGGATTCAGCTCTTGGAAATACTTGCAGAGAACCCTCTCGGTGTCAGAGCGGGACTCTGGTCCCAGACAGGGTGCAGTTAGAGCCGATGCTCCCCCAGCCTCTGCTTCATGGTTTCCCAGCTTCCTGCGGTACACGCAGTACAGGCTTCTTTCCTCTGTGCCCATCCAGGCCAGGGTGACACTGTTGCAACCACGTAACCGGTTGAAGGATTTTATCTGCAAGGTGGAGGGGAGAGATGGGACTCCTCTGCGGTGGTAGGCCGACGAGGTCTGCATTTTGACTGAAGCCGTGAGACCTCCTGTTGGTGCTGGGTCTGTAGCACCCGAGATGTGGCCTGCGGCAGTGCCTTCTCTCTCCAAGTGGATGAGGTAAGAAGGACTTCCCTGGAGCCAAATGTGTGATAAATCGACCCCCACAGCCCGGGAGGTCAAAACCTGACCTTTACTGGACACGGTGACTTTGATCTTTTCGCCTGCGCCGCAGCTCTGCAAGGTGAGGAGGCCGCTCTGCTGCAGGCCCCGAGGACGGAAACTGAAGAACTGCTCTGAGTTGGAGCCTCTGTTGCTGAAGCTCACCCACCTCAGCTCCCCTTCTCTTAGCGAGGTGATTGCCGCCCGAGCCTCTTCGTGCGTTCGAGCATATGTCCCCTTGTACGCGATACTGGTCCCGTTCAGCCTGTCCATCACAAAGACGTCAAAGTAATACAGGGTGTCAGGCAGGAGCTCAGAGACGGTGCAAACACTCTCTGTCCCCTGGCACACACACTGGAGATCAGCATACTCATCATTGAGGGAAGAAGGTGCACTCTGGGGTTCAGGATAAGAATGCCACTGCTGCCACCACCACTCTTTTAAAATTGGCCACACTGTCACTCTCCTTCTCTTGCCCTTATTTTCTTGCTTCTGTTCCTTCTCTCTCCTCATGCTTTCCCGCGCGGCACAGAGGCTGGGGTAGTTTTGCTGAGAGTTGACGAGGACACAGTATTCGTAACTTTTCTGCGCGTGTGGGAGGCTGTTTATGGATGCGCTGGGCACCCAGCTGAGGGTGACACTGGTCATACCGACACCTAACGTGTGAACTCGAGGGTCAGCTGGGACCAGAGGAAAGACGCCCGAGGGTCCCAGGCCTTCGTGGAGGTACACCGTAGCTCGGGTGTTCTGCTGTTTGGAGCGCAGCCTCACGATGTAGATCGAAGCGTGGGGGTGGGAAGGACCCCTGTAGGTGTTTACTACACTGCCAGTGAAGCTGTGCATCTTCTCCTCAGTCCCAGGACCTCGCCACCACACCTCGGGCATACTCTTTTTGGTGCTCCCTGTCAGGAAAAACAAGGATCATAGTTACATATAACTGATAAGCAGTACCTGGCTGATATAGAGAAAATCCTAAATAAATAATAATAATAATGCCACTTCAAAACTAATGCCTGACTATTTTCATTCATACCTAAAGTCTTGTCATCTTTAAGTAAACACTCTTCACTAGAATGTCACAACTGGTAATTAGACACGGAAAATCCGCCAACGCTCGTCCTCGCTGTTCAGCTCTCCTCCAGATTAGAAATCACTCCTCAAATGAGACCAAATGTTTCAGAATCAAAGTGAATAATTCAGGCTGGCAATGGGGACCCATGAGCTCAGGGCCTGAATGATTCATGTGTCATTTTATAACTTCATAATGTTATTTTACCACGTAGAGAACCTTTCTTAGTTAACCTGGAAAAGTACTCACGGAACACTTCAAGGCATATTTTCTTTTCCAGAAATCTGTGCCTTGTTTAAGTTGGAAAATCAGTTTGGCCATTTTGTAATTTTGCAGCTCTATAGCTTTTTTGTGATGCTCGAAATATTGCAGGCTAAGAGCACTGTAATATTTTATTATTTCTTCAATGTTTGAATTAAGAGTTGGCAGCACAGTGTTTTATGAGTTTTTAAAAATCCAAATCCAAAGCCAGTCATTTAAAATTTATGACTATGTGACAACCAGATATGATTACACTCACTGTCTCTGAGGTAATGGATGGCATTTAGAAAGGAGAGAATGTATCATCATGCAATACGTAGTTTTCCTGTTCTTTGAACTTTAAGAACTGGGTACAATTTGCTGATAAGACGACGTAGCATGAAGGTAATCATGTCTTATCTACCTGGCAAAGAAACACATTTAGAGACTGAAAAAACACAGGCCAGTCGATCGGGCCTGACAGCATTGGTAAGTTAAAGTGATGACCTACATGCCACAAAAGACAAACAAGCAATGCAAAGCCTGTACACTCTTTATATGACTTCTAATAGTTTGATCATCCTGATGACTGTACTCTGAATTCTGGTCAGAAAGCTGTTAAAAGCTTAGCAGTCTTTGCCCTCTACTAAATCCCTATATCTACCTGATCGTCTTAGCTTAGCTGGATGTAGTGATGATAAGGGTAACGTGGATATCTGAAAGTGCAGGTTGTGGTCTTACGGTTCACTCACACTGCAGGCTCTTGAGGGGTTTGTCCTTCAGGGTACGGGCAGCCAATGTCCATTCAATGGGGAGGTCGCAGGGGCTAACGGTCACCGACATCACCGGAGCCTTCTTCTTCAGCGTGAAATATAACCTGCAGACCAAACGCCAAAGATAACCACGAAAAGTTGTCTGATTCATCACGGGGAATGTCAAAAAGATAACATCCTGTTTCAATTCAGCTTCAAGGTGATGGATGGGAAGACAACATATCTTCCAGTGCACGCTGCGCAACGTTCTTTTCATTTTGTGAGATGGTTTGCAGATACGGTGGACCCGTTACAGTTTTCTCTCATAAAGATTGAAACTTTCAACGTTGCAGCTGTTTCAAACATCTGCCAATCGCTGTCTTTCCATTTGCCTACATGGCGATCAGACATTTGATAGCAGATCAGGAGAGGTGACCCGGGAATCACATGATAAGGCTGCATTGACAGTCTCAGATGGATATCTGCGTGTTTGCTGTAAGTATCTGGGATCGTGCTTTGCATAGAAACTATTCGGTCCTTTATTGTGATCCGACGTTTTTCAGATTTGCATTTTAGATGGCAGTTAAAGGACATTTGACATTCACACTGTGGTGGTCTGGACTTATTTTAACTTAAATAATCACTGCTGACGCATGAGTCACCGTTAAACTGTTGACCTCCACAAAGTCTTTCTCTTTCAACCTGTTCTGTTACATCTTCACAGCTAGTTAACCTTCATGAAAATGAAGCAAGCGCGTGGTTACTCGTTAATAAATATTTGTTCTCCTTCCTTACAAACATAATTATTCACGATCCTCTGCAGATGGCGGTTGTTTCCAAACAGATGTGAGACCCTGTCATTCTCAAGGGCGCTTTGTGGCTTATTTAATAGAGTGATTAATTTCCGAATCAGTGTTTTCTCTCCATTATTTGCTGTGCGGTTCTACATGACTGCACCGGTGGACAGACTGCAGCACACAGGGAGATGCATTTTGCAATTTTCGGCTCGCAGTTTCAGAAAGCGAGCACTGGCACTGTTGTATAAGGTTCAGGCCAAATGGGCTCCACTTCCTCTCGCTCTCTCTACAGTGGTGCTGGAATCAGCCACTGTCTAGAAAGGTAGTTTGGGGGGGGGTGGCTGGTGACTTGTTATTGAAGTGGAAACAAGGGCAAATCTGATGAGGAGACCTCAAGATTTATTCATCGTCTTCAATGAGCCGTAAATGAGGAAAGCTCTTCACTTTTTTACCGTTGAGGAGTCAGATGCGCGGCTCGTGCTGAGCTTTAATTAGACTTGTTTCAAAGGCAAAAGAAACTCAGTGATGTTCTGTTGGGACGACCCAAGTTAATCCAGACGCGAAGTCAAACTTGATGTCAATAATATGTATTTAAATTCAGTTCTGATTTGATGCATTTTCTGGCTCCAGCTTCTCTATTGCGAGCTGATTTTCTCTGTTTTCTATCGCCATGGATTAAATGTCTTTTGGATTTGAGGCTGTCGCTGGAACAAAACATGCAATTGATGACCTAGGCCTCGGGTAAATTGTTACTGGCGTTATCCAGTGGTACCCAACCTATTTTGTTGCATTGTCGTACTCCCACGGACTCATCAGATGAGCTCAAGTACTCCTTCATGTGCTCATCTGAGTGTTATTTAACAGGCTTATTCATGTATACGTTTATATTGTCACATATTATTGTCATACAATAAAGTCGATAAAGTTGCAATGTCCATGTTCAGGTTTGGTTTCTTTCTCTTCTTCTTTTTCTTTGCTTAAATACTCTTACTACATTTACTCAAGTGCTGTACTGAAGTGCATTTAGAGGTAGCACTACTTTATACCTCTACTCCACAACATTTCATTGTTTTTTACTCCCACATAATCGTTTCTGTCACTTTCCAGATATTCTTAATTAACAAATAGACTTATCCAGGGTGCAGCATGCATCTTGCCCATCGCCAGCTGCGACAGGCTGCAGGCCCCCAGCGATCCTAATTAAGATAGGCAGTCACAGAAGATGGATGGATAAATAATGACTACATTATGATGCTATTATAGGTTAAAGGAGATAATTCACAGTCCACCCAGCAGCATACACGTAATTGAAATTAGATCCGCTTTTACTTGCAGCAATAATAAAGTATAATTCATACTTTTATTTTTGATGTTAACTTTTACTCAGTAGTACAAGTATGAATAAATGCGTGACTTTTACCTGCTGACTCAAGTTAGTGGGAGGTGTGTTCTTTACAGTCAACCTATCACAGATGTTAGTTGTTGTCAGTTGCAGCAACAACTAGACCTCTTGAATACATACTGCTTCCGTTACCTCACCTGCGAGTTCGTCCTTTGGGGAGACTTATGGATGTGATCTTCCCTTCTGGTAACCATGTAGTCGGGCGGAGCGGTACCTCATTCTCAGGTGCCAGGGCTGAGTGCGCCTGGGGCCACGAAGAGCCGCAAAGCAGCGCCAAAGCTGCACCGAGACACCAGGACAGCGACACGAGTGCCATCGCCGGCTTCTTGCTCTCTGTCTCTTTCGCTTTTTCCTCAGTCACCACGACTCGGATATCTCCCGGGCTCTGAGAACGCATGGTGGAAAGGTCAAAACCATCAATCAGAGCCCATCAGCAACACACACACACTCACTCTCTCTCAGTAATACACTCAAACACACTTAAATTTCTACTGTACCATTCACACAGACACTAAAGAGCTGTAGCGGCTGATGATTCATTGATATGAAGAAACATCCTATTCAGACAGAATTATTCATGCAGGGGGGGAAAGAAATTGCCATGCTGTATTACTCTGGGATGTGCGCGCGTGTGTGTAGCACAGCTTGACACTCACTGTAAAAAAAAATGAGCCATCGCACTACTTTTCAAAGTGTGAAGTGGGTTGCTAATATCACTCTGAAGTCGATGCCTTTACATCTCCATTTCTATTTTTAGTCGAGGAGTTCAAATGGGTCTGTTCTCCAAATATCTTTCATCATGGCGCGTTAGCGGCCATTTTATCAGGAGATAGTGGCGCCATGCTGATGTGGGGGAAAGGTGCACAAACAACACCTGGAGGTGCTCCGATGCGGTCAAATCCAATAAGCAAACATGAATGCGGTGCCTAACAAGAGGAACTTGTGTCAGATTTTTCTGTGTCTCTCTTTCTTCCTGTCTTTTCTTGCACACTCCATTAGTGTATCCCCTGCCTTTTTAATGTGTGTGTGTTATATATGGCGTGCGGCTGTGTGTTTTGATTTAGTGATAGTGGATAGGATGATTATAGGTCTGACTGTTCTTCCTTCTCCCCCGAGAAAACACATTTGTTCAAAGTCACAAAGTCTTCGCAAACACACTCCCTGCCTTCCTCTAACAAGGTGTATTATGTCAGGGCTGTGCCCTATAGATCAGATGACAATCACAGTGGAAGTATGAAGGCGGCTACAGAAGGTACATCTGAGTCTTTCGGGCCGCCGAGATGCTCCGAGATCCAAAACTCACAAACCGTCGCACAGCTACAAAGTCGCACAGAGGCATCTGCTCATTATCCTTGCAAAGAAAGAGGGGAGTGAACGACCCATAAAGCTTTAACTGAGAGACATGCAGTGGGATAGAAGCAGATTGAAATGGGAGGGGAGGGAGGAGAGGAGAGGAGAGGAAGGGGAGGTTGAGGAAGGGAGGGCTATGGAAATGGAGAGCACGAAGAGGAGGATGTTGGATCCTGGAGTAATTAGAGGCAAAGAGACGGAAAGAGGAAGGAGGAAAGAGGAGAAAGTGTAGCTGGAAAAGAAGGTTGGAAAAGAGTCAGAAGAAGAAAAAAAACATTATTGCCATGCAACAAGGTTGCAATGAATTTGTTTCGCTGCTTTAGCCAGACGCGTGAAGCTGATTGGTGTTTACTTTAGCCCCCACGTCCAACGGGTTCTAATGTGTCACACATTACCAGACGGCTGCACAACCTCACAGCCCTGCTCACACACCCCCTCGTTCAGCCTTCGTGAAGACGAAGACACAAAAAAGCTTGGCGGGCTTGTTTCTTCAAAACGCAGCCGCTTATAAAATATGCATACGGCTCCTCAGCAAATTATGGCCAATTGAATTTTCATAAGGCAAAAAAAAAAGGCTGGGTCTTACAGAGAGAGGGAGCCCAGTGAACATAACTACCGCCCTCTATAAATAAATACACACTCCCCTTTAAACACAGGAGCTCATGACTTTGATGGCCCGCTCACTTCGTCTTCTTTTTTTTTTCTTTAGATGAGTTTCCTCTTTCCATTATGTTTATCCCAGACTGTCAGCTGACTGCATTTATTCTGGATACTGTTTGCGTTTTAATTAAAGATACTCCAACCCTGCTGTGTTTGTCTTTCCCTCCCTCTCTCTCTCTCTCTCTCTCTCTCTCTCTCTCTCTCTCTCTGCCCTTCTCTTTCTGTCTTCTTTTCACTTCATTTGGTCCCCTTATTTAGAAGTTGATGCAGGCTCAGTTTCAGAGGGACAGGTTGAGTGCTGTGCGCTGTCTGTCCTCGCATTGTATTAGCTATCTCCTATCTCCCCGCGCTCTGGCAGGACCATCTGCCTTCTGTTATCTGTGGGCAGGGACAGATTAAATGGCATGGGGTGGTCCCTGCAGGATCCGTTGTCCCCCAAAACTACTGTGGGCAATGAACTGGCCTGTGGTTTGGTGGTGGGGGTTGACGGGGATGATGGTGGGGTAACATGCAATGACCATGGAACTTGATAGGATTTCATGGTTGATTTTTTTACCTCGCTGCACGTACATCTGAATATATTATCCGTCCCTAACCTTCCTTACTTTCATTGTCCCTTGCTTCCCTTTGCATATTTCTCTCTCACACACTTTCATACAGTACCGTGCCCTTTCTCGATGCGCACTTTCTGTCTGCTCTTTCTCTCAGATCTCTGTCCCGCTCCGCAGTCATACTTTTCTTTTCAAGTGACAAAAGAATTATTGGTAGTCAGAGAGAAAAGACAGACACGGCGAGCAATAAAATGCACAGATAGCAGATGAGCGCAGCGTTCAGACATGCGAACGCGTGATGCTGTCAAAATGAAAACGATCTTGCAACAAATGAAAAGTACCCTGCATCTGTCTCAGCTTTTTTAAAAACCCTCCAGAGACCTCACACACACACACACACACACACAAAGAACTGATCCAAAGAAACAAGTTGCTGACTTACACATCCAGTTGAAATATGAGACACTGGCACACACACTCTCTCTCTCTCTTACACACACACACACTCATGCTGCTGCAAGGACAACAACATGCATGCATGCATCCCCCTTACCTTCTCTCAGTGCACGCTCTCCCTCTCCTGCACGGGGAGTGAGGGATGGGATCAAATGAGAGAGGGAGCGAGGATGGAAGAGGAGGAGGTGGAGGAAGAGGAGGAGGAGGAGGAGGAGGAGGAGAAGGGGATGAGAGCCGGTCGCGGGGAGAGGAGGAGCGACAGCAGGTTGTTGTTGGGTGTTCCTCTGACTCCGTTTCCCATGGGGTGCTGCTCACTCCTTACTTCAGGAGGTGTCTCATCAGGGCTCAGGTGTCCCTTCAGGGCTGTCCCACCTCTTGTGTGCCCTGGTGTGGTGCAAGGTTCCCCAGGCGCTCTCCTCACTCTTTCTCTCTGTGTCTCAGTCCTTCACACGTGGAGGCTTGTCCTGTTAAACACTGTGTGAATGTCATCCGGTCAGTAAAGCCTGCGTGCCCTCTTCTCCTCCCTTTTTTTTCTCTCTCTCCCTCTCTCTCTCTCCCCCCACTCCTCTTCTTTTTCACTTGTTCCTTCCACTGTTTACCTCGTCTGGTGGTGAACAGAGCTCACTTGCAATTCAAATGGGCTCATGTGTGATTGTGTGTGTGTGTGTTTGTGTATCTGTATGTGCAATCTGAGAGTGAGGGAGCGAGTGGGTGAGTGTGAGGGGGCTGGTGGTGAGGTCGCTGAATGGGGGTGGTGATGAGGAGAGAGAGAGAGAGAGAGAGAGAGAGAGAGAGAGAGAGAGTGTGTGTATGCGTTGTCAAGAGCAGCGTTAGGGAAAGGGGAGGTGATGTAAAAGTTAAATACATTAACCATTCTCTTGCTGGTGCGATAACATCTGTATTAGCGGAGCGCTGCAGACTGCATGTTAGAGGTTACACCGTCTTTGTGCCCTTATCGCACGTTCAGCGAGGCGCTTAGACTGCTGCTAAATGAACATGTTTAAGGACGAACGGCCTATCAGACACCTTAATTGATTTATGCAAATGTTTAGTGTGCTTGCTGCCTTTAGAACAAATTAAAAACTGAAGCATTTTAAATAAAAAGAGGAATATGGACTTTTACCGGCTTGTTTCTAACAGGAAACATTTGAATAATTATTTTTGTGTTTTTCCTTTAAATGAAAAGTATCACAATGTTTTCATTTATTAAAATATAAAGCAAAGTAAAAGGGAAACCCTGTACCTCTTGTTTCATCATCCCTTGTGTCACTGACTAACATTAGATTTTTATACATCATTTACATCATTTTATACACTGTATCATGTTATGCAGAGCTCATATGTGGGTTAAACTACAGGTTTTGAACTTTATTTTATTTAGCTTAAAAAAATCTGCTATCAAATGTTGTTTTACAGATATTTATGGGTTTTTTATATTTTATTATATATTAATTTTAATTAGGAATAGTTTAAATAAGTTAACATTCTTGTGCAAAATTCTGCAACTATTTTTAATATTTATTAGTCAGCTTGTTGTGCCCTTCATGTTTTTGTTTTTTTTTAATGAAAAGTTTGGCATTTTGGGAAATATGATATTCACTCCTCTCTGTTCAAAAGTAACAAAATCCACCTGCCAGCTCCACACGAACCGACACCTCATCTCTGATTTGTTTCATCTGTACAAAAAAGTGTGATGATGTAAAGTTGTAGTCTTATGGGTGAGATGTTTCTCCTGTTTCTAGTCTTTGTGCTATGCTGAGCTAACCAGCTGTAGCATCGCGTTTCCTGCACAGACTTCACTTTTTCTCTCTCTCTGCACACTTTTCTCATCTAAGCTGAGTTTAGGGAAAATTCTTGCACAGTCTAGTCTGCTTGGAAGCTCGTATTTGCTGCCTGGAGCTTAGTTTCCGAGTGAATCCCCTCTTCATGCGGTTAAAATTAAAAACCTGTGCCCCTGTATATGTTCTGGAAACTTACCAGACAGAGACTCTCTATAAGTCTGCTTACAGGACAGCCGTATTGAAGGCTTTATGTCCTCCACCTATAGGTCAAGTAGCCTTCACTTGTGGTGGTGGGGGTGGGGGGGGTTCATATCAGTGGCTCTCCAACCCCACCCAGCCCTCTCATCTCCACACAATGGCGGGCCTCATGTACGGTGCTCTCTCTCCTGAGCTCTTTAATCAATATCATCAGCAAAGTAGAAAGAGGCCCGCCACATTGTGCACTAACTCCCCCCACTGTCCATTCTGCGATGGGGCCTTTTCTCACTCATTCACCAGGTACTTCAGTGTAGGGCTATTGAGGTCGCTCTGAATGGGACCCACTCCACCCAGAGGGAATATTGTCTGACCGCAGGCTAAAATCTGAGCGACCACCCCCCTCCACACCCCTTCATCTCTCCCTTCCTCTCCGCCTGTGTCTGCCTTCAAACTCTCATCAAAGAAGAATAAAAAATGTGGCACATGAGCGCTATTAATAAATGTATCACTTCTGTGACCACAACTGGTCTTTTTTTTTTTTTTTTTAAATGAGGACCCTTTACTGCGGCTGAAGTCTCTTTCAAAGCCACCAGTCTTCCTCTCTGTGTATCCCTCTCCATTCGCTGGCCCACTTTACAGTCCCTAAGAAGTTCTAAAAGTCGGCAATCTGGCAGAGCACGATACGCCGGGCTGCTTTTGAAGATTGGATGGTGATTAACCTTAGAGAGATTACTGCGCACATACAACTTTGTGTATGAGCTGCGTTCTTGCAACTTTTCTGCTGGCTTTTTTTTTTTTTTTTTTCTGGGTGAGAAGAATTCGATCTGTGAATCTTGTTGTAGTCTGTTTTCCTAAGACTTTGGACATCTGTCGGACATCTGCCAGACCTGGAATTGATGCACAGACTTGGGTGACACGCGCTCCCAAGCTCTCGCACACATCCTCTCTCTGTTTCACTGCCATCGTGACTGGCCTGAATATTTCTTTTGATCCCACAGCTCCTCTCCTCTTGTGTTGCCGTTTAATAATTTATAGGCATACAGTCGCCGGACAAACTCCATTCGCACAGAAAGCGACAGAAAGTGAGAGTAAAAATTTCATTTGGCGTAATTGCATGAAAAGAAACTGCAAAACTGGCCTTTTCATCTATTATTGATGTCTGCTTACAAGTCATGCATAATGCAGGGAGCTGTCTTTATGACAACCATGTATTAAATATCATGTTCTGGGGGTCGGGGGGGTCTTTTGCCGCATGCATTCATTGCACAGTGAGTTGGCTTTGGTACTGAGTAATAGCCTGTATGGACAGTCTTGTGAAAGCAAAGAGAGAAAGAGAGACTGACAGGGAGAGAAAGCGATAGAAGAAGAGAGATTGACAGAGATGAGATGAAATGGGGGGGACATGAGGGAGGGAGGGCGGGTGTGCTAGCTGA